>OY787669.1:1135143-2476895 GCA_963678985.1 Spisula subtruncata
GGTTGGTTTTTTTACCTTTTTGTTGACATATTTTTATTACGCAACTTAGCTTAACAGTCACGTAGTGTTTTCACCACGGTAGCTAACTTAGTTTGTTGTCTAATAAGGTTACTCGATAAAAGTCTAAGGTATCTTTTTTATACGAGAGTTCATTACATATTTCAGGGAAAGAGAGTGAGTATACACAACTTGGCAACCCCAGCAATGATAGCAATGACAGCAATGATGGTAAATGTTATTTTGATTTATTTTATTAAAAGAAATGGAACTATCAACACTTACGGAAACAACAGGAAACTGCAATTTTCTTGCGTGCTTTATATATTTGATTCTACCAAGATGGCAATATAAAGCATGTTCAAGACACAATGTTTATTAAATGTACATTGCTCCTGTAAACAAAGCTTGACATTTTAAAAATTATTTTGTTTTTATTTCAGATGCTAAGCAAACTTACGAGAATTTGAAGATACAACTTTCATCTTGTCAACCAAGTTATGATGTGACCAGCGCAATATAGTTTGGACATTGTCGAACAAAATATTTTAATGTCACATTATTGCTCCCAGAACTTTTTTTTCGATCATCCATTACATGCAATGCATTATGGAACCATTGGATTGTTTCTCAACAACTGTCCAATACTCGACGATAGAATGTTACTTATCTGTCGAAATAGTAGACCAAATATCGTATTAAGCAAATTGTATGGTGAACAAAATACTCATTTTGCAAGAGTTGCTCCCCTTAGACTTTAAATCATGCATTCATTGTTTACAAAGTACATTTTCCGCTATCTTATGGCGTTTTCCACATTTAGAAATCAACTTAAATGCTCAAATTGCATCATTCTGCAGAGATGTTATCATGTTATAGATTATTAGAATCATACACTTAATGTGACTTTATGTGATATTAGGTGGTTATGCAGATACAATTATTTAGCCATACATCTTTTATTTATCTATTTATCGTACATTGTAAATTGCCATCACTAAAATGTGTACAAAAATGTGTTTTTCTATTGCTTTACACTTTTATAAAACTGTTTTGTACACGTATACATGTATTTGGAATGTCATTATACTCTATAATATCTTCCTACATGTGATTTAAGATTATATATTTATGCTTAGATGTTTGGAATTGCTGCTGTAACTCGGAATCTCAGCTATATATCGGTTAGAATGAGAAGGTCGTTAAAGTGCATAGAGCTATATTCTAACTGTCATTCAATGACGAAAAAATTACTTGCATCGTTTTTAGTATGATACTAGACTACCTTAATTGCAAATTAAAACTTTGTATGGGTTCCGTGTACTTTGATTCAATCGTCGAAATATAGACGGTTCTTATAGTTTCATAGGGTGTTCTAGAACACTTTCTTATGAAAACGGACATTCCGCATGTCGAATAAATCACAGAGAGAGTTTCTGTTAAAACTGACGCGAAAAATGATCTAATGGAAATGAAAGCATAATTGTTTTTCAGTTTTTGTAACTTTTTAAAAAAATATCTTCCAATATAGCTCTATACACTTTAAGTATAAAATCGATATTTTGAGAAAACAAGAAAAAACTGTCTGAAATTCACTCTTAACCTATGGTAAAACAAGCTATTACATGTACAACTTCATTTTGGTCAACATGACAATTTCCGATTTTCATGAAAAAAGGCTCAAAGGAAGCGCCTAATGATGCTGGTTTTAAATATGTACCAGACTTAAAAGGTGTTAAGTAGTAATTACGACATTCTCATTCTAAGCCAGCCATATACTAGACCGAAAGAAAAAACACTGTGTACCTACACTTGGCTCTAAGGACTGTGTTATCAGCGGTTGGTGCTGTATGTTGACGAGTGTGCAGTTTGGCAACGCAGATAATCCTGTTTATAATGCATTTTTGTATTGGATGTTTTAATACAAACACTTATTCAATCAGGTTATGTTTTGTTTTAATTTGGTTAAACGAAGATGGACAGCGAACATTTTATATGAACTAAGGCATTGCCTATATGGGTATTTTATAAATATTAGATAACCGCTAGGCTATATTTGTAGATATAGACACGGGCTCCAGTTGCTATGCATTATCCAAGGGAGATAACCAATGCATGCAATCATTGTGAATTGTAATCTTTATACAGCACACAAGTTAATCAATCAAATTGTCATTATACAGTACAACAAGGTACGTCTTTGATTTTATTGAATTGGAACCAATATATCTTCATGGATACGTTTTATTTTAATAGTAAAAAGTGACTGGATACAGTACACCAAATCCTCAGCTAAGCAGTGTTTTATTTAGGAGGAAATTACGGAAAATGTGCTATCATATGAATATGCATTATCTGGTTGAATAGTGTGTAAATGTGCAGTCGACTGAGCTGCTGAATATCTGGAAGCTGATTTAAAATACTATTCAATGAAGTATAGAAATTAAATAGTGTTCTTGCTTTTGAATAAATCAATCAACCATAAAGTAATTGTCTAATACTGTTAAGAGTGTGTAATAATCAGTAACATGTTGTTCTCTGTTTCCCCTTTGAATTATTTAAATAAATAATAACACATTGGGCAGAACACGACAAAAACGATTATTTGGAAGTCCAGGAAGATTTGAATGGTTGGAGATGGGTTTTATTTATCTTAGGTGACACATGTAAAAAGTCGGTGCAAACATTCAATATGTCGCTGCTGTCATAAATAATGTAAAACCCTTGTGTTCACATAACTTAAAATGCGTCTTTCATATGGGTACGTAAGGCTTAAATGGTGCAAGTATTTTAGACCAGAGTTTTGAGCCATGACTGCACTTTTAGTAGTAGACGTTATGTATTTACTTCGCTGAGGTCATGTCTAAGAGGCCAGGTTCTACCTAAATGGTCGACTCATTGTTATTATCAATACTAATTTTATTTTAATCATCTATGTTAATGTTACTTGAAACAACCATACTGGTAACGAATTATACAGTATCTCATGGGAGGACAGATGAATTTTAACAAGTAAACGCTAGATAACAAGAAATGTATTTATTACGTAGGTCAACCACGTGTGCATACCCACTACATATAAGTCGTGTTATCGCTTTACACATGCGGCACGTTTAAAGGGGAATAATTTGATTATTTTTAAAGTAGTAGCTGAAGGGTTGTCTTTAACAAAATGAGGAACAGGTATGTAAGAAACCACTACGTTCGTATGCGTCATAAAGGAATTGACGGGAAATGGTGATCAGCATTGAAAAGTGTATCATTAAAGAGGCTTTCCCTATAACTAGCATATTTTTCTCTACTATCACATTTAATGAGCTAAATGTACAAAGCGTTATAAATTATCATAATTTGTCAGAATAAAGTGTGCGCAAATATGTCTCCATAATGTCAAATACATGGTCAATTCACAAATAATAATTGATCGCTTCCAGCGATTTATTATTATGTGGTAAAAGGGACCCAACACGTGACTATTTTGGCTCGTTACGGATTATGTTTTCATTCTTTTCTCGGTAATTAGTTGGAGGTTTTTGTTTAAAATTTGAGGAGTTTGAGCAATAATGAGTCTCATTTAATGTATAATATTCCTGAATCGATTTAAACAATCAAAGTTATAGGGAACACCTCTTTAACATTTGGACATTTTGAAAGTATCGCAAGATAACCGGATGTACATGAATTGTCAGCAGTCTTCTTGCGCAAAGTTAGCTGTCAAATATCCGGGTAGAATAAAGTTGGCAGCTAAGCACCTTGACATCGTAAACTGTATCAGTATGATAGTTGGAAATTAGCAGTCTAGCAACCCGGTAGTGTGAAGTTTGCAGACTATCAGCCTAGCAGTATGAAATTGGCACTTAGCAGCCTGGCTGCAACGTCAGTTTATAAGGCCTAGGATTCCGACAAAACTTTGCGTGGCTGCTTATAATTAGCTAGGCTGCCAACGTGATGCTGTCAAATAGGTCTTTAAGAGACCAATCCGCGAGAAAGTAATAACTATTATTAAAATAACAAGTAGCAAGTGTCTCATTTTCTTCAAAAAAATTATCAAGTAACTTCTGCAATAAATGGAAAACCAAGTGACAAATTTCCCTCCGCTCTGGGTAGTAGAATCCATTATTATGGCCTTAAAACGACGTATTTCCGGACAATATAGGTACTCTAATAAGTAAAAAACAAGCTAACTTGATGTTTTTATTTTCGAGCAAAACATAAGCAAGCTTTACTTTATTTAGAATGAAACTCTCATGTAAATTTTTTATTGATAACGTTGAAGCTATAAAGACACAGTCAGAAACCGTTCCTAATAACTGTCGTAGATCTACTAGCAACTTTGGAGTCTTGAAGCAACAGTACAAGAATATTTGAAGCATGTAGGATGTATGTATCAAATTGTATCTCCTATTGAATGTTCATGACACATGATTTACTTCCCTTTAATGTAAACACATATTTAGACACTTCCTGTTTAGCGCTATATAGATCTGGCTACGGCTATAGTAACTATAAAAATAACATTTCAAAGCAACGAACATCGTGTCATATATCACCATCTTTACAATGTGTACATTTATATACATTAGTTTGTGTTCCGGCTGCTTTACACGTTTACAAAACTTCAACATGTATCATTGGAGCATCATTTTACTTTCTACAAACTTTATTTCTTCATATACTTTTCAACTATCCGTTATCCTGCCAAGTGTTATGATTTTATGTTAACCTTAAAACATTGTTTCACTAGATATAAATGCTTATTTATGTAAGTCTGGTCGGATGTCTAAATTCTTGTGTATCAGTTTGTCTTCATTCGTATTGTATTTGCGGTGCTATAAAGCCGTACTTAATATAAAATCAGATATATGTAAATAACTGCCCTTGCATACAGAACTTTTCAAAATGTATATGATAAATGAGATATGATATAGTCTAATAAAAAACGTTATACGTTTGTAAATTGAGCCACTTATACAAATACAAACATTTTCAAGTGTTGTTATTTTTTATGGAACTGTTATATTTCATGTGATTTTAGTAACCTGTGTATACATTTATGACTTAATCGTGACACATTAAAACTTGCGTATCGATCTAACTTTACTACAACGATAATGAAACACAGGGTATCCAAAAGATGCAACAAAAATCGTGAATTGACCGAAATTGTTGAAATTCGGAAAGGTAAAATTTCAAAATGTCCCGATTATCCGGCTGAAACAATTACGCAATCCCACGAACAGTTGTTATTCAATAGGTTAGCGTGAAAAATCTAACTACCCGTGTAAAATTGTGATTACCATGTACATATCGATGGCTTAGAATGAGAAGGTCGTAACTTCCAAATCGATATTTTGAGAAAACACGGAATAAACTGTTACTTATGGTAAAGCAAACTTTTACAACGTCATTTTGGTCAACATGACAAGTTCAAATTTTTATGAAAATGGGCTCTAAAGAAGCGCCTTGTGATGCTTATTTTAAAGATGTATGAATCTAAAAAGGTCGCAATTGGCTCTTACGACCTTCTTATTCTAAGCCATCGATATGTATTTCTAGACCCACCAACTGTGAATATTCCACAGGGGAAAAGTTTTACAGTTAAAGAAGGTGACAGGTTTAGTTACCCATGCCCTGTTGAACCTGGAAATCCACTAAGTACAAACACTTCATGGAGAAGGTCAATCGACACTAAAACTTGGAGCTCCTCAGAACTTCTTATACTCAATGTTACAAGATATGATGATTCTGTATACACATGTTATGGTAGCAATGTGATGGTTAATTCCAATGGTATAAGACGAATTGGTAATGCGAGCGGCAATATACGTTTGATTGTTCCATGTAGGTACACTATACAAAATTTATTCATTAACCAATATAAATATAGTCGTTCTTGAATTCACTTGTACGAACATACTCCAATCACACAAAAATGCAATGCATGTACCTGATTGCTTTTTATTTTATTCTCTGATTTCTTAGATGTGTGTACCAGCTATTCCCACAAATGTTCTACTGCAAAATTCACAATTTACTCACATATTGCATATGAATTATAACTGACTATTGCATGCTAATATGGTTATCAGGAACGTATGCCACTGTTAGATCTGGCTGATACTATAAGCCAGACTGCTCAATGAATGTTTGATGTTCATTTATGTATATTACAGTCAAGACAAATGTGACTGATTTCTATATAAGAAATCAAAGGAACATCAGTAGTGTTACCGTCATGGAAAATACAAGTCTGGTCTTCGAATGTCGTCTTCAGAGTAACCCAACGTCAGACGTCAGGCTGTATGTGGTGGAACGTTTAGTGAACAGTACTCTAGCCAACGAACTGATATATAGCACCATGGCGACGTGTTCAGGTGGTCCAGTAACATACAGTTGTCAGGGAAATAATTCGCTTAGCAACACACCTTCTATACGCTATATCAAGTTGGTTGTAACATGTAAGTATGTTTTATGCAATTGATACATGTTCATTCAATATAAGAACTATGAAACACTATGTATCTATATCAAAAACAAGTAAATAAGTAATGTTTGCTGTGTTCTACGCGATGGATGGAGTTACACAAAACGTATGGTCATTTCAGTATTAATTACTACACATCTAAGCTTAAATTGCTGGCATAATTATTCAATGTATGTTGAACTGTATAATGTTATATCAACTTAGGTATACCGAGAAGGAACATGGAAGTAGATGAACTCGTTGCTGCTGGTGCAATAAACGAAACTGTAACATTTAGCTACACAGCTTTAGCATATCCACTACCATCATTTACCTGGTACAGAAATGGCACGTCTATAGATACAACCGACCCACGTTTTATAGTATCGTCAAATAGCTTCAAGACAAACCTTACCATTGCACAGGTTTTAGAAAGCGACTTTGGGGAGTATACACTGATAGTTGCTAATGACTATGGTCACATCAATGAATCGTTCAATCTCAAACCACAAGGTTAGGACTATTTCATAAACATCATTTAAGTACTTTCTAAAGACAAGTGTTCGTTTGAATATATAGCACCAAAGGGATAAAAAAAATCTAGTTGTTACATGTTAAAATATAAGCTATTATACATATTCTTGGTAGTTCTATTGATTTGACGAGTTGCAAAGGTTAATCCTAAATAAT
Source organism: Spisula subtruncata (assembly GCA_963678985.1). Lineage (NCBI taxonomy): Eukaryota > Metazoa > Mollusca > Bivalvia > Venerida > Mactridae > Spisula > Spisula subtruncata. Next base: position 1,142,294 of record OY787669.1, read on the forward strand.
TGCATTTTCCAATATTAATAATTACCAGTCCTTACAACAGAAATAACTGTAATCGACTAAGGCACCTGGATGGTTTGTTGTTAGCATTATACTTCAAACACTTGTATAGCTCATGAGGTCAAAATTATTTTAAAGTATCTCGACGCATGCCGTTTAGAGTATATATACACTCAAAAGATCGGAGTCAAAAGGTCATTGCATTCGTTTATTCACGATCGAGTAGTATGTACTTAGAAAATAAGTTGATTGTCCAAGGACGTGATACATTTCTAGGAGTCCCAGAAGTACCGACACACTTGAGACAAGATAACAACAGCCCATCAGATTCACAAAAATAGTTATATTGGACATCTGGCTTCAATAATGGACTAGAACAAACATTTACATTATTGTATAGAAAACAGTCGGAATACACATGGATGAATGTCAATGTTCATAATAAAGGCCATACAGGAACCGCTTAACACTACAATATAACTGGACTGTCAAGTAGCACAAATTATGAAATTGTATTGATTGCTGTTAACGCCATCGGACGTTCAAAATCAAATGCTACACTGACCTGTAGAACGAGTGAATATTATTTTATAGTTATAGTATATATGTAACATTCCACCTGTATCGTGTACTCATGAAGAAATCATAAGACGGTTTACTTATTACTGATAGGGCGATGTGTTTTGGAGAGAACAGATATCTAATGTTGAAATAATTTGTGGCCCGATCCTTTTGTAATGAACATCACAGTTTTGAAGTTTCTTTGGTTTACATTTATAATATGCTTCTATTTGTTGTAATAAATTGTACTTTTGCAAACCATTTGTAAATGTAGTAAAATTCATGCAATAAAATATGATTAAACTAATTAGGGGATGTATATTAAACATATTTTTGTTTAATATTAGAAACGTCTACCATCAAGGAATTGGCTAATACTTCCAAGAATATTTCTGCAATTGTTGGCGGAACTTTTACTGGAGTGTTTGTTGTGGGTGTCGTTGTCGTCCTGTCCTTTTTCTTCAGAAGGAGGTATAACGTTATGCAAATACATCTTCAAAATTAAACCGGTAGACGAAACAATGTCACTCTTATTTTAAAATGTAATATATGCAAGTGTTGAATGATTTGAATATACCGATAACTATGTTTAATTGATTTATATGGCGAAATATCGAGGCTCGTATGTATTATGTAGCTCCCTAAGTTGAAGTTTTATCCTTCGGTAGTTATTACACATTATTACTTTATATAACTGTAAATAACTCTAAAAGTTCATCATTTGAATTTGAATACCACATATAAGTCATACGGCGTTTATAAAAAAGTTTATGCTGCAATTCAAATATATAATGTAGGTACGTGAAGGATAAACGATCAGAAAGTTCGACAGAGCAACCTGTCACTTATGAAAACTTGAAAATTGAACAAATACCGAATGCACCACTTGATCATCTAAGAGAAACTTCAACTAACAAGACACTTATAACAAACGTCGGTATGTATATTATGTATTTAGTATTAAATGTTTGTTATATTTTGGGTGATTCTATTTTTTAATTATACATGTATAGGTGTAAACTATATGTTTATTCTTTGATATAAGTGAAGCATAATATTTTTATATTTTGATGTTAGTGAAATATATTTTAACTATCAGTTTGTGTTTTGTCTTTTAAGATGCCTGTAACACATATGAAGGACTAACCCGTCAAGACAATGGTATGTATTAGTATTACCTTGTATATGTATAGTGATCCATAAAGGTGAATTACTCGACTGAGCACGATTTATCAGTGTTTTTTTAGTACGAAATTGACCGTATTGGTTTATCTAAGCCACCAATTTTACAAAAGTAGGCTGAACCGGTCAATGTTTGATAAACATCACATTATTCTTGGCGCACTTTATATGTCTACTTCAAGCCTTCATTCTTTGTATGATTCATTATTGAATAGGATGTACTATATATTTCACTCATTACATAAATTAATAGAATTATATGATGCGTATATTTTGTTACCAAGCACCTTTGTGAACTATTGTTGACATTGTAAAATACTTGCAGTAATAAAGTTTATATATTTATCTTACACCTTTAGACCACATTCTCTGACTTCCATACATTACACAATATCCGAATAATATTTTTCCGATTGAAAATTATAACTACACTCATTAAATGTTATAAGTACACCAACACAGTACATAGCGTTACGTGCAAATAGTCGTTTGGTCAACATGCCAAATGGCTTTCCGACAATAACTCCAAAACGGGTGGCACTAGGATTCTAAAATTTTATGTGAAGATTTGTCGTCCTCCACAGACGGCCCGAGTCAATTATAAGGTCATTTGGGTCAAAGGTCAAACTCACCATGACATTTGAACACTCAAAACGCACTGGTCCACACCATAAGAAAAATAGGATCTTAGATCGTAAAACTTTACAGAGAGGTTGCTGATCATCAGATGTACGCTCCTACTAAAGTCCCAATAAGGTTTAAAATGGTAGTATTTTCTATCTACAAAGAATATTGAAATATTGAGATATTAAATTATACTAAAAATGGTGCAGAAGGGACCCATATCTGACCTCTGGTCGCTGTTCCTTCTATGAGAAATAATCAACTGAAAACGCTATTTAGTATTTTGTCCTCCGTACAAAATACTAAATAGTGTTTACGTTTAAATTTTACGAACGATTCCGAAGATTTCGTCAATGATCGCAAGTATACGCACAAAACCCGGTACACCGGTATCTGCCGGTACCCTGTTGTAGGCCTATATTGTTTTGTATATTGCGTGGAATATTGTAGTCTAATCACGACTGACACCTAATTGAATGGCTAGGTATAATCCAATTAAAGGATAAGTTTAGAAGTGTGAATGAATATATATATATATCACTTAATATAATCATGGAATTATATAGACAAGCACATTAACTCCATGATATATAACATATTGCTGGCTTAGAATGAAAAGATCGTATCAACAAAATCATATTTTGAGAAAATAAGAAAATCTGTCTGACAAATTACTCTGTACTTATAGTTAACAAGCTTTCATGAAAATAGACTCATAAGAAGCGCCTCGTGATATATATTTCAAATTTGGCACTTACGACCTTCTTATTCTAAGACAGCGATATAAAATTATAAGGACAAACAAAAACATCTGGCTTTTATATTTTATTACAGATTATGTTGTATCAAACAATAAACAAAATGTAGCTAGCTACAATTAAATACACACGCATAGAAAAATTTGAGGGCATGTGGATATAACATATATTTTAATTTTCCATTCATATGATCATGTTAGTGCGTTTTATATTGATATTAAAAGAAAAGGCCACCTCTTCGATCTTCATAATGATTGACACGTGTTTATGAAAATTAAATAACTTACAACATTCGTGTATATTGAACATGCAGATTTATATACTTACGAGGGGTGATCAATATATTCGAGGACTTTTCATCTAGCAATTTCATATTGGTAGCAAGGCTCAAAGCCATTTAACATCATTCGGAGTAAGATGTCTCCGACCGAATGCACTAAAAAAATTATTTTATTCATACAAGGGACGCGTAACGTTGGACGTCACGCGACGTCATTCCAAGCGTCACCGTCGGAGCAGCACATAGCTCCTTTCTGGACTGATACTCGGTCCCATGTATGAGACTGGTTTTCTTTTACTACTGAAATAAGTAGTTAATAGCCATTCCTCGAATGTGTGTTAAAATAAAAAGAGTATTGATGCGTTATTAGTAACAAAACTCGGAAAAGGGTAGTTGGCTTTACGAAATTAGATTATTCCAATTAAGACTGAAGTACGTCATTCCAGGTTAAGGACGTAATATCGAAATAACCGTTTGGATTTGGAGTCAACGATTTAATGTTTTGTAAACATATACTAGTCTTTGTTTTCGCCAGTTACATTTGATTGAGATCTTTGCGTCTTATTTCGTAGAATTTTACGGAACGTGTCCCTAACGCGGTGTTATTTTTGCTGTTTATCCTTATTTTATCGACTTAACCGTTTGACAGAAACCCTACGATCACATAAACAACGGAATCATATGAAAATGGCTAATTGGAAGCGCACAGAATCCATGCACAATTTAGTCAAGTCATTTTGGAAATATCGAGAGGATTTTACAAGTTTCGCGTTAATTATCATAGCGTGTCGTTTCTCAGAAATATCGTTACGCCCGAGATGCTCGACGGTGCGTGCTTCACCATGGTTACAAAAAGTGACGTCATCAAGCAAATAGTGACGTAATCATAAAGAAAATTAGACAAATCGCGAGATTATTGATTGATCTACATTAGCCTATAATTTCATTACTCTAGTTCCAATATTATAAAAATAAGAAGGAAAGTCCTCGAATATATTGATCACCCCTCGTACAAGTAAACAATTATTATTTTTTTGTAGATTCTACTGTACATGAAAATATAAATCTAATAATTATCGGAGAAATTAATACAACTGCACACAGCCATTCGCACCATCTGTATTGCATACGCATAGTAAATCCCCCGCCTTTGGCATGTTTCAATTATACATTCAACATGATTAATGTCAATATACAAGGCAATATACAAGGCAATATACCACATGATTAGGTGTCAATAGCGGGCTACTATATACGATACCGGAAGGTACTGGTATATACCGGGTTATAGTGTGCGCCCTATGTTATCAATATGTGTGCTATCCATCCATTGGTTATCAGAAACTGGCGAAAATGTATCGGTAGTCTCCGGAAAGTGACGGAGATGCTGTTAAACGCCGTATTTGTAAACAAACCGGGCTCGTTATGTCAATCTTCAAGGGAAGATTATATCACATATATGACAGTAAGAGCGTGTTTTAATAGCTTGATGTGATAATTATTTATCAGTCTTCAAATCAGTAACAAAGATTTGTGTTTTCTATCTATAGAAAATATGTCGTTCCGGAACCTTATTGTGGCTTTAATATGGCCGCACGTTTCTTGTTTCCTTTCTATATTTGTATTTTTCCAACATTGCACTAGAAAACATGTATAATACGTAGCATATATTGTAATCGTGTAGTGTTCCCGTGAACAAAACTAATTGTTATTTTACTGTTGTTTTTATTTTAGATACTAAAAAAACTTTAAAAATACAACTATCATCTAGTCAACCAAATACGAGTGTGCCTAGCGTCATACAGATCAAACATTGACAATAAAATGGTTGAAGTGATTTTAGGAGGTTATGAAGATGAAAATACTCAGCAACATGCAGAAAATGACAGACGATCGTTTCAACATGTAATATTTTGGATAAATTGTACTATTTGCGTTTCGCTATGTATTTATCGAATATGTGAAATGTCGCGTTTTGTAGAATTTGTATCAATATGGCACGTTTAATGGTTTTATGTTTACTATTATTATTTGTTTATCTAGATACAAATGTACATAGATTAGCTATAGGATGTAAAAATATGAAGTAGTATATTGTTTATTCTTCAATAGATGTAAATTGATGATGATTTATTTCAGTTATATTAACTACATGCATATATTGCAAAATTATTCGATGTACTCCTGTTCGATGAAATCATATGTCACTATGCTAAGGATCAAATCAAAGAACTGAAAGTACTGTTGGAGGGCGATAATGCTGTTACAGTGTAATGAACAGTACTAGAGATGGACTCACAGCACAAAATATGTGTATCTTGTTGTCAAACGAAAATAATCACTAACAAAGGACATGGCGTTCACTCCGAAAGATAGACAGGTGAACAAGTATCCCTTTTGATAGTTAGCATGTTCCAAGTTTGAAGTGACATTTCGCTCAAAGGAATGTAATTGATTTATTTCTCCCCAATCGGTCATTAGTCATATGTTATATCCCTCCAATTATACTGAACAACACATACATGTAAGAAGCCAGAACTACTATTATTTATCTTTTAAAAAAAAGAAAACGTCTTATTTTTGTTTAGATAGTTTTGAAGCCAGTTCTCTTTTTACTCGAGTTTTTCACATTTATAATGTTCTCCAGATCTTGAAAATTTGGAGCTCGATTTCTGATACCGCTTCCAAACGGCATTTCTATTGGTTATAAAAAATTATTTCGCGTCTAAATAAAATATATAGAAATATACAGTATTATTTATTGAAATACCAAGGAAAAATTTTGAGATTAACAAAAAATATCTTGTTTCAAAGTTTTGTAATTAACGTTGACCTGAATTAATGAAATAAGTCATAGTTTGAAAGTTTCATGTTGCGTGAATGTCGTCGAACTATTTTTCGATGTGCTGCTTCCATAACATTGATCATGCATGCAATCAAATGACTTGTGTCTCGGTCAGGGTCGATATTTTGAAAAGCAATACATACGGTGTATATTAACAGACTTGTCATTAGTCTTCTTCCAACCAATCTATTTTCATTATTTGTTTACATAATAAGTACTAAACATTTAAAACCGATACGAGATTGTACAATGCATGTTGAGCTCAGGGTAGTTGTGTCGTAGTGTTTCTGTGCTCGGCTGGTGGTGGAGTGCTACCTTCCGTGTCGGAATTTCTCATACCTTTGTTTTAATATGATAGAAATAACTAGAACTAATTATCTTGCTTTTTTGAAGCTAATGAACCAAAACTTAAACGGACACTAATTTAGTCAAAGCAATAACCGCCCAAAGAGCCGTGACCAGAACAATGATTAAACTACTAGCTGTATACATGTATCGATCTTAAATAAATTAGTATAAACTAAACTGAATTACAATGCAACTAAATGAAGTTAGTAGAACGCACACAAACCAAACCCTTACACATTAAGTTAGAGGTACATGTATCTATTGTTAACTTGAAAGGTGATATCATCATAAACACATACGGCCTTGACATTTTATGCAATGCATTACAATTGTCAGAGTTGTAGTAGTATAATTTACTACCCGTGGAGCGCATAAGTCGGTTAAGAACAATGTAACAAACAGGAAGATTTAAACCTCGCTATTGGATCATATTTCGAGTAGCACGTATAAGTTAGCCGGTACAAACTCTATGTATAACATGGGTGTCATCAATATTGAACCGGTGGTTAAGATTTTGTAGACAATATATCGAAAACTCAAATGGTGTGTACCTTGATATTTCGCAAAAATAATAGTGATGTTATGATGCTACAAGTTTGCATATTATAATGCACGTTTTTCTGAATTCTACACTTTTTGTTGTAAAGTAATCTGAATAATCGACGGTAGTAGCTCTAACATGCTTGTATATTCCTTACAGCTGATCGTTTAACCTTCAGGCTAAGTTTCGTTTCCACGACCGATATAGGTAAGATTCTTCAATGCAACCCATATTCTTATATCTTATTAACATGTCGTGGAGGCACACAGATGCTAAGAATTTTATGTTAATCAACAATAGCAACCATTTTAAAAAGTGACGTATTTCTGAAGTGAATTTTAATGACGTTTAAAGGGAGGTAAAGCGTGCATTTTGTAAAGTAGTTCATTAAGATTTATCACAGTTCATTATAGGAGAACAGTAAAATGTATGCTGGAAATGCAGTGTTGGGCATGTACATGTAATATGCTAATAAATAGAGGATATTTGTGATTTTCGGAGTAAGATCGAGTGTTGTTTCACCGAGTCAGCATCCAACGCTATATGTTCACGAGTGGGGTAGCCACGATGCTTCACCGAAAAACACGAATATCCACTAGTATATTGCTTTATTTCATTATTTTTAAACAAGTTAGCAACAAATTGAATTTTAGTCACCGCTATCGTGACGTCAATTATGAATCGCTCTTGGACTTTCGAGTAAAAGTATAAAAAAAGCAGTACATTATTCAAGACAGACATTATCACTTCGAGTTTTAGACGTCAAAATGCTTAAATTGCATTGGGGCGCTCCATGGGAATTCTTAAGTAGTCCTTGTGAATTAAATTATCGGCAGTAAAATCATCGGAGTATCAATCACAGGTATTCCGCAATAAACCACCGATAAGCATGCAAAACACGACTTGTATTTTAGTTCAATTTCAACTACCATTTGGCTACGCAATATTTCACGAAGACAGTTAAAAACCTAATCATTTAACAAATTTATAACGACATGTTTCGATGACACAAATATAGTCTGGTTTGTAACCTATCAAGGGAAGTAACTATAGCAGGAAATTTGCTACAACCAGTCTAAAATCGGTGTAGCAGTATCAAGTGTACTTCCGCAATACTGTAGATTAAAATGTTTAATATGACACACACATTTTACGCATCCTTATGTGAATAATTTATACATAAGAGGACACTGTAATAAACTCTATAATTCTTCCTGGTTAAAAGCATTAAACATGGACAAGGAAACGTTGTCGAGATACTTTAAGGTTTGTTTACTATTTTACTTTATTATGGTTACGTAATCCAACGTTATAATTGTATTGTAACAAGTTAACTTAAACGCGAACATATCGTATTTTTGTGATGTACCAGTTGATCAAATATTTTACAATTAGCTAAATGGTAATGTTGAATGTAGGGACAGTGTGTTTTATTGTTCAAATTATTTGTATTTACGAGTATTTTTAATATAATACTAATTTAAAAACGAGTTATAAATGTATGGATGTTTTTCTTAGACATGTTTATAGCAAGTGTCACATCATAGACAGTAACGAACGCTCAAACGCTTCACATTTACAGATGAAACCATTAAAATAAAGCAATATATCATGTATCTAAACTATATAACAGTTTAAATGAAATTTGATTTAGATAACATATGCAGGTATATACTAATGTGCACTTTCGTAACGCACATGATTCATGTATGTATGGAAGTGTATCACATGAAGTAGATGACTTTTTTGTGTTATTTTAGGTGGTTGACATTAAATGCATTTCGGGATTATTCTACTTTGTGATTCTGCAGGCGCTGGCCGCAATAATATTAGGTAAGGCAATAGTTTTAACTATAGACAATCAAAATGGACATACTTCTTTCATCTGTTAAACTCCAATTTTATATTAACACAAAACGGCAATGTTTCTTCAAGCAATATTCATATATCAGTTCCCTATGTTAGCGTTCATTGTAACCAAACTAATGTTACGATTTATTTCATTTAATAATGATAATGGTTTACTCACATTACAGGTGCAAACACAGTTACTTTAGAACCAAAGGATGGACATGTTGTTAAAGGCGAAAACTTAACATTAACATGTTCAGCATCGGGTAGCCAATGGTTAAATTTTTCGACATGGCTGGTCAGTAGTCAAACACAAGACGCTTTTATATCGTATAACCATATAACAAATGAGTGCACTGTGACCGGTATATTCGCAAACAAAAGTCAATTTGAAAGCGGTTGTGACGGTAATCACCAGTACAGCACTGTGATCATGAATGTTGGTACAGGCAGACACGGCGAAACTTGGGGTTGTAGAATGATTGCCTTGACTGGAACAGTAGGAAGAAGTAACGACGTCACCATCAATGTAGACGGTAAATAGTTGTTAATTAATTTGATAAGTATTAGTACATAATAATTATTAAAAACATGTGTTATTATTTCTAGAGTCTAAACATTACTCGAAAACAGTGCAGTCGAAGTGCTATTTGTACATATGTATATTGTTTCAACAATATTGATGATAATATAATTGACACTTCTATCTATCAATAGAGGCTTACACATCCATTTTGTTGTTGTACCTGGTGCTAATTATTAGCGTTCTAGCACAGGAAATATACCTAGCGGAAATGTTCGCGAAAATGTCCGTTTGCTGCATTTTTATGATGCAAACCTTTACCACGTATAAATTAAGTTACGACTGGCATGTGATTCAAATATCGATTTGAACCAACTATCGTTTCTATATTCAGCATACTGGCTTGTTGTTAATGAATATATTTTAATACGAGATATACGCGACGAGTGCCCGATATATAACATGTACTAACATATCATATGTACTACATATGTACTACAAGTTAAACAAACGTAACTCAAGTATAATTATCATTTTAGTTCCAGTAACCAAGATACGCATAAATGATTCAACGTGGTCAACAAATGTAGTGCGGGAGAATACAAATCTAACGTTACAATGTGTGACATCACCAAGTCGACCTTTGGCAAATATTACATGGCATTTTGTGGATGAGGATGGTAATAGCAACAATGTTGATCTTGCTGAAAAGACCACCATTGCTATAGAAAACAATTTGACTACTACACGTACATCAATCTGGTTTAATGCAAGTAGGGACATGAATGGATGGAGTGTAAGATGTTATGCCAGTAATATACGTAATTACTCTGTAGTAACTACTAGTGTGGAGATAAATGTAACATGTAAGTACGCACTACTTTATCTAAAATAGGTCATGATAAGTTAACTTATGCTCATTTATTTACGTCGCTGGAGTTTTCCATGCCCATCCAAGACTCATCTAAGCAGACCTTGACTATTTGGTCGATTTTGTAATGAATATCACCAGTTTACAATTACGTGTACTGTATATAACATTTGCCTGCGTCCAAGTTAAACGTCAATAAATATATTGAGGTTCCATTTACATCTTTATCTGATTAATTTTTATACAGTCCCTACCAACGTTCCTACTATTCAATGTTTGGAAACGGGAACATACGGAGTTATCAGACACAGGCTAAGCAATCTGACTTGTTCAGTTGACGGAGGAAATCCAGCTGGTAGGTTAGAATGGAGTTGTAATCGAAACTTTATACATAACCAGCTGCCACAGTCCACACTATCTAGAACAATGGTGTTAAATGCCACAGAGGATGTAACATGTACATGTATGTCAACAAACGTTGCTGGTAACCGAGAGGCGCCTGTTTCAATAGATGTACTGTGTGAGTTTTTAAAAAGTTTCCTTTCCTACATTTATTCAAATAAACATAATTATCCAGAAAGCTTCCAATTGATAGATGTTATCATTTGGCCCTCGGTCATATACGAGGGGTGTTCCAGAAATAATAGGACTTTTCTCATAGCCTCTTACTTATCAATTACTGTTAAATGAGAATTGTCCCATGTGCATAGCAATGTATGCTCAATATATTGATAGCAACAGAATTTCTTTGTTGCTGATGATGCTCATACAAAGCGTTGTCATAGAAACCATGTACATGTACACTAAGGCGGGTCACACTATTATTTGTCATTACTATCCTTATTAAAAATGTGAATATCTCAACATCCACTTGATAAATATTAACGCCTATTTGTATGGCATTACGTGGATGCCTTTGGCATGAGAATGCAAACTTTTGAATAAATCGCTCTATGTTTGTTATCGTAAGTCAGTAATCAAGTGTATGTATCCAAGCGCGTCATGAATGTAAATGACGTCAACGCCAATAAACAGAAACCACCTGATTGTCAAACAACGGTGCACATTGGGATAACCAACAGTGCTAACCAATGAAATAATGAAATACGTATAATGTAGTGGCCTTTAGCAGCCAACTGCGTTCTGCTTGGCTCAAATTGATCACAGATCGCCAGGATGAATATAAACAAAAATATTTAATATTTCTTTATGTTGAAATACTGCGCTTGACATGCGACGTCATAATAACGTCACGGTGCGACCCGCCTCCTTGGTACACAGTATATTTAATGTTTAATAAATTTATTATTTTTCATTCAATGTCTTTGATATTTCGCATATTTGTCAGTGAAAGATCGAAATTTAAATATAGACAACTAGTTTGATTAATATCTGATTTGCCGTGCTGCTATGAAAAAAGTCCTATTAATTGTGGAATATCCCACGTACTTATTGCTCTGCGAATATCGTATGTGTCATGCCTATGTTACACGAAGTCATGCAGTTCAATAAATGAAAGCAACTATATTCACATAATTGTTACATTACAACTTGTATTACTGGTGTTTATTATGTAGATTTGGGTTCCATCACGTAATACCATTTGGACTTTAACAATCAAAGTCGATCAGCATCATTGTACTGCGTGGTATTAGAAGTCAACTGTATACTTATATTAAACAACTATTAAAAATTGCAAGTGTTTTCAGTTTACGGTTTGTTTCAATTGGCAACTCTGATAAAGGGTACGAACTTTTGGATAACCCCACGTACACTTCTTATTCCAGATCCACCTGTTCTTAAGGAAATAAACAACATATCAATAATAGAAGGGGATCCTTTATTTCTCCAATGTGATGTTGCTAGTTCAAACCCATCTGCAAGATCAATAGGATGGACATCGAAAACACACAATGTATCAGGTGCTACATTGATAATACAGAACGTTTCACGTACTGACGACACGATGTACACATGTACAGCAAACAACACTATGGAGCCATCATGTGGTGATGTTGTTATTGGAAGCACTTCGATATATATGCATTTAGACATAATGAGTATGTATTGATTGGACTTCTTGATTTTTTGTTCCGATAAGCAATTTATGTATCAGCAACACATGTATCAATGTAACCTATTGTTGTTCGGATAGCAACGAAGATCGCTCCTTGCGTTACATATTGATCATAGCAAAATAAGGGTTGGGTGCAATCTATGATATTCTGTTTTGAAACAAATTGCTTTGATGTATGTGTAAGTCCGTCTGAGATCAACAAGTTATAACTAATTGAATATGTAGTACATGTAACTCAGTACGTGTATATAGTTAAAACAATTGAGCCCGTTTCGGGCAAAATACTGCCCTGCGGTTACGAATTAAGTTGCATGGTTAGTGATCATTTTCGGCTTGAACATATTTCGTGAAAATCGGTCAAGAATAAGATGCTTATGGTTGTTTTTTACTTTTACACATTTTTCTAATATACTTAACCATAAAGTCATAACGTCAGGTGTCGTGTTAACCCGGACGACGTTTTACAATAAAACATACTCTTCTTAATCAGTGCGTGTTTATTGTCTAAATATTTTAAAAATTATATTGCAACACTTATGATTATATTGCTATGTACATGTATATGCTGGTGTGTATTGCATTGCATCTCTCTGATAATCTTAGATCCACCATTGGTGACCATTCAACCTTCTAAACACTTTACAAGAAACGAAAGTGACCTGTTTTATTACACCTGTCCAATCGCCGAAGGAAATCCATCGAGTACCACAGTGTTATGGAGGAGATCAAGCGATAATACAACTTGGAACTCCAGTACACTGTTCCTACCCAATGTTTCAAGGCATGATGACTCGGTATACATATGTTATGCTACCAATGTAATGACGGATTCAAACGGTACAACACGGTATGGGACCAGTAGTGGAAACATCACCTTGCACGTACAATGTAAGTTCATACCCATCAATTAACTAGGTCCTGGGTTCGTTTACAACTTGTTCTCAACTAACTATAATAATAATACAATGTAATAATAATAATAATGGTACACACTAGTACAAAACATATGTTTATTATAGCGTTAAAACATCGTTATCGTCGGATATTTGTAAGTAACCAATTTCCTGTACCTAATTGTTTTGCATGCATATACAATTGGATTTTTGTACTTCTTTTGCTTGACAGATTTCCATAGTTACATTTGATTTGATAATGTTCCAAGGTATTGTTGTATCGAGTATCGAGAACATTCCGTGTAGTACGGCCAAATTACGGGGGATCCCGGGGTACAGTCTTTAGAACATCCGTTTTACCCGGAAGGCCAGATTATGACGTCAGAGCGCGAGTGGAAGCTCGATGGCAGACGAATACCGGCTGGCTGCGTAGACGAGAGCTCCAGGACGAATACAAGACCCGTGCATGGAGAACCGATCTCAGGACATCGGTGAATATAATCCTCGTATATTGTGCTAAGAATTACCACCGATAGGAATACTAAAGTATATTTGTTAATTATTTCAGTTGGAGCCAACGTGACATACTTCTATATAAAAGGTCATGAACAACACAGCAGTGCAGTTGTGATGGAACATACAAATCTTACATTTGAATGTCGTGTACAAAGTAAACCAACAGCTGATATAAGGATATTGATGAAGAACACGACAGTAAAGAGTTCTAATGCAAATGTCTTGGTTTACCACACAACTGCTTCGTGTTCTAGAGAACAAGTTTTGTACAGATGTAAAGGCAACAATCTGTTAAGCACCGAACCGTCTACCAAGGATGTACAACTGACCGTAAAATGTAATTCGAACGATATCTTTTTTTCGTAATTTTCTGTACCTTTAGGATTATTGAAGTTGTAATTGCAATGTTCGTGCACAAGTATGTATGCAATGTTATGTTTTTACACGTAGATGATTAACATAAATACGAGAATAAAGATTTATTTGAGTGTAAAAAGTTTAAAAAAGGTTATACAATACACACACGTAGGTACTCTGTAACAGTGAATTAGTGCAATACTTTGCTCTTTGTTGACTTGGTAATTGTATTTTTTATCATTTCCATATAGGTAAACCAAGAGCCGACACGACTGCCGCCGTACAGCTTATTGTAGCAAGTGCAATAAACCAAACTGTAACAATGAGTTACACAGCTCTAGCATACCCACATCCGTCGTTTATATGGTATAGGAACGGCTCAAGCATAGGCACCAGTGATCCTAGGACAAGTGTATCATCATCAAGCCAACAGACAAATCTCACTATCGAACATGTAGTAGAAAGTGATTTCGGAGAGTACTATCTCAATGCATCAAACGACGTTGGTTTTATCAATGAAGTGTTTCACCTCAAACCTGAAGGTAGTGACTTTACACAAGTTGGAAAAAGAGTTGTACTGTATTTACAATGTACATGTATATGCATCCATTTAGTTGATGATTTTGTTTCATGTAACATAGTTCACTGATTGAGCATATTCTATAATTATACTTAAAGTTGTATTATCATTGTTTCAAAATGAATGGGTAAACATTAGGTGGTTCACTACATGCATCTTTATTGTAAAGATTTCTCTCACTCCAATTGGAAAGCAATGTGTTAACGTTGATGCATATGTTATTGTGTTACATTGGTTATTGGTTATTGGTTATTGAACCTAACAAATAATTACCAAGACCAACGTTTATAAATATTTATTTGCTTAGATAGCCGAGCAATGGTCAGGGTTTTTTATAAATATTTAAAGCTAGGGGTATAGATACGTACATCTTTTTTGCTTATAACAATGTATATAGAGATGATTTTGAGGAAACCTTTATATTTCCCACATACCAGTGTAAATTTATATCATATGTATATATTGTATTAAGATAGTATATTTTGTACTTTGTTTTGAAGAACCTGTGGTGATGGATAAGTTCACAACTACCCAAAACGTATCTGCTATTGTCGGTGGAACCTGTGCTGGAGTGATTATTTTATGTATCATTGCCGCCCTTACTTTCCTTTTCCGCAGAAGGTATAACGTTTTACAGATACAATTTCAAACCGAAAACCTGATATTTTGATATTAAACGTAATAACTATCACTTCATACTTATTTGAAATGGAGCACCAACGTCTATGATAATGAGAGAGTTAAGCCCAGTCAGTTTCGTTAACATAAAAATAATGTTTAAATAGATTAATTCGCCATTGTTTCTTAAAATGCTCTGAATCTCATTTAGATCCATGAAAGATAAACGACCAGAAAGTTCGACGGATCAGCCTATCACGTATGAAAACTTGAAAATTGAACAAATACCAAATGCACCACTTGATTATCAAAGAGAAACTTCAAATAACGAAACACCCGGGCGAATGTCGGTATGTATACAACCTGCGAAATTTATATATTTACACATACTCGTGTTATAAATTATCCCTAATTGGGATTGCAATAAATTATTATCTAACGAGTGATATACAATAGTATATACATACTTAGTATTCACCGTTGGATTGATTTTATATTTGCTGATTTTCGGGCGGTACCGTTTGTACTTTCTTATTTCCAAATGTAGGTTAACCAATTTTGTCTTTATACTTTGATTTTAGCGAAGTATATTTGTAAGCAACATATTTTAGTAATCCGTCTGTTTTTTTGCGTTTCAGATGCATGTAACACATATGAAGGACTTTCCCAACAACTAACTGGTATGTATCAGTATCTAAAGTATGCCTATTCCAAGCGCTGATTTATTAAATTATAATTTCAGGCACAAATTTTAGTTTTAACAATATTTATTTCCATAATTATGCATTTTTATGTGTTACATAGACAGATTTTTCAAGATAAGAGGTACATATGCAATAATTAGTAACAGGTAGTTTTATGGTACTTTTGGGTAGAAATTGGATTTGTAAACAAGGCTTATTTGACATTCAGTTGATACTAATTAAGTTGTATGATTAGCGCTCTTTCTCGGCTTGAGCGTCGAGAATACTCCGTGATAATATGTCAAAGAATAAGATACGGTTGTTGTTGTTTTTTAACTTTTTGTTGACATATTTTTATTAAACGACTTAGCTAAACAGTCACATAGTGTTTTCATCATGGTAACTAACTTAGTTAGTTGTCTAAAAAGGTTACTCGATAAACGTTTAAGGTATCGTTTTTTATACGAGAAATCATTACATATTTCAGAGAAAGAGAGTGAGTATTCACAACTTGGCAACCTCAGCAATCCCAGCAATGACAACAATGATGGTAAATATTATTCTAATTTATTTGTTGAAAAGAAATGGAACTATCAACACCTACGGAAACAACACGAAAATGCCCTTTATGATCGCACTTTTCTTGTTTGTCTTCTATATTTGTTTTCTTCCAACATGACAATAGAAAGCATGTACAAGAAACGATGGTTATTAATCGTGAAATGTCCATATCAACAAAACAATGAATTGACATTATAACAATAATTTTGTTTTCCTTTTCAGATGCTAAACAAACTTACGAAAATTTAAAAATACAGCTATCATCTTGTCAACCAAGTTCGAGTGTGCCTAGCGTCATATAGATCGAACTTTGACAATAAAATGGATGAAGTGATTGCAGGAGGGTATGAAGATAAAAATACTCAGCAACATGCAGAAAATAACAGATGATCGTTTTAACATGTAATCCTGGATAAATTGTACTCTATGTGTATCTTAATTTACATATGTTATTATACTCTTTATTGCTTCCTTATTTGTGTGTTTGTGGAATTTGTATCAATATGACAGGTCTAATGGTTTCATGTTTAATTTTATTATTTGTTTATCCATATACAAATGTACAGATATACGCTGCATGTATTTGTAATCCTGTTCGATTAAAATCTAAGTCATGTTTCACAATATCAAATCAAAGTACTGCAAATACTTTTGGAGGTCGATAATGCAGTTATAGTGTAGAAAACAGTTATAGAGATGGACTTGCGGTGCAAAATATGTGTCTTTTTGTCAAACGAAAATTATCAATCACTGACAAAGGACATGGACTCAAAAAGGAAGATAGGTGAACACGTATCCCTTTTGATAGTTATCCTATTCAAAGTTTGTAGTACTGGTTCTCGCACATCTATCAGGTTTGTAATCCAAGTTATTCTTTCAAAGGTAGGTAATGCATTCATTTTCTCCAATCGGTCGTAAGTTATATGTTTTATTCCTCCAATTATACTGAAAATCACATAAGAAGCAAGACATACTTTTGTTTATTTTTTAAAATTATTAAAAAGCAAGAACACGTCTTATTGCTAAGTTCGTAAATAACGTGGATCCGAATTAATGAAATGAATCACAGTTTGAAAGTTTCATGTTCCTAGTTGCGTGATTGTCGTCGAACTATTGTTCACTGTGCTGCTCTCGTAACATTAATTGTGTATGCAACCATATTACGTGTGACTCGCATAAAATGGTCAGGGTTGATATTTGAAAGGCAATACATACGGTGTAGATTTATAGACATGTCATTTTCTTCCTTCTACATATATGCGGTTTTATTTATTTATTTTACGCAATGAGATTAAGTAAACCTTTAAAAAAGAGATACGGGGTGGTACAATGCATATTTAGATAGATAGATAGGTAAATATGATATAAAATAGAAATAACTAGAAAAATTATCTTGCTGTTTTGAAGCTTATGAACAAAACTAAAACGGGTACTTATTTAGTCAATGCAATCGCCTCCTCAAAAAGCTGTGACCAGAACAATGATAAAACTATCGGCCGTATATGCATATACCGGAACATAATATGAAACCTCCGCTGACGACTTCCTTTGCTATGACAACATGCCGACGAACAATTTTTCTTTAACCTACTCTTGTGTACCAAGAAATATATTTAAAAGAGTGCATTTTGCAAGGTAAGCGCCCCGAATTCCTTAAATCTCAAAACACGTCATGCATCTTCTCTCATATCGAAGGTCATCGGCAAAGTACATGTAGGCATGAATAAAACCGAATCCTCGCTAGGGACCGTCTCATCGATAGTCTAGTGGTTGAGCGTCAGCATGTCTTGGAAGCTGGCCATTATTATCTCATACCGTCGTGGCGTCAGATAACACTAGGAATACGGTGTCGAAAGTGTTGATATAATTTCGAAAGAATTGTTTCACAATCGACATTAAATAAACACTGAATTGCAATGAGACGATGTTAGTGAAACGCAAACAAAACAAACCCATACACATAATGTTAGAGGTGCACCATCTATTTTTAACTTGAAAGGTGGTTTTAACATTATTTGTTTAAATCAGTTTACATCTTCCGTGAATTTAGCTTTATTGTGCAATACGCTTGTTGGTTTTAGTTTACTTAGTGGTAATGCGTTATATAACATTGTCGAACTATAAAACCAAGAAAAATGGACGAATATCTCTCACGAATTAATCACAAGGTTAGTACAATATTTAATACTGTACGTTAAAATATGAAAAACATCTCGTTGACGTACGGGTTTGACCTTTTGGCTATATTTTCTAACGTTAATGATTAAATGTGTTGTCTTTTTGTTATAATTAAGAGCAAGTAAAAGAACATCGTAACTAAATATTCTAACACTGTCTATTTTTAGCTCCATGTAAACGTATTGGACTGTACCGTGGTTAAATTTCCGGTATATCACAGTTTTTGCCGTACTACTTTTTGGCTGTTGAATTACCTCCCTATAAATAACGCTTTTTATGAATGGAACTTACGTCTTGTTTGTCAACGTTAACGTGAAGTTGTACGAACTTTTATTTGCGTAGCGTTCTTTCTTAATGTATTTAATTATATCCGTATTATTGCAACAGCAATTGCATTTATCGATTCATTTTAGTTTTTATGAAATACATACTTTTGAATGGGCTCTAGTTATGCCTCTGTTTAAATGAAATGAGCAAAAAACGATATTCCATGGGTGAAGGTTTTATACTTTTAAAAGCGGAAGTTGTCTATAGCAACACGACAAACAACGCATCACTCTGCAATAAAAATGAGTCCATATGAAGTTGCGCATATTACATGTGTTAGAATGCAAATAGATCTTAGTTTTCCGTGATATACCGGCCAATATATCACGGTTTGTCGTTCACATGCATAGTTATTAATCACTCAGGCCTACGGCCTTCGTGATTAATTCCTACGCATATGAACTCCAAACCGTGATATATTGGCCGGTATATCACGGAAAACTAAGATCTATTTCCTAATTATATACTTTTAAATTTAATATACTTTTATTTCTTCCTTAAATGTTTTGGCACAAAACAACCTCATAAATATATAATTTTTATGTGTGCTATGTTTGATGCATATGACATTGTGGCTAGAACGAGTACACGAACTAGTCAAATTGAAAGTCAAAATGGCAATACAACCAAACCCAAAAGAAAGGTACTTTTTGTCAATATAAAAAAATATAGAAAATCACTATTGCTGTATTAATGTTAATACGATAGCGGACCAACCGTACTTAAAAATTAAAAAAAATTGTTAACTCGAAATAACTTTTTACTAACACTGCCCACTGGTGTACACATAGTGTTCATGTTCAACCCATTTTCGGTGGTGTCTGTCACGCTTAGTCGAAAATGAAAAGCCCTACTTTTGCGCGCTTGATTAGACGTTTTGCCATTTGTGCTGGTGTGATCATTCAAGCGTGACGGACACCAACGGAAATAGGTTCAGCATAATCACTGTTGGTACACCAATCGACAGTGTTAGTAAACATTTCTTTCGAGTGATCTATTTAAAAGTATTGAATTTTAAATTCGTTTGCGAAACTTTTGACGCTCAGTATATTTTGTATGTCGTTCAATTTATCTCTTAAACATAACTAAGTTTGATACATGACTGTATAAATCTGTGCACAGCATGCTTAATCTTCAACATATTAATGACATAATGTTAAAGCAGCCTGAGATTGCGCAGTGACAAAATGATATCGATATAGACTACATGTACTTCCACCTGCACCCTTTAAATACACAATTGTACACTGCTATAGTACGTACATGTATACATCTTGGGTCACCGTTTTAGTATATATTTGTGAAACTAGGTCGTCATGCAGTGGGGACTTGGGACAATAGCTCCGATCTTAGCTGCGTTTCAAGCGGTTACTTGTGATATCACCAATTAGACACACAATACGTAGTTTGAATACACGGCGTCAACAGCGATGTTGCGACTTGCGCGGTGGTGCTCACTATCAATATAATAGACATAATCTCGGGTTGTGTTCTTGATAAAACTATAATAACATTTCTGATGTCGTATAATACGTAGTTTGTTAACAACTGTTTGTATGCTTCAATGTCTTTTCATGTTGTAGACTGACACGTCCTTCTGTATAACGTATATTTATTTGGTGATTTTGCAGTCTCTTTTTGTACAGATAACAGGTAAGCCACATTTTACAGTCCAACATTTATTCTAATACTCATTTGAATGAAAACGCAACACTTACATAGTATAGCATAACACATTTAATAAGTGTGTAAGCATCGCGAAATTTTGTCATAGAATAGATATATGCAGGTGACACATGAATATCATTTCGAATCATCATAACCTGAGCATGTAGACTTAAGAGGTTAATACACGACACAGCCGGGCCGGAAGGCGATAATCGGACCAGAAAATTAATAATCACCGCGAGGGCTTTAGCCCGAGGGTGATTATTCATGCCGGGCCGATTATCAACGTCCGGCCTGGCTCTGAAGTGTATTAAAGTTTTTAATACAATTGTTCGGTATATATTACTATATATAGTAACAAGTGTATTAAAGCTCAGTAAGATCCCGTTATCCGATTTAGTGTAAAAGTTTGATGATTAATCTTAAAAAGTAAGGATAATTATCGAATAGTTATCGCACTTAACTTATACATTTTTCTTCCATCCTATTATTTCTAATGCATTTTTATCTTTCTAAACAGGTGTATATGTATTCAAACTTGTGTTAAATGAATGCCATAATGGCATGGGGACTTTAAATCAACGAAACTTTGATTTGTAGTACGTATACCCCTCAATTGAGCATAACAACCGATTTTTCGGAGTCTTCCTTTGACATTTGCACCATGTTGTCTTCTAGTTATTTTGTTTTTCCGACTCATCCATCCATATTCTACAAAATGCTTGCACAATATGCGAGCAAATCGCTAGCTACCCATCAGCACGCGGAAAAATGCAGTTTAAAGCTATTCCGCTATGGACGAGTGATTATTAAAGTATTTTAATAGAAAAAGCTGAATTCTGTAGATACATGTAATATAAATCGAAGTCAGCATACAAAATTTCTAGTTTATAAGTTAACGGATTACGAAAATATTCAAGTTTAAAAAGTGTTGCGTTTTCATTGCCGCTCAGTGTACAATGTATGTGCTGTTAGATTGACCAATATTTTATCTCAAATTAATGAAGAACCTGAACACATGGATCAAAAAGCATTTATTGATGCCCATTATTTAAAACTATGTTCCATGTTTCTGATACTATTACTGAATTGGAACCGTTCATATACTATGTTTCTACTAGCCACTAAATTCCATTTGTAGCATTATATTCTTCCTAATCATCAATATACGAGTTTGGATGCGATGTATTTAAACACTTGCGCTAGGCATTCGAGACTTAAATAAATTTTTAGCATCCAAAACGTGTGACTATATTGCGTCCATAGGTTTAGAGTATAGTCATTACTTCTAATTTAATTTACAAAATTATGGTGTTTTACAGCACCAAGATGCGACCTAATTTTTCAGCTCCGCACCGTTAAAAGGTCCAAATGTAAGCCTCAAATCTTGACTTACCATAGACAATCATACAGTGTTGTTATTATTACATCCAAAATACCACGTGACTGAACATATTGTTACTGCCAGAGGGTGTTATACGAGATATTTTATTTCGAAAACCAATATGGCGACAGGTTTCACCAAAAATAACTATGTTTTTAGTTCTTGTGTAATAGGGGATTCATCGGCCCGCAATACAAATATCCCGTACTTGCAAGGTTTAAGCCCATTCAAAATTTGGTCAAGCCTAATCGACATTCAGTTTTTATCCAATGGAAAATACCTCTGTCATAACAAGGCGACATTTTGAACTACTTTCAGTCACATGATTTGAAAATGGTAGCTCTCCAGTTACGTTTATACAACATGTACATGTACTTACGGCAACAACTATGTAAAGGTTTTAGCTTGAGTAAAGAGAACGACAGCTGCTTAATTCTAGGATTGAAAACAAGAAATGATTATAATTAAATAAACTACGACAGAACGCTACGGATATAAGTTAGCAAAACGTCACGTTTACGTTGACGCCAAATAACCATTCGCCAAACGCCATTCATGACGGCATGTGCTAAACAAGACGTAAATTCCATTTATAATACGCGCTAGATATGATTTTTCTACAAAGATATTTGACAATTTCTTCGCTATACGTCTTGCTATGCCGTAGGATTGGTAAAATTGACCAGCAATATAAAATAACCATCGTATTGACGGATACATAATGTGTTACTTTTACGCGGATGTAGCTGACTTTAGTAGTGAGGACGAATCATATTGGTTCATTTCTACACTTATACGAGGTGTATTAACCGGAGACAAACGGAAATGGCCGAGCTTTTACGATTGCCCTAATCGACTGAATTTTGTGTATAGGTATCTCGCAGTGAATAGTTATTAATAAAACTAATAAATAGTCATTTAACGTCTTAATTTTTCGCTCCTAAATTGTCTTTTATTGTTTAACGATGTTTAAAATTTTCCCTAGACCATAAATAATATCGAGATATAAAAGATCATACCAAAATGTAGTAATGATGACGCCATGTCAATGACATTACATTAGACGCGATGACGTCACATGGCGTTACGCGCCAAAAAATTAAGGTATTTTTCGTCGCACGGCGTTGTGAAGTACTCTCGATTGATTAACATCACTTTCTTTGACATTACAACCTTGGGTTTTTTAAGTTTAAAATGTTTAGCCATATACGTAACGTCATCATTTATGTTATTTCTGCCACCCATTGGCATTGATTGGGGGAATCCCCGATGTATGCGGCGCATTTTATCATATGAGTGTATTAGGAGAACAGATATTTTTAGATTATAGGAATTAATATGCGATTTATTGTTGAAAAGTGTGTTCCTATTAATTTCTGAAACGAATATTAGATAAAAAAAGAGAAACAACATAATAATAATTAAACATTTATTAACTAATATCGGGTGTTTTACCTCCTCCACTTATCACTTGCTGTCTCTGTGGTATATTAACAGAGCTATATTTGGCAATAATTTTACACTTTGAATGAAACTATCTTTTATTGAATTGCTCACAGGTAGTAACACAGTATCGTTGGAGGCAAATGGTGGACATGTTGTAAAAGGACAAAATCTAACATTGACATGTTCAGTATCAGACGGCGAGTGGCTTCCTCTGTCGCGTTGGATGATAACTAATGGAGGTACCAGTTCAAACGGATTTATAACCACAAATTCGGAAAATGAGTGCACTCCGAGCAATGCGTTATATGACATAAACCTATACGAATGCAGTTGCTATGCACAAAATAAATTCCAGGTAGTAATCATTAAGGTTGGAGAAGAAATACACCAGGAAACATGGCAATGCATGCAAATACCAAATGGAAATCCAATAGAGGTCAGCAGCCACAAAGTTACCATACATGTAGACGGTAAATATTAACACGAGAGTTGTTTGACTTACGAGGAGCGTTTCAAAAGTTCCAGGAAAAGTGCTCTATAATGTTTATCGTTTGTTCAAATTACTTTAAACTTTGCATCTGAATAGAGCAATTCATTATACATGTTGTACCTTGATTCAAACGCTTGAGGGTGTATCGTTCTAAATGGCACTGCTGCCATAGTAACGCCAGTAATGGCTACCCGGGGCAAATTTGACGTCACGTCGTAGAAATCGTAAAACTAACCAATACATTGACTCCAACCAAACAGCTATCAATTAACTACGACCAAAATTACTGCATGGAACATTTGCGAAGGGCGGTATAACATCATTTTGATCAATTTATGCCATTGATTAAATAGTCCAGATGATGTGTTCACGTTTATTTGTCGCCGTATTAGAATCGCCCGTCAAATGTCAGTAAATCATTGGAATTTGACCAGTTCTTGTCTTTTGGCAGGAAAATTAAGACTAGAAACAGTATAGTTTATAGCCAATCCCTGTTAACAGCGTTGCATGTCACTGGGTTGGATGTATGAATAATATGAGCGCTTCCAGACTGCCAGTGCCACTGCTGCGTGTGATCAAAGGAAGGTACGGTCAGTCGTGAATCAAACGCTAGATGTTCCGTTGGACGTTTCTGCTTGATTTTGTGACACTTTCGAATGCTTTGTATAGGAGCGTACCTTGGAGCGAGGCACTTTTGGTAATACAAACCATTGTCGTTGTTGTAACAGGTGAATGTTGTGTGCCATTTGACTGACTGAGTGAGATTTAGTCAGAACATGTTAATAAGGTACGACCAGAGATAATGTTGCCCCGGGTAGCCATTGTTGACGTTACTATGGCAGCCGTGCCATTTTGTACGACTCACCCTCATGGGTTCGATTCATCGTGTACTATGTATTATGAATTGTTGTATTGCTATGCAAAGTTTGAAGTAATTTAACCATAAGATAAATATTCTACAGCACTTTTCCTGGAACTTTTGAAACGCCCTACGTATATTTGATCAGAAATTAACATGCATTTTCATGATATTCACATTAAAGGAAAAAAATGTTCTATTGTATTGTCCAAAATATGGTATTAACAAATATATACATTGACAGTAAATTGCATATACAATACGGTTAGATCGTAATCAACATTGTAGCATATGACTTAGTTATTTGCAGTTTTAAACTTAAAATATGGTGAGGTTTACACCTTCATTAATAAACCTTTTTGATAGCACACCTATTATAAATAACATTGCTGCAGCAATTGGATCCACTATTTGGTTATAATATTTTAAATTATTGTTGACTTCGTAAATGAATTTATTTGGCGTTGTGTTCGTTAAAAGACGTGTTCGAACCAAGTTGTACATAAAACACCTTATGTCGTCATATATACACCAAACGAAGGCTTTTTATTTTGTTCTAATATACTATATAAGGCTGTACAATGGCAACATGTAATTACAGTACACGAATAATACAATGCGCATGTCCTTCCACTGCACATTCGTTGCTAAGCCATACTGTCCATAATTTACAAATGACAAAATAAACGGTTGCGGATAGTGATACAGCGGGGTTTTTTCTTCCACACAAAACATTAAATCCATAAATTAAAACGACGTTTGCTAGTATTTGATGCATACAAAGTTGTTTCATGGGAAACATGCAAATAAATTAAACGAATGTTGCAATATTCGTGGCCTGTAATGCGCGACCCTCTATGAGCTACGCGTTATGTAATTTATGACTCAGAACAGTTGCGAACGCTGATTGGCTGAATGCTTATATCGATGTAATTAATCACTTGGGTAGTCAAGCTAACCTTCATCATGCTCTTTACATGCTATGGTCCGAATGGTGATTTTTCGAGTAAATGAAATAACGTACAAACGGTGGAAATATGTTTGGCCTTTTCAAAATGAATGTTTGTTGGAATGCATTGTCTTTCGTGTATTAGTTCTTCTTCGAGTATTATTCAAGTTATTGATCATACTTAATTTGAGATTTATGGTTGCTAATCATATTGCCGTTGCAAATTTTCGGCGATCTTTCGACTATATGTCTTTGACACAGTAATGTCATTTAATTCCAGAATACTTGCTTAGTATTCTCAGGCGGGTACCGAGGTACATTGGTTTGCATCTCGAAGTTGAAGTGACATTGTACGTCGGTATAACTGCCTCAGTGATGGTCTAACAAGTATAAAGGCAGAGTCTTCGGGGACATTGGGTAAAAACACAATTGTGTCATTTCACAGCACCGATGATAAAATGAAGGCTACAACTAATTTTTTAAAACTCAATTACTTATGACTTTTCAGTTCTAGTTGAAAACGTTAAAATAAATGGATCAAACCTATCAATAATGGACATCACTGAAAACACAAATTTGACGTTACAATGTGTGACCTCACCAAGTCGACCTGCGGCAAATATTACTTGGCATTTTGTGGATGAGGGCGGCAATTATAGCAATGTTGATTTTTCTGGACGGACCAACGCTACTACAGAAGACAACTTGACTTCTACACGTACATCAATCTGGTTTAATGCAAGTAGGGACATGAATGGATGGAGTGTAAGATGTAATGCCAGTAATATAAACAATTACCCAGTACCAACTACTAGTGTGAAGTTAAATGTAACATGTAAGTACGCACTACTCTATCTAAAATAGGTCATGATAAGTTAACTTATGCTCATTTATTCACGTCGCTGGAGTTTTCCATGCGCATTCAAGAATCATCTTAGCAGACCTTGACTATTTGGTCGATTTTGTAATGAATATCACCAGATTATAATTACTAATATATAACATTTGCCTGCGTCCAAGTTAAACGTCAATAAATATATTGAGGTTCCATTTACATCTTTATCTGATTTATTTTGATACAGTCCCTACCAACGTTCCTACTATTCAATGTTCGGACACGGGAACGAACAGCGTTATCAGACACAGGCTAAGCGACCTGACTTGTTCAGTTGACGGAAGCAATCCAGCTGGTAGGTTAGAATGGAGTTGTAATCGAAACTATATACATAGCCAGCTGCCACAGTACACACTATCTAGAACAATGGTGTTAAATGCCACAGAGGATGTAACATGTACATGTACGTCAACAAACGTTGCTGGTAACCGAGAGGCGCCTGTTGCAATAGATGTACTGTGTGAGTATTTAAAAAAAGTTTATTAACTAAAATACATACATTTATTCAGATAAACATAATTATCCGGAAAGCTTCCAAACAATTGATGTTATCACACGGCTCTCGGTCAAATACCCATTTCGCTGTGAATATCGTATTTTTAATGCATATGGTACATCAGGTTACATGGTTCAATAAATCAAATCAAATATAGTTAACATAATCAATAAAGATCTAAAACGTTGCATTGTTGGTGTTGTAGATTTAGGTTCCGTCACGTAGTAGCAATTGTACTTGAGTGTGCTAACAATCAAAGTCGACCAGCATCATTGTCCTGCACGGTATTAAAAGTCAACTATATACTTACATTAAACCACTATTAAAAATTGCAAGGTGTGTGTTTTTAAGAGTACTTTGTGCTTCCATTGGCAACTCTGATATATCCTCTAAGTACGTACACTTCTTGTATTTTAATGTGGTTTGCGTATATTCCAGATCCACCTGTTGTGAGGGAAATAAACAACATATCAATAATAGAAGGGGATTCCTTATTTCTCCAATGTGATGTTGCTAGCTCAAACCCACCTGCAAGATCAATAGGATGGACATCCAACCAACACAATGTACCAGGTGCTACATTGATAATACGGAACATTTCACGTATTGACGACATGATGTACACATGTACAGCAAACAACACTATGGAGCCATCATGTGGTGATGTTGTTAATGGTAGCACTTCCGAATCTATGCATTTGGATGTAATGTGTAGGTATTTTGATTTTGTAAGTCCGTTTAAGATCAACAAGTTATAACTAATTGATTTCTTAGTACATTTAACTCAGTACGTATATATTGTTAAACAGTTGCGTCAGTTTCGGGCATAAAACTATGACCTTCTGTTACAAGTTAAGTTGCATGGTTGGTGATCATTCTCGGCGTGAATATATTTCGTAAAAATTGGTCAAAGAATTAGAATCTGAGAGTTGCTTTACTTTTGCACATACTACTAGTATACTTACCCATAAAGTTATAACGTCAGGTGTTTTGTCAACCATGACGATGTTTGACAATAAATCATATATTTAATCAGTAGTGTTAATTATCTAAACATTGTAACGATTATATTGCAACACTAATGAGAAACCACATTGTCGTATTAGTTTCGATATTCTCTGGTTATAATACTGTGTATTATCTGTATGCTCATCGTAGATCACCCATTGGTGACCATTCAACCATCTAAACACTTTACAAGAAACGAAAGTGACCTGTTTTATTGCACCTGTCCAATCACCGAAGGAAATCCGTCCATTACCACGTTCCAATGGTTGAGATCAAGCGACAATACACTTTGGAACTCCAAAAGCCTTACCTTACCCCACGTGTCACGACACGATGACTCGGTATGCACATGTTATGCCACCAATATAATGACGGATTCAAACGGTACAACGCGGTATGGAAATAGTAGTGGAAACATCACCTTGCACGTACAATGTAAGTTCCTTAAGTTTGTAGTTTCCGTTAACAGCCGTTTGAGCACATTGCTTGATATATTTAAAGCAAAACAATTAGTCTATTTCATATCTATTTCAGCATATTTGTACATGTTTGCATACGTAATTATGTATTATAATGAGAGAAACAGGCCAGCTGTACAAAACATGTATTTGTTCAATAGTGTATGGTTATCAAATGCATAAAGCTAAAACAATACGCCGTGTGTTTCTGTTTTGAGTGAATTGAATACGAGAACACATTTAAGCAGAAAATACCTTTCGCTAGAAAAATGTGGTTCGGCATAAAAGCATACAGCATTATCAATAAATTTGCCAATTAGATTTGTACTTAATTAATACTCATTGAATGTTGCTATTATTTCAGTTGGATCAAGCGTGACAAACTTCTTCATACTCGGTCATGAACAACAGATCAGTGTAGAAGTGATGGAACATACACACCTTACATTTGAATGTCGAGTACAAAGTAAGCCGGTTGCTGATATAAGATTATTGAAGCAGAGAACGACAGTTATAGAGATCTCTAATTCAAATGTTATGGTTTACAACACGACCGCATCATGTTCTGGAGAACAAGTTTTGTACAGATGTCAAGGCCACAATTTGTTAACCACCTTACCGTCTACCCGTGATGTTCAACTGAACGTAAAATGTAAGGGAACGATACCTCATTTTCTTAATTATGCTAATTGTATAATGCATTTAAGAACTATCAAAAATGATTCACTTATGTACATCAATGCAGTATAAAAACGTTTTGTTTTATTGTTTGAACCTGTATTGGTTGACCTCAATACGGACATAAGGTTTTTTACAATTCATGCTGTGTCAAAATGTTAGTCAAGACCCAAAACGTAGGCATTTAGTTATTATCTTTATCTAATTACTATAAATATTGTATACTCGTGACTTCTGTTACACAGGCAAACCAAGAGCTGACATAATAGATGCGGTACGGTTCATTGTAGCAAGTGCAATAAACCAAACAGTAACGCTGAGCTACACAGCTCTAGCATACCCACATCCGTCGTTTGTGTGGTACAGAAACGGTTCTTCTATAGGCACCAGTGATCCTAAGACAAGTGTATCGTCATTAAGCCTTCAGACAAACCTCACCATCCAACATGTAGAAGAAAGTGATTTTGGAGAATATTATCTCAATGCATCAAATGACGTTGGATTCATCAATGAATTGTTTCACCTCAAACCTGAAGGTACTTACTTTATGAAATACATATAGCGTGTCAGCACTCATATGATATACGTGTAGTAACTTCAATTATTAAGAGTAGGTGAATCATTAATTAGCATGTACATGTATTATTTGGTTCCGTGTAAACTACGAAAATTTGTTCAGGATTAAAAAATTATATTTTAGTTGAGGTTTCATACATTAGTAATTAATTTCTTAATCATCGTCTTGTTTGATGTTCACAATAAATAGCTCGTTTCTCGATTATTCCAATAAGCATTTTCAGTGTATATTTTTTTCCTATTATAAGTCAGTCGATGAGTTCTACGAATATGTGTATAATGTCTCAACTGGTACACACTGACTGATTTGGAAACACTGTCTCCAATTACAAATGTATATGGTATACTAGCAAGCTGAATAACGCCCAAAACATTTAACCTTGTACATTGTGATAATTGGCCAGTAGTTTTATCTCGCGCATCAACTAAATCACCTGTGAAACATTCAAGTATATAACACTTGCTCAGGTTAGTTGTGTAGTGGTGTTTCTGATTACGGTGCTCGGCTGGTTGGCTTGAGTGTTACCTTCCCTGTCGGATTTTATCATATCTTTTGTGCCCCTTATAATATAATTTTATGTTTAGAGAAAATTGTTTATGTATAGGAGTACCAGAAGTACCAACTCACTTAACTCAAGATAACAACAGTACTACGGAGTCTACTATAACGCTGTACTGGACATCCGGTTTCAACAATGGACTAGAGCAAACATTTACCATATTGTACAGTGAACAATCTGGAGTTACATGGCAGAGTGTCAGTATACCAGACAGTGGACAAACTGGGACAATAAGTAGCTACACTATTACAGGACTGTCTCAAGATACATCTTATACCATTGTTCTATTCTCTGAAAATGATATTGGTCGGTCAAAGAGAAATGCTACGTTGCTTTGTAAAACAGGTACCCTATTCAATCATACACATGTAAATAATTGTTAACTTTAAACTTAGCTCATGAAATAACTATCAATTAGTTTATTGCTCTGGAATGTCACAACAATAACGATAACTAAATAACATGAATTTACAAATAAATGTTTTTTGATAAATATTTAAAGCTCGTATAGAGTATAGATGTGTACGTGTTTTTGTATAGGTAATAACAATTTTTCTAAATCTTCAGATAATTTTTAGGAAACCTTAAAATTTCACACATAACTGTATAAATTTATATATACATTGTTTAAAGAAAGTATATTTTGTACTTTGTTTTGAAGAACCAGTGGTGATGGATGCGGTCAAAACTACCCATAACGTGTCTCCTATTGTCGGTGGAACTTGTGCTGGAATGATTATTTTATGTATCATTGCCGTCCTTACATTCGTTTTCCGAAGAAGAAGGTATATAACACTATACGAATACAATGTCTAGGAAAGCATGATACTTTGATATTAAAAGTAATAACTATCTCTTCATATGTACTTGAAATGGAGCACCAATGTCTGTGATTATATAATAAGATGTTTTACTCCAATCAGTTTCTTTATCATACAATAATACTTTTAATAGATTAATTTGCTACAGTTTTTTAAAATGCCCTACATCTCGTTTAGATCCATGAAAGATAAACGATCAGAAAGTTCAATGGACCAGCCAGTCACGTATGAAAACTTGAAAATTGAACAAATACCACATCCACCACTTGATGATCAACGAGAAAATTTAAATAACGAAACAAACGGGTCGAATGTTGGTATGTATACAACCTGCGACATTTATATAGCTTGGCGAATTTGACATGAACCAGAGCTTTTGGTTAACATAATTTAACATTCGATATCTTGCCTGTATTTTTACCATGGTCTTATGTTTGCACAGTCGCTGAGTATCACGAAGGCGCTCGAGATGTAATACAAACACCTTGTACAATGTAATATATACCTGCATAAAGGTCACGAACTGTATCTACA
Organism: Spisula subtruncata; assembly: GCA_963678985.1. Taxonomy (NCBI): domain Eukaryota; kingdom Metazoa; phylum Mollusca; class Bivalvia; order Venerida; family Mactridae; genus Spisula; species Spisula subtruncata. The sequence goes on from OY787669.1 coordinate 1,174,287, forward strand.
CACTTTATCAATACTGTTTGCTTGATTTGATATTTGCTGATTTGTGGTGTTACCGTTTGTACTTTTTTATTTCCAAATGTAGGTTAACCAATTTTGTCTTTATACTTCGATTTTAGCGAAGTATATTTGATAACACCATGTTTTAGTAACCCGTTTGTTTTTGACATTTCAGATGCATGTAACACATATGAAGGACTTTCCCAACAACGAAATGGTTTGTATTAGAATTTAAATTATGCGTATTCCAAGCGCTGATTTATTACATTATAATTTCAAAAACAAACTTTGACATTCAGTTGATACTAATTAAGTTGTCTGATTAGCACTCTTTCTCGGCTTGAGCGTCAAGAATACTCCGTGATAATATGTCAAAGAATAAGAGAGTTGTTTTATTTTACTTTTTGTTGACATTTGTTTATTAAGCGACTTAGCTAAACAGTCACGTAGTGTTTCCATCATGATATTTAACTTAGTTGTCTAATTATGTTACTCAATTAAAGTTTAAGGTATCGTCTTTTATACGAGAGTTCATTACATATTTCAGAGAAAGAGAGTGAGTATACACAACTTGGCAACACCAGCAATGATAGCAATGATAGCAATGATGGTAAATGTTATTTTAAGTTATTTTATTAAAAGAAACACTTACGGAAACAACAGGAAACTGACATTTTCTAGCTCGCTTATATATTTGTATTCTACCAAGATGGCAATATAAAGCATGTTCAAGACACAATGTTTATTAATCGTGAAATGTTCATATGAACAAAACAATGAGTTGACATTATAACAATAATTTTGTTTTGTTTTTCAGATGCTAAACAAACGTACGAAAATTTAAAGATACAGCTATCATCTTGTCAACCAAGTTCGAGTGTGCCTAGTGTCATATAGATCAAACATAGACAATAAAATGGTTGAAGTGATTGCAGGAGGTTATGAAGATGAAAATACGCAGCCAACATGCAGAAAATGACAGACGATCGTTTCAACATTTAACCCTTTGGATAAATTGTACTATATGTGTATCTTAATTAACACTTGTTATTATACTCTTTATTACTTCCTTATTTGTGTGTTTGTGAAATTTGTATCAATATGACAGGTGTAATGGTTTATCCGGATACAAATGTACAGATATTAGCAGCATGCATTTCCAAATTCTGTTCGCTCAAAATCTAAGTCATGTTTCACAATATCAAATCAAAGTACTGCAAATACTTTTGGAGGTCGATAATGCAGTTATAGTGTAGAAAACAGTAATAGAGATGGACTTGCGGTGCAAAATATGTGTCTTTTTGTCAAACGAAAATTATCAATCACTAACAAAGAACATGGACTCCAAAAGGAAAATAGGTGAACAAGTATCCCTTTTGATAGTAATCCTATTCAAAGTTTGTAGTGCTGGTTCGCACACAGCTATCAGGTTTGAAATCCAAGTTAATCTTTCAAAGGTAGGTAATGCATTCATTTTCTCCAATCGGTCGTTAGTTATATATTTTATTCCTCCAATTTAACTGAAAATCACATAAGAAGCCTTTGTTTATTTTTAAAAATTTAAAAATCAAGAACACGTCTTATTGCAAAGTTTGTAAATAACGTGGATATGAATTAATGAAATGAATCACAGTTTAAAAGCTTCATGTTCCTAGTTGCGTGATTGTCGTCGAACTATTTTTCGCTGTGCTGCTCTCATAACATTGATCGTGCATGCAGTCATATTACTTCTGTCCAGGGTATTTATTTATTTTGAATAGCAATACATACTGTGTGTATTTATAGACTTGCCATTTTCTTCCTGCCACATAGATACTGTTTTCTTTATTTGTTTTACCTTATAATGTTAAGTCAACATTTAAAATAGATAACAGATAGTACAATGCATAAGTAGATAGATAGGTAAACATAATAAAACTAATAGGAATAACTACATGTATCTTGTTGTTTTGAAGTTTATGCACATCGACAGCCTAGTGTTAGAGGGTCAGTATATCAGGGGAGCTAGCTTCTATTATCTTACCTCGTTGCGATGGATAACACCAGGAATGCGGTTTCTAGAGTAATAAATATACGTTGGACATAAAATAAACACTGAATTGCAATGCAGTAAGACGTTGTTAGCTGCACGCACCCAAAACGAACCCATACACATAATGTTAGAGGTATATATATGTTTTAGTTTGATATGTGATATTATCATAAATAAATACGTCAAGTTTTGTCATAAGCCTTCACATTTATGCAATACATTACTATTATCAAGGCTAAAGTAGTAAACGGTACTGCCCTTGGAGTGCATGAGTCGGTTAAGAACAAAGTAACAAAGAGGAAGATTTAAACCTCTAAAATGATTGGATAGATGTCGGGTGACACATATACATATACATTGTAAGATAGCCGGTATAACCTCTATGTAAAGCATGGCTGTCATCAATTTGGAAAGAGTGGTAAAGATTTTTGTAAAAAATATTGCAAACTGGCTAAAGGTGTGTACCTTGATATTTCGCCAAAACAAATTGATAGTAAATAGTGATGCTATGATGCTGTATGCATATCGTAATGGATTTAATACTGCATTCTGAGATATTTGTTTTGATGTAGTCATCGACGGGAGTCGCTCTAGCTTACATGTATATCCATTACATCTCTTGAACTTGCAGCATAAGTTGCGTTTTCACGACAGATATCCGTAAGATTCTTTAATGTTACTCGTGTTCATATAACGTACACATATGCCGTTGAGGTACACATGTCTTTACTTATTTACATGAAATACTATTTACATCCACAATAGCTTAACTATTTAAAATGTGACTTAATTTTGAAAAGATATTCAGTGACGTTTAAGGGGAGGTAAAACTTACAATTTGTAAAGCAGTTCATCAAGATTTATCACAGTTTAGTATAGAAGAACAGTAATTAGGTTGTTTAATTTATGCTTGCAATGCAGTGTTGGGCATGTAATATGATAATAAATAGAGGATATTTGTGATTTTCGGAGTAAGATCGAATGATGTTTCACCCAGTCAGTAGCTGATGCTATAACATATGAGCCGTTCTCCAGGAAAACCGGGCTTAATGACAAAAATACGAAAATCATGATAATGTATCGTTAGAAAGACGAGACTTTTATAAACAGATTCTTTAAATTTGAAGGAATTATTGCGTACATTTACAAAGTTACAGACCTTTACAACTAACCACTCCCACCAAGTTTTTTAGTGACGTCGCAAACGTCATTCGAACGTTATTTGACGTAACGTTAACAATCATTTCATGACTCTAGTATTTGATAAATTATTAACGTAAACTTGTCAACATTTTGTCACATTTTAGAATAATATTTTTATTTTACTAAAGCATGACGAAATTGCAAGTGTTTGCTAAAAGAGAACAATAGCTGCCAATTTAAACCACTAACCTCTAATTTTCTCAATATGAGTAGTTTTCGAAATTTGGTCTCCATAGCAACGACGAAGGTTATTTTGACATAATTTAAGGGAAATGTTAAATCTAAAAGATAGTACTATATTATCTAACGACTTATAATTAAATCGGTGGACATAACTTTTTTCTCATTTTAGACCAATGTTTAATTAGTATTACATAATTACTAGTATAATGTCATTAAGCCCGGTTTTCATTCACCTGTGGGGTAGCCATGACGTTGCACCGAAAAATACAAATGTCCTCTATTGTATTGCTTTATTTCAAGTTAGCAACTAGTTGTATTGTAGTGACCTTTCGGCAGCCTCAACACAGTCGTGACGCTAAGTATAGAAAACAGCTGTACATTATCGACACAAATGACCACTGAAATGGTTATGTTAATTGTATTGTTAGAAAACAGTTTGAAGGTTTTTTTAGAAAGGAATGTTTCTCAAGGAAGACAACATCTCTTTCACCATGCATACATACATTTTCTAGATCTTCTGGAACTCTTTCCAGTAAAAAGCTGCTAACAATTTGAGTAAAGCACTTTTCTATGCTCGTGTCAGATTATGAGCATATGTTAAGTGCATTCATAGTATTTATTGTATATCTAATCAACTCCCGATGCAACACGACATTATTATTCGGTTGCATTATCCCCAAATCGGGCTTTAGTCAGCTATACAATGACAGTTTAAGGCAGACATAACCATTTCCATTTTTAGATGGCAATACGCTTAAGCTGAATTGGGGCGCTCAATTGTTAAGTAGTCGTCTGAGTGAAATTATAGACAGTAAAATTATCGGAGAAAAACTCACAGGTATTCAGCAATAAACCACCGATAAACACGCGATAAACGACTTGTATTCTTATACTATTTAAACTACCATTTAGAGACGCGATATTTCACGAAGACAGTTTAATACCTAAACATTTAAACAGATTAATAACGACACGTATCAATGAAACACTGGTTCAGTCTGGTTTGTTACCTATCAAGGGAAGTAACTGTAACAGGGAATTAGCTAGAACCAGTCTAAAATCGGTGTAGCAGTATCAAGTGTACTTCCGCAATACTGTAACTCAATACGTATCTTTAAATTAAAATGTTTAATGTGACATGCACATTTTGCGTATGCTTAGATGAACAATTTATACATAAGCGGACAAAATAATAAAAATATAATTATTCCTGTTTAAGGGCATCAAAAATGTGCAAGGAAACGTCGACGAGATACTTTAAGGTTTGTTTACTATCTTACTTTATTATTTATTGTTACGTATTCCGATTGTAACAGGTTAACTTAAACGTGAACATATCGTTATTTGTGATGTACGACTTGAACAAACATTTTACAATTAGCTAAACGTAATGTTGAATGTAGGGACAGTGCGTTTTTATTGTGCAAATTATGTGTATTTATAAGTATTTTAAAACAGATAACTGATCTAAATAAACGGGTTATTATTATATAGATGTTTATATCAAAAATTAATATCAAATAGACAATTATAGATCATGCCGCCGTTTAACATTATTCAGATGGAACCATTATAATAAAAGCAATATATCACGTATCTGAACTATTTTCATTTAAATGAAATTTGATTGTTATGTGCACGTTCATAACGCACATAATTCATGTATGTATGGAGATGTTTGAAATGTAGTTTATGTGTTATTTAAGGTGGCTGTCATTAAATGAAGTTTATTTTATGTGTTATTTTAGGTGACTGACATTAAATGCAGTTTATTTTATGAGTTATGTTAGGTGGTTGACATTAAATGCAGTCCTGGATTAATCTACTGTGTGATTCTGCAGACGCTGGCCGCAAAGATATTAGGTGAGGCAATGTTTAAATATGGACAAACAAAGTGAACATACTTTGTTCATCTGTTGAACTCCAATTTTATATTAAAACAAAACGGCAATGTTTTGTCAAGCAATATTCATATATCAGTACCCTATGTTAGAGTGCATTGTAACCAAATTAATGTCACGGTTTATTTCATTTAATAATGATAATGGTTTACTCACATTACAGGTGCAAACACAGTTACTTTAGAACCAAAGGATGGACATGTTGTTAAAGGCGAAAACTTAACATTAACATGTTCAGCATCGGGTAGCCAATGGTTCAATTTTTCGACATGGCTGGTCAGTAGTCAAACACAAGACGCTTTTATATCGTATAACCATATAACAAATGAGTGCACTGTGACCGGTATATTCGCAAACAAAAGTCAATTTGAAAGCGGTTGTGACGGTAATCACCAGTACAGCACTGTGATCATGAATGTTGGTACAGGCAGACACGGCGAAACTTGGGGTTGTAGAATGATTGACTTGACTGGAACAGTAGGAAGAAGTAACGACGTCACCATCAATGTAGACGGTAAATAGTTGTTAATTAATTTGATAAGTATTAGTACATAATAATTATTAAAAACATGTGTTATTATTTCTAGAGTCTAAACATTACTCGAAAACAGTGCAGTCGAAGTGCTATTTGTACATATGTATATTGTTTCAACAATATTGATGATAATATAATTGACACTTCTATCTATCAATGTAGGCTTACACATCCATTTTGTTGTTGTACATGGTGCTAATTATTAGCGTTCTAGCACAGGAAATATACCTAGCGGAAATGTTCGCGAAAATGTCCGTTTGCTGCATTTCCATGATGCAAACCTTTACCACGTATAAATTAAGTTACGACTGGCATGTGATTCAAATATCGATTTGAACCAACTATCGTTTCTATATTCAGCATACTGGCTTGTTGTTAATGAATATATTTTAATACGAGATATACGCGACGAGTGCCCGATATATAACATGTACTAACATATCATATGTACTACATATGTACTACAAGTTAAACAAACGTAACTCAAGTATAATTATCATTTTAGTTCCAGTTACCAAGATACGCATAAATGATTCAACGTGGTCAACAAATGTAGTGCGGGAGAATACAAATCTAACGTTACAATGTGTGACATCACCAAGTCGACCTTTGGCAAATATTACATGGCATTTTGTGGATGAGGATGGTAATAGCAAAAATGTTGATTTTGCTGAAAAGACCACCATTGCTATAGAAAACAATTTGACTACTACACGTACATCAATCTGGTTTAATGCAAGTAGGGACATGAATGGATGGAGTGTAAGATGTTATGCCAGTAATATACGTAATTACTCTGTAGTAACTACTAGTGTGGAGATAAATGTTACATGTAAGTACCGACTTCTCTATCTAATACATACCATGATAAGTCTACGTGTACTCACATCGTAATATATTGCATTGCACATTTAATACAAATCTAAGCAGACCTTGATCATTTCGAGGGGTTTGTTACTACGAACAATGTCTTTGGTCATATAAAATACAATCGTGCTTAGCAATAAGCAGTCGATGACAACGTTGACAATGTTATACTTATACATACACGCAGTTACTTCATGAAAGAAGCTACTTGTTGTACAACTAGTATGCCATATGCGGATCTGCTTCTATTATGTATATTACCAGATTATAATTTCCTGTACAATTATAGATTTGCCTATGTCCAAGTAAAACGTCAATACATGTAATTGGTGTGTCCTTTAGAAATTTAATTTGATTGATTATAGTTCCTACCAACGTTCCTACTATACAGTGTTCGGAAACGGGAACATACAGAGTTATAAGACACAGGTCAAACAACCTGACTTGTTCAGTTGATGGAGGAAATCCATCTGGTAGATTAGAATGGAGTTGCGATCGAAACAATATACATAGCCAGCTGCCACAGTCCACATTATCTAAAACAATGGTGTTAAATGCCACAGTGAATGCAACATGTACATGTACGTCAACAAACGTTGCTGGTAACCGAGGCGCATCTATTTCAATAGTTGTACTATGTGAGTATTTGAAAAAAAAATTACTTAGTAAAATACATACATTTATTCAGATAAACAGAATTATCCGGAAAGCTTCCAAACAATTGATGTTATCACACGGCTCTCGGTTATACACCTATTTATCAGTGAATTTCGTAATTTTAATGCCTATGGTACATCAGGTTAAATAGTTCAATAAATCAAATCAAATATATTTAACATAATCAATATAGATCTAACACGTTGTATTGTTGGTGTTTATTATGTAGATTTAGGTTCCGTCAGGTAGTAGCATTTGGACTTTAGTGTGCTAACAATCAAAGCCGACCAGCATCATTGTCCTGCATGGTATAAAAAGTCAACTGTATACTAACATTAAACCAATATTGAAAATTGCAAGGTGTGTGTTTTTAAGAGTGTTTCAATTGGCAACTCTGATACATCCTCTAAGTATGTACGAACTTCTTGTGTCTGTATATTCCAGATCCACCTGTACTGGAGAAAATAAACAACATATCAATAATAGAAGGGGCTTCTTTATTTCTCCAATGTGATGTTGCTAGGTCAAACCCATCTGCGAGTACGATAGAATGGACATCGAAAATACACAATGTATCAAATGCTTCGTTGATAATACAGAACGTATCACGTTCTGACGACACGATGTACACATGTACAGCTAACAACACTATGGAGCCATCATGCGGTGATGTTGTTATTGGAAGCACTTCTGAATCTATGCATTTGGATGTATTGTGTAAGACTTAGTATAAAATTGAGTATATTTCTCTATGTTTCGATACGACACTTTTTTCCAAGAACACTATTACCTATATTATTCAGTTTTAGTTTTTATAGCCAGGTTTATCCTTTGTCTTACATATTGATCATAGCAAAATCATCAGTCGATGCAATCATTGCAATAGTCCGTATTGAAACAAAGTGGGTCCTTTTAATGCCAACAAGTTCTAACTGGTTGCATACTTATTTAATGTAGCTCAGTACGTGTATATTGTTAAACAATTGAGTCTGTTTCGGACAAAATACTATGACCTTCTGTTACAAGTTAAGTTCGTTCACAGCGTGTTATTTGCACAGCACAACAACGTTCCAACTTTCATCCTTGCAGATAAATCCAAAGTCATGGTGAAGACTAGAGGAAAAAAGAGGAAGGCCGATGATCAAGTGATTCCTGTTCAACCTGCACGTCACGTGGTTGATGTTCCACATGTAGTTTGTCCGACCAATCCACCAGCGGAGATGCCGCCATGTGTTCCACCTCAGGATCATGAGCAGGATTATGGTGAGGACCCAGTGGCTATTCCCACTATAAATATCTCTCTAGGCTCGCACCTTCCCCCAGCAATCAAATCAAAGATATGCTTGGGGCATTATATTGATCTAGGCAGTTTGCTGGAGGTAGATCCTACTCAGGATTTAGATATCCAAGCAAAAAGTTTAGGGCTGAGTAGTTCTGGCCAGCTAGTGGTATCGCCTATAAGGAAGCCCAAAAGAATTTACACAATAGCGAAATGGACCGATGCATTTTTAATATTCATGACCATATATATTGATAATCATCCTGGTAAAACCATGGAGCTAATTAAATATCTGCATGACATTCGCCTGGGGGCAGAGCGTCACTCGGCGGGGTGGCTGCAGTACGACCAACAGTTTCGTCTGCGCATAGCCAGCAACCCATCTATGTCGTGGGGCCAGATCGATTATGAATTGTGGCTTATATACATGAACCCCCAGGCATTTACCTCAGGTAATCCAGTTGTAGCATCGGTCAAAAGGTGCTACGATTTTAATTACTCATCATGTTCTAGGCCTGTGTGCCAGTATTCACATACATGCTTAACTTGCAGCGGTCACCACCCTTGTAGGTCATGCCAGAGAAGCAGCCACCTTAATGGACCCCGGGCTCAAACCTCGCGGGGCGGGTTCAGACCCTCATTCACACCACGACAGCCGAGTGGCCGCGGCCCAAGAGGACAATCTACTGCCCGTTTCCCATATTAATGCCATTTGGGCTCTGGGCAAGTCCCCAATTAATGTTCACAAGTTAAAGCAATATTTGTCAAATTATCCGCATGAGAAGAATGCAGCTATCCTAAGTAATGGCTTCAGTAAAGGTTTTAGGCTATTTTTTACTGGATCAAAAGGGGGCACTGTGGCTAATAATCTTACATCAGCCACGTTACACGCAGATGCAGTTCGCATTAAATTAAAAAAAGAGGTTGATTTAGGCAGAGTGGCTGGTCCTTTTAGGACACCTCCCATTGCTAATTTGAAGATAAGCCCAATTGGCGTTGTTCCTAAATCAGACGGAAATTGGCGTTTGATTACACATTTGTCCCATCCTGTTGGGTCAAGCGTAAATGACGGTTTCGATGATAATTTGTGTTCCGTTTCATATACATCTTTTGATAAAGTCGCTGATTTAGTTTTTAAATGTGGTAAAGGTGCTCTTATGGCTAAGCGGGACATTAAGTCAGCGTTTCGCTTATTACCGGTTTTTCCCGGTGATTTTCACCTCCTTGGCATGAAGTTTGAGGATAACTTTTATTTTGATAAGTGTCTTCCCATGGGTTGCTCTCGTGCTCCAATGCTGTTTGAAACTTTCTCCACTTTCATTCATTGGTGTGTGGCTTATAAATCGGGGTTACAGACATTGGATCATTTTCTTGATGACTTCATATTCGTCGGTAGTAATAAAACAGACGAATGTGTGCGGTTGGCCGTTACTTTTGAGCAGATATGTAGCGAATTGGAAATCCCTGTGGCTGCAGAAAAATCTGTGGGCCCAACGACAGTGTTGGTATTCTAAGGTCTTGAATTGGACTCCAACGAAATGTTGGTTAGAGTTCCACTCCATAAGATTGAAGAGTTGCTTGAACTGTTGCAAAGTTATGCTTCTCGGAAGAAAATGTCATTAAAGGAATTACAATCTATTGTGGGAAAATTGAGTTTTGTTAGCCGAGCTGTTCGTTCTAGCAGAGCCTTTTTAAGGCGGTTTTATGACGCCATGTCAGGGTTAAAGAAACAACATTACAAGCTTAGAATAAATCAGGAGCTTAGGGCTGATTTCCTTATGTGGGTTGAATTCTTAAATAATTTCAATGGTGTAGTTTACATACCTGATGCTGTTTGGTACGAAAACTCAATCATCAATTTGTACACCGATAGCGCAGGTGGCGCTTCATTAGGCTGTGGTTGCTACTTCGCGGGGCAATGGGCATTTTTCCAATGGCCCAAAATCTGGGAGAATTCCAAAGTGTTGACAGATATAACATTTTTGGAGATGGTACCCGTGTTATTAGCAGTCATGCTTTGGGGTGACAGATTAAGAAACATGAAAATTGTTTTAAGAATTGATAATGAAGCCCTAGTACATGTGATAAATAAACAGTCATGTAAGTCAAAAAGGACAATGATTTTACTTAGGAAATTCATTTTGCTAGCCATGAAACATTCTATTATCTTTAGAGCCATGCATATATCTACCACGTCAAATTTTATTGCCGATTCTATTTCTCGGAAACAGTGGGACAGATTCTCGTCAGTAGCCCCCGAAGCAAACAAACTACCAGAACCGTTACCAAAAGAATTCCAGTCATTCATCTGCAACATGAGGCCGATAGATTATTAAATGCTTCCATGTCCGTTAATACCAAGACCACCTATAATGTTGGGCTCAAAAAATTTAAGTCATTTAGACAGGAGTATGGTTTACTAGATAATTGGCCACCTGAGCTTGAACATGTCGTCCAGTTTATTTCATATCTTTCGCTTCAAGGGTTATTCTATAGCACTGCTAGGTCGTATGTCAGCGCAGTTAGTTTTCAATGTAAAATATATAACAAGCCTGACATTACCAACAATTTCCTGGTAGTGAAAGTGCTGAAAGGTCTGCGGAAGAACAAAAAATCTGATTCTAGGTTACCAATCTCTCCTGGGCTATTGAAGTCTATTCTTCATAAATTAGTAGTGGGCTGTTCAGATAGTTATGAAGTTTCACTTTTTTCTGCCGCATATACATTAGCATATTGCGGGTTTTTTCGTGTAGGTGAGATCGCAGTGTCGAAAAATGATGCAACACTTCCAGACCGGGATAAGGTTGTTGCATTTAGGGACATATCATTAGACCTGAAGGCAGGAATTATCGAAATCCACATAAGATTTTCAAAAACCGATCAGTATGGCTCTGGTTCTTTAATACGCATTAATAAAACCGATAAGGAGGTATGTCCAGTTAAAGCCCTTGCAAAGTTCCTTGCCTTACGGCCCCAGTTTCAAGGTCCACTGCTAATCCACTATAATAAACAACCGTTAACAAGGTATCAGTTTTCAGCCATGCTTAAAAAATCAGTTGCTTTAATTGGCCTGAATTACAGTGTTTTTAAGTCACACTCTTTTCGTATTGGAACGGCGACATCTGCTAGCCAGTTGGGTTTTTCTGTCGAAGATATTAAAAAGGCTGGGAGGTGGTCTTCCGAAGCATACCAGTCCTATGTACGGCCAATGCCAGTAATAATCCCGAACATACTAGGTTGAGTGAAAACCCTGTAGTTGGCATGTGTTGCCCTTGTGTCAACAAGAAGTTGTTTAGTTCAGTATTGTGCGCTCATGAAAGGGTCTTTTTCGACACCTCATTCGTGAGGGTTTCTTTTCCATTGTTTATACACATCAATTCGTATATTCTTTAAATCATTTCGACACCTCATTCATGAGGTTTCTTTCTTAGCGAAAAAATGCCAGTTCTATCTATAATAACATTATTCAAGTTATTCATAGGTGATACGGTGTGGATTGTCGGGTCGTCGATTGTAAAGAAGGCTTTCTTAGCTGCCTGGGAGATGCCTGAGGGGAGTAGTATGGGTCTAAATGCGGTCATCTGGTGGCAGGGTTACAGCGGGCTAAAGCTCATAGAACTGGTCCAGAAGTTGAATCACCTTTCCGTTGTTGGCCCTCAGCCAGGTAGTATCATGATACACTGCGGTGGAAACGACTTGGGAAAAACCCCCATTTCAAAGTTGAGAATCATGGTGTCCCAAATTTTGGAACACATTGGTAGTTTATTCACTTCTGCTAAAATCATTTGGTCCGAGATATTGCCTCGTACAAATTGGAGGTATTCCAAGAATACCCTTGCCATGGAGAGGGCAAGGAGGCGATTAAATAACTTTGCTGCTAACGCTGTCATTAGCCTGGGTGGGTGCTATCTGGCACATACTGATTTTAAATCTTCCAATAGTGAACTCCTTAGTTCAGACGGGGTCCATTTATCAGATATAGGCAATTCTATATTCATTAACAATATCGCTTGTGGTTTGAATAATTTCTTTTGTAATGGGATGAAAGTTCATAGGTAATAGCTATTCAATATTGTTGGCGACTAGTTTATATGACGGGCTCTTAGGATTATCCTGGCGCTGACGCAAACATTTGTTTGGCAGTAACAGCCTAGGCGTTTTGTTTGGCTGTTTTATGGCGGGCAGCGCTAGGATACATGATTTCGCGATCCTGAATGCATGTTTAACAAGTGTTATTTGGGTCTGGTTGCTGTTTCCCAGGACCAGCCCATATCACACTATTCCGTTATTCAACTTCAAGTTGAAGTTGCAGTTAGTTATTTGCAGTTAGTTAGGGCTTGCCAACATCATAGTTTTGAGGCAGCCCGTGCTATTGTCACATTTGGCACTGGTTGCTGTTACCCAGGACCATCCCATATCATACTCACAGTATGTGCAATTATCTATGTTCAATTGCCAGTTAGCAATTGCCAGTTAGTTCATTTTAAAATTGCTTTACATCGAGCCACGTCATATATCATGCCAACATTAAACAAACATCAAATCTAGTTATTTTGTCAGTTATTTCTTAAGTACAAACAACGACCAAGTTGGTCCAAAAGGTAATTTCCTTGACTTGGGGATGTACCCAGAGCAGGGATTTGTACCTCATAAATAGGCGAATTCAAGGCGCATCAGTTGCAATTTTACGCGCCTTCAATGAGCTGCATACTTGGTGTAAAAAGATTATTCTAAAATAATAAGTGCTATTCCTCAGAAATAGCATCATTTATTGAAGAGAATCTATAAAAATAATTTATGGGTGTCTAGCCTAAACGTGAGTGTTTTTCACAGCGTGTTATTTGCACAGCACAACAACGTTCCAACTTTCATCCTTGCAGGTTTGAAATTAAAATTTACCCACCCACCCTGTTCCCCCTTTTGGGTTTATCGAACGTGTGCTGCTGTCTTTGTTCTATCTTTTCAGATCTCCGAATGTATCAAGCTTGTTTACTAGTACAGTATTCAGAAACCCGATGTGGCTCGATTAACTTGTTTTCCGGTAACACAGACCTGCTGTCAAGTGCCGTGGCGACGAAGCGAACAATATTATAAACATTGGTGTTATTTTAATTCAAAAGTGTTTTTTGTTTATCCATTTGATTCGTCATGGCGGGCAGCGCTAGGATACATGATTTCGCGATCCTGAATACATGTTTAACAAGTGTTATTTGGGTCTGGTTGCTGTTTCCCAGGACCAGCCCATATCACACTATTCCGTTATTCAACTTCAAGTTGAAGTTGCAGTTAGTTATTTGCAGTTAGTTAGGGCTTGCCAACATCATAGTTTTGAGGCAGCCCGTGCTATTGTCACATTTGGCACTGGTTGCTGTTACCCAGGACCATCCCATATCATACTCACAGTATGTGCAATTATCTATGTTCAATTGCCAGTTAGCAATTGCCAGTTAGTTCATTTTAAAATTGCTTTACATCGAGCCACGTCATATATCATGCCAACATTAAACAAACATCAAATCTAGTTATTTTGTCAGTTATTTCTTAAGTACAAACAACGACCAAGTTGGTCCAAAAGGTAATTTCCTTGACTTGGGGATGTACCCAGAGCAGGGATTTGTACCTCATAAATAGGCGAATTCAAGGCGCATCAGTTGCAATTTTACGCGCCTTCAATGAGCTGCATACTTGGTGTAAAAAGATTATTCTAAAATAATTACCCATAAAGTCATAAAGTAAGGTGATGTATCAACCCGGACGACGTTTAACAATAAAACATACTCTTTTTAATCAGCGCGTGTTTATTGTCTAAATATTTTAACGATTAAATTGCAACACTTATGATTCTATTGCTATGTACATGTATATTCTGGTGTGTATTGCATTGTATCTCTCTGATTATCTTAGATCCACCACTGGTGACCATTCAACCTTCTAAACACTTTACAAGAAACGAAAGTGACCTGTTTTATTACACCTGTCCATTCGCCGAAGGAAATCCATCGAGTACCACAGTATTATGGAGGAGATCAAGCGACAATACAATTTGGAACTCCAAAAACTTAACCCTACCCCAAGTATCACGACATGATGACTCGGTATACACATGTAATGCCACCAATATAATGACGGATTCAAACGGTACAACGCGGTATGGAAATAGTAGTGGAAACATCACTTTGCACGTACAATGTAAGTTCCTTTGTAGTTTCCGTTTACAGACGTTTGAGCACATTGTATGACATATTTAAAGCAAAACAATTCGTCTATTTCATATCTATTTGAGCATATTTGTACATGTTTGCATACGTAATTATGTATTATAATGAAAGAAACAGGCCAGCTGTACAAAACATGTATTTGTTCAATAGTGTATGGTTATCAAATGCATAAAGCTAAAAAAATACGCCGTGTGTTTCTGTTTTGAGTGAATTGAATACGAGAACACATTTAAGTAGAAAATACCTTTCGCTAGAAAATGTGCTTCGGCATAGGAGCATACAACATTATTAATAATTTGGCCAATTAGATTTGTACTTAATTAATACTCATTGAATGTTGCTATTATTTCAGTAGGAGCAAACGTGACAAACTTCTTCATACTCGGTCATGAACAACAGATCAGTGTAGAAGTGATGGAACATACACACCTTACATTTGAATGTCGAGTACAAAGTAAGCCGGTTGCTGATATAAGATTATTGAAGCAGAGAACGACAGTTATAGAGATCTCTAATTCAAATGTTATGGTTTACAACACGACCGCATCATGTTCTGGACAACAAGTTTTGTACAGATGTCAAGGCCACAATTTGTTAACCACCTTACCGTCTACCCGTGATGTTCAACTGAACGTAAAATGTAAGGGAACGATACCTCATTTTCTTAATTATGCAAATTGTATAATGCATTTAAGAACTATCAAAAATGATTCACTTATGTACATCAATGCAATATAAAAACATTTTGTTTTATTGTTTGAACCTGTATTGATTTACCTTAATACGGACATAAGCATTTTTTACAATTCATGCTGTGTCAAAATGTTAGTCAAGACCCAAAAAGTAGGCATTTAATTATTATCTTTATCTAATGACTATAAATATTGTATACTCGTGACTTCTGTTACACAGGCAAACCAAGAGTAGACACAATAGATGCGGTACAGTTCATTGTAGCCAGTGCAATAAACCAAACGGTAACACTAAGCTACACAGCTCTAGCATACCCGCATCCATTATCTGTTTGGTACAGACAAAGTTCACCAATCGATCATAGAGCCAGTGTATCGTCATCAAACCTACAGACTAATTTGACCATCGAATACGTAGAAGAAAGTGATTTCGGAAAATATTATCTCAATGTATCAAACAACGTTGGATACGTCAATGAATTGTTTCATCTCAAACCTGAAGGTACTAGTACTCTCTTTATGAAAAACATATAGCGAGTCAGCACTTATAACATGTACCTGTAGTAACTTCAATTATAAAGAGTAGATGATTCATTTATTAGCATGTACATGTATTATACAAAAATGTATTCAAGATTGAAAAATTATATTTTTAGTTGAGGTTTCATATATTAGTAATTTTTTTCTTAAATATCGTCTTGTTTGATGTTCAAAATAGATAGCTCGTTTCTCGATTATTCAAATAAGCATATTTAGCGTATATTTTGTTTTCCTAGTATAAGTCAGCCGATGAGTTCTACAAATATGTGTATAATGTCTCAACTGGTACACACTGACTTATTTGGAAACACTGTCTCCAATTATATGGTATTATATCAAGATAAATAACGCGCAAACATTGTACCTTGTATATTGTGATAATTCTCTAATAGTTTTATCCCTAGTATTCACTAACACATCTGTGAAGCATTCAAATATATGAGCAGCAGTAATAATGGCATACTTGCCCCTTATAATACAATGTTATGTATAGAGAGTATTGTTTTGTATAGGAGTACCAGAAGTACCAACTCACTTAACACAAGATAACAACAGTACTACGGAGTCTACTATAACGTTGTATTTGATGTCTGGTTTCAACAATGGATTAGAACAGACATTTACCATATTGTATAGAAAGCAAACAGGAGTTACATGGCAGAGTATCAGTATACCAGACAGAGGACAAACTGGGACAACAATTAGCTACACTATTACAAGACTGTCGCAAGATACATCTTATACCATTGTTCTCTTCTCTGAAAATGGTATTGGACGGTCAAAGAGAAATGCTACGTTGGTTTGTAGAACAGGTAAGCTATTCAATTATACTCATGTGAAATAATTGTAAACTTTAAACTTAGCTCATGAAATGAATTCTAATGAGGTTTATTGCACTGGAATGTCACGACAATAACGATAACTAAATAACAAGAATTTACAAATAATTGTTTTTTGATGAATATTTAAAGCTCGTATAGAGTATAGATGCGTACGTGTTTTTGTATAGGTTATAACAATTTTTCTGAATCTTGAGATATTTTTTAGGAAACCTTAAAATTTCACACATAACTGTATAAATTTATATATACATTGTATAAAGAAAGTATATTTTGTACTTTGTTTTGAAGAACCAGTGGTGATGGATGAGGTCAAAACTACCCAGAACGTGTCTGCTATTGTCGGTGGAACTTGTGCAGGAATGGTTATTTTATGTATCATTGCCGTCCTTTTATTCGTTTTTCGGAGGAGAAGGTATATCACTTTACGAATACAATTTCAAGGAAAGCATGATACTTTGATATTTAAAGTAATAACTATCACTTCATATGTACTTGAAATGGAGCACTAATGTCTTTGATTATACAATAAGATGTTTTACTCCAATCAGTTTCTTTATCATACAATAATATTTTTAATATATTAATTTGCTACAGTTTTTTTAAAATGCCCTAAATCTCGTTTAGATCCATGAAAAATAAACGATCAGAAAGTTCAATGGACCAGCAAGTCACGTATGAAAACTTGAAAGTTGAACAAATACCGCATCCACCACTTGATGACCAACGAGAAACTTCGAATAACAAAACACACGGGACGAATGTCGGTGTGTATACAACCTGTGAAATTTATTTAGCTTGGCGAATTTAACACGAACCAGAGCTTCTAGTTAGCATAATTTAACATTCGATATCTTGCCTGTATTTTTACCTCGGTTGTATGTTTTCACAGTCGGTGAGTATCACGAAGACGCTCGAGACGTAATACAAACACCTTGTACAATGTAAAATATACCTGCATAAAGGTCAGGTTCGTGTCAAAGTCGCCAAGCAATATTTACATGCACTCTTGTTATAAAGTATCCGTAATTGGGAATACAATAAATTATTCTCTTAAGAGTGATGCATATCTACACACTTTATCAATACTGTTTGTTTGATTTGATATTTGCTGATTTCAGGTGTTACCGTTTTTACTTTCTTATTTCAAGATGTAGGTTAACCAATTTTGTCTTTATATTTTGATTTTAGCGAAGCATATTTGTTAACATCATATTTTAGTAATCCGTTTGTTTTAGACATTTCAGATACATGTTACACATATGAAGGACTTTCCCAACAACGAAATGGTATGTTTCAGTATTTAAAATATGCATATTCCAAGCGCTGATTTATTACATTATAATTTCAGGCACAAACTTTAGTTTAAACAATATTTATTTCCATAATTATCCATTTTTATGTGTAACATAGACAGAATTTTCAAGATAAGAGGTACATATGCAATAATTAGTAACAGGTAGTTTTATGGTACTTTTGGGTAGAAATTGGATTTGTAAACAAGGCTTATTTGACATTCAGTTGATACTAATTAAGTTGTCTGAGTAGCGCTCTTTCTCGGCTTGAGAGCAAAGAATACTCCGAGACAATATGGCAAAGAATAAGATACGGTTGTTGTTTTTTAACTTTTTGTTGACATATTTTAATTACGTAACTTAGCTAAACAGTCACATAGTGTTTTCACCACGGTAGCTAACTTAGTTAGTTGTCTAATAAGGTTACTCGATTAAAGTTTAAGGTATCGTTTTTTATACGAGAGTTCATTACATATTTCAGAGAAAGAGAGTGAGTATACACAACTTGGCAACCCCAACAATGATAGCAATGACTGCTATGATGGTAAATGTTATTTTAAGTTATTTTATTAAAAGAAACACTTACGGAAACAACAGGAAACTGCCATTTTCTTGCTTGCTTTATATATTTGTATTCTACCAAGATGGCAATATAAAGCATGTTCAAGACACAATGTTTATGAATCGTGAAATGTCCATATCAACAAAACAATGAGTTGACATTATAACAATAATTTTGTTTTCCTTTTCAGATGCTAAAAAAACTTACGAAAATTTAAAGATACAGCTATCATCTTGTCAACTAAGTTCGAGTGTGCCTAGCGTCATATAGATCGAACTTTGACAATAAAATGGTTGAAGTGATTGCAGGAGTTTATGAAAATACTCAGCAACATGCAAAAAGTACAGTCGATCGTTTTAACATGTAACCTATTAGATGAATTGTACTATATGCGTTTCGTTGTGTACTTACCGAATATGTGAAATGTCGCGTTTTGTAGAATTTGTATCAATATGACACGTTTAATGGTTTTATGTTTACTATTATTATTTGTTTATCTAGATACAAATGTACATAGATTAGCTATAGGATGTAAAAATATGAAGTAGTATGTTGTTTATTCTTCAATAGATGTAAATTGTAATGCTTTATTATAGTTATATTAACTGCATGCATATATGGCAAAATTATTCGATGTACTCCTGTTCGATGAAATCCTATGTCACTATGCTAAGGATCAAATCAAAGAACTGAAAGTACTGTTGGAGGGCGATAATGCAGTTACAGTGTAATGAACAGTACTAGAGATGGACTCACAGCATGTGTATCTTGTTGTCAAACGAAAATTATCACTAACAAAGGACATGGCGTTCACTCCAAAAGATAGACATGTGAACAAGTATCCCTTTAGTTAGCTTGTTCCAAGTTTGAAGTGGCCTTTCGCTCAAAGGAATGTAATTGATTTATTTTCCCCCAATCGGTCGTAAGTTATATGTTTTATCCCTCCAATTATATTGACAATATTATACTTATATCTTGAAAAATTGGAGCTCGAATTCTGATACCGCTTCCAAACGGCATTTCTATTGGTTATAAAAAATTCGTTCGCGTCTAAATGAAATATATAGAAATATACAGTATTATTTATTGAAATACCAAGAAATAATTTTGAGATTAATAACAAATACATTTTTTCGAAGAGTTGTAAATAATGTTGACCTGAATTAATGAGATAAGTCATAGTTTGAAAGTTTCATGTTGCGTAAATATCGTCAAACTATTTTTCGATGTGCTGCTACCATAACATTGGTCGTACATGCAATCAAATGACTTGTGTCTCGGTCAGGGTCGATATTTTGAAAAGCAATACATACGGTGTATATTTACTATTTACAGACTTGTCAATTGTCTTCTTCCAACATATCTATTTTCATAATTCGTTTTACATAATAAGTAAACATTTAAAACCGATACAAGGTGGTACAATGCATGTTGAAATAGATAGGTTAATATGACAGAAATAACTAGAAATAATTATCTTGCTGTTTTGAACCAAAACTAAAACGGACACTAATTTAGTCAATGCAATAACCACCCAAGAAGCATTGACCAGAACAATGATTAAGCTACCAGCCGTACACATTGCAATGCAATCAAATGAAGTTAGTAGAACGCACACAGACCAAACCCTTACACATTAAGTTAGAGGTACATGTATCTATTGTTAACTTGAAAGGTGATATCATCATAAACACATACGGCCTTGACATTTTATACAATGCATTACAATTGTCGGAGTTGGAGTGGTACAAATTTAAGAACAACGGTTAAGAACAATGTAACAAACAGGAAGATTTAAACCTCTTTAATGATTGGATCATATTTCGGGTAACACGTATAAGATATCCGGTAAAACCTCTATGTATAGCACGACTGTCATCAATATTGAAACAGTGGGAAAAAATTGTAACAAATGTAAACTCGCAAGAGGTGTGTACCTTGATATTTCGCCAAAATAAATAGTGAAGTCATGATACTGCAAGTATGGATATTGTAATACCCTTATTTCTGCATTCTAAATGTAACCTGAATAATTGACAATAGTAGCTCTAACATGCATGTATATTCCTTACAACCAACCGTTTAACTTGCAGCCTAAGTTGCATTTCCACGACCGATATAGGTCAACCCATATTCATATATCTTATTAACATGTCGTGGAGGCACACATATGCTTAGAGGTTTATGTAAATCAACAATAGCAAAAATGTTAAAAAGTGACTTATTTCTGAAGTAAATTTTAATGACGTTTAAAGGGAGGTAAAACGTGCATTTTGTAAAGTAGTTCTTCAAGATTTATCACAGTTTAGTATAGGAGAACATTAAGCAGGTTGTCAAATGTATGCTGGAAATGCAGTGTTGGACATGTACATGTAACATGCTAATAAATAGAGGATATTTATGATTTTCGGAGTAAGATCGAGTGTTGTTTCATCGAGTCGGCATCCAACGCTATATGTTTACGAGCTGGGTAGCCACGATGCTTCACCGAAAAACACGAATATCCACTAGTATATTGCTTTATATCAATATTTTTAAACAAGTTAGCATTAAATGGAATTTTAGTCACCGCTATCGTGACGTCATTTTTGAATCGCTCTTGGACTTTCGAGTAAAAGTATAAAAAAGCAGTACATAATTCAATGCAGACATTATTACTTCGAGTTTTAGGCGTCAAAATGCTTAAATTGCATTGGGGCGCTCCATGGGAATTCTTAAGTAGTCCTTGTGAATTAAATTATCGGCAGTAAAAGACCTGAGTATAAGTCACAGGTATTCCGCAATAAACCACCGATAAGCATGTAAAGCACGACTTGTATTATTGTTCAATTTGAACTACCATTTGGCTATGCAATATTTCACGAAGACAGTTAAATACCTAAACATTTAACAAATTTATAACGACATGTTTCAATGACACAAATATAGTCTGGTTTGTAACCTATCAAGGGAAGTAACTATAGCAGGAAATTTGCTAGAACCAGTCTAAAACCGGTGTAGCAGTATCAAGTGTACTTCCGCAATACTTTAACTCAAGACGTATCTTCAGATTAAAATGTTTAATATGACACACACATTTTACGCATGCTTAGATGAACAATTTATACATAAGAGGACACTGTAATAAACTCTATAAATCTTCCTGGTTAAAAGCATCAAACATGGACAAGGAAACGTCGCCGAGATACTTTAAGGTTTGTTTACTATTTTACTTTATTATAGTTACGTAATCCAACGTTATAATTGTATTGTAACAAGTTAACTTAAACGCGAACATATCTTATTTTTGTGATGTACCAGTTGATCAAATATTTTACAATTGGCTAAATGGTAATGTTAAATGTAGGGACAGCGTGTTTTATTGTTCAAATTATTTGTATTTACGAGTATTTTTAATATAATACTAATTTAAAAACGAGTTATAAATGTATGAATGTTTTTCTTAGACATGTTTATAGCAAGTGTCACATCATAGACAATAACGAACGCTCAAACGCTTCACATTTACAGATGAAACCATTAAACTTAAGCAATATATCATGTATCTAAACTATATAACAGTTTAAATGAAATTTGATTTAGATAACATATGCTGGTATATACTAATGTGCACTTTCGTAACGCACATAATTTATGTATGTATGGAAGTGTATCACATGAAGTAGATGACTTTTTTGTGTTATTTTAGGTGGTTGACATTAAATGCATTTCGGGATTATTCTACTTTGTGATTCTGCAGGCGCTGGTCGCAATAATATTAGGTGAGGCAATAGTTTTAACTATAGACAATCAAAATGGACATACTTCTTTCATCTGTTAAACTCCAATTTTATATTAACACAAAACGGCAATGTTTTTTCAAGCAATACTCATATATCAGTACCCCATGTTAGCGTTCATTGTGACCAAATTAATGTCACGATTTATTTCATTAAATAATGATAATGGTTTACTCACTTTACAGGTGAAAACACAGTTACATTAGAACCAAAGGATGGACGTGTTGTTATAGGGGAAAATTTAACATTAACATGTTCAGCATCGGGCAGTCAATGGTTCAATATTTCGACATGGCTGGTCAGTAGTCAAACGTTAGACGGAATTATATCGTATAACTACGCATCAAACACGTGCACTGTGGATGGCATATTGGCGAACAAAAGTCAATTTAAAAGCAGTTGTGACGGACATCACAAGTACCGTACCATGATCATTAATGTTGGAACAGGCAGACACGGAGAAGTTTGGGGATGTTTTATACTTGACATGAATGGAATAGAAAGAAGAAGTAACGACATCATTATCAATGTAGACGGTAAATAAGTGATAATTGATAAATTCATTGATGTACAATGTCAAATGTCGAATTCACGCTTCTTAATTGATTTACATATTATCACTAGGTCAGCATGTGAACCTTTTCTACGGGCATAAACTTACCAAATTAGTGCTCGACCATATGTGTCCATCTGTATAATGTTTCAATAACATTGATGATAATTTAATTTACACTTCTATCAATGTATGCTTATACACCTGGTGCTAGTTAAATGCGTTTTGGCACAGAAAGTAAACACTTTGTTAGCGGTCTTGCATTATATTTAGTCTGAATGGAACAACGACGTCAATGACGTCACGTATGTAAATTGTTAACTACTCGAACGACACGTTGCTCCGAAAAAATGTTTATGTCTCTTAAACTATAGGTTAATTGTACTTATATTTAAGTTTTATTTAAAACAAGTGTTCTTTTAACTAAAAGCAATTCAGTTATTATAAAATATCAAGGAAATGTTGAATAAGTATTCGATTATTTTCATTCAAAAGTCGGCTCTCGTATACGACGTCCGTCAAACGAGTGACAATAAAAACTGACAGTTCATCTAATGCTTTTCTGATATCGGCTTGATATAATAGAGTTTTTTTCTTGTCACAAACCCTTTCCCACTAACGATACATAAGTATACGTCTTGCAGACTTCTCTTCCGATGCTCTTTTCTCATTTTAAATGTTTGTTTAGACCTTAATCCTAGTTTGTGGAAGAACTGTATATTTTCGATCTGTGATTTTCTGCCGAAATATTGCTTAGTTTTCAAGTCGCTACTGTCAGTTTTTACGTCATATATTAAAAACGAACAAATCTACATCAAAAACTTTTATTCCACAGTTATTCAATGTTTAAGCATCACGATCAATTTGATTTGATGAATATTCGAGGAATATTTAATAAAGTAAAAGTCGAATGCTTTTCCATACCATATGGCGAAAAAGGGTGACGTTTTGATGTGCGGCGACATAGCACGATACGTTATATTTGACGTTGCATTAAAAAGAACTACATATTGCAGAACATTGTATTTTATACGTAAACATCGGCATTAAATACAACAAAATTAATATGACACGTTCATGGCTCAAATACGTTAGCATTTGTCTCATTACTTTTTTATCATCCCACGTACAATGTCAAATGGTATGCCAACTTCATGCTACCTAATTGATTTACATATTATAAATGTGATGTTTTTCTAGGGGCATAAAATTACGTGAGAAATGCTCGACCATATTTTTTTATATTGGTTTAAGGTTTAAATTATGTTGATGATAATATGATTGACACTTCAATCATTGTAGACTTACACATCTACTGTTTGATTACCTGATGCTAGTAATTTGCGTGTTAGCAAGTAAACAGTTTTCAAACCGTAAAGGACCGCAATGGAAATAAGAGGTCCCCTCTTTTTGCGTTATCCTTGGTGTGGGTGTGTTTGACATGGCCTTTTTCAATATATGCAAATTATTAAAATTGATATTTTATTTTTGTAATTGTGTTTAAAGAGGCGTTTCCTATAACTTTGATCGTTTAAATGAATTCAGGAATATTAAACATTAAATGAGAATCATTTTTGCTTAAACTCCTCAAATTTTCAACAAAAGCTCCCACTTATTACCGAGAAAAGAATGAAAACATATTCTGCAACGAGCTTAAATAGTCACGAATTGTTTCCCTCTGACCACATAATGATAACTCGCTGGAAGCGATAAATTATTAGTAGTAATTTGGCGATATTTTTGACATTATGGAGACATATTTGCGCACAATTTCATCTGACAAATTATGATAATTTATTATGCTTTGTACATTTAGCTCATTAAATGTGATAGTAGAGACAAATGTGCTAGTTATAGGGAATGCCTTTTTAAAGATAAATATTATAATTTATATTCTGTGATATTTATGTGATATCATGTTACATGCTACTTATACCGAATATTATTATTATTATTATTACAAACCGGCATATTGGTATAGTATTGATAACATAAAATCAGATAAATTCCCATCATGGGCAACACGACATGACATACACATCAATAAGTAAATGTACATGTATGAAGTGAAAAATAGGATAACAATAAATAAAGCTTCATTCTGATTATCATAAAACAATTAACAAACACTTTCTAAATAAATAAATAAAATTGTGCTGAATATTAGAGTCAACGGAAAGCACTAACTGAACATGTTGATATTGAAGAGTTATTAAAACACATAATTATATGTCTTAGCTTTGCTAGCGGAAATGTTCGTGGAAATGAATGTTCGCGACATTATACGACGCAAACGTAACCACTTATACAATACGTTACGACGGGCCTGTGGTTGATATATCGAATTGACCCAACTACTAGTAGATTAGTAACCAATGCCCACAGACTTGCTAGGTATAATCTCTACAAATACCATTTCTATATTCAAGATACTGGCCAGTTGTTAATGAATGCATTATTATATGAGATATACGCCACAAGTGCCCGATATGCAACATGCGCTAGCGTGTATAAACAATCAATGTGTGTGTATATTACCTCAGCCAAAGAACATCAACGTAAGTTAAGTATCATTATCAATTTAGTTCCAGTAACCAAGGTCAGCATACATGATTCAACATGGTCAACAATAGAAGTGCAAGAAAATACAAATTTAACGCTACAATGTGTGACATCACCGTGTCGACCTTCGGCGAATATTACATGGCATTTTGTGGATGAGAATGGCCGTAACAACATTGTCGATTTTGCTGAAAGGACCACCACTGCTATAGAAAACAACTTGACTACTACACAGTCATCAATCTGGTTTAATGCGAGTAAAGACATGAACGGGTGGAGTGTAAGATGTAATGCCAGTAATATTCACAATTATACTGAACCTACAGACAGTGTCCAGTTGAATGTCACATGTAAGTACGATATAATACTTTTACCTGTAGCTTTTGTCATGTGAGCATATTTTAAATTTTTGTGCAACGTATTGTTATCGAGGGTTGAAAGAGGTTATACATGATATAACAGCTGAACTTGTATTTGTCTGCCTTTGTGCCAATTCAACTTAATTCACACAAAAATACATTTTACTAATTTTAGGACACATTTGTACATTTAACCCCTTAAGGACATTCGTTCCTTTTGAAATTTTCTGTACAAGGTATATAAAACCTGTTATTTTTATGACGATCAGATCAATGACAATTATTTAGAAAATTCCCAACAGTTTTGCTCGGCTAGTTTTTAAGATGTTCTTAGATTGATTTAAGGGACAACCCCTTAAAACTGAAAAATGTATTTTACCGAAGTTTTGGTTCAAAAGGCATAAAACTTGGCATACAAGAAATTACGCATGTAAGGAATCAAGCAGTTAAGTTAATTATATACTTCGTAAGTTATTTGTTTTTTTTAAATAATATATTAAAATGTGTCTTTTTTAAAAAAATTAATATGTTTTACCTGAAAAATCGTTGAACAACATACGGTTTTCGTATATGCAACAAGTACAGTAACTGTAACAAATATAGTAGTTTCATAGCAAATTTCATGACGATTGCTCGGCTAGATTTTTTTAATTGAACTTATTGTGATTTCAGAAATGCTAAAATCAGGGTTGGTTAAAAAACGAATCAACGTTTCGCATCCGTTGTCTATAGTTTTCGCGATAATACGCGTTTAATAAACGTTAATAATAAAAATGTTAACAGTTTAAAGGTTGTTTCTCCTTCAATTGCTTGTCAATGCCCTTTCAGATAGTTTGGGAGCGGTTTTAAAATATTAACTAGTTTTGATATGATCTAGCGCATATGCTGTATATAGTACTACGTTTTACAAACGTGGTAACCAACTCGTGAGATTTGGTGTTTATAACAATTTGGAATAAATTATTTGTAAGGCCTCATCAGTATAGTTTCTTCGATATTTTATCAATACTGTAAATTAGTACTTAAAATTCAGAATTATCGTGATTTTTAGACATGAAAATGTACTACCACATCAATTTTAAACTTTTGCATACGTTTTGATCATGGTAGTTAGATGCTTAACTAATATGAGAAGAGTTGTGGTTACGAATGTATAACGCCATTATAGATCTTACCAACATGCCTACTATTCAATGCTCGGAAAACGGAACGTACAAAGTTATCAGACACAGGCTTAGGAACCTGACATGTTCAGTAGATGGTGGCAACCCAGCTGGTACGTTATCATGGAGCTGCGATGGTAACAGTAACCAACTATCACTGTCAAATATATATAAGACAATGGTATTGAATGCTACACAGAATGGAACGTGTACATGTACGTCAACAAACGTTGCAGGCAAAAGAAACACATCAGTTAAAATTGATGTAATGTGTAAGTATTTATACAGTCGGATAACTCATTTACTTCATCTAATTGTCTTCAATATAATTATGCAGGGTACAATTTGCCATTCTCATAATCAGTTTGTTTATTGATGCACATACTTTATACATCAAACTTTTCACCAGCAATCATTAGCAATTTTCTACTTATTGAATTACAATACCATGTACTTGAAGATAAAAGACTTGCTTATCAGCAAAAGCAAGCATCTTTTAAGTGTAAGCATTATACTTAACACATTATTTAGTACTAATTAATACAAATCATATATCTAATAATATTATGTACGAGGGTTGTTCATTTAACTCCCGGACGAACGATATTGCTGAAAAACGATTGAACGGATAATAATGAAAAAGCACATTAGCACAATCAAAAAATTCCTTGATATATATACAAAATTTCAACTTGGTACGATACAGGGATTTCATAATATTAGCGTTTAAGTAAGCGCGTGTAACGTTAGTCGGCCCAAGTCGAGACCAAAACTGGCGACGTTATGACGTTTTCGTTTATACAGCAATTATTATTATATTAGTGTGTACTACCCAACATGCCTTGAATATAGGACATTTTCTGTTGATGACTTTAGGTTTGCCCGGCCTTTGATTATCACATGTTGGTGCTATGTCATCGTAGAACGGTTTAATTCATAAATAAACAACGGTCCACATTTACGATAATTGTCTAAAGAGGTTTCTTTAAGGGGGTCTAAAGTGTTACAGGTGTACGGCCAATATTTTCATAAAATCGTTTCATTACCTGTTTTCTCTAAAAAAATCGCGATATTCACAGAAGCGCACTCTTCGTCGTTAGAACGCAAAAGGCTACACGGAATTGACACCAAATGTTATATTACACGACATAGATTCATATATATTGTTGGCTGATGTTTTCTGCTTATAATATGCGATAATACCACAACCTTTACCTAATTTACACTCTACATACCACTACAAAATTGGGTTGGGCCGAGTAGTCGTTTGTGTGGTTACTATAGTAACCATACTTTGTGTTCGATTTGATAAAATTATTTCATGTTTTGTCAAATAATCAAGTTGGTGACTAAGTCTTATGAAACGAAAATTTACTACAATCGCATGTTCCAATCGAGTGCTATGGCGATCGTCCGGGAATTAAATGAACAACCCTCTTACCTACACTCACCCGCTTTAAAAACGCACCACTATCGAAAATAATCAAAATTTGTCAAAACTCATCTTTTGCTAAAATTGATAGTTTACAGGGTATGTTCAGTTCATACATTGTAAGCTTGACCTAATTAAAGAAAACGATTTTGTTTTATTCGGAATACCCCGCCAAAAGAACATTTTTTTATTTGGCATGTTTTGCACGTGCAGCTCGATCGCGTCGACCTATGTGGTTAATATTGACTTTATACTGTACGCTGTTGGTTTACACATTTACACAGTATTTTCTAATGGTATTTTTATCTCGAATATTTGTTCGGATGATAGTGCTTTCGCTCTCAACTGAAAAGAACATCGGTGCCTTAGCACGGCGGTTCAGCCGCCTCCACACAACGATTATGGGCTTAGCACATCGATATCTAGCGAATGACTCAGTCAAAGACCGACCTGGATGAAACAAGCTATAGGTATTGAGCCTGAGCTATGAGGAAACATTACACAGGTTGTGCCATTGTAATTGGTTCCACATGACTGCATACAGTGTCAAAAGAATGTCGGGTGTCAATAAACAAGCCAAAAACACAGTGTTGCATTTTCATTACTATTCTTTTCATCATTGTCAATATAAAGGAAAATCATTTTAGTACACTTTTTAACGAGTTTTCTCCCGTTTTGAGCCGATCCTCCCAACTTGTTGTCTTCAAACTCCTTCATAGTGTTGATTTGAGGTGCCATATAAGCACCACGGAAAAATATCCTGACAGTCTGATGCTCATTACCATGATTTCAAGTTTAAATAAGGCTAGACTCTATCTGAGGTTCACATGATGCGCATATTTGGACCACACTCGGTCGTATGGCATTAGTCAGACAGCCAAAGCCACATAACATTTATAATTCAAGTTAAGCTTTGCTTTGATGGGTCTAACCTATTACGTAATTAATGCTATTCCTTAGAAAAGGAAACCACGTACATGTATCAATGTAGCGGACTCTTACGTATAATTGCTTTTTCAATTGTGACATTCACCTTCATGGGTCACTGTGTTATCTATATCATAATCTATTTTAAACTCGTAATAATGGCATGAAAATCACACAACTCTTTGTGTATAGACTGAAGATTATTAATCCGATAATAAATAACCATAGATTGACGTTTTCATCACTAAAACCGATATTTCATATGTGGTGCGTTTTTAAAGCGGTTGAGTGTACTACATGGGCTGACATTACAGCAACAAGAGCACAAACTATGTAAATATGTACCTGGTATGCATACCGTACATTTTGATATATGTATATTGTTTGTATGTATTATAAATTACAGTTCCCCCCGTACTAAAAGAAATACAGAACATATCAGTTATAGAAGGGGATCCACTATTTTTTAAATGTGATATTGCCAGTTCACATCCACCCGTGAGTACAATAGGATGGACATCCAGCAAGTACAACACATCAAATGCTACGTTGATAATACAGAACGTTTTACGCACCGATGCCGTGAGATACACATGTACAGCAAAGAATTCCATGGAGCCATCATGTGGAGTTGTTGTTATTGGAAGCACTTCGATATATATGCATTTAGATGTAATGTGTATGTACTTATTTATATCATTGTATAGTTAAATGGCAAGCCTAGTCCCTGATAAAAATCCGACCCCTCCGGTAGGATATCCTTATCCTACATAGAAGCGCATGTTGGATCCTTATATTCATATTTTCTATTACATTCCCTACAATAATAGTTACGCCAGTTATATTTGATATGTAATTGAATTTCATCATAAAGCTTTTGTATCAACAATGTATACACATTTGCAATGCTTGTGGCGTTAGTTCGTAAAGAACTTGCATTGACAAAAACAGAAATAATGTTTCAAAGGAAACTAATGATACAGCCTTGATAAGTCATATCATGTCATACATTTATATCCGGCATGAACTCTGTGTTTGCACATTATTTTAGATCCTCCGTTGGTGACCATTCAACCATCTAAACATTTTACAAGAAACGAAAGTGACCTGTTCAATTACACATGTCCAATCATCGAAGGAAATCCATCAAACACCACATTCCAATGGAAACGATCAAGCGACAATGCAACATGGAACTCCAAAACCTTTACCCTACCCCACGTATCACGACATGATGACTCGGTATACACATGTAATGCCACCAATATAATGACGGATTCAAACGGTACAACGCGGTATGGAAATAGTAGTGGAAACATCACCTTGCACGTACAATGTAAGTTCATTTGTAGTTTCCATTTACAGACGTTTGAGCACATTGCATGATATATTTAAAGCGAAACAATTCGTCATATCTATTTGTGTATATTTTTACATGTTTGCATATGTAATTATGTATTATAATAAAAGGAACAGGCCAGCTATATAAAGCATGTATTTGTTCAATATTGTATCATATACGTAACGCTAAAAATACGCCGTGTGTTTCTGTTGTAAGTAAATTGAATACGAGAACACATTTCAGTAGAAAATACATTTCGCTAGAAAATGTGCTTCGGTATAGAAGCATAGTTTACACCATTATTAATAATTTGGCCAATTAGATTTGTACTTCTAATATTTATTGAATGTTGCTAACTATTTCAGTTGGAGCAAGCGTGACAAATTTCTTCATACTCGGTCATAAACAAAACACCAGTGTCAGTGTGATAGAAAACTCAAACCTTACATTTGAATGTCATGTAGAAAGTAAGCCGGTGGCTAATATTAGCATATTGAAGAAGAACATTGCAGTTATAAGTTCTTATGAAAATGTCTTAGTTTACAACACGACAGCATTGTGTTCTGGAGAACAAGATTCGTACAAGTGTAAAGACAGCAATTTGTTAAGCACCAAACCGTCTACCCTAGGAGTTCAACTGACCGTTAAATGTTAGTAACAGATCCATTGTTACTTTTATCTACAATGCAAATAGTAAGCTATTTTTATGTTGCAGTTCTAGGTATGATTTCTTTTATTTTGCATAAGTAAATATACTTTTTCAATTCAAGAATTAGAATGTCGATAGTGTCTTTCTATTTTCCACATTCTAATATGATAGCTATCTGATTTATCTTACAAATGGGGTTAAGAAGTATGATTTCATTATTTAAGAATCGTATGATTGGTTATACTCTGCAGCATTCCCAAAATAAATGAGTTATCGTTTCTTCATGCATTTGGAAGAAAGTACATCTATTATTTGGTTTAATTTTTGTTTTGACGAGTAAAGTATTGATGGCAAGAATTATATGTACAATTTTAATGTGTAACCATTGTATGTATGTGTCTCTGGTTTGTTTAAACACGTTGCTATTGATAAAGTCCGAGTCTATTTGTTAGTTACTTAACGATTCCCAAATAGGTTTGCTTGTGGGTATTTCATCATTTTTAATCAGTGTTTTATATACAATTAGCCTCCTTCTTTGTCAGAATTGGATGCATATAGCAATTCATGCTTGGATTTAGAAATTGTTTGTTTTTCACTGATGTTATTGTTTTCCTTTTTAAGTATTTGTTGATAGTGTTTCTGAGACCATAGTATAGTAGGAATTCAATTTTTCTTCTGTTATATCTTCTAGGTATTTTATTTCAACAAATTCTACTTGATCATTAACTACTTCTTTAATAAATTTTAATCCTTTTTTGTAGGGTAGATATCTATAAGTAGATTTGTTTTATAGAAATGCGGCATATTAAGTATTGGTTTTGTGTCATTTATATATATTTATATATATATATATATAATCTATAAGTAGATTTTTTATAGAAATGAGGCATATTAAGAATTTGTTTTGTGACATTTATAGACAATTTATCCAGAAAGCGAATATCGGATTTTAATACATCTATCCAAGAATTGTTTTTATTGTTGAAATGATGATGTCACAGTATGTTTTACCACAGTTCAGAGATTTATTAATGTCAACTTTAGAGGAAAATTGAACAAATACCGCATGCACCGTTTGGTTATCAAGGAGATATTGTGTTCTGCATTTTGGTAATATGTTTAATGTGACAAACTATTTAACATGTAAACACTGTCAGGTAAACCAAGAGCCGATGCAAATGCCAACATAAAGCATACTGTAGCGAGTGCAATAAACCAAACGGTAACAATGAGTTACACAGCTATAGCATACCCGCATCCGTCGTTTATATGGTTTAGAAACGGTTCATCAATAGAAAGCAGTGATCCTAGTATCAGTGTGTCGTCATCAAGCCTACAGACGAATTTGACCATCGAACATGTAGAAGAAAGTGATTTTGGAGAATATTATCTCAATGCATCAAACGATGTTGGATTCATCAATAAAGTGTTTCACCTCAAACCTGAAGGTATTGACTTTATGGAATACATATAGTTAGACAGCACTAATTACATGTATGTGTAGCAAATTCAACTATTTTGAGCAGGTGATTATTTAATATCATGTACATGTATGATTTGGTTCTGTGTAAACTACGAACATTTGTACAATAATGAAACTTATAATTTTACCTAAGGTTTTCTCATACATTTTTTGATATATTAGTATTTAATTACTTTATCATGGTCTCGTTGGGTTATCAAAATGTATATTTTGTTCCCAGATTTCTCAAATAAGCATGTTCAGCGTATATTTTGTTTTCCTATTATAATTTGGTCGATGGGTTCGACGAATATATATACAATATCTTAACTGGTGCACACTGACTGATTTGGAAACACTGTCTCCAATTATATGGTATTATATCAAGATGAATAACGCCCAAAACATTGTACCTTGTATATTGTGATAAATTCTCTAATAGTTTTGTCCTTCGCATTCACTAAATCATCTGTGGAGCATTCAACTATATGAGCAGAAGTAATACTGGCATACTTGCCCCTTATAATACAATGTTATGTATAGAGAGTATTGTTTTGTATAGGAGTACCAGAAGTACCAACTCACTTAACACAAGATAACAACAGTACTACGGAGTCTACTATAACGTTGTATTGGATGTCTGGTTTCAACAATGGATTAGAACAGACATTTACCATATTGTATAGAAAACAATCAGAAGTTACATGGCAGAGTGTCCGTATACCAGACAGTGGACAAACGGGGACAACTATTAGCTACGCGATAACAGGACTGTCTCCAGATACATCTTATGCCATTGTTCTCTTCTCTGAAAATGATATCGGACGGTCAAGGAGAAATGCTACATTGGTTTGTAGAACAGGTACGCTATTCAATCATACGCATATGAAATAATTGTTAACTTAAAACATAGCTCATGAAATGACTTCCAGTGAGGGTTATTGCACTTGAATGACACAACAATAAATTTAGCTAATCTGAATTGATCAATACTTGTTTTTATAATAAAAAAAGGAATATAGATACGTCTTGCCATTGATTTCTTACACAATCAATTATTTCAGAGTTTATAAAATATTATCTGAATAGAGGGATGTTTATAAATATGATTTTGAGGAAACCGTAACATTTCCCACATTCAGTGCAAATTCGTACAATATTTATATTTATCAAGACAACACATGTTTTACTTTGTTTTGAAGATCCTGCGGTGATAGATGAGTTCAAAACTACCCAGAGCGTGTCTGCTATTGTCGGTGGAACTTGTGCTGGAATGGTTATTTTATATATCATTGCCGTCCTTATGTTCCTTTACCGACGACGAAGGTATAACGCTATACGGATACAATTTCATCCTACACATAAACTCCTTAATGGGTCCCACAGAGAAAGGACGCAGAGTCCGGCAGATAAGGTCATAACGATGATTTGGCAGATAGGGTTAAGACCTAAAATAAATACTGAGAATTAACAAAGGTTATTAAGGCTTAAAATTAAGAGTTACTAGCGGAATTTTGGTAAAGCTTCATTAGTATAGTGATATATTATTGGATATGATAAAAATAATGAACAGGTATGTCTTAGTTTATTTGTACTTGAATAACAAACACCTAATACTTTGATATTATGAGGAACACCTAACACTTTGATATTAGAAATGATAACTATCACTTTATTATTATTGGAATTAAACACTAAACAGTTTCTTTAACATAAAAACTATGCTTTTAATAAATTAATTTGCTATTGTTTCTAAACATAGTTTTAACCTTGTTTAGATCCATGAAAGATAAACGATCAGAAAGTTCAACGGATCAGCCTA
This sequence comes from Spisula subtruncata, assembly GCA_963678985.1. NCBI lineage: Eukaryota > Metazoa > Mollusca > Bivalvia > Venerida > Mactridae > Spisula > Spisula subtruncata. The sequence goes on from OY787669.1 coordinate 1,209,137, forward strand.
TCATGTATGAAAACTTGAAAATTGAACAAATACCGCAAGCACCGCTTGATTATCAAAGAGAAACTTCAAATAACGAAATTCCCGAGGCGAATGTTGGTATGTATACAACCTGCAAAATTTATATTTACACCTATTCGTGTTTTAAAATATCCCTAATTGGGATTATAATAAATTATTATCTAACGAGGGATATACATATTCACTGTTGGATTTATTTTATATTTGCTGCTTTTTGGGTGGTACCGTTTGTACTTTCTTATTTCCAAATGTAGGTTAACCAATGTTGTCTTTATACTTTGATTTTAGCGAAGCATATTTGTTAACAACATATTTTAGTAATCCGTTTGTGTTTGACATTTTAGATACATGTAACACATATGAAGGACTTTCCCAACAACGAAATGGTATGTATCAGTATGTAAAATATGCCTATTCCAAGCGCTGATTTATTGCATTATAATTTCAGGCACAAACTTTGACATTCAGTTGATACTAATTAAGTTGTCTGAGTAGCGCTCTTTCTCGGCTTGAGAGCAAAGAATACTCCGAGACAATATGTCAAAGAATAAGAGAGTTGTTTTATTTTACTTTTTGTTGACATTTGTTTATTAAACGACTCGGCTAAACAGTCACGTAATGTTTTCACCATGGTAACTAACTTAGTTAGTTGTCTAATAAGGTTACTCGATAAAAGTTTGAGGTATCGTTTTTTATACGAGAGTTCATTGCATATTTCAGAGAAAGAGAGTGAGTATACACAACTTGGCAACCCCAGCAATGACAGCAATGATGGTAATTGTTATTTTAATTTATTTTATTAAAAGAAATGGAACTATCAACACAAACGGAAAAAATAGGAAACTGACATTTTCTTGCTTGCTTTATATATTTGTATTCTACCAAGATGGCAATATAAAGCATGTTCAAGACACAATGTTTATTAATTGAACATTGCTCATGTTAATTAAACAATGGGTTGACATTTTAAACATACTTTTGTTTTTATTTCAGATGCTAAGCAAACTTACGAGAATTTGAAGATACAACTTTCATCTTGTCAACCAAGTTATAATGTGACCAGCGCAATATAGATCGGACATTGTCGAACAAAATATTTTAATGTCACATTATTGCCCCCGCAACTTTTTTTCCGATCATCCATTACATACTGCATTATGGAACCATTGGGTTGTTTCTCAACAAATGTCCAATACTTGACGATAGAATGTTAACTATATCTGTCGAAATAGTAGATCAAATATCGTATTTAGAAAATTGTATGGTGAACAAAATACTCATTTTGCAAGAGTTGCTCCCCTTATACTTTAAATCATACATTTATTTATTTTCCGCTATCTTATGGCGTTTTCCACATTAAGGAATCAACTAAAATGCTCAAATTGCATCATTCTGCAGAGAGGTTATCAAGTTATAGCTTATTAGAACCAAAGTAGATTTACACTTATTGTGACTTTATGTGATGTTAGGTGGTTATGCAGACACAATTATTTAGCCATACATGTATGCATCTTATCGTACATTGTAAATTGCCATCAGTAAAATGTGTACAAAAATGTGTCTTTCTATTGCTTTACACTTTTACAAAACTGTTTCGTACACGTATAAATGTATTTGGAATGTCATTATAATCTATAATATCTTCCTACTTGTGTTTTAATATTATATATGTTTATGCTAACCTGTTTGGAATTGCTTCTGTAACTAGGAATCTCAGCTATATAACGCTGGGTTAGAATGAGAAGGTCGTTAAGTATAAAATCGATATTTTGAGAAAACAAGAAAAACCTGTCTGAAATTCACCCTTTACCTATGGTTAAACAAGCTATTACATCGTCATTTTGGTCAACATAGCAAAATATGCTCATAAGAAGCACCTTATGATGCTGGTGTAAAATGTGTACCTGTCGTAAATGGTCTTAAGGTCACAAACCACCAAATAGAGTTGTTCTTTAACTCAATGTAAAGTGACCTAGGTCAGCCCAAAAAAATGTCAACATTTTGTCCATGGGGCCCTCTCAAAATCTTTTAATTAATAGAAATAGCATCCAGCTTGAAGAAAATGAAAAAAAAGCAGGGGGTCATGTATCATATAAGAAAAATTTGGTTCGTCAAACGCGGTGAACAGATTTTCTCACATGTACGGATTTACTCACTGTCCGTTAGCCCCAACCTTACTTTCACTTTCATATTAAAGCCAGAATACAAAATATTTCTGAATAAAACCATTTCACTTCATCACATACTTGCATACTAAGCATTTAACACCAATTTCATGATTCTGATGCTGATTTGTCAAGACATTCTCCCATTTCCAGTCGCTTTAAAGTTTTTTAACGGACTATTTGACTGTATCTGAATTTGGTCCGCGTAGGCATTTAGTGGTTATTTACCTTAAGGCAACCCTTTATGGGTTGTTTAAGTGTTTTTTGCCCTTTTTTCAATGCTACTATATATATGCAGCACAAAACAATCAATTCTAGACAAATTGGGCATGAATTCCAGAAAAAATTACAAACCCGCATATGCGCCTTTAAGGAGAAATTTGGTCAGCGCCTGTCAAATGGTATGAATAGTGACATGAAATGGGGTTGTATTTGTGCTAAAATGGTATTCTGAACCCCAATTTTGCTTTAGATGCCTAACAATATGTCTATTCTGCATTTTAAATCACAATTATCCTTGTCTGGTACTAAAATAAGGGCAACATTCACATAAAAATGTCAATTTAAGAAAAAATAAATCTGAACTTTTCTGGATTTTTCATGATAAAAATCTAAATTTTCACTTTTTTAGACATTTTACACAGATAAAAATGGTTAAAACCCCATCTTGAGTGCATTTCCTATCATTTAAATACAAAAAATGAAAACATGATTTTAAAGGAATTTTGCATGTCTTTAGGTCACAAACCACCAAATAGAGTTGTTCTTTAACTCAATGTAAAGTGACCTAGGTCAGCCCAAAAAAATGTCAACATTTTGTCCATGGGGCCCTCTCAAAATCTTTTAATTAATAGAAATAGCATCCAGCTTGAAGAAAATGAAAAAAAAGCAGGGGGTCATGTATCATATAAGAAAAATTTGGTTCGTCAAACGCGGTGAACAGATTTTCTCACATGTACGGATTTACTCACTGTCCGTTAGCCCCAACCTTACTTTCACTTTCATATTAAAGCCAGAATACAAAATATTTCTGAATAAAACCATTTCACTTCATCACATACTTGCATACTAAGCATTTAACACCAATTTCATGATTCTGATGCTGATTTGTCAAGACATTCTCCCATTTCCAGTCGCTTTAAAGTTTTTTAACGGACTATTTGACTGTATCTGAATTTGGTCCGCGTAGGCATTTAGTGGTTATTTACCTTAAGGCAACCCTTTATGGGTTGTTTAAGTGTTTTTTGCCCTTTTTTCAATGCTACTATATATATGCAGCACAAAACAATCAATTCTAGACAAATTGGGCATGAATTCCAGAAAAAATTACAAACCCGCATATGCGCCTTTAAGGAGAAATTTGGTCAGCGCCTGTCAAATGGTATGAATAGTGACATGAAATGGGGTTGTATTTGTGCTAAAATGGTATTCTGAACCCCAATTTTGCTTTAGATGCCTAACAATATGTCTATTCTGCATTTTAAATCACAATTATCCTTGTCTGGTACTAAAATAAGGGCAACATTCACATAAAAATGTCAATTTAAGAAAAAATAAATCTGAACTTTTCTGGATTTTTCATGATAAAAATCTAAATTTTCACTTTTTTAGACATTTTACACAGATAAAAATGGTTAAAACCCCATCTTGAGTGCATTTCCTATCATTTAAATACAAAAAAATGAAAACATGATTTTAAAGGAATTTTGCATGTCTTTAGGTCACAAACCACCAAATAGAGTTGTTCTTTAACTCAATGTAAAGTGACCTAGGTCAGCCCAAAAAAATGTCAACATTTTGTCCATGGGGCCCTCTCAAAATCTTTTAATTAATAGAAATAGCATCCAGCTTGAAGAAAATGAAAAAAAAGCAGGGGGTCATGTATCATATAAGAAAAATTTGGTTCGTCAAACGCGGTGAACAGATTTTCTCACATGTACGGATTTACTCACTGTCCGTTAGCCCCAACCTTACTTTCACTTTCATATTAAAGCCAGAATACAAAATATTTCTGAATAAAACCATTTCACTTCATCACATACTTGCATACTAAGCATTTAACACCAATTTCATGATTCTGATGCTGATTTGTCAAGACATTCTCCCATTTCCAGTCGCTTTAAAGTTTTTTAACGGACTATTTGACTGTATCTGAATTTGGTCCGCGTAGGCATTTAGTGGTTATTTACCTTAAGGCAACCCTTTATGGGTTGTTTAAGTGTTTTTTGCCCTTTTTTCAATGCTACTATATATATGCAGCACAAAACAATCAATTCTAGACAAATTGGGCATGAATTCCAGAAAAAATTACAAACCCGCATATGCGCCTTTAAGGAGAAATTTGGTCAGCGCCTGTCAAATGGTATGAATAGTGACATGAAATGGGGTTGTATTTGTGCTAAAATGGTATTCTGAACCCCAATTTTGCTTTAGATGCCTAACAATATGTCTATTCTGCATTTTAAATCACAATTATCCTTGTCTGGTACTAAAATAAGGGCAACATTCACATAAAAATGTCAATTTAAGAAAAAATAAATCTGAACTTTTCTGGATTTTTCATGATAAAAATCTAAATTTTCACTTTTTTAGACATTTTACACAGATAAAAATGGTTAAAACCCCATCTTGAGTGCATTTCCTATCATTTAAATACAAAAAATGAAAACATGATTTTAAAGGAATTTTGCATGTCTTTAGGTCACAAACCACCAAATAGAGTTGTTCTTTAACTCAATGTAAAGTGACCTAGGTCAGCCCAAAAAAATGTCAACATTTTGTCCATGGGGCCCTCTCAAAATCTTTTAATTAATAGAAATAGCATCCAGCTTGAAGAAAATGAAAAAAAAGCAGGGGGTCATGTATCATATAAGAAAAATTTGGTTCGTCAAACGCGGTGAACAGATTTTCTCACATGTACGGATTTACTCACTGTCCGTTAGCCCCAACCTTACTTTCACTTTCATATTAAAGCCAGAATACAAAATATTTCTGAATAAAACCATTTCACTTCATCACATACTTGCATACTAAGCATTTAACACCAATTTCATGATTCTGATGCTGATTTGTCAAGACATTCTCCCATTTCCAGTCGCTTTAAAGTTTTTTAACGGACTATTTGACTGTATCTGAATTTGGTCCGCGTAGGCATTTAGTGGTTATTTACCTTAAGGCAACCCTTTATGGGTTGTTTAAGTGTTTTTTGCCCTTTTTTCAATGCTACTATATATATGCAGCACAAAACAATCAATTCTAGACAAATTGGGCATGAATTCCAGAAAAAATTACAAACCCGCATATGCGCCTTTAAGGAGAAATTTGGTCAGCGCCTGTCAAATGGTATGAATAGTGACATGAAATGGGGTTGTATTTGTGCTAAAATGGTATTCTGAACCCCAATTTTGCTTTAGATGCCTAACAATATGTCTATTCTGCATTTTAAATCACAATTATCCTTGTCTGGTACTAAAATAAGGGCAACATTCACATAAAAATGTCAATTTAAGAAAAAATAAATCTGAACTTTTCTGGATTTTTCATGATAAAAATCTAAATTTTCACTTTTTTAGACATTTTACACAGATAAAAATGGTTAAAACCCCATCTTGAGTGCATTTCCTATCATTTAAATACAAAAAAATGAAAACATGATTTTAAAGGAATTTTGCATGTCTTTAGGTCACAAACCACCAAATAGAGTTGTTCTTTAACTCAATGTAAAGTGACCTAGGTCAGCCCAAAAAAATGTCAACATTTTGTCCATGGGGCCCTCTCAAAATCTTTTAATTAATAGAAATAGCATCCAGCTTGAAGAAAATGAAAAAAAAGCAGGGGGTCATGTATCATATAAGAAAAATTTGGTTCGTCAAACGCGGTGAACAGATTTTCTCACATGTACGGATTTACTCACTGTCCGTTAGCCCCAACCTTACTTTCACTTTCATATTAAAGCCAGAATACAAAATATTTCTGAATAAAACCATTTCACTTCATCACATACTTGCATACTAAGCATTTAACACCAATTTCATGATTCTGATGCTGATTTGTCAAGACATTCTCCCATTTCCAGTCGCTTTAAAGTTTTTTAACGGACTATTTGACTGTATCTGAATTTGGTCCGCGTAGGCATTTAGTGGTTATTTACCTTAAGGCAACCCTTTATGGGTTGTTTAAGTGTTTTTTGCCCTTTTTTCAATGCTACTATATATATGCAGCACAAAACAATCAATTCTAGACAAATTGGGCATGAATTCCAGAAAAAATTACAAACCCGCATATGCGCCTTTAAGGAGAAATTTGGTCAGCGCCTGTCAAATGGTATGAATAGTGACATGAAATGGGGTTGTATTTGTGCTAAAATGGTATTCTGAACCCCAATTTTGCTTTAGATGCCTAACAATATGTCTATTCTGCATTTTAAATCACAATTATCCTTGTCTGGTACTAAAATAAGGGCAACATTCACATAAAAATGTCAATTTAAGAAAAAATAAATCTGAACTTTTCTGGATTTTTCATGATAAAAATCTAAATTTTCACTTTTTTAGACATTTTACACAGATAAAAATGGTTAAAACCCCATCTTGAGTGCATTTCCTATCATTTAAATACAAAAAAATGAAAACATGATTTTAAAGGAATTTTGCATGTCTTTAGGTCACAAACCACCAAATAGAGTTGTTCTTTAACTCAATGTAAAGTGACCTAGGTCAGCCCAAAAAAATGTCAACATTTTGTCCATGGGGCCCTCTCAAAATCTTTTAATTAATAGAAATAGCATCCAGCTTGAAGAAAATGAAAAAAAAGCAGGGGGTCATGTATCATATAAGAAAAATTTGGTTCGTCAAACGCGGTGAACAGATTTTCTCACATGTACGGATTTACTCACTGTCCGTTAGCCCCAACCTTACTTTCACTTTCATATTAAAGCCAGAATACAAAATATTTCTGAATAAAACCATTTCACTTCATCACATACTTGCATACTAAGCATTTAACACCAATTTCATGATTCTGATGCTGATTTGTCAAGACATTCTCCCATTTCCAGTCGCTTTAAAGTTTTTTAACGGACTATTTGACTGTATCTGAATTTGGTCCGCGTAGGCATTTAGTGGTTATTTACCTTAAGGCAACCCTTTATGGGTTGTTTAAGTGTTTTTTGCCCTTTTTTCAATGCTACTATATATATGCAGCACAAAACAATCAATTCTAGACAAATTGGGCATGAATTCCAGAAAAAATTACAAACCCGCATATGCGCCTTTAAGGAGAAATTTGGTCAGCGCCTGTCAAATGGTATGAATAGTGACATGAAATGGGGTTGTATTTGTGCTAAAATGGTATTCTGAACCCCAATTTTGCTTTAGATGCCTAACAATATGTCTATTCTGCATTTTAAATCACAATTATCCTTGTCTGGTACTAAAATAAGGGCAACATTCACATAAAAATGTCAATTTAAGAAAAAATAAATCTGAACTTTTCTGGATTTTTCATGATAAAAATCTAAATTTTCACTTTTTTAGACATTTTACACAGATAAAAATGGTTAAAACCCCATCTTGAGTGCATTTCCTATCATTTAAATACAAAAAAATGAAAACATGATTTTAAAGGAATTTTGCATGTCTTTAGGTCACAAACCACCAAATAGAGTTGTTCTTTAACTCAATGTAAAGTGACCTAGGTCAGCCCAAAAAAATGTCAACATTTTGTCCATGGGGCCCTCTCAAAATCTTTTAATTAATAGAAATAGCATCCAGCTTGAAGAAAATGAAAAAAAAGCAGGGGGTCATGTATCATATAAGAAAAATTTGGTTCGTCAAACGCGGTGAACAGATTTTCTCACATGTACGGATTTACTCACTGTCCGTTAGCCCCAACCTTACTTTCACTTTCATATTAAAGCCAGAATACAAAATATTTCTGAATAAAACCATTTCACTTCATCACATACTTGCATACTAAGCATTTAACACCAATTTCATGATTCTGATGCTGATTTGTCAAGACATTCTCCCATTTCCAGTCGCTTTAAAGTTTTTTAACGGACTATTTGACTGTATCTGAATTTGGTCCGCGTAGGCATTTAGTGGTTATTTACCTTAAGGCAACCCTTTATGGGTTGTTTAAGTGTTTTTTGCCCTTTTTTCAATGCTACTATATATATGCAGCACAAAACAATCAATTCTAGACAAATTGGGCATGAATTCCAGAAAAAATTACAAACCCGCATATGCGCCTTTAAGGAGAAATTTGGTCAGCGCCTGTCAAATGGTATGAATAGTGACATGAAATGGGGTTGTATTTGTGCTAAAATGGTATTCTGAACCCCAATTTTGCTTTAGATGCCTAACAATATGTCTATTCTGCATTTTAAATCACAATTATCCTTGTCTGGTACTAAAATAAGGGCAACATTCACATAAAAATGTCAATTTAAGAAAAAATAAATCTGAACTTTTCTGGATTTTTCATGATAAAAATCTAAATTTTCACTTTTTTAGACATTTTACACAGATAAAAATGGTTAAAACCCCATCTGGAGTGCATTTCCTATCATTTAAATACAAAAAAATGAAAACATGATTTTAAAGGAATTTTGCATGTCTTTAGGTCACAAACCACCAAATAGAGTTGTTCTTTAACTCAATGTAAAGTGACCTAGGTCAGCCCAAAAAAATGTCAACATTTTGTCCATGGGGCCCTCTCAAAATCTTTTAATTAATAGAAATAGCATCCAGCTTGAAGAAAATGAAAAAAAAGCAGGGGGTCATGTATCATATAAGAAAAATTTGGTTCGTCAAACGCGGTGAACAGATTTTCTCACATGTACGGATTTACTCACTGTCCGTTAGCCCCAACCTTACTTTCACTTTCATATTAAAGCCAGAATACAAAATATTTCTGAATAAAACCATTTCACTTCATCACATACTTGCATACTAAGCATTTAACACCAATTTCATGATTCTGATGCTGATTTGTCAAGACATTCTCCCATTTCCAGTCGCTTTAAAGTTTTTTAACGGACTATTTGACTGTATCTGAATTTGGTCCGCGTAGGCATTTAGTGGTTATTTACCTTAAGGCAACCCTTTATGGGTTGTTTAAGTGTTTTTTGCCCTTTTTTCAATGCTACTATATATATGCAGCACAAAACAATCAATTCTAGACAAATTGGGCATGAATTCCAGAAAAAATTACAAACCCGCATATGCGCCTTTAAGGAGAAATTTGGTCAGCGCCTGTCAAATGGTATGAATAGTGACATGAAATGGGGTTGTATTTGTGCTAAAATGGTATTCTGAACCCCAATTTTGCTTTAGATGCCTAACAATATGTCTATTCTGCATTTTAAATCACAATTATCCTTGTCTGGTACTAAAATAAGGGCAACATTCACATAAAAATGTCAATTTAAGAAAAAATAAATCTGAACTTTTCTGGATTTTTCATGATAAAAATCTAAATTTTCACTTTTTTAGACATTTTACACAGATAAAAATGGTTAAAACCCCATCTGGAGTGCATTTCCTATCATTTAAATACAAAAAAATGAAAACATGATTTTAAAGGAATTTTGCATGTCTTTAGGTCACAAACCACCAAATAGAGTTGTTCTTTAACTCAATGTAAAGTGACCTAGGTCAGCCCAAAAAAATGTCAACATTTTGTCCATGGGGCCCTCTCAAAATCTTTTAATTAATAGAAATAGCATCCAGCTTGAAGAAAATGAAAAAAAAGCAGGGGGTCATGTATCATATAAGAAAAATTTGGTTCGTCAAACGCGGTGAACAGATTTTCTCACATGTACGGATTTACTCACTGTCCGTTAGCCCCAACCTTACTTTCACTTTCATATTAAAGCCAGAATACAAAATATTTCTGAATAAAACCATTTCACTTCATCACATACTTGCATACTAAGCATTTAACACCAATTTCATGATTCTGATGCTGATTTGTCAAGACATTCTCCCATTTCCAGTCGCTTTAAAGTTTTTTAACGGACTATTTGACTGTATCTGAATTTGGTCCGCGTAGGCATTTAGTGGTTATTTACCTTAAGGCAACCCTTTATGGGTTGTTTAAGTGTTTTTTGCCCTTTTTTCAATGCTACTATATATATGCAGCACAAAACAATCAATTCTAGACAAATTGGGCATGAATTCCAGAAAAAATTACAAACCCGCATATGCGCCTTTAAGGAGAAATTTGGTCAGCGCCTGTCAAATGGTATGAATAGTGACATGAAATGGGGTTGTATTTGTGCTAAAATGGTATTCTGAACCCCAATTTTGCTTTAGATGCCTAACAATATGTCTATTCTGCATTTTAAATCACAATTATCCTTGTCTGGTACTAAAATAAGGGCAACATTCACATAAAAATGTCAATTTAAGAAAAAATAAATCTGAACTTTTCTGGATTTTTCATGATAAAAATCTAAATTTTCACTTTTTTAGACATTTTACACAGATAAAAATGGTTAAAACCCCATCTGGAGTGCATTTCCTATCATTTAAATACAAAAAAATGAAAACATGATTTTAAAGGAATTTTGCATGTCTTTAGGTCACAAACCACCAAATAGAGTTGTTCTTTAACTCAATGTAAAGTGACCTAGGTCAGCCCAAAAAAATGTCAACATTTTGTCCATGGGGCCCTCTCAAAATCTTTTAATTAATAGAAATAGCATCCAGCTTGAAGAAAATGAAAAAAAAGCAGGGGGTCATGTATCATATAAGAAAAATTTGGTTCGTCAAACGCGGTGAACAGATTTTCTCACATGTACGGATTTACTCACTGTCCGTTAGCCCCAACCTTACTTTCACTTTCATATTAAAGCCAGAATACAAAATATTTCTGAATAAAACCATTTCACTTCATCACATACTTGCATACTAAGCATTTAACACCAATTTCATGATTCTGATGCTGATTTGTCAAGACATTCTCCCATTTCCAGTCGCTTTAAAGTTTTTTAACGGACTATTTGACTGTATCTGAATTTGGTCCGCGTAGGCATTTAGTGGTTATTTACCTTAAGGCAACCCTTTATGGGTTGTTTAAGTGTTTTTTGCCCTTTTTTCAATGCTACTATATATATGCAGCACAAAACAATCAATTCTAGACAAATTGGGCATGAATTCCAGAAAAAATTACAAACCCGCATATGCGCCTTTAAGGAGAAATTTGGTCAGCGCCTGTCAAATGGTATGAATAGTGACATGAAATGGGGTTGTATTTGTGCTAAAATGGTATTCTGAACCCCAATTTTGCTTTAGATGCCTAACAATATGTCTATTCTGCATTTTAAATCACAATTATCCTTGTCTGGTACTAAAATAAGGGCAACATTCACATAAAAATGTCAATTTAAGAAAAAATAAATCTGAACTTTTCTGGATTTTTCATGATAAAAATCTAAATTTTCACTTTTTTAGACATTTTACACAGATAAAAATGGTTAAAACCCCATCTGGAGTGCATTTCCTATCATTTAAATACAAAAAAATGAAAACATGATTTTAAAGGAATTTTGCATGTCTTTAGGTCACAAACCACCAAATAGAGTTGTTCTTTAACTCAATGTAAAGTGACCTAGGTCAGCCCAAAAAAATGTCAACATTTTGTCCATGGGGCCCTCTCAAAATCTTTTAATTAATAGAAATAGCATCCAGCTTGAAGAAAATGAAAAAAAAGCAGGGGGTCATGTATCATATAAGAAAAATTTGGTTCGTCAAACGCGGTGAACAGATTTTCTCACATGTACGGATTTACTCACTGTCCGTTAGCCCCAACCTTACTTTCACTTTCATATTAAAGCCAGAATACAAAATATTTCTGAATAAAACCATTTCACTTCATCACATACTTGCATACTAAGCATTTAACACCAATTTCATGATTCTGATGCTGATTTGTCAAGACATTCTCCCATTTCCAGTCGCTTTAAAGTTTTTTAACGGACTATTTGACTGTATCTGAATTTGGTCCGCGTAGGCATTTAGTGGTTATTTACCTTAAGGCAACCCTTTATGGGTTGTTTAAGTGTTTTTTGCCCTTTTTTCAATGCTACTATATATATGCAGCACAAAACAATCAATTCTAGACAAATTGGGCATGAATTCCAGAAAAAATTACAAACCCGCATATGCGCCTTTAAGGAGAAATTTGGTCAGCGCCTGTCAAATGGTATGAATAGTGACATGAAATGGGGTTGTATTTGTGCTAAAATGGTATTCTGAACCCCAATTTTGCTTTAGATGCCTAACAATATGTCTATTCTGCATTTTAAATCACAATTATCCTTGTCTGGTACTAAAATAAGGGCAACATTCACATAAAAATGTCAATTTAAGAAAAAATAAATCTGAACTTTTCTGGATTTTTCATGATAAAAATCTAAATTTTCACTTTTTTAGACATTTTACACAGATAAAAATGGTTAAAACCCCATCTTGAGTGCATTTCCTATCATTTAAATACAAAAAAATGAAAACATGATTTTAAAGGAATTTTGCATGTCTTTAGGTCACAAACCACCAAATAGAGTTGTTCTTTAACTCAATGTAAAGTGACCTAGGTCAGCCCAAAAAAATGTCAACATTTTGTCCATGGGGCCCTCTCAAAATCTTTTAATTAATAGAAATAGCATCCAGCTTGAAGAAAATGAAAAAAAAGCAGGGGGTCATGTATCATATAAGAAAAATTTGGTTCGTCAAACGCGGTGAACAGATTTTCTCACATGTACGGATTTACTCACTGTCCGTTAGCCCCAACCTTACTTTCACTTTCATATTAAAGCCAGAATACAAAATATTTCTGAATAAAACCATTTCACTTCATCACATACTTGCATACTAAGCATTTAACACCAATTTCATGATTCTGATGCTGATTTGTCAAGACATTCTCCCATTTCCAGTCGCTTTAAAGTTTTTTAACGGACTATTTGACTGTATCTGAATTTGGTCCGCGTAGGCATTTAGTGGTTATTTACCTTAAGGCAACCCTTTATGGGTTGTTTAAGTGTTTTTTGCCCTTTTTTCAATGCTACTATATATATGCAGCACAAAACAATCAATTCTAGACAAATTGGGCATGAATTCCAGAAAAAATTACAAACCCGCATATGCGCCTTTAAGGAGAAATTTGGTCAGCGCCTGTCAAATGGTATGAATAGTGACATGAAATGGGGTTGTATTTGTGCTAAAATGGTATTCTGAACCCCAATTTTGCTTTAGATGCCTAACAATATGTCTATTCTGCATTTTAAATCACAATTATCCTTGTCTGGTACTAAAATAAGGGCAACATTCACATAAAAATGTCAATTTAAGAAAAAATAAATCTGAACTTTTCTGGATTTTTCATGATAAAAATCTAAATTTTCACTTTTTTAGACATTTTACACAGATAAAAATGGTTAAAACCCCATCTTGAGTGCATTTCCTATCATTTAAATACAAAAAAATGAAAACATGATTTTAAAGGAATTTTGCATGTCTTTAGGTCACAAACCACCAAATAGAGTTGTTCTTTAACTCAATGTAAAGTGACCTAGGTCAGCCCAAAAAAATGTCAACATTTTGTCCATGGGGCCCTCTCAAAATCTTTTAATTAATAGAAATAGCATCCAGCTTGAAGAAAATGAAAAAAAAGCAGGGGGTCATGTATCATATAAGAAAAATTTGGTTCGTCAAACGCGGTGAACAGATTTTCTCACATGTACGGATTTACTCACTGTCCGTTAGCCCCAACCTTACTTTCACTTTCATATTAAAGCCAGAATACAAAATATTTCTGAATAAAACCATTTCACTTCATCACATACTTGCATACTAAGCATTTAACACCAATTTCATGATTCTGATGCTGATTTGTCAAGACATTCTCCCATTTCCAGTCGCTTTAAAGTTTTTTAACGGACTATTTGACTGTATCTGAATTTGGTCCGCGTAGGCATTTAGTGGTTATTTACCTTAAGGCAACCCTTTATGGGTTGTTTAAGTGTTTTTTGCCCTTTTTTCAATGCTACTATATATATGCAGCACAAAACAATCAATTCTAGACAAATTGGGCATGAATTCCAGAAAAAATTACAAACCCGCATATGCGCCTTTAAGGAGAAATTTGGTCAGCGCCTGTCAAATGGTATGAATAGTGACATGAAATGGGGTTGTATTTGTGCTAAAATGGTATTCTGAACCCCAATTTTGCTTTAGATGCCTAACAATATGTCTATTCTGCATTTTAAATCACAATTATCCTTGTCTGGTACTAAAATAAGGGCAACATTCACATAAAAATGTCAATTTAAGAAAAAATAAATCTGAACTTTTCTGGATTTTTCATGATAAAAATCTAAATTTTCACTTTTTTAGACATTTTACACAGATAAAAATGGTTAAAACCCCATCTGGAGTGCATTTCCTATCATTTAAATACAAAAAAATGAAAACATGATTTTAAAGGAATTTTGCATGTCTTTAGGTCACAAACCACCAAATAGAGTTGTTCTTTAACTCAATGTAAAGTGACCTAGGTCAGCCAAAAAAAATGTCAACATTTTGTCCATGGGGCCCTCTCAAAATCTTTTAATTAATAGAAATAGCATCCAGCTTGAAGAAAATGAAAAAAAAGCAGGGGGTCATGTATCATATAAGAAAAATTTGGTTCGTCAAACGCGGTGAACAGATTTTCTCACATGTACGGATTTACTCACTGTCCGTTAGCCCCAACCTTACTTTCACTTTCATATTAAAGCCAGAATACAAAATATTTCTGAATAAAACCATTTCACTTCATCACATACTTGCATACTAAGCATTTAACACCAATTTCATGATTCTGATGCTGATTTGTCAAGACATTCTCCCATTTCCAGTCGCTTTAAAGTTTTTTAACGGACTATTTGACTGTATCTGAATTTGGTCCGCGTAGGCATTTAGTGGTTATTTACCTTAAGGCAACCCTTTATGGGTTGTTTAAGTGTTTTTTGCCCTTTTTTCAATGCTACTATATATATGCAGCACAAAACAATCAATTCTAGACAAATTGGGCATGAATTCCAGAAAAAATTACAAACCCGCATATGCGCCTTTAAGGAGAAATTTGGTCAGCGCCTGTCAAATGGTATGAATAGTGACATGAAATGGGGTTGTATTTGTGCTAAAATGGTATTCTGAACCCCAATTTTGCTTTAGATGCCTAACAATATGTCTATTCTGCATTTTAAATCACAATTATCCTTGTCTGGTACTAAAATAAGGGCAACATTCACATAAAAATGTCAATTTAAGAAAAAATAAATCTGAACTTTTCTGGATTTTTCATGATAAAAATCTAAATTTTCACTTTTTTAGACATTTTACACAGATAAAAATGGTTAAAACCCCATCTGGAGTGCATTTCCTATCATTTAAATACAAAAAAATGAAAACATGATTTTAAAGGAATTTTGCATGTCTTTAGGTCACAAACCACCAAATAGAGTTGTTCTTTAACTCAATGTAAAGTGACCTAGGTCAGCCAAAAAAAATGTCAACATTTTGTCCATGGGGCCCTCTCAAAATCTTTTAATTAATAGAAATAGCATCCAGCTTGAAGAAAATGAAAAAAAAGCAGGGGGTCATGTATCATATAAGAAAAATTTGGTTCGTCAAACGCGGTGAACAGATTTTCTCACATGTACGGATTTACTCACTGTCCGTTAGCCCCAACCTTACTTTCACTTTCATATTAAAGCCAGAATACAAAATATTTCTGAATAAAACCATTTCACTTCATCACATACTTGCATACTAAGCATTTAACACCAATTTCATGATTCTGATGCTGATTTGTCAAGACATTCTCCCATTTCCAGTCGCTTTAAAGTTTTTTAACGGACTATTTGACTGTATCTGAATTTGGTCCGCGTAGGCATTTAGTGGTTATTTACCTTAAGGCAACCCTTTATGGGTTGTTTAAGTGTTTTTTGCCCTTTTTTCAATGCTACTATATATATGCAGCACAAAACAATCAATTCTAGACAAATTGGGCATGAATTCCAGAAAAAATTACAAACCCGCATATGCGCCTTTAAGGAGAAATTTGGTCAGCGCCTGTCAAATGGTATGAATAGTGACATGAAATGGGGTTGTATTTGTGCTAAAATGGTATTCTGAACCCCAATTTTGCTTTAGATGCCTAACAATATGTCTATTCTGCATTTTAAATCACAATTATCCTTGTCTGGTACTAAAATAAGGGCAACATTCACATAAAAATGTCAATTTAAGAAAAAATAAATCTGAACTTTTCTGGATTTTTCATGATAAAAATCTAAATTTTCACTTTTTTAGACATTTTACACAGATAAAAATGGTTAAAACCCCATCTGGAGTGCATTTCCTATCATTTAAATACAAAAAAATGAAAACATGATTTTAAAGGAATTTTGCATGTCTTTAGGTCACAAACCACCAAATAGAGTTGTTCTTTAACTCAATGTAAAGTGACCTAGGTCAGCCAAAAAAAATGTCAACATTTTGTCCATGGGGCCCTCTCAAAATCTTTTAATTAATAGAAATAGCATCCAGCTTGAAGAAAATGAAAAAAAAGCAGGGGGTCATGTATCATATAAGAAAAATTTGGTTCGTCAAACGCGGTGAACAGATTTTCTCACATGTACGGATTTACTCACTGTCCGTTAGCCCCAACCTTACTTTCACTTTCATATTAAAGCCAGAATACAAAATATTTCTGAATAAAACCATTTCACTTCATCACATACTTGCATACTAAGCATTTAACACCAATTTCATGATTCTGATGCTGATTTGTCAAGACATACTCCCATTTCCAGTCGCTTTAAAGTTTTTTAACGGACTATTTGACTGTATCTGAATTTGGTCCGCGTAGGCATTTAGTGGTTATTTACCTTAAGTAGTAGCATTGACATTCTCATTCTAAGCCAGCGATATACTTAACCGAAAAAGAAATAATGTGTACATACACGCGGTCCGCAACACAGTTTTATCATCGGTTGATGCTGTATTAATTTTACATTATACTTGTTTACACTAATTAGTGATGAATGTGTCGATTTTCGAACGGTCCGTCTTTTCTACCCATATTATTTTACGAGCATGTTTGTATCCAATGAATATTGTTTAACTCATGTCTAAATTGTGATGATTGCACAGCACTTTTGAACGTGTAATTTACACGAAAAGGGGGGCTGTATAGATAAGGTATAATAAAAAGTAATAATAATATTTTAGCGAATGTGTAGATTGGCAGAACAGTCCTGTTTATATAGCATCATTATATTGGATGTATTTAATACATGCAATAATTCAATCAGGTCATGTTTTGTTTTAATTTCGTCAAGCGAAGATGGACATCGAACATTTTATAGACATTATACACACTTCATGGATACGTTTTACTTTGACCAACCGGTCTATAGTAAGCAGTTACTGGACACAGTATACCTAATCGTGTTTTATTTAGGTAAACATTGCGTTAAATGTGCTACCATCTGCTTATGTGTTATCGGGTGAACGGTAAATGTACAATCGGCTGAGCAGCTGAATATCTGGACGCTGATTTAAAATATTATTCCTAAACTTTAATTCAAGGAAGTATATAGATCAATTCTAGTTTTCCTGCTTTCAATAAGTCAATAAACCATAATGCAACGGTCTAAGAGAGTGTAATTATTCAGGAACATGTTGTTATGTGTGTCCCCTTTGAATGTAGGTTTTACGCATGCTGCTTCGTGCTATAACATCTGCTGAGTCCCGAGGGACGGTTGGTACCCAATCCCGTCAGGGACTCTGTAGATGTTTTAACGCGAAGAGGCTTGCGTAAACGCTATTATAGCATAAAAAGAACCATTTATGAGTATGGTTTTTTTTCTTCAAATTAATGACACTTTGGCCGGAACCTTTGGACGAAGGCGGGAAACAAACGCGACGTCGCTTAGCAAACGTTATGTCATATAAAAGTTTTTGTAACATGTATAAGCGTCGACTTTCGGTATCCGCAAATACCAAGAAAACAGTGACATTGGGGTTTGTTTACGTTTATCATTTAACTATTATAGAAAATTAGTTGTTACAATTAAAATGTCAATTATGGTTCATATGACGCTGTAAATCATTTATTTTTGACCGCTGGGTCCTGAGATGAACATACCCAAAGCTGGTCACTAACAGCGCGTGAATCCTTATAATAACGTATGAGCAAAATCACCGTTTTTTATGCTATAATTATTTAAAGAAATAATAACACATTGGGCAGAAAACGACAGAAACGCTATGTGTTAACAACCAGGAAGATTTAAATGATTGGACATCTTTTTTATCTTAGGTGACACATGTAAGAAAGTCGGTGCATACTTTAAATATGTCGCTGCTGTCATAAATAATGTAAAAAAAACTTAAAGTGCGTCTTTCATATTGGATGCATAATGTGCATGTATTATAGATCGAATCAGAGCATGACTGCAGTTTAGTAGTATACTATTATGTTACGTATTTACCAGGCTGAGGTTATGGTTAAACGGTCAGAATCTACGTAAAGGACCGACTCGTTGTTACTAAAAATACTAATAATATTTCTATCATGTTTGAATATGACTAATTGAATGCAACTTACTATGTAATGTCGAAACGTCCTAAAGTAACATGTATCATTATGAACACAAACTTTACTGTTAACGACATATATAGTATATCTTTGGAGGACAGTAGGAACTTAAAAAGTTAACGCTTGATAACAAGAGATGTATTTTAACGTAAATCAACCATGTATGCACACATATTACTTATCATTCGTGAAATCACATTGTACATGCGGCACGTTTAAAGGGAAATAACTTGATTAATTTTGAAAGTAGTAGCTGGAGGGTTGTCTTTAGCAAAAACTATTATGTTGGTAAACTACCACTGCGTTCGCACGCGGCAAAAAAGAAATTGACTGAGAATCAATTGACAAAATGAATAAACAATGTAGCATTAACGTTTTGACATTAAAAAGGTATCACATGATAACAGGATGTGCGTGCTGTTTTCAGCTTAGCAGTTTAGCAGTATTTCTGCGCAAAGTTGGCTCTCTAGTAACCTGGTAGCACGAAGTTTGAAAGCCAAGCAACCCGACAGCAAGTCTTCTGACAAGTTTGGAGTATGTGAAGCAGTAATACAGGACTATTTATAGAACCATACATTTAGGGCAGATGTATCAAATTGCACCTCATATCGAATGTCAATTCATCATGAAATACTTTACTGTTTTAATATATTAAGACACTTCCTGGTGTGATTTAAGAGTGTACATGCGTGTTTGTTATGCTGATTTAAGAAGACTACTGTGAAGGTTGTTATAACCTGTGTTTTGCGAATATGAGGTGAAGAACAAACTAAACATTTTAGAATGATTTAACCGTGTATCGGAGAGAAAAGGTAGGTCAATATTACATTTGTAGTGATTTATAAGCATGTGTTCTACACCGTGTAAACGTATACAAATGTAGAAATGTTGTATGGTTAAATAAACGGCATATCACATTTGAATTCAGCTTCTATATCTATCTCCCACGTAATGTTAGCGATATCTATTGATGGAGTTTATGACTTGTAAACTGCATGATGTCATGAATTATATGACTTTTATACGAAAGTAAGTCTTTGTAGCGTTTATAAAAGTCAAACTGGTAGATATATATTTTAAACAGCGGATGTAGTATATATAGCAATTCGCAAAATGACTAATCAATCCACAAAAACATAGTGCGTATGCACGTGCTAGAAAGTAAATAAAGGTTTAGATTTTTGTAATAATAATATATCGGGTAATAGTCAAAGTTTAACGTGTATACACAGACTTATTTTTCACTCAGGTTAACGGTCATCGTGATTAATTATATATATCACATAAATCACGGCGCAAGAGTTTGATGAAGCCCATTTAATAAAAACGATATTACAGTAATATATTAACTATTCAAATGAGGCGGCTAATCACTGTTTTCAACTTTTCATGTATTCATACTCCAAAATAGTCAAAAAATTTTAGAACTATAATAACTATGCAAATCAGGCGGCTAATCGCTGTTTTCATGTATTCATACTCGATGTCAAAATATTCATAAAGAAACAATACACGTTGAAAAAATAGGTCTGTGACGTGACTATGCTTCAATATACTCGTCTCGCTCCAATTATGCAACACTGCAACGTTAATCAATTTACAGTGCTGTACTATGTTTAGTTGCTCTTTTATTTTTAACCGCTTTACTCGCTGACTTTATTTTCTTTTATCGGGGAAGCAGGTCCACTTTTAACACATTTACAGGACTTACTTTGCTTTTGTGGTAAACAGAATCTTACATTTGTGCATTTCTATATAAATTCAATACACCTATGTAAGATCCTGTAAATATTGGATAACGCATATATGTATAAAATCTAAACCATAATTTTATTCACTAGTATTATCTACTTCTCAAGTAGGCATAGATTATATTATTTTTAAATGTACGTGATTTATAGTCATGCATTTAAATTTATTTGTACTGACAGTCTTTGCGATGAATACACGCAAACTAGTTTACAGATACATTTATTGTGTATTGTACATGCGTGCGTTCAATGACAGCTTAAAGCTTAGCATACAAATATGTACTTTATAAAAAATAACGTTATGCTTTGCTAAATTATCAACAAACAACTTGAACGTGAAATTCTCATTTCATAAAGTGTGTGGATACACGGGTACGACACACTAATTCAGACCTACCATCTCCATCTATGGAAAACAAAAATGGCTCATTTTGGCAAACCATTTTTGTAGGCATTGTGTTCCACGAATGATATGCACTAACGTGATGAAATATATATTTCCATAATGCTTCATTGAGCGCACTGCTGATATAAACAACGCCAAACATATATTGGACAGCGTTTGGGTTAATATAAAATAATATAATATTGTATATCTATCCAGTTGATGGTTAAATAATACGAGAAATACACCATGGAAGTGAGGGTCTGGACATACTTGTTTCTATTTAGTTTATTCTATTTCGCTACAGGTAAATAACGTAGTTCATATTTTCGTTTAAACATTCATATCATTCATGTGTATCATTGATAAGATTTCACTATAGAGATTTGTATTGGCGTTTACTATTATATATTATTTCGTCTATGCATATTATTTGATTGAGCGTACTCTTAGAGTTTCGACTAATGGGCAACTTAAACTAACTGCTAAAGTGAAACATTTATAAACAATTACCTTTTTTAAGATTAATGAGCATCGTGAATGTCTTTTAGCAATGTTTTACATGCTTTACATAGTTAGAACCAACAGCAGCTGAAAAACAATATCCCGAAACTATAAAGATCTGCAACAAAGTACATTACTTTTCAAACACCCCTCGTAACATGTACGTACTCGTAAATGCCGTCTTCCCAGACGCCTTTGCTATATTTTCAACGCTAAGTATATATTGTAAAAATCAAAACATGGTAATGTTTGCATTGTCCTTTTCAGTTACAAAAGAACAAATGGATGAGGATGTAGAAAAGCCAAAAAGGCCAACACTTACATGTTACATTTATAACTAAAAATAATTCATGAAAATAGGTACAATTAGAACAAGCAACATATTACGAGAAACTATATGGCTGTTAACATGGAAAACCTGCTTGCTTTTTTTTACCAAACAAATTAACTAAATTCAGTTGATTTTTTACAGACAAATTGGCATGCAAACTGTCCATTTTCATACGAAAGTGTTCTAGAACACCCTATGAAACTATAAGAATCGTCCATTTTTCGACGATTGAATAAAAATACAAGGAACCCATCCAAAGTTTCAATTTGCAATTAAGGTAGTCTAGTATCATACTAAAAACGATGCAAGTAATTATTTTGACATTGAATGACTGTTAGAATATAGCTCTATACACTTTTAAAACTTCTGCGGACTAGACTTGATTTTACTTTTTTTCACTCGTGATCGAGTGTATGACTTAATTGTGTACGCGTATTGAGTCAACTGATCACTAGGTGCAATTAAATCCATGCAATACAATAACATATTTAGATCTGGTAGATAAGTTCTTACAGAGGGGAGTTTGGCCTATGTAGTATGTTGCAGGACAAATACTTGAATGATGCAGTTACTACAATAATATTATATGTACTGTTGTCAGCCCGGGTAAAACTCAGTTGGAAAAACACCTGACTTCCACGCGGGGTCCACGGGTTTGCACCCTGTCTAATGTATATATTTTTAAACTATAATACACAACAGCGTGTTCGAGCACTCGTATTCCAGACGAAATGTTGTGATATTTTGATACACTAAAATAAATGAGACGCAAACAGTTTTCTATCCCACTGAAATGTGGATTCACATGAACGTCATATTACAGGAGATGTATTAGTTGTACCAGAACATCGACTTAAACGTCTTTTGATTTGTTATAGAGCAAAGAAATTTCAAATTGCCTAAACGTGAACTGCTTTCCTTATTTGACGTCTGGGAGACTGACGTCAACATTAACCTTTGTCTTGAAGCATATTTTAATTTGTTGCTGTTCAAACGTTATTATGTATCACTAGTATGTATTTCAAATAAATACACATTTCTTCTTTTTATAGATCATGAAGCATGTACGGGAATCACGCTCGTACCAAATTACTCATCTTCAATAGAAAACGGAACGTATACCATGAAATGTATTACAATGTTGAGCGAAACACTTTCGATTTGGAGCAGAAATTCTAACGACTCTGACTCAGCTGCAATTGTTTTAAACGTCGATGGTTCATGTGCATCTACAATATTCTTTAAGAACGAACCACACTTGTTTGAATACTCTTGTAACCACAATGAAACGTGTACTATATTCAGCTTAACGTTGAAGAACGTCAGTAGATATCAGAATGGTGAGACATGGCAATGCAAGGATTTACAAAACTTTCGCAGTGAGGAAATAACGGTACAAGTATTAGGTAAATACAGTGTTTCTTCAGTTGCATAACATATACGGTATCATCGATCATAATAAATACTTAAGTAATGTCCTTTTGAACAGTAATTTTTCACCATTTGACCAGCGAGTAGTTTTGGCATTTTGCCTTTTAGGCATGGTCACAGAAGTACTACACTGATGCTCACACAGATAGAAAATGACTAATATGAACTAAGGCACTGCCTAAATGAGGGATTAAATATATATTTGATATCTGCAAAACAATGTTTCAGATAGAAACTGGCTAAATATGAGTTGGATTTAGATGTTACACAATTTATACTGATTTGTTTATACATTGCAACGTAACGTCATGAGTCTATTTGGCGTACTTTTGGTATGACGTCATTGCCTGTTATTTGTGACGTCATGACGTCCTTCATGTATTGGCGCCGTGTATCCAGTACAGTAGCATATTTCTTACGTCCCTTTGTTTTTTCAAAATATTTTTTTTTATTTATTGAATATTTTTAAAGATGGTTATAATTCGAAAGAAAATGATAGAGGGCAACCGTTTACAGATTACTATTTTTTTATTTTCCAAGGACCATTCACCTCGGAAAACTGCCTGAATTTTTTGACCGGAAATAACTTTTTCTGAAAGCATTAGTACCGGCAGAGACTCGACGAAGATACGCACGTGGACATTATTGGTATGGGTATTTACAATAGCCAGCTTCGCTGGCTATTTAATCCCCTATTAAGATCGGTACATTAAGAACAAACCGGCATGCACAACAATTCAAATGTCGAAATAGCAATGTTATAGCTACTTAGTAAAATATCGTCTGTAAAGTATCGTGCAATATGGTATATTACTGATGTAACGGCGAATACCAATATTGGCTGCAATAATTTGAT
This sequence comes from Spisula subtruncata, assembly GCA_963678985.1. Classification (NCBI taxonomy): domain Eukaryota; kingdom Metazoa; phylum Mollusca; class Bivalvia; order Venerida; family Mactridae; genus Spisula; species Spisula subtruncata. The sequence goes on from OY787669.1 coordinate 1,233,234, forward strand.
ACATGTTACGAGGTAACAGATTTCTGAGAAATATATAAAAATGTGGGGTACAATTATTGCTACAATTCTAGGCAACAAACTAATTAAATAAACGCTACCATATTCATAATTGGTGAGCATGTGCTTATGAAATAAACTGTACTGGCTGATGTAAAATGGTATGAAGTTCCTACGGGTATGACTTAACAAGCGTCAGAACGGCAAACTATTATATATCAGCCGATATACTATGGCTGTTGAATATTTTTTTTAGATTCTAACATGATTTGAGAGCGCAAATGAATAAAAAGACAGTGTCACATTACGAGAGTATGTTGCTAATGTTACTTGTTTACCGGTGTGATGTCATAAAACGACGTGACGTCACCTCCACGGTATATCGACTCATATACAATTGTGCGATTCCTTCTTTGTCAATATAGGCAAAATTGCCGGTTACGTTAGAATAGTCTATACCATACACGGGCTAGCTGTTATAGTTAAGAACATTTACGTTTTATGTTACTGATCAATGCATATGTTTTACCGCATATTGATTACTGTAACACAATATTGGGATACTGTGACACAAACTTTAAACAGATATAATTAAAGTCCAAAAACGAGCAGCCAGGATAATTCTCGACAAAGACTATGACACACCTTCAGCCACACTCTTTAAGGATCTGAGCTGGATGAAATTTGATGAAAGAATCAATTACAAAAAATCACTTATTACATACAAAAGTGTAAATGACCAATCATTCCAAAATTATATGACAGAAAAATTCCACTTTAAATCACAAAAATATTCACTCAACCTCAGATCTGTTGTAAATTCAGAGCTCTATCTTCCAAAGCCAAATCTCGAATCGTATAGGAAGTCACTAACTTACTCGGGAGCATATATATGGAACAAAATCCCTTTAAACATAAGGACTTCTAAAACACTGAAATTTCAAACATCCTACCTTAAATGGTACAACCACTAAGGTGTTTAATGTATTAAATTTCATACTCATAAGTGAAATGCCTTTAATTTTGTTCAGCTGAAATGCATTTTCATATCATGTTCATGGTGCTATGTGTGTAATTTAAACATTTGTTAATAATTTATGCATTATTGTCATTTTTAATCACTTCTATTGTAATGTTAAATGGTCTTCATCATTGACAAGTACCTCGTACCTTTGTTTTTTTATACGTTGTGCTGTCAATAACATAATCATGTTAATATGTATTAATGTATGTATGTAAATGTAAATATGTTGAGGCCCAAATGGAAGATTTGGTGACCAAATGTGTAGCCTCGTTTAATTAAGTCTTTACTTACTTACTTACTAACTTACTAACTATGTTCTTGTATGTAAGTTTCAGTAATACACGTTTATATATTGCAGTTCCAGTGCAAAGCCTTTCATTTGATACCACTGTCTCCAACACTCTCACGTTACTGGAAAATGTCGGTACCAATGTATCGTGCAGAACATCATTTAGTCGACCAACAGCAAATATAACTTGGTACATCTCCGGAAGAACAGAAGTATCCAAGAGGGAGCTTCCAGAATTAGACTCTAGCGTCAATACATCAAATATTGGTATGGTATCTAAACTAAGTACCCTGAGACTAACACTAAACAGGACATACAATAGATGGAATTTGACATGTGAAGCGGGAAATAATGTACCAGGGTACAATGCAGTAGCGAAAAGCGTGATGCTTAACGTAGCGTGTACGTTCAAACTATTTATAAACAAGTAGTCATTGAGATTGAAAGTGGGGCCGCTGAGGGTCAATGCAATTGTCACTAGAAATAGAAAAAAGGTTCAGTTTGATAATTTGGGTTAGGTAGTATAGTATGTATCTACTGACACTCTCTTCGCATGTAGCTATGTATAAAGCCCATTGGGATTTATATGTGGACCAATTGGTCGAGGTAATATTCACTGTGGCCAAAACAGAGAAATTATATCCTTTGCCTAACTTTAGTTAAGAATGAGATACCATGATTAAGCAAACTTGCAGTGTAGGTAGCCGTTCCCGAAAACCTTGCTTGGGATTGGGACTGCCAAAAGTCAATAATTGTTACAAAAAAAGTAACAATGCTTCTCAATATCAGGTTGAACGTCATTGTCTAGTTTGCATGTGTGTGTGTGAATCATCATTTTTAATTGAAAGTAAGTTTTGAGGCGTCAAGAAGATTCAATTTGTTACAAAATAGCAAGTATCAATTTCTGCCAAATTCGGCTTTGCTGCCTTCAACGTTTGATCTGCGTGGAAATTCAAAGTCGTAAATATTAAATACAGTAACTATTGTTTAGGTTTGTATATAAAACAAGCGTTGGATACATTTTATTGTAGGCATTAACAATAATAATTTATACACATATCTTATAAACTTCAAAGTATGTCGTGTAATACAAAACTGCAAGATTTTCCAACATATTTCAGATCCTACTGACCATCCTACTATTCAATGTATAAACAACGGGATATACAAAGTAGTTCAAAATACTAAAGGAAATCTTACATGTTCAGTTGATGGAGGTAACCCTGCTGGTACATTACATTGGAATTGTACAGGTGATGTTACTAAACAACAAGGACCTAACTCCAATAGGACACAAACACTTGTTTGGAACGCAACACAAACTCCGTATTGTACCTGTACTGCAACCAACATTGCTGGAAGCCGCTCAACATCTGTGAAAACGGAATTGCTGTGTGAGTTTTGTTTCGATTAGATACATAAGGGCTCCAGAAGCGTCTGTTTAATATGCTCGAATAATATGAGTATTATAATATTTACTTGTATTATCTGATGCTAAACGTATTCAATAAAGCTCGTATTTAAAATTACATTTGTGTACTACACTTATTATTCACTGGATTAATATATTGTATTGTAATTAATAGATTTTGACACATGTATACGTGTATGTGCAACTATACTTATCCCTTATTTTGGTTTAAAAATACATGCATTTCTAATAGTTGTTGTATAATAAATAATCAAAGAGATTGGTTAAACAACATACGTAGTATTTTACATCTAGATCCTCCAGTCATAGCTGAACTTGTGGACAAAGTCGTATTCAAGGGAGATTCAGTTACACTGCAATGTGTTGTTGCTGAAGCAACTACATCCAGTTCTGTAATCGGATGGACATCCGCCAGACACAGTTATACATCTGGATCAACATTAACGATATATAGCGTTACTCGTACGGATAATGGCACGTACACCTGTACGGCGAATAACACGATGGATCCATCATGTCGAGATGTTGTGCATGGAAACGCATCTAAATCACTGCATGTGAACGTGCTATGTATGTAATGTTATACATCAACTTAAATACAACTATCTCATTTTTTATAAATATTGAAAGTGTTAAACCTTACATTCATCATAACTTCTGGAACTCGATCCTTTTAACACAATACATTTAGGAAGAATTGGTTTATGTTAAAAGTGTAATTATTGAAAAGATCCACTATAATATTAATTGTAATTATTGAAAGTTATTATTATTATTCAGTTGCCAGGACTGTCCTAAAGCATGATTGTACTAAACATTGGTACCGTCATATTTGCAGTGTGTATTGTATTATAAGATGTAAGTATTCTGTGTTATTTTTCTAGATCCACCGACTGTAAATATTCCTAGTGGGAAATATTTTACAGTTAAAGAAGGTGACAGGTTTGGTTACACTTGTCCTGTTGAGCCCGGGAATCCACCAAGCACCAACATTACATGGAGAAGGTCGAACGACACCAAAACTTGGCACTCATCTAAACTGCTAATACACAATGTTACAAGATTTGATGAAGCTATTTACACATGTTATGCTAGCAACGTGATGACTAATTCCAGCAATGTATCACGTATCAGTAACCTGAGTTCTGATATACGTTTAACTGTTCAATGTAAGTACCCTGTACGAACTCTCTGAATGTTGTTAGTTCAGTTGTGTGTACACTTTGCATAATATATCATTGAAGCACATGTGTTGCACATGTGATGTAACTTTACTACTCAAGCATATCTCTATAACTTCACTTTCGTAGTTTTATTTAGTTCACTGACACAGAATTACACTAATTTCGATTGTATATGAGTATGGCTACTGTTACATCAAGCCGATATAAAAGTCCAGCGTATAAACATACATTACATTTGTATGTGTTAGTATTTATGTTACAGTCAAGACGAATGTGACAGATTTCTATATACAGAATCATAGACACAAAAGCAACGTTACCGTCATTGAAAATACCTCTTTGGATTTCGAATGTCATCTTCAAAGTAACCCAACATCTGATGTCAGATTGTATCAGGGTGATACATTAGTGAATAGCGCTCGAGCCAACAAATTGCTATACCATACAACAGCGACGTGTTCGGGCAGACCTACTAAGTACAGTTGTCAAGGAAACAATTCAATAAGCAACATCGCATCTATACGTAAAATCCAGTTGTTCGTTAATTGTAAGTATGTTTCATATCCGTATGTGTAAATATAATTATACGATGATTTTTACAAAATTCAGCACTTCAGATTCGCGCTTATAGCAATAAATTGTATGATAATGCCTCGGTAATTTGGTGAATATTCTATATATGTGTATGAAGGCTTATATACACATTTTAAGCCGAGTGATCTTGTTTCAGCATTTCAATACAGGCATACATGTTAACAAAATACAATCAGTGTTTGTTGATATAATATGTGTTTTATTTACTTTCTACATTGCAGGTACACCAAAACGGAATATGGAAATAGAAGAACTTGTTGCTGCTGGTGCCATAAACGATACTGTAACATTGAGCTACACAGCTTTAGCATATCCACTACCAACATTTACCTGGTACAGAAATGGCTCGTCTATAGATGCAACTGACCCACGTTTTATTGTGTCGTCAACTGACTTCAAGACAAATCTCACCATTACGCAGGTTCTAGAAAGCGACTTTGGAGAGTATACACTGACAGTAGCTAATGACCTTGGTTTCATCAATGAATCGTTTAGGTTAAAACCACAAGGTAAAGGTTGATCAACAAAATTAACACAACAAGTATGTCATGTGTATGTTTGAATGGCATGATAGGAATACGTGTATAGTGCACTTTTTGCTACAATAATTCATCTAATATTTCGTGTACGAGTATATTACACATCTTTGGTTTATATGAAGAACTTTACATGTTCTTGTCACTTTATGCATGACTTTAATCATTGGTAATAATCTTCACTAAATCACAATTGCTATTTACGAATATATTCACTACGTTAAGACAAATGAGTACTTTATATGTTTTAATGCAATATAAACACAAGAGTACAACATACTGCGTATGTACATTCAGTTTGTGGTATATGTATGAAACGTACACAATGATTATTTATAGGTGTTCCAGAAGTACCAACTCATTTGCGACAAGATAACAATAGCACAACTAATTCTAAAATAACGTTATATTGGACATCTGGTTTCAACAATGGACTTGAACAAACATTTACCATATTGTTCAGAACACAATCAGATCAGCCTGGATATACTTGGATGGATGCCAACGTCCCTAATAAAGGACACACGGGAACAACTCAAAACTACACTATTACTGGATTGTCAAGCGATACGAATTATGTCATTGTTTTATTTGCTGTTAACGCTATTGGACGTTCAAAGTCAAATGCTACATTGACTTGTAGAACGAGTGAGTATTATTTTATAGTTTGAGTATATATGTACTTTGTGAAATGATAGGACATAACGAAGTGAGATCTAGTTGTAGACACACATGGACTATTGTTGTGTGAATTCCACTCCACACATTTATTTTGTATCATTCCATCTGCACCGTTCAATGAAAAATGTACTGAGTCTCATGAAGAAATCATAAGACAGTTACTTATTTCTAATAGAGCGATGTAAATTAAATAGAATTATATTTCTTTTCTATTAAAAGAGTCTACCATCAAGGAATTGGCTAATAGTTCCCAAAATATTCCGGCAATTATCGGTGGAACTTTGACTGGAGTGTTTGTTGTGTGTGTTGTTGCTGTCCTGTCCTTTTTCTACATAAGGAGGTATAACGTTATGCAAGTACATTTTCAAAATTGAAACATGTAGACGACACAATACCACTCCTATTTCAAAAATGATAAATACCAGTGTATTCTGACTTCAAATATTTATACATTCTGTCAATTACTATACCAATGGTTGCATGTACTCATTGGCTACTTACTTGGAAGAAGTTTCGTCTCTACTTTCAAAATATCGTTCGAAAATTAGTACACCATATTACTTTATACAACTGTAAGGAACTCTAAAAAAGACATCATTTGAATCGGAATAAAACATGCTTGCAGATATACGCATATACATACATCGTTTCTTGTTTTGTATTACTTTAAATAGTTTATTAGGCAATGCAAATTTGTCATCTAGGTTTGTGAAGGCTAAACAATCGGAAAGTTCGTCGGATCAGCCTGTCACTTACGAAAACTTGAAAATTGAACAAATACCGAATGTACCACTTGATAATCAAAGAGAATCTTCAAATAACGAAACATCAGAGACGAACGTCGGTATGTATATGTATTAAGCATTAAATGCTGTTTTGGATGATACTATATTTTACTATATCATATAAGGGTAAAAATATATGTTTTCAGCACATGAATAAGGTGATATAACATGTGATAACAAATGACGGAACAATGTTCTCCAACACGTGTGATTAAAAATACGCGAAACGTAACGTCGTCAGTTTAAATTGGTTATTTCTAACGATCTAATATTTGACTCTATTACTATCATGATAATGTGATAAAAAGAATCCGCAATTTGTTGTCTTTGAGGTCACACTTCCTAGATTCGTCACAAAGGCTCGCTTTATAACTTGTTTAACTAGTTGTCTAGACTCGTTAGAGAAATGCTGATATCCAAATACAATTCATGCCGGATCCTATATATACTAATGTATATTTTAACTATCAGTTGTGTTTGTCTTTGCAGATGTATGTAACACATATGAAGGACTAACACGTCAAGACAATGGTATGTATTAGAATTACATTGTAAGTGTGTATGTCTACTTTAAGACTTATTCTTAATGACATTCCTTCTATAATTCATTATTCGGTTGGATATACGTGGGTAGATCAGAAAGTAATGAGACAAACGTTCTAAAATGATAATATTCTGTATGTTTTATGAGAATATCATGTTATCAAACACCTGTGTAAACTAATGTTTTAAGTGTTACAGTAAAACTAATATTTGTTTAATTCTTTACTGAATTGGTTTTAATATATACTTTACTCATTACATACGAGTATTATATGATTTGCGTACATTTAGTTATCAAGCACCTACGTGAACTAATGTTAAAGTGTAACAGAAACACTTCTTGAAGTAATAAAGCTAAAATATGTATCGTGTACTTTGAAACCAAATACGGGAATTGAATACATTTCATACTAGCCGTATAATATATTTTCCGACTGAAAAAAGTTGATGTATGATACACTATATTCGAACATTTGGTGGTACATATAACACAGTGAAAACGTATTGGGCCAAAGAAGGCAATGCCAATCAAAATGAGTATATTTCCAATTTATTATTATGTCTAACACTGACTTGTTTATCTAATATTGTTAATCAAATGTAAGATCATGTTTTATACGAGAGCTCCTTGTTTGTTCCAGAGACGGAGAGTCAGTACACACAACTTGGCAACACCAGCAATGACGGTAAATATTACATTACATTGATTCATTTGTAAATCATTGTGATATTGTATAAATCTTACAGAAAAAGCAATTAAATAGAAGTTTACAAATTAGTGTGAACATTATAATACTCGTATTGTTATCTTTTCAGAAAATAAACAAACATACGAGAATTTAAAGATACAACTATCATCTTGCCAACCAAGCTCTGGTGTGACCAGCGCCATATAGATCTGGCTATGACGTTTAAGATATTTTGAGTGATTATGTGCGGTTATGAAGATGAAATTACAATGCAACATCCAGTCGTTTATCGCCATCATTAAAATGTGTACAAGTACATTAGTTTGTCTTCCAGCAGCTTTACAAGTTTACAAAGCTTCTGCATGTATAACTGGAACATCATATGACTTTGTACACATTGTATTTCTTCATTCAGTTTTCAACTATCCGTTATCCAGATTTTATGTTTACCTAAAAACATTTTGTCCCTAGATATAAATGTGAGATGGATATTTGTGCAATATTGTAACTATTTGCTTATTCATATATCTCTGGTCGAATATCTAAATGCATGTGTATTTGTTTGTCTTCATTCGTATTGTATTTGCGGTGCTATAAAGCCGTACTTAATATAGAGCCAGATATATGTAAATGACTGTCATTGAATATAGAACTGTTCAAAATGTATATGATGTATATATGAGATATGATATAGTGTAATAAAAAACGTTATACTTATGTAAATTGAGCCACTTATACAAATACAAAATGTACAAGCATTTTCAAGTGTTGTTTTTCTTACGATACTGTTGTATTTTATGTGATTTTAGTACCGTGTGTATACATTTATGACTTAATCGTGACACATTAAAACTTGGATATCGCTCTAACTTTACTACAACAAAATGAAACACAGGCAACTAAACACAAGCAACTAAAAGTTCATGAATTGACCGAAATCGGTGAAATTCGAAAAGTCAAAATCTTGGTAAATGTCCAGAGTATCCGGCGGATACAATTACGAAATTACATAAAAATGCTATTCAAAAGGTAAGCGTGAACAACCATATAACCCGAGTAAAATTGCGACGACGTGTTAGTGAATTGCCAAATTCAGCCAAATGGATACCATTCAACTGGTCATAGTTTTCTCTTTTTAGGAGCTGCTTCAAACATCTACGAAATAAATTTGCTAAGGCTAATTTCAGAGGTTCAAGATATTGCACTACAGGTACTTGTACAATCAAACGTTATGCACGAGGTTTGTGTCGACGATAAAACGGTTTGTCAGACGCATATGAGAGATGGGAATGATTACAGAACGATATCGAACGAATCGTGTGTGTGTCACGTCTGAACAGGACGATATGCCTAGCCCACAATCATACTAGACCGGAATTCATGAGTTTAGACCAAACAAGATTTTTGTCCCATATTTGAAAAGTTTAAGTATCCTGAGGTTCTTTTTCTTTTAGTGGATATAAAGATATTTATTTCGAACATTTACTGTTATTGTAGGTTTTAAATGTTTCAGGTTGCCACCTATTTCTTTGAAACGATTCACCAATTATACAAAATAGCTGGTACAATTTTTTTATTAGAAAATTAAAAATGTGTTCCGGCTATTTTATTAAATTCGGGAATCTTTTGAAAGAAATTGGTGGCAACCTGAATGTGTCAACCCTTAAGCCATACGGTGCGCTAGTAAAGGTTTATGGATCACAAGCTGGTAGATAGAAATTCAACTATTTACCTGAAAATCACCCGTCCCAAGTTGCAGTTCTAACAATAGACGGTATACCCAGTGTAGACGTTTAATGTTTATGATAATGGGAACTTGATATGCAAATACAAAATGTACCCTGTCTTTCACACAATAAACATGTAAAATACACATGAGTTGAAGTAAACTTCCTGGTTAATAAAGAGGATCTTATTTGGTTACCTGTAATCAGTTGTTTATGGATTGGATGTGCAACACAGTAAATATATTGTGTGTTGTGCAGCGATGTATATTATGTATGATATAACTTCGTATTCTAATTATAGGATTCGTCTCTAGTGGACTCTAACACAGTTCTGTTCTCAAAATATGTTATATTCTTACGCGTCAGCCCTTTTTGGCGTTTGTATAGACGTGTTGTCAGAGTGTTATATTGTTTATAATATTTAAACTGAAATTCAGTAAGCAATTCATGTGTTGAAATCATCTGATATTTTTATAAGCAGGATAATTTCGTTATATCGACATCATGAGTATGCAAATGGTTTGTGTATTCGTTTCAGTTTTAATGTTAGCAGGTAAGTGATATGTTTTGTTTGTTTCAATAAATTTCCACATTGAATTTATTATACATCAAATATCAAAGTATATTACAAATATCACGTTTACTATAATTGTACTATTGTCCTGACTTTAAACATTTTGATAATTGCAGCATTTATTATTACTAGTAAATTATCCACTTCTCTTAAGATTATTTATTCGAACCTTGATATGTACAAAGATGCTTATGTATAGATACTCTGTTCAACACTGATTTATTGAATTAAATTGTGCGTTAGTAAATTTATATTACCTTCAGATGGTATTAATGAACTGACCACTTGCTGAACAGCAGTCTGTTAGGATACAAACATGTTTAACATATAAACAAAGTATCGTCTTTTAAAATTATGTATGGCTAATTTGTACATTAAATAGAAACAGGAAGTAGTCAACTTACACTCACCACGACAACATCTGAAGTGATTGAAGGTTCATCAGTGTCCCTTACTTGTAATTATTCTGGGACAAACGTCCTTGGATCATCGAGATGGCTAAAGAACAATGTAATAATTGGTTCATTAATATACTCAGGGTCCGGTTGTAGAGAACCAGCACAGATAGACCTTGACAACTACACTGCAGTGTGTACTTCAAAGGAATCGTTTACATTAACAATAGTAAACGTAACATTGGATCTACATAACACGTCCTGGATATGTGTACAGGCTGGAGGTACATCGAACACGGTGTGGTTGACCGTACAAGGTATGATCATCGAATGTTCGTTGATGTACTGTAACTCATTTACAAGTACACAAGCATTACATCAAAATTACAATTACAAGTATATACAATATCAAATATAGTCCATGAATAAAAGAAATTACTTGTTACATGTACGAGTTGCGTTTCAAAAGTTCCTGGAAAAGTGCTATATAATGTTTATCGTATGTTCATATTGCTTTGAACTTTGCATCTTATTGGAACAATTCCTTATACATGTTGTACCATGAAGCAAACGCTTCAGGGTGTGTGGTGCCAAACTGCTACCATAGTAACGTTAGTAATGGCTACACGGGGCAAATTTGACTTTACTTAATAGAAGTTGTCAAGCTAACCAATATATTGACTCCAACCAAACATCTTCCAAATAACTACGGCATAAAATTGCCGCATGCATCATTTGCGAAGGTCGGTATAACACCATTTTGATCAATGTATGCCATAATTTAAATATTCCCACTGTTGTGTTCATGTTTATTTGTCTCCGTTTTAGAATCACCCGTCAAATGTCAGTCAATCATTGGATGTAAATCAGTTTTTGTCTTTTGGAAGTAAACTTAAGACTTGAAACGGTACATTTTATAACCACTGCCTGTTAAGGGCGTTGCATGTCACTAGGTAGGATGTATGAATAATATGAGCGCGTTCAGACTGCCAGTGGTAATGCTGCAGATGATCATAGGAAGGTAAGGCAAGTTGTGAATCAGACGCTAGGGACCCTGAAAGGGCGTATCTAGAAGCGAGGCACTTTTGAGAATATAAAGCATTGCTATTGTTGCAGCAGTTGAGTTTTGTGTGTCATTTGACTGAGTGAGATATAGCCAGAACATGTTAATAGGTACGGCCAGAGATAACGTTTGCCTTGGGTAGCCATTGTTGACGTTACTATGGCAGCCGTGCGACATACCCTTGCGCATTCGATTCATCGTACACTATGTATTATGAATTGTTCGATTTAAATGCAAAGTCTTAAGTAATTTGGCCATACGATAAATATCATAGAGCACTTTTCCTGGATTTTTTAACGCCCTACGTATTAAGGATTGGTCGAAATTTTGTAATACTATTTCAAATAATTATTATGATTAAACGCAATTGTTATCTGATTGGACGTTTTGAATTAGGTCAGTGCGTTATATATAGAATATATGTACAATGTAACTTAGTATTTATACCTGTAAATTCGGATATATATTTTTATACTGGCTATATATTTCAGTTCCAGTTAAAACACTTTCATTTGAGCCAGCCAATCTCACCATACAAGAAAATGCAAGTAAACTAATTTCATGCACATCGTCATTTAGTCGACCGAGAGCGAATATCACTTGGTATATCACAGACAGAACAGGATTATTCAAGACGTATCTTCAAGAATCGGACTCACAGTACAATACATCAGCTTCTAGTTTGGTGTCAACTATTAGTACTCTGCATTTAAACTTAAACAGAACATACAACCAATGGGATTTGGTATGCGAAGCGGAAAATATACCAGACTACGACACAGTTTCACAAAGCCTGCTGCTTAACGTAACATGTAAGTTTATATTATTTCATCGTATGTCCATTTTATATACTGAGTTTCTGACGTTGCGGATGATTCGTTAGAAAGTGGCTTAATTAAGTGAATATACAATAGCATAACAGTGTTTAAAACATGTAGTCTGTGGTAAGAGCGTTTTGTACGTTTAATGTATTTATGTATTCTACTTATTAAATTGCAAGTATTGTAGTTTGTGATATCACCATTGCGGCATGTAGCATAAAAGTATTTCAGAATATAACAGCGTTAATAACAATTTCCATGTCAAATCAAACCTGTGTGTGGCTAGAGCGTTTAGTACGTTTAATGCATCCATGTATTCCAATTATTAAATTTCAAGTATTGTAGTTTATAATATCACCATTTAGACATCTAGTATATTTCAGATCCGACAAACCAGCCCACTGTACAATGTATAGACAATGGGATATACAAGGTAGTTCAAAACACCCAAGGTAAACTTACATGTTCAGTTGATGGAGGAAACCCAGCTGGTACATTACATTGGAATTGTACAGGAAATGTAACAGAATACCATGGACATAACAACAACGTGACACAAACACTTGTTTGGACCGCAACACAAACACAGTATTGTACTTGTACTGCTACAAACATTGCTGGAAGCCGCTCAACATCTCTGAAAACGGAATTGTTGTGTGAGTTCTGTTTTCACTAGAACCCAAAGTGATTATAATATGCATGAAGGCTATGCTTAATATTTACTTGTTCATATGTATTATCTGATGTTAAATGAATACATATTTATATATACTTATATGCATACTTATAGGTATACTTCGTGTATAATTCGGCTTCAGTGGATAAGTAATGCATTGTAAAAGTGCACATTTTGAAAACGATGGAACTGTCAGTTCAGTTCTATCATCAGCTTAACAATTCTTCACGTATATTAAATGTAAATAATTAAATATGTGCAATATTCAAATTCAGTCCCTCCGGTCATAGATGAGCTAAAAGACATGGTCGAATTCGAAAGGGATTCAGTCACAATGAAATGTGTTGTTTTGCGATCAAACCCGTCAGTAACTGCGATTAGATGGACAACCAACAAACATGATATGTCGAGATCAACATTACTGATACCTAACATTTCTCGAACTGACGATGCGGTTTACACATGTACAGCGATCAACATCATGGAACCATCATGCCGAGATGTTGTACATGGCAGCACATCTAGATCCCTTCATTTGAACGTATTACGTATGTATACATAACTTTGGTATTTATCTTTAATTGAATTGTTACATAGTTTGGATTCGTGAAAAAAAGTGAAACATACGACTTAGCACAAGCATCATTTGAACTGCATGTACGAGGGTTGTGGTTGTGCCTCATTTAGTCGCCTTTTTTCGGCATGGGTTTGTGCGGTTGGTTCGCCGTGCAGTGGGGCCGTTGGGAACTTGGTCGAGTATTGGCTTCGTTCCATTCGGCAATATAATATAATATAATTTCCTTGTGAATGTGGGTCATCCTGCATTTTATCGGCGGGGACTTGGATATTTGATAGGGGTAGTGGTATTATCGCATATTTTAAGCAGACAACATCAGCCAACAATATGTTTGTATCTATGTCGTGTAATATAACATTTGATGTCAATTCCGTGTAGCCTTTTGCGTTCTAATGACGAAGAGTGTGCTTCTGTGAGAAAACAGGTAATGGAACGATTTTATGACAACATTGGCAGCACACCTGTAAAACTTAAGACTCCCTTAAACAAAAACTATTTAGACAATTATCGTAAATGCGGACTGTTGTCTATATATAAAATAAACCGTTCTACAATGACATAGCACCACGATGTGATGATCAAAGCCCGGGCAAACCTAAAGTCATCAACAGAAAATGTCGTAAATTCATTTTTGACGTCGACTTGGGCCGACTAACGGTACACGCGCTTACTAAAACGCTAATATAATGAAATCCCTTCATCGTACCTAGTCGAAATTTTGTATGTGAATCAAGGAATTATGTGCTAGTGTGCGTTTTCATTAATATCCGTCCAATCGTTTCTCAGCAATACCGATCGTCCGGGAATTAAATGAACAACCCTCGTATGTGTGAAGATAATGTACATTGTGTTTTTAGACGAACAGCTAGTCCAAGATGAATTGGGTATCTGTTTTTGTATTTCTAGGGTAATAATTTCAAGTGAGAAACGATTTACAGTTATCATGTTAATCAAAATGGTCAATATAATATACATGTATTTGTATGCTGGACAAAGCATAAACACTATTACACTTACATGCGTTATGGTTATATCATCGATTCGGTTTTATTTGTTCTTTAAGGATATCCGGGTCGAATAAAGAATCTCCTTTTGAAGAGTTCTCAATTTCAGTAATTTTATGACAAATTGACTGATTTCCTGTAGGTCGTAAGTTCAACCCCCACTAGAGCCAAAATATTTTTTTTTCTTTTTTATTTAATTTTTAGTTATAAGACAATGTTTTGGCTTAGTAACATCACTTTATAGTGTAATTTGGAGAAAAATATTTTTTTTCTATTTTTTTTCCTTAATTTTTTAGGAATTAATTTGTGGTAAACAGATGAAAATCGGGTTACTAAGGATTTCTGAAATGTATATTTTCAAAACCGCTCGGTTAAACCTTTTAAAATTGTGTTAAAACATTACACACACAATGAAGTTATTTTTGAAAAATTATCAATGGTGCCAATTGTTTAGATCATATTTTATTTCCATTTATCTATAGGGTACTTATTGGCAATATGCAAAAAAAATGCCTTAATTTCGAGGAGGGTGGGGTTACATTTTTATTTTTATCTACTTCATTATTAGACCAAACATCATTTTTACACTTTTGATTGAACAAATGATCATTATCATTAGATTTAAATACACTTTTGTTTTTATTGTGTTATCTGTTGGAGATTTATTTTATTTATCATGCGGTTGCCTCTATTTGTTTGTGCAGTACGTTCTTAGGCTGGGTGTAGGGAAATTAAAATAGCAATTACTCTCTTGAATGACAATATATGTGTTTTAAAATTCCCATGCAGTTGTCTTAATGGGTATACAATAGAATAAAAATATTTAAAATGCATTTCTCAAAATTAAAAAAAAAGTGTTTACACCCGGACATCGTTAAATACGATACCTAGTGGTCGATGAAAGTATGCTTATTGTCTTCAATTCTAGATTCACCGACTGTGCATATTCCACATGGGAAAAGTTTCACAGTCAGAGCTGGTGACAGGTTTAGTTACACATGTCCTGTTGAACCCGGAAATCCACCAAACACAAACATTTTATGGAGAAGTTCTACCGACACTAAATCCTGGCACTCCTCAGAACTTTTACTACACAATGTTACAAGATATGATGATTCTGTATACACATGTTATGCTAGCAATGTGATGGTTAATTCTAATAGTATAACACGACTTGGTAATGCGAGCGGCGATATACGTTTGATTGTTCAATGTAGGTGCACTATACAAAATTTATTCATTAACCAATATAAATATAGTCGTTCTTGCATTCACTTGAACGAACCGACTTCAATCGCACAAAAGTGCAATGCATGTACCTGATTGCTTTTAATTTTATTCTCTGATTTCTTAGATGTGTGTACCAGCTATTCCCACAAATGTTCTACTGCAAAATTCACAATTTACTCACATATTGCATATGAATTATAACTGATTATTGCATGCTAATATGGTTATCAGGAACGTACGCCACTGTTAGATCTGGCTGATACTATAAGCTAGACTGCTCAATGAATGTTTGATGTTCATGTATGTATATTACAGTCAAAACAAATGTGACTGATTTCTATATAAGAAATCAAAGGAACATCAGTAGCGTTACCGTCATGGAAAATACAAGTCTAGTCTTCGAATGTCGTCTTCAGAGTAACCCAACGTCAGACGTCAGGCTGTTTGAGGCTGAACGTTTAGTGAACAATACTCGAGCCAACGAATTGATGTATTTCACACGTGCGACGTGTTCTGGTGGTCCAGTTTCATACAGTTGTCAGGGAAATAATTCTCTTAGCAACGAACCTTCTAACCGAAATATAAAGTTGGTTGTAACATGTAAGTATGATTTATGCAATTGATACATGTTCATTCAATACATGAACTATGATACACTATGTATCTATATCAATATCAAGTAAATAATTAATATTGTCTGTGTTCTACGCGATAGAGTTACACATAACTACTTCCTCATGTAATACAATCACACGTATGGTCATTTCAATATTAATTATAATACATCTAAACTTAAATTGCTTGCATAATTTTTCAATGTATGTTGAACGGTATAATGTTATATTGATGTAGGTACACCGAGAAGGAACATGGAAGTAGATGAACTTGTTGCTGCTGGTGCAATAAACGATACTGTAACATTGAGCTACACAGCTTTAGCATATCCTTTACCAACATTTACCTGGTACAGAAATGAGTCGTCTATAGAAACAACTGGCTTCAAGACAAACCTAACCATTCCCCAGGTTTTAGAAAGCGACTTTGGAGAGTATGCACTGATAGTTGCTAATGACTTTGGTCACATCAATGAATCGTTTAATTTAAAACCACAAGGTAATGCTTAGTCAATATATATCGTTTCATTATTACGTCAGTGAGCTATACCAGTATGTCTCTTGGTCAATCTTACCACAACCAATGCTTCATTTTTCTATTAATTCTATTTCATGCTGCATTCTTAACATAACATAAATTATGCGTTGTCAAAGCGATTCTCTTTTCAGCGCGAATGATGTACAAAATAAACTAAGGTAACTCGATACCTGACCAATAAAACATGACTTCCAACATACAAAGCAACAAAGTCACAACGGAGAGGGGAAAGTCTATACTGATTCGATCTGCAAAAAACCTTCATTTTCGTTTCGATTTGCGTTCGGTCTTTTAGTGTCTATATCATCTTCTATACGGATTTTAATCGTTCCATCAACTAGATCGCCATGTCTATACAGATTTGGATGCTTCTTGTAATGCAAAGAATTTGGCATATGTACTTGATGTAAAATACTATACTATGTTGCATATTGAAGTTTGGAACAGTTCTCTGAAGATGAAAATATGTACAGACACTAATGTCTTGGATCAATCTATATAGACACCTACTATGTAATAAAGACAATGGGTCGAATCCGCATAGACACCTTATCTGTATAGATACCTATAAACTCTGTATAGACACTGAACCAAATCTGTAAAGACACTTGTTCAAATCTGTATAGACATTAGGTCGAATCTGTATAGACACCTATTTAATCTGTAAAGACACTAGCTCAAACCTTTTAGATCCTTCTGTCTCTACAGATTTGGGTGTCTATACATATTTCAACTATTCCAGTATTAGAACGATCTGTCTATACAGATTTCGAAAAGACGAAAGTCTATACAGATTTGAACGTTACCAGTGATGTTCAAAACGACCTGTCTGTACAGATTTGGTGTCTATTTAGATTTGTTAGAGCGATTTAAATATATATAGACAGTTTCGTAGTTAAATTCATACATTTACGACATTATACCGATATTACGACCATCCACATCTGTTTAGACACAAAATTCGTAATCTGTATAGACTTTCGCCCCTTCCGAGTCGCAGTTATGCTCATTTTATTTGTTTATTCGGGCTTCATTAGTAATACTATGTACTCAGCATATATGTTGATTGTACATGGACATATTACGTTATAGGTGTACCAGAAGTAGCGACATACTTGGCACAAGATAACACAGGATCAACTGAGTCCATGATATCGCTATATTGGACATCGGGTTTCAACAATGGATTAGAACAAACATTTACCATATTGTACAGAAAGCAGACCGAAAATACTTGGATGAATATTAATGTTCCAAATAAAGGACATTCAGGAGCTACTCAACACTATAATATAACTGGATTGTCAAGAGATACTCAATATGACGTTGTATTGTTTTCTGTTAACGCCATCGGACCGTCAAAGTCAAATGCTACGCTGACCTGTAGAACGAGTGAGTTTTGTTTTACATTTATTTTTTACATATGCATGCAAGATTGATGGCTTTATGTGTAGTGTGTTGATCTAATCCCTATTCATGACCACAGGTAACAGTATCGTTGAAAAAGAAATTGAAAAAAAATGAAATTGAAAAAACAAATCTCGAAATTTAGGTATTATATACAAGGTATATTTGCAAGGAAATTGAGGGCAAAATCGAAAGGGTGCTATTTGTTTTCATAGACTACCGCATTTACGTGAGTTGATCATGTACAAAAAGGCTGTGTGTGGGACAAATACAGCATAATGCATTGCAAACATTTGAAATCATGCTTTACATTTACCTCAAAATGATCAAATGCATCGTTTAAACTTTTATTTTAACTCTCGATGGCGAAATTCGAATTACGCTGCAAGGACGGCCGGTGTGGTTTTTAGAGTGTCCGACGACTAGAGATATTCCGAATGTATTTTTATAACCAATGAAAGTCGTTGTCACAAAATGGAAATCAACCGCAACTTTTCGACAAACATGGTGAAAATAAAAACATTTTGACTAAATAAAATGTGCAGACGATTTGTTTCGCGGCTAATACGGAAGCTCGCATATTTCACCACGGTTCAAACTGTTGCGTCAGTCAATTCTACCGCATTATTATGCTTATTGATGAAGATAAATACAAAATATGAAGGTTTTTATCCTCGAAATTTGTATTTTTGGTTTTATTAGAATGCACCTTTCGAACCGGCTGGACACAGGGATTTAAACTTTATGGCATAACTTTTTAATAAGTTGATCACTTTCGATGGAATTTTGCATGCGAGTAGTTTTAACAATGTTGTGTAAGAATATAATTAGTTATTGAATGTATCGAAAGCTAATTTTTGTTTTTTGATACTTTGAAAATCTGTGTTTTTAGGGCAAATATACCTTGTATATAATACCTAAATTTCGAGAATTTTTTTTTTTCAATTTATTTCTTTTTTAACGATTCTGTTACCTGTGTTCATGACCAGGACATTATATAAAGTTTTGGTATGATGAATTATCATCTAAATGAACATGAATTAATGCCTTACTCCAGTGGAAAACATTCTGCAATAGACACTTATCATTGCACTACACAGACAATACACACAAATAGGTAATTCCATCGATCACAATGTTTCGAATGTGCGTGTTTAAACAATGTATGTATTTCAGAAAAAGCAGGCATCATAAACACCCCAGACTCATCAGCGGCGTTAATTGGTGCTATTGTGGGTGTAGTAGTAGGGATCGTTTTGGCAGCAGTCATCATTGTAGTTGTGGTCCTGTTCAGAAGAAGGTATGTGAACCATAGTTATGTTCCTTTTATCTATATACGCTTTCCCTTTTATAAATGCCCAGTTATGTGCCTTTTATCTATCATACCATTTCCCTGATATAAATGCCCCTTACCTTTCCTATGATCCTTAGCTTATTTGAGAGGTGTTCAACTTATTTATGAACAGAAAATGAACATCGATATTTTGTTACTCTAACAATGAAATTGAATAAAAACTTTTATAATGTGTAAAGTAGTGTATCAAGAAGTATATATAATAATTGCCAATTTACAATACGTTACGGTTCAATCATAATCAGCAGTTATTTGCGTTTTTAAGGTCCAAAACTCGTAATAATTACGTTTACATTTTCCTTCTTTAATCGTTGTTTTAGTTTCAGCCAGCCAGATAGAAAATTATATTGTTAAAGCATGAGACGACTTCGACATCCTCTGTTTAGTTATAATATATATCAAAGTTTTATTCGTAAGATTTTTATTTGGCGTAGTCTCTACTTCCAAAATATCGTTCGAAAATTAGTACACCATATTACTTTATATAACTGTTAGGAACTCTAAAAATACATCATTTGAATCGGAATAAAACATGCTTGCAGATATACGGGTATACATACATCGTTTCTTGAAATTTGACATCTAGGTTTGTGAAGGATGAACAATCGGGAAATTCGTCGGATCAGCCTGTCACTAACGAAAACTTGAACATTGAACAAATACCGAATGCATCACTTGATAATGAAAGGGAATCTTCAAATAACGAGACACCAGAGACGAACGTCGGTATGTACATGTATTAAGCATTAAATGCTGCTTTGGATGATGCTATATGTTACTATATCATATAGGGTTAAAACTATATGTTTTCAGCACATGAATAAGGTGATATAACACTTCCTAGATTCGCCACAAAGGCTCGCTGTATAACTTGTTTAACTAGTTTTCTAGACTCGTTAGAGAAATGCTGATCTCCAAAGACAATTCATGACGGATTCTATATATACTTTGATGTTAGTGAAGTATAATGTACTTTAACTATCATTTGTGTATGACTTTCCAGATGCCTGTAACACATATGAAGGACTAACACGTCAAGACAATGGTATGTATTAGTATAACATTATATGAGTATATGTCTACTTCAAGCTTCGTTCTGGAATGTCCATCTTAGTATAATTCATAATTAGATTGAATATAATATATATTTTACTCATTACATACGATTATTATATGATGCGTATATTTTGCTAGCAAGCACCTTTAAGAACTATTGCTGACAGTCTAACAGGAAACTACTTGGAGTTATAAAGTTAAAATATTGATCGTGTACTTTCAGACCTAATACATTCCATATTATCCGTATAATATATTTTCCGATTGAGAGTTATTGCTTTATGATACACTATACTATACACATATTAGTTGGTGCGAATGTTGTGTTATTTAGCACCTTTGTGAACTAATGTTCAAGTGTAACAGAAGCACTATTTGAAGTAATAAAGTTAACATATTTAACGTGCATTTTGCAAACCTAATACGGGGACTTCAATACATTTCATACTATACGTATAAAACAATTTTGATTGAAAATTATTAATATATGATACACTATATTCGAACATTTGGTGGTACATATAACACGTTCAAGACTTTGTAATGCAATGTCAATCAACATTGTATATTCCCAACTTAGTATTGTGTCTAACACAGGCTTAATTATATAATATGGCTACTTAATTCAAATGGAAGGTCACGTAGTATTGGGTCTAACACAGGCTTAATTATATAATATGGCTACTTAATTCAAATGGAAGGTCACGTAGTATTGGGTCTAACACAGGCTTAATTATATAATATGGCTACTTAATTCAAGTGGAAGGGAACGTAGTATTGTGTCTAACACAGGCTTGATTATATAATATGGCTACTTAATTCAAGTGGAAGGGAACATAGTATTGGGTCTAACACAGGCTTGATTATATAATATGGCTACTTAATTCAAATGAAAGGTCACGTAGTATTGTGTCTAACACAGGCTTGATTATATAATATGGCAACTCAATTCAAATATAAGGTCACGTTTCATACAATATCTCTTTGTTTGTTTCAGAGACGGAGAGTGAGTACACCCAACTTGGTAACATCAGCAATGATAGCAATGATGGTATATGTTATATTAATTTATTTTTTTATAATAATTGAAACTATCAACACTCAATTGCACTCTATGAACGCACTTTTCTAATTTGCTTTCTATATTTGTAATGCAATGTCAATCAATATTGTATATTCCCAACGTAGTATTGGGTCTAACACAGGGTTAATTATATAATATGGCTACTTAATTCAAATGGAAGGGAACGTAGTATTGGGTCTAACATAGGCTTGATTATATAATATGGCTACTTAATTAAATTGGAAGGTCACGTAGTATTGGGTCTAATACATGCTTGATTATATAATATGGCTACTTAATTCAAATGGAAGGGAACGTAGTATTGTGTCTAACACATGCTTAATTATATAATATGGCTACTTAATTAAATTGGAAGGGAACGTAGTATTGGGTCTAATACATGCTTGATTATATAATATGGCTACTTAATTCAAATGGAAGGGAACGTAGTATTGGGTCTAACACAGGCTTGATTATATAATATGGCTACTTAATTAAATTGGAAGGTCACGTAGTATTGGGTCTAACACAGGCTTGATTATATAATATGACTACTTAATTCAATTGGAAGGTCACATAGTATTGGGTCTAACACAGGGTTAATTATATAATATGACTACTTAATTCAAATGGAAGGTCACGTAGTATTGGGTCTAACACAGGGTTAATTATATAATATGGCTACTTAATTCAAATGGAAGGTCACGTAGTATTGGGTCTAACACAGGCTTGATTATATAATATGACTACTTAATTCAATTGGAAGGTCACATAGTATTGGGTCTAACACAGGGTTAATTATATAATATGGCTACTTAATTCAAATGAAAGGTCACGTAGTATTGGGTCTAACACAGGCTTGATTATATAATATGACTACTTAATTCAATTGGAAGGTCACATAGTATTGGGTCTAACACAGGGTTAATTATATAATATGGCTACTTAATTCAAATGGAAGGTCACGTAGTATTGGGTCTAACACAGGGTTAATTATATAATATGGCTACTTAATTCAAATGGAAGGGAACGTAGTATTGTGTCTAACACAGGGTTAATTATATAATATGACTACTTAATTCAAATGGAAGGGAACGTAGTATTGTGTCTAACACAGGGTTAATTATATAATATGGCTACTTAATTCAAATGGAAGGGAATGTAGTATTGTGTCTAACAAAGGCTTGATTATAAAATATGGCTACTTAATTCAAATGGAAGGGAACGTAGTATTGTGTCTAACACAGGCTTGATTATATAATATGGCTACTTAATTAAATTGGAAGGTCACGTAGTATTGGGTCTAACACAGGCTTAATTATATAATATGGCTACTCAATTCAAATGGAAGGGAACGTAGTATTGGGTCTAACACATGCTTGATTATATAATATGGCTACTTAATTCAAATGGAAGGGAACGTAGTATTGGGTCTAACACATGCTTGATTATATAATATGGCTACACAATCCAGGAGTAAGATCACGTTTTATACAATACATCGTTGTTTGTTTCAGAAACGGAGAGTGAGTACACACAACTTGGTAACACCGGCAATGATAGCAATCATGGTAACTGTTATATTAATTCATTTTTTTTTATAATAATTGAAACTATCAACACTCAATTGCACTATATGAACGCACTTTTCTAATTTGCTTTCTATATTTGTATTCATCCAATATGGCAATAGAAAGCATGTTTTATTAGTAGTACATGTTTCAATCGTGAAGTGTTCACATGAACAAAGCAATGAATTGACACTTTAACAATACTTTTGTTTTTATTTCAGATGCTAAGCAAACTTACGAAAATTTGAGGATACAGCTGTCATCTTGTCAACCAAGTTATGATGTAACCAGCGCAATATAGATCGGACATTGGCGAACAACATATTTTAAAGTCACATCATTGCTACCAAAACTTTTTTCTGATCATCTATTACACGCAATGCATTATGGAACCATAAGGCTGTTTCTAAACAAATGACAAATACTCGACGATATAACGTTAACTATATTTATCGAAACAGTAAAACAAATATCGTATTTTGCAAATTTTATGGTGAACACAATACTCATTTTGCAAGTGTTGTTCCCCTTAGACTTCACACCATGCATTTAATGTTTACAAATTGCCATGCGTGATTACATTTGCATCTATCTTATGGTGTTTTCCACATTTGGGAATCAACTTAAGTGCTCAAATTGCATAATTCTGTAGAGAGGTTACCAAGCTGTAGCTTATTAGAATAACAGTTTAAGACTTAATGTGAATTTATGTAATGTTAGGAGGTTATGCAGATGAATTATTTAGCAATATGCATCTAATCGTATATCGCCATCAGTAAAATATGTACATAAATGCTTTCAATTGCTTTACACTTTTACAAAACTTTTTCGCACAAGTATATTTGGAATGTCATTAACCTCAATCATTTCTTCCTTCATATACATGTGTTTTTAGAATATTAAGTTATGCTTACCCGTTGGTATTGCTGCTGTAACTCGAAATATCAGCTCTACATAATTTGTATCACTGTCTTAGAATGTGAAGGTCGTAATTACACAATTGTTTGTATATTTGAAATCTGCATCTTAAAGCGCTACTTATGAGCCTATTTTCATGAACATCGAAACTTGTCACGTTGACCAAAATGAAGTTGTAAAAGCCCGTTTAACCATAAGCAACGAGTAAATTTAAAACAGTTTTGTCTTGTTTTCTCAAAATTGTGTGCTTACGATCATCTCATTTAAGCCAGCGATATGCTCCCGTACGTTTATAAACCTGCTGAAATATTTAACAATTGGTGAAATAAAGCTATATAACCAGAATCATTATGGTAGTTGATATATCTTTCTACATCATAAAACATAGATTAAGTCTATGGTTGACAGGGATATTTCTGCAAGTGATCCAACATCCAGATCCGAGGGTACCCACGGCTCCTATCTATATTATTATTATACCATATTTATATAGCACTTTTTTCATGTGAAATACACGTTCAAAAATGCTGTACAATCATCACTATTTAGACATTAAAGTAAAATAATATGCACTGCGTATAAAAATGCTAGTAAAAATAATAATATGGTAAGAAAATAACCAAGTATGGGCCGTTTTAAAAAACAAAATGAACACATTCATCACTAATTTAAGCTTGAATATAGCTGGACATAATAGCTCAAACTATACAACCAAGCCATGGTCTGAAATCAAATCGATAAGAATAAATGTTTATACGAGCATGTATTTATGTCTGTAAGTTTTGTGATGTTAGAACCATATACATCATGCAGATGTACCAATATTGTTTGCAAAATACAATAAACCTCAGTAATGCTAATTCTAATTTCCTTTTTCTTTTACCGCGTAGTTTGTCGGCAGTGTTCATGCGTGAAGTTCTAGTGAAAAAGAAGTGTTTGTATTCAAAGTTAATTTGCAGAAACACAGTACCGGTATTAACATTTATACGCAACTGAAAGTGGTATCGGAACACACGATCCTGAGCTTATACCAGTGTTTTATTTTAGGAAACAATAACGGAAGGTGTGCTACCAGCTCATTACGCGATACCATCTGATTACGTTACGTGTTATAAGGTTGAACTGTGTGTAAATGTACAGTCCACTGAGCAACCGAATATCTGGACGCTGATACAAAATGCTATACTCAAACTTTTACACAAGGAAGTATATAAATCACATTGTGTTCCTGCTTTAAATCAATCAATCAACCATTATGCATTTGACTATTAAGAGGGTGTAATAAATCAGTGACACGTTGTTTCGAATTTTCCTTTTTGAATTATTTAAAAAAATAATAATAACTAATAATAATGACGGCTGAAAATGAAAGGTGTAAATTTTAAGAACAGTCACAAAAGCGCTCTATTAATTATTTATCGGAAACGCATATATAGTGCCTTTCACTATAGAGAACAGAACAGTGTTTATGAAAGGCATAAGGCTGCAATTAATTTGCATTTGTGGGGTGCATATTTTGAAACAGATGCACCCTTGACCTAACGAAATAAAAAAAAACATACAAAACATTATACTTATAGATCTACAACTACCTTCGAAATATGACCCCTGGATGAGTCCATGTGCCAAGGTTGAAACGATATTTACCGTAATTTTATGAAAAAATATGGCTACACATGAAACAAAAACTCGCTTTTTTCTAGATGGCAACGTGGCTTAGTGGATAAACTGTTCTCTTGTCAGAAACATACTTTGTTTATGCTTTGGGTTCGAGTCCGCTGCATTATTCTTTTTCAATAATTAAATTTCTATTTCAATATTTTTTATCGTATTACTTGTATATTTTGACTCTTAATATTTGATAAGTTCACGTTTTATAACTAATAAAAAATGCTTTGTTTCCTTTACATTGATTTAGTCTGGATATTGTATTTATTGTTCAATTTTTATCTTCATGCTTTGGTGATAATTGGGTTCAATTACCAATAACTCGAGTCATTAGCTTCGCTGATATCACCATTTTAAGAATTTCTGTAGAAACGTCAGAATTAGCTAATGGTTTCTGTTGTCAGTTGTCTGTGTGGTGCAGCGGTCCCAGTACACCGGATTCAATTGCTTATTTTTCTTCTTTCCAGTGTGAGTTCGGACTCATTAACGAACAGTTTTGTTTTATATTTAATAAACTTATGCTTACATGTTATGGTATATGAATTCATTGTATTACCTGATTTTGATCACATATCATTTATTTTGTTCTATTTATATTTTGCGTTATTCTTTTTCATATATCAATTATATCAATTATACAATGTGTCAGAATCGGAGTGAGTATCAAGTGCGTTACAAGTTACGACGCTGAGACAACCTTATATGCAGTCTATATGCTAGCTCTTGTCTGTCCGAAAACCCTCTCCCACACACTGACAAGCGAAAACTTAATTCCTATTTCCGTCTCTTCCATACAAAACCTATGTACGTTCTCGATGAGATCTTGCACGTGGTCGCTAAATTTGTGCACTAGCTATGACATATTTCTTATGTGCTTTTTACACACTGAAACTTTTATAAGTATGCATCTCTGTGAAATTAGACAAGCACGAAACATGTTTGCTGAGCAAAATTAAAATATATATATATAGAATGAATAAATAACCCGGAACGGGAAAAAGATATTGTGAAGATAAAAAATGACTTCTCACGCTCGCTGTATTTTTAGTATATCTTTTAATATGTGCCCAAACTAGTTTCGCCTAATCGGCTCGTCAGTGAGGCTATAAAAATTTTTATAGCCTCACTGACGAGCCGATTAGGCGAAACTAGTTTGGGCACATATTAAAAGATATACTAAAAATACAGCGAGCGTGAGAAGTCATTTTTTATCTTCACAATATATATATATATATATATATATATATAGCAGAATGAGATTCGAACTCATTCCTTCAGTTTTGAAATACTCGTATTCATAGTAGCTTAGCCGACTGCGCTATGCGCACTACTTGTTAAGACGACTCTTAATGCATGCTTTATGGGTAAATACACCCCTATAACCTGGATAACTCCAATGTTAAAAGTACATTTACGCCCGAGTGCTTGTTGTAGATCTATACCTTCGTATTTTTGTACTGGTAATCTTTTTGGTCTTCAAACCGTTTGGTTTGTATGACATGTACCATTGCAAGTCAGCATATAAATAATGTTGCAATTGATGCTTCCTACGGGTTCTTCAGACCAAGCATAGAACGCTGTGGTAGTCAACGGTTCTTTGGTACAGGTTTGAAAAGTTCTCAACCCATACAGACAGTCATGCAACAGTCACACAAATAGGATTCCATCCACTCTAATGGATCGACTGCTATACTGAAATAATTTCAAGTCTGCTTAGGAAAGTTGAGATACCACGGCGTATAAACCAAATCACTGTATGGCGTATAGGACTCCTATAAAATTCAACTTGTATCATTTTAATGTTCCTATTGAAAGCATATGTAAACTTTGATAACTGTACTCATAACTGTCGTACTCTATAATTCAACGTAAACACATTATTGTCATTGCAGTTTAAACACATGGGATATACTTATTGTGTCTTATTCCGCTGATATATCCAGCATTACCAAAATCGTTGCTTAATTATGATCTAGAGAGCAAATTGTTTCACTTTGCACTCAAATTAAAATTCACTCAAGAAATTAAATCAACAAGGCACTATTCCACAAAAAGTACATATACGAGGGTCATTCAATATATTCGTAGACAATCGTTCTCATTTTATAATGTTTGTGTTTAAATAATAATTTCTTATATCATTATAAACATTTATCTATTACCTACCATAGACACGAATTTATCTTTAATTATGCAACACAGTAGCATGTCAGCAGCCGTTGTATTACCATAGTAACGCGCTACCACCCCCGACCGACGTTATATACCCTTTTCACTAGTTCAACTAGTTATAAAATCTTCATTAATTCATTTACATTCCCATATGTTTGCCAGATTATTGCAAGATACTTTCATGATATATGGTGAAATTATTAAGTTGTTTAGACGTTTGGGTTTGAATTGAGAAGTATTTGATTTACGCCTTCACGTTTTCATTTACGTCAACATGCCGATGAATTTACGCAAGGAAATCCATGCAACGATTAAATTGTGCACTTGTCTTGGAAATGCACAACAAAAAACGTAAGCTGTTAATGAGAGCAAACGGAGAAATGCAGTGTTCAGTGTCCCTGTGTTTTAGTGACAAAATCAAATTTCTGAAGGGCAACATGGTATTTAATTTAATGGAGGGATCGAACGAAATTGGCAAACGTAGGGACGTTTGAGGAAACGCGCCAGTTAAAATTTGCGAGGCGTTTCAATTTAGCATACAACCATTAAGTCCATTTTAATTCTTAACTTTGAACACATAAAATATTGTAGTCAATATATTTAATGATATAAAAATTAAATATTTGTGTTCAATTCCATATTAATGACATAAATCAATTTCGGGTTTACCATTTGAAAATAGCAAAACGTCAATAACGTCCATGACGTCAGAATATATTTGCGTTGTATGGTGGTTGCGGTAAGGTGATAGTTTTGTTTTATCCATATTTTCTTTAAAAACGCGTCGATTCGTGCAATATTTTCTGCACTTGTGTCCGAAAGGCTGTAGCTTAGGGTGATATAATTAGTTATTGTCTGTGTCAATGTGAATTAAAGTGACGAGTCCAGTCCACGAATTTATTGAATGACCCTCGTAGGCCTAGTTACTAAATATTTAAATTGCCCCTTTTAGGCAATAGTTGTTACGTGTCAAGTATTGTGACATTTAGACAGTAAACAATGGTATAATTTACTGGAAACAAAATTAAGTTAGGACTAAATATTAGCAATCATTTTACGACTTTCAGGTTAGATTAAAGATTCAGAATATGTCCAAATTTTTAAAGCATTTAACGTTTATTGAGTCTGTTGTTTGATTGGTTAGTTTGAAAATGAGGCTGCATGGTTACCCGTCGACCGATTTGGAACGTACAGTTCGCATTACTGGTTAACCATCGCTCGGAATAGACTTGCCGAAACTTTGGTATAATGTTTGGGGTACCTGTTTTATTGGTGATATGTGGATATGTAACAGTAAACGGTTAGTGTAGACTATTTTTTATTTCTAAAAATATTTTGTTTTAAAGAGGCGTTCCCTATAACTTTGATCGTTTAAATCGATTCAGGAATATTATACATTAAATGAGAATCTTTATTGCTTAAACTCCTCAAATTTTCAACAAGAAGCTCCCTCTAATTACCGAGAAAAGAATGAAAACATATTGCCGTAACAAGTCAAATTAGTCATAAATTGTTTCCCTTTGACCACATAATAATAAATCGCTGGAAGCGATTAATTATTATTGGTGATTTAAATATATTTTTGACATTATAGAGACATTTTTGCGCACACTTTCTTCTGACAAATTAGGATAATTGATAGTTCTTTGTACATTTAGCTCAATTAATGTGTTAGTAGGGGAAAATGTGCTAGTTATAGGGAATGCCTCTTTAAATGTAGTAACTATAATACATTATGCGTCGTACATTTAGTTTGAAATCTTAATTGTAAATTAATACTTTATTTTCTGATAACTTTCTTAGTGTCTTATAAGGTCATCTCCCTGTACTTAGTAACTGTAACCGAAATAAAGTATCCGGAATGAATTAGTTGTATATGACATTTGTTATACAATGTTGTGTTGTTCTTTGGGTTTATGTGGTTATGCTAATATGGCATTGGCGCCAGTTCTGTACACATGTTATGGTATCATTGATGACGAAAAAGAACAAAAAAAAACATTTTCTACAAAACAATTTCTATAGAACAGCATACATTTTACAAAACAGTTTTTTCTTTTTCAAAGTCTTTATCCATTATACAGTTACTGTGGTTCTGAGTTGCGTTGAATTATCTGAGCGTTTCCTTAATATGTTGCCCGAAGGATCATTGTAGTATGTTGACAACACCACCTGCCTAATCTGGCACTTGAAAAGTCCCCTAACGAGATGGAAACTATAAACTATAACACTGATGACTTTACTACATGTAAGTTGTCTGATGGATCAGTATTGTATTGCCAACATCACATTTATATTCACAAGTATCTTCTTACAGCACTGTCCAATCTAGCACTTGGAAAGTCTACTAACCAGACATCTACAATAGATGATGAATTTATTGCCGTCGATGGTAACTACAACACTAATCATCGTATAGCAGGAGCATGTATGAGTACCACTACCACGACGAATGCTTGGTGGGAAGTAGATTTGGGTCAACTATACAGCATAGATCACGTGACAGTTTATGGCAGATCAGACTGTTGCAGTAAGACTTTTTTATTATAGTTTGGCCTTTATTACTTCAACTACTGGGAATATTTATGATCGACCCTCAACTTAATTTCTACTTTAACCAGCATTTGTTTATTTATAGTCAAGACGAGGATTAGGAATTTCTCGCTTGACCTTGCTGTTGCCAATTTATTAAAGGTCTCAAAACCATTTGATGACACTCTGTCATCATTGGGGAACTTTTTAGTGGGGGTTAAAGATGACTTCCGAATGGTGATTTTAACAATTAAAACTGGACAATAATTCCATATTTACACCAACACAAACCAACTTCAAGTATAAATATATATGAACATTAAACCAACTTCCAAAAACTTACTTTCGCAAATAAAACTCCCTTCGACCAAATGTATTGGTACTGGTTAACAAAATATCAAAAGCAGTCTGAAAACATGAGAATACCCTTTGTGAAGTCTTTTTGCAGTTGACCGATTTCGAGATGTCCAGCTGTTTATTGGATATAGCAGAAGTGAAGAAGACTACATATTGAGAGGGTATCACAGTGGTATAGTTGACATAGTGTATACTTTCCAACTATCGTCACTTGTTGACGGACGTTGGGTGAGAATTACAAGAAATTCAACAGTTTCCGACGTTCTTAGCTTGTGTGAAGTTGACGTGAGGGGAAAAGATACATCGAACGGTAAGGTTTATATAGTTCCAACAGAAAGGTTTTGCTTCGGCGAGATGGTACCGCTTTAATTTAGTATATGCTCGTCGGATAGCATCCGGAATTGCGTCACCGTGGTCTTTGTGAAGCTCAATGAAATTCATTTCAAGAAGATGTGTTTGAAACAATAGGAAAACAAAAATTGGTACCGTAAATAGTTTGTTGGTTTGAACACGTAACATTAGTAAAACAGTGTCACTTCTGTAAGTTGCTTAAGTAAGAATATAACCTTAGACATCTGGGTAATACAATCTACATAACCGTGCCTAAATAGCTTAACCGTGCTGAAATTCAATCTAAGTCTAAGCTTGAACCTGTCGTAGTATAATGGACACCTTTTTCATGAAGGTTATAATGTTAGTTCAACTGTCTGTATAAATGCAAAGAATATTTTAGAAGTCTTGTTTGACACTTGTGTCGCAGTTTTGGCATATCTTTGTGTTGGGACTTTGGGTTATTCGGCAGCAGGGACTTGCGCGTTTCGTTTTCTCGTTTGGTTTTTGTGTCAGTAGTGTGCCGTGTTATGTGATGTGTATGTGTCTGATGGTAAAGTTGACTGCTGCCTTCCCTGTCCAATTTTACGTACGTTTTTTATTGTTTTTTTTCCAAAATAAATCATTCTTTATTGTACTATAAACACAAAGTGTGTTGTTCTTATGAAAACATGTGTATATATTACAGCACTGGCAAATCTGTCGCCTGGTAAACCCACATATCAGTCGTCAACAGATGGTGATACGTTTGGACCTGAAAAAGCTGTCGATGGTAACTACAACCAGGACTTAACACCACCATACGGCGTTAGTTCATGTACACATACTGCCTACCCTACGTCAGATGCATGATGGGAAATAAATTTACGTGCTGGGTACAGCATACATCAGATGACTGTTTTTGGAAGACAAGACTGTTGCGGTACGTAAATTACGTTCTCAATTGTATTCTTATTGTTGCCTAATTGAAACCATTGTATGACCCTGAGGTCATTATAATCAAAATGCTATTACATTTTGAGTTTTACAAAATACAAACGTAATACGAGGGGTCATCAATATATTCGAGGACTTTTCATCTAGCAAGTTCATATTGGCAGCAAGGCTCAAAGCCATTTAACATAATTCAGAGTAAGATGTCTCCGACCGAATGCACAAATAAAATATTTTGATTCATTCAAGGGGAGCGTGACGTCATTCCAAGCGCCATCTTCGGAGCAGCACACAGCTCCTTTCTGGACTAATACCCGTTCACATGTATGAGACTGGTTTTCTTTAACTACTGAAAAAAAAAGTTTATAGTCAAATATGGAGTGTTAGGTGGAATAAAAAGAATATCGATGCGCTATTGGAAACAAAACTCGGAAAACGGCGATTGGCTGTACAAAATTGGATTATTTCTATTAAGAATGAAGCACGACCTATCAGATTTAGGATGCAATATCGAAATTACCCCTTTCATTTGGAGTTAACGATTTTATATTTTGTAGCCTATACTAGTCTTCGTTTTCGCCAGTTACATTTGGTTGAGATCTGTGCGCCCTATTACGCAGAATTTAACGGAAAGTGTCCCTAACACGTTGTTATTTTTGCTGTTTATTCTTATTTTATCGACTCAACCGTTTGGCAGAGACTCCAAAATCAGATAAACAGTATAATCATGTGAAAATGGCCAGTCGGGAGCGTACAGAATCCATGCACAATTTAGTCGAGTCATTTTGGAGATATCGCAAGGACATAACAAGTGTTGCGTTAATTTCCATAGCATGTTACATTCGAGATGCTCGACGGCGTGTGTTTCACCATGGTTACAAAAAGTGACGTCATCAAATTAATAATGACGTTATCATAAAGTAAATTTAACACGCGATATCATTGATTGATCTACACCAGCTTGTAAGTTCATTACCCTAGTTCCAGTGTTTTAAAAATGAGAAGGAAAGTCCTCGAATATATTGATCACCCCTCGGCATTGATCGTTTTACTCTTTGTGTCAGCCTTTCGACTCCGAGATGTTCAACTGCTCATTGGATACAGCAATGGTCTAGACGACTACGTATTGAGAGGATACCATGACGGTATAATCAACATCAGGCATACATTTTAACTTCCGGTCCCAGTTGATGGACGCTGGGTAAGAATCACAAGGGACTCGGCTGTCACAGATGCTCTATCATTATGCGAGGTTGAAGTTATGGGGAAGAAAATTTTGAACAGTAAGGTTTACACTGACATTTTAAACGTTAAGTTGTCCTTAAACATGTATGTTTGCCCTAACGCTATCTTCTCAGCTAAATAACGCAAAACAATCCAAAGTAATTTACTGCTACAGCGGTTTACTGGTTTATTTAATAAATCGACAAGACGGTATTGAATAGCGTATTATGATAAAATAAGTATGTGTTAAGCCTATATTGTTATGACTAAAAGTCCAATTATCCATTAATAGAACTATATAATCTGGCGGTTGGAAAACCCACAAACCATTCGACGACTATGGATGACATGTCAGGACCAGAAAATGCTGTCTACGGAAACTATGCGACTGATTACGCTTTGGGTTCATGTACGCATACCAATGATCCATCGACAGATGCATGGTGGGAGGTAGATTTGGGCAGAGTTTACAGAATAGATCACGTGGCGATATTTGGAAGACAGGATTGTTGTGGTACGGATACATAGATTTACATTTTCATTTGCTGCCTACATGTATGTAAATAATATATAAATTATATGAACTAATGGCAGCACGATTATGTTAAGAGAAATAGCAAGCACGACAGTTAAAACATAAGTTTCTATCAATAGAATTATTAATGCCAACGAGTGCTACATGCATGTGTATTTATTGTCTTATTTCGTTTCTTTTTATTATTGATTGTATTTGTGTTTGCGGAATTCAGAACATGTATAACCATTTTACATTAAGTACATTATCACAACAAGGGCGTGGATGGATCATTTAGCAATATAAAGTCTATAATCTGAGGAGTTTCAGACTTACAGCGTTTGTAAATAAGGCACATTAGCGCTGTATCTCCTGTACGATTAGTACGTAAGAAGTAAAGTCTTTATTTTACGAGGCTAACGTATTTACTATAATATAATCTTCCGTACATTAAATACAAAGTGTACATGACATGAAAAATAAGTATACAAATATAACAAACAAAATCATAGCTACGAATGTAAGATGTATTAACAGGATGGGTTTGTCAATGTTTGTTTACGGGTTTTGCCAATTGATGTATGCATTTTGGAATTTATGTCTTGAGTCTGATTCTAGTACTGCTTTTGGTATTTCATTCCAAAGTCTTGGTCCTGAGTATGCAAGTGATTTTCTGGAGAATTCAAAATGTCGTGATGGTACTTGTGTTTGCAGAATTCAGACTTCGAGACGTCCAGGTACTCACTAGATACAGAGACAGTGAAGACGTATACGTATTAAGAGGTTACCATGAGGGTATTATCTACACTAGATATACATTTCAACTTCCACAATATGTTGATGGACGCTGGGTAAAAATCACACGTAACACGACAATTACATACCCTCTTAGCTTCTGTGAAGTTGATGTGATGGGTAGAGCAACATCTGGTGGTAAGTTTACATAACGGTCACAAACCACTTAATAATTGTGTTATTTAACTCAATGTAAAGTTACAATAGTCAGTCCCAGGATAAAAAACTTGTCAAATACTACCATTTAAACACAAGCACACGTTTCTATAGGGACTCTTTGAGAGTACTCGATTTTGGTCCGCGAAGGCATTTAGTGGTTTGTAACCTAAACAAGTTATAGTCCGACAGATAAACAAAATATTTTGAGGTAACCATATCTTCAATGCGAAGTGGTTTTTTTTCATCTGTCTTGTTCTCTAGACAATCATGTAACGTAATCACTCAGATTCTGCTATGGTTTATTCTAGAGAAAACAAAATTGCATAAATTTGCATAAATTTGCATAAAACTACTGTATAGCACGGTCCGGACTAATAAAAGATTTATGATAAATATTAGTTTGTCATATGTGCAACATAAAAGTCATAGAAATCTTAATTGAAAAAAATTTATCTGTTATTTGAAAAGAGATACATTTGTAATATTAAAAGAAAGCAGGTCTTTTGGGAGCACATGTGGACGAATTTTGTTTAAATGATACTTTCAAGTTAGCACAATTTGACGGTTACATTACATACATGTATAAACGACCATGCATATTTATTTTAGCACGTACGAGGGGTGATCAATATATTCGAGGACTTTCCTTCTTAGTTTTGAAATATTAGAACTAGAGTAATGAAATTACAGGCTAATGTTAATCAATCAATTATCACGCGATTTGTTTAAAATTCTTTATGATTACGTCACTATTTACTTGATGACGTCACTTTTTGTAACCGTGGTGAAGCACTCACCGTCGAGCATGTCGGGCGTAACGTTATTATGATAAACGACACGCTCTGATAATTAACGCAAAACTTGTAAAATCCTCGCGATATTTCCAAAATGACTTGACTTAATTGTGCATGGATTATGTGCGCACCCCATTACCCATTTTCATATGATTCCGCTGTTTATGTGATTGTAGGGTTTCTGTCAAACGGTTAAGTCGATAAACAGCAAAAATTACACCGCGTTAGGGACACTTTCCGTTACATTCTGCGAAATGAGACGCACAGATCTCAATCAAATGTAACTGGCGAAAACGGAGACTAGTATAGGTTTACAAAACATTAAATCGTTGACTCCAAATCAAAACGGTTATTTCGATATTGCGTCCTAAACCTGAAAGATCGTGCTTCAGTCTTAATTCGAATAATCTAATTTTGTAAAGCGAACAACCATTTTCTGAGTTTTGTTTCCAATAACGCATCGATACTCTTTTTATTCCAACACACATTCGAGAGATGGCTATTAACAACTTATTTCAGTAGTAAAAGAAAACCAGTCTCATACAGGGGACCGGGTATCAGTCCAGTAGGGAGCCAAATGCTGCTCCGACGGTGACGCTTCGAATGATGTCACGTGACGTCCAACGTAACGCGTCCCTTGTATGCATAAAATAATTGTATTAGTGCATTCGGTCGAAGACATCTTACTCCGAATGATATTAAAAGGCTTTGAGCCTTGATGCCAATATGAAATTGCTAGATAAAAAGTCCTCGAATATATTGATCACCCCTCGTATGTGCGTTTAGTGCTTAAATGATTTGATTGGTCAGTCATATGCTTATTGTAGCATTGATTATATGAATAAACCTTTAAACCAATCTAGCTTGTGCAACACGCTATATATCATTTTTATAGTTTTCTATTTTGTTTACGGTGAAGACAGTTAAGCGAGTAATACTTTGTTATTGCACACTAAATCTTCTTTCAGCAAAATTCCAACTTGTCCATGGTAAGATGGCCACTGGCGTTCTTCTAGAATCGTCCATTGCAAACACTAAGACCGATTGTTGCGTTCAGTGTAACATGGCAAGCACCTGCTCGGCTCTTAATTACAACAACGTCACCAACCGGTGTCAGAAATTCGCAACAGTTGCCGCTGATATTAATTCCGACAATGATGTCCAATTTTATCGACGTATTTAAGTTTACGTCGTTGTGCCTGGTTTTGTCCCTAGTATTACCGGTTTGGCATATTTGTAGAATTATGTATAGCTAGAAATCTGTTATGTTATGCTGTTGTGACTTGTACAATTAACTATTACAGTTAGGTCGCTGTACACGGTGTTTGTAGATCAAGTCGCAGTTAAGTCGTCGTTGTTGCATACATATTTGTGACACTAGGTCGTCCTACAACGGGGAACTTGGTTGGATCTTAACTGCGTTTCATTTGGTCCCTTGGGGTGACCGTTTCTTTGTCACAATGTATTCGTGCTGTACTTGTATATAGCTCAGTGTAGTTGTGTTGTGATATTACTATTTTCAGTGCTCGGCTGGTTGAGGGCTGTCTTCCTGACCGATTGTATCATTTAATTTATGTATAACATGTAAGATATAAGTCAATTGATGTAACTTGATTACAAGACAATTGATTCCTATCCATAATAATAATGTTTTGTATTGTATTAAATTTTGTTTTTACATTTTATCTATTATTTATTTTTTGTAACATTATTACCTATGTAAGTCGCATTTCTAGTTGATGCACTTCTCCAACATTAAAGTTATAATTTAATAAGAGTCGGACTCTATAACAAAACGTCTATTGCGCCAAGATAGTAGTTTTGAGTGTTCCAATTATAATTTTGAGTGAATGATGCCTATATGAAACAGTTACACAATGGACAAGTACATTCGAAATATGTACACTTGTATCAACCCTGCCAACCTCCACTTATGTTAGGTATTTACTTTTATTTAAATATAATTTCGGAGCAATAAACAGTTGTCGAAAGCCGGTTAGCTATATCCAGATTGAATGTGTTTTCTATTCAGCAAAGGTGTTTCATACGGGGCTGCTACAAATTTCAGGTCATTTTATTCAGTACACATTGGCTGAAATCAGTGACTGTGAAGGAATTATTCGAAGGTTTTGCTGTAATATTTAGATCGTTTGATTGACGAAACAATGTACTGTAATGTTTTGGTATTGGATCTTGTTTTAATCAGTTTTCATTTGTCAATTGTTGTTTGTGTTTATTTTAAATGTACCCTTTGTAGCTAGAAATGTTATATTAAAATGTCCACAGTCTGCTTGTTACTTCACTTTTTTTAACCATTAAACGCATTTTTAAAATTGTGTTTGTCTGAACTGTTTATAGCTTGGCCACATTGACCTGGGATCTTAGCCACATTGACATGGGAGCTTGGCTACATTGCCATGAGCCTGACCTATTTAATTACCATACTTCAACAGTCGATATATTGCCAACGTTTACAACACCGATTGTATGTTTTCATAATCGGGGAGTATCACGATGACGCTCAAGATGTAATACAAACACAAATCTTAAATGCCGATATTGCACGATTTGCTTGCGGAAATTGATATATTCAAAGCAAGAACCTTGTAATATATTCTTGCATAAAGGTCAGGCTCAGATCATAATAGCCAAGCAATACATCGAATTAAAAAGGTCGTGCTTTTCAAATATGTAAATAGTTTTAAACATCAAAGCTGAATACATTTGGATATATAGTACTAGTATGTCAGAATGTATATCACAGGTATAACAAAATTAAGACACATGTGGATACAACATAATAAGAGAATATTTGCATGGGTAAGTATATCAAACTAGAATGTATATTACAGGTATAACAAAATTAAGACACATGTGGATACAACATAATAAGAGAATATTTGCATGGATAAGTATATCAAACTAGAATGTATATTACAGGTATAACAAAATTAAGTTATTTTTAACCCAAATTGATAGCATAGCCCGTAAAGTATTAAGCGATAAAACAAGTTTAATAATGTTTGTTAACAAACTAATATTTCGATTTGAAAGTTTATATTATATACAACAAGTTGAAAATGATTGAGGTTTAGATCACCAATTCAGCAGGTTGATGTGCTATTCCATCAGTGTTGCTAACCAGGTATTCCACTTATTCGATTGTTGTTTCACCTTCTGTCAATTTGGTTTTGGAATTTTTTTTGGTATTCGGTAATGATTTCAATTTTAGATTTTAGGTGTTCCTTTGTTTCGTTTTGATTGTCTGATACGTGTTTTAGGCGTATGTTCTGCTTGCGCATTTTCTTATTTTCTAGATCAGTTTCATATATAATGTATCTGGCTTTCTAACACTCCACTGTTCTTGATGACTGACATTAACAGGTCTTCTTTCATTTCAATTAAAGATATTTGATTGTTATTTTGATTGAAGTATCACTTTTCATAAGCACATTGCTCATTTTTTCGTTTAAACTCAAAACAGAATATTCTATAGTTTTAAATAGTGAGTTCCTAGCTTTCATTTCTCTAATAATGTATTTCATGTCAGTAGTTGATTCAATCAGTGTTTTGTGACGTATTTTCATTTTGAACGAAAGACTCTTTCAGGATCTTCTCCATAAAATCTCCTGGTTGGTGTAACTTTAGATATTTTCGTATTGTGTATTCTTTTTTGTTTAGTTTAGTTGAAAAAAAATTCAGCTTGTGTAGTACATTTTGTTTTCAAATTTCACTATTTTCTGTACTATTCACAATTATTTTAACACATTCATTTCATAGTTTTACTTACTTTTTATTATATATCTGGTCATCCTGCTATGTTTCCACGGAGCGATAACTCTACATTGTCTACGTTTGTAGGCAGTAAGTTGTTTTCTATGCTTATCAGTGGATCACTTTCAATACGTGTAGTAACTTCTTCCTTGTCGTTATCCATTTGTCTTGTCCCGTTTCCATTGGAATCTGTCACGTTATTTCTGTAGGATACAGTGGAATATATCATTATTATTTGTGTAAAATTCATTTTACCTATGGTGACATAAAGCAATATTTTCACAAATAGCTTAGAGTTTAGAAATGCCTTGTAACCATTACATTTGACAAAAACGTTTTGTAAATTTGTGGATGCGCGAAACATGCAAAATTTGAAATTGACTTATAAAAGAATCGGTGTGTCACACAATTGTATTAATGGTTGAATAATGACAAAACGCATACTACCTTGCAAGTGTACGTTTCCTATATATGTACAATACAAGTGCAGCAACGATTACACTACATGCTAACAGCAACCCTACTGCCAAACCAACAGGCCAGCTTTGTCCTCCAGCTCTTCCTTGTCCTACAATTCATAAATGAACAGATCCTCTGAAGCATAATTAAGTACCCCTATCTTTCAAACTGCTATCTTATCATAAACTTCGAAAGTACATGTACGTAATAGTATATAAGTATGGTATATTTGTTTTATATTAAATTGCTAATATCAAATGTTCTAAGTAAAGGACTACATGTACACATACATAAACATTTGAAGTTGGGAATCCTCGTTCAGTTATTGGTTTCAATTTGTTAACTCATAACTTAAGAACCATTGTTATTTTTCAACATTGCATAATTATATACACACTCAAACCAAGTTATAGACCGCCAGCAGGAAAAATTAAAATTCTCGGAAATTGTGCGGGCGATTTTTTAGCTCACCTGTCACAAAGTGAGCTTTTGTGATCGCTCGTCGTCCGTCCGTCGTCCGTCCGTCCGTTCACAATTGCTTGTGAACACACTAGAGGTCACAAATTTAGCCTGATCAATATGAAACTTGATCACAATGATCATCTCCATCAAATCTAGGTCAAGTTCGATATTGGGTCATCTGGGGTCAAAAACTAGGTCACTAGGTCAAATCAAAGGAAAACCTTGTGAACACATTAGAGGTCACACTTTGAGCCTAATCTATATGAAACTTGATCACAATGATCATCTCTGTAAAATCTAGGTCAAGTTCGATATTGGGTTATCTGGGGTCAAAAACTAGGTCACTAGGCCAAATCATTGAAAAACCTTGTGAACACATTAGAGGTCACAATTTGTGACTAATCTTTATGAAAATTGATCACAATGATCATCTCTATAAAATCTAGGTCAAGTTCGATATTGGGTCATCTGGGGTCAAAAACTAGGTCACAAGGCCAAAT
The DNA here is from genome assembly GCA_963678985.1 of Spisula subtruncata. Lineage (NCBI taxonomy): Eukaryota > Metazoa > Mollusca > Bivalvia > Venerida > Mactridae > Spisula > Spisula subtruncata. The sequence continues at coordinate 1,274,249 of OY787669.1, forward strand.
CATTCTAAAAGCTTATGAACACACTAGAGGTCACAATTTGAGACTAATCTTTATGAAAATTGATCACAATGATCATCTCTATAAAATCTACGTCAAGTTCGATATTGGGTTATCCGGGATCAAAAACTAGGTCACAAGCCTTTGAAGGCCAAATCATTGAAAAAGCTTGTGAACACAATAGAGGTCACAATTTGAGCCTAATCTTTATGCAACTTGATCACACTGATCATCATTATAAAATTTAGGTCAAGTTCGATATTGGGTCATCTGGGGTCAAAAACAAGGTCACAAGGCCAAATCTTTGAAAAAGCTTGTGAACACACTAGAGGTCACAATTTTGACTCTATCTTTATGAAACTTGGTTACAATGTTTATCTCTATAAAATCTAGGTCAAGATAGATACTGTGTCATTTGGGCCAAAATCTAGGTCACTAGGCCAAACAGGTGAGCGACCCAGGGCCCTTTGGACCCTTTTGTTAAAAATTTTGTTACCGACTTTTTTATTCGACATTAAGCCACTTTACACTATTTGATCGAATATTCTATGACGTGTTTATCCAGGCGTACCGTGTAGTGCTCTCTTGTTATTGAGGTCACGAATCCCGTGTATTCATTTACAATTAGGTCGGCATATTTCAATCGTTTTGGTATTGCATACCAAATCATAAAAATATATAACATTGCTGGCATGTATATTGAAGAAAGAGGGATCGCAGTCCAGTTTCATTCAAGGTTGCACGTTGAATGGGGAGACACCATATAAGAAAAACATTGTGACTTTAATTTTGAGGGGTGGTATGTTAACTCTACTAGTTATGTTTTTAAATCATGTTAGATTTTCATGACATTACACATGCTGATTGTCGCAAGATTAGAGTGAAAGGAAACTAAGCGATTGTTTTATTTATTGTACTATTAATGATAGTATATCAATAATACCAGGTGGCGGTTTACTACGTGGTTTGAGCGTATTTGTGTAACTTGTGTTATTAGACATTTTTCAAAGACAAACCTTGAACGTAGAATGATACTGTGTCTGCGTAATTTATCCACTGGCAAGTGAAGTTTACACCACTCTCGTCTTCTGTGACATTGTTGATAATCATGGTAGGGTATTCAGAGTCGTTTATCACGTAATTGTAAGGTCCTGGCTCTTTATCAATTGGTATACACCGGTCGAATGGTGACATACAGTAACACACATCATCAAGTTTTATTTTGAAAGTCACAAGTAACCAGCCAGACTTTAAGTAGCAAGTCAATGTCACATTGTCTCCAGCATTGTACACTTGTTGTGTGGTGTTGAACTCGATATTCGAAGCTGAAACATTAAGAAACTATGTTGTAGTATACCACATTATTAGCCTTAGAAGTTAGAATATTCGATGCGTTTACACTCCATTGCAGGGTCACCATAAAGTTTGGAAAACCGTGAACTTGAAGTGGAACTTCATTAAATTTGTTTGAACTGTTATTTTGACAAGAAAAATAATTTTGACATTTGTCATAGCTGTATAGAATAATGTCAATAAAGCAAAATGCAGAAGAAATTGTCTTAATATCTTGCTTTTTGAGGAAGTAACAGTTTTTTGTAGAGTCCGTATTCAGAGTGTTTTTGTCGGACGTCGCGAAGTTCAACGTCATTCAAACGTTATTTGACGTTACTGTAATAACTATTTCATACATGTAATTACATCATTTGATTCTTGCCATAAACTGATTAAAATAGCATCAAGCTTTAGAAGTACGTAAGTTTAAGTTTTCAAAATATGTATCAAAATCGAAACTGTATGCATTCAGGCTCCTTGTTTTTCTTGATCAAAATTCGTTTCTACAATTGGTCACCTCAGCAACAAAAAGTGTGATTTCGACATAAATCTTTTGGAAATTATAATGCTGAGATATTGCAATATATGGGTAAATTACTTAAAAAGAACCAATTGATGGGTATTATTTCTTAATTTGGAGCTTTGTTAAAACATAGTTTCATACTGTAATTACATAATGTCAAAATGTTTTTCCAAGAGAACGGCTCTAATGTTGTTGAAAGATACGACTGCGTGCTCTTTGTGCGATGATTTAAAACAAGGGAATTATTTTTTCTTTTTGCATCACTAAATGCAGTTAATACATAATATTTATACAGTTGTGTTATTTGTGGTAATATGTGTTAACTTGAACTGACGATTGACATATACTAAGTACACTTACCAAATCTAATTGGTCACCTAACCAATTACTAAAATTTCAGTCATAATTGAGCGGACTATAATACCAAGATAATGGTTTGTTTTGGGTGTTTGGCCTTTTTCACGGCCAGCAGCGTCTGTCTGCGAATTAAGCTTAACCAGTGAAAACGCAATGATATCCACTGTCTTGACACTATAGTCCAATTATGAAAATGACCCATGATTTCAATGAAAAGTAAATAGTTTTCGGTATTCTGTTAGGGAATATGTTGATATTGAAGAATCTGAATGATGCCCAGCTTGAAAAATCAAGATGGCGTCTAAGATGGCCGCTCAGATTAGACAAACAGTCAGTAGTGTCAGAAGAAATTACAAACTCGTATTTGTTCTGATTGGTTGTAGTTTTACTGTTTTAAACAGAAGCATGTATGTACATACGTACCACTTTTCAATGATTCAGTTATTTTGAGAATGCGTCTATGACGGCTGAAATTTACATGGCGGCTACAACAAGCCTCAAAGACTGCCCAATCAAAACTGAAATTGTTAACGCCAATATAACGTTTATACGTAATATGTTATTTTGAAATATTCGTACGTGTACAAGCATAGCAGGCATACGTCCATCGTCCCAGTTGTTACCCCAACAAAATGTAAATAATAAAAATATACTTAACATATCCACCCCCACGTTTGGTATCTTAATGGGTTAAGCTTGCTCATACATATATTTAGTATTCTGATCACAGATGTATGACGGTTGCGTGTCCTGAATGAGTTTAATACAAATGGGCCGTACTCTAAAAAGCTGCTAGTTTGGCATTGTTTAATTACTACATCAAACAAGGTTTTGAAAATGCCATGAATAAGAAAAATACATATTTATTGATACCATTTTAAGTAGTTTTAACCATATAGTACCATACAAAAGCGTTCACTTTTCCAGGAAAGTATGTAAAATATCATTCCTCGTTGCTTTGGTGACCAATTTAAGTAAACTACTCCGGGATTCGTGACACAATAAGTTCCAAATACGAAATCGACCAAAATGGCTGTTGCTGCCTTAAAATTCAAGATATTAACAAAATATCTATTATAATTTGATTTATAAATATTATACTTTAACATTATGAAAAATTACAAAAAAATATTTTTTGTCAAAATAGCAGATATTCCTTGAGACCGGCTGAAATAAATCAATTGATAACGAGTGATATATTCTTTATGATTATATGATACTAATGATGCACATATTCCCAATGACATTTATCTATTGAAAAGATGCCAGACTCCATGATAGAATAAAGTTTACGTAGTCATTTTACCAACTTGGATACAAGGAAAATCAAGTGATATAAAGAGGATCAATCATGCATTATATTAAACAAGTTCTTGCATGGTTCTTAAAATGTTAATCATGGAATGCAGTGGCAAAACATTGGAAATGTAAATTGGAAATATGTATGGTAAACAACAAAAGAATTCAATAAGTCTAATGTACCAACCTGAACAGTACGCCATCCCATACACAACTAATACAACCGCATGTGGAACACAGTTCATCCTCGTTTTTGTCTGGTTGTACCTAAAATGAGGAAATAAACCTACGAAATCCAGTTACAAGTAACCGTTACTATTTTTATGTTCACATGTTCATGATAGGTTTTTAAGGCGTGTCTCATCGTTGTCATGCATAAAATTAGTAAACGAAGCAAAATATCCAGCGCCTTAGTACATATTATGCATTTAAAGAGGCATTCCCTACAGCTAGCATGTTCAAAGCACTGCCAATTATCATAATTTGTCAGAAGAAAGTGAGCGTAAAATATGTCCCTATAATGTCAAAACTATATTTAATTCACCAATAAAAATTTATCGCTTCCTGTGATCTATTATTATGTGATCAAAGGGAAACATCTCCTGACGATTTTGGCTCGTTACGGAAATATGTTTTCATTCTTGTCTCGGTAATATGTGTGAGCATTTTGTTGACAATTTGAGGATTTCAAGCAATAATTATTCTTATTTAATGTATAATATTCTCGAATCGATTTAAACGAGCAAAGGTTTAGGGAACGCCTCTTTAAATATAATTAAAAACTCCAGTTAATGAATTTGTGTTAATGTTCAGTAGTCATTAATTAACCAAATATGATACTAATGATGCACATATTCCCAATGACATTTATCTATTGAAAAAATCAATAATAATAATTATTAAATTTAGTAATAAGAATGAAGCTTTTGACATCAACGTTTATTAAAGTACAATCACCTTTAGCGTTCCAGTCACTTGTTTATTGTGACAATTGTTCTGCTATATTGCTACCAGATTAAGCTATAGCTCCTTGCATAGCTCGAAAAACGGTATACTAATCAAATACAACCCAGCACAGAAAAACGAGCCTTACTTTGTACGTAGTTTAGGCCATACCAAATCGTTACTTCGTTAAACGTCCGAGGACGGATAGGTTTCAGCATCATGGGTAAGAAAAAAAAATGGGAACCTCTTACATCTTCAAAATCCATTGAGATATTGCTTTCAAACCCATACACAGCAGTACTTAGCTTCTTCATAAACACGTTATACATTGTATCAGTAATTTATTATGATGGACAATTCTCGATAGCTATATTTATAAGCCATATGCCTACATGCAAATAAGGATGATAGAAGTCATTATGACTTTTTTTCGAGTGTTTTGTTTTTTGTCTCAGGATATCTAGATAGGTTTTCTAACTTATGACGGACACTAAACGAAAATACGATTTGGTATGGCCTGAATCTGGCGAAGTTATAATTGAAAGAAATGCTCTCTGAATCACGTATCGTCTCACTGCGAAATCGTGTTAATGTTAAGTTGGTTTGTGATAATAACAAACCTCAATTAATTTGTTTGTGCATGTCTAATTTTGCAGTGAGTATGCGGATGCATAATTATGGTCGTATGTGCAACACTATTTTCAACTTTAATAACGTTGACAACAAGGTGGAGGTGACAGTGCAGGCAGCACAGAACATGATATACACGTACAATGATTCATAAATTTAATGTGTTTTCTTCATGAATGAGAAAAACGTTATTAAAGTGCTTTTTATAAACATTGATTCAGGAGAAAGTTTTGTGTCCTATCCTAGATTTCAAGGATAAAAAAGTACACGACAATCATAAAAGTCTATAGCCTAATTCTCACAATTAAATTAACTTTAAAGATAAATTATGTTACGACTGTTAAAATGTGCTAAAGATAAAATACAGTATCACGGTGTCTATCCGTATCGGCACCCTATCTGCAAAACACTGTATCGACACCCTCTATGTGCTAAATGCTGTATCGGCACCCTCTCTGTGCTAAATGCTGTATCGGCACCCTCTCTGTGCAAAGCGCTGTATCGGCACCCTCTCTGTGCTAAATGCTGTATCGGCACCCTCTCTGTGCAAAGCGCTGTATCGGCACCCTCTCTGTGCTAAATGCTGTATCGGCACACTCTCTGTGCTAAACACTGTATCGGCACATTCTCTGTGCTAAACACTGTATCGGCACACTCTCTGTGCTTAATGCTGTATCGGCACCCTCTCTGTGCTAAATGCTGTATCGGCACCCTCTCTGTGCTAAATGCTGTATCGGCACCCTCTCTGTGCAAAGCGCTGTATCGGCACCCTCTCTGTGCTAAATGCTGTATCGGCACACTCTCTGTGCTAAACACTGTATCGGCACATTCTCTGTGCTAAACACTGTATCGGCACACTCTCTGTGCTTAATGCTGTATCGGCACCCTCTCTGTGCTAAATGCTGTATCGGCACACTCTCTGTGCTAAATGCTGTATCGGCACACTCTCTGTGCTAAATGCTGTATCGGCACCCTCTCTGTGCTAAATGCTGTATCGGCACCCTCTCTGAGCAAAGCGCTGTATCGGCACCCTCTCTGTGCAAAGCGCTGTGTCGGCACCCTCTCTGTGCAAAGCGCTGTATCGGCACCCTCTCTGTGCTAAATGCTGTATCGGCACCCTCTCTGTGCTAAATGCTGTGTCGGCACACTCTCTGTGCTAAATGCTGTATCGGCACACTCTCTGTACTAAACGCTGTATCGGCACCCTCTCTGTTCTAAATGCTGTATCGGCACCCTCTCTGTACTAAACGCTGTATCGGCGCCCTCTCTGTACTAAACGCTGTATCGGCGCCCTCTCTGTACTAAACGCTGTATCGGCACCCTCTCTGTTCTAAATGCTGTATCGGCACCCTCTCTGTGCTAAATGCTGTGTCGGCACCCTCTCTGTACTAAACGCTGTATCAGTGCCCTCTCTGTACTAAACGCTGTATCGACACACTCTCTGTGCTTAATACTGTATCGGCGCCCTCTCTGTACTAAACGCTGTATCGGCGCCCTCTCTGTACTAAACGCTGTATCGGCGCCCTCTCTGTACTTAACGCTGTATCGGTGCCCTCTCTGTACTAAACGCTGTATCGGCGCCCTCTCTGTACAAGGTGCTGTATCGGCACACTCTCTGTGCTAAATGCTATATCGGTACACTCTCTGTGCTAAATGCTGTATCGGCACACTCTCTGTGCTAAACACTGTATCGGCGCCCTCTCTGTACTAAACGCTGTATCGGCGCCCTCTCTGTACAAGGCGCTGTATCGGCACACTCTCTGTGCTAAATGCTGTATCGGCACACTCTCTGTGCTAAACACTGTATCGGCACACTCTCTGTGCTAAATGCTGTATCGGCACACTCTCTGTGCTAAACACTGTATCGGCACACTCCCTGTGCTAAACACTGTATCGGCACACTCTCTGTGCTAAATGCTGTATCGGCACACTCTCTGTGCTAAATGCTGTATCGGCACACTCTCTGTGCAAAACGCTGTATGGGCACACTCTCTGTGCTAAATGCTGTATCGGCGCCCTCTCTGTGCTAAATGCTGTGTCGGCGCCCTCTCTGTGCTAAATGCTGTATCGGCACACTCTCTGTGCTAAATGCTGTATCGGCACCCTCTCTGTACTAAACGCTGTATCGGCACCCTCTCTGTGCAATACGCTGTATGGGTACCCTCAGTGAGAAAAACACTGTATCGGCACCCTCTCTGTGCAAAACGCTGTATCGGCACCCTCTCTGTACAAACCAATGTTTTTAAGGATAACAGTCGATAGGAGAGGTTCGTAAATCATTGATTTTGCCAAAGGTATTGATGTGTGCTTAAAAACGATAGCCCACAGAACAAACAAATAATTAAGTATCTCACATCTCAAATGGAAACTCCTTGAATCAGTCGGGCCTCTAAATGCTTAAATGAACCCTTTCTGTTCTGGCACCGGCACCCTCTCTTTGCTATGGTTATTGTGAGTTATTGTCCCTGTCAGCTGCAGCACATAGATTTCCAATAACACGTCGTAATGATTTCAAAGCATGAACACCATGGACTATTATACGGTTAAGGTATGAACGATGGTATATGAGTGCAACTACTTCAGTGCAGGATACTATTTTCCTGCACTGTAATTATTGCACTCATTCCTTTGCAATGAAGACACATATCATCGTTTATCATTGGATTTAGCGAAAGTCCTTCAATTACCATCACATAGCCTTGACATTAGAAGATGTTGCTTATCGGGGATATAAGATAAATTTATTAAGATAAGATAAGATAAATTTTATTTAACGTCGATTATAGTTAACATAATAAACATAAGCTACAAGCTTGTATTCGACATAACAAAGAAATCAGATATTTAAATATATGCAAATAATATTTATATGAGACATGTAATAATATATACAAACAACGTTCCAAGAGAATTATTTAACAAATGAAACTACAAATAGGCAAGACAAACTAAAACAATAATGACAATGCTAAACTGTACGGACAAAATTAATCTTAAGCTAAATGCATGTTTGATATTATCTATCAGGATCAACAGTGGACAGAAAATACAGTGAGTTGACAAGAGAGTTGCTGGCTCTAACATTGTGTATAGTCTGTAAATTTAGTAATATTATGATTTCTGAAATTTCATTATTAGTTGAAGATAATATAAATTAAGTTGTTGAAGGTCACTATATATAATAGGTTGACTTATATCACATGAAATAACCATGCTTTGTATGTGGTCATGAAGGATCTAACAAAGTTTGTAGAAATAAAACAAATATAGCAGTGTTGTCAATTATAAACAACATGTACATATGTCAGTCTAAGATAATTAAAGTGGGACTGAGCAAATACATTCTTAATTATTACAAGATTGTTACATATTAATTTATCCTAAGACAAACTCAGATAAAATGCCAGATAACACCAAAGCTATTGTTGGGATTAAAGATGTTTAACTGCTTAGTAAAATTGTTATCTAAAATGTCCGATTATTTACTTATATGACACACTGACTGGTATTTAAAAGCATTTATATTTAGGGTTAATTATTTAAGCCTAGCCAGGGACAGAAAAAAATACTGTTGCATCAAATAGGATGTTGCTGGTCCTGTAATATTTAAAAATATTAAGGTTTATAAGGTTAATTGAATCATGATGATTGACATTTGGTTACCATTATATGCTTGTTCAGGTCTATGGTTTCATTATTATATGAAGTATTTATATCGAAGTATTTAAGTGCTATCCTGTAAAATGAGTGTCTTTTCAGTCCTACCTAATTTACCACAACATGATCAGGCTAATAACAACTACTATAAAATACATTCACAAGGCATAGTAGTAAAAAAATTTTTAAATAATATACAAACTGACCTTAAAAGAGAAAAAGTTAGACTAAGCCACGCTCGCACACACATACACACACTACTAAATACATCCACAAACAAGACATGCTCTCGCACAAGATTACATGAAGTTAATGTAAACAAAGTCACGTTATATACGATTCCAATATGCATGCCATGCATGTGTGCTCTACATGTTAATTATTGTTTTATATCAATACCATTTAAACCACAGGTGGCAGTATCAGTGTTTGGTCCGCAAACGATAAAAAATTTTTTTAAAAAAGATAAAAACATTCCGTCACTGATCATGAGCTAATATACTATCAAGGTATAAAGCGAACTAGATGTTTATATGCCAAAGATTGTGGAACATTGCATCTCGTTGTTTGCGCATAAAATACGGGCGCTGAAGGAAAATCGCTTCACAAGTCATTCAAATAAACTATAAGATATTCATTCTTACCGAAAATCTCGTTCAATTGTATCTTATAACTTCGAAACAGCAAAACAGTGTTACTTTCGTTATTTAACTTCGCTCAATGTCATTTTATTTATGCACTGGTTACCCGCTGCGCTCACAGTATCGTAATTATTGTTGGGAACCAAGTCTATTGTAAAATGCGATGTTCAACAATCTTTGGACATAGACATATACTACGCTTTATACCTTGATCGTGAACATGGAGTTAGATAGACAATCGATATATATATACGGTCCATGTAGTGTATCAGCTCAGTGACGGATTTTTTTATTTTTTTTCCCCTAACACTGATACTGCCACCTATGATTAAAACCAGACCCATGCGTATTATGTTACGCTGATATGGGTCAGTATGCACCTCGGCGTATGTTGGTGTATTACATCAATACCAATGTTAATGTCTATATTTAGACATTAACTCATGACTGAAAATTGCGCAGGAATTCAATACAATACTGGTATAAAAGTGTGTATACGCATATATGTTGTTGCATTAAGGTACTGAAATGCACTTGTACAGTCCAGTAAGGATATAAATCCAGTGACACAGTGGAACAATCCACTAGTATGGTGTAAAAACAAGTATAAAGGATTATACTAACAGTTCAATACCCAACTAAACTCTACCTATTTAAGCAATTGTTTTAATGTTTTGGGTACACATAAATGATACCAAAGTTACCATATCCTAACTAGACTATATGTAATGTATTGAGGCCATACCAAATCGTGTCTTCGCTTAGCGTCCGCCCCAAGTTCGGAAACCTATCTAGCTATCCCGAGGCAAAAAACAAAACACTCGAAAAACAAGTCATAATAACTTCTATCCTCATCACTATACAGGTAGGCCTATTGCTAACAAATATAGCTTTCAAGCATTGTCAGTCGTACTGAAATAAGTTATAAAATGAGTTAGGGTGACACCTACTGTGTAAGGGTGGGGGACATGATGGGGAATAAATATCTCAATGGATTTTGAAGATATAAGAGACTACAAGTTTTGTTGTTTTGTTTTCTTTCCCAGGTTGTCAAAACCTATCCGTCCTAGGATACTAAACGAGGAAGCGATTTGGTATGGCCTAATTTAAATGCGGGGTCTAACTGCTCGGCTAGCGGATGTCTCCGGTGTGATACTCGCCGTGCAGCGGGGCCTTGGGGAACTTGGTCGGGTCCTGGCTGCGTTTCATTCAGTCTCATTCCATAACCGCTATTCTATCTTTTTTGGTGAAATTGGGTCACCGTGCATTTTTTTCGGCGGGGACTTTTAATTGTTTCTTTGGCTTATGTGTGGGCATTTTCCATTGCAGTTGTGTTGCGTTGATTCTGATTTCTTTGCTCGGCTGGTTAGGTTGAGTGCTACCTTCCCTTGTTGATTTCCTCATAACTTTTTAGGTAGGTTAGAGAATCATCCTGAACTCGATTCCCAAGTTAGTACTGGTTAATATGTATTTCTATGACGGTTTGACCGTCGTCTAGGAAGGCAGACCGGTCCGTATGCTAGTTAAATTATTATGTTGCATATTTTTCTGATGTAGAAGAATATAAAACACAATAAGGATACATAAGTTATTCCAGAGTGCATTGACGACGTCATTCTTCTTAACCATCGCCATCCATTCTCATTCAACCAGCACATTTTTTTCAATTAAATACTAGTCTTGACTAACCACTGATGTATGAGGATGCCTATTTTCGACTTAGGTAAATTTTAAACTAACAATGACAATTAAAACATATTATAAGTATTGACTGGTATTCTAATTATTACACGTGTGGTGGTGTTTAAGTTTTGCCGATGTCAATTTCGGTGCAAATTGACTCAAAAAGACTGATTATTCTTTGCAAGAAATAATAATAATTCCAACCCATGACCAATAGAATCTGTGTTCCACCTCAAACTATTGACGAAATATGCTGAAAACCTGAAACAAAATTCAGGGCGAAGGATTTTTTAAAATGGTATAAAATAAACACAATTTGCAAGTTTTAAACGTTTATTTCATTGAAATAACAATTATTCTATGGAAATGAATGCGATCACTCTAATTGCCAAACCTTGAATTGCCATTTTGCCACCTGGCCAATAAAAATAATGTCATACCGTTTGGCAATATTAAACAGAGGCAATCGTTGTACTCCGTAATCTGACTCCGGTAAACTCCAGTAAGCTCCGATTTACAGTCACCCTACTTCGACAATCACCGGTTACTTGTAAACATGCATCGACAATCAACGGTTTCCAGACGTTCGTAAGGCTATGTACTAGAAACTCACCGAAGCATATGAAGCATTTTGGATAAAGTAAATCATACTCTTGTTATAATTAGCCAAACAAAAGTAGCAAAACACATATAAAAAGAACACAACACATGGTAACATTAAGTGTACAACAATAAAACAGGAAAAATATCAAAAATCGTTTAAGTGCTCTGTACGTGCCTTTGGTCAGAGGTAACTATATCACTGAAAAAAACTAAAACAATAAACATTTTTGTAAAATTTATATTTTCTATAATTTAATTTAATATAAATTTTACAAAAAAAATACTATGTTTCAGTTGTTTTACCAATGATTATTTACCTGTGACTTTAGTCATATTAACTTGAAATAGGTGACAAGTGTTTATTAAATGAATCTTTAAGTAAATCACAAAATGCTATGGTTTAAATGATATGATCAAAGATAAGACAGGACCTCTTTGCATATAAGTTTCAATAAACAATAAATGAATGAATTCGTTTTTCATTTATTGTGGATTTATTTAGTTATGCGTTAAAAAATAATAAAATACTTTGCTGTGTACATTTGTGAATCTTTATGACGAGAAACATACGTGTACAAACTTTACTCGATCAAGAGCAGACATACATCCGCACACTTTACTCGATAAAGGACAGACATACGTGATTACAATTTGCTTATTAAAGGACAAATATTCGTCTACACACTTCAAAAGCATGTATTTATGTGAACACAACAAAACATGAATAAATTTATAATTCATAGTTTAAGTAACAACTGATAAGACACAAATAGTGTGCATAGGGGCATTCAGGCACATGTCAACTACAACAATTACTTGGTAATTACATACATGCAGCAATAACTCGCTGCCTTATAATGAAAAGGTCGTAAGTACAAAATCTAATTTGGACAAACCAAGTTCACATGATCCGAAAATTACTGTTTATTTATAGTGAAACAAGATGATTCAATTTCCATTTGGGCAACGTGACAAGTTCCGATTTTTATCAAAATATGTTCATCAGAAGTGCCTTCGTGAAGCTAATTTTAAACATGTATCAGTCTTATAATATGTATCAGTTTTAGTACCTGGGACCTTCTCATTGTAAGCCAGCGATAAGTGTATTAAAATATAGAAAAGTAATACACAATGTATAGTTGATTCAAAGATCTCTGTCACAACCGCGTAAACAAACATTCACCCCAGTCGATTATTACTGGTGTGTCAGGGTTAAAGTCTACCATAAATAATACACTTAAATGATTAAACACATAATGGTTCTATAGCGCAGTGGTTATACTTGCTGCAATTATCTATTCAGAAATGGAACATTATGACGGTTGTGACAGACATCTTTGAATCGACAACAGTATTAAATTGTTCTAACATGATAAACAACAACTACATGTATATTCAAAAACAACATAAATGAAATTCAGAAAAAGGTGTAATTTTTAACAGCATTATCACTCAAATTATTCACAATAAATTCACATTACTGCAGTTAACATCATGCTGGAAAACTACATTATAAAAATAATAACTCTGAAAGGTTTACAATAAAAATATTTCGTTTTATCAGAGTTAGTGCATTAACTCTTTACATACAATGCATTTTTACGCTAAATGAGACATCACATCCATCTAGTCTATGTTTATATTTTCATATAATTTAATACAATCTTTTGTTGTTTTTTTAAACGTTCACGACAAGCTTCGATAGGCTGGCACACTTCAAAACAAATTAAGCCCCCCAAATTTCTTCCCAGTCTAGAAAATTTCAACTGGTATTATTACAATACATACTTTGAACACATGCATCCGTGCCATTACGAGTAAAGATTCGTTGATTATAATCATAGTTATGTATCTGACAGTGTATTAATGAGACAAAAATTATGTTATGTAGCGTACCCAGTATAAATATAATATCAATAATATGCGTATCAGTGTGCTCGGTATTGTTTTAGGTTAAAAAGAGAAACATTGGCGCAAACATTTGAAATAACCACGATCAACCAAAATTATGTGTACATGATTAACGTAATACATACAATGAGAGTAGAACAGGGCCCGATCTCCCGAAACATCTCAATTCTGAGATAAATCTCATCTCAATATTGCCGCGTGTTGATCGGATAAGTTCCAAGGGAGGGTGAACTCAAAATTGTCATCAAAAACGGTAAATGCTATTCTTTGTAAAATCCAGTAATTTTTTGGTGAGTTCTGACTTCAGATTTATTAGAAATCCAGACTCTAATTTTGGCAAAATCTCAATTTGAGACGAGTTTTCTGCTTAGGATGCTTCTGAAGATTGGGGCCAGAGCTCATGTCACTGTACCATTGGTATATACTAAAACAAAACAAAAACTATTTTTGGTAAAACGTATATTCTTCTGTATACATTTTACAAAAAAAAGTTTCGTTTTTGTTTATTTTTCCTTAGCAATGATACAGTTATCTGTTGAACAGAGTATTGTGAAGTACAATGTAAAAGGAGACGTTTAACAAATAATCATCGTGAAAACATACAACATAAAATTCTTAAATCTTAAATATTGATCAAAATAACCAATTATAGGAACGGGTCCAATTTCTGTTGTCAAATAGTGGAACGTATTGCACATGCTTGCATGCTACTAAAATTGATTCGCTTGGTTGGTAACCTTTGCCAGAAACTTTCGATTAACAAATGGATAGAACGTCTAGCTTATGACACTAACAATAACTCCGGTGAAATTGTCCTGACAGGATATATCAATGACGTAACAAAGATCATTGTTTGCGGGTTGTTTCATAAACCATCTAAAATTAATACAACTTGGCATATTTTGAGGTATTAAGTTATTCGAGATTCGATAAAAACAACTTCTATAAAATTACAACTTGATATTGTTTGAGGTGACAGGTTATTCGAGACTCGATGAAAACAACTTATATGGAATTGCAACTTGATATTTTCTAGGTGATAGGTTATTCGAGATTCGATGAAAATAACTTATATAGAATTGCATCTTGATATTTTCTAGGTTACAGGCCAATCGAAATACGCTAATAGAAGCTACCGGATACCTTATTGACGTCTTAGTTTTATATGATATATACAAACAAATAAATAAACAAACAAACAATTATAGTTGATAAGCACATTGAAAAGTGGGCAATTTTGTAATTTGTTTTGCTATTTTTATTAATTTCTTTAATTTATAATTCTGGATTTTTATCTGTTTGTTTTTCGAACAAATATTCATCCAATATTGAATTCAGTTATTGTATATCTACGACTATATTTATGTTGTTGAATTATCTACAATGCTATCATGTAATATCGGTATGTTAAATGTGTTTGTACAAATATTGCAAGTACCTGTATAATCTATATTGGAAATAAAAAGTAAAGCATAAAAACAAACAATGGTTAAAATTGTTAAACTTGATATTTTCTAGGTGATAGGTTAATCGAGATTCGCTAATAGCAGTTGCCGGATACTTTATTGACGTATCGGTTTTAATATATCGTCTGCACCAACAAAGAATGGTTATAATTATTAAACTCCCGGATGCATGATGGGGATTCTTTATTATGATATTCTAGATGATATCTGGCCTTGGGTGAGATAATTATTAGTCTGAAGTGTATATATGTAGTTATATATTTTTTTTTGACGTCATGATGTGGGTGTGTAGGAGTATCGTAGCACGAAACAACATTATAGATAGAAACATGATACACTTGTGGTCACAGTTAACTGTATCGTTGAAAACAAAAACGAAAAATAATAATTGTTTTTGTTTTCAACTATACAGTTACGTGTGCTTGTGGTCCGAGATTATACAAACAAAGCCTACTGGATAATTTGGTGAGAATACAATTAATAATCGGTTGCACCATGAAAATACGGATTTATATAGAAATAATAAGTCATATGTGGATCAACACAAAAGTTCCCTTAAAAACCAACCGTAATTTGTTATAACATTTTGATACATTTTTTTAAAAGTTTTTTTATTATTATTTTATTTTTGAACAGAAGCATCTGGTTATATCCGAATCGCAAAACAGACGTACTTGGGCCTTGAACAGATGCATTTTACGACTGCAACTCAGATTTTGGTCAGCAAGTTCAACCCTGCAACTCAGGCTTTAAATTGAAAATTATGCCAACAACTTAGAGTTTGAAAATACTTTGATGTGTAAACGTATCGTGCTCCTTAGCTGTTGATTTGAAATAAACGCTGACGACGAAAGTGTCATTGTTCTATTTTCTAGTACAACAGCACTGTTGCATGGAGCAGAACACAGAGTACACATTTACTAAATAAATCTGAGCTTTAGTCTTATAATGCAGTTGAAAAAGGTCCATATATTTTAATTCCAATTGCAAAGCAGTGGGATTCGAAAGTCAGTTACGAAATGTACGCCTGTAATGAAAGATATAAGAAACTAGCACTGGTACATAAAAATTATAAAGACCATTGGAAAAGTTGTACTGAATCATGAATTTTAACATCCATTTGTTATTTGTGTTTTTGTTGTTATTGTTCTGCGAAATTCGAAATGTACAAAAACATAAATAATGGACATCAACAGTTTGTTCATGGCTAAACAGACGAATGCAATTCTTTACTCATTATCATATATGTTAATCTATTCTATGTCCTACTTCGACTAATTCGTGAGATACTAAAACAAAATATGAGAGCATGTTTAGAAAAAAACAGATGTGTAATAAGCATCATAAGTGACATACAGCTTGTATAAAGTGTTACAAACGTAGACACAATACCACTCACATTAAAATCAGATCCTAACATTTGCTCCATTTCTTTGGATCTGACAAGATTCTGTAAGAGGTCAGGTTCAAATGATCTCTAACGCTAAATTTCAATGTGTAGGTAAAGAGACTGTACATTGAAGTCAGTCTAGCTTAAATCTTTAGGTAAAACGGTATGGTGTAAATGCATCACTCTAGTTTTGGTCAGTACTTTCTCGTTTGTGAAAACTGCGATCTGATTAGATGATGTTACATTCGCATGAACATGACCCCATACAGAGTGTGGTAAGATCCTATACTCGTGTAAAGTAGTGGAATTATAGAATAGATCTGATTTAAATGAGATTCACACGATACATGTCATTTAACGTTTAACATCGGATAATGGTTGTGGATACATTATTGTCATACAATACAGCTATAAAGTCACTATGACATCTTATAATGACACACAAAAAGACCATGCCAAATCTTGAAAAAAGTGTTCAGTTTCAGGGATCAATATGGTGTACCTAGCAATAAGTCAGAACCTGCCACAAAAGTAGACTTTTATGGTTATATTAAACACATAATGTTGGTTTGGTGTTTTTCAAGTTAAATCGACACTGACACTGAGTCTCCTAGTTTTTGGCTAAAACTTAATATCTAAATGTGCAATTAGAAGTAGTTCTTAAACAAACGTTACTTAAGTATCATGAGTATGCTCATTCAAAAGTTCATTGGTGTCATAAGACAACTTATATATTGACACCGGGATAAAACAGTGGAATCAGTTGATATTGGGCGGATCCATAAAGAGCATCAACGAATTTATCACGACAGATAGACCTCGTCGACAGATACATCAACAAATACCGTTTGGCATAGAGAACATGATGATGCTCAAAACATAGTTCAAATATTTTCTGATACATGTTTATGTCTAACAAAGAGTTCTCATACAGATGGTCACACAACTCTAACACATCTAAAACATCGAGAAGATATGTGTAAGAGTGTTGTATGGCACATGTAAGACTTTCGCCTTTTTGCCAAATTTCTTTATTTGATGATTTGACAGATTGGCGAAAATTTAGCTGACGTTTTCGTTTTCTTCGATAAATTGGTAAACTGTCGTATCGCTTTGGAAGCCTCGCTTCATCCGTGTCATCTAATTCCTTTTCAGATTCATCATCATTGTCAAATGGTTCTAGTTCTTGAGTAGTGTTGTCGTTGTTGTTTTCACAACTCCATTGACGAGTCTCCTCACTGAGTTGGTTAAGTTTTGCCATATTAGAGTCTACTTTATCCTCAAGATCAGAATATAACGTTGTAAGCTGCCCATGTAAACTAGGAAAGGTGAAGCTGTTCTCGACAGCTAATCGTTCATTGTCTTGTTCGAGACATTTGTTAGCAATGTCTGCTTCATCGTTGTTGACAATACTTTCACCAGAATTGTCCGGAACGCAGTATTCGCCTTTCCCCCAAACTTGTAAGTAATCACTATTATTCCTGCGATGTGTGTATTTCACCTTTTCTTGGCACCCATCGCTTTCTTCTTCGAGTTTATTATCACCTGTGTCTTCCGCATCTGCGAACAAATTTATATTATGAAGCATTTCATCGGCCCCTTTCATTGTAAACTGAATATCCCCGTCGCCAAACACGTCAGGAACACCATTACGCTCTTTTGGTAGAATTAAAGTCACTGGGGATGACGGATTCCGTACGTTTAGGAATATGTCAACCACTGATTCTTCATTTTCATCCAAACTCGACGATCGAATCATAAGAAGCCCCTGACCTCGGACTTGCATATAAACGCCATTTTCTAGGACGTCATTGTCATGTTCGATGCTCGTTTTAGGGTCCTCCTGGTTCTCAAAGGTGACCCTTTTCCGGACATTCTCGCCTGTCACTGTTTTTAAACTGCCCGTTGTCATCATCAGTCTCTTCATACATTTTACCTGGAAATAAACAAAGATGCAAATTTTATACTAAGTTAAGTACATTCATATATGTCTCCGTAGCTCAGTGGTTAGTTAGTGCGCTGGCGATCCGGGTTCAAATCCGGGTGAAGGCGCCATGTCTCAGTAGAAATAAAGCAAATTAAGGCTATGCTTGGCATTTAAAAAATTTATGAAAACATATTTGTGTGATGTATCAACTAAATCAACTTTACAACCTGCTTGAAGTGTAGCTAGTAAA
Source organism: Spisula subtruncata (assembly GCA_963678985.1). Lineage (NCBI taxonomy): Eukaryota > Metazoa > Mollusca > Bivalvia > Venerida > Mactridae > Spisula > Spisula subtruncata. The sequence continues at coordinate 1,292,860 of OY787669.1, forward strand.
TGCAGTATAAACTCCCAAAATTAAATGCGCATGTATGAAACTGCTCTTGTTAAGTACTTTCTTAACATCGCCGATCTTAATGTAATATATTTATCATTGCACTCATTTAATATCTACGACAATAATCTAAAACACAAAAACAACACGAGTACACATAATTAAATCCCCTCACCATCTTCTTCAAAACCAGCCATCCGGTCCGACTAGCAGCATTAATTCCAAACACTCGTGTTATCGTATAGAGTGACATTGTAACATAGTAAATTACTAAATATCCATTTCTGTCAATTTTGCATTCACTAATAAAAACAAAAATTTGGGTGTTGCAAGTTCAGCTTCGATTAGATAAATGAATCACGCAGTTTGACAAAGTTACTTAAATGATGCGGTGAGCGGTGAATTGAACGCTTGGTTTGCTTAAAGGCTTCCTGGTACATTTATTATGACAACACGATATACTAACATAATGCTATTTACAGTTCAGTATAAATATACAATACTTGGGACAATACCATTAGTTACTGACTATTTTTTGACTGGGCCACTTCTTTAAATCACTAAGTAACTAACTGTATCTTTGATAAACAAGGAAAACATTCTGTTTGTAAAAATTATATAAAAACTATAAATAATAAAAAATAATTGTTTCTTATCAATGATAAAGTTGCTTAACTACTTGTGATTAAATATCAACCTATTTGAATTATATAGCACATGGCAAATTGAAGTACCATGCTATTTATATTTAATTTAGTAATCTCATGACATTAAATTTTATTTAAGGTATTTTGTTATTATTTCGCTATGATATAACTTAGTGACAACAGATGACAAATTTTCAAACTTTAAGGTATCTTTGATTTCATCTACAGTACAGAAAAAGAAAGAAATTTATTTTCGCAAAAAAAACAATCTTATAAAAGTGTAGTCTAGATAAAATATACATGGCTTTTTTAACATTGTCATGGTGACCTAGTTTGATATCCCATTAAAGTCGAAAGGCAACTTGACCAAGAATACGTCAATGAGAGTATCGTGGTCGAGTTTCATTAAGCTAATGCTACAATTGTGACCTCAAACGACCTTTCAAAATAGTATGCCAAAGGTTGACCAATCGACTTATTAGATATGACCTCTGATGACCCAATATTGGCCTACAATTTGTTGAGATGATCACGTTGATCAGGTCTCATGAATATCATATAATATAAATAAAGCAAAACCATTGACCTCTTGGTGACAAATTGTGGATGGTCGGACGGACGAAGAGTGATCACAACAGCTAGTTCTGACAAATGTAAGACAAAACGTTGTGGAGCTAAAACATCACAATATAAACTGCTTACAACTTATCACCTTATTAAAACAAGTTCGTTTAATGTGGGCAACGAACTACTAGTAGGTTATTGCGCAGTATATATTACATGTATAAGTCGTTTAATGTGTTTTTGCAGGTGGTACGATTATTTGGTAGTTTGGTGAATCAGTTTAACTTCGTTATGATTAGTGAACTTCATCAGCAGATCAGTTATAAATGGTATTTACCGGAGGAAGTCAGTCAAGGACAGCATGTGCACACTACAGAGCAAGTGATGAGACGAAACATAGTTACTCGTACACAATCGTACATTACGCCAGTAACTATTGTAATACAATACCTTTAGAATCAATTTTAACGGTAAAGTATTATCACATCCTATAAAGGTTTGACTTCAAAACCCTCGCCAAGCAGCATTCGATAAACAACCAGGAGGAGCGATCTCTACTCAGGTGTAATGCCATTTATATATCGTTGGCTTAGAATGAGAAGGTCCTGTCTTATAAGACTGATACATGTATGACCTTCTCATTCTAAGCCACATCGATGTATAATCCTAAACTAAATTGTGCATACTGCGGCATAGTCATAAACATTATAATTCGGGACCGATGTCAACAGATGACCTTTACACGTGAAACATTTCCGCGTGCTCCTATTTTGCTTACTGGTTGGGGTTGAAGAAAGAGGACGAGGGCCTTCCAAGAACAAAGTCGAACTGTAAAACTTCTTAGAAAGACAGACAAATTAGCACGTCAAAAACATTAATTGCAAGCAGTTACATTCGAGACATGTGTTTCTTGGCAAACATATATAAGTGCAATATTGGAAAACAAAATTAGCGAATAGTTAATCTATGTTATGTTTGGACCGGATCTTATGTTATATAGGATGCAACCTAAACGAATTAAACCGCAACGTTTATATGATTCACGATGTCGCGAACATTTAAAGGACATAACTCAAACAAAAAACGCATTGTGTCCTCCTGTATTTATGCGGCTATGATTTGGAATTTAAATTATTTCTATGTACTATGTATGTTTAGTTTTACTTTGCTGTTACTGTTTTCTGTGCTCCGTTTGAAAGGTTGAGTGCTGCCTTCCCTGTGTGCACTGTCCGATTTCCTCATATCTTTTTGAGACAAATTCCAAGTTGAAAGCTATTGACATTGTCCTGCATGAACTCTAGCCCTGAGACAATGTTTTCAACTCGTGTATTGGTCGAGTAAGAGTTCGAAATCGCATTAATTCTGCAATAAACTCCGTTTTTGGTAGATTGGGGTCAGTTTGAGAATTGGACCTGGTCTAGCTGTATTCCAAACTTAAGTAATTATATGGTTGTGCTTAACCGAGTGCCCTTATGCGAACCATTTAGGCGAATAAATTTTTAGAATAGAATAGAATAGTTTCCCCTTTCGTAAACATTTATCATATAGCTTGGTTACATAATGAATGATCTTAAGGTACTCATATGTCATGAATGGCCAGGGACAAAACATCGGAACTAAAAATAGATTTCTAAGCTTTGGCAATTCTATAAATAGATCATTGTACCGAACATCCGTAATATAATATGTTACAATAGAAAGTTTAACTAAAAATGTCAACAATTTATTTTTGGTACATATTTGAAATTCTTTTGGTATATTTATATTGACTTTAATGGTTACATGTACTAGGGCACGTCCAAAAGATATTTTCGTCGGTTCAATTGTTGAATTTTAATAGTTCGTTTAGTTTCTTGTTGCGGGAGGTCTAGAACTCGATCGCTGGCTACGTCTTATACATGTACCAAAGATGAAATAACAATGGTAGAATTATGGTACCCTCCAATTCCGGTACAAGAAGCTTAGCAAAAACGGGGAACTTGTCTCTCTTCTCTCATACACACGTTCTGATGGATAACATCAGGAATGAGGTGTCGAAAGTGGTTGATACGAAAGTTCGGAAAATTATTACTCACTCAACCTCAATCAAATAAGTACGAATTACGGTAAAAACTGATAGGCGAAACATCGTGATGTAATAACATAAAGTTTACGATATATTTAGTCTAAACGAGTTTGGTGGTTATTTCCTATTCATACGAATTGCGATGAAATACGGACTAATTCGTAGGAATAATTTCTGCATCAATAGGCATGACGGGTTATAGAATTATACATCCATGACAACGCAATTTATATATACGGCTAAGTGCATTTTGCGTTAACGCAAACGGTGGTACTTCTGATATTATTATCATCTGTTGCCAGGTGACAAGCTAAAGAGAGTACACTCGACTACACTATCAGTGCGTTTTAAGCGATTCATTAAATGTATTACGTCTATTAAGCAATGGAAAATGTCAATCGTATTGACTAAATCACTTACTTCATATCGATGGCTCAGAACCAGAAGGTCGTAACTACCTCTTACGACCATATAAGACTCATACATATTTGAAATCTGCTTCACCAGGCGCTTCGCATGAGCATATTTTCATGAAAATCTGAAATTGCCATGTTGACCAAAATGAAGTTTTAAAAACGTGTTTTCCCATAGGTAAAGAGTAAATTACAGACAGTTTTCTCTTGTTTTCTCAATATATGGATTTGGTAGTTACGACCTTCTTGTTCTAAGCCAGCGATATACAGAGCAATGTCTCCGGGTAAGACGGACATTTGGGTAACTAGTCAGAGGTTGCCATATTAAAATAAAGAGGCTGCGTTGCTTTTCACTATCAACGACAGAAATTCAATGTATTCTAAGGTAACACAGCATTTGGCTAAGTTAGTTTATTCTACAAATGACATTTACTTAGGTCGATAGAGAAACAAGTTCTACAAATTGTATTTAGCACTATTGACACCTCATTCTAGATGGTCAAAATGGTCAGTGTGGAATAAGAGGAGAAAAACCTAGTTTTCTATTTTATGCGGAGCGCCAAGCAGTGTACACACTGTTGCCATAGTTTGGGCGTATTTGGTAGATCTTAGTCAAGGTGCGAACATCACACCTCCTGCAACCAAACCCGACGATACATCCACTGATATAACGAGTTGTAGACTACCTTGCATGTAATCCAATATAATGAGAAGGTCGTAACTAGTTCTTACGACTTTATAAGACTGACACATTTTTAAAATCTGCATCACAATGCGTTCTTACCAGCTTATTTTCACGAAAATCAGTATTTGTCATGTTGACCAATAAGTAAAGAGAAATTTTCAGACATTTTGTTCTAGTTTTCTCAAAATATCGATTTTGTACTTACGACCTTCACATTCTAATCCAGCAATATAGTTTGGTAGTGGTCTACTATCTTGTTGGTTTTCATATACGTATACATGTTTTAAATCGGACAAGTCTGATAAAACCTTATTCGTGTAAACAATCGAGTATCCGCTCCACCCGAGTAGGCATTGTAGTGACGTAAAGATTGCTGATAAAATCATTTTTAAATAAAATTGTATTACTATGGCAACGGGTGTTAACATATTGTTACAATGACGTCACTATGAGTCAAAAGGAAATGCTTGAAATGCTGATGTCAACAAATACAGGATGTTAAAAAAGTTTGTTCTCGAAATTAAAATTCAAGTCAACTTAGATTTCGGCTATGAACGCAGAAGTCAAGTTTAATTTCTTACTCTCATAGCTTTATTTAATGTCATTTAGATTTTAATCAAAACATTGTACAGTCTTAAGTTCTGAGGTCAGAAAAATACATGTCAGGTTAGAATCCAGCTATTTATGGAGTAGTCAAGTTAAAATATCTTACTTTAAATACTTCATTAATTGCCATCTAGATTTTAATCTGAACTATACAGTCTTCCGGGGTACTGTTTCATCAATGTACTTACGGAAATCGTAAACTTACGCTCAAATTTTTTTTTCTGTATAATATTTTAACAACTACAAATTGGGGATATATATTGTTGTTGGAGTTCAATAACTGAATCTTGATTAGTATTGCAGCTCCATTTACCACATTTTATTGTTGTAAAAGTAGAATAAATTGTGGGGAGCGGTGGCCTAGAGGTAGGGCGCGCGCCTCGGGATCGAGAGGTCCCAGGTTCGATCCTCCTCTGGACCACTGGTTAATTTCTCTGAGCAAGACCCACAGCTCCACTCCACATTGGTGTACAATGGTACCTGTGAGGGCAGCGTCTATTCCTGGGCGCCGCAGATCGATGTTGGCTGCCACACCACAGGAGAGAAATAGTCTCTCCAGGGAGACACGAGTGTAGGTTTCCATATGTAGCCCAATGACCAGGGGAAGTTGAAATGTCAAAGGGTGCTTGAGCCCTAGAAAATTGGTAACTTTTTTTAACTTAAAGAATTTAAATTTGATCGTAAGTTTAAGATTTCTGTGAGTACGTTGATAAAACAGTGTCCATAAACGATTGAAAGTTAAACATTGTGAACGAGCGTTTTAACCACCCTGTATAATGCTACTATGGAATGTAGATCAATAGACAATAGCGCAAGCTGTTGCTGAGCTAAGTGTCGGAGTGTTCCATAGCCATAGGGATAAATACTTAATGTTTATTCAGCTTCGAATCGATTCTCGTCAAAAATCAATATGAATAAGGTCATCAATGTACATTTGTAAACACAAAGGTGCCGTAAATATTCCATCGTTTTGAAAAAGGGTGCGAAACTGGTAAGACATTTTGTAAGGAGGTACAAATCTACATTAATCGAATAATAACTTCTATAGAAATTGCGGAACCATGCGGTGTTTTCGTGGTTATAGCATATGGCATCATTATTGAAAATCTTAAACGGCGAAAATATATGGTTTATGTGTGTTCTTGCGACTTCTTCACCCCTAAATAATGACGAAATTAATGGAGAAATAGAGTAGCGCTTTAGTTGCGAAAGTAGCTTTACGTAAAGTTCAATATTTTGACGTTGACTCCTTCCGACTACTAGAACTTACCTATTACCTAACTATTATCACTGATATTATGTAAACCACTCATCGTAGCAAGTTGAAAATTTGTATGTAAATAAAGGAAAGATGCGAATGTATGAGTGTGTATTTTCATTAATGTCAGTGTTTAAGTTTTCTAGCAATATTGACCGTCCGAATTTTAAATAAACAGCCCTCGTACATGTAAGTTTTCAAATTTAACTTTGTTTCAGAAAAAAACTCTCTATACATCAGTCAACTGCTGAAATCACACCCTGTTCATTATCGGTCATATAATAATCATACATAAGTTCCATCTTAAAGGGCTAAAGTTATCTAGTTTAAATTGTAAGCTTGTATGTCATTTACAGTCGTCTGATTATAAAGTGTTGTTGATACTCAGTTTGAACCTAAAACTTAATATGCTAGTAAATACTTTAAAGTGTTCACTTAAATCACCAATGCTTAACCAGGCAATATAATTGAGCCATGTTGTCCATCTAATATATCGATGGCTTAGAATCAGAAGGTCGTAACAACCTCTTACCACCTTATAAGACTCATACATATTTGAAATCTGCTTCACAAGGCGCTTCTTATGAGCATATTTTTTATGAAAATCTGAAATTGTCATGTTGACCAAAATGAAGTTTTAAAAACGTGTTTTCCCATAGGTAACGAGTAAATTACAGACAGTTTTCTCTTGTTTTCTCAATATATTGATTTGGTAGTTACGACCTTCTTGTTCTAAGCCAGCGATATATGTAAACTTTTTGTAAGAGTTGTAACTGTTGAAGACACCTTCAAAGGCCTACATTGACTCTCCGACTAATTGAGGTGAACATTCCTGCCAAATAGAAGAATGATTGTTCTATGCATGACAAAGTTATGGTCCTTTACATTCTAAGATGAAATTGAGTTCAGAATTAAACGTGTTTTATTACATAATATCATCATGGGTCTAGGCCCAATCAATAACCAAATACCACGCTCAAACTTGGAAAACAGAATATTTAGAAGTTTGCATCAAAACTCACACCAAATTGTAGCAAATTATCTATTTAAGAAATGAAACCCACATTTCATATGTGTATATTCATAAATCAAGAAGTTCCAGCAGTTTTTGTAACTAAAACATGCCGAGTTTGAACACTGAGTACGTTCTCCAATGTTTATAATCACGTTGCCAGATCATGTGAGCCCACTATTTTCTGTTTAAATCTTTAAAAAAACGCAAAAATGACAAAATTAAATAAAAATAGACATTCGCTCTTAAAAATAGTAAAATGCATGGTTTCAAAAACAACAGAAGTAATCTTATAAACGGAACATTATTGGATTGTACTATATATATGAAAGTATAAGTGCATTCGTAAGAAAATCTGCCTACCAGTTAGCTATTGGCGAATGACAGTGTTCTTTTGTTCAATCAACCAAAAGGCTGACGGTGGGCATTTTGCATAATATGTAATCTTCCCTAAACAGCACCCTGCGTGAATTAGAAATTTAAAACATTATCCCACAAACAAATTTATTTTAGGCCTACCCTCACCTTGACTTAGATATCATGTTAATCTAGATAGATGCTATATGGAGCGTGGATACGAACATAAACAGTATTCTCTTACGTCACAAACAAAACATAAAACACGGGAAAATACCCCGCTCCGTACTGTACGGGTTTTAACCGATCTGCCGCACATTGTCAGACGAGTTTATAAACAAAATACGATCTTATATTTTATAATTACTATATTATAGCAACAAGGAACTTATAAACACTAACCTGATCATCGTTGTTGTGTGTTTTTTGGTGGTCTGTTCGCGATGGTATTCCCGGTGTATCAATTGCTAATTAAAGCAACGCTGTGCACTTCGTTTGTCAACCACACCTGTATGAGTCACCCATCGATCTAGATAATACGTCACAAAGGTTATAGGTTAAATGTCAAAGGTAGCTTTAAGCTTTAATGTATCGCGTGGCCTTTTAAGTTACACAGGTAAAGATGCAGAAATATTGATATTTTGATATTTACGCTGTTGTGTAAATTTGTCAAACTCTTTGTTTGCTTTTATCGTAAAATTGGATTAAATTACGAGCTGCCACCACTGTTGCATTGTTTAGTGGTATCGGATGTATAGTGTAAAGTTACAAGTTATTTATAATCTATAAATAGATATAGTAAAACTTAAAGGGAAATCCCCGTCGCCATTACTTATGATGGTCAGAAAACGAAAGTAGGAAATAATTGTGTGTCAACAGTAAGTGTATTATTTTATGTTTCAACTTGTTACTCTTTTTAATATTGATTGAATTTGTTTTCTTTCGCTTATAGCCAAATAGTATGTTAAATAGATGATGGTATTTATATTGTTGCTCTAAAGTTTTAAATGTATCACTTGCTGTCTGTTGTTAAATGTACATATAAAATTATATTAAACATGGTTTCCTGGTATGAAATGTCCGCGTATCGACGAAGTCGGATTTTTAATGCTGTTTCATACTTTGTAGTTTGTTAAGATACCCGTATTCGGGAGACAAGAATTTTGTTTCCCTGTCTTTTTATCCGACCAATAAGCTCAAAACAATAGGGATACGCAATGATGTTTTTTGTTATGACATTACCGTATTTGGAGTTTACTGGCCTTATTAACGAAATGTACGATTGGGAAACCACAATTATGATGGACGTGTATTTTGAAAGAGGGAACGATTAAACTTTATCTACTAAAACTTAACAAATAAACCTGGGCCTTATTCACCAACGTTGTAAGTCTAAAACTCAGACATAGACTTCATATTGTCAAATATTCTATTCGCTCTGATGTTATAAATGTAGCGCTTTTGATATAAATTGACATAGGTATGTTCAGTGAGTAACAACAAATGATCAGGTTAAATTGCACATGGTTCTTCTTCTTCTTCCGCTATCAATGCAGGACCACAGTTGTGCTATCATCGCATCGATAAGTAAATCTAATTACATAGAAATGGCAGTGATAATATATATTGTCAATTTTAAATCTATAACTCTGAGTTTCAGTCTAAAAATGTTGGTGAATAAGGCTCCTGACCTACTTCTGGATTACTTACAAATCTATATGTACTACCTAGAAATTTACATATACGTACGTGACTTTATACTGTGTGACTGTGGATGCGTAATAAACGGATGTTGGCTTTATCGGTTGTTGCTGCTGCTGTTGTTGTTGTTGTTGTTGCTGTTGTTTTTGTTGTTGTTGCTGCTGCTGTTTTTGTTGCTGGTGCTGTTGTTGTTGTTGTTGCTGCTGCAGTTATTGTTGCTGCTGCTGTTGTTGTTGTTGTTGCTGTTGTTTTTGTTGTTGTTGCTGCTGCTGTTTTTGTTGCTGGTGCTGCTACTGCAGCTGGTGTTTGTGATGTTGTTGATGTTGTTGTTGTTGTCAATATTATTGTTGTTGCTGCTGCAGTTATTGTTGCTGATGATGTTGTTATTGTTGTTGCTGTTGTTTTTGTTGATGTTGCTGCTGCTGTTTTTGTTGCAGGTGTCGCTGCTGCTGCTGTTGTTGTTGTTGCTGCTACTGTTGCTGCTACTGTTGTTGTTGGTGGTGGTGGTGTTGGTGTTGGTGTTGGTGTTGTTGTTGTTGTTGTTGTTGTTGTTAAACTGTACGAGGAACCCAAAATACTATGTATAATATGTGACACATGGCACAGATATTGCTCATTAAGAGTCTCACTTAAATCATGATGGACTAAATCATGTATCCGTGCGGGGGATGATTAATTAAACTCGAATGATGTTTTTTTTTTTAATTATATTGACTTTTTAGAATTACTCAGGTTATAACAATGTGTAGTTCAATATAGTATGAAAACATCACACCATAATGAACAACATGCCCTTAGGAGGAATGTATTGATTTTAATGGAATGTCTTATACAAATGTACAATGTTCTCATCAGAATATCTAAACATGTATCGCTTAATTAATGTTTTTATCGGACAAAAAACAGATTCCTTAGAATTGAGGTGTTAATCAGTGTGACGAATCACGTGACGTTAACACGTGACGAATCACGTGACGTCAACAAGTCGGTAAAAACCAGGTTGTAATGGTATTTTCAAGTTATCTTCTTAATGAGTAGTACGTTGTATTTCCATTGATTTTCTTAATGAATCAAATACAGATAACCTCACTGACTTTGTATTCAGTGTGAAATAATACGCAGTTCGATTTTATTACATGTCAAAAGATTTCCAGTGATAACGTGTAACACAAGTGCATAGTTCTTTGAGTTGAAAGCTAGGCCGTGCGAATAACCGTATGCACTAGTCAGTTGCAACCATGACCCTCTAACCCGGGTGTGGGTGGCGGATAGCCGGGAAAACGGCCGTGATTTTACCTTCCAGCTTCCTCGCACTGCCGGGGAAATGTGGGGATTTTTTTCTTCCTACCAATACACCGGGAACAATATTTAGTAGTCAGGGACCGGGGAAATTCCGGCGATCTGACCGTCAGTGGTCCCTACAGGCGGGGGTTTAACAACCTAAAAGTAAAGAAACCCCGCTCATGTCTTACTAATCACAAAATTTGTATATATACCCGGTTGTAAGTTATTAACATAACAACAACATTCATTAAGTCACAAATATACTAGCTAGTTATCGACTCAAAATAATTTTATTTCAGGATTGTCACAAAGAACGGCTAACGTTACTAACGTTACATTAACACAGAATCTCATGAACGTCGTGTCGTCATTGCTTACCTTGTGAACAACCCTCAAACAGACTTTAAAATGTTCCATGAAGTGAAGGGCAACAACATATCCCTGGACAAATACAGGAAAACCGCAAGTTGGATCCCGGTTCAGACCGGTGGCCTTGTATTTTCAGATATACCAATAAACCCATCACAACCCGTGGTCCTTAAGGTAGAAGGTACAGGGGCTGTGGAGCTTGGTATCATCAGTTATGACCCCACATCTCTGTTGGACAAAGTGCCTGAATCTGCCAGTAAATTAGGGGACTACTTATTTCTAAATGATGTCAAAATACACAAACGCACGTGTACAATGGAAATCAAGCTGAATGCGGAGAAAAAGGTAAGATAGAAATAAAGATATTACCACGATGCATGCTTCTCTAGACTCGGGAACTGTATGACCACAAAACTTTTAATTGATTGACCAGACCTATTACAAATAGTTTACTCGTACGAGCAGTGGTCCACGTGGTTTGAAATTATTCTGCGCTCAGAGCGCCATATGCTTGTCAAAAAGCGGTCATTCTCTATAAACGCATCGTTATAACACATAGTGGGTACTGTACAACCTTCAACTTTTAGTATAAAGACATGATGTAGTACACGATTGGATAATTGAGCATATTACTTCTCCTTATTTCTTATTAACTATGGTCTTACATTATCTATATTGTTATTCATTGACAGGAAATACTCTCCAGTTATGGAGGTGGACAATACAGACAGGAAGTTGATTGTAACAAACCGTACTGGTTGGTGGCTGACGTGAAATACGGCAAGGTCGACATGAAATTACAGACTAACGGTAAGCGTGTTGTTCTGTTTCTGTTAGTGTTTATTTGTGGTCATTTCCGACCTTTTCCTGTGAGTTGTACCACAGGAAACAATGTCTTTTTTTAAATGAAATTGAAAAAAACAATGGGATTTCTTCCGAAAGTAAGTGCCCTAATTTCGAGAAGAATTGTTTTCCAAATTTTTGTTTAAATTTCATTTTTTAAATTCTTGTTCAATGAAACTGTTACCTGTGAGTTAGGTGTACGTGTAGAATATGTTTCGTTCGTTTGACAACCAAAGTTGCATTATTTATAAAACACCCCTCGTAATTATTGCTTGTACGTTTTTTTGTAATTACATTACATGAAATTGTGATTCATGGGTCAATGTCCTAAAATCTTGAAAATAAATGTAATTGTATAACCGAAAGTCAAGTATGTCCTTCTTTATACTTTATACTCTATTGCAGAGAACCAAAATGACCAGTATCACTTTTCTGATATCTGTGGAAATAATATTAAGCGTCTAAACGACCCATGCTCGGCAAGCAGTCAGAATAAAAGTCCAGCTTCTTATTGTTTCTACCATGAACCAGTATCGGAGGACAAACAGTATGTTATACGTTGTACCCCGAGACAATACCAGGGAACTGTACCAGGGAGGTTAGTAACTTTGGATTCTGAATTTTATAAAATTTGAAAGATGTCCAGTAGTTTTTACAGAGTTAACTCCCTGTTATAATGGCGATAAATGCTATATCGCTGGCTTAGAATGAGAAGGTCTTTAAAAGTACAAAATCGATATTTTCAGAAAACAAGAAACACTGTCCGAAAAGTACTCTTTAATTTAGGTAAAATCCACTTTGTGGACTTCAGTTTGGTCAACATGACAAAATCTGATTTACATGTTATAGGCAAATGAGAATCGCCTAATGATACAGATTGCGAATATGTTTCAGTCATATGAGGTCGTAAGTAGTTGTTATGATCTTCTTAATCTAAGCCAGCGATATGTACTTTCAATTCGTACTACATTATATATAGTTCGTATTACATATTGACTCACGACGCATCGCTGGCTTAGAATGAGAAGGTCGTAAGTACTACTTTTTACGATCTCATAAGACTAATACATACATGTGTATTTACAATCAGCATCGCAAGTCGTTTTTTATTAGCCTATTTTCGTGAAAATCGGAATTTGTCATGTTGACCAAACTGCAGTTTAAACTTGTACGACTAATGACACGAATAAAAAGAAAACGAAAATGTCATTGAAATGAGAATAAAATCATCTTTTTACTTTCAGATACTATCTAACACTTTACTACTCGTTAACTAACCCAGAAGAATTTCGCGAGAAAAATGCTGGTAAATTCGATGTATTACAACAAGAAAACCTACAACCTACCCCCGATCAAGATGTCATCAAAATCGAGAAGTTTGAGAAAGAAGACTGTTCTGGTATTAATCCGATATTAATCAGTTACAATGGTAATAAATTGACTCACAAGTCCGCTTCGGGAAAACGCAGTTGGCAATATGTACGACATAACGCCGAGATTTGGTTTGTGTTCGAACTGTATGGTGTAAGTGCCACTGTTGATGTTATAGATAACCCTGAAGGTTTCAGAACTGGTGATGGTGCAAACAATATTGAAGGTGTATCCCCAATTATGTCGGATATACCTGAAGAAACCGTGGACTCAACAATTTTTGCAATTGCAGGTCCTAGCACTACAGTGACTCCGCAGGATGCATCTAATATAAGACCAGTGTCAAGACGAAGTATGGATGACCCTGTTCAACTTAAAGATGCTATTCAGAGCAATTTCACAACACTTCGAGATTCCTTCACAGTTGACGAATTTATTGACTTTATGTTTGAACAACATCTACTGACCGAGAAAGAGCTTTTAGACATTACACATCTGTGTGATAAAAGTACACACCAAGCTACCAAGAAAGTGTTAATGCGACTTTCATCTTGTCCGGTTAGCAAAAAGTTCTTGATTAACGCTCTAGAGAAAACTAATCAAGCTTACCTTTGCAAATATTTCTTTCCGGATGACGAAAAGGAATGAAATATTCAGTGACAAATAGAATTAAAATAAAAACACATTTTTGTTTGCTGTATCTATTAAAGGCAATGAATATAATGCTTTCTGAATATATTGCTTGTGAAATAGATGGCAATTAAATTGACACATCATAGTTATCTCCTACCCCGAAAAGTAAAATAACATTATTGCTATGAAACGACGAACAGGGACTTTTATTTCTATGGTACCTGCATATTTGGTAATATACACATTCTTGGTTTTATTTCTATGCATTCTCTTTTGTTATCTGATTGGTGAACTTGGTCACACATTGACACAGACAAATATTTTGTCGTAGTTATTGTACTAGTCACGTGACATTTCATTGACTTAGAATGAGAAGGCCGTAACTACTACTTTCGACCTTATACGACTCACACATATTTAAATATGCGCTTGATATAGGCATATTTTCAAAAAAATCTGAACGTGTCATGTTGACTAAACTGTATTATAAAAGTTGGGTTTTCAAAAAGTAAATAGTAGTTTTAGACAGTTTTTTCTTGTTTTTTTTTCTCAAAATGTGGATTTTGTACTTCAACCCTTCTCAATCTAAGCCAGTGATATATTTGAAACTTTCACTTTAGCAGTTATAGAAATAGATCCTCGATTTGTTTATAAATAAAAAATCGCCTAATATTTAGTTATCAATGGTTGTACTCTATAGAAATAAATGCAACTCATGTGATTGAAAACAGTGCTGAGGCTTCCACTTAGATACAGCGCCAGTAATTTGTTTCTTTACTTGTTCTTTTGGTGATCTGTTGTTTTGTTGAATGATGCCTCAAACGTCCGAATTGTTATAACTCCTTTCGGGAAAAAGATCGCACGTCACTGTTATTCGTAGTTTAGTCGACGGTTATTGTACTACATCGTCACACCCGGTGATCGTCAACATTTATTTTGAAAATTCGTATGTATGTTTGTCGATTGTGTATTTCGAGCATAGACCTTAACTGCCTATCAACTTTCTGCCTAAACATAACATACATAAAATTTCCTCCGCCTGTATTTGAACCCGGTCGCCAGATTAGATTACAAGCGCGCTGAGCTACGGAGGCACTCATAAATACATCCACTAAGAGGTTTAAAACTTGTATTTATTTATCTTGTTGATATATTATTGTTAACTATTTCTATATATTGTTTGTTGTAAATACATATAATACAATGCATACTTTTAATAAATACAACTGTACTTATTTGAAAATTTATTTTCTTGTCCAATTTCCCAGTGTTAATAGCGCCACTGCATGCCAAGGTGGTTTTAAAGACGCAATGGTTATGAAATGCGACTCTGTGTAATGAAGTTTACTGACCACGTGTACGTTTCATACATCAAAAGAAGACGTATATCTAGACGGATGGAATTTTTATTGAAGAATGATACACATCTAAAAACAACACTCAACTAGTACTATGACAACAATAATGACAATACAATTATCATTCTAGACGACAGAGATTCGCTTGATGAAATTCCAGATCTGCTTTAATAAAAGTTTGCTACTATTCTCCAGGAAAACCGGGCTTAATGACAATGTATTGCAATTATGTAAAAAAGATTTAGAAACATGTCTAAAATGAGAAAAAACAAGTGTCCTGTGATTTCATATTAAAGTATTTGTATAGTATAGTACTATACATTAGCTTCAAGTTTTCTTTAAAATTGTGTTAAAATTACTTCTGTCGTTGCTATGGAGATCGGTTTCTAAACTGTACTAATATCGAGGAAAACAAGGGTTGACTGGCTGAAAACACTTGCTATTTCTCCCTGTATGCAAACACTCACAAATTTGACACGTTTTATTAAAATGAAAATATGATTCAAAAATATGCCACAATGTGAAAAGTTTACGTCAAAAATGTATCAGATACTTGATCTCTTTTAATTGCCAGTTTACGTTACGTCAAAAACGTAGAGATTGACGTTCGCGACGTCACTTATAAAGTATGAGGTAGTGGTTGGTTTAAAAAATCTTGAACTTTGTAAGCGCATGGAATAATTTGTTCAAACTTTTAGTAACTGTTCACAAGAGTCCTACAATTTTGTCACTAAGCCCGGTTCTTGGAGACAGGCTCATATACATTAACCATTCACGATATATATTTATACATCTTAATAACCAGAATAAAACGAATAGATAACAAGAAGTGAAAGCATTGTCTATAATAAACTATGATATATGATAGTGTTACACGACTTTGATGTAATGAATATTGTTAAACACCTAACGAACACCAAACAAATTAACAGTAATGTCTCGTCACACAAACAGAATACAAAGTCATGAACAATAATGATAAACGGATAATAAGCAAGTACAAACATAATATAATAACGATGGTTTACACAGTGTATATCAAATATGTTATATAGTTTCTTTACAAAACCCTGAAAGACATACCAATGCTAATGTCTCAAAACTGGAATTCTTAAACCATCAGTGGCATTTCAATTCCATATTTCAGCAATTAATTCAAAGCGGAATATATATGGTTGGTTTGTAGAAGTTTATCAACAAAACAATCGTTGAGGATACATATCATTTTACCACAACTTTAAAAAATTTAAACAAGTTTACTATATGATTTAATTTTAAAGTTTCCATTAGTACCATGGATTCTAAAATATTTGGAACATGTTTTGCATACACATTCTCTTGCATATCATTAAAAAAATTATATGATCATTTGACAACATAATATATAACGAAACTTATTATAAATACAAGATTAATGATAGGGCAAACAAAGACCGGGCATTACACAAACCTCGACAGGATGAGCAGAAATCGGTACAACAACACCATTAGTAAATTAATAAAAATGATCAAAGACTTGAAATGGCTGAATTGAATCATTAACAAATAGTGCAAACATATTAATTTTTTTGAACAGATGCAAAGACGACATTCTAATTAAAATGAAAGTATTAAGTCACGAGAATATTTTAAACAAAATTGTAACAAAACAGATTATAAAAACAAAAACGTTTTGGACAATGAGTGCATATCTAACCATATTATGCAATTATTGGGGGGTTTGAGCTGCAAGTAAATTACGGGTAGAACAAACACTGCCTCCCCTACGTTACCAATATACAATGATAACTTATAGCATACAAATTTGCCTTAAAATAACTTGATAACCGTTTCATCCCTTTTTGGCGTATACTTGTGAATCAATGTCATCTTGCTCTCCTATAATGGGTACTTAGGGAACTAGGTAAAGTCACAGTTACTCTTATTCGGTCACTTGGTGTCGCCGTTTTGGGGCATATCTTTGTGAAACTATGTTATTCAGCTCTCTTACAGCGGGGACTTGTGCTTTCATTTTTAATTGGGTTATATTTGGGTATTGGTCCGTGTAATTGAGCTGTGTTATGTTGTGAATGTTTTCTGTGCTCGGCTGGTTCGGTTGAGTGCTGCCTTCCCTGTTCGATGTCCTCATATAGTTTTTATAACGATAATAAGGCAATGCTCCACAAACTCAAGTCAAAATGTCAATATAAATCGGTTACGCTCTGTAACACTACCATTTACTGGTGTTGCATTTGCTTTTAATTTTCTGCTAAATCATGTAGCCCATTTATTTTCCCCGTCAGATTCAGGTTGGTGAAATTGGCATTTGTATTTGGATAGCTTACGAGACTGAGGAGAAGCCATGTGTGGCCGCATTATAACTCGATACGTAACTAATCTGTCCACTTTGTTGGCTATTTTTATTCTTGCGGCGGCATAAAGTTTTCACAACAATCTTCCTGAATCGTGATCCACTGAGAAAGTACAATATAAAGTTAATAGCATGATTCAGATAGTACATTTGGTTTACGATTGCCCAAATAATTTCTTGCGTTTCCGTCATGCCTGTTTCCTGATCCACCCAGAAAGGTCGTCCAACCAGGAAAATGAAGACAGGTGTTGTACATACGAAAAACGTGAAATTCACGAGAAGCAATGTCCTTGTTATTTGGGTTGCTTGGATATCGGCACTGCGGATTCGACCGTTGCTATCAATGTCCCTCCATGTGCCCTGGGTCACGCGTTCCCGCCATCTGGCGCTCTTGAAGAGTTTCCATATAATGATCCCACCTCCGATTAAGAATATGGTCTCCGGGATAATTGTGGCTGTAGATAGAGTGATTAGTTGTAGTGGTCCGGAATAAAATTGACCGTAATCTTGATCATCAAACCAACATAATGTTGATACAGTAACACTTTCATCATCTATCTCATCACTAACATCATTTGTATCAGATATTGTTTCGGTAAACGGCGATAATGTTGTTAGTAAAGCGTCAAATTCATCCGCGTTGTTGGATGATACGGTATCGACGGTGGTCGGTGTGAGATTATCAAAGCATTTGCTAATATTTGCTGGAGTATGCGAGCCATTCTTGATAGTTTGGTTGAATTCTTCCATGTCATTAGAAATAGTTGTAATGTCTTGCTGACAGATGGTGCTATTTTTGGCACTCGTTTTGACAACTGTCTTTATTTCCAATAATTTTAAGCCATAGAAGACGTGTCCAAATAAAGCGGCCAAAACACAAAATAACATCGCAGCAATGAGTGCAGCTATTTTAACTGAACACCATGTCTTTACTTTATATGGCTTCACCGTACTTATAACACGTTCAATAGTCACAATCCCAAGTGTTGATGTTGAGTAGCTACCACACATGTAGGTGATGAACCATTGTGTTTTACACACCATGTTGCTGAGATGCCGCACGTCGATGCCAAACGTATATATTAGCCACCATCGAGGCTGCATCAGGGTCATCACCGCCAGGTCAGCAATGGCTAATACTATCAGAAACAAACTCGTCGAAGTCATCTTGTTATGTTTTCCGGTAAGAACAATGATTGTCATGACATTTCCAACAACGCCAATGGTAAATAATATCGGTGACCCAGCGACCCATATCATTCTTGCAATAGGTGAGCCCTGTCTTTGTCCCGAATCCATTTCTAGAAATATTACGAATGTTGTATGTAAAAAATAAAAATTCCAGCACTTGACTAATTCTGGCGATTACTTCAGGCGGAGTTGTATGTCAGATCATTTATATTAATTCTTGCATTAGGTGAGCCCTGTCGTGTTTGGATTCCATGGCTAGAAATATTTCCAATGCGGCATGTGACAATAAACATAGTCCAGTACTAAGTCTTCTTTTGGAGATCACTTCATGAAAAGGTGTACGTCAGATAATTTATATTCATTCATACAACAGATGAGCCCCTTCTTTGGCCGGAATCCATTTCTAAAAGTATGGTTATTGTAACTTATCGAATCCAGTAATTATATCTCTTTAGCAATTATTGCATTTCAAGATGTAAGCAATAATTTATATAAACAATCTACTGGCACATCGACGTCATTTTATTGTTTGTATAGAGTCTTTGAATTTGTTCATCAGGTCTAGTCCGTCTGATGAGTAGAAAAAAAATATTTAAGATTAAATACAACTTACAAACGAAATGAAATTACATAAAGTTTATGTTTATGTCAGAAAATAACCACAAATTAATTTTACAACCATAAACACAACTTATTGCTTTGAAATACACATTATCACAGCACTTAAGCAATTAACGACTTTAGCAAGAATGAAACACATGCAGCATTTCGACTATATATAGAGATTGACTTTCTTATAGAAATTAATCCACGTCTAATTAAGCAAATGCTTCATTACATCTTATTTACGTTCCGGAGAGTTCTTAATACAATAAGCTAATAGCAGCGTTTGACACAAAATCATTTTGTTATTACAAAACTGCAGGGTTAGATGATTAAGTAAGTATTAGATGATTAAGTTAGTATAATTGAAACAATTAAGGGTTTTTAATGTGAACATGAAGCTAACTAAGTGGTTAACTTGAACTTGTTGGACGGTTAGGTGTCATTACCAAAAGAATTATCGTATTTTGCTGAATAACGATACATGTAATTAATAAGAACACGTTGTTTCTTTCCTGCATACGTGCAGCTGAACACGTAACTACGAATATTTAAAGCAGAGTCGACGATATAGTTCGGTTACACCCTATGGAATCTGAACTAAGCTTCGACGCAAAAGGATTAAAACGCTCTAATACAAGAAAGCTTACCACTTTTCCCAAGGGCAAAGGCCTTAATTTTAAAATTGGAATGTTATTCTGTTATCTGAACATAAGTATGGCTTAAACATCGTTCTTGTTATTATGTTTAGTCGCTTATTAACATCAAAGGATTCTGGTACATTTTTGGTCGTTAGACGTTTAGTTTGTGTGTCTAATTCTAACAGCGATTCCAGAATAATTATTCGGTGAACAAACATCTTAATTGAGTATGCTTTTGTGAAGGGACACCGTCTTAATCAAGTAGAAATATCTTAATTATTCGATTACGAAAAGTATTACATGTAATTACTTTTATAATTGGAACGAACTACTGACGTCATGCTACTCGTATATACATACCTGCCAGGTTACTTAAATCAAATATTAGAGTGATAAAGCAAAAACATGTCACAAGATGAACTTACATGTGATTTAAAAGGGATTTAAATACATAAACAAGGAATGTCGTAATGTTGGTGGTTATAAATATGAAACAGAAGATCATAAAATGAATCAAATAATAATAATAATAACGACTTTATTTATAGTGGATAACATAATTTTATTTGTTTCTAGACAAATTTTCAATATGGTCCACAATTAATGTACATTTGTTGAATGTTGGGTCAACTTGGAAAACCTGTCACCCTTAGGAACGTCATATTTATCTCAATTTAGAAAAAACATTCTCCATACGACGGCGGCAGCGCCTAGACACAAACGCAAGGGTCAGACATAGTACAAGCCATCCATATCCCCAAAAGATGGATGCTACAAGCGAACCTTATATGCTCACTCCGCAATGAATGACACTCTGCGGACTTTTGTGCATAATTAGCCATAAAGGGAGTGATAACTACACTGAAGTGAAGTACGGGGCGACTTTTTACAGTCGCCAAACAAATAACCACACAATAATGTTTGCATTTATACATTTTTAATAAACAATTACTACATATAACAGTTAAACATTGTTTTAACATTTCGCGGCTGGTGCTTGGGGTAGACTACTCTTGCTAGCAAAATGCCTCAGACCTGAAAAGAAAATACATATCTCACATCGTTTTTCTTGTATCCTGGTTAGTGCAGCGAGTACGTATAATCTTATACGTAACATGTGCATTATAAAGTTAAACAACATGGGTGTGTTTTGTCAATAAAACTATGCGTATTGAGTGTTTTTAATGTCATATGATATAGAGAATCCGTCACTCGTTGTCAAATGATATAGATTAATATTAAACGAGTTTTGGAAATTTAATTAATCGAGCCTCGTGATAGATCCTATATATGTACGTTACTAATGTACGGATTGTTTAAACTATTTGTATATATTAGCATGGAAATTAGCTCTGATTAGAAACAACAGAAGACACAAAGCACAAAATTGAACAGTTATATGTGATGGATTCGTGAGAAACCAGGTCAATTAAACCATACATAGTGTTTCAAAGCTGCATTTCATAATACCTTAGTTTAATCATATTTTCTTGCATGAATTTTTACAACATTTACAAAGGGTTTGCATATATACAATTAATTACAACAAATAGAATCATATCATAAATGTAAACCATAGAAACTTTAACAATTTTATATTCTTTACAAAAGGATCGAGCCACAAGTAATTTCAACATTAGATATCGGCCCTCTCCAAAAATACTTATTATACCAACAAATGTATCTAATAAAAGGAATCCAACAAGCATACACAGAGCAATAGACATTTAGAATTCAAAGTATTGTTCTTGCACATAGTTTGTTGTTTTGGAGCTGTACAGTACTGGTAAATAGTTCAGGGCTCACTATGGAACAGAATAAAAACGCTATCAAAAGAGACTGTTGTTCCATTGATGACCGCCCTTGGTACAAGATGAAAGAAAAGTAATTTTGTGACAGATATACACATGTAAACAAACAAAATAAAAAAAGATTAAAACCCTAATTATGTATACAAAAAAATACAAGTATCTAAGACGATCGTTTACCTGCCAAAGCTGACTGGAAGCCCGCGTTATAGTCACATGCCACTTCATTCTTTACATAATCATCTCTCCTATCATCATAGTTATCTCCGTTATCAGGACCACCAACCAAACCACCTTTCAGAATGTTAGGATTAGGACCAGAATCGCCGATACTACATTGTGTCGTCGTGGTTGAACAGGAGCTGTATAAATTTTCAATATACAATTTACAAACAATATAATACTGAAATGAGATTTGATCGGAATCTTCATGCTTTTTTCGGGTCCCATTTATTATCCCCGTCGTGTGGAAGCTACATGCGTATTGAGATCATTTCTCATAAAAACCTTAGAACATTTTTCAATAAGCATAGAAAACTGTTTATTTCTTTGAGAAATATTATCTCCAAGTTAGTAATGTTGTGTTTACTTGTTAAGAACGCGACATTGTGAATAAGGTCCAGGGATGGTATTCACAAAGCATCTTATGTATCAGTTAAATAGGCAAATCAAGATTATCAACAATATGCCTTGTTTTGCAGCATTATGTAAAGCGCTACAATCATCACCAAGAAATTATGGGCTTTATTTAGTTCTTTGGAAAATATGTGCAATTCAATGTTTCAAAAAAATTAAGGTTTTCTCTAAAGATGCTTTGTGAATGCCAGCCCAGAAAAGTAATTCGCTCTCCAAAGAGTAAATAACATATTGGAAAAGGAAGTGAGAATTGCACTGAGACAACAGGCCCCAAGTTCACAAAGGATTAGTTGGCAGGATCAGAAAGATAGCCTTTACAATTCAGTAGATATGATAAGGCTTATACAGGTCGGTATATAAAGATATATCCTTCAATTCTTAAGACGTTAAATAAGATTTTATAGCCAGATATAAAACTATTGACAATACAAGATTTGATAATGTTTTTACAAAATGACCCTCTTTTTTCAGGATCAGTTTCAGAATCAAGTACACTAATTCACTTTTGCAACAGACAAATGATGATGGTTTGAATAGTTTAGACATGTTAACTTGAAGTAGATTAGGTAGTCTGTACATGGCTAAAAATTGTAAATTTCAAAAGTTACAAAAACTTGCAAATAATAGGAAATTATTTTTAGGATCAAATTTGATCCAGATCTGTTGATCCTTTGTGAACTTGGGACCATAGAACGAAAGTTGTTACCTTCCACGATGATGTGGATGTTGTGGATATTTACTACCAAAGCCAATCTCGTAACTTATATGTAGTTTGTTGTCACCAAGGAGGTAGTTGATCTGAGACATTGCCCATTTCTTGTTTTCTTCCGGGTTTAGACCTTCCTCGGCGGCCATTAGAGCAACAAAGGCTGCGTTAGCTGCAAAAAGAAACACAAATATTAGGATATATTTCTGTTGGGTTTATATGTTCCAAAGCGGCTATTAGAGCAACAAATGCTGTATTAGCTGTTTAAATAAACACAAATGATGGGATATTTATGTTGGGTTTATATTTTCCAAAGCGTCTATTAAAGCAACAAATGCGGCATTAGCTGATTAAAGAAACACAAATGATAGGATATTTCTGTTTGGTTTATATGTTCCAAAGCGGCTATTAAAGCAACAAATGCTGCATTGGCTGCAAAAAGAAACACAAATATTAGGAAATTTCTGTCGGGGTTTATTACTTCCTCGGCGGCCATTAGAGCCACAAATGCTGCATTGGCTGCAAAAAGAAACACAAATATTAGGAAATTTCTGTCGGGGTTTATTACTTCCTCGGCGGCCATTATAGCAACAAAGGCTGCATTGGCTGCAAAAAGAAACACAAATATTAGGAAATTTCTGTCGGGGTTTATTACTTCCTCGGCGGCCATTAAAGCAACAAATGCTGCATTAGCTGTTTAAAGAAAAACAAATGTTAGGATACTTCTGTTGGGTTTATATGTTCCAAAGCGGCAATTAAAGCAACAAATGCAGCATTAGCTGTTAAAAGAAACACAAATATTTGAAAATTTCTGTCGGGGATTATTACTTCCTCGGCGGCCATTATAGCAACAAATGCTGAATTAGCTGTTAAAAGAAACACAAATGATAGGATATTTCTGTTGGGTTTATATGTTCAAAAGCGGCTATCAAAACAACCAGTGCTGCGTTAGCTGTTAAAAGATACATAAATGTTAGGATATATTTTTAATGGGTTTATACCTTCCTCAGCGGCTATTAGAGCAACAAATGTGGCATTTGCCAAACGCAAAGGATAATATCAATGTTCTTGCGATATGACTATACGCAACTTTTTATTATACTTATATGAAGATTAATTCGAAAAAGTTATATATACTTAAACAACTTAACATCTTATTATAAATTATATGTGTATACATCAACAAGATAAAGGCTGTTAACTTAACACTGCTTGTTTGAAGAAGGACGAAATGGCACCCAACCACACGGATATCTATTATATAGGGAAGTTGTAACATACTAATAATATGCTAGCCATATACCCACACATAACTATAAAGTAGGGAATGCAACGAGTACTAAAACTTGATCTCGAGTACTTGGTCATTATTTTATGGTTTATGGTACAAAGTTGATGAACAAGTACAAGAACAATGAATAGTCTCTAGGGGATGGTATTCACAAAGATTCTTAAGGAAAAACTTCACAAAATCTTATAAATTTAAAACAGGAAAATCAAGATGATAAACTTGTTGCGTTGTTTTGATGCGTTTTTCAAAATACCACCTTAATCACCAAGAAAATATGAGTTGCATGCAAATTATTTACATGTCAACATATCGATGGCTTAGAATTAGAAGGCCGTAAGTGCCTTTTACGATTCTTACATATTTAATATCTGTTTCACAAGGCGCTTCTTATGAGCCTATTTTCATGAAAATCTGAAATTGACATGTTGACCAAAATGAAGTTTTAAAAACGTGTTTTCCCATAGGTAAAGACTAAATTACAGACAGTTTTCTCTTGTTTTCTCAATATATAGATTTGGTAGTTACGACCTGTTTGTTCTAAGCCATCGATATATATTGAAGGTTCTCCTCCATATGCTTTGTGAATACCGGCACAGAACCATAAAACTAGTTAACCGCAACGTACCGGCATATCTGTTAGGTCCCCACTGATCTCGCCAAGCTAGACCACATGGTGTATACTGGATACCGCCACCTGGCTGGTAACTGTGGAGGAATGCTTCAATATCTTGTTTGTATGTAGCACCTTTTGTGGCTTCGTATAACAGTAACTGAAACAAGATAGTGATACATGTTCACCCAGTAGTGGCTTCGTATAACAATAACTGAAACAAAAGGCTCACACTTGTAAATGTATTATATAAGTTCCAAATGACTTGTTTACAAATCCAATTCCTATCTAAAGTTATCATAAAACTACCTGTTACTAATGTATCTATGTGTACCTATTTTCTTCAAGAATACTGTCTATGTAATACATAATTACAATGCATAACTAAGGAAATAAATATTGTTTAAACTAAAAGACTCACACTTATTACAATGTCAAACAAGTCCGCTAAATTAAGGAGATACGCCTACTATGGCCCCTTTACTTAGGGTTGGTGCTTGTTTCAAATAGCTGTAAATTATGGTTTGTGAACATCGGCACACGGAACCGACAATGATCTTAGTATTTAACATTGTAGAGTAAATCACAACTATTTCTTCTAAATCAAGCGATTTCTAAGACTGTGGAATGAATAAGGTGCAAACGTATTGAAAAATCTGCTACATGTAGCTTGATTGTTTGCGTCCGTTTTTTAATAGCACTGGTTACGTTATTTCCATTTTCAACTGAGGCGTTTTGCTGATATAAAGTTTATAACGTGTTGGTTATCGCCGTTAGATTCATATACTAGTATTTATTTATGGTACGCGAAAAAGGTTATAACTATGTGTAAAGCTACAACAGGAACGTATGTACGGCGTTTATTTACATGTATTAGTCAATGCGTATATTAGTAGGGCTTTAATATAAATACACGTACAGCAGCACCGCTGTTAGCATCATTCCACCCAAATCCCCATGGTGTGCCTGCTGGATATAAGCTTTTAGCATCGTTCAGATATTTGTCTTGTTGTGTGGCTTTGTACATCCACGCTGCAGCAGTGGACACCTCATCCTTCTCTCCACTAGAACTGTAATAGAGAAACAAACAATACATAAAACAAGAAAATGTCCATTTGGAACCCCGCAACTTTGGATGTCTGGAAGTTTAGCATTGGCTTAAGGAACCCCGCAACTTTGGATGTCTCGAAGTTTAGCATTGGCTTAAGGAACCCCGCAACATTGGATGACTCGAAGTTTAGCATTGGCTTAAGGAACCCCGCAACATTGGATGTCTCGAAGTTTAGCATTGGCTAAAGGAACCCCGCAACATTGGATATCTCGATGTTTAGCATTGGCTAAAGGAACCCCGCAACATTGGATGTCTCGATGTTTAGCATTGGCTTAAGGAACCCCGCAACATTGGATGTCTCGATGTTTAGCATTGGCTTAAGGAACCCCGCAACATTGGATGTCTCGATGTTTAGCATTGGCTTAAGGAACCCCGCAACATTGGATGTCTCGAAGTTTAGCATTGGCTTAAGGAACCCCGCAACATTGGATGTCTCGACGTTTCGCAATGGCTAATATATACATTTCCATACTCATAAACAATACTAGTATATCGAACAACAATATCGAGGCGGGTATAGATATTCCTGGGAGAAGTCTGGTGGCTCAGACGATGACATTATACGAGCAGCATTAACATGGCATATTCAATCACAGAAAACAGATGGTAGAACAGATTATTCAAAAATGTATAACCGAGGGGTGGTAGAAAGGTTGCGGGACTTCTGATGTAATATTTTTTTATTTCTTGATATTGTTAATGTAATTTTCTAAAACTAGTGTAGTTTCATGTATTCACTAGATATAGGTATATGCATAATTATCTATGTATATCTTACCTGTAAAATTGAGCAGCTTGATTGACACATTGTGTGTAGATTCCTCTATTGTTCTTTGTAAATGTGTACAGACTTGTTGCAGCCGCCAACAACTTGTTAGCAAACGCCGTGTCTGAAAGTATGTACACTAGTATAAACATACTGTGTACCTCGCGACTATACTACTTCGTCCTTATGAGCCCAAGTACACGGAGAAGAATAAGTACTTGTTATCTTAGAAATATTTTTTATACAGATTTATTTGTCATTTATTATATATAAATATTAACATAAGACAGACAATAAGGCGTGGTTATATCTGTTTGTCGTACTTGCTACGGTTGAAGAACTTAAAAGAAATATGTTAGAGACATACAGTATCAATTAGCAAGTAAAAATCTGCATGACTATACAAAGAAACCGAAATAGCCAGCGTTTGTTAATACATGTACGTACCTGAACATACGTCTTTAAATACTAGATACCCTGCAGCTAGAGCAGATACTGTGTCACCAGCCACGTCACTTCCCTTACAACTGGGCGTTACTTTATACGCGGGGCGTGGCATATTCATATTCTCGGGACGCCCCCAGAAAGAATGGTCAGCTCCACCGTCTCCAACCTGTAAAAAAGATAAACTTTTGATCTTGTATTCGGCTCGGTAATTTACCATTTGCTGAAGCATCATACTTATGTACCTGCATTATTGTTGTAAAAAAGTCATTTTTATATTAGTTTATGTTACTGGTCTAGCTAGTCGGAATGACCACATATTTTCTTGATTTTATATGATGTTGTCTGCATAATTGTAGATGCGGATGAGACAGAAATAAGCAATCAATTAATGCATCATTATACGCTGTGAAATACCATGGTGTTACGTTCCTATGGTATCAAACAAACGACGAAAGGTAAGAACTTCATGTTGAAGGGTAAATAAATAGCATACCTGGGTATTCGTAGAGAAAGTTTTGAGAAAGCACAGACTTATTTGCTTGTGAGCTTTCTACTGAGTATAGCAGGCATATTTGTGCCTCCACCCGACACATGCGCTAACCACTGTGCTATGGTGGCATAAATACCGACAGTGTTTCGTCGAGGATCAGGTCAAGGAGCAAGTCAAGGAGCTAGTCAACTTTTCCGTAAAATTAAAATCTATTATAGTAAAACTCACTTGGACGTATAGCGTATTCTGATCGGGTACCCAGCACTTCAGGAAATATTCTAGCGGCCATTGTATCATATCACACGCCATATCTAGCTGACCCGCAGCTTTATACCCGTCCGCGAACTTCAACAAGCCGTATTCCAATACCCATGTTGAAAACGCCATTGGTAGATTGAACTTTACATGGTCACCGGCTAAAATGGTATAAAAATAATTATACAAACGTTGGTTTCTTAAAGAAATACTTGAGAGCCTGGTCATGAAAAAACTGCGATATTGAGAGTAACTTCTCTAAGCCAGAGTACGTAGAAAGTGGCCACTTTAGCTTCCACACATTATCTGATCATACATAACAGAAGGAGGAAATGAAATGCCCATTTCCCGGCTGTCAAAATGCTGAATACCCGAAAGTTTCATAACGATATGCCAATATGGTGCCTTCAAGTGAACAAAAAAGGTATTACTATGATTTGGCCGAGTGACCTTGTTCCTGATTCAAGATGACCTCACAGACCGTGCTAGTGACAAAAAGCGCTTTCCAGCGACAAATACTGCCTTCCAATGATACAAACCCTTCTTGTGTTTTCCTTGACATTTAGATTTGATTTAACATGACTTATTGTATTAATCATGCCTTCATTTACTGTATGTGTATGTTTTAATATTATGATTGCCATGTACAAATGTAAATGCTCATTTTTTGTCGAAAATAAATCTACCTATCTATAAAAAGATACCAAATTGTGTCAAGGTTTTTTCACGACGGTGCAAAAATGGAAAGTAAAATAAAATGAAACTTTCAAACATCTTACGGTGCAAAAATGAAAAAAATGAAACTTTCAAACATCTTACGGTGCAAAAATGGAAAATAAAACAAAACGAAACTTTCTTACGGTGCAAAAATGAAAAAAAAAACTTTCAAATATCTTACGGTGCAAACATGAAAAAAAAATGAAACTTTCAAACATCTTACGGTGCAAAAATGTAAAATAAAACAAAAAGAAACTTTCAAACATCTTACAGTGCAAAAATGAAAAAAAAACGAAACTTTCAAATATCTTTCGGTGCAAAAATGGAAAATAAAACAAAATGAAATTTTCAAACATCTTACGGTGCAAAAATGGAAAATAAAACAAAATGAAACTTTCAAACATCTTACCATCATACCATCCGCCACTAAGGTCATGACCTCCATCAGAATCATGGACGGCTGAATCACCACGCCATGGAATGGGGTTATTCGCCGGAAGTTTACCTGATCTTTGCGCGTCGTAAAATAGGACTGACAAACCTAAAGCCTTGCCGTAGTCGTACTTCATTGACGAACCTAGTAGATATAAAATGATACAATATTACATTTATAAATAAGGGGATCTTGTACAGATAATATAAATAACATCGAATTTCACACATGTGTCATTCAATACGTGTTTGGGATGAAATAACCAATTGTGTTTAGGAACATGTTTTTTAAATTTAAAAAAAACAAGCACATGGTCGTGAACCTTATCTTCAGTAGGAACAATTATAGTAACATACGCGCATATTAATTTGAATAAAAAATCAGTCACATTTAAAATATAAATATGCCTTATTTTTAACTTGACATTTTGGTTGTTCTCTATAAAAACAACTTTTAATTAAATCGTACCACCACCCGTAGATGTTCCGGCAGTTATTGGGTTATTTTGAGCAGTTGTTGCGGAATGTTGAGCCTGGGAAGTTGATTGCTGATTGCCTGCTGGTTTCTGGGTAGTTGATTGGTGATTGCCTGATGGTTTCTGGGTTGTTGCTGCTTGCTGACCACCTCCTGCTGCTGCACCTGTTATAGTAAAAGTAATTTGCATCTATAGTGCGCGCAGGGTAACAAAAAAGGCGGGAACATTTGGCTTCATCCTCATAGGTGGTCAAATCAAGCCTACACGATTTATCAGTGTTTTTTTAGTATATAATTGACCGTATGTGCTTATTTAAGTAACCAATTTGCAACAGTAGACCAATCCAGCTAATGTTTGTAAACATTACATTATCCTGGGCGCACTATACCTGCATGAAAGAAAAGTTTTGCTTCCATTTCTAATATAGATATGGTTCATTCTAAAATAATCAAAAACATTAGCTATCAATGACAGCACCAGCATCTACACAATTGACCATTACGCGACGCTCGGCTTCTGAATACAGAGAAAGTTAAAGTATTGAAACAATAGGAAAGTTAAAAGAAATGTGGGATAAATCAAAGCTGGAGTGATAGGCAGCTGTATTTTCGTCTTCCTTACAATGGCCAAAGACCTAAACTATAGGTCCTTGCAATGGCTGTACCGACATGATATTTTTATTCAGTTATTTTAGCTTCAGTCGCAGACATTCTACCATTAGACAAGGCGAAATCGTGGCGACAAAACGTATTAATACAAATTGAAAGGGCAACTAGAAAGTAAATAAGTAAAGTAATTTATTAACGTGACATGCGTATATCATATATTTACAAGTGATTATATCATTTAAACAGAAAACACCCGGCCAAATGGACCTATATGACACTGACTTCGTCACGTATTTAAAAGCATGATGGTATTACACATATACATGTATTCAATAACTGGATGACAAAGGAATTAATAAGATAAGATATACAGACTTAATAAAAAAAAGTTCACTTAGTGATTATTCGTTTCAAAGTTATCTTAAAACGTGACACCGACATACGCAACTGATGCACTAAGATTTATATCGGTGTTAGGTTCATTTACACCGCACAAGGTAATAATGGACTGATTTTAAAGAGTACATATCGTTGGCTTAGAATGAGAAGGTCTTAACTACAAAATCAATACACGGAGAAAAACAAGAAAAAACTGTCTGAAATTTACTCGTTGCTTTTGGAAAACCAAGCTTTTACAACTTCATTTTGGTAAACATGAATATGTCCGATTTTCACAGAAATAGGCTCATATCATAAGAAGCGCCATGTGAAACATATTTCATATATGTATGAGTCTTATAAGGTCGTAAGTAGTAGTTACGACCTTCTCATTCTAAGCCAACTATATTGTGTATAGGCTTACCGTGAATGGTGTAGGTCCCAGAGGGACTGCCTGATGTATGTGCAAGGAATTCAATGACAAGATCTTCTCCCGATTTAAGGTCACCGTCCCATGGCATGTTGTGTATCACCCAATGTGTAGGTGTATGGGACGTTACTGATGCTTTCCAAATCTTCAATAAAAATATTTAATAAATAACCTTCGAACAAATTGACCTGTTCCCGGAGCCTTCTGCAAGCATCATTTTCCCATATGTTTGAGTTATTTTGTATGTATACTGTACTGTACATGTATTTGGGGTAATAAATATGTTAAAATAAGCATATTTGAGATTTTTGAAAGAATTCAAAGCACATGACAGTCACAGATAATAAACAAAGTGATAACTCACTGTGGCATAATAATTTATTGTGCTCAATACTCCATACATCAACATATCTGGATATGCTTAAAACCATTTTAGATGCGTGAACTTTACAATAAATAGTATGCAATTCCTAGGGAGAAAGGCTTGAACAATTTAGTAAGTACATACATGCTTTGTGAATGACGTCAATGCGACAGCACAAGAGATGTCCAGGGGCCTTATTCACCCATGTTGTAAGTCTAAAAATCAGACTTAGACTTAAAAATGGCATTATTCATAATCATTGGCATTTCTTTGAAATTGAATTTAACCGTGTAAAATTGTATCTGACTATTTGTTGTTACACACTAAACATGTGTACCAATTTATATCAAAATCGGTACATTAATTTTATAACAACACGAAAGCGAATAGAACATTTGACAATGTAAAGTCAAAGTCTATGGTTTAGACTTACAAAGTTGGTGAATAAGGCCCCAGAGAAACAAGGCATGGAGATGACTGTTGAATTAGCAATATACAATGCACCTACTCCGGGTCTCCACTTATATGTAGGTACAAACAGATTTTTACCGTAATAGTCATTGTGTTACTTTAATATTCAGATCTTGACGATATAGTTTGGGTCTGTTGTGTTGGCATATGAATACAAAACCAGTCTAACAAAGCTAGATTTGTGTGTACCTACATGTAAATCAACGGAAAAGCCAGGTTGTACATAGTTCCGGATATATCTTACCATATGTAGATGGTTTAAAAAACTATTGACTTACTTCCAAAGATGAAAGACTTACTTCCAAAGATGTAACAACAATGACTTACTTCCAAAGATGTAACAACAATGACTTACTTCCAAAGATGAAATACTTACTTCCAAAGATGTAACAACAATGATTTACTCCCAAAGATAAAACAACAATGACTTACTTCCAAAGATGTAACAACAATGATTTACTCCCAAAGATAAAACAACAATGACTTACTTCCAAAGATGTAACAACAAAGACTTACTTCCAAAGATGTAACAACAAAGACTTACTTCCAAAGATGAAATACTTACTTCCAAAGATGAAATACTTATTTCCACAGATGAAATACTTATTTCCAAAGATGAAATACTTATTTCCACAGATGAAATACTTATTTCTAAAGATTGAAGACTTATTTCCAAAAATGAAAGACTTACTTCCAAAGATGAAACAGGTGAATCAAAGTTAAGTTCCGCTGTCCATCCGTGTACCGCATGGTCAGCATGTACTGTGATGGCTCCCTGGAACGCTCCACCCCATGAGTTTGTAACATCTATACTGGTGGCAGCACTAGCTCCAGCCACTACTGTTAGTAACAGAATGATTGACTTCATCGTCATCATCACGTCCCTATATTCAGAAAAAGTAACTAATAATCGCCTCCTCGATAGCCTAGTGGTAGAGCGTTCGTGTCTTGTGCGGGAGGTCCCGGGATTCGATCCAAGGCCGCGTCATACGCAAGACAAAATACAAATGGTACCAGTTATTCCCTTGCTTGAAGCTAATTATTAACGGAGATCGGGAATGAGGTGTCGAGCGTGAATAATATACTTAGTAAGTTAGAAAACTTGTTTCACAATCGACCTCAAATACATTAGCATAAACTATTCATAAAAAGTACTATCTTTGCGTGTAGGTAAAGTGGTATTTATAGATAATAATTCTTTAAGTGTGTCGTATTGTAAGTTATCTGTACAATGTATATTCCGATTTATTCATTTTGCACTCAATGACTTTTCTGACCATGTTACTATTTTTACCTTACATAAACCGCTTTCGAACCTTTGAAAAAATGCATTTTAAAGCGCAGCAGTTTTATACCAATGTAACCACCTCTCCCCAATGCCGTCCAATGACGTTTCCACATTAGTTATCCCATTGTGAAGTAACTGCTGTGATGCCATATAGACTGGATCAAACTATTTGTCTTTTATTTAAAACTAACGACCCAATTAAATCGAGTCAAAAGAAGCACTTTAACCAACAGTCAAATAATAAATTAATTCTAGACATGTTCAGACAAACCGAAGCCGTTCAGACAAGGTTGCAACGACTATTCAGTAACCACCAGCAAAAGTAACAAAGACAGAACGTACCCCCATTATCCCCCACCATCAGTTAGGTATTTCAAATTAACCTCTAATTTTACTTATTTTTACAATAAACATAAGTCTTAAAGTGTTTAGAGCTGTACCCGACTATATTTTTTAAACATTCAACACTGAAAAACAATTATGCTTTCATGACCATTAGATCATTTTTCGCTTCAGCTTTATCATATACCCTTTCTGTGATTTATAAGACATGAGAATTGTCCACTTTCATACGAAATTGTTTTCTAAGTCGACGGTTGAAATTATAAGAATCGTCTATTTTTCGACGATTGAATCAAAGTACACGGAACCCATTTAAACTTTCGATTTGCAATTAAGGTTGTCTAGTATCATACTAAAAACGATGCAAGTATTTATTATGACATTCAATGACCGTTAGATATAGCTATACACACTTTAAAGGTTCTATAAAGATGCATAATGTCATAATAATGTGTTTACCTGAAGAAGACTAATAAAAGTCGAAACGTTGGAAAAGTTCATTTTGTTACCCATTACACTTGAATATTCTATAAAGTAACACTGTAAACAGCTGTACCACTTGTACAACTGCAGAGGGCCGATATCTTATGTTGAAATAACGCGTGGGCCGATCCACAGGTAATTGTTTCGTTGAAAACGAAAAAAAAAAGTTTTCGGGGTTTTTTTTCGAAAATTTATATTTTTCTTTCAGAGAAAAATATAAAATTTCCAAAAAAGATTTGTATTTCGTTTTGTTTTTCGTTTTCAACGATACAGTAACCTGTGGGCCGATCCTTTTGTAATGAATATAACATTGTTAAAGTTTCTATGGTTTACATTTATGAAATGCTTCTATTTGTTGTAATTAGTTGTATATATATGCAACCCCCTTGTAAATGTTGTAAAAATTCATGCAATAAAATATGATTAAACTAAAAATTGAACTTATTCAATTGTCACAACGGAAATAATGATATTATCTGTAGTAAAGTGAATAATTTCTATCATACCTAGCACGCTTCGTTCTTGCACGACCACTGGGTTATATTTGGACAAGTTGGACATGGTATTTATATGAACGAGATAAGATTAAGTCTATTACATAACATTGTTCTATAACAGCTCAAACGAGATTAACTCACCGTCCAGCAATCTAAATGGGCACATACAAATATCTTTATCTAGACTTATGTCAAATATGCTGTTACTTCTTGACCAATGTAATAAAGTATTAGTTTTTGACCGTTCTGTCCTGAATAACCTTACGTTTGAACAAGACTGTTGTTTAGGTACTGAGTACAAGGGCACAGGGGATATTAACAGAGATTCGGTTCAATGAACTCAGATAATACTTGACTTGTATTTACGTATTGTCAAAGGGGTCACAACCAAGGGCAAACTTGTATAAAATAAGTAACAGCAGAAACAGGTTTTGCTAAAGAATTGATAACGGGCATTTATTGCGACTAAATGCCATGAAACAAACCCGAAGTAAATGTGAGAAAGTACAATGTAATATTGAAAGTCAGTTGTTACTAAATGACATAACTGTGCAAATACAATACCTGCTATCCTAGAATAGAGCTTGCTAATGAATGCGTCCCCTATATAGTTCTTTGTTAAGTTAGTGTAGACGCCGTTGTTCATTCATGAGCTGACGTAATTTAAAATGTGTCGTTCTAACTCAATGCTTCCTTTGGTCCGACTCGTTTTTTTCTACCACTTGGCGTCCCGTCTAGATCAATATATGGCATTTATGATGGCATCCATTCCAAACAAATGGCCTTTTCATTTCTCAACACAGCTTCTTAAAACATGTGTTGATATTTATATATGCTCTATTAGTACAGGCCACTGACGTTATTTGCACTCTATCAACGTTTGCTGCGCCTCTCAAAACCACACAACCAATTCAAGAATCGAAAGGCATTGGTATAATATTCTCAATACCAGAGTACTGTAATTATCTAAAATGATTTGCCAATGGTCACCCATTAAAGTACAAGCACCTATTTCCAATGGGATCCTGTGTTTTTGCCGAAAGGGCAGTAGTAGAAGAGACATTGGTATGGTACAATGAATCCGGATGGAATATCCTAGCTTTTACCGAACAGACTCCTTGTCACCTTAACATGCTTGATGTATAGGACCGATGCTCGTCAATATAATACTAAGTTATATAGAGACCCTTGAAACCTTGATCATGTGTGACAATATGCTTAGATGTGTGTTTAACTTAACTTACTAAAGTATTGTGTTTGTGTAACTGTGTCGTCCTGCAGCGGGGGCATTGAGACACTTGAAACCATAGATCACGTGGGACAGTATGCTTAGATGTGTGTGTAACTTAACTTACTAAAGTCTTGTGTTTGTGTTACTGTGTCGTCCTGCAGTGGGGCATTGAGGAACTTGAAACCATAGATCACGTGTGAAAGTATGCTAAGATGTATGTTT
Source organism: Spisula subtruncata (assembly GCA_963678985.1). Lineage (NCBI taxonomy): Eukaryota > Metazoa > Mollusca > Bivalvia > Venerida > Mactridae > Spisula > Spisula subtruncata. Next base: position 1,328,867 of record OY787669.1, read on the forward strand.
GTATAACTCTACTTACTAAAGTCTTTATATTCTTAAAAGAAGAGACAGTGATGTTGTGATACAACGACTCTGTGTAGAAAGGGTATCCCAACCATTTTCCGTACAGACTCCATTGTTTTATGCTCACCAATTTGATATTATTGAGACCTGAGAGATTATACGTATATCACGTGTGACAGTATGCCTAGATGCGTGCATAACTTAACTTACTATAAACTCTTGCGTTTGTGTTACTGAGCCGTCCTGTAGCGGGGCATTGAGGAACTTGGTCGGTTCTTTGATGCGTTTCATTCGGTCTCATGGAATCACCACTCTTCTATAATTTCTTTGTAAAATTGGGTCATCCTGCATTTTCAGCGGGGACTTGGTTTTTGTTTCTTTGACTTATCTATGGGATCAGTGTAGTTGTGTTGTGCTCGACTTGTTAGTTTGAGCGCTGCCTTCCTTGTCCGAATTCCTCATATATATTTAATCCTCTTAAGTGGACATAGCGGATGTAGAAATAAACATGTATCAATAAACTGCTCTTCTAGACACTAGCTACTACAAATAAACGTGGAAGCGTAACGAAGGTGTGTTGTTTACAGGTTAATTTCAACATGCCTTATTTAGATTCATTATATCGCTGGCTTAGAAAAAGAAGGTTATACGTGGAAAATCAATATTTTGAAAACAAGGAAACCGAAATTGTCCGAAAATTACTCTTCACTTGTTGTACAACAGACTGTTTCAACATCACTTCGGTCAATATGACAATTTCCGATGTGCATGTAAATAGGCTCATAAGAAACGCCTTTTAAATACGTTTTAGTCTTCTCATTCTAAGCCAGCGATATAACACATGATGATCCTTTGTCTATTTCCGGTGACGGCATGTCACACATGTCACTTAGCATTTGACATTTGGCATCCACTTATGTAGATGTTGCTTGTTACTAGTGGAAGGACAAGTTAGTACTGGTAAGGACTCGATCCTGACAGATTAACTAGTTAGGTGGATCTGCCGCCTTGCAGCGGGGCCTTGGGGAACTTGTTGAGTCTTGGCTGCGTTTCAAATGGGTCTCATGCAATAACCCAAATGGATCTTATGTTATAACCGCTGTTCTATAATTTCTTTGTGAAATTTGGTCACCCAGCATTTTTTTGGCGGGGACTTGGATTTTTTTATTGTTTATTGGCTAATGTGTAGGCATTGCTCAGTGTAGTTATGTTGTGGTGTTTCTGATTTCTGTGCTTGGCTGGTTCGGTTGAGTGTTACCTTCCCTGTCTGACTTTCTCATACCTTTTTTATGTGATTATAAAAGCATTGTTTAGAACACGTAATAAACAATAAACAATGGAATTCAGAAAACAGTAACTATATTTCAATCGTAAACACATATTTTTTATGATTTAACATGAACAAAGTTTGAAATATGAAAACGTAAAAGAATTATGAAAATAGACTTTCCATCAAACACAACGAAAAAGGTAATACTTATTTGGGTTCAAAGTAAGGTAAAATAATAACAAACATTGAATAGAACAATACAAATTGAAACCACAAAACATGAAACTTAACAACTACAAAGTCCTTCTTTGAAGTATGACTTGGCTCAATAAAAACATATCAAGGTTACAAAACTACAAAATGTATGGATATGCATGTACATGTAGCCATTGCGTTCAATTACACAACAAATCATTTACCTCTTTTAATAATTTGACCAAGTCTTCAACATAAAAGCATTTAATAACATGCACAAAGTATGAAAGAAAAGTCACTATTTTTCACAATAATTGAAGTCATAAATTGTCATGAAAAATTGCTAATAGAAAATTTGGTAGTGACAATTGTTCTTAAATATGGTTGAAAATTACGATAATTCTCTTTTTTCGGCTCGGATAAATTGGATGTGGAGAAATTACATGATAAAAATGACAAGAAAAACGGAACTCATAACACCATACAATACATGTTAACGTTGAAAGTATTCGTTTACAAAAAAACAATTGCAACTGTAATATACATGTTTTATTTGTCGAAAGGCGTCTATGTACAGTCATTGAAAAATACATGGCAGAATAATTGGAAAAGACATTTTTTAAAGAATACAACACTAAGCCAAACACTTCCATTCATGAACAATGTCCTTCAGATGACAAAAATTCTGTATAATAATGATAAACAGCGATGAACTTGCGGTGACTATGAAATCAAAGCGCCGATGGCAATGGAAGAACAGGGATTGTTCCTGTCGTCAGAAAAATATTTGTCCAGTCACAAAGCATATGAGGACATATGCCACCCTAACGCCATATGTATGTTCCAGCATCTAGTTAATACATTATTACCTCTACTCCCTATACTACTCGCAGTATTTAAACGTTGACCGGATGGTAACCTAGCTTACGTAGTAACATACTAGTTATACAATCGCTGTCTCGATATATTTACCAAGCTTCCTGCAATAAAGTGCTAAGTCATAATACAACATTATAAACACTGTCTCGGCTGAAGATTAGGCGATAAAGTCCGCAGTCATCCCGCGGAATGCGCAATTGGAGCTATTTTTAGCTCGTAATCATGTCTAGTGTATTTTTAACGCTAACACAGAACAGGGTTAAGCACCCTGTTCAAAAATCATTAACGTACATTTGAAATCACGTGCCTATGTTAAAGGCAGGTGATTTAAGTTTTCGGCGCATAATGACGTTTACATAGGTTTACACTGGAATTATTATAATCACTGGTTATTGTATCGTTAAAAACGAAAAAATAAATATCGCTGGTTTAGAATGAGAAGGCCGTAAGTGCCACTTACGACCTTATAAGACTAATGCATATTTTAAATCAACAACATAAGGCGCTTCTAATGAGCCTATCTTCATGAAAATCAGATATTGTAATGTTGACAAAAATTAAGTTTGAAAAACTTGTTTTACCAAAAGTAAAGAGTAATTATCAGACAGTTTTTCTAGTTTTCTCAAAATATTGATTTTGCAGTTACGACCTTCTCATTCTAAGCCATCGATATATATATAAAATTTTCGTTTTCAAATTGTCCTTAACAATGATACAGTTACCTGTGATTACTATATGCATTTCTTCATGGATATATGTCATTGTATAAAACAAACGAAAATGTAAACAATGTGAATAAAACGTTATAGTGCGTTAGCGACTAAGCTGGACCCCCATAAACCTTAAATATCTTAAAAAGTACAATGCCGATTCGAACAAAAATGGGTATGTCTTCGTAAAACACCCTTACCAACTCTCATAAAATAAAATGGAATTTTCGGTCCACAGAAAAGTATACTTTGCATGGACGCCTAATGCAAAATTTTGAGTCTAAAACAGGGTAAATACGTATGGGTATTGGAAGTGACCGGAACAGCAAAGGTCAACAATTTGGTCCAGTACAACTGTACATTTAGTCACACACCAGTGACTGTTGAAAATATATAATGAGGCCCATACACGGACGTTTATCTTAGTTTGTATAACTGAAGCAATTTCGTAGCAATATTTGCAAGAAAAACAACGTATTTCTTGTTTGTATAAATAATCATTCCAATCAGAAGATGGGCCTCAACTATATAAACATTGATGATTGGACAAATGTAAGTCAAAGTTATAAAATTAAACCGTTATAGTTGTTACATGATACAATAGCATAATCTTAACTAGCTGATCATAATAGCTTATTTTACTCCCTGTCTATTTGTTGATTAAAATACCAAAAATAATACATTAGACCCAATGGGAAAAACATTAATTAGACAGTAAAAAAATCTGAAATTTAAACACAGAGTTGGTAAAGGTAATTAAGTTAACTCTGCCAAATTTCAATAAAATTGCATAATTACTTTTGAAGATATTTAAGGTTTATGGGGGTCCAGCTTAGTCGCTAACGCACTATACAATAGAGCGATTTCCGACCAATTTTGAAAATATTTGCATACACTAATTTACGAGGCATTTTGGTATGTCGAGCAATTTTGGGATAATGAGTTACAATTACAATACACATTTGGTGTCTGTAGATAGCATCAATACAATCAATAAAAAGTTTGGCCAAATGCCAAAAATAGGTACAATTAAATCTTAAAATTGACATATTCATTTATCATTTGTTATCTCTAGATTATAACAATACGATGAATAATAATAGCAAATACCAAAACTAAGGTACGTGTCAATCTTAACATTATGATATTTATCTATTAAAATAAATATATAAAATAAATATACTTTATACATGTACAGTTTAACTTCGATATCTCGAGGACTAATTGGAAAAAGCCAAATGATCGAAATAAACCGAGAGCTCGACATAGTGGTGTGATATAAAGATACAATATATATTTAGCTAATTCGCCAGGAATTTGAAATTTGCTCGAAATAAGCCGGGTGCTCGTCATATCGATGCTCGTCTTAACGAAGTTTCACTGTATATACAAATTACAATCAAATCAAATGTAACATAAACATTTAACGTTCTTTAGTAATTTAACCCACATCAACAACTAGTAATTAGCTTTAAAGCCACAATTTCACTTCTAGCCTTTACACATAACAAAAATAGTACTTATCATATTTAGATAAAAACAGAAACACATAACTTAGAGAAATTGAGAACAAGTTCTTGTTGGTAAGTTTGCACAGTATACTATATATCGCTGGCTTACAATGAGAAGTCGTAACTACAAATTTAATTCAATATTTTGAGAAAACAAGAAAAACTGTCAGACAATCACTAATGGTACTAATACCATAAATTAGTAAAACAAGCTTTTTCAACTTCAGTTTGATCAACATGAAAAGTTCCGATGTTCATGACAATAGACTCATAAGAAGTGCCTTATGTTACAGATTTCAAATATATATGAGTCTTATAAGGTTACGACCTTCTCATTCTAAGCCAGCGAAATGTTGAAGTAGAAACTAAAACCTGATTACAACACGTGCGATTAAAAAAATGTACACATTATATATACTAATTAAATCACTAAGTTCAAATACCTCTAGAAACTCAAAATAAACTGTCTCTATCGAATTTCAGAGCAAAACTAAACCAATTATTTAGAAAAATGAAAACATTGTCTGGTTGCACAATAGTCGTTTTTAGTAAACCTTGATTACGACGCATTTTGTTTAAACAGAATGTATAGCAAGTTTACACAAGTTATACGCATCAAACCACTACTTCATCAAGAAACTCAATATCTATATCGAAGTTTGCCATGTTGTTGGCCTCCTCCGAATACGCGGCGAATCTAGCCCCATCCATCTCACTTGCTACAGTATTACCATCAGCCAGACGATGACTTTCACCACCTATATCTGACTTACATTCCGGACATTTCGCACGTTGGCTTGCCCCTCCACACTCTCCGATAGCGTATATGTGATCTGAAAACATATCCAAGCTATGAGTTTCATATGTTCAGTTTATAAAAAAAAAATTAAATAATTATGCCGCACATAGCATTTATTTGCTTTATTTCTACTGAAACATGGCAGGCATATATATGTACCTTCACCCGGATTTGAACCCAGGTCGCCAGATTAGACGGCAAGCGCACTAATCACTGAGCTACGGAGGCACATGTGTCAGTATTCTTTAGATATATAAATTATTTCATAAATGCTGGACTGGTATTCACTTATACATATCATCTTTGTGGGAAAAATATCAAAGTGGCAAGTTTCACGTGTAAAGTTTATATGTGTCAGTATTTTCAGATATATAAATTATTTCATAAATTCTGGACTAGTATTTACATTCACATATCATCTTTGTGGGAAACATATCGAAGTTGCGAGTTTCACGCGTAAAGTTTATATGTGTCAGTATTATTTAGATACATGTACTAGTATATGAATTATTTCCAAAATGCAGGACAGGTATTCGCATATCACTTTTGTAGAAAGCTTAAATATTTTGACTTAAGTTCAACATATGTGTCGCCCTTACCTCCTCCTTATTAAAGGATAGCCCATGTTTTCTTAATGATTAGTTGCTACAAAATGTACATGCATTATGTTTTTAGACAATGATTCACTTAAATATTTTTTCCAATTTTAAGAAAATTTGAATTTGGATTATTTATGTCGCTATGTAAATACCACCCCTGTTCAGTAAGCAAGCCTACTCGCCTTTTCTAGAGATAAATATTTCCCGAGACCAATACTTTGTGTATGGTCTACCAATGTATTTCATATGTACTCCAGTGCTTATTTTGACATACATATTTTCTCAAATTGTCAACGAGGCGCATGCCTCCGTGTGTCTCTACATGACCACGGACTATCATTTAGAAACCACTAACTACAAAGCATATACCACAATACCCAACACATGACCGAACACGGAAAATAACTCAGCCGGCTTGTTTCCTCAGTAAGTCAAACATATCAGAAGCAAGTTAATTAACTATGGCTGAACGTCAAGAATATAGTATCGCACAGCGCTTTGACATACCAAGCGAATACAGTGTACATATCTCGATAACTTGGATTAATCACTGAATTCTGCTCGCATACAGTGTACTAAAATTGTATATACAAATGTAAAAGGTTTAATTGGATATTAAGAAGAATAAGTATTAATTAGTATTAAATTTAAAAAAGGAACAAGTTTAAACAAAGAGATTAGCCGGACCACATAAAAAGATACTTAGTAAGATATTCACTTACTGTTCGGACATTTGAACCAATGACCCTTTGTCAGATTCACAGCCTTGACTATATCAAGTCGTTCTTCCTCTGTTATTCCCAATCCCTTTAGTGTTGTCAACTCTACGAGTTTATTCATGCATTCTTTTGCTTCCGTTACATCGTCTTCTGTAAATCGTTCTCCACGCAGTAAAATACCGTTCAAGAGATCAATGTCGGAAGCGGCTTCCTCCATCTTGTTCGCCCTCTGCAGTTGCTTGTATATTTCGCAATATTTTAACACCATTTGGCTTCTTTTCAATTCTACCAAATAGTCCTCAGCCTGTTGTTCGGTAAATAAATCAGATACCGTGAATATGGTGGACATTATCGTTTTTTGAAGGTGCACAAACTTTGCAACATTCTCGGGTAAAGGGCATACTTTGATCTTCAAATCCAATTTGACCTTCAGCCAAGCTTTTGCTAACTCTACTTGGTTTTGAAACGAAATCAGCTGCGGTTCGGAGACAAGAACCGACTCTCTTATCTTAGCATACAAATAAGAAAGCTTTGAATCATGTGACCCTCCTAGAAACGTTGTGTGACGACGTAATCGGAGGTTGGAAAGTCTGGATACGATTGGATCAAAAGGTTTCTGGAATAACTTTACATGATCTGTATTTCCTCTCATTGCAACCTTCACACGTTCGATATTTGCTAAGATGTCGTTTATGATATTCCCGTATCTCAGTGATTTTTGAATCGGTGTGCTGCACCTTGGACAACGTTTAAGCTTGATTGTTTCGTCATCGTCTTTCATGGTCATAAACTTGTCCATAGCTTGGTACTCGAATATATGGTTACAATCTTCGAGTAGAACGAATCGTGCGTTTGGGACATCTTCGTCGCCAAAGAATAGCGTTGTCACTTCTTCTGCATCGCACTTCCTACAAAGTTGCGGACACGGTTCTCCACATAGGCCAATACAATTATGTTTGCATCGCTTTAACCTCTTCGGACAAGGTCGATTGCACTTTGGTCGATCACATACTTCAGAACAGAGTTTGCTGCATTTATAATGTTGGCATCGCCAAGCACAAGGCTCTGTGCAAACTTTGCAAGATTCCCCGCATTTAAGTTGACATCTGCTATGTATGCATCTATTGCGACACGGCATTTTACACGGTAAGCATATGTTGCAGTGCGAACCGCATTGATGACCACATATCAACGTACTTTTACATTCATTGCGACAGGAAATGTGGAGCCGTCCATTGAAGCATGTTCCACAGGTGCCTTCGCATTTATGCTCGCATTTGAGGATAGCATCACATGGATGTGGACATTTCATCGTCTCCTTTTGCCAACATTGTATCTTGGATGAGTGTCCACAAGGCCATTCGTACACTATCTTCACACAGCAATTTCTGGTACTCTTGTCACCACAGTCTTTGGTACGCTTATGGCCACAATCAAGTTTGACTTCTATTTGCACCAAGCAATAGAATGTTATTGGGTCTGTAGAACACATCATTTTCTGTTCATGTAAACAATAAGGTACAACTTTGGTCACTTCTGCACTACAAGGTAGGCATTCCTTATAACACAGACCCTTGCATTGATGATGTCCCTCTGCGTCGCATCTTTTAATACATCTCTTCCTACATTGATATTGATCATGCATAGGATCAAGTATGTGACAATGTTTTTCACATTTATGACCACAATTTAGCCGAGCATCACATATCCGCATACAACCTCCTTCCGGGGCATCTTTGAAGTCTGCTGCGTCTGCTGCGTCAATTCCGTTTTCATCAGGATGGTTCTGACAATATAGTTTCAGGCTATTGCTTAAAAAGCCTCGTCCGCGCATATCATCAGTCACATTTTTCCAAAGCTCTGAGTGCACAGCTAGATGACTGAAATTACCGAGAATATAAAAGCCTATCTTTGCCCTTGACAATGCGACGCAAATCCTGTTTTCTATTTTAAGAAAACCTATTTTGTCATCCGTGTTGCTTCTAACCAATGATAATATGACAATATCGTTCTCTTCACCTTGGTAGTTGTCAACCACAGTAACATTAACACCTTCAAATTCTTCCCTTGGTAAGTAGTTCCTCATATAGAAGAGTTGTGCAGTATACGTTGTCAGTATTGTGATTTGATGTCTTTTATACCCTTGTAACAACAGGTAACGACATAAGGCTATCGCGTACCTAGCCTCGTGTGGATTTGAGTAGCTTTTGCCTTCTCCATCTCTTGTTTCAACCTGGTCATGATTAATAAGATGCAGATTGGTGGAGACGCCTTTAACGCATGGATACTTCTCAACACTTTCGTGATCTTCAAGCGTAGGATAAATGTGACGAACTATATCAGAAATCTGGGGCCGCATGCGATGCTGCAACTTCAAGCTACTGTATTCCATTCCAACCTTTACCATTCTTTCAAACAACGATATGTCTAAGTTATACTTCTTAGCTAGATGGTAAACATTTGGATTAGGTCGAAGCTGTTTGTGGTCACCAATCAAGATCAGATGACGACACGACATGCTCAATGACATTGCTATGTGAGCTTCTAAGACCTCTGCTGCTTCTTCGACAATAACTATGTTTGGTCCGACTTCCTTCAAAACTGCCTGATATCTGGCAGCCCCCGACGTTGTCATTCCTATAACGGATGCATGTTTCATAATTTCTTTGTCTTCTTGTTTGACGGCTTCTTGATAACGTTCAGACAGCTCTTCGAATTCAGCCCTCATGTCATCTATTTTCTGGTATTGTTGTATACAGAATTTATGTACCCAGAGTCGGTACAATTTCCATTTTGTCGGTTGATCAAGTCGCCAAACTTGTTTTACTTCGGATTCCTGCTCTTCAGACATAATATCTACACTTGATATCATCCTTGCCAATCTTGATCTAAGGAGGGAACGATAAAGCTTATCTACTGCCGCCTCCCATTTAGTTTTAAAATTAGTGGGTACGCTGGTATTTGCGTGGAAAGCTATAGAATTGGCTCGAATGGTGTTTACCAAACCTCTGTTCAGTCCATAGGTTACATCGTCGGATATATCTAATGCAAGTGTTCGAAGTCTGTGTTTCCCTTCACAATCTACCGTGATGTTTTTATCTTCGTCTACTTTTACATATTTCGCCGCCTCAAGACGACATTCATGTTGAATTCCAGTTATCCCGAGCCATTTGAATATGTAGGAAAATCCTGCTCCTTTGAAACGATTTCTTTTATTCGGCATGCCATCTACAAGACTATTATAGAGTCTGCCCATAACAGTACGCAATGCACGTTCATGTATCACTTCAGAACGATACAGATCTATTGAACTGGTTAAATCAGAAAGTATTTGTAATTTTTTATCGAGGTCAGCTTTCGCTTGCTTCTTGTTACACTGCATGATTCCAATTGGTGTCCTTATACCATGGTGCATCCGTCGTATTTTCTTGAGATTGATTTCTTCTAAAAGCTCGCTTTTACTTCTCCCTCCAATGCGAAGTATATCTCCTTTGAAGAATTTTACTATACCTTCCATAAATTGATCCAGGGCGTGGTTCGTGTAGCAGACAATCAACATAGGTTTCACAGTTTCCCCAGTTCCGGCCCATACAGATCGATTGTGTAGTAATATTTTGGCAATCTGCAAACCGATGTATGTTTTCCCGGTACCAGGCGGACCTTGGACAATGGCAAATTCTTTGGTAAGAGCAGCTTGTACGGCCTTGTATTGTGACTCATCGAGGTTCAGTAGCTCTTTCTTCGGCCAGGAATCCAACTTGCTGACATTAACCGATTTCGCGGGCTTTGATTTTATTGAAAAATCATGCGTTGTTGCTCGTATAACGCTTCCCATATTTCTCAGACGACTTTCTGCATGCACTGTGTAGTTTTGATCTACTAAGGTGCGCAAATCATACGTTTCTGTGGTCGATAAATAAGACGGGCGCGCAACGTCAACATTTCGACCTAGGATGTAATTTTCAAACGGAAGATCTCCCGGTTGAAGAGCTTGCATTCCAGAGAGTACATGCTTGTAAGACTCATAGTATGCCGATGATTCTGCCATGTTGAAATTTTTGCTTAAAACATCCTTGACCGTTATAGATTCGTCAACAAAATGAATAGTCAAAACACCTGCCTCGATTGAATCTCTGTCAACCACAGTAGCAATATAGAAATCATTCAAGCCAACGTCAGTAAGACACACAAGGCTCCCGTAGATCAGTCGTTTGCTTTGCTTCCATTTTATCCTCCGGTGACTGGCATTTATTGAAAGTTGTAACTTGTAACCGAGACCATTTTCGGTCAAAACAGGTGACTGAATAGTTATGTTTTCGTATATTCGAATATCTGTTTGTCTTCGTCTTTGGCCAGCGGCTTGACCGTCTCTGTTTTGTTTCGAATCTATGTATTCAATCAATCCTTCCCTTAATGGTCCTACGAAATCTTCCCTCAGCAAACGGTATTGTACATCAAGATAATGATCAAGGTCCTCGTACTGTTCATTAACTTTATTAGGTCTCAAAAATGGCCGCCCTGTCCGGAGAAGTTCAGCTTTGCACGGAGTAACGGGATAACTCCTAAAGTCATCAGGTGGTCTTTCGTCGCTTCTAGACGGACGTTTGTCCTTTTCGGAATGTTTCTTCAATTCTTTGAATTGATGCAATGCGTCTAATACATTTTCATCCACTGATCCAATTTTATTAAGCCCTTCAACGACTTGATTGATCATGGTGTAAATCCGCGTAAATACAAATAGTGATGATGGATTTCGCTGTAACTGAGCCATGGCAATACTCAGTATATTCTGTATTGCCGTTTTTATGGTGTGTACGTCCACGGATTCTTCTTCTATTTTTGATGACAAATCAATTAAAAACAGATTTACTGAGTTGAAGAAGTCCGCTTCCTTTAAGGTTTCAAATAAGCCAATCATTTGCTTTGGTGTAGTTTTTGATAAATACGCCTCAGCAAGAACTTTTAAGAAAACTTCTAAAAAATCATGTTCTCTGGCGGTTCTCGCTAAACAGTCTTGCAATACATCTTTCCTTTTCGTAAGCTCTATGACAATGTAGCAAGGGTCTTTACCCAACATATCTTTTAGAAATGGGAAACCCATTGTCCTTTTCCTTGCATTTCTGTCTCTGTTTGGGTCTGATGGATGGTTTGAGGTACGTCTGTCAAAATCATTATTGGTCACTGGTTCTTGGAAGTTAGGTTTGCTGTTATTCGCCGGAGGTTTGGTGTTCAACACTTTGGGTCGACAACCATTTACTTCAACGCTTCTAGGTGGACCGCGTTGCGTCACAGGTAACCCATTACGTGCAGAGGTGGTTCGTAATCTCCCGTTTGACGTTGGTTTAGTTGGACCTTTTCCCATATAAAAATCGTTACCTCGGTTCTTGAAATCACGTGCGTCATCCTTTGATTCTCTTTGCCTCCAATGAGGTGCTCGGTCTTCCGTCGTTCCGTTTTCTTTATCATTGGTCATGTCTTGAAGTCGACCTCCACGCGACCTTGATCTCTTCGGATTCCTACCAAAAATATATAACAATACAAACTATTGTTTATTCCGTATTATTATCATGTGTGAATATTGACATATACATGTGTATCAAGATGAAATATGAACATCTGGTCAAATCCTCTTTCAAAAAATCTAAAGAAGGTGTGTTAGCATTGACCAATGAGAGCTCATTATCCTGGAAGGCGTGGTAGCATTGACCAATGACAGCTCACTATCCTGGAAGGTATGTCAGTAAAAACAATGAGAGATGACGAGAGAAAGGTGTCCAGACTTTTTACCAATAATTACAAAATTATGTCAAATTGACCTTTGTCTGTGTTATTATTCAAAGAGTTTTCATCTGTACATTCGTGTTCTGTTTGAAACTTGGTGACAATGTTTACAATCATTGATTTCATGTTTGACTTAAGTACGTATTCGTAAGTACGTGTTCATACAGTTAATCTGCATTTTTTGCGGCGGGGACTTGGAATTTTAATCATTTGTTGGCTTATGTGTGGGCATGTCTTGGTGTAGTTGTGCTGCGGTGTTACTGATTGCTGCGCTCCGCTGCCTGTCTTGTCCGATTTCCTCATACCCCTTTTCATCCCTGCCTTATTGATTAATAACACCCAGTTTTTTGAGAGAGGAGAGTGAAATATTCTTGTAGTGCGACATAATGGATCCTGGATACTGTTTTATCAACGTATCTACGGAAATCGTAAGCTTACGTTAACATTTAAATTCTGTATTACTGTTTACCAACAGTTTACTGCAAATTTGAGACAGATATTGTTTGTATCAATTCATTAAATGAATTGTTATTAGTGTAACCGTTCTATTTTCCACATTTTACAGTTATAAAGTATCATAGAGAATTTGAATTTGATTATAAGTTTAAAGTGTATAGAGCTATATCGGAAGATATTTTTTTTAAGTTTCAAAAACTGAAAAACAATTATGTTTTCATATCCATTAGATCATTTTTGGCTTCAGTTTTAACAGAAACTTTCTCTGTGATTTATTGGACATGCGAACTGTCCATTTTCATTCGAAAGTGTTTCTAGAACACCCTATGAAACCATAGGAATCGTATTTTTCGACGATTGAATCAAAGTACACGGAACCATCCAAAATCGGAATTTGTAATGTTGGCCAAAATGAAGTTGAAACCGTTTGTTTTTCCGTAAATAAAGAGTAATTTTCTGGCAAGTTTTAACGACATTCTCATTCGAAGCAAAATTATATGTACAGATTTTGATATAAATGGGTATGCATGTTCAGTGGATAACTACAAAGAACCAGATAAAATTTCATATGGTTAAATCTAATGGCAAAGAAATGGCAGTGATCATAAATGGTGTCAATTTTTAGTCCAAGTTTTAGTTTCAGTCTTACAACACTGGTGAATAAGGCCCCTGGGTCGGTATTTATAAAGCATCTTTTGTGAAAACTAAGTGTATCAACTAAACAGGAAAACTAATACAAACAATTATTTACCTCGTTCAGAAGCATTATGTAAAAGAGCTACAGTAACAATGTAGAAAACATGGGCTATTTTTGTTTGTTGTGGAATATGGGCAGCTAAACAATGCCACTTCATTAGTTATTAATTAATCTTATTCATGAATAAAACCATTGGTATGTCGCCTCCTTGTGTAGACTCCCATTTGTATCCCTAGTTATGTCATTTAGCAACAACTGAGTTTCAATATTACTTTCTCACATTTGTTTTTGAATGGGATGACTTTGGACTTTATTGCCCTAATCTGTAGCCGAGACAGTGTTTATAATGTTGCATGATGGCTTGGTAAATATATCGAGACAGCGATTGTATTATGTTATGTAAGCTAGGTTACCATCCGGTCAGTGATAAACGCTCAACGTTTAAATACTGCGAATAGTATAGGAAGTAGAGGTAATTATGTATTAACTAGATGCTGGAACATACATATGGCGTTGGGGTGGCATATGCCCTGATATGCTTTGTGACTGGAAAAAATTTTTTGACGACAGGAACAATCCCTGTTCTTCCAGTGCCATCGGCGCTTTGATTATTTTATGGCATTTTTAACAATATTTAAAATGTCCGTTATCAATTCAAATCTGTTTCTGTCTTTACTTATTTCATACGAGTTCGCCCTTGGTTATGACACCTTTGAAAATACATAAATGCTACATTTCAAAATTAGACGACTAACTTCGATCACTGAAATATGTCTTACCGCTTGGTATCCCTTGAATCGGCCATCTTAGTTCGTAGTGTGCGTCATAGAATGTGTATGTACCAGTACTTGTTCATGGAAATTCATGAAAATTCTGAAATTATATTTGAGTAACGTCACAACAGGCTTTAACTAGTTTAGTCGAACCACAAGATATATGTTTGTGGCAGAATCACTCTTATTACTCCATAGTTCGACCTATCGGTCTTTTACAAGAGCTATATTTTTCATTACAGGTTAAAGCTTGGCAGTATAAGGTGACATATTGAGTAATTAGAGTAATTCTGCTACAAATATTATTGTTATCCCCTTTTATGGATGTATGGTTTATTTCGAGAAACGTTTGGCATTATGCCCATGAGTTTACAATCAGTACAATACATATACAAATACAATTACAATAGTGTACGGATTTGGCCCAATTATTGCTCTCTGGATAAACCTCCAAATCGTTAAACTTCATTTTATATACTATTTTAACATATTTATTATTATCACACTGTATTATTTTTAGCCAGTATTTAACAACATTTCCCAGACGCTTGGTAATTAGGTTTGTTCCTCCTAGTTCCCCATACACAAAATTGTTATAGGTTTGGGATTTGACTCTAAGCAATTGTTTACAATTATTATTATTATATTATTATTATACCATATTTATATAGCCCTTTTTTCATGTATACACACGTTCAAGAGTGCTGTACAATCATGACTAATACATGGTTAAAACAGTATATAATGTACATAAAATATAGAAGTAGGACCTACTAAACCCAGTAGGCGGGGGCTCTACTTAACCCAGTAGACGGGGCTCTACTTAACCCAGTAGACGGTGCTCTACTTAACCCAGTAGACGGGCTTCTACTTAACCCAGTAGACGGGGCTCTACTTAACCCAGTAGACGGGGCTCTACTTAACCAAGTAGACGGGCTTCTACTTCACACAGTAGACGGGGCTCTACTTAACCCAGTAGACGGGGCCCTACTACACCTTGTAGTAGGGATCTATTGAAGACAGTAGACTGGACTCTACTTAACCCAGTAGGCGGGGCTCTACTTTACCCAGAAGACGGGCCCTACTAAACTTAATAATAGGGATCTACCATTAGGTGGATGGGCTTATAGTCCTGGGAACATGTGGGTCGTTGGCTCAATCATAGGGCGCCAAGTTAATGGGAAACATACACACAGTCAGCATTAATAAGCTATAGTAAAATAGTGCGTTTTCAGCGCTTTCTTGAAGGACGGTAGTGTTTCACTGTCTCTGGGCGCTGTTGAATAGTTAAGATGAAACCTTTCAATCTTCATACTATCATTAAAACCCCATATTTCGCTACCGTAATTTAAAATAGGAACAATAAGTTTATCAAAAAGGTCCAAACGGTGAGTTATATTCATACAAGGGAATGTTACCAAATTTGCCCTTTAATTTATATAACGCCTTTTGTGCCTGTCCTGATAATGTGTTATAAGTACTTGAAAATGACCCCCTTCCCTTGTTCAATTTCAGAAAAAAACACTATGTCATCTGTGTATAATAAAAGGAACATTTTTAAAACTCCGATATCAACTCCTTCGTGTCCATTTAGCATGATTTATTCTTCAATATCATTCAAGTACATCGACAATAAAAACGGCGATAATGATTCCCCTTGCCTTATACATAAAACAAACAATTCAACTCATCCTTGCTTATATCATTGTCATATTTTACATTAGATTTCACACTAACATACATTGATTTTATAATATCAATAATTTTACCCCTTAGTCCAATTATTAACAATTATACCACATATTTTCACGTACAACGTAATCAAAAGCTTTTGTGAAATCAACAAAAGTTTGTTTTTTTTGTTAAACAATGTTATTGAGGTATGACAGCAATTTCACTGTAAAACTTGTTCGTTCACATACACAGGATATCAAATATCAAGTATTGCTGAAATGTGCATAATGTTATAATATGACCAAATTAAGTGAACAAACTCTTGAACAGGGAAGGCTGCACTCAACTTAATCTGCCGAGCACCGAAAACATTAACGACACAACTACATGGTGCAAGGCGCACACACAACACAAAGAAATGATTAAATGCACAAGTTCCCGCTGCGAAAAGGCAGTACGACCCATTTCACAAAGAAGTAACAAAAAAACGGTGATCCCAAGTGACCGAATACAACACAGCTAAGACTTGATCTAGTTCCCCAAGTCCCCACATTAAAATTATGAGTGAAAATTGTATACTTTTATAGATATTCACAAAATAGTACCATTTTTTCTACTTTCAGTTTGCAAGGATGTTGGAGTTTTGCATGATACAAGTTCATTACGGTAACCATGTTTCACACTGAATATGTCTTTGTAAGAGGTTTTTCCTTACACATGTTATACTATTGACGATGTCCCAAACAACAAACTTTGACCTTGAATGAAATGTTGACATTCTTTGTGAACTAGAAAGCTTTACAATGACAATGACAATGGCATTGGCATTACGTCAGAGCAGAGATCGCTCCTTCTGGTTGTTTGTCAAATGTTTTCAAGTTATTCCATTGTCCGTGGTAATTATGTATCATTAAAATTTATTTAAAGGGTATGATTGACAACTGGCGTGATCTCAATTACTGTCACGCTTCGATAAGTTTGCTTAGATCTATTTTTTATATATTTTCTGTTATCTTATTACATTACTGTAGTTGGCCATAATACAATACATGTACTTTATTCTGTATCTAACAACTTCAAGTTGAAGTCTTTTGAATGAAACATGCAATTTATCATGCAACTACCGTGGTAACTGCGTGATAACACCTAGGATACATGAACTGATAACATGCATTGTAAAATGTGTACAGCAACGCCCATCGATAAATCTAAAGATAAAAACGTTAAAGAGGCATTCCCTTTAACTTTGATCGTTTAAATCAATTCAGGAATATTATAGATTAAATGAGAATCAGTATCCTCAAATTTTCAACAAACAGCTCCCACTAATTACCGAGAAAACAATGAAAACATATTGCCGTAACGAGTCAAATTAGTCACAAATTGTTTCCCTTTGACCACATAATAATAAATCGCTGGAAGCGATAACTTATAATTAGTGATTTGGCCATATTTTTGACATTATGGAGACATATTTGCGCACACTTTCTTCTGACAAATTTTGATAATTTATAATAATTAGTACATTTAACTCATTAAATGTGATAGTAGAGAAAAAATGCTAGTTATAGGGAATGCCTCTTTAAACCTAGGATACATGAACTGATAACCTGCATTGTAAAATGTATACAGCAACATGTCGACATGATATTCCGAGGGTTTACGATATGAGTTGCATTGTTTAAAGTTTTTAGTTTAAAGTATTTATGTAATGACTTTCCTTGAATCTGGGTTCGTGCAACGAGTATGTATGTTCTTAAACTACACATGTGTAACATAACACTCAAATTAAATTGAAATCTATTTTGGGCTTGTTTGCTTTTTTAGTATCATAAATGTTAAAACGAATCTATTACTCGTTGTCAATTCATAGATTTATAGTAAACACGTTCATGAAATATTATTAATATAAATTTATATCAATTGACAAAAAGTGTTAGATCCCCAATACACCGCACAAAGAACGTTTCAAATAGATCTAAAATCTTTAATAATCGACTTAACAATTCGATCGATGATCAATAATTTCAAAGGAAAATTATATCCCTTTCTTGTTGGGAGAGGTGACCAAGACGTAGGGTGCGCGTTTCGGGTTAGAGATGTCCCGGGCTCAACCCTCATCTGGATCACTGGTTGATTGTTCTAAGCAAGAATAATCAACATGCTCCACTACGCCAAGGTACAAATTGGTACCAGTAAGGGCTTTGTTTATTTCTGGGCTCCACAGATCGATATTGGCTGCCACACCCACCGGGGAGAAATATTCTCACTAGGGAGACTCGAATGTAGGTTTCCTTAGGTTGTCCAAGTACTTGGGGAAGTTAAAATTCCAATGGGTGGTTGAGTGGTTGAACAGCTAAAACAGCCCTCGAAAATTGGTAACATTTTTAACTTAACCAGGGCATTCCATATTTGATCTATGATCCACTTTTCTGGGGATCTAATAATGAATGGGAATAATCGCTGCTGATGAAAGTGAAATGCTTAGTGAAAAGTCGCTGCTGATGAAAGTGAAATGCTTAGTGAAAAGTCGCTGCTGATGAAAGTGAAATGCTTAGTGAAAAGTCGCTGCTGATGAAAGTGAAATGCTTAGTGAAAAGTCGCTGCTGATGAAAGTGAAATGCTTAGTGAAAAGTCGCTGCTGATGAAAGTGAAATGCTTAGTGAAAAGTCGCTGCTGATGAAAGTGAAATGCTTAGTGAAAAGTCGCTGCTGATGAAAGTGAAATGCTTAGTGAAAAGTCGCTGCTGATGAAAGTGAAATGCTTAGTGAAAAGTCGCTGCTGATGAAAGTGAAATGCTTAGTGAAAAGTAGAGACTAGATAGGTAAGTGCCGTGGATGGGTAAGTTTATCTGGCAAGGCGGAGAAATTTATAGGGTGAGCCGGAAGTGACTGGATAAATTATATTAAATATAACAGGTTTTACTATAAATATTTATACTGTACCTTAGACTATATAGTTTTATTCTATGCTCCGTATGTCCGTCCTTTCATATAGTGTAGGCCACTTTAACAAATGACGTCAAACGTGAAGATAGTTGTATAATTAATTGATTCTACTTTGAAGTTTTCCGAAAACGCTTACAAGACCTAGTTCAGTGTTTTCTGAAAACATAAAGTAGATATATACATTATAAATGACCCGCACGTTGATATATAATGTAGATTATGTACTATAGCTCGGCTATTTTGACACGAGCCTGAACTCTTGCTGGGTATAATTTAACAGTCGATATATTACCTACGTTTACAACACCGAGTGTATGTTAAAATTTCATAATCGGGGAGTATTACGAAGACGCCTGAGATGTAATACCTAAAACACAAATCTTAAATATCGATTTTACACGATTTGCTTGCGGAAATTGATATATTCAAAGCAAAAACCTTGCAATATATTCTTGCATAAAGGTCAGGTTCAGGTCAAAATGGCCAAGCTATACATTCCATTGATATCGATACTTTTCAACCACAGGTAACTGTATCATTGATAACAAAAAATATTTTTAGAAAAACAATTTACGTTTTGCTCTTATTCAACCTGTCCGAACTTTATTCTTAGCTTATGATAACACAAACTTTTTCAACCTGTCCGAACCTTATTCTGAGCTTATGGTAACACAAACTGTTTCAACCTGCCCTAACCTTATTCTTAGCTTATGATAACACAAACTGTTTCAACCTGTCCGAACCTTATTCTTAGCTTATGATAACACAAACTGTTTCGACCTGTCCGAACCTTATTCTAAGCTTATAATAACACAAACTGTTTCGACCTGTCCGAACCTTATTCTTAGCTTATGGTAACACAAGCTGTTTCAACCTGTCCAAACCTTATTCTTAGCTTATGGTAACACAAGCTGTTTCAACCTGTCCAAACCTTATTCTTAGCTTATGATAACACAAACTGTTTCAACCTGTCCGAACCTTATTCTAAGCTTATGATAACACAAACTGTTTCGACCTGTCTGAACCATATTCTAAGCTTATGGTAACACAAGCTGTTTCAACCTGTCCAAACCTTATTCTGAGCTTATGATAACACAAACTGTTTCAACCTGTCCGAACCTTATTCTAAGCTTATGATAACACAAACTGTTTCGACCTGTCCGAACCTTATTCTTAGCTTATGGTAACACAAGCTGTTTCAACCTGTCCAAACCTTATTCTTAGCATATGGTAACACACGCTGTTTCAACCTGTCCAAACCTTATTCTTAGCATATGGTAACACAAACCGCTTCAACCTGTCCGAACCTTATTCTTAGCTTATGGTAACACACGCTGTTTCAACCTGTCCAAAACTTATTCTTAGCATATGGTAACACAAGCTGTTTCAACTTCAGTTTAGTCAACATAACAAAACAAGCTCAAAAGAAGCGCTAAGCCAGCAAAATGGGAAAATCGGACAAGGAAGGCAGCACTCAACTCAACAAGCCGAAAACAACAACAACAGCACAATATAATACAAAATAATAATTTTAAGTCCAAGTTCCCGCAGCAAAAGATCAGGACGACCCAGTTTAACAAGGAAATAACAAAACAAACTGTGATCCCAAGGCAGTCAAGATCCGACCGAGTTAGCCAAGGCCCGCTGCAAAAATAACAGGACGACCCAGCCGCACAAAATCTTTCATATAAGTACAGGAATGCCAAAACGGTGACGCAAAGCGATCAAACGAGTCTCTCTGAAAGTTCAAGGACGTCCTGTCCGCATTTTGGTAAGGTTGATATTAATGAATAAATACAGTATCTAAACAAAGTATGAAAAATGAAAATAAAGAAAGAATTTGAATGAAAAAGAAAAAAAGAAATTAAATTAATAAAGAAAATAATGAAAGAAGGAAATTAAATTAATAAAGAAAGAAAGAAAGAAAGAAACAAGTTTTGAACAATACAATATACTCGAATACCTTAGATAATGTAAATGTGTTCCGGGTAGCCTTCTATTCAATGTGTGAGATATCAATTGACGACAAGCATAAATATATGTATGTAGGTATTATTTTCTGAAAACGTTTGTCCTACTTGATATGCGTTTTCAGAAAACAGATACATTATCTAATGCGTAGTTGATTGAAATTTATGACTGCATACATGTACATGCTTTATTTATGCATGTGACTGTACGATAATGATGATAATTTGTTGCGGACATTAATTTATGTAATATGATAAAGTAAAATGCCAGTCAGCTTTCTGCTGAAATATGTCAGGCATATCTGTATGTGCCTCCACCCGGATTTTAACCCGGGGCGCCAGATAAGACGACAAGCGCACTAGCTAGTTAACCACGGAGCTAATGACAAAAAGGGTGGAGAGAGCGAAACGAACATCACAGACAGGAACTGGAACTCTGTAGTGCAACTTTTTAGTTACTTCCCTTGGTATATATACAAGTACTTATTTTGAATCAATCGTAAAAGCTCGGCCATTTCCGTTTGTCTCTGGTAAATACATATTTTCAATTGGATAAAAATCAAGGCGATCAGAATAATTCTGATTGTGTACATCCTGCAATTTCATTGGCCGAAATTCTTTATAAAACACAAACTACAATTTGAGCCAATGAAAATACAGTTTACATCACAGTCCGACACACCTTATGACAAAAACCAACGTTCACAAATAATTACCCAAATACTCACAATTTTTTTTTCTTATACGTGCACATTGCGCAGTGTGTTTGTGTTGAGGTGTTACTTAATTCTGTGCTCGGCTGGTTAAGTTGAGTGATGTAATCAGTGTGAAAACTTTATTCTTAGTATGGCTAATACATAATTAATTATGTAATGTTTACACAATGTATCGTTGAGTCAACTTCCGGTTTTCGCAGTAAGTCATACAGGTTGAATTGTATATAAAATGTAATTAAAATTTCCCAATAAGTCATACAGGTTGAATTGTATATAAAATGTAATTCAAATCTCCCAATAAGTCATACAGGTTGAATTGTATATAAAATGTAATTAAAATCTCCCAATAAGTCATACAGGTTGAATTGTATATAAAATGTACTGATATTGTCCCAATACGATACAAAATGCCATTATAATCTCGCAATAAGTCGTACAGTACAATTTGGTGTAATAGCGGTGGTTATCAGTTTTGTGGTGTATGTAATCAAAATACTGTAAAATTATTTAATTTCGATGGGACGAAGTTTTGAGGTTTCGGTAAATCTACAATTTCCGTGGGATGTTAATTCGTGGAATTTGCATTTCAGGTAATAAATACAAGGATCAAAATTATTGTTCGAAGTGATTTGATATCGTGGTTAAAGGCAAACCACGAAATCCACGAAATCTTTCCCCACCACACGAAACTTAATGATTTTACAGTTTGATTAAAACGTTTCATTCAAACAAAGTAAACGAGGGTTGCCTATCTTTTTACTATGATTGTGCAATTTTGCTATCACCAATAGCTGTTTAATTTTCGAAAAATATTTGTTATATATTGGTATTTCATATACATTTCAGCATGATAACGCCATCTGTCCTTTATTCGTACTAAGGTGGCTGTGTCCACAGGTAACCCTATCGTTGAAAACGAAAAAAAAAACGAAAAATAAATAAAATTGAAAATTGAACATTTATATTTTTCTTTATAAATTAAAAAAAAGTTTTCGTTTCAATGATACAGTTACCTTTGACTGTGTCATCGTTCTAACTTAGTTTAATCTAAGCCCTCCTCAGTGCAGTCAAATATCACAGTAGTTTCAAAAACAGAGCAGAGCAGAGCAGAGCAGAGCAGAGCAGAGCAGAGCAGAACAGAACAGAACAGAACAGAACAGAACAGAACACACCAATCTTATACCGATCTTGGTACCTAATGTTGTTTTTATTATTTGTACTATTATGTTTTAAAATTGTACTTTACCTGCCATGTTATATGACCCATAATTGGAAATAAACTTTATTCTATTATTCTTTTCGACCGTTTATCAACCCAAGTCGTAATTGACAAAGATGTATGAATCATAATAGAGTAAAACTTCGTTATCTAGAGGACTCATCGGGACATGCCAAATGCTCGAGATAAGCATGGCGCTCGACATATCCGAATCGCTTGATGATTTATTTTTATTTTGACTAAGTGTAAGTGTTTACATTGCGCACATTGTACATGTATTTCGTTGTTTCGTTTTAAGACGAGTATCGTCATTGTTTATCATTGTTCACACATTTTGAACTGTGTAGACTCGTTGATTGGTACCTTTGTATAGCTTGGTTATTTTGACTTGAGCCTGACCTTTATTCAAGAATATATTACAAGGTTCTTGCTTTGAATATATCAATTTCCGCAAGCAAATCGTGCGATATCGGTTTTTCAAATATGTGTTTGTATTACATCTGAAGCGTCTTCGTGAGACTTCCCGATTATGAAAACATACAATCGGTATTGTAAAAGTAGGTAATATATCGACTGTTAAATTATGCTAATCAAAAGGTCAGGCTCGTGTCAAATTGGCCAAGCTATACATGTATATATTTACATTCCTCGCATTGTGTAAAAGTTTAATTAAGGGAGATAACTACTATGGGGAAGTTGCATCCTGTGATGGGTTTAAAACTGAAGTATTGTCTCTTTGTCAATCAGATGTTGGCGGAACGTGGGAAAATCCATTTCTTGTTCGGGCACATTCTGATCACCTCGGTTTTTATCCAATGGAATGAATTTACCGGAGACGAACGGAAATGGCCGAGCTTTTACGATTGGTTCGGGCATAGTGCTGTGTATTTGTAATACGGGATGTTTTTTTATGTTTTCTCTTCCCGGCTGGTTAAGTTGAGTGCTGCGTTTCATGGCTGAGCCTATTATACTTATCTTATGTCCATCAGTTGTTGCATACAAATAAATACAAATACATGTCATTTGTATAGCGCAAAAATTATGAAATCATATTCTATTGCGCTTCACACTTATATACATTCACTTAAAAACATTCAATTTAAAACCTGGATTCTAGGAACTAGATTCACTCATTGCCTATAAAACTTCCTATACAAATAAGTTTTCAAATATGCTCTGAACCTGGTTTCACTTTTCATGTCTTTAAGATAGTTTGGTAGATCGTTCCACCATTTTGGACCAGTGACGGCCATAGATCTGTCTGCTAATTTTGTTCGCCGTCTAGGGATGTGAAAGTTAGTGTCATTTTGTGATCTAGGGAAAACTGGGCATGCCCAACTATGTTGCCTTTATAAATAAAAATATTTATTATTAATAACAGCAGCAGCAGCAATAACAATTGTCTAAACGTTGGTCTATAGACGCCAAATTCGAATTCAGTAAAAAGGCGGAAGTTAAATTCTTATAGAATTATTTTCAGCCGTTCACAAACAGAGATTTTAAATGATTGGCTAGTAAGGAGATTAAGGCGATTGTTAAGAGTTATGAAAACCCGTATATCAAATGTCACTAATTCTATAAACGCATTCAGTCATCATAAAATAGGTATCAAAGGCGTTTAAAAATACGATTGTAATGAATGTTAGAAATTATATAGTTTATTGGAGTAAAAAATGCTAAATGCGGAAAGTTATGAATACTGGTAGATTTACAAAATGTAGTTTAAAATAGTTGCTTTGTATTAAATTCTGAAGAATGCAGCCAAGACGTTGAGGAAAATAAAATTGACCATTGTAAGTTGCAACAGAGGTTTTTGCAACTTCATTATTAGTGCAAATAAACACAAGGTTCGAATATTCCAGATTCTCACCTCAGAATAGAAATTTCGAATTGCTTAACTGATCGAAGTTGAGCGCTTGTCGGGTGTATAAACTGATTTTATGACTTATTGGGAGACTATATAATTCAACGTGTATGACTTATTGTGAATAAAACCATCTGTGCTTTACGTACACTATATGCAATGTTTGGGAGCCTACACAATTCAATGTGTATGACGTATTGCGATAGCAGGAGGTGACTCGTTTATACTTTATGTATTTTTACGGATGAGAAAATAGTGCTTCTCAGTGTCTAAAGAAGTTGTTTAAAAATGGCGGATAGGTTTAGACACCAGTGGGAGGGGAAACTACAGTTCCTATTCACCAGTTTCGGATATACAGTAGGACTGGGTAATATCTGGCGTTTTCCGTACAACTGTTCAAACAACGGTGGCGGCATATTTCTTATACCGTATTTTCTGACCGTAGTTTTCTGTACAGTTCCCATATTGTTCTTAGAAACATGTCTAGGTCAATTTTCATCCAATGGACCGATTGCTGTTTGGAAGCTATGTCCGTTGTTCAAAGGTGTTGGCTGGGCAATTATTTTCAATATTTTTATGACGAATATAAACTACATCGTCATCGTCATGCATTCGTTTTATTACCTCCTCGTCGCCTTTGCAAGTATCGGAACAAGTGCGCCGTGGCAAACTTGCGACGGGACATGGAATACAAACTTGTGCAAAAAGATGGCTACCCAGACTTTGAAAAAATGCATAGTGATGTCATGAAAATTGCTGCTTTCAACGGCCTGCTGGACTCTTCCTGTGTAAATAGTCTGAAAAGCTCGATGAATAAAACTGTCGTTGATAAATTTGATGCATATGTGGACACATACAGTGAATGTAAGATTAAGTATAGTTCACCCGAAGAAGAGTATTGGAACAGGTCAGTTTAGCAAATTAAATAAGTTCATTATATCACATGACTTTCCTTGTATCCAGGTTAGTGGAGCGAATACGTATAATCTTATACGTAACGTGTGTGATATAAAGCTATAGCTACATGAGTGTGTTTTTCCAATAAAACTGCGTATTTTGCGCTTTTAGTGCCATATGATATAAAGAATCTATCACTTGTTGCCAATTGATATATTTATATTAAACTTGTTCAGGAAATATTGTTAAGCTCACCAGAGGCTCGCTTAATAAAATTTCCAAGACTCGTCTAAAGTCACATTATTGCTCCCACAACCTTTTTCCTATCATCCATTTTACATACAATTAATTATGGAACCATTAGGCTGTTTCTTAACAAATGACCAAAACACGACGATAGAATGTTTAATTACATGTTCTCCCATCTTATGTTGTTTTCCACATTTGGGAAACAACTAAAGTGCTCAAATTGCATCATTTTGTAAACAATAAATGCATATTTTAAAGTCTAAGGGTAGCAACTCTTGCAAATGAGTATTTTGTTCACCATTCAATTTGCTAAATACAATATTTGATCTACTATTTCGACAGATATAGTTAACATTCTATCGTGGAGTATTGGTCATTTGTTACGAAACAGCCAACTGATTCCATAATTCATTGTATGTAATGTATGATCGGGAAAAGATTGTGGGAGAAATAATGGGACTTTAAATAATCATTACTGTAAAATCATTAATCATTGACTCGAGTGGAGTTTAATTTCGTGGATTTCGAAGATGGTCTCAATCACGAATAAATCCCCACGAATGTTATTAATTGCTTTAGTATCGGTGTTTGACTTCCTCGAATTTACATCCCAGCGAAATGGTCTTTTCACCCAAACTACGATATTTTGTCACATAGAAATTAAATACTTTTATAATCATTAATAACAAATTCTAATACACCTGTCTATTCAAACCACGCCCATCCCCCCGGGAAAAGGCAGAGACTTTACCTTTGCCTTTTTTTAACCCCGGGTAAAATCACTGCCTCTCCCCTAACCCATCCCATAGTTCCATGGAGAATGGTAACAATCTCATATATTACCCTTCCCATCGCTCTAAAACAGTGAAAAATTTAAGGCTATATTTTCGTTTGGGACGTGGTATCAATTGACTGGTGCATACGATCGGTGCATCCGGTCGTCAGTAATCATAAATGCTTGAGTCTGGCAACAGTAAATATCTAATTGGTGCTTTTCTTCATAGAAATCATATAAATCCAACTAACGATAAAGTCATGGAGGTTGAACTCCTCAAGCCCAAACGCTGAACAAATATTGCCCTTCTCTCGAATACTCGTAGTTTAATGTTATAATGTACACCAACGTTTCAATTAAAGTTTTACACCTACAAACAAATTTTTAGCGATTTTTTAACCACACCAATATTTTACTTCCTACTAAGATTTCTTATTCCTTTCCAAATTAAGGTTGAATAGGGGGGGGGGTTCAAGTTACAGTACATCGGTAAAGTAGATATTAGTAATTGATAGACAAAATCGATAAAATGACTGTGTCTGTTTGTTAAAACTATTTTAAAAGCGTCCTGGCACTCTGAAAATGTATCTGAATTATATGAATAATAAAAATATAACTTAATGTACGCATGGATCAGTGTTCTCCCCCCCCCCACACACCCCAATGACGTTTTTGCCCTAAATGGCTAGCTGTCACCCCCCAGTTTTGATGCACTGTACTATATAATTGTTAATTAGGAAGTTCAGGACACAGGTAACAGTATCGTTGAAAAAGAAATTGAAAAAAAAAATTGAAAAATAATTTTTTTCTCGAAATTTAGGTATTATATACTACCTAATTTTCGAGAAAATTTTCTTTTTTCAATTTTTTTTTTCAATTTCTTTTTCAACGATACTGTTACCTGTGGTTCAGGATTGTAAGATGATCCGTGTCGGTAAAACATGTCAATGGGAACACTGTGGATTGGACCTTATAGGTAGAAGAAAATGAAAAGGTAAAATGTACTCTCTGAATTAAATGTATATATAATAAAAAAAAACTTAATGTAGGCATAGATTTGACCTTATAAATCTATACGTATGTACAAATGTACGTAAGCATTTGCGATTATTGAATTGTGACTTTTAGCTTAATACTAGTTAATACTAAGCTTAGTATAGTAATTAGTACAGTAAAACTTCGTTATCTCGAGGAGTGATCGGGACAGGTAAAATTCTCGAGATAAACCGGATGCTCGAAATAACCAAATGGTATTATTATTGATACAAACAGCTATTGGTTTTAATTTGTTCGAAATAGGCCGGGTGCTCGTGATATCTATACTCGTAATAACGAAGTTTTACTGTATAGTGTATACCCAAAGGTTACAGCCCAGGTGTCAGAGCCTATCTATACTATGATTTGCAGGTTTGTTTTGGACACACATGACTCACATGGTGTATCGGACCTAGGTGCTGTGGTTGGTAGAAATGCTATTGCCTTGCTGCTAGTATGGTTACTGGTGTATTATTGTTGTGTTCGGGGTATCCGACAACTTGCCAAGGTAAGTTGTGTTGTTTTTTATGTGTTTTTATGTTTTTTCTTTGTTTTTTTCGGAATTAACAAGTTCTCAACATGTTTCGACAACCTGCAAAGGTAGATTCATTCTGATGTGTGTCTTTTATTTAGTTTTTTGTTAATCCAGATTTAACAAATTCTCAACATTTGTTCAGTTATCATTTAGTGTAAAAGGCGTTCGATTCTCCTAAAATTGTTTCTTAACCAGTACTTGCCAATCATGCAGCCTCTACACAGGCACCGTGTTGCTACAAAGAATAAATCTTGCATTAAGCAATCAGTAGCTGAAGATGAAGCTTGTTTTTTCCATTTTAACTAAAGATTAAATTTAGGACAGTTTTTACTTGTTTTCTCAAATTATGTTCAATATATTTCAGGTAGCCTATGTTACAGCGACGTTTCCTATGATCTTTTTATTGGTGCTGTTAGTTCGTGGATTGACCTTGAACGGCCATGAGATCGGAATTCGGTTTTTAACAGAACAGAACAGAACAGAACAGATTTTTATTAGGACTTGTACGAAGTACATCATCCGATTCACATACATATTTACATAATATACAATAATGATCACGTGATCTATATACAAAAAAAGTTCAAACAAATATAACAAAACAATTGATAGAAAATACAGTTGTAGATGAGGATAAATAGTAATTAAACATTCAATATAGTTGTTCGCAAGAACAAAGCTTCTTTAATATATAAAGACAAATTAATGAGAACGTTTTTGTTACATGAATTTAATAACTCAATAAATTTGTAAACGGACGGACGTTGGTAAAAATAAATGCCGATATATTTCTTTCTAATGGCGTTAAAACATGGGCATATACAAACAAAATGAAACTCATCTTCTAAATCTAATCGGTTGCAACATAAACAATACCTTTCTTCTCTATTTACACGATTACGTGCATATCTACCCGTTTGCATTCTTAATGGAAGTACTGACAGTCTAAGTCTACAAAAATAAAATCTAAGGCTTTTTGGCAAAACATCTAAATAGCATTCATATTCATGTACTGGTTTAAATTCTTTGTATAATATTAAAACCGGACTGTGCAGTTGCCTACACCATTCCTGATTAAAACAATTAATCACTCTACTTTTAAATTCAGATAAAAATAACTTCTTATTAATTGTAGCAGCATTTTCGAAAACATACGTGAATCCATAATTGTTTAAAATTCTTCTAATATTCGAAACCCAATTTTGACGGCCTTTATCCGAATCAGTCACAGCTTCATTATAAACTGTACGTAATATTATGTTATCAGTGTTCGTGATTTTTAGCCAGTATTGTATAATGCGTACATAGCGGTGAATATAGAGAGGATACCTACCAAGTTCCCCGTAGACAGCAGCTGTACATGTATTACTTCTAACCTTTAAAAGGCGCTTACAAAATTTCAAATGTATCCTCTCTACCTCTTTAGATTTGGTGTAACCCCAAATTTCGGATGAATAATTAAGTACCGGTAGAACAAAAGCATCAAATAACATACAAAGTGTCTTAGGTTTCAAATCAAAGTCATTACATTTATATAAAAGTACATTCAAAGATTTTAAGGCCTTACCAACAAGATGCTCTATGTTAGCACCAAAGTTACCAGTATAAGTAAAAATTGTTCCTAAATAGTTGAACTCGTCAACCACCTTTAACACATCCTGATTGGTCGGAACTTGGTGATCTACGTATTTGGGCGAGTGCTGCAACACAAGCGATGTATTCTCTTGGTGTTGCTTTCGGAAGCCACATAGCTTTGTCGAGCTTCAACAAGTTTAACAACAACGTATTTCGTGACGCAATGATACTGGGTATGAACTCACAGTGTGTGTGACTCCTGACCCGGTAATTTTAAACATTGGGGAACGTACTCCGTGCTCCAACTCATACTCTGTACTCCAATTAGGGCATTTCATAGATACAAAAATTGCTGCAACTCTTTTATTACTGAATGGAAACATATAAAATGGGGGTTCATTTTCTTAATTAGATAATTCGCTACAAGTTGGAGTTGGTTTTTGATGCAAAGTTCTAAAAAAATCTGTTTTTTAAAGTTTGAGCATGGAGTTTGAGTATGAAAATGAGAAATGTTTATAATCACCGGGCCTGATGTCCGTTGCCTAACACGAAGCGCCAACGAGCGCTTTCATTCAGTTACCTCCAATTCAATTAAATATAGAAGGCATGGATTACCCCCCGTGTAAAGCGATACGTAGCGCCTTACTTAGGCAACGGACACCTGTTTTTTTTTTATCTTTTTGTAGTATAAACTTTACTTTTGGTCCGGTACAATATTGAGCATTTCGCATGACCTGAAAATGTTCAAATATTATTTTATACTATAGATGTTACCCTGTCTTTTTATTTTTTTTTTACATAAAAACATATATATTTTACTCTTGATTCGGTATAATGTTGAGCATTTGACATGACCTCAAAATGTTTAAACTTATTTATTAATATTTTCTCGGACACGTGTCTCATGTTTGTTTTATTATCTTATCATATCAATAAAACTGTTGACAGTGTTCAAAAAATATTAATATGAGCATTGCCAGAGACTTTAAAGAGGCATTCCCTATAAATTTGATCGTTTAAATCAATTCAGGAATATTATACATTAAATGAGAATCAGTATTGCATAAACTCCTCAAATTTTCAACACAAAGCTCCCACTAATTACCGAGAAAAGAATGAAAACATATTGCCGTAACGAGTCAAATTAGTCACAAATTGTTTCCCTTTGACCACATAATAATAAATCGCTGGAAGCGATTAATTATTATTAGTGATTTGGCCATATTTTTGACATTATGGAGACATATTTGTGCACACTTTCTTCTGACAAATTTTGATAATTTATAATAATTCGTACATTTAACTCACTAAATGTGATAGTAGAGAAAAAATGCTAGTTATAGGGAATGCCTCTTTAAGTTGTGTGTGTACTTCACCGAATGTCGTTTGGGAGAGGTAATCTGCCGTACCGGTACGAACTTTTGACTGCCGATTGCCGTTATAATGAGTTGTCGTTGCTTAGAGGTAAAAATACGCGGAAACTGCGGGGAGAAAATTGAATTGTCGTTGCAGAGAGGGAACCGTTGTAAAGAGGTGACGTCACGAGAGAGAATACTGTACATTAAGTCGAGAATATGCCGACGATCGGCAAAACGTGAAAGTAAGTATTCGCGAGAGTAAATTTCGAAATTGTTACGCCACGTAAATATGAACGATTCTACCTTATCAAAAAATACTATTGTTTTATTTGTTTTATTTTCCAGCATTTGTGAACACGTCGACAAGTATATTAAGTGCGTTTGTTGTGTTCGCTTTCCTTGGACATGCTTCATTCATACTGAACCGACCATTAGATGAAATACCAGCCCTAGATAACGGACCCGGGATGATGTTCATATCGTATTTGCAAGGTAACTAAAACTCTATATATAATTCTAGGGTTGTCCGCAAGACTGTAGTTACTGCTGATTATTTATAAGGGAGGACTACATTCGCCCTACGAGCTCCGTACGAGTTGATTTTTCTGAACTCGCACGACGTCCGTACGGAATCCGCACGGAGCCCGCACGGATATCCAGACTCACGAGTACGAGCATCATCATACGGATTTTCACAAGGTGATCTGGTGAAAACTATACTTCTGTACAACTCGTACGAGATCCGTACGAGCTGTGACCAGATGCTAAGAACGTACAAATACCGTTAGGATTAAAATAGTTTAGACTCGTACGAGTTGGTAAATCCGTACGAACATCATACGAGCATTGTGACCGTAGCATTAGTAATGTCCGGTTATAACGAAAATCAAGCATTATGACCATTTTCGTCTTTTGAGCGTTTTATTCACTCTGTAAGATTATGGAACAGGGAATTCTTCAGGGAATATGTCGAAAATTTGATATTCACGGAATGTGGCTTTTTAGTTCGTTATACCCTTAAGTCGCTCTATCAATACAACGAATATCTATCGAAATATTGGTAAAAGAATACCATAATAATGGATTCAAACATTCAAGGCAATTTAAATATTAGTGATAGAGTGTCATAAATGGAATATATCGCTGGCTAAAAATGAGAAGGTCGTAAGTGTGTTACGACCTTATACGACTAATGCACATTTGAAATCTATAGTATAAGGCACTTCATATGAGCCTATTGTCATGAAAATCGGAAATCGTCATATTGACCAAACCGAAGTCCAAAAAGCAGGTTTTTCCATATAGAATAAAGAGTAGTTTCAAGACAGTTTTTTCTTGTTTTCTCAATATATTGATTTTGCAGTTACGACCTTCTCATTCTTAGCCAGCGATATAACGTTGTGTAACTGGTTTGTTTATTAATTTGAATTGTGTTCCATCTTATTTATTTTCTGTGATTTTTTGTATCTCTTTTCAGGTATATCACAAATGCCCGAGTCATCTGTGTGGGCTTTCATCTTCTTCATGGTCGTATTCACACTTGGTTTAGACTCCGTGTTTGTGATGGTGTGGACAGTGTATGTATCAATTGAAGACGTCTTTCCAAATTATTTCCGAAAGTATGGCAAGGTTATCCTATTTGCCTTATGCCTGGTACCCTACTTACTAGGTCTTCCGCTGGTTACCCAAGGCGGTATTCATCTATTCGTTGTCCTGGAGTCTTACACAGCCAACCTAACGTTAACGATGTTTCTGATCCTGGAAGCTGTTGCAGTCACGTGGATATATGGTGTGAAGAAGTTTATCACAGATGTTGAGATGATGTTAGGAACAATGCACGTGTCATTGAAATGGTACCTAATGATCACGTGGTCTGTTACAGCACCAGCATTTGGAATTGTAAGTACGATTCTCGTTTGACATCAAGCGATATCCTTCTACATATTAATCCCACCCTTTAGCAAATCATAAGCATGTCCAATCTAAACACACCAATTAGCTTATCACACTATTCCAATGTAAGGAGGCTACGTCACATGTTTCTACGTCGGGTTTTGGTGCTTGATAACATCTGTATATCAACACCCTGTGTGTGCTGCAAAAATTGACTGTTGTTTAGATGTTGTTGTTCTACAGAGGTTGCATTTATAGTCAACATTGGCTTTTGAAAATTCTAAACGTGTTGCTATATACAATGCATAGATTGGTGTTCTAAAGAGGGCTGCTCTAGAGAGGTTTGTTTTTAATATGATGTACTTTTATTTGTATGTTTTCAGTTCATATTGATCGCTTCCATACTGTCGTATCAAGCCGTGGGTTACGGCAATATTCCAACCACTACAGGAGGTGAAACCATTGGATGGCTTCTAACAACCACGCCTTTCGTCATTCTGCTTGTTTTCGCCGGGTACCAAATTAAGAGGAATAAAGGAGTTCGTATTTCATTTACATTCGTTCGTTCGTTCGTTCGTTTTTCGTTCGTTCGTTCGTTGGTTCGTTCGTTTATTTATTTATTTATTTATTCATATTTAAAAACACAATTAAATGACAAAATTAAATTACGCACGTAGGGTTTTTTATTATTCAATATTGATCTTACTTGACCTGATGATAATGACAACCAATCAGAAGGCATCATACTAAAGACTTGGTCAGTAACAGGCTATATGATTGGGCAACCTTATTCTCCAATTAGATAACACCAAAACTAAATACCACCCAGGAAACTTACATACTGATAAGATTGCGATGTGTCCTTTTTCAGATCAGGTGCGCAGTCGTAGAAACGCACGATTGGGGACCACGCCTGGCAGATGATCGAACAGACCGATACGTGAGAGTTGCCTCTGCTTATATACATGCTACAGACGTCAATTCAGTGACCTGTTCCATGCATAATACGGATACAAGTTTTATAGATCCTTCTGATGGTTATATTGGCTTAGCCGCGCCCTGATTGGATCATGTGACATATTATTGGCTTAGCTGCGCCCTGATTGGATCATGTGACATATTATTGGCTTAGCCGCGCACTGATTGGATCATGTGACATATTATTGGCTTAGCCGCGACCTGATTGGATCATGTGACATATTATTGGCTTAGCCGCGCCCTGATTGGATCATGTGACATATTATTGGCTTAGCCGCGCCCTGATTGGATCATATGACATATTATTGGCTTAGCCATGTCCAGATAGAGTCATGTTACATATTATAGACTTAGTCACGCCCAGAAAGGATCATGTGACATATTTTTGGCTTAGCCATCCCATATAGGATCATGCGACATATTATTGGCTAAGCCACGCCCAGATAGGAGCATGTGACATATCATTGACTTAGTCACGCCCAGAAAGGATCATGTGACATATTATTGGCTTAGCCACCCCCAGATAGGATCATGTGACATATTATTGGCTAAGCCACCCCATATAGAGTCATGTGACATAACATAGGCTAAGCCACGCCCAGATAGGCTTCCAGCGATTTATTATTATGTGGTCAAAGGGAAACAACTCTCGACTATTTTGGCTCGTTACGGAAATATGTTTTCATTCTTTTTTGTTAAAAATGCATCCATATTATAATTCTATACGGTATATTATATTCATTGTAAATAGAAAATAAAACTATAAGCATCAATTTTCCCATTTTAATCCTATTCATTTGGACATAATTCAACGCACAGGTGACTGTATCGTTGATGACGAAAAAACCCGTAATTGTTTATTTTTCTTTCAAGATCCATTTGTACAGAAATTGACAAACCGGTCACTTTGGTGCATTTTGTTTTTCCTAAAAAATCTTCGTTATCAATGATAAAGTTACCCGAGGTTCCACGTACCTGTACACAAGGAAATGCTTTATCAAAGCGCCCATAGACATCCTTAACTTACAAAAATGTACGTTCAAATCTTAATTGATTCAAGACATCAACAATTGCAAATTTGGCACAAAGTGTGTGGTTATTGAGGGTGCATAAGCTGAATCAGTATTGTCATTGCATATTTTTACCCCACTAGAAAGTTCTATAAACAAAATATATAAGGACTTTATTTGAACGTAAAGTTTTGGATGCATTAAACAATACACAGGACAGGGCCTACCTTGCAACATCTGTTAAACTCTGAGACTGATATCTCTGGTAACTACATAGTGATCGCTGAACGGGCAGGGGAGACCCAGGCAATTCGGAAAACAGATTTATTTCTAAG
Source organism: Spisula subtruncata (assembly GCA_963678985.1). NCBI lineage: Eukaryota > Metazoa > Mollusca > Bivalvia > Venerida > Mactridae > Spisula > Spisula subtruncata. Next base: position 1,364,287 of record OY787669.1, read on the forward strand.
AAATAGTTGCTGTAAAAAACTTAAAAATACCATTTCGATTGGACGTTAATTCGTGGATTTCCTAACATTTCCGGTTATAAATACAAGGGTCAAAATTATTGTTCGATGGTATTTGATTTCGTGGTATACACGAAATTTAATCCCCTATGAAAGAAAATATTTTACAGTACCACAACTCATACAATATAACAAATAAGCGAGCCAGTGGCCTTATTCACCAATGTTGTAAGTCTAAAAATCAGACTTAGACTCAAAAATGTCATTATTCATAATCACTGGCATTTCTTTGAAATTAGTTTTAACCATGTGAACTTTTATCTGACTATGTGTTGTTACCCACTGAACATGTATACCAATTTATATCAAAATCGGTACATCTATAACAACATGAGAGCGAATAGAACATTTAGCAATTTAAAGTCTAAGTCTATGTTTTAGACTTACAACGTTGGTGAATAAGGCCCCTGGAGCATCGGGCACTATCCATTTGAACTTGTACAGCATCCATGACGTCGATGAAAGCGTAACTTCCGGTTGTCGTAGTACATTTAATTAGTACATTTGCTTTTGTAAATTACTACCCACTTGAACTAGTACATGTTGCATGGTGTCAACGAAAGTGTAACTTCCGATAGTCTTAATTAATACGATGGTGCATGGTATATATAATAGTAAAAACTAGTTCGCAACTTCGCATAATTTAAGTTGACGTCTTGGTGGTGATGACGTCAGTAGTGAACCGAATTTGCGCGTAAATGTTGGATTACGTGCGCACATGTTGGCTATCACGCGGGCACGTTTTCATCGTGTCATTTATACACAAACATGTGTAGGTATGTCTAATAAATACAAACTGAAGCGCCAATTGAGTCCGGATAGAATGAACATACAAGGGGGAGTAATCGCTGTGAGTAATTTGGAAATGTTCATGTAACAGTTGCTTCCCTTATACAATAAATTGTCCAATATTTGTGCTGACGGCCACTTCCGGGGATTTCGAAATTGAAAGTAGAAATTTTATCATTATCTGTTAAATGGTTTCCCAATAAATGATGACTGGCTGATATAAATATTTCATTCTGTTGGATGATACTGAATGTATTTGTAGACTCTGTTATTCATGACAAGTTCACTAATTGTAATTAATTAACGTTGCGTTTCGTTTAAACTTATCAGAATTCGGATAAGAGACAAGTTCGTCTAAAGGATTCCTATTTTGTCATTTTACTGAATTTACGCTTATTAATTAAACTTTTGTGCTCAGTTGCACTAATTAGTATTAATTATTTACTGATTGGAAACATCTATAAATCATGCCTGACGGGAGAACAAAAGTAAGCTATGAAAGAAATCGTGGATTTCTGGAGAGAGTTGGTGGCAGTCTTGCAGGAGTTTTAGTTGGACTGATCCTGTTATTGGTGGCATCAGGCGTGTTGTTTTGGAACGAAGTAAGTAGAAAATAAATAATCATGTTTTATGTCACAGAATTTAGTTCTGGCTTCCAACTTTTTTACTTAAAAAACTCTTTTTTTTAAAAAATGTGGCATTAAACCCTCCTATCACATCTACGTTATTAACCAGGTACGCTGAAGACCTTAAGCTAACCAGAATTTAGTTATTATGATACCATAATAGACAAGGGGCTATCTTCTATGAGCTTATTTTAAATAACTGACAGTTAGCTCCATCAAAGACGAGGATACAGCAATTCTAAGCAATATCCCAGAGTGGCTTCTGTAAAATTAATAGGAAGAAGAAGCAGTACTGCTTTGAACTTTAACCTTTGAAAACTAATCATGAATTGTTTAAATATGCTCAAAGACCTAAATTACAAGTTTATCAGAAAATACTTGATTTGCCTCATTCAAATCATAATTTTCTGTATTTTATGAAAGGTAGACAAACATGAGTTACTTAATGTAGTAGAAGGAACTTAGCTCTTCAACATGATACATTGCCCATTCAAATTGGACGACAAAAAAAGTTTTATGCACAATAACTGAATCTGGTGCCTGTTATTTTGTGTTTTCTCTAAATTTTCAGTGGAGTGTCCAATCTGCGTAATTTAGGTCTTTGATATGCTCAATTAACTAAATTACTTTTTGTTTCTTCTTGTTCATTCTAGGGACGTGCTGTTCAAACTGCCAAATCTCTTGATGAAGGTTTAAGTTTAGTCGTACCTTTACCAAGTACAAGAGTTATATCAATGGAGAATGAAGGCAAACTGGTCCATTTGGTTGGAGATTTAGAAACAGCCCAGGTAAAGTTATATTTACCCTATACCGTATATAATTTTAGATGTTTTAATGTAACTATATTGACCTGTAATATTCTATGTTTGTCAAATAAACAAGTCCTTGGCTTCTGATTGTGAAACAAGTTTTAATTTTTCTACTTCATATTAATTAAAATATTACTTTACACTTATTCCTGTTGTTACCTATCAAGAGGAGTTTGCTGACCTTTTTATGCTGAGGGTTAGCTTGTCTGGATTACCTCCCTTAGATCACTACATTTACTAAAATATTATAGTATGACAAGGAACCAGACTAAGGGTTAGCTCTTTTTATTGCATCTTTTGGTGTAATACGGCATGTGATTGAACCAAGGACTTCTTCCAATTGGTTAAAATCTAGGCTATGGCCATATGTGCCTCTGTAGCTCAGCTCTAATACGGTGACCAGCGTTTAAATCCGGGTGGAGGCACATATATATGCCTGCCATATTTCAGTGGAAATAAAGGCTATGCGTGGCTATAACTTTCAGGACAAAAGATTTTTTACAAGTTTACAACTAATTGATTATATATATTTCAGCCATTAACAGACAGTGACTATAATATAGCTATTCAAGCGGTTAAATTAAACCGAATTGTTGAAATGTACCAGTGGATTGAACATGAAAGAGAACGGTAAATACTTCTCCACATTCTTCACGTTTTTATTTCAGTATTTTGAGATCATGACCCATACCCTTGGGATTGGGAATTTTAGCAACATTTGGTCCAAATTGGGAAAAGTACAATTTTAATTCCAAAGTCTAAAAAGCTGATAGGTGTAAAATAACTTAAATCTTATGTTTAATTTGCTGTAATTAAATGTTATTCATGCTCAAGTTCAGTTGTGCTCTGAATGTTTTTACAGGAAAATAAGTCAATTTTTCCCCCAATTTCTTTTTTTAACTCTGAATTGGGAATTTTTGGCTTGAAATTGGGAAAAAAGATATGATTTTTAATTGGGAACATAGCCCATTTTTGGCTTTAAAATCAACCAAAAAAAACACCTATTCTTAGTTGTGGCTATGGTCTCAAAAATGTTTGATTTTGGTGACAATAATGCATGCCCTCTCTTTTTATGGCCCAGCATCTACTGACCAGTGCAGGATGCATATATATAGTGATTTTTCTGTCCCTTACAAAATGTTGAAACTCAAATATTTTTGAAGACTATCCAAGTATTGTTTTCAAATATGGCATGCTAGTTAACCATCATAAGCACCTTACATTGTCAATGTGTTAATGCTATGTAACGCTATCCAATATTTCAACAGAGTTATATGACTTAGCTGTAGCCAGTTATTAAGGACCAAGCTTCCAAGGGGGCATACCAAAAAGTGTTCATTGAATTCTGTCATGTTTTTGTTGCTGTTATAAATTCAATGGTATCTAAAGCCTTGATTGGTATTATTTTGGGATAATAATATAGTATTATAATTGGCAGCCTTCATGTTTGATATTTATGATCTACATTATTGATATTTTCAGGAAACACGATGAAGGAAATGGACAAACAAGAGTGGAGAAAGAATATTCTTACAGTAAGCTTTCAGTGATACTAAATATACTGAATGAACACGTTTCTAAATAAGCTTAGCTTTCTACTCAACCCTTGATTTGTATTTAAACAAATGTTACATATGTACATCATGTTATGAAATAAATATTGTTTCAACTACTGTAAACCTAGAAATTATTTCGCGCGATTTAAGTTTGCGGTGTTCGCGGTTAGTAAAAATCCGCGAAAGTAAATAGCCGCGAATATGTCCAGGACAAGAAAAACGCGAAAGTTTCTCGTTTTTGAAGGAAATTCATCATTTTAGTACGACGTTTATAAGACCGTATTATAAGTGCTATTTTGTCAAAATATGGAATGTTTAGTGTATGTACTTTTTCTGAATAAAGCCTTTTATGATCACGGTACAATAATGAAAACACTTACAAAAAAACATTATTAAAAACGTGTTTAACAATACACTCAATATATGATCATGCGTGTAAATAGCGCTGTTTATTACCGGGTATGTCATAATACAAAATGACTGACAGTGTCAATAAAACTGTGAAAACATCACCAGCGTAGTTTTCAATTTGTGTAAACAAATACAAAAGGTAACTATCTTCATCAAAAAGAGTTTGAGAGGGTTTAACGACGGTGAGAAGTATAATTAAGAAGCAATTATGTACGAACCAAGCAATGTATGTGACAAGTAATAATATCAATAATTTTGTCACTATGCGACTTAGTGTTCGCGGAGTTCGCGGGAGACTAAAAAACACGAAAGTTTGTAGCCGCGAATATGCTGACAATCGGCAAAACGCGAAAATTTGTAGCCGCGAAAGTTTCTAGGTTTACAGTAAATATGCTGACCATGAGCCCTTTGCTTAAACAAAGCACTATTAAGTGCTCGGTAGTGCTAGGCTAAGGAGCGGCTTGCTTCAATAAAGCACTACATAGTGGAAGTCCAAGAATTTTTATCCTAATGGGGAGCGCTTGCAGCTAACAGACCATTGCACTGCAGGGTGGAACTGCAGCAGTCTGTTGCTTAAGTAGAGCCCCGCCTACTGGGTTAAGTAGAGCCCTGCCTACTGGGTTAAGTAGAGCCCCGCCTACTGGGTTAAGTAGAGCCCCGCCTACTGGGTTAAGTAGAGCCCTGCCTACTGGGTTAAGTAGAGCTCTGTCAACTGTCTTCAATAGATCCCTACTACTAGGTTTAGTAGGGCCCCGTCTACTGGGTTAAGTAGAAGCCCATCTACTGGGTTAAGTAGAGCCCCGTCTACTGGGTTAAGTAGAGCCCCCGCCTACTGGGTTAAGTAGGTCCTACTTTTATATTTTATGTACATTATATACTGTTTTAACAATGTATTAGTCCTGATTGTACAGCACTTTTGAACGTGTGTATACATGAAAAAAGGGCTATATAAATATGGTATAATAATAATAATAATAAAGACACGGTATGCTATCAGCAAACATGTTCCCAGGCTGCATGTCATTGCATAGACATAGTTCAACGCTACTAAAAAGTGCTTGATAGTGCCTTGGTTATTCAACATGCTCCATAAAATTAGCGTTATTCCAGATTAGAGATTTGTGTGCTTTGTTGTTTATGGAAGAAAATAAAGTGAATTATTTGGACCTAACATGCTTATAAATTACTATTAAAATACATTTAAAGGTATAATTCCTCGACCACAGCAATAATGTTTAAAGCATTTGAAGAATTGAAGATAGAATTTAAAGCTACTACTGTAAAATCATTTAATTTCGTTGGGACGAAATTTCGTGGTTTTGGTAAAAAAGAAAATTTTTGTTGGGACTTGAATTCATGGATTTTGCATTTCAGTTAATAAAACAAGGACCAGAATTAATGTTTGTTGGGATTAAAGTTCGTGGTTGAGGTGAACCACGAAATCCACGAAATTTAATCCCCCACGAAAATTAATGATTTTACAGTATATGTCTAGTTGTCAATCAGTAGTACATGTACTACTGTAAAGTCATTAATTTTCGTGGGGGATTAAATTAAATAATCACAGATTTCATGGTTCACCTTTAACCACAGAATCAAATCCCATTGATCACTAATTTGGCCCTTGTAGTATTCATTTCCTGCAATGTAAAATCCACGAATAAAGGTCTCATCAAAATGGTCGATTTTACCCAAACCACAAAATTGTGTCACATCAAAATTAAATGATTTTACAATATGTAGGTGGTAAGATCAGTTTAATTCATGATTATTGATTCTATTAACAGCCCAGGAATGGAGGAAGGATGTTGTTAGAAGTAATGGGTATGATGATGCCTTTAATCATCGGAATCCAACGTGAGATTTTTCAGTTTAACCCTTTAATACCTGGCATTGCACACTTTGATTTCAAAGTCACATTTAGCCTAAACTGCCATTTTAATAAGCTATAACTTGGTAACCTCTCTGTAGAAAGATGCAATTTGAGCACTTTAGTTGATTCCCAAATGTGGAAAACACCATAAGATGGAAGAAAATGTAATAAACATCCAGATGGTTTGTTGACAAAATGACACTTTCTAAACAATAAATGCATGATTTAAAGTGAAAGGAAGGACTTTATGCTGTGTCAATTTTACCAGAGTTAGGGCCATTTGTACATTTAATACAGGGCGCCTGTTTCCCATGAACATTAAATGATTTCTAGTAGTAATTATTTATACAATTACATTATTTGATTATTTAACAGGTCGATGAGCGTGCAAGGCAAGAATCTTGTGGCACCAAATGTGAATGTCGGTCAGTTCACACTGTCTGAGGGTAAGTCAAGTAAAACGTCTTGAATATATCATACCATTTCCATGATCTTGAAAAGCTCGGTGGTGATAGCCAAGAGCCTCCCAGCCGAGTGAACTTACCATGCCTGTGACACACCATGGGGGTCTAGCTGTGTGAAAATTATGCTGATGATGCCTCAAAATCTGTCCTATTTCAATATTGTTTTAAGTACCTCAGGACGCCTAGAATGCGCCAGGTTGATCTAAAAAAAAATTAAAATGTGGGGGAGCATGCCCCCCGACCCCCTAGATTTTTGGCCACCCTGCCCTATTTTTGGCAACCCTGCCCTTTTTCATGTTCTGGAATAATCACATACCTGTCAAGTATTCCTATTAAAGTGGAGTTACTCCTATTTTCATTGATAAATTTCTGGTTTCCAACTTCACCTACCTTGCACAAAAGTACATTTGGTTCATTTTATGATCTTCTGTTCCATATTTATAACCACTAGAATTAATACATTAATCGTTTATGCATCTAAATCCTGTTTAAATCAAATTTAAGTGCATCTTGTAACATGCTTTGCTATATCACTCCTATTTTGGATTTAACTAGCAGCAGCTTGACAGGTATGAATATATCAAAATCGAAACCTCAATATCACCGAAGAATAAGTGTGTAAGAGTAACCCGCTTGGATAAAATAGTAAAATAGTAAATCAACAATCATAAGCTTTATGCAATCATGGCTGTGCAGGGGCACACCAAGGCACTTGCTTTGGTGAAATTTGAGGAAATCCTAAAACGCATGACTTTTGTAACATATTCCCCTCAAATATACCCTAGAAGATATATGCTTCTGTGCTTTTTTGTCTAGTACAGCCATGGGCCTACCATAAAGTGGGTTAATTCTGCGGGGTTTTATTGTTGCATTTTTTTGTGTGTTGAGGATGTCCCACAGAATTAAACTTCCTTCAAATTTTTCCGCAAAAAAATTATGTCTACATTACAGTTCAATTAACTGGTAATAGACCTTTAATCTTCAGGTATATTTGTCAGCTATTTTCACTGCAGAAATTATGAACAAAAGTTGATTTATATATAAGTACAAGAACCTTGTAATATACTGTAAAATCATTAAAGAGGTGTTCCCATTTAACTTTGATCGTTTAAATCAATTCAGGAATATAATACATTTAATGAGAATCATTTTTGCTTAAATTCCTCAAATTTTCAACAAAAAGCTCCCACTAATTATTGAGAAAAGAATGAAAACATATTCCGTAACGAGCCAAAATAGTCACGAGTTGTTTCCCTTTGACCACATAATGATAAATCGCTGGAAGTGATTAATTATTATTGGTGATTTGAATATATTTTTGAAATTATAGAGACATATATATTTGCACACACTTTCTTCTGACAAATTAGGATAATTGATAGTGCTTTGTACATTTAGTCATTTAATGTGATAGTAGAGAAAAATATGCTAGTTATAGGGAATGCCTCTTTAATGTTCATGGGGGATTGAATTTCATGGATTTCGTGGTAAACCACATACTCACACCCCATTGAACATAATTTTGGCCCTAGTAATTATTACCTGAAATGCAATATTCACAAATTGAGGTCCCATCGAAATGGTATTTTTTACCAAAACCACGAAATTTTGTCCCATTGAAATTAAATGTTTTTACAGTAGTTTATTTCTAAACATCAGGTCTGATATCAAAGATCAGCAACTTGAAGCAGTTACCTCTGGACAAAACCTATCATCCTGGACGGTCTGACGTACAAGTGTTCGATGGCATGGTTTATCACAGCATGAACCCTGTACATCCTCAGGTTCGTATTTCTTTGTTATGCCCCCATCTTTGGTGAGAGTGTATAATTATACTGTAAGATAATTCATTTTTGGGGGATTTAATTTCATGGTTCACCTTCAACCACAAAATCAAATTCCATTGAACTTTAATTTTAACCATTGTATTGATTACCTGAAATGCGAAATCCACTTATTAAGATCCCATTGAAATGGTCTTTTTTACCAAAACCATGAAATTTTGTCCCATTGAAATTAAATGATTTTATAGTACAGTAAAGTTCCGCTAATAAGACCACTTTGATTTTTTTGTATTCATGCAGATTTTTGCCAGTTTAAGGTCCCAAAGTATCAAATTTAGAACAAAAAAGGTTCCCTAATAAGACCGATTCCCTAGTAAGACCACATTTTTACTGGTCTTATAATCTTATTACTAAGTTATTAGCGGAACTTCACTGTATATGTTTTAATGAGATATTTTTGTGGAAATGTTTCCATTGTTGAACAAGTGTTTGATGGTATGGAATATCATAGCAATAACCCCGTTCATCCACAGGTTCGTATTTCTTTGTAATGCCCATATCTTTGATGAGGGTGCATATTGCTTTGCACATGTCTGGGTTTTTTTAACAAGATTTTTTAACAAAAAAATCCGGGTTATTTGAATGGGGTATGGTGGGCGGCAGCAGCGGCATCAATTAGGGGGATTCCGGTCAATTACTAGAGTTTGGATTGACATAATCTTCATGAAACTTTATATACAGCAAGCTTGCATGGAGACCTAGTATGGGATTGTATTTGGGATCAAGGTCACTGTTACTTAAAATAGAAAAAAGGTACCGGTAATGTTGGAAAGTGTTCAGAAAAATCTGGTTTCGTGGCAGAGCGGTGTCTTGTTTTAAAAAATAAAATTGATACTTTTTGTGAGAAATACTATGTTATTATTGTTTAATATCTTAATTATTGTTGAGACCCCCTGAAGAGCATGAACCTTTCTTAGGTTATAACAACACCTTCAAAATTTCCCTTAGCTGATATTTTCTATAAATTTGTATTCTGTAGAGCAACAACCTGTAAATAACGGCCAATATTTGCTGCGGGTTGCTGCTCTACAAAATTGTACTGTACTGTAGTTAAATTATCATACATGACTGTATGATGTACAATTCGCTGGCTTAGAATGATAAGGTCACAAGTGCCACTTACAACCTTATAAGACTAATGCATATTTGAAATCTACATCATAAGGCACTTTTTATGAAAATCGAAACTTGTCATGTTGACCAAACTGATGTTGAAAAAGTTTGTTTTACCATAAGTAAGGAATGATTGTCAGACAGTTTTTCTTGTTTTTTCAAACTATTGATGTTGTAGTTACGACCTTTAATTCCCTCTGACAGCAAATTTCCCTAATATTTTCAGACAGGGGACATACGTGTAAGATTTGAATATGCTGGTATCAGTGGAGAATGTATATTGGGAGCCTTGATGACAGTAAGTAACCATAGTAACTCACTTTTACCGATGAACTTAATAAAGGGCTTGTAAATGCTGCGATGTAGAAATGTTTTCATGTAGCCAGTTAATCTTCAAAAGTAGGCAGTTGATTTTAAGTCTCACTTGAAGCACAGGGGATTGACACATAATTTTTTTTGGTTCAATATAGCCTTATATCAGTATATATAGTAAAGGGACACATCGACTGTGTGTTAGTGGTCTTTTATTTCAACGCAGTACACACACTTCAACAAATAATTCGTGGAAAACCTTTCGCAGTTCGATAGAAGGATGATTTATCTGCAAGTAGCACAAATCCGTTAGACTCTAGGGTCTAAAATGAGTCAGAAATACACAAAAATGTCACAAAATTACGCCACTTTTGTAAAAATGTCCGTTGGTCCGGCCACTCGAATACAACAACAACAGACTTGAAGTAACAAAGATGACAATAAATTATAGTATATAGCCTGCGATCATGTTTAAATAGCCAGTGGAGTTTACCAACTCACTCCTCATTTCTTCTCTCCTCACATGCAGCATCCTCACACTACTTGGAGTGGGATGCTTGTGTTTTTCTGATTAAACAATGTTGCATTTAACCATTTTTGACTAAAGTAAGAACTTTGTGAATTTGTGGTCTGAGTTTTTTTAAAAAAATGTACAAGTTATTAATTAAACGCCCCTGTTGTTATTTTCATCAAGGTTTAACATTATTCTCACAATGATAGAAATTTTCTTGTTTTATTCAATTGCAGGTAACAATAGTGGCGCGACAAATCAATGGTAAAGTTTTACCCTTCCAGACAATCGCTGGTGACCAACTAGAAATCCTGTATGAAGGAAAATTGTCCCCAAAGGTATAAGATTAAAATGTTGAGCCCAAAAAAAGCCCCTAAAAGGGTTTCAGATATTAAGACTGTGCAACGTATCCATTATAGCCCTTTCTAGAGAAACAACTATGAAATTTCCTTTCCGTCAATTTACGATGAGTTTCACCTTTATAGAGCATAATTTGTATCTAACCAATTATGCAACAGTTGACTGAACCGATTCATAGTAGTAAACATCCCATTACCCTTAGCGCACTTTTCATATTCGAACAACTGGCCATATTTGAATGAGATAAAACATGATATAGAGGATCTATCACGAGTTGTCAATTAATATAAATTTATATTAAACGAGTTTTGGAAATAATATTTCCTGAACGAGTTTGATATAAATATATCAATTGACAACTGGTGATAGATTCCTTATATCATATGACACTAAAAACGCAAAATACACATTGATTTATTGGAAAAACTCAATACCTTATACTAGACGTGGTACGTATAACTTTATACGTACTGGCTACACTAACCTGGATACAAGGAAAGTCATGTGATATATATATTTTACTTTAACTGTACGAACCAGCCATTATTTCCATCACCTTGGAAATGTATTAACATAAGTCTTATATAAGACTTGTTTACAAATCCAATTTCTACCCAAAAGTACCATAAAACTACCTGTTACTAATTATTGTATATGTACTTCTTATCTTGAACAATCTGTCTATGTAACACATAAAAATGCATAATTATGGAAATAAATATTGTTTAAACTAATAGGTCACCTATACCGCTGGCTTAGAATGGAAAGGTTGTTAGTAAAAAATTGATTTTTGAGAAAACAAAAAATGACTACATGTCTGAAAATTCTTCTTTCCTTATGAAAAAATTAGCTTTATCAACTTTGAATTGCTCAACATGACAAGTTCCGATTTTCATGAAAATAGGCTCACAAAAAGCGCCTTGTAATGAGAATTTTAATTATATATCAGTCTTATAAGGACCTTCTCATTCTAAGCCAGCCATATTTGATAAAACATGACATATGTTTTACAAGGGAGGTAATTCACATGTTGCTTATATGTTTTACAAGGGAGGTAATTCACATGTTGCTTATAGGGTTTTCAAGGGAAGTAATTCACATGTTGCAAGGGATGTAATTCACATGTTACTTATACATGTAACGTACGTTTCAGGAAGTATTTGGTAAAGAGAAAGCCCAGAATGCCATGTTAACTTGGGGTATACGACTCGGTGGATGGCTACTCATGTTCATTGGTTTCTCCGCACTTACAAACATTATATCAACTCTGGGTAAGAATTACTTTTTTAACCAGTGGTTCCAGTGCGAAAATGTATATTATGCCACTGGAGGGGAATAGTTTGCCCTCTGTCTGTCAAGAGATCTGGACCCTGCCATAACTCAAACAGTTTTCAAGCTAGGTTTATGAAACATGGCAGTGTGGAAAGGGACCATTAATGAGATTATGCACGTCTAATTTTGTTTTTATTCAGACAAAAATTGTCATTGTTATGGCAACCCTAAAACCAGGTAGGTGACTTCTGTATTGCTTGCAAATCCTAATTACTTGTTAGTAGGGCTGTAACGGTATACCGCGGTACACGAAAGACCGCAGACTTCAGTTCCACACGGTTCACGGTACAAGGGTTGTGAATTTCGGTATGGTTCGGTATAAGATTTTTCTTGAGCAAAATAATATTCAGAGATAAAAAATGTCTGATAGTCCTCTGATTATGTAAAATTACCATGCTTCACTCCTTTTAATTGTATTAATATATGCCTCATATGGTCGAAATTCATTTGAAATAGTTGATAGCAACATTATAATTGCTGTTGTAGAATCAACAAATTCATTGTCACTTAAAAATTGTAGCTTTTAAGCTGCTGTTAGAGAATTTTATATCATACCGAAATATACTGAACCGTTAGAAAAATTGACAGTACGTATTATATCGTGAGATAAGCGTACCGTTACAGCCCTACTTGTTAGATAGGTGATTTGGGCAGGTGTAACTATTTGTTTCCATTGGATAACTTTAGTCTAGGAATGGGTTTACTACAATGGAACTTGGTTGTTGTGTTCCCACTCAATGACTTTCATTAGGAATTAAATATGTGAAGCTGTCATAAAAATAATACTATACAGGAATAAATAGTCTGTCTAACATACCCTATGTCCAGAAAGACAACTCCCCATTCTACTCTTTTTTCATGAAATTATTTCCCTTTGCACCCTCAAACGTAGATAATCAAGCCCAGAATGAAATCTAGCTAAAATTGAAAAGAGTTATGCTATTTAATTTATTAGATATATTATCTCATCGGGAGGCCAAACTAAGGAATAAATAAAACTGAACCTTTTCAAATTTTCACACTCTTGCTCTCCATCAGGAATAAATTTTAATTACATCTATTTAAGTGACATCCATTTTGTTTTTCCATTGATACATTCTTTAGGAAGAGCAAGAGCTCAAAAATTTGAAAAAGTGTCAGTGTTAATTTAGCTCAGATTATTTACTACTGGTAATGACCAGTTACATGGAGTCAGGACACAAACTTTTTGTCTTATAATATTCCAGTTTTAATATTAGCAGACATCTTTTTTTCAGTTGACTGGATTCCATTGATACGAGATCTGGTTGCAACTGGTGTGTTCTTGATGAACGTCAGCCTAGCTATCAGTATGTCGTTGACGGTGATTGCGCTAGGATGGATTTATTACCGCCCCTTGCTAGGTATCGGAATACTTGCCATGGCCATGACACCGTTTGTTATGTCGAGAATGAGGCGGGATACGTCACGGAGCAGAATGGATTAAGTTTTAGCCTTTATCTGTTATATTATATGCTATCACATACCAAGACTTGCAAGTTCAGTGTGATAGTTTGTGATTATGTCCTCTTTGATGAGTGCATACAAAGTACTGAAAAATCATTAATTTTCGTGGGGATTAAATTTCGTGGATTTCCTGGTTCACCTCAACCACAAACTTTAATCCCAACGAACATGAATTTTGGCCCTTGTTTTATTACCTGGGATGCAGAATCCACGAAATTCAAGTCCCAACGAAATTGTCTTTTTTACCAAAACCACTTTAAGCCTGCATCAGTAGATGACCCCTATTGATTTTGACTATTTGGGCTGCCACAGGGGTATATATGTTATGCATATACCTCTTGATTGTCAATAATTGTGTTTTTGAATTCCTTTAGTATTATTAAGTAGTACTGTGTAGTCACTAATCATTTGTTCTTAGACTAATTTGTGATATTAATGTTATACATATATATTGAGAAATTCTTGATAATTTTATACAATGTAAGCATGTCTGTGACATGAAGTGGAGCAGACTTGTGAATTATGCATCAGTCAGTTACATCCACATAGTATTGCATCCATATAGCATTGGATTTTGTGGATAATGAATCGTTGATATAGCATTCCCACGAAATGGTCTTTTCCACCAAAAGTACGAAATTTTGTCCCTAGGCTATAAAATTGAATGATTTTACAGTATGTACAATATACAACATTCATGTACTAGGTTAATTACCGGTACATGCAATTAATTAAAATATTTATAAAACTTGACTAATAATAACAACAAGACTGCGTTCAATTAACGCTTATGCCCCCGTGGAAGCCATGTCCATAAAAAGCTGTAAGTCAATCAGGGGCTATTATTCAGTTAAAATGTTTGATAGTGTTACATGGCTTTGAACTATAAGGGACCTATGATGGTAAACGAATATGCCACATTTGAAAGCAGTGCCTTGATTGACTTCATGTGTGATCTGGTGATACAGGTGTTATGGTTCTTTGTCACTGCACTTCTCCAAGTTGCCACCAATTCATATACCAAGTTTCAAGTCAATATTTTAAATACTTTTGAAGATACGCTCCAGACAAACAATTATCATGAAAATACTGAGGGGAGGTAATTCAAAATGTAAGACAGACAGAGTTATGGTTCTTGGTCCATGCACTTCTACAAGCTACCATCTATTTATATATCAAGTTTTAGGGCAATATCTTAAACAATTTTGAAGATACACTCCGGTCAAAATTTTATTCTGAAAATACTAAAGGGGAGATAATTAAAAGTTTAAGACAGACAGAGTTATATTGCTTGGTCATTGCACTTCTCCAAGTTGCCATCTTTTTATATTCCACGTTTCAAGTCAATATGTTAAATAGTTTTGAAGATATACTCAAGAGCAAAATTTGACTATAAAAACACGAAAGGGGAGATAATTCAAAATTTAAGACAGACAGAGTTATGGTTCTTTGTCAATGCACTTCTCCAAGTTGCCATATATTTATATATCATATTTCAAGTCAATATGTTAAATAGTTTTGAAGATACGCTCCAGACAAAATTTTATTGTGAAAATACTAAAGGGCAGATAAGTCTAAGTCCAAAATTAGGTCAAGGTGAAGGTCAAAATGGAGTCAGATGATACAGGTGTGTGGAGAGTGGTCATATACAACATCCATGCAAGTATGAAAGCTTTGTAGCAAGCCATATTAATGCTAGAAGAAACGGTCAATTTGGGTTAACCAAGAATTTGGCCTTTCAATAAGTCTAAGTCCAAAATTAGGTCAAGGTGAAGGTCAAAATGCAGTCAGGTGATACAGGCGCCTGGAGAGTGTTCAAATACAACATCCATGCAAGTTTGAAAGCTTTGTAGCAAGCCATATTAATGCTAGAAGAAACGGTCAATTTGGGTTAACCAAGAATTTGGCCTTTCAATAAGTCTAAGTCCAAAATTAGGTCAAGGTGAAGGTCAAAATGCAGTCAGGTGATACAGGCGCCTGGAGAGTGTTCATATACAACATCCATGCAAGTTTGAAAGCTTTGTAGCAAGCCATATTAATGCTAGAAGAAACGGTCAATTTGGGTTAACCAGGGCGGACGGACAAACGGACGGAAGGACGGACGGACAGGTGCATTACTATATGCCTCCCGATCTATCGATCCGGGGGCATAAAAACAACGGCTACTGTAATTAAATTCCTCTGGTTTTGAAATTTCAATAAAACAATGTGTAAATGTAGTGCATTGTACATATGCAGGTGCACTTAATTAATTGTATATTTAACTGTATACAACATCTGTCCCCAGTATGTGCAATTTGTATTTTGTTAGTTTTGTAAAGTAAAATATTTAGAATTATTGTTCCCTATTTATAAGAGAAAGAATGTATTATATTTTCTGATAATAAAATATTTTTTACTATAACATTTAACCTATCCTTGGTTTGTTTAATACTATTGTGTCAGTCCTTCCTAATACCAATTGGCATTATGCTAGAGAAGGGATCGCTCCACCTGATTGTGTGTCGAAGGCTGCTTGGCGAAAGTTTTCTAGTTAATCCACTGGACCATGTGAATATATATTTATTGTTAAAATGGATTCAAAGTGTATTGGTTGACAACTGGCGTAATGTTACCAAATTTATTGCTGTTTCTCAAATCAAGAATCTTTCATGGCGACTGATTTACACCGACCTAACCCGGTCCCTATCTCCCGAAACATCTCCAGTAGAAATCTCTTCTCAAACGGATTTTTTTTCCAAAGATCAGAGTCTGAATTTCGGATAAATCTGAAGTTTGAACTATTAAATTTTACTGTAATACTCTAAGAATAATGTTTTCTGTTTAGAATGTTTATTTTGAGTACATCCTCCCATGGAATTTATCCAAACTACACACAGCTATATTTGAGGTGAGATTTATCTCCGATAGAGACGTTTCAGGAGATCAGGACAAGTTTTCCTGGACTGTATTCTGACCAACACTAACCTGCCCTTCCACCAAGAAGCAGATGTTTCTCCACATGTGTCTAATTGTCATCCTGATCAGAGGGAGCAGAGCTTATGATTAGGTCCTTTGGAGTATTTTTTCCTCGTTGGTGTTCTCCCGAATGCACATCGTCAGGCATCTGGAATAGGGTCCTCGATGTCTAGAGGAAGCTTTGGGGTAATCATTAGAAAATTTGTGATATCGCTGTTAACGATGCCTCCCGAAGCTAATTTATTTAAATCGGGAGTACATCACTGAGGCAAAAGAGTGCTCAGTGGGAGGAAGGCATTATCAAACACACAAGTAATAGAGCTGGTGCATCTGCACACAAATATTATATAGCTTTAGCATACAAATACAAGCTCTACAGTTTTAGAGCTTTAGCATGCAAGTTATAGAGCTTAAGCATCCAAATACAAGTTTTAGAGCTTTAGCATCCACATGAAAGTTACAGAGTTGTAGCATCCAAATACAAGTTCTACAGTTTTAGTGTCTGCATGCAAGTTATAGAGCTTTAGCATGCATATACATGTTACAGAGCTATCGCAGGCAAATACTAGTTAAAGAGCTTTAGCATCCAAAAGCAATTTATAGAGCTTAAGCATTCACATACAAGTTATAGAGCTTAAGCACCCAAATACAAGTTTTAGAGCTTTAGCATCCACATGAAAGTTACAGAGTTTTAGCATCCAAATATGAGTTTTACAGTTTTGGTATCCGCATGCAAGTTATAAAGCTTTAGCATTCAATGCAAGTTATAGAGCTTTAGCATCCAATACAAGTTATAGAGCTTTAGCATGCAAGTTAAAGAGCTTTAGCATGCAAATACAAGTTATAGAGCTTGAGCATTCACATACAAGTTATAGAGCTGAATCACCCAAATACAAGTTTTAGAGCTTTAGCATCCAAAAGCAATTTATAGAGCTTAAGCATTCACATACAAGTTTTAGAGCTTTAGCATCCACATGAAAGTTACAGTTTTAGCATCCAAACTCGAGTTCTACAGTTTTAGTATCCGCTTGCAAGTAATTGAGCTTTAGCATCGAATACAAGTTATAGAGCTTTAGCATGCAAGTTAAAGAGCTTAAGCTTGCAAATAAATGTTAAAGAGCTTTAGCATCCAAATACAAGTTATAGAACTTTAGCATCCAAATACAAGTTATAGAGCTTTAGCATCCAAATGCAAGTTATAGAGCTTTAGCATACAAATGCAAAGTTATAGAGCTTTCGTATCAACAAACACACCGACATTTAGCTTTAATATGTGCAATGATGTAAGTAAAACCTCATTTGCATGACACAGTTTACATACTGTAAATCTAGTTTAATAACTTTATTTACATAATCATATCTGTTCAATTTATTTACTGCACGTCAATTAGCCTTGACATACATTCTCATGCACATCTGTTGCACGTGCTGTGTCATCATTATGTTTCATTATGGGTCGATGTGATCCATCTAAATTACTTAATCTAGTCTAGTCGTAAATAATTGTTAATATATTATTGTGAAGATTAATGTGTCTGTACGACAGGGTATTCACACTAACTGATACATGTTTTTGTTTGGCTTAATTCTTTTATTTATTGTTTAATTAATGAAGCTCGTGAATCATTACAATCTAGGTGTGTACGTAGCAACTTCGAGGACTCGAGCACTTTACTTTATGCCTAGGTGCACTGAGGAAACATCATTGGCGATTTTGAATTATGCCGAGCCAAGCCTTCATTTGCTTTATTTCTACTGAAACATGGCAGGCATATATATGTACCTCCACCCGGATTTGAACCCAGGTCGCCAGATTAGACGGTAAGCGAACTAACCACTGAGCTAAGGAACCTATGTTCTCCCGGTGGGTTCAGGTAGAAGCACCTGTCTCCAACAACTAGCATTACCATCGGGAGTGTATCCCGGCCCGATGCAGTGCGGCAGATGCATAACGTCAGGAATATAATTACCATGTTCGGGAGAAATCCCATGTCTTCAGATACCCCATCCGCTGATACAAAATGTCACATGACGTCCCCGAAACGTCCAGTCCCTCTTGTGTACTAGTACATGAATCTCCTGTGTGCTTCGGTGATGCTCTCGGAGGATTCTCCTACATGAAATCGCTGAAGACAGATCGAAGGTTCTCCAACCTATTGGGACAACTGAGTCATCGGAGAACCAAATCGGAACTCATAAGCGTTTATCTAACGAAAGTTACGGAAATGCCCGAGTACTTAAGATTGCGGAGAACCATGCAGTTCCCCTCCCAAAGTTTAAGCGTCCATCGGGAATATATCCCCGAGGAAGTGATACGCAGAACGTCGGGAACACATCATTTGTTCTCCCACACGAGGGCATCCCACCCATGCCACCCGTAATTACGATTTCTCCCGACGTCACAAAGCATCTAATGACCCGTGCGTGTCTCACACGCACTTCCCCGACCTACACCTACATAACACATAGCACTAGCCCGAGGTCTATTGATTTCCATCGGGAGTACACCCCTGGGAAAAATACTAAGTTCAGTAACTAAGTCTTTAGTCAGATAATAGCATAGGTAGCAGGCCCGGATCCAGAAATTTCTGAGTGGGGGGGCACGAGGTATGTACGGCATTCCGGGGGAGGGTAATTGCTTAATATGTGTGTGAAAATGCACAGTAAGGGGATACATTTGTATATGTTGGGGAATCCATAGTTACCTCTTTATGTTATCAGCGTCGAGATGTACATTGTGAAATTGTATGTTCGTGCATATTAGTAAGTGTTCAGATTTTGTATTTTATATAGCAGCTTTCATCCTTTGACCATTGTAATATTATAACATAAGTAGGGGGGTCCGGGGGCATACTCCCCCGGGAAAATTTTCAAAACAATGGATGAATCTAGTGCATTCTAAGCCTGTCTGGGAGCCCTGAAATATCTTTTTTCCTTAATTCCGCGAGTTAACCTTAATGGTTTAGTAATGATTATTTAAAAGTCAAAAGGTAATATAATGAGCTAGGACAAAATTTCTCTTGTAATTGATATCTGTCATGCAACTGCTACGTATTAACACATACATGTACCTTGTATATTAAAAATATTCTGCGAGCGAAGCGAGCACGAAAAATGCCCATCTTACAAATACTTTTTCATCTAGAATATAAGAAAAAGTACTCATATTATTTAGAGATATATAAGACTAGTTTAGGCCGAACATCATACATTTGATATGAATTATTGAGGAGGGAAAACTATGTATGACTCCTTGTTCTGACCCCTGCATGTCCCATGACTCCTACACCCATGAATTGTGACATTCAGAAGCATTTTTCGTATATTGTAAGTGTCATTCGCTTAGTCAAAATAGTCAATTTTTTTCTGGTGAAATATTTTTACAGTTTATAAGTATAAATTTTGTAGACATACTGTCAGCTAATAAACCCACATAATACGATAGAACAATGATACCTATGCTGTTCTTATGTACATGTACATATGTCTTTCAGACAGAGTTATATCAGTTCCGTTTTTAGAAACGTTGTTTTTATCGCCAGAGTCATAATATTCTTCAAAGGGCACAGAATAAAAACACATTTCAAACAATAGTAGTTGATTTACACCTATAAAGTCTGTGGCAGTCGCTTTCAACACATAATTCTTTAGGTTTTTTGGGGCCCCCGTGAATCAGTGTAACGGCCACCAGTGGTTATGTTGTAGACGTCACAAGTAACCACAAATGTGACATAAATATGTGGCAATAATTCGCAAACTTTGATTAAAGTGGGAATAGGGCGTATCAATAACTTCATTTTCTGTAGACTAGTCGTAATATGTATTTAAAGTTACTTTCTTCCATTTCATTCAGGAACAAAATAAAGTGTGTCTGTTCAATATCTGTTTTATTATTTATTCAAAGTTTTTAAAAAAATCTCAGCCAACTGGGGGGGCACGGGCCCTCGTGCCCACCGCCTGGATCCGTGCCTGGGTAGGTGTAGCTGTAGGTGTAATGGCACAGTTTTGCTTATATAAATATTTCGTGATAAGTGTCTCGAGGAATAAGACATTTAAAAATATAAAAATAATAGTAGTGTCAATACCCTATAGTTAAAACGAATTTGCATGATATTTACGTATGTGTCACACACTTTAAATGGGGCACTTTATTTAAATGTACATAAGCAATTGGCAATGTGAGAATCATGTACAACTATAACATAGCCTCCTCGGATTTTCCGAATACATGGAATAACATACTCTAACTTACTCGCAAGTTGAAATATTATCAATATTATGAAGTGCCATACAGTGTAGCTTTGTGGCCACACTAAGACCTGTCAGTGTGTATAATACACATACGTTCATCAAATGACGCTGACGTGCTCCTGTATGCCGATTTCAGCATGTGTGATTTTCTATGTAACCATGGGCGTAGGAGCGGCCAAGGGGGGCCAGCCCCCCCCCCCAATGTCTGGACAGGGGGGGGGGGCCAACATATCTTTTGCCCCCCCCCCAATAATTCAGACGAAAAGTATGATTTTAGACCTAATATATATTGTTTAATGTAATGTGCCTTCAGTTCTTGATGAAAACATATAAAAAAAAATTTTTGCTCGCTTCGATCGCAAAATAACTTCTTTAGATAAGATATGTCAACACCCATACTTTGCAAAAATTACACTCGTGACATATATTGTACTGTAAATATCCCAAAAACTCCTACATGAATTTTAAGTTGTTGTCAATTATATATAAAGCCTTTGAAATAAACGTTTTTCCCAATAAGCTACAATCTCCAAATCGAGCAATTTACATTTGTGCTAGCGCTTAATTGGGTTAAATGTAAGAATTTAAATTCTCTGTATTTCGGTCCTTTTTTAATACCAAATAACGTATCTTATTACGCCTCGAATGTACCAGATTGATCCATTGTTTAGGAAATTTTCCAGGGGGAATGCCCCGAACCCCCTTATACTTGAACTGATTAACTTCTTGTTAATTACTGTAATTACTAAACCAAATACCACAGAATTATGAACTCAAAGTGGGAGGGGTTGTGGACGTTTAAGAGAACAATTTATGTACGAGTGTATTTTTGTGTGCAAAGAATGTGTGCTGATATATTGACATAATGTATTTATTTTGCGAGCGAAGCGAGCAAAAAAAAAATTTTACCCCCGTTGCCAAATGTTTGCCCCCCCCCCCCCCCCCAATGTTGAAAACGCTCCTACGCCCATGGTAACAATCGTTTAGTTTTGACTAATTCAATGCCATTTGACAAATTGTTTTGTTATACTTATGATCACATTATATTAAAATTTTAAAGCATTTGAAGCTGTGGTTAGTGAGTTATGATATTTTTCTACGATTTTTTCTTTTCCACCCACGTAGATGCAGATTCTTTTACACTTTAAAGGGTTGCTTGGAAACATGGAAATAAGTAAAATAATGTAAGATTGATATAATTATATGTATATTAGTATTGTCAAATAAGTAAGTTTCCTCTTAAAATAAAGTCTTTATTATAACCATTAATTCATTATTATTATTATTATTATTATTATTATATAACCAAAACGTTGTCTCTCTAATCCAAACAGCTATGCTAGTAACTTGAAAAGGTAGGGAAGATAGCAATCAACCTAACGCCTACATTAAAATTATCCTGCCTCACGCGTATCCCCTTTCACAAGCAGAGAACGATATCTGCATCAGTCTAGAAGTCGATCAGCAGGAATAATACGAATCCAGAAGACAAGCTTATCGTATATTAGGCAGACGATATCGAACTATGAACTGCTGAACTTCACTCAGCTGTCGGTGGAAAATCCCCGTGCTACCACGTGTGTTTTGTAGATGTTATATATAGCTGGCAATATCTCAACGTCTTTATATATAACCTCTAGGAAATTCGGTGGTAAATATAGGTCTTCGTTTCGTCTGGCAATCTATTTGTAGTTTATACAATTATCATGATTATGCAGGTTGCATTTTGTATGACTTCGGTTATAGACCTATATAATATATATATATCTATATGATTTATTAGCTTGTGCACGCGCGTAGCTACAATTTGAACGGATTCATGAGGAACATAGACCCCAGTTCATTGAATCCCGGCCCCAATCGTAACTACTCGGGCATTTCCGTAACAGGGAAATACGCATTTTCGTTCGATAAACGCCGATGAGTTCCGATTGCCCCGACCCATGGGAAGAGCGGGTATTATTTTCGAGCCTCAGTTAAAATCCATGCCATAACCCGAGGGTCATCCCGAAGACAAAACTGCCGTTCAATTGTCATATTAAACCAGTGAATTGTCGAGGCAATATTTAACATTGTAAACATGTTCAATATAAAAGTATTCGGGACTCGGCGAAAAATAACAAGTACATTCGGGTTGACAACATCATAAATTTATTTTGATTCATTCGAGATAAGTCCCCTGATACTTGGAGATGGGGTAGTATTTTTTAACAATCAGCAACTTTGAACAGTACTCTGAAACAAGCACCTATAGACGCTTCTCGATTGCAAGAACATTAATTTTACAAAATGATGTACAAAAATGTACACGCATTTTATGTGCGATTACGGAAACTGTCGAATTGTATCGAAGATCGTCTACGGAAACATACGAAGCCCATCCGAAGAAAGACGAACACTTGCACTAGTAACCCAGTGGCTTACATATAACATACAATACATAGTTAGGTAGATAATACATTAATCATAGTCGGCGGTTTGGTGGAGTACAAATGTACTGAACTGGAGTAAATTGACGTCATTTATTATACAAAAATGTACGAAATTCGCGATCAGCCCTCGTACATGCGCGGATCCAGAGGGCAACACATGTGCCCGAACCCTCTGAAATTAAATGTACATGCAGACAACGCTGGTATATCGAAAGTACAAAAACGTTATATCGAGAAACCAGAAAAAAACTTTCTGAAAATTAGTCTTTACTTATGCAAACAAAAAGTTTTTTCAAATTCAGTTTGGTCAACATGCATGACAAGTTCCGATATTTTTGACAATAGACTCATATATATAAGAAGCATCTCTTGATGCCGATGACCAATATATATCATTCTAATCAGGTCGATCTCATTCTAAATCAGTCAGGTATCATCAATATTTTGAGTAAACAAGAAAAAATGTTTAACAAACACTCTTTACTCAGGATAAAACAAGCTTTTTCAACTTCAGTTTGGTCAACATGACAACGGTTCGGATTTTAATGAAAATAGATCATAAGAAGCGTCTAATGAGGTAGATTTCAACCATTCATTAGTCTTATAAGGCACTTACAACCTTCTGATTCTAAACCAGTGGTATATGTGCCTTATAAAAGACATGATCTGGGCTAACATATCGTCGGGTCCATGCAACTTTTGAAAAAAAAATAAGTTGATAATTTTAATAATGCCTGTCGTGAAGTCGGCCATTGTACCAACTTCGACTTCAACGTAATTTACTCTTCAACGCCACAAGGGTATCTACTGAAGAGGGTGACAACCGTCTGAACTCATTCTCGAGTAATTGTGACTACCAATTAATATAGCCTAATGATAGGAACGGATTGCGCGCACAGTGTGCCTTTCCATGTTCACGTTATTCAATGCGGTTTCATGTATTAATCGAGTTATTTTTACACACCCAGGGTAGGGGCGGGGCAATCGTCTGATTCATACATACTTTGACGTGTCCATGCAACGCAAAATTGTTTTACATTGTACTTCCTGCAAGTATTGTTGCATTCCTTAAACATTTAAATTCATTTAAGGGTATAAAAAATTTAATTCATTTAAGGGTATACTTCATGAAGTAATTTTATATAATGTGTAAAAAATACACCACCTTGAATTCAATATCAATAACATGTGCACTGGTATTTCAGTCTTGTGAATTTAAGATTTTAACTCGTGAGACAAGCTTTCGAACCCCAACATCCATGCGTTGCTCCTGGATACGCTACTGAACAAATGGACACCGTTCAGTGTACGCCCCTCTGTGTACATAGTGTCAATAGCTGGGCCAAGCCAATGTTTCTGTAAGTCATTGTTTCTGACCTGTATATACTTTTATAGGCCGAGGACACTAAGGCGTGCAGTCTAATTATTTACTGTCACAGGTGATTTAAATTAGGCTATTGTATGTCTGGCTCTTTGAGGCCAAGACTTTTTTATTAAAATAGTTGTTGCCGATAGAAGGGTGTAAAACGAGAAGGCAAAGGGGCCATTTAGGTCGCTCGTATTGCATTGTATTCATGAGCGACATTATTGGCACCAACGGACACATGACTTGTTCTTTTTCTGTTCTCTTCTATTATAGCAGCATTTTTTTTAAAAAATCACGTAAACCTAAAGAACAATATGTGGCCTTATGTAACCGAATTCAGGATCATTATGTACAATTTAACATGGGGTGTAGCTTGGTTCAAAATAGTGGTATGAATGCAGATTTGCTTATTCGACATTGTGTACATGGGCATTTGATTTGAAGTGGGCGTGGCTTAAAAGTTTTCATAGCACCGGGACTTGCCGCGACAAAGAAAAATATTTAATCTACACACACTAAAATACTTGAAATCCAATGCTTATGACTCCTGTACGAAGATTTAAAAAACATATACCAGGACCTTCTCTATAAATAGACAGTATTTAAAATCCCTGTTTATACCGTCGCCGGGGATTTATGTTATATGTATAGTAATTCTGGACAAGTTTCACCGATGTTCCTCACATTGCACTCAGTGATCACTACCCAGTCTGTTTTACACGCAAATTAACATCACAGAAAGATACCGATCCATCACACAATTTGATTAACTACAGAAATGTAAAAATTTTCAATGAAACTGATTTCTTATGCACTCTTGAGGCACAACCATGGTCAATACTTGACATCTTCGATGACACTGATGATGCACTTGATAGTTTTATCAAACTTTATAGTATTGCATTAAATCTACATGCTCCACTTAAACAAAGGAGAGTAAAACACAAAAACTTACCAGACTGGTTTAATTGCAATGAAACACAGAGACAAAGCCAAACATTCAAATAATACTGACAATTATAGATATTGGAGAAATAAAACTCAATCTCTAATCAAAGAAGCAAAGAAATCCTTTTATTCCGAATCTATTAATAATAACCAACAAAACCCAAAACAAATTTGGAAGAATTTAAGAGATTATGTCTGCAACTTTTCCAAACCTCTTCAAAAAAGCAAAAGTTGTACCAATTTTCAAAAAAGGATCAAAATCAGATGCAAACAACTACCGTCCAATCTCAATACTCCCAGTACTGTCCAAAATACTTGAAAAACATGTCAGTGATAACTTGAAAAACTACATTGAAACACATTCTTTGATACACAGCACACAATCAGGATTTCGATCAAAACACTCATGTGAAACAGCTCTTACTGCAGTCATTGATTCATGGATCTCGGCTATAAATGACAACAAACTTGTTGGGACAGTGTTCCTTGATCTCACAAAAGCATTTGACTTACTCAATCATTCAATATTGTTAGATAAAATGAAAGAATATAAATTTGATGAAAAAACACTTTCCTGGTTCACATCATACCTATCAGAAAGAACTCAGCAAGTTTCCATCTCTGGAAAACTATCAGGCTCACGAGCTATAGCATCTGGAGTTCCTCAAGGATCTATTCTGGGCCCCATATTGTTTATACTCTACATAAATGATCTACCGCTACACCTCAAAAATACATCAACTGACATGTTTGCTGATGACACTACTGTCACTGCTTTTGAACAGTCACTACCAGAAGTATATAACTCACTGCAACAAAGTATAAATATTATCAATGATTGGTGTACACGTAATTCAATGTTGCCAAATCCCCAAAAAACCAAAGCCATGATAACTTCACCTTCAAATACAATCTACAATTCTCTTAAAACCAGCAGTGAGTACGCTCTAAAAATGCAAAACCAAGTAATAGGATTTTCAGAAACAGAAAAATTGTTAGGAGTTCATGTTGATCATAAACTAAACTGGCAAACACAGGTTGAACACCTGCTTAAGAAATGCAATTCTTTACTCTACCTTCTTCTTAGAATAAAATCATTCCTAAATAAACACACAAGAATCCTCTTCTTCAATGCATACATCTTGCCCCATATTGACTATTGCTGCACCATTTGGGGAAATTGTAATAATGAGCTTCTCAATACTCTGTACAAATTTCAGAAAAGAGCTGCTCGTATAATATTAGACAAGGACATAGACACTCCATCACATGATCTCTTTCAAGAACTCAAGTGGATGACTATACATGAAAGAAACTATTTCAAAAAAGCCATTTTTGTATACAAATCTATTAACAATCTTTTTCCTGACTACATGTCAAACTTATTCACATTCTCAAATAATCTTTCACTAAGATCCCACTCTCAACAATCCCTTAAGGTTCCAAAACCAAGACTAGATTTTTTTAGGAAAACTCTTGCTTATTCAGGTCCCAAGCTCTGGAACACTATACCACTACACATACAACAATCAGAAAGCTTGGGTGTATTTAAAACATCATACCTCAAATGGTAGTTCACTGGTGGAAAAAACTTGATAAACTTGTAAAATACTGTGTATCTATGATCTTTATTCTTATATCACATACATGTAGTATATAAATGTAATTTTGTTCTTTGTTTTATGGATCAACTTCAAATAGTATATAAATTTAAATGTGTTCTTTGCTTTCTAGATCAACTTCACTCAACTGTACTTTAGATTGTTGGTCTACTTTTCATTTGATATGTTTTAGTAGATTGATTAATCCACTACTGTTAAATTTCATGTAAATATCTTTCTGTAAATGTTATATTTGTTTCCATTTGTTGTAAATTGTATGTACATAGTTATTGAGGCTCACAGGTAAGACTGGCTTTGCCAACTGTGTTGCCTCATTAAATAAAGTCTTTATTATTATTATTATTATTATTATTATTATTATTATTATTATTATTATTATGTTCTTTTTTATGATAAATATAGGCTTGAATCTAGATCAATTATTTTCTGATAAAATTTATCATTTAATATTTTACGATGGTTGGAATTGGCTTATGGACCGTATATACTCCTGGCTTAAATTACTCTTAAAAGAAATGAGAAAAAATCATCATGATTAATAAATTTTACTTCAAATTATTGAGTCTTATAGATATCGATATATTGATAATCTAGTAATTCGACTATACAGGTATTATATATTTCCACGAATTTATGTTAACATGATCTTTAAGTATGTAGTTGCTATGGTAACTCATAATAGGCCTTTCCAAACGAAGGGATTTGTGAATTAAAAAATTGTAACTTTTCTCAAAAAGCAAATCATGGCGATTTGGTATGTTTTGAAAGAATTATGGGTGATCTAAATAGAATCCCTGATGAATATTGGTACAATTTAACAAATATATATTTGAGTAAATTGACGGATAATTAATGATAATAATTAAGATTCATGATTTATACATTATGCTGTTCATACTTTTGTCACCAACCCCAGCTACCCGGCCCTTCTTGACATGTTCTCATCAGCCCCTTTTAGCGCGGACCTAATAGAGTCTAAATCTAATTTCTATCCTTGATTTATGATTAAAAATGTTAAGATCTAGCCAGTAACTGGGTTTAGATAGTTCCTGGTCTAGCTACGCGCCTGAATCAAACCAATTAGCGGTAATGTTCCAATTTACATTACTGGTACAGTACAAAACGTGAGCCGACTGGAGGTTTTAACCATGAAATGTGAATACTGAAAAGAATCAATTCGACCTATACTCGACTGTTGAAAATCACGAACAGAAATCGTGCAAAATGGGAATTTTCCACGAAGATTCTTTACGCAACCATTCCTCTATCATTCATTCTGCGCGTGTTAACCCATGACCTTACGGATGAGCCAATCAGATGAAGCGGTAGAAAATCACGTGGTTGTGTTTGCATCAAGCGTTGTAAATTTCGCACTTTTGATTCATTTTCTAACTGGCTTCTGAAGAAAACGTCCGCAGTGTTAAATAACGGCTTAAAAATGGAAAATAAAGAAAGGCACGAAGTTATAAACTTTTCTCCAGGACCTGCAAAGTTACCATGCAAGGTATTTTTACAATTTTCATTCATAACTTTTTGTTTGAAAACCGGCGCTGTTTTCCCGTCGAATGTTATACTTCTTGACCTCGGTTGATTTATCAGGTTATGATGACATATCGGCGGTTAAACTACGGAACTGAAATATTTTTTTGCATTAACATGTTGCGCATATTGCATTTTCTGCATTTAAAACGTTAATCACATAATCAACTGCAATGAAAAAGTTGAATGCTTAGATTTCAGCTTATAAAAATTTAGCGGCTTCGCAGGGATTGAACAGTTGAACCCGGACCTCCTGGGAGGCTGGGTGACCGGTGGACGTTCTGAAAGGTGCTGTTTATTGCAGATGCTTGGCATGCATACAATTAGCCAGAGTTTTGTGGGAATCCTGAATGTCAAAACCTGTCTTTTTTAACATGTAATCTTTTCAACTGACATAAAAATTAAAATGTTGTTTTCAATGAGCCTGTTGCATAACTTGCTTGCCATAGGCAAGGTAAATGCACCGGTCAATATTATGCCCACCTAACTAAGGTGAGATACAGGGCGAATTAGATGAAGATAGACAAATATTTTCCTGACCAACGGGAATTTGACAAACACATAAAATACAGTTTAGGGTCTTCGAACAATCTTGTATAAATCGACCATATTGGCTCCTAGTAACTCTGGGAATTACAACATGATTGTGTATCCTGACCCCAGGGATTTTGAAAATTTGACAGTATAAAGCATTGTCAACAGGATGGTGATAATAAAAGACTGATTTAGATGCCAAAATATTTAAAATGTCCCTACTTCTCCCTCGGGTGCCTGCTGCCCCCTGGCCCTGCTAGCAAAATATTGACTGGTGCATAATGATTGCTTTTTGGTGACACTTCACTGTACGTCCATGCTACAACTTGCTACCATTTCTTAATGCTACTGTTTCCCTTTTCTGTTTAACCGTAGCGTTCACCAGTGGATTTTATTCAAGCACTGCAACCTGTATGGCCCAGTGGGGGAGGGGTACTCACCAATCCCGTCGGAGGGCTGGTGGTTTTAAGTGACTGGTGCATGATTGCCATGTTGGTGTTTCAACAATGCTTGCCGAGTTGAACACTGTCACATCATAACTTTCTAAGTCCCTTGTTTACATGCAATAATCATCTACAGAAGCGCAAAACCAGTCTTTATCGACCCTCCTCAGTCGTACCATAAAATAATGTCAACCTTAGTAGAGTAAAGTTGCACCATTGACAGATAACAGTAAAACTTGATGAATGAATTTTGGGTTAAATTTATCTGCGTGAGAGTGTCATGACTTCATGGTCTACTTACGATGACATATGAGTTTATTTGCATAGTGATTGAGAAATTAGAATGTCAGAGAACTATGACTGGTTTAAATCAATAAATATACCCAGGCTCTAAGCCGAGTTTCAATTTTAAAAAGGTATTTGTAAAAAGGTAATTGCGTTTTTGGCAATACGGATGCAATGTTCATATAACCGTGAAATAAAATATTGTGTGCCAAGTATTTCTGTGCATATCAATTCAAGCCTGGCTATGCCCCAGTTATTGAACTCCATGCATTGGTTTGTGCATCTTTACTTGTAATTAGTTGCCCATAACACAAGTAAAGTAATTGCCAGACACCTGTCAGGTGAATTTAATTCAGGCTAGTAGAATTATAAATAAAGATTTTCCATGCATTTAAATTAAACATGGTATTAACAGATCTATAGAGAGATTCTATATATAGGCTACAGATAGTTTAACTATTTTTAAAAGCTGAATTTAAAGAGGCATTCCCTATAACTAGCATATTTTTCTCTACTATCACATTAAATGAGCTAAATGTACAAAGCATTATAAATTATCATAATTTGTCAGAAGAAAGTGTGCGCAAATATGTCTCCATAATGTCAAAAATATCGTCAAATCGCCAATAATAATTTATTGCCTCCAGCGATTTATTATTATTTGGTCAAAGGGAAACAATTGGCGACTATTTTAGCTCGTTGCAGAACATGTTTTTATTCCTTTCTCGGTAATTAGTGGGAGCTTTTTGTTGAAAATCTGAGGAGTTTAAGCAATAATGATTCTCATTTAATTTATAATATTCCTGAATCGATTTAAACCGTTAATAAACGATCAAAGTTATAGGGAATGCCTCTTTAAATCCACGGTTTTCACTTTTACCAGGCTGTTATAACAAATTACATAATAATGTAGTGCGTAGGGTTTAGATTCTGAACTTTCGCAAACACTGGGTGTAACAGTTTTTCACCTTTTTGTACGGTAGTTTTCCAGTGTCCCTAGTTTTTCTTTTGTTGTTCTGAATATGTCACATCTGGTCTGATCGTCCTAACTTGTACTTGGTTTGGCCTTTTGTCCTCACGCAGTATACAGGTAGTAATTTACGCCTGACTCAGCAATTTATTATCTTACTGTACTTGGTATACTGTTAAACTTGACCCCGTATGGTGTTTACATTAGCATATATCGGCCTCATGTTTAAACTTGGGTTAGTGGGTCAGTAAGCGAGCATGAATCATGAATAATAATGGTTTAACTTAGGGTCAAAATGTGTGACAGCGCCGTCGCTGTATTATATAAAATTATTATGGGATATCATGGGTTTAAAGCTAGGAATAGGATAAAATATATAAATCATTTGTCAAAGTGAGATAGACCATTATTCCATAGTTCATATTGTTCGACCATTGGTTTATCCATATCATGTTTGCGAGACTAAACTAACTCGCCTAGGTCAAATTGGGTGACATGATATGTTGTAAATAGTCTGACAATAGTCGATACAGTGAGTGTAATCTCTGTGTCACTCACAAGCAGCCTTCTGTAGAGCAACAACCTTTCTATAACAACATGGGTGACACCTTTTAAGGCTTTAAAAATTTCCTGGAGCAATAACTAAGTCATGTATTAAACTGTAAGACTCGCCAGGCTTAAACAATCTTGAAGCCTAAGTTAAGGTGGCCAGATTTGTTATAGTATAAGTTAGTTATCAAGGTAATTTTTGCATTGATCTATTTAAATTCAATAATTTTGAGTTTTATGATTGATTTAAATTTTCTACTTGATATATAATATATGATTCTAAAAGTTAGCAAACAAAAGGCAATTTGTACACCTGTACATGGTTGGAAAACTGATTAAGACCAATTCGATGAGACGTTAATTCAAGGATTTTTCATTTTAGGTAATGAATACCAGGTTTATTAAATTATTGTTCATGGTTGTAGGTGAACCACAAAATCCAAAATATTTACCCCCCCCCCTCACGAAAATCATCATTGACTTTACTGAATGCTGTATAAAACATACCGTAATTATGAAACTTTAAGTTCTGACGTTTTTATGCATTTTGTAATTTCAGGTATTGATGCAAGCACAGAAGGACCTGACCAATTACAATGGTACCGGTGTCAGTGTTATGGGTAAGATATATTCTTCCTCGTCAAAGTATTGATGATAAATATGTACCCTTGAGGAGCCAAACTGTGAAAAGTGTCTAAATTTTTATATAGATTTGGTAATCACTTGAATTTTTAAGATATTGTTTTTTAGCATAATTATGTTTCGCTAGTAAATCACTACACATGTCATGATCAAAAAATAGTTCAATGATACATATATATGATAAAGTAACATTACTTGACTTACTTATTCCTCATCGTCCCTTGTGGAACATATTAAAGACTGCAATGATCTTTCTCCACTTGGCCTTATATTTGGATACAGTAGCTTTCACAGACTCTCCCATTGATAGCCCTGAAATTTCTTGAGCAAGGATAAAACGTTTTACTTATCAACACTGTTACAGTATAGTGTGCCCAGGCCCAAGGATAAAATGAAACACAGGAAAATTTGGAATTGGCCATGCAGGTGGAAAAAGCAAACATACAACATTGCAACAGTAGACCAATCTAGTCAATGTGTGTAAATATCACCTTATCCTAGGTGCACTTATAATGTGGGTTACGCCAGCTTCTGAAGTTAATGTTTGTATTCATATTGTATGTTACAGAATTAAGTCACAGATCTCAAGATTTCAACAAGATTCTAACAGCTGCTGAGAACGATCTCAGGGATTTATTGTAAGTATATAATATAGGCATAGGGTGTGGACATAATCTGTTACCACATGGACAGGTCTGACAATGGAACATGTGGCGTCACTTTTTATGCAAAATTTGGGCAGTGCATAATAAAAGAAAATCAACATTCATTGTTTAAAACACCCTCACAGATATGGCTAGAAGATAAGGGCTATCGGCCTATCTTGGCATCCAAAAGTTAACAGTTCAATTTCAGTATTTTCAAGAGTGGGCATTATGCCTTAAAGTAGGAATGAGTATAAAATGCCGAACATAAGTCTTTATCAGATAGTCAGCTGGCAGGCATAAGAGTGTCTCACTCTGCCCCCTCATTTCTGTATTTGAAGCCAGGTTGCCAGTTTAGATACTCACAGCAAGCACACTTACCACTGAGCTGTCGAGACACATATCAGAGTCAAGACTGATCTTTGTGGAAGGGATGGAGATTGGTTCTTTCAGCTAGTACAAACAAACTCCTGTATTCTCTAGGCCTTTAAGTAAATTTATTATGGTCAGTTGGTCACTCACTCACTATCTATTTATAATTTTATCATAATATTTTCAGGGACGTGCCAGATAACTACAAAGTGCTCTTCCTACAAGGAGGTGGTACTGGTCAGTTCTCGGCTGTGGCGTGTAATTTAATGAATCTCCAACCTTCAAATACTGCTGATTATTTTGTGACGGGATGCTGGTCAGCAAAAGCTGCAAAAGAAGCTGAAAAATATGGAAAAGTTAATCTTGTATTACCTAAACGAAACACATATACAAGTAAGTATATATATAAATTTATTTAGTCCTTTCCTTCATTTCTGCCGTACAACTTCAGTTTTCCATTATTTTGTTTCCAACGTATACTGTATTTATTATTACATACACAGGAAAAACCTCCTAGCATGTTTAAAAAAGCTGATGTTTTTCATTCGTTTGATATGAAAAACCATACATCAAAAACCATCTGTGTTTTTCATACGTTTAAGATACATGGATGATT
The DNA here is from genome assembly GCA_963678985.1 of Spisula subtruncata. Classification (NCBI taxonomy): domain Eukaryota; kingdom Metazoa; phylum Mollusca; class Bivalvia; order Venerida; family Mactridae; genus Spisula; species Spisula subtruncata. The sequence continues at coordinate 1,398,000 of OY787669.1, forward strand.
TTCCTATGTTCTGGATACATTTTTATGTTTTGCTGGATGTATGTCAGTCTGAATGGATGTCTCCTCATTTTGTGTTGGAAGAATTTCGAAAATTATACTTCATCGTTGTCCCTAATTTTGTAAATTGTAATTCAATGTTCATTTGTATTTGTTTAGGTATACCAGACCAGTCAGAATGGAATTTGAGTCCAGATGCTTCATATGTATATTACTGTGATAATGAAACCGTCCATGGTAAGTAACACTTGTTTTAATGTACATACATACTTGTATCAATTGCTAAATATCAGGCCCTTCATTCTAAACTATTTGCTTCCCTATAAATTATAGTTTATATATAGTAAAATTAACGAAGAACCATAACATTTGATAGAAATGTCTTATAATCAGTTGACATGATAGACTATGAACAGTCCTCAAAGTAATAAGTATTAAAAAATATATTAGAATTGTTATAAAAACTTATCGCAATCAATAAAAAAAGAAATATCAACTTGCGATGTGTTTCCTACCAGTACAGGGGGTAGGTGGTTCAAAAGTAGGCAGTTGATTTGCTATCTCATTTAAGTAATGAAGACGAAAATGAAAAAAGTAGCCGGCCTTGAATCATGTTCAAATTGCCAGTAATTCTTTTTGCCTTTCGCCTCATTTCTACACCTATGTGCTTATGTTTTACATGTTATTGTTGTTATATTACAGGTGTGGAATTTCAGTTCATTCCTGAAACAAATGGTGTTCCTCTAGTCTGTGATATGTCATCTAATATACTTACACGTAAAGTAGATGTCTCAAAGGTAAAATTTTCTTCTCGTTTGAGTGTCCGGATTCACCTATCTCAAAAGAGCCATGATTTTTCTGAGCAAAATAAAAGTTATTTGATGAAAATATCTTGAAAAATGGCAAAGTTATGGAACATTTACGGGTAATTTGCTTTGAAGGAATTTCTTATTATATAATAATAATAAAGAAAAATAAATAAGGAAATAATGTGGTAATAACTAATATATAATAAATATTTAACAGTCAATTTGTTTTGTTTTAATTGATATAATTATAATATTTTTAAATTGTTATAATTTCAGTTTGGTGTGATATTTGCTGGTGCACAGAAGAATATTGGTTGTGCCGGATGTACGGTGGTGATTATACGTGAAGATCTGATCGGGAAACAAATGGAGAACACACCTACCATATTCTGTTATAAGACACAACGAGATAACAACTCATTACTTAATACTCCACCCACCTATAGGTATGTTACACAATAGTTTATTAACAGTTTTAACTGCAAATATATCGTGATAGACATAGTCATTCCGAAACTTCCTGGTTCAATGGATAAGTCTTTAAGATTTTGATAGTCGTTTTTTCAATCCAGAATAAGTCTTGACTAACTGGCCTTTATTCACAACTGTTACTTCACAAAACGGCTTTGTAAAACTTTTAAGGAGCACAACCATGCAAAAAGATCAAATTAATTGTTGATGTACGCACAAGAATAAAAAAAGAGGGAAACAAATTTTCTGTGAAAAATAGTTAAATTAGACAATATAATATGGGTGAAAAGAACACATCCTTAGTTTTAATGTCTATTTATAAAATATTGAAACTTGTGTTATGATATTTTGACTATGGGTCGGCCTGAAACAAGTTTCTAAATAAACTGTAATTGATAACACGTCAAATTTTTCAATATTACTATTTTCAGTATATACATTATGGGACTAGTATTCCGCTGGAAGATAGAACACGGTGGTGTAACAGGCATGGAGGACAACAGTAAACAGAAATCAGATATGATCTACAACATTATTGGTACATCGAGCGACTTCTTCCACTGTCCGGTTGACAAGAACTGTCGCAGTAGAACCAACGTTCCGTTCAGAATCGGTTCCGCCGAAGGTTGTGATGTATTGGAGAAGAAATTCATTGATATGGCGGCAGCTAAGGGAATGATACAGTTAAAAGGACACAGGTATGTATTCATTGAAAATTTCAACCGAGGCGAAACAAATTATTAAATAAATGGTTCAGTTTATCAGACTGACCGTTTGGACGGCAGCTTCTGTATTACTATAAAACTGCTGTATCACATTAACATTTTTGCTGGAAGTTTGGTGGAATTTTGATTTCCTGGTACATAAAATGAACAAAACTTGTAAAAATAAGACAGCATTCAGTAAATGCCCTGGTGGAAGTTATAATAAGTGGCAAAATCATCTTGAACATTTTGTAGTGAAAGAACAGACTCGAAAATTTGTAGTGAAAGAATGGACTCAGCTTTTTGCCTCCGCATTAATAGACTATGCAGATTAAATAATGGAAAATTTTGTAGTTTGTTAATATGAGATCTCACTATATAGGGGCCTAAAAATTCCATTTGACTTGTACTGCGATATGTGTATGTGTCTTAACTTTATGACTAAATTATGTTTCTTTTATTTACAGATCAGTTGGTGGTATTCGTGTGTCGTTATATAACGCAGTTACAGTGGAAGAGACTAAATATCTCGCTGAGTTTATGGAAGACTTTTTAGCTAAACACAGAAATTAGACATAACTTCGGTGCAACTCAGTGCTATATTATATAGAATGTTATACTTCCAAGCAAGAGTTTGGCGTAGGAGTTATTTCCTGTTGACCAATGAATGGGGCAGATCACCGTGATGTCATCATGATCAACTCATATGTTGAGTGCCCGCCAGTTGTCGATAGGCTGAATAACCATTTACTTATAGCTTGTTGGTGGGCACATATACATATGGTTACCATTTCATGTAAATATATCAATATGTCATCAAATCCATATGCAAAGTGCCCACCAGAAGTTGGTCGGCTCAATGAACAATAAAAACAACCAATAGCTCACTGGTGGGCACGTTAACATATGATTACCACTTCTTGTAAACATGTCATCAAATAATACGCAAAGTGCCCACTAGTAAGTTGATAGGCTCAATGAACGATAAAAACAACCAATAACTGACTGGTGGGCATATTTGCCTACATTATTACCATAGTATGTAAATATGATCTCCCATTTCATGAGATTTTAACTTGCTAGTTTATTGTGAATACTCCTGCTGGCTTGGTGATTTTACTTGCGGCCATTTGCTTTTATTTACTGCCTAACAAGGAATTCATGAAGCTGTATACTACAGATTTCTGTTTTAAAGTCAGTCCTGGCTCACCTGGTGTCAGAATTTTCTGTAAAACAAAGATTCCTTAGAAGCCAGTAGTTAGGTGTCCGTATATTTTTATGGAACTAGATTTTCAAAATTGACATGTACCATATTGAACCAAATATTATGTGCAGCTGGATTTCAGAGTAGAATAAATATGGATGAAAATCGAAGGGAAAAGTCAGATGCAAATGATCTTCAAAACATGACTAAAGAATATGGCTGTTTCAAATTTGTCAATCGGAGGCTGCATAATGTCTTGAAGACTCTTGAGTATGTTTAGGACACATCCAAATTTTTGCGCCCCAGTATATACTGATGCGGAAGCATATAGTGATTGTCCTATCCATTCATTAGTTCAAAAATGTTCATTGACTTAGCTTTTTATTATGGACAATTAGCCTAAATGCTTCCACCAGGGGCATATGACATAAGCGTTTACTGAACGCAGTCTTTATGGTAACTTGGAGAACGATTCTGATTCTGGATTGATAATGGTACAAGCGATATTTGGAGGAATATGGTACATGTTTTATGTCGTTTATTTTATGTTTTATTTCAACAACTGTGATGTTTGATCAATGTCAGCATTATTTTATTGTTGTGAATATTATAAAATATTGTATTATTACATGAAACTGAAATCATTTTTATCATAAAACATTATAATTAGCATACTAGTATTTCATTTTATTCTGATTGATTTTTCGTACAGTTTATCAACCTTTATTTCAATAATACATTGTAAAGTTTTGGTTACTTACGGTAACATATCAGACCTCGCTGAATGCATCAACTATTCGAAAAAATATCTGTCAAACAAGTTCAAGTTCCAAAAATAATTATTTGTTAACATTTTCTGAAAAGAACTAAGCAGTGCAGGGTTAAAAATAAGCAATTTGATAATTTTGATTATCGGAAACATAACGTAAATTTTACAAGCCTTCTTAGAAATATAATTATAACTACATAAAAAATACGAAATGACGCTATCGCATTTTTGAAATACCTTACTGTAAATATCATGCAAGCTTAATTCATAAATGTCATTGTAAACTGGTTTTGTTGATGGTTTTTGTTGCTAGTTTGAAGGAATTCAATTTCATTCAGCTGAATTTGTAATACTTATAACTTAATAGGGCATGTTAATTGAACAATTTATACTTTCTGTAAGCGTCCTTTGTTTAAAAGGTACTTTAGATTGCATGTTTTGTAAATTTATGTTTATTGTATCCCAAGTAATGATTATAATGTATTTGTTTAATATTTCAAATACTCAAAATTTCTGTATTGATATTTTTTTTATATTTATGTATTACATAGCAGAATATATAGAATTTAAGAAATGAGTGTCAATTTAGAATACTGGGTTGTCAATAAGAGACGGCTTTAGGCCAAAATGCCTGTCTCACTTACAAACGGTTAAACTGCCTCAATTAAGTGTGCATTGGGTACGTGATAAATACATTTTATATTCACCCAAAGGTAGACCTATAATTTTCAAGTTGCAAAACTGGCATTAATTTTGTAACATTAATTTTCTTGACAATCAACTTAAAAAGTTTAATTTGTGTCCTCAAAGTAAGTTTTATTTATGGCTTCAGTTTTATTCAGTATCATTATTATAATGTATTATTTTACTTAATTTTTTTATGAAAATTGAGTCTGTACACACAAGTACATTCATTTAAATTTTATAAAACCTTTGTTGTTGGCAATGTTGAAAATAAAAAATTTAAAACCATGAAAATGTTTCCTTTTGTTGTCTTGTCTGTAGAACTCTGTTTTGTGTTTGTGAAACTTTAACAAAGTTGGAAAGAAGTTTAGTGAAATAGTCTCAAGGAATGCTACACTTCAGACACTGGAATACTGACTGAATTAACTTGCAGAAATGTTGAATCTGAATTTAGGGAAGGACACATACTACAGCAATGAGCCAGTTCATTTCAGGATGGGAAAGCCTCAACCATGTGGTAGGAAATGTGGCAATACTTCATGATATTGGGCTACAGACCCAAGACTGAATTATGCCATAGTAGAACTCCTGCAGATTATTCTGGAGTTATAGGACCTGGCCTCAATCTCCCGAAAAATCTCAATTTGAGGTAAATCTCATCTCAAATATGGCCATGCATCGTTTGGATAATTTCTAAGTGTGTATGGACTCGAAATTGGCATCAAAGCAGCAAATGGAATTCTTTGTTTATTCCAGTAATTTGTAATGAAGTCTAACTTCAAATATATTAGAAATTCAGACTCTGATTTTAACAAAATCTCAATTTGAGTTGAGATTTTTACTTGAGATGCTTCGGGAGATTGGTAGCAGGTCACCCCTGCAGTATCAAAGGTACAACAGGACTGTGTCTACAGACAAACACGAAGAATCCTGTATACGCCTCTCGTGCAGTGAGTAAAACAAAGATTGAGCACTGTAGCACAAATACTTAAATTTAGGAGCTACAAAAGCCCAATTTCATCACAATGACATTCCAAGGTCCACAGCCGCCACAAGTCTGTTAATACTGGTCAAATAAACAGGACTGTGTTGCGGTGAAAGCCTTGTCCATAATTACTAGCAAAGCCAATCAACTTGAAAGTTTTTAGACGGACGGATAGGACTATCACTAAATTTCTTGCATCACTAGATACTGGGGCATAAAAAATTAAGTGGTGACAACTCATGCTGCCTAATATTGCTGACGTTCGATGACTGTAGCACAATTACTATTCCAAGTTACAGACAACACAAAGTTTGATGAAATCTTGTCATTCCAAGGGCTGCTATTCTGATCTTGATGTATTTTGACCTCAAAAACAAATTGGGGTCATCTACTGTTGCTGACCAACCTCCATGGAAAGTTTAAAGGTCCTAGGGCAAAGCATTCTTGAGTTATTGAACAGAATCTATTAATTTTGATCTACTGACAATCTGACTAACTGACAGACAAGAGCAAAGCAATATGGGGCATAAATATAGGTATAGCTTGGCTATTTTGACCTGAGCCTGACCTTTATGCAAGAATATATTACAATGTTCTTGTTTTGAATGTATCAATTTCCGCAAGCGAATTGTGCGATATCGGTATTTCAAATTCGTGTTTGTATTACATCTCGAGCGTCTTCGTGATACTCCCTGATTATGAAAACATACAGTCAGTGTTGTAAACGTACGCAATGTATCGAATGTTAAATTATGCCAATCAAAAGGTCAGGTTCTTGTCAAATTGGCCAAGCTATACAAACAGCTCATGATTACAAATATTCCTATCAAGTTTGATGACTATGGCGCTATTACTTTTATAGTTACTTTTTCTTTTCATTGAATCAAATGACTTAGATTTTGACTTCAGTGGACCCAGGTATCAAACTTAGCCTAGATAAGTTTAACTCTGGATTACTGTAATATCATTAAATTTCATGGTAGATTAAAATTTGTACATTTGGTGTTTCACCTTCAACCATGAAACCAAACTGCATTGAACACAAATTTGGACCCTTGAATATATTACCTGATATTGTCTTTTTTACCAAAACCACGAGTTTGCGTCCCATCGAAATTAAATGCGTGTACAGTACCTAGAATGATTCACTAGATTGTATGTGTATAATGATTACTTCATGTCGGTCTACATCTGTACTATTTAAAGCCCTGATAAAATTTTATTTGTACTTTGATATATGTATACATAAACAACGGTCACTCAGTGCACACGGTCTTGTTATCACTGGCCAGACTTGAAAACACACTTTTATCAATGACTGTAAACTCTATATACCATTGACAACTTTTTGAAATAAGATCAAGGCCGGAAGAAACATATTCCTGGGTTGTTATCCCTATATTTGATAACTTTCTAAATATTGAATTAACAATAGACTATACCTGCCAAGTACTCTTATTAAAGTGGAGTTACTCCAATTTTCCTTTTGAATTTCTGGTTTATCAAGCTCACCTAACTTTGAATGTCGATTTTAAAAGAAAACAAATTTGTGTGGCTGTGATGCAGTGATTTACTATCGATCTACAACAGGCGTCGAGGCGTGACTAGTAAATACATTGTATTCTATCTCTATATGGGTTACGTCTTAACGCATGTTGTACATCTATAGTATGTTGGATTTGTAACCCAGCAATCGAGGTTCAACGGCAGACAACTCTTAATTTCATGAACTAGCAGTGACCTACAATTTAGCTTGACATTGCAAAGAAAAAATCAAGCAATAAATAGTAAGTGACCTAAGTCAAATAATAAATGTGGATAAAGCACACATGGCAAAAATGAGTACAAAATTATTTATATAATAGTTAGACGTTCAGTCCAGGGAACAAAAATAGTTTAAACTTAGTAAGTACTGTATTACATAGAGGGCATAACGGGCAGTAAGTACGGTATAATGGAAATTTTCACTAAGGTAATATAAATTTTACCATCATATGCACTACTTTCGACATCAATATTTTTAAGGTCAAGATATTATCTTTTCCAAATACTAAATATCACTCATGTTCAATCGTATGATACTACATTCATACTTGATGGAGATTTTTGTGAACAACATTACAAATCACATGACATTTTATACAAACAATTGACATTACGCCAGTTGTCAATCTATACCATCTAAATCATTTTTTACGTTAAATCATAATTAATGGTCAAATTGATTAAATTGAAAACATTTGCCAAGCAATCTTGGAGAAAATATAAAGTGGAGCGTTCTCTGCTCTGGTGCAATTCCAAGGCTGTGTATAGCTGTATTATATCCACATGTATCAGAACCTATGTATTGGATAAATGCTAAACAGGGACGTGGCAGCATCTTTTCATCAGGGTTTTCCCTAGGATTTTTCATACGAGAGTCCCAGGACCCTTAAAATTTATAGTTAGGGAGTCCCTGAGAAATTTTGGGGGTCCCTTCACTATACAGTAATGCATTTCAAGCTTATTATTAGTGAGTATCAAATTTATAAATAAATAAAACAGCAAATGCAGATTGCTCAATGCACCACAAGACTTAGTGAAAGAAAAATGTCCTAGCTGAAATAAAAATGTCTATTCGAGGGATCCTATTGGGGGTCCCAAGGATGCACAGTAATGCAGAAATGAGGGTCCCAAGCCACAAAGTTGCATCAGGGATGCAGAAAACCTGCATCAGGGAAATCCCTGTTCATGTCTCAAAAACTTGCACGGACCAACCAACAAACCACAAGCATGACTCAAATATAGCCCCAATATACTTTGTATCTGGGGTTATAACCAGCAACTTATTCACATGTGACTGATCATCAATAGAGTTTTCAAATTTTCACGAGAGTACGAGACCTGGGGCCTTATCACTAACATTACAAGTCTGAAACTCAGACTTAAGACTTTATATTGACAAATGTTCTATTCGCTCTCATGTTGTTATAAATGTATTGATTTTAATATGAATGGGTATGCTTGTTCAGTTGGTATAGCTTGGCTATATTGACCTGAACCTGACCTTTATGCAAGAATAGATTACAAGGTTCTTGCTTTGAATATATCAATTTCCGCAAGCAAATCGTGCAATATCGGTATTTCAAATGTTTGTTTGTATTCCATTATGAAAACATACAATCGGTGTTATAAACGTAGGCAATATATCAACTGTTAAATTATGCTAATCAAAAGGTCAGACTCGTGTCAAATTGGCCAAGCTATAACTACGAATTAAATATTCAAATGGTGAAACCTAGTTGCAAAGAAACAACGGTGATACTTAATGAAGTCAATTTTAAGTTGAAGTCTGAGTTTCAGTCTTACAATATAAGTGAAGTTACCAATTTTCTAGGGCTCTTTTCAGCTGTTATGCCGCTCAAGTACCCTTTGACATTTCAACTTCCCCTGGTCATTGGGCTACATATGGAAACCTACACTCGTGTCTCCCTGGGGAGACTATTTCTCTCCTGTGGTGTGGCAGCCAACATCGATCTGCAGCGCCCAGGAATATATACTGCCCTCACAGGTACCATTTTACACCATGGTGGAGTGGAGCTGTGGGTCTTGCTCAGAGAAATTAACCAGAGGAGGATCGAACCTGGGACCTCTCGATCCCAAAGCTAGCGCCCTACCTCTAGGCCACCGCTCCCCATAATATTATTCTCTTTCAAACGTTTGAACTTCTACTTTCTAAGTTGAGTCCATGTCTGTGGTTTAATTTAAAGTAAACGTCTATTTTAAAACGACATGAAAATCCCCTACATGAGGGCTCCTTACCCCATTTCCCAAATTCTGGAAGGAAATGAATATTTATTTCGTACAATAAGCTTGTAATATATTTGTACATAAAGGTCAAAGACCTGGTTAAGTTTTTTGCATATTTCATACATGCCATATTTTCCTGAAGCCTTTGCAGGAGATTGGTGATGGAAATGCAGGAGATTTTTCTTGCTCAAACTTTAAACTGAAATAAATCAAGTTAAAATGCAGTGTTCACCTATTTAACTTGTAGGACATTACCATGCATGCTTCATAAAGCTATTTAAATAAATATTTGTTATCATTTTTGTCATGCAAACTAAATATGTCAAGGTTCCAGTATTCCAAGAAATGCAGGAGATTTGATCAATTCGGAGAAAATCATGCAGGAGTAGAGTCTCAAATGCAGGAGAGTCCTGCATGACACAGGAGATTTGGCATGTATGATAGTTAACAAGTGTTATAATTAGCTATAAAAAATACTTCACATTCATGAATTGTTTTATTCAAATAAACATTAGCAACAAGAATCTTAATATCAAACCGTATTTACAATTGAACAATTTAAACAGAAACACTTTAATATCATTTAGAGTTTTGGCATAAAATTTACCTTCTCCCACAAAATGCCATAACACTGTTTCTATTCATCCATACAAATAATAAATTAAATGCATCAACACTAATTTCGATCCAATCAATAAAATTTAATCAAATAAATACAAAATATACATCAACAAGAGATGTTTGTAAAACATGTATGCCCCAAGCCAGCCCAACAGTTGAAATTGGTACATGTCAAAGTGACCTTGACATTTGACCAACTGGCCACAAAATCTGTAGGCGTCATCTACTGTTGCTGACCAACCTTCATGCAAAGTTTGACGATTTGATCTACAGACTGGCAGACATGAGCAAAGCAATATACCGCTTATCAAAGAGGGCATAATAATTAATATACATGGAAATAAGTGACATATGGGTTTTCATGAAACACTGATAAACAAACATGAAAATAACAATATGATTTTAAATAACTTAACATTTGGCCAAACTAAATCTGAACCATTTTGTTTCATAATTTTTAGACAAAAGGGAGGTAATCAGCTGATTCATAGGAAGGAGAAACGCATTGCCTGCTAACTTAAGTCTAGGCACTTATAGTTACATAGTGGCAATGCAGTCAATGTTTAACTATAACTGCGACAAGGATAAAGTTAAAGGTGGGACAATTTGGTATCACCCGAATAGGTTGTTTAACCAAGAGTGTACAATTCATCAGTTTTGTTTAAGAACAGAATTGACCGTATGGTTTGCTTAAGGTATAAGACTGGTCACATGCCATTTTTTTCTGCTCAGTAACTTTTTTTTTAAATATGTTTTTTTGTAAGTTAAACATGTCTGACATTGATTGAAGAAAAAAAATTGGAACCCTATGCGGGTTTTTTTTCCGTAATTTCTGTTTGAAGCGGTATACTATAAAATGTTTCGACAATTTTTTTATATTTTTTTAAGGGTATATGGGGCTCTAATTCAATAAATTTCTTTGAAAATATTACATATATTACCACAATAACTGCCAACTTATTTAACATACTAATTCAGGCTACTGAAAACCATATTTGAAAGAGAAAATAATAAAAAATCAGATTTTTTCCCCCATTTTAGCATGTAATGATAGCCGAAATAAAAAATCCACAAAAATGACTCATTTTTATAAAGGTAATAGCAAATTTTAAAAAAATTGGCTCAATAACTTTTTTTGCTTTTTTTATATTATTTAGAGTCACCAATGGTGATAACAAAATCCTAAAAAAATCAGACCTCTATGCGGGATTTTTTTCAAAATAGCAAATTAAAATGCTAACATAACCCCAATTTCAAAGAAAAATCAGATTTTCTGCTTTTTTCAAATAATTTTACCAGTTTTTTGCATTGAAGTTTCAAATACAGTAGTAATGTTACATTTTAATGACAATGTAACAAAATAAGACACAAATTTTCTATCTAAATACAAAAATAATGATAAAACAGAGATTAATCAGTACCCCACCCACTTATTTTAACATTATTCTTCAATAATCATGCCATTTACTTTTTATTGTTCAATGGATTTCATATTACATTGGGAAAATGATAAACTATGATAAGAGGATATGATAGTTATATGAACTGAGTTCTTCACTCTAAGGTCAAGGTCATATAAAAAAGGTCAAAGGTCAAATATCTGAATAAATTTAAAATTTTTATCCTCATTGATACTTGTTTCTGTCATTCAAAGACACTATAAAAACAATATGTTCGTAAAACTTATATGTCCTCATGGCAGTTCAATAGTCGAAACGGTTAAGGTCACAGTGACCTTGACCTTTGACCTCAAAATCAATAGGGGTTATCTACTGGTGCTGCCCAACCTCCACGGAAAGTCTGACGATCATAGGAAAACCGTTCTTGAGATATTGAATGGAAACTATTTGGTCTATTATCGACTGACAGACAAGAGCAATGCAATATACCTCCAAATCAACAATTGGGGGGGGGGGGGGGGGGAGTCAATGCTCTTTTAAGCAAAGCCAATAGTTACTTCTTTTGTTTTGACAAGTTGATCTATTGTGTTTACATATTGGAAATAACAAAACAATTTCTAAGAATTTGGTACACCAGGATACAGGTTTGATACCTGTAGGAGCCAGAATTGATCATAAGCCCCTAAATCTGTATCAGGTAAGAAACTTAGAGAGCGTTGTTGAACAGAAACCACATGGTTTACCGACTAACCTATCGACTGACACATGCAAAGCAATATACCTTACCCCTTCATCAAATATATCGGGAAGAAAAAAATGGGAACCTTTAAAAGTTGTAAAAATAATTATAAATTCATCAATATTTATTTTCAAACAAATGATAGTATTCAATAGATTTACAATGCATGCTGAGGGTAAGAATACATGTAGCAATAGATTATAACAATACCAACAAAAGTAAGTACAGTATGTTAGTTAATATTTGTTATGTTTTTATTTTTTCATAGCTTCTAGGGAATCCGAAAGTCCATTTATATATACTTTCAAAACTGGAAAACACAGTGGAACCTTCCATTGTGAATTCATTCATCTGCTACTGAAATTTGGGAAATAATAATCACAAAAATATGAAGTGATTTTCAGATGTCTGTAAACTATCTGTGACTTTAGAAAATAATATTTTCTACACTGATTGTTTGTACACTTGTAACTATGAATGATCTAAATGCGCGTTTGTGATCAACTGGTTCATTTCTCCGCTTCAATAGGCAGGTCACACTTGTTTGACATGATCATCTAATCTGCAATGATATAATTATATGCAAACATATCAAATTCATTATACTATAATAAAAGGCAATAAAAACAAGATAACAGGAGCAATGATCACATGACCATCCCCGCTTTATGTTGCTCAGTAACAGATGTTTGCTTGTATTATGGTAAGTGTTTTCTCAAAACAGGTCATGATATAATTACAGTAGTATTCATTCACTTCAATCAACTCAATACTTTTTAACTTGCGCTCCAGACAAAAGCTATTTTCAATCAAATAAAGGGAGATAATTTCATAACTAGAGTGATAGTTCTTGAACCACTTCTGTTAGTTGCACTTATTCACATATTAAATTTCAAATCAATACCTCAAAAAGTTTCAGAGTTATATTCTGAACAAAGAATATAATAAAATTCAATAAGGGGAGATAAGTTAACAAGAGCATTGCCTTGCGGGTGCAGACGCTCATCTGATATATGTCACTGTCAAAAGGCAGACAACCTTAGCATGAAGTATGACAGAGTTATGTGTCCTGCTTTACCTAAACACAAAACTTAACTAAGTCCAAAAAGGGGCAATAACTCGCGCAAAATGCAGATCATAGTTATGGTTCTTGCTTGACATGGTCACGTATTGATGGTGAACAAGTGTTGAAAGTTCCAAAGCAATAACTCTGATAGTTTAGGAGAAAAATGCACCTATACACAAAACTTAACCAAGGCATTTTATTTTCTAAGTCCCAAAAGGGGCAATAATTCTTACAAAATGCAAATCAGAGTTATGGGTCTTGCTTTACCGGCGCAGGTATTGATGGTGAACAAGTGTTGCAAGTTTCGAAGCAATAGCTTTGATAGTTTATGAAAAAGTTTACCTAAACACAAAACTTAACCATGCAACGCCAACACCGATGACGATCAAGTGATGACAATAACTCTTTTTTTTTTTTCAAAAATCCTGTGACTCTGTAAGGAATTATAATATGTACCCATTTCAAGCAAGGAATCAAGATTTATTGGTGATACAACTTGTGTACAAGTAATCATATCATAAGTAAAATTGCAAATTACCAATGGTAGTTGTTCTTTGACTTCTTTCTGCAGCAGGGAGTCAAGATTACACTTTGTATCTATGATTCACATCTCATGGAGTAGAGAGCATTTTGCCGCATGTAAACAGCTCTCCATTAATTATTTCATGATGGCATTTCCAAGCGCCAAAACAATGTACTGCAAGCATAAGAGAAATAATTATTGAAAATGTATTACTATTAGCATGCATATCTGAATTAAAGAAAATCCTAAGTTTGCTCTTGGACATATATTCTATCAACATCATGAGACAAAATCATGAAATTAATTGTGCGACATTGTACAAAGGTGCTCTGATTTACCGGGAATTGACCTTAGAGGGTTGGCCACATATATAACAAATTTGAAACAAGTACAATATATTAGCAAATAGTTTTGCTGCCCATAGTTCTTACACCAATCTCAGAATTAAATTAAATAAAGAAATTTTCAAGGTAGAATGTGAATATTCAAGGCCTTTTTCAAATACTTGACCAAGGAAAATTTACAATTGAATTAAGACCCTTTGTGCAAGATAAATATCAAACTTTAATAATTTATGGCAGGGTTGACAAAAAATTGGGTTTTTAGCATAAAACCCAGCCCAACAGGAAATATTTTCGAGCAGCGATAGGCTACCTGTACAATTAGTATATCAAGCATTGAAAGTATTACAGTACCTCATTATTTACCTATATAACTGTCAACAATCAATAGTATATCACTATAAATGTGCAGTATTACCAAATGTTTCATTTTTTATTGAATAATTAGTCTTTTTATTATACTAAGATAAACTGTGGCAGTCAAAACGTAGCAATAACCATTGCTTAATATAACACAGTTACCTGCAATATAGCAATAGTATCGTATCGCAATAGCAAAAAGTATTGCCAAAGTCAAAATTTACCCCAATGGTCAACCCTTCTAATATCTGGCTCTAAAGTTTGCCCATAAAGGAACCCAGCACAACCCGAATTATGGCAATAGTCATGCAGTACAGTGAATAAGTCAGAACCAACCTAGATATACTGAGCCACAAGTTTGGGTCAGTTAATCCACATTTTCAACATGCCTTCATTAAGTTCAATGTGCGTCATAATCATTTCTCTTTTTGTTTATCCGTGTTCCTCTCAATGGCGTCAATCATCAGTCAATGATTTGTTGGTCGATCATACATTTATCACTTCACTAGAAATCCAGACAGCAGGTCAGGTGTTGTCTGGTGATTTCATCAGTGGACATATAGGTCTATAACCATGACACCTGAAAACATTTATTATAAACATGTATCAGTATACAGACAAGAGAAATCATTTGACATAAATAAATGCTTTAGTTTGAAAGTTTCTTGCAAATTCGCAGACAGAGAGATGTACACAGTTGGCCTGTATTCTTATTGTATTGTGCTGAGAGAGCCATGCTTTTACCTTCCAAGGTCCAGATTTCCCCCCACTGACAGGGCCGAGGGAACTGCTGGAGATTTGTCCTCATGCAAAAGCCCCAAGGGCAATATTACTTAAGTTAATAAAGATATATGATTGCGGGATCCCAGCCTTGTATGAGTACTGGCAGTGGGTCTTGCAGAGCGAATAGACAAAATCCAAGACCCAGTCTGAGGGTGGGGCATGGTTGAAAGTGCATCATTTAGATGTACAGTGTAAGTCACTAAGTGAGTGAACATTGTCCCGGCATAATCCCAGACCAAGTCCGAGGGTGGGGGCATGGTTGAAAGTGCATCATTTAGATCTACAGTGTAAGTGCGGGAACATTGTCCCGGCATAGTGAGATTGTGCCGAAACAAATGATTGTCCCGACTATAGTCTCTACCCCCGTAGTCAAACAACTCGACTGGGTACTACACTAACAGGGGACTGTAGTCACTTGTTGGAGTGAACCATTACTGGCATTAGTCGGGAATAGTCCAGAACCGCAGAAATTTGAAAGAAGGCCGGGGATCAAGATATGTTTGCTGTTCTCTGTGGTCTTCTACCAATATGTACTTTGTTCACTGTGACCGTACAGTATAGTGTTGTATAAAAAAATTGTTCAACTGGGGGGGGGGGGGGGGGCATTGGTTTCAATTTACTGGCCAGGCAGTGCACACTCATAATGGATAGTCCACAGTAATCATAACTCTCACATTTTGCATCCAACATGCAACATATTTGGAGAAGTAAAATTATTATTCTCGTATTTTGCAGTTGTTTTGGAAAAATGAAAATTGAAAAATAAAATAATTACTTTGTTATGATCTTCTGTCGCACGCCACCGCTGAAACTGACCCGGTTAGTTTTCTCCCACTTTCGATCCATCCCTTAACATACGACAAACATTCTTACAACACCAGATTCTTACAAAATTGTCAAAATTGCGCGCAAAAAATGATTGAAATTGTCTGGTTTTGTTTATTACCAGAAATCGGTCATGCGCTAAGGGAAGTAACTGCGTAATGTCGTAAACTTTAAATCACGAAAAGTATAGTAAAGGGCGAAAAGATTACGATAATTTTCTACAAATTTACGATTTGAAACGATCGTTATCGCATCAAGGGTGAAAGATGTGTATTTTTTACTTTTTTTGTTATTTGCAACATCGCGGACGTTTTTCACATAGTATCATTCGGAACACCTCCTATTTTGTCACCAGTCTTATACCTTAAGAATCCAAATTTTCAATAAAAGACAACTCTCGACTACCGGTATTTCAGATGACATGAAATAAATAAGTCATCATTAAGATTATGGACAGGAATTGTCCGTTAGTTCTATATAGCAGTATTATTTGCCAAACATAAAGCCTGCTATTTTCCCCCATATTCCTGAGCTTCGACGCTTGTTATTGCCAGCAGCCACAAGTGAAGGTGACTGACGTTGTTTGACTGACAGATCTCTGGGTGACTGACGCTGCTTCTTGGAATGATTTCTCGGTGACTGACGCTGTTTGGATTGTTCGGTAATTTGCTGCCCTCTGTTCATTTCCATTTTACCCTATCAAGACAGAAATAGGTTCGTAAGCACAAATTTTAACACTGGTCATGTAACTACCGGTACACGTTTATATATTTTTTTTCACAAAAAAAACAACCGTGGTCCATGATATTGAAAATTGGTCCATAACCAAAGTACATTTGTATGTTATGACTCAATACCCATAAATTAAGTCAGTATTCTTATTATTACATTTTTTTTTTCATTTTGTGCTAGAATGGAAAAGTTATTTGCTTAATTAGGAAACTAACAAGTAAATTATAATGGCATAAAGTGACAACTATCATATATGAAGTCATCAGAGCTCACAACAAGCCCCAGCACTAAGCAATTTCGACAACTACTGACCGATTCAAACAGTTACATGTCTTGAAACAAAACCAGTTTTACAAGGTTCAAAGCTTAAAATACTTTTTTTTTTTTTTTTTTTCCTTTTTTTTTTTAAAAAGGAAAATTTTATTATAATAGCACATATATATAATTACAAACAAGCTCTGTGGCTTTTTGAAAGACTAATTTAACATTTTGATATTGAACTACTCTAGTTACTGAAAAGAAAAGAATATTTTAATGGAGTGAATGGTATTTTTAAAGTTCATCTAAAACACATGTGTCATATAACAATTTAGAAATTGTACATACATAAATTATACATATATACATATTATACATATTATACATTAATTATACATATATATATATACGTAATTGGCTGTTAAATAGTATTATGGTATATATAGTATGTATACTGTTTAAGCCAATCACATCATTGAGTTAGTCTAGCTGTATTATGAAATCGAAAGCGAAAGTAGACTAGAATAACTCGATGTGTGGTTATAAGTTTAATGAAGAAATCAATATTTTAAAGCTTAAAATACTTAAAAAATAGTTATGGTCGAAAAAAAACTTAACAAACAAACAGCCTTTTATGCACCAAAGTACCATTCACTAATTTGTCACAATCACCAACAATCACTGGCTATATCAAAATGTATGGAGTGTCTAGAGACAGTAAGATGAAATCTTATTTCCAAACCTTGAATTGATGGAGGGCATAAAATTACTACTGTACCGGTTGAGTTTGCTGGTCATCTTTACCCCTGGTCAGCATGATATCTGTGTAAACTTGTGACGGTACTTGACTTCTCAAAACCTGGGATTCAGCATCATGCAGCTGAAATATATATAGCATTTCTACTTACAGATCGCTGGTCGTAAGTACAAAATCAATATTTTGAGAAAAAAAAAACAACAAGAAAATTACTCTTTACTTCTGGTAAAACAAGCTGTTTTAACTTAAGTTTGGTCAACATGAAAAGTTCTAATCATTATCAAAAAAGACTCAGAAGTGCCTTGTGAAGCTGATTTTAAATATACATATTAGTATTATAAGGTCGTAAGTAGTACTTAGAACTCATTCTAAGCCAGCATTATATGTACAGAATAAAAGAACTTGAAGGTTTTCTACTTAAATAATGTTATGGTGGATATGTCTACATATTGGTAACAGAGTTACCATCCTTGTCAATATGGACTCCCCCTATGATATTGAGTAATTGAGCCTGACAAACACAAACATACCGACTGTCTTGTCCGTCTAGGTGACAGCTTAAGAGTGTTCTGACTAATAGTATGATCGGCACCTTTCACTGGTGTTATACGTTTAAATGGTCGTACAGCTGACACTCTTGGACTGGTAATCTCAGTCACGCCATGACCTGGAATAGAACCCGACGATTTATAAAATGAACAACAGGGTCAACCAGAAGTACTATACAAATCATTTCAGGTCCTGTGATTATAATGCGAAACTCAACTTGAGTAGGAAACTTGGTTACTCTAGCTGTTAGAAATAATAACAAACAAATGATCTTTACTGTAGATCCAGAGTAGAAATTATTGCTATGTGCTATCCATGTAATATCAAATTTCAGTAAACGGGTTTGGTAATTTGCTCTCATTCTCCAGCCAGTAAATCTCTGTTTCAAAGCCTAAAATTCAGTTTTTCAACAATAGACAAAGAATGCAAACTGACAAAGAATGCAAACCCAATATTCAAAAGCCTGAAATCAGGCACAGACCGAAGAATTACCAGACCTGGTAATTTATGAGACATTTCATTGCTTAAGTGTTTCAAACCAAATTTCAGGATGATTCTTTAGCATTTACTTAAAGTGGCATTTCCTATAATTTTGATCGTTTAAATCGATTCATGAATAATATACATTAAATGAGAATCATTATTGCTTAAACTCCTCAAATCGTCAACAAAAAGCTACCACCAATTACCGAGAAAAAAAGGAAATATGTTTCCGTAACGAGCCAAAATAGTCACGAGTTGTTTCCCTCTGACCACATAATAATAAATCGCTGGAAGCGATAAATTATTAGTGATTTGACCATATTTTTGACATTATAGAGACATGTTGGCGCATACTTTCTTCTGACAAATTATGATAATTTATAATGCTTTGTACAGTTAGCTCATTTAATGTGATAGTAGAGAAACATATGCTAGTTATAGGGAATGCCTCTTTAACTATTATTATAAATAGCAAAAATACTCTAAAGAATTAACATGCAGTTATACAGTCCAGCCTTTTTTCTGGTAGATCCTTCCTCGAACAATATTTCTTCAAATATTCATTAACCATCCTGAATTATCCCCTAATTAAAGGTCTAGGGTGGCACTTTGGGCACGTTGGTAAAGATTCTGACAGATCAAGAGGTTTCCGGTTCAAATCTCTGCCAAGCTTGTCAGTGCTTTCCATCTAACTACAGGGGAGCATTAAAAGCATGTTAAATTGTGACGACACAGATTGAGAATAGAACGTGCAGACTAGACAAATACCTGATTCACCAATAGCATGAGGACTATTTCTGGCAGCATACAGCCTGACTTTTTTGGAGTTATTTCTTTTATTGCTTTGTTCTACAAGAAACAAGAACAACATTCAGACGTCTATGAAGAATTATCAAAATAAATGTATACAATTATAAAATACTTAATATTTATAAATACTATTTCTCTTAGGACGATTGTGAAACAAGATTTTCCAGCTTAGATGTAACAGTCATGACTGAAAACTCTTCAGTTGATTTTTATTAATTTAATTTAGGTTATGAATTTGTGAAACAAGCAATATTTGTTAACTTTCAGCCTTTTCTCTCAACAATTTAACATCTCTCTCAAATAGTGTAACATCCCAGACCCTAAATATTGATTTTATATAACAAAAGGTCTGTAATTAAGACTTACATTGTACTTAACTGTTTTAACTTTATAAATCATAAAATGAGTGAATAATACAAACCTTCTGCCATATTTCTTGCATGAACTCTTCGTTTATTTGGACTGCTATCACTCTCAGTAGATGCAACAGTGGAACGTCTTTGAGTTCTTCTTGGACTTCTAGTATCAGTAGAGCTATCACAAGAACTATTCCTCTCACCACTGGCGTCGTCAGTACTGCTTACAGAGGACTGTCGTCTCGTACTACCGTGATTCTTTGTGGACCTAAACCGCCTGCTTCGTCTAGTGAACACATGCTTATCTACATATTTCCTCTTTTGATTATCTTTAGTTTTAGCATTTTCATTTCTGGTTTTATCATGGTATCTCTTTCCTGGATTATTTCTAGTCATCTTTTCATTACAATTAAAGTCTTCAGAATCTGAATGATTGCTTTCAACTGCAACAACAGCACCCTCTGCCTCACTTTCACTGTCATTGCCTGTTTCCAAATCAGAGGCAGACTCAACTGAAGAAACTTTGGTTCTAATTCTTCCTTGTGACATTTTTCTCCTTTCAGAAAATCTCCTGATTTGTCTTGGTAACATTCTGCTACTTCTTGAAGTTCTTCTATTGGAAATTCCACTTTGAACTCTATTCCTATTTCTTAGTCGACTTTCTTGCACAGTTCCTAAACTCGCTAATTCGGTAGCCTTCAGTGAAAACTTACTGTGTTTAGCCTTTTTTGTAACACCATGAGAGTCTGCAGTGGTCTGCCATTTTTGCAATGAAACCTTGTTCACTCCAGAATTATTTTTGTCATCTATTCTCTGAGCATTATTCTGTCTAGATACAGTAGCACTTAGACCAACCTTTTCGTGATCAAGATGCCTTTTGGATGCTCTCCGATGATTCGGTCTTTCTTGTGAATCTAGAATATCTACTTCTTTGACCGTTTCTTTTTCCTTATCATGATGCCTTTTAGATGCTCTCCGATTGCTGGGTCTTTCTGGTGAATCTAGAATTTCTACTTTTTCGACCGTATCTCTATCATCTGTTGTCATTTCCCCAGCATCATCATCAGACTTAACATTATTGTTACATTTTTTAACCTTTTTTTCACCAAGCACCGGTGACTTGCCTCTCTTAGTCGATTCACGATACAGATTGCCATCTTTACCTCTATGATATCTTAAAGTTCTTTTAACACGCGATTCTTCAAATCCATTATCGTCATCACTAGGCTCAAAACCTTCCTTATCAGTACAAACCTTGCTTCTTCCTTCCACAGTTTCAGTTACACTAGCAGAATGTTGCGCCTTGTTACAACTCTGACTTCTTTCTTCTTCACCGTTGACAATACCAGTATGTACCTTCTTGCTTCCTTCAACAGTTTCCTGAATTTCCCTAACTGCAGTAGAATAATTCGCCTTATTTTCTTCCTCGTCAGTGGCAGACTCATCAACATTGTTTTTACTTACATGAAATTCAAACAAGAACTCGTAAACTTTCAAAGTTTTTCCGTACAACGTGAATTTATAGTTCTTATTCTTGACAGGAAAACTCCATGGAATTTTAAATGGTTTGACTAGAAAGCTAGGAGTAACGATGGGTTTCAGAGGACTGTTTCTTTCGTTCTTATATAGCACTGCTCGCACCACTTGTTCCAATTCATGATGTACGGCTGGCTCGTTTATTTGTTTATCATAAGCTGTAATTGTATCATACTTGATTTTCAGCTTAAACAAAGTGTCATTGTACCTGGAAAGAAAATACAGCAACAATATTATAGTGATATTCATCCCTGGCATTGGTCCAATTGGCAAAAAATTATTGTCATTCATTCAATGGAATCATAGATTGGATTTGTGACCCAGGTATTACAGTGATGAATCATCAATAAGTACCGGTACCGTTTTATTTGGGGTTCAGCGCTGTTTTGTAAACAACATTTTCTGTTTATACATGGCAATAACGGCAACAGATTTAATTTAAATTAAACTTCTTTTCCTATTACTAACTTACCCCTCCAGCAGAGGGCTTTCACAAGGAACAAGCCTTCAGGATTATCATCAAATTTTCATAGAATAGAATATCATTAACCCTGCTTCAATCAATTCAAGGCGAGTATCCATCCAAAGTTGAAATCAAAAATTCGAAGAAGGGGGCACTATGAACAAATAGGGACTTTCTAGTAATATTTAACAGAACTTTCTAGATTATCTGAAAAAGTTTATTTTCATTAATTAATTTGGTAAATTATTCCTGCAAAATGAGATAGATTACTTGCCCATGATACCAGTCTTCGAATTTGGCCACTAGCCCGAAGCCCGAGGCTAGTAAAATCTGGGTTGGGCTAGTAATTGTCTCTAGGTGACTAGTCTGAGAGGATAGTTAAAAAATCCTGATTATCATTTTCTTTGTCCCAACTCAAAATTGTTAGTAAAAAAGTTGCACTTTGCATTTTATTGTCTTTTGATTTGTGCTATCAGTGATAGCACAAATCAAAAGACAAGAAAAATGCAAAGTGCAACTTTTTTACTAACAATTTTGAGTTGGGACAAAGATAATTCTGCATTGCAGTCATGAAAACAGTATTAAAACATTTACAGATATTAAAATCTACTTTTGATCATTTAATGTTCGGACTAGTAAATTACTTCTCGGGCTAGTAAGTTCTGCCTTGTTGGTAGCCCGACTGGCTAGTACTTCGAAATGTTTTTCGTAAAGACTGTGATACTGACCTGATGAGTCTTGTATTGTCTTGTAACAATGGAAATGTATCAAGTGGCATCTTGCTTGTAAAATATCCTGATGTTTCGATCCTACAGTTCTGTTAGTCAATCTAGCTGTCAGAAAGCTCTGATGTACTGCGTTTATATAGAATATATTCATTGATGATTGAACTGAAAAAAAATAACAAAATATACATGTAATTTTTATACTTCAATGACATAGAAATTAGCGATGTGACATTGGTACCTACGTAGCTCTGTCACTTATTTCCTCCTCCATGGCTCAGTGGTTACTCCTATCAGACCAAAAAGCGAACAGTACCAATACACGAACGATCGTTATTTCCCCTCTCCTGTATCTCTTAAGAAGGAGGTTATTGTGTGTTCTTGAGCTCTTTTACATAAGGAAGCTTCGTGTAAAATTGCTTTAGTCTAAGAATAGTATTAACGCAAAAATTCTTCTTTCATTATTACCCCTCCCACTTTCTGTTTTGTTTACATCGGGGGATTCCGAACGACCTTCACCCACCGGTGCAAAACTTTCCCCATGGGAGCCTTTTAACCAGAACACCTCTAAAAATGTCTTTAAACGTTTATAATGCATTAATAAAACTAATAAAATTAAAAAGTTCCAAAAATTAAGAATAAAAACATGATATTTAACCATTTGTATCGTGAATCAGATTCGCGCTAAAAAACAGATCAACCAAGGGAAGTAATCCAGTCTAATTTGGAAGTTATTTTAGACTGGATTACTTCCCTTGATTATTAAACAAAATATTGTATTTTCACCGTTATTAACCAACGTGACTATCAATGTAGCTGATTTGAATCTCATTTCATGATTATGAAAATTTATTATGATTATAAACTGTGTCAAAGTGCTTCTATGAAGTTGTGCACTATGAGATAATTGAGCCCACGATGTGATGTACGGAATGAGTACGGTGTGAACCGGCAGTTAATAGCACCCACATGAAAGTTGACGAGGGATCTTGTGAAGGTTGATTACATTTGATGAAATCAAAATTATTTTATATTTACCCTTTAATGTCATTTATTCGGCCAATGAAGCAATCTGTTCGGGTACTGGTACTGTAGGTTGCCAATTAGCGCAAATTAGTGACCTTTTTGGATCCCCTGTTTTGGGACGCATGCGCAGACGAGGCTGGAGTTGTTTACATTTCTAGACGGGGGAAAGGCTGTAGTTTATCAAATTGCCGATTATTTTTGTAGAAAAATAGTTTTTAAAGACAAAATCGGGAAAAACCTTCATTTTTGTTTGCTTATAGGTCTGATACGAGTAGTATGCTTGCAGTCTAATCTGGCAACCTGGGTTCAATTCTGGGTGATGGCCATATATATATATGCCTGACATACTTCAGTAGACACTAAAAATCAGTGTTACACTCGCCTGGTGAGGCCAATTGTTATATATGCGGCCACCTCCTGGGACCCTCATGCGGTCATACCAACAGAAACATCAGAAAGTTGGAAGCTGTACAGCGCAGGGCTGCAAGATTTGTCATGGGTGATTCCACGGGCCACCTTCAGTACCAGCAAGATGATTTCCGGCCTTGGTTGGGAATCCCTTCAGCAACGAAGGTCCGATAATAGACTGGTGAATTCGTGATGATATTCCGAATAACCCACTTGGGCTGCCTCTTTGATGTCTCTGCTGACAAGTTCTTGTACCCTGCCAAGTCTGCCACTCGCTGAACATTACACCACCAGATGTACCTAATCCCCATCGAACAGAAGTGTACAGTCTTCGAATTTGGCCACTAGCCCGAAGCCTGTGGCTAGTAAAAACTGGGTCGGGCTAGTAATTTTCTCTAGGTGACTAGTCCGAAAGGCTAGTGTAAATTGTAATAATTTTAATAACTTAATGGTCAGACTAGTAAATTTCACCTCGGGCTAGTAAATTTTGCCTTGTTGGTAGCCCGACTGGCTAGTACTTTGAAAAGTTTTTCTTGAAGACTGAGTGTACCGCCACTCAATCTTCCCAGCTGGTATCTGACTGTGGAACCAAATGCCAGAACATAATATCACCAATACCGATAACTTGGAAGTGTAGTGATTGCGGGTATATGGCCACTTCCAACAGCCTTGCTGTTGAGTTAACTCTTTAGTGATGAGGTAGAGTGTCCGCCTACAATGCTAGAGTTTGTGGGTTCAATCCCTGTAGGGCAAGGATTTTTATCGCACCACTAATTTACTATACAACTTACAAGCATTCAATGAGAGACTGGCGGCCCCAGCAAATTGAACTTAACTATAGACAAAGTTTTTACCTGGATTTAACAATTTTATCATTGCGCTGGGTGTGTTGCAACGACTTTGTACATGCAAGTTTTCATTTGCGATAATGTCCCAGAGTGGGCCCTGCAAATTATTTGGAGGAAGATTGAAGTTATGAAATATTGGGTTGGTAATTTATTCACATTATTGACAGTAAAGTGAAAGTTACAATTATAACATAAATGAATGCACTTTCTTTTATTTCCAGTTAAAGAGGCATTCCCTATAACTTTGATTGTTAAAATCAATTCAGGAATATTATACATTAAATGAAAAGCATTATTGCTTAAACTCCTCAAATTTTCAACAAAAAGATTCCACTAATTACCGATAAAAGAATGAAAACATATTGCCGTAACGAGTCAAATTAGTCATAAATTGTTTCCCTTTGACCACATAATAATAAATCCCTGGAAGCGATTAATTATTATTGGTGATTTAAATATTTGTGACATTGTAGAGGCATATTTGCGCACACTTTCTTCTGACAAATTAGGATAATTGATAGTGCTTTCTCCATTTAGCTCATTTAATGTGATAGTAGAGAAAAATATGCTAGTTATAGTGAATGCCTCTTTAATAAATATGTCACTTATCAATACATGGTCCTAAAGAATAATAATTTGAACACTGTTATGATTTTTATCCGAATTTTTCTTATCCGAAATACGTACACTTTCAGCAAACGACTTCTAAAACTTATCAAATAACGAATGCTTTACCTGTTTCTGGTCATGCAGAAAGATGAATACTTTGTGAAACCAATTTAGTTCTTAAATTTGTACCAAATGAGGAGTTAGTAGCAAAATTATTGATGTTTTCTAACACGTCAATTTTTTACAAGTCAAATATTGCGCCATTGACCTCCCTTTAATAAACAAGGGAGGCAACCGCTACAAAAATTATATTTTGATTTGGACGAGTTGTCCCCCTTCCAATATACTGTTTCATAGTGAAGTATACTCACTACTAAAATTGAGAAGAGTTGAGATGTCTATACAATAGCCTACTTTCTTAACGTTCTACCTTAGAACTATTTTCTTATTTCTAACTTTCCTATTTTATTTTATCCGCTTCTTATATTCTTGACCAGTACTGTAACCAGCCATCAAATAATAGTCTGCAAGTGTGACTGATTGATGTAGATTAGAACAAAGACCTAAATTACAGGTGTAATTTAGGTCTTTGATTAGTACAACTTCATTATGACGAGTACCTGGAATGAACAGTAAAACTTCGTTATCTCGAGGACTCCACGACACAAGTCAAATGCTCGAAATGAGCATGGTACTCGACATATCCAAATCCCATAATAATTTTTCCTTATAAAGTTCTAAGTCAGAGTGCATTAACAATGCACACATATTTGACAGACGACTATCGTCATTGTAGGTATGAATGGAATGTCATACTTGCCGTGGAAAATCCTTATATGACAACTGACGTCTTGTTTTGTTACCATTTTTGTTCAATGTGAATGTGAAGTGAACTGTCTTGGTTTACAATAGTACGGGGAATCTAACTGGATGCTCGACCTTCTATTAGGATAAGTAACTTTTTTTTTTATTTAATTGTCTTATTTATCATCGCCACCGGATAATCCTAATGGGCGAGGTCCCCAGAAGAGGTTTAGTACTTTTAGTTTTTCGGGGATACTGCATGATACAGGAGATGCCCCAATGCCAGAAGCATCCCTGGTGTATAGCACCCATACATGGGACATCGGTTTAAAGTGTCATGTCATCCGAAAGACTATTAGTAATTTTAGTTGGCCAGCCCGGGATTCCAACCCACAACTCCGAGATCAGTAGTGACTACTAGTCTCGTGCTCTACCGACTGAGCTAAGCGGGCTGCTATAAGAATAATTTACAGCTGATACAAGTGTATAGCACGATTGTATTAAATTATATTCATAAACGCGTACGTGTACCCATCGCTTCATGTAAGAAAGGATATTTCTAGTGGTTGAACGCTACTTTGAGTGCGGGTGGTCCCGGTTCAATTCCAGGCCTGTAGGTCATAACAAAGAAGAAATTAAAATGGTACGAAAAACTCCATTGCTGGACGCTAAGCATACTTATCAGGGAAATTGGCTTCTCTTCTCTCATACCCTCGTGCCGATGGATCCATAACATCAGTATTGGGGTGTCGAGAGTGAATAATATAAGTTGGAAAAACTTGTTTCACAATCGACCTTAGATTTAATATAAACTAAAGTAATTGCATAAAGCGCAAAACACAAGACTTAATGTCAGAGTGAATTGTAATGTAATGTATATAAAATTAGATTTAGGCTGTGCCCCTCGAAATAGCGCATGTTCAACACGTTATGGAAGACAAGTGCAAGTAAATTATCGTAAGTATTTTCTGTGTTCCAGCATTAAATTGAATTAAAAGTCATTCAACTTTTTATGTATTTAATTAGTCTGGTTCCCGGTACCTAAATCTTTCATTACATTGCAGTATAGGACCTAAACCACTGTAAGATTTAGGACAGGGAACCAGACTATGTATTTAATGTGCTCGGTATAATCTCGTTTTCTTAGGTTCACTTTATCAACGTTGTATTGGTTATGTTACTGGCTGTACTTGCAAATCTAAGGCCATGCCAAAAAGTTTTTTTCTTTTATAGCGTCCACCCTAAGTTGAAAATCTATCTAGTCACACCGAGACAAATATATAACGTCCATGCATTGTC
The DNA here is from genome assembly GCA_963678985.1 of Spisula subtruncata. Taxonomy (NCBI): domain Eukaryota; kingdom Metazoa; phylum Mollusca; class Bivalvia; order Venerida; family Mactridae; genus Spisula; species Spisula subtruncata. The sequence goes on from OY787669.1 coordinate 1,425,733, forward strand.
AACCGTAATGACTTACTGAAATATCTGAATACTAGTACTTGCTTGTGAGAAAATTTTCCTGTTTCCAGCTGGGTTGGGGTCATATTGGTGAACAAGTATGAAAAGTTTGAATGCTATATCTCAATGGATTTTGAAGATATCCGAGTTCACAAACTTTTTTTCTCTGACACAAGATGCCCAAACTTATCTGTCCTCGGACGCTTAAAACGAACAAATGATTTGGTATGGCCTTAGATCGTATTCACCGAGTTTGAACCGAAACCAAAACTAATGCCACAAGACCACTTCAGATCTAAGATGAAAACGATCTAATAATAGCAAAAGGTCCTTAAGGTGGCATACGATTATGTTATAGAACTTCCGGTTGTTGACATTAAATGTCGGTCCAGATTGAACATACCGTAAAATCATTAATTTTCGTGGGGAATTAAATTTCGTGGATTTCGTGGTTCCCCTATAACAACGAAATAAATCCCATCGAACAATAACTTTGACCCTTGTATTTATTACCTGAAATGCAAAATCCACGAATTAGCGTCCCATCAAAATGGTCTTTTTTACTAAAACCACGAAATTTCGTCCCATCGAAATTAAATGATTTTACAGCACTGGATTCTACAGTACTTGTTTCACGTCTTAATGAAGGAAATAATTATGTTACTAAGTAACTTACGTACCTGTAAGTGTGTGTGTGGGGGGGATATGTTCGCGCGAATACAATGTAGTTAATTGTTTCCGTCAGGAAATCGTCAGTAACAGTGTCAGCAAGTATGCTAATTAACATCATTAATGGACTAAACTGTGACTGTGACATTTAATTGTGTAACCCTAAGTACTTCGTAACCTCGTGTGTAAATTTGTAACATTATATTAAACAGCAAAACACCAGGGGTGGTATTCACAAAGCATCTTAAGCTAACACTTAGAATATTCTCAAAATCTTACATTACAATTTCATTAAGTGTATCAGCTGAAAAGGAAACTCAAGATTACCAAGATGATCAACTTTTTATTTTGTTTTGAAGCATTATGCAAAGCGCTACAAGAATCACCAAGAAAATATGCACTACGGTGCAGCTAAATGTTTTAACTTAAGTCAAAACATCTCAGTTTTAACTTAAGATGCTTTGTGAATACCGGCCCAGATCACCTAGCAACCAGATCACCTAGCAACCAGATCACCTAGCAACCAGATCACCTAGCAACCAGATCACCTAGCAACCAGATCACCTAGCAACATGAGTGCTTTGATTTACAGGCTTGTACTGACCGTTTGATCATTTAAAATTATTGGCAACCACTAGAAATATAGTATTCACATTTTCTTACAATGTATGTACAAGTTAGATTGACAAGTAAAATTAATATACAATAAATAATAATACATGTATTCACTATGTAATATACATTTGTAGCAAGACTAATAAAGGCACTGTTATTTGAAGCCTCTGAATAAGAAATGTAAGTTTCATACAAGAGATTATGCTCCAGCCAGAGCCACGTGCACTTGGTTTCAGATTGATCTGAGGTTTCTCTTTGTCCAATAATAGTCTATTGCAGCGACCATGTTTAGTCGCCACTGTTAAGACGTCACATGGGCTGGTGTCCGTGTTTGCCGTGCCAACCGTTGGAAACGTTCGTAACGTCATATCCGTTGCCTGTTTTTTTATATTTTCAAATGTAGTGAATAAGGTCTTAGTTCTTTGTTCATAACACTATTGACCATTTGATCCTCATAGTTTCGTGTTGTTCATGAAAAGAGCGAAATAAAAGGTTGTTGCTGTTGTTGTTGTTTGTTGTTGTTGTTGTTGTAAATGTTGAAACTGTTTGTCTTTGACCCGAGTCTGAGTTTAAGGCAAATCTCGCAAATACTTGGTCCTTTTTACAAATAGATCTAGTTCCACATGGTAAAGTTAATATAAGTAGTTACATTACTTTGTAACGTTAGTTTGTAATCGTTTGATGAAATTATTTACACATCGGCTGTTTCGGTTGACGTGACAGCACCGGTTAGTTCTAGTCCTCGTCCACTTGATGACGTCACTTCACCTTCCAAACGTTCGAAGTTTGCTGGTTGACACGTGACAATTCTCAATATGACTTTCACGCATGCGCGAAAGCTTTGGACCATGACGCAATACACCCAGAAATTTAAATGAAACGTAACCAGTAGCAGAAGTTCATACAGACAGTGTACAAGTCTGTTAGTTTTTAGCGGAAGTATGTCTTTTCCCGCGTGACGTAAATACATGGTGATGACGTAGAATATCCCGTAAGGGAGTTCCGGCACGAGGAAGATAACAACGATGGCAACAACCATGATTGTCAGATTGCGATGTTTCTTTCTTTTCTTCGAGTTGATTGGACCACCACCAGCCTGGTTATGTAATTTGGTCAAAGTAAGCACCATGAGGACGGCTAGAACTGCTAACATTACGCACGGTATCACGTGCATGAGCAGAAGTGACGCCCATATATAGACACATGTCCAGCCACATGGCGATTCAATTATCCACTGGCAAAGTCCATATTCAGTTTTGATGTCAAATGCATGATACATGTGCAAGACGAACGACAGTATGTAAATGATGCAAATAAACAGTATAGTTTTCTTCGTAGTGCAAACTTTCTGTGCGGTTGCTGGGTATCGAACCTGAAGGATCCTATAGATACCAAGCAGTACAGTCTGCCACACGGACACCGTGTGGAAAGCGCGGGAAATATACAACCGCGTGATCATAAGAACATTGCACCAGTCTTCAGATAACTCAAAATGTTCGCGCGGGAATATATGAAATGTCGCTGGCAAAGTCACTAAACCAGTTAATGAGTCTGACACCGCGATACAAACAAGGATCAAACTTGTCGGCGTACGCATGCGCGGTCTTAGAAATGCAAATATCACGAAAACGTTGCAACAAGTTATAAAAATGACCAGAAATGGCCAAACGTATCCATATATGGAAACTTCGAAGGGAAATATTTCATACAGATGGTCGATGTAGTAATAATCCTCGTAGCCATAGTAACTGTAGTAGTCATCAACTGGGTGAATTGTAGCGTTCGTCGCATTTCCATCAGGATGGAAATAGTTGTTCGAGGAATTAAATTCCATGTTGAAACTGGACACGCAGAATCACTTCTCGAAGATCAGACGTGGTCTATGAACCTGGAAAAAACAAGATTTTTAAAAACAGATAAATGGAATGAAGTTATTAATTTAAACAGTAAACAGTTCGCTGGCTAAGAATGAGAAGGTCGTAAGTACAAAAATACTTTTTTGAAAATACAAGAAAATCCTGTCTGATATTTACTCTTTACTTATGGAAAAAATACGACTTTTCTACATAAGTTTGGTCAACATGACAAGTTCCGATTGGTGGTACTAACAACCATCTCATTCTAAGCATGTTAAGAAATGTTAGCTTATGTGGTTTGCAATTGATGAGATGCCGATCATCCCTGATAAAACATAGCAAGTATACTTAGTACAATATCAAAATATCAAATATCATTGTTTTCTTGGCATAGTTATTTTTCTAGTTCATTGTTCATTGTTGAGGATCTTATGGAAGATTGATTGTTTAGTATATTGTCAAATAAGTTTCCTCGTAAAATAAAGTCTTTATTATTATTATTGTACTAGGGGTGTAACGGTACGCTCACCTCACGATATGATACGTACCGTCAAGTTTTCTAACGGTTCGGTATATTTCGGTATGATACAATATTCTTTAACAACAGATTAAATACTTCAATTTTTAAGTGATAATGAAAATTATGCTTCTACAACAGCAATTATTATGTGCCTATCAACTATTTCAGGTGTATTTAGACAATATGAAGCACATCTCAATAAAATTAAAATGACTGATACATGGTAATTATACGTGATCAGAAGGCTGTCAGGTGTTTTTGTTGTCTGAATATTATTTTGCTCATAAAAAAGTTCATACCGAACCGTACCAAAATTTAGAAGTCTTGTATCGTGAACCGTGTGGGACTGAAGTCCGCGGTATTTCGTATACCGCGGTATACCGTTACAGCCCTACTTAGTACTGTGCATGTGTTCCAACTAGATATCTACAAACTAGTTACGGCACCAGAAACATGTATAATCATGCAATGAAGGTCAGGTCGAAGCTATTCAAATATTTCCGGATAATTAATAGATACAGCTAATTAGGACACAGGTTCAAGTGACTTGTATAATCGCCTACATTTATTTATCTGTAAATATCTTATCTTTAAATAACGTACATCCGGGGTCGACTGATACGTCATTGACGTCAACACATGTAATAATTATCAAGAATCCATTTTGACAGAACACCAAAATCAGCAATTCTTTATAATAAAATGATAAAAAAAAATGTTAAGAAGTTTTATGACGTAATTAATCACGTGTTATCATTCAAACAGACCAGGGCACTCAATCTACGAAATAATGTATCACTGAACAGACCAAGGGTACAAAATATGGCTCGATAATAATGTGAACCTTAGATTAACATTGGCACGTACAATTGAGTATACATGTATAGCTATACACATGTTTAGTTGAGTTATAGTGCTAAAGGGTTAGACAATACCAACTTTTTTTGTATAGCGCCCAATCTAATTTCGACAAGATATCTTGCTATCATGAGACAAAGAAACAAAGCCCTCGAAAAAATCATAACGATTTCTATCCTCATGTATAAAATGCCTTTGAAGCATTGTCAATCATGATAATTTACTGAAATAACTGAAAACTTGTTTGTGTAAAAACTGCTTCTATATAGGAGTTGGAGACATGATGGTGAACAAGTATGATAGCAATATCTAAAAGGATTTCGAAAAAATAAGGAACTTATTTTTTCTTTCCAAGATAACCAAAACCTAGCCAAAACCTAACGATTTGGTAAGGCGTAAGATAAAATAACCTGATCACACAACCTTCTATTAAGCGGTCTATCGACGAACAATATCATTGTTAAAATATCTCGCGCAAACTTAAATATTTGGAATTTAATCGCTCCTTGGCAATCGTAATGTGAATTTGCAGTATAGCTTGGCTATTTTGACCTGAGCCTGACCTTTATGCAAGAATAAATTATAAGGATCTTGCTTTGAATATATCAATTTCCGCAAGCAAATCGTGCAATATCGGCATTTAAGATTTGTGTTTGTATTACATATCGAGCGTCTTCGTGATACTCCCCGATGATGAAAACATACAACCGGTATTGTAAACGTAGGGAATATATCGACTGTTAAATTAGGCTAATCAAAAGGTCAGGCTCATATCAAATTGGTCAAGCTATACGTGACTGTATTGATCTTATTTGCATTATATCATAATATTAATATAGTAGCAGCCCTCTGAAGAGCAACAACCTCTCTATAATGATTGCAGGATTATTTGTGATATAATGTACAAATGTAGTTCATAATTGCACATAGTTTTTCGTATGCTAACACATGCCCATGTCCTTTATTAAAACATTACTATTATGCAAACGCACATTCCACGCATTCTTAAAACGCAGATATTTTACATTGGTCGTAAAATAATTTAATTTCGACGAGACGAACTTCCGTGGTTTTAGTAAATAAGACCTTTTCAACGGGACGTTAATTCGCGTATTTTGCATTTTAGGTTATAACTACGAGGGTCAAAATTGTTGTTCGATGGGATTTGACTTGGTGATAAAAGATTAAACACGAAATCCACCGGTGGTACGGTGGTCGAGTGGATAGCCTGCTTGACTGCTGATCGAGAGGTCCCGGGTTCGATCCTCGGCCGGGGCACTTGATCATTTCTGAAACGCTTTTCTGTGTTTCCTACCCAACTAGAGATGATCCTGGTTAGCAACCCAGAGGTAGTCTCGCGTGTATCGGTGCTATACACCGGGCACGTTAAAGAACCAAGGTGTCTCTTCGGAAAGAGCTAGGGCATCTCGCCCGGATACCTTGTATCACACCACTATCTCTTCCACCTGCTGTCCCTTCAGCAAAAACACAGGGCCCCATTGGAAATAAGTGCTTGCACTTTCATGGGTTATCCTTGACCGAGAGGTTTAAATAATTACACCGTAAATTTGATCCCCACAAAATAAAGTAATTTTACAGTAGCATCGTTGCAAACACGTTGCATCATTGCATAACTCACACGTTTCTCTTACCTTTGATACATGTATTTCGTGACAGTGAATTATGTATCTGTCATTCTACAGTTTGTCATGGTGTACATCTACACAGCACGGAACATGAAATACGATCAGTCTGAAACAACAATAACAACAGATGAATTACTTAATACTGTAAACCAATTTACTTTCGCGAAAACTAACTTTCACGTTTTAAAAATACTCACTCCATGTCTATATTAATGTTTTGAACACTTTCGCATCTAGTAGTACCTAATTTCGCGAATTTCTTTCACTCATGATCGAACCCCGCGAAATTAAATCGCGCGAAATGATTTCTTGATTTACTATACTCTGAAACAAACAACAATAACAACAGATGAATTAATTGGAATAAATACACAGGTGTGTTCTGCTGGCGTGAAGATGTTTTACTTTATCAGTGGCCTTATTCACCAACGTTGTAAGTCTAAAACTAAAACTCAGACTTTATATAGATTCAAATGATCTATTCGTTCTCGTGTTATTGTAAATGTACCGATTTTGATATTATTGTGTATACACGTGCTGTGGGTAACATCAAATAATAAACAAAAATCCACATGGTTCAACCAAGTAACAAAGACATGGTAGTGATAATAAATGTTGCCAATTCTAAGTCTAAGTCTGAATTGCAGTCTTACGATGTTGGTGACTAAGGCACATGTCTAATATTTACAAAAAATCTTAGTGTAAAACAGACACAGTACAACCTCTCCATAGCGGTCCCCTGAAGAACAAACTTCTCTCTATAACAACTCCTATAATATAGAGAAACAACCACTATACGACCACTATGTGCATTTCACAAAAGAAGTTGCACTTCAGAGGTATTTTTCTCTACTATCAAATTAAATGAGCTAAATGTACAAAGCATTATAAATTATCATAATTTGTCAGAAGAAAGTGTGCGCAAATATGTCTCTATAATGTCAAAAATATATTTGAACCACCAATAATAATTTATCGCTTCCAGCGATTTATTATTATGTGGTCAAAGGGAAACAACTCCTGACTATTTTGGCTCGTTACGGAAATAGATTTTCGTATTTTCTCGGTATTGGTGGGAGCATTTAGTTGAAGATTTGAGGAGTTTAAGCAATAATGATTCTCTTTAACGTATAATATTCCTGAATCGATTTAAACTCTCAAAGTTATAGAGAACGCCTCTTAAAAAAACAGACAGTAAAGCCATCGTTCAATCAATCTGACGTCCCCGGTGAAAATTGACGAATGAGAGTAATTATGATGAATTTGTTTGATTATTTAAGTTTGAAATGTCATTATTGTTAGTTTTGGAGCTTAAAACCACAGATAGTTGTATCATTAATAAAAAAACGAAACAAGTTGTTTGTTAAATTTTAGTCATTTTTTTATCTTAGTCAATTTTAGTCAAATTGTATAGACAGATAGTTTATTCATTTAAACTGTAAAGTTTTTCATGGTAAACAAATGAATATAATATCGACGGTGCCGAACTAAAACCCCGTAATTCAATTTTGGCGCGAAAACAATTTTTGCAGAATCCGCATCTACTAGACGTCCCACGCATTTCTGTCTTGTCGCCATCTAAGTAACGCAATTGGCTATTTAAATGACGACAAGACAGAAATGCGCGGGACATCTAGCAGATGCGGATGCTGCAAAAAAAGTTTTCGCGCCGAAATTGTGTTACGGGGTTTTGGTTCGGCACCGTCGATATACAACTTGAAATAAAGTTTTATACAATTACCTGTGCTTGAAATCATAGCAAAATTTAATCATTTTCATACGAAACAGAACAGTAATTTTTTAATAAGGAGAAATATTTACTTTTCTTAATTTTCTTGACATATTTGTGTAACGTTGATATAGTTTACCATTCCTTATTGTTTTATTGAACATCCGTTATCTTTTCAAAATACATGCTATTTACAATAGCACGAATCAGTCTTGGCATTTGTTGGCACTATGGCACTATCAGGCAAATATTCGTGTTTAAAATTTTATCCCTGGAGCAGAAAATTGGTCGATATCCTTAACTAATTAATAATCAAACCAGTAAATTAACTAGTTAACAGGTGACATTTCAGTGATAACAGCATAACTAACTTAAGATTAGTGCGTATTTATAGTCAACATGCCGTACAAAATACGCTTTATTCATTATTCTGCTAGCTAAACTGACTTGGGTCCAGTCGTGAAAGCTCGGCCATTTCCGTTTGTCTCCGGTATTTATAATGCTTGTTAGACTGGTAGCACAACTCAGCCTGTCTATAGTGCATTCAGGATAACGAAACGGCGGGGAAATTTGGTATAACCCACATAGGTGGGAAAATCGAACGAGAGCGATTTATCAGTGTTACTTTTGTTAGTATAAAATTGACGATAGGTGTTTATTTAAAAGTAACCAAATTTTCAACAGTAGACTAATCTGGTCAGTGTTTGTGAATATCACATTATATCACATGATTTTCCTTGTATCCAGGTTAGTATAGCCAGTACGAATAAAGTTATACGTACCACGTGTAGTATAAACTATTGGATTTTTCCAATAAATCAATGCGTATTTTGCGTTTTTAGTGTCATATGATATAAAGAATCTATCACTCGTTGTCAATTGATATATTTATATTAAACTCGTTCAGGAAATATTATTAAGCTCGACAGAGGCTCGCTTAATAAAATTTCCAAAACTCGTTTAATATAAATTTATATCAATTGACAACTCGTGATAGATCCTGTACAAACTATTATATAATATAAGAGTTTCGCAACCTCTCAACATATTGCGTATCCTACACACGTGCGTCTTGGCACGTGTTGCCCGAACATGCGCGGTTAATATGTTAACAGACGGAATAAATTAAATCATGATATACCACAACAAGGGGATTTGATTGTATTTATTGGATGTATTAACGTACAAAGTGACTAGACTTCACTAGTAATTCGATTTATTTTGACATCACTTAGTCTAGTAATCAAATCTAATTATTCTAAAAAAGGGTCGGCGAAAGTCGGTGAATTTACTGAATTAGAAAAAGTTTTCAATCCCGATGTAAAATGTGACCTAAAACATTTACAAATGCTTAAAGTGCGTAAAACAGCATATTGACTTTTTTATGGAAACCCCTGTATACTAATAGTCCAGTCATTTTAACTTTTAACCTCAAACTAATTGCAAAACAAACAGTTCTGAGTTTATATGGTGCGTAAAGCTATCCTTAGCAGTGTACAAAATGTCCTAATTGAATATTCGTGGGACTTTTTGAGATATTTAGAAATATATTGAATTGTCACATGTTTTCGCGATATTTGTCACTTTTGATGTAAATAAATCTTGACTTGTACCAGTAACTTATTTTTACATCGTGCTTAGAGGTCGCAATTTGGGTTTGATTTTTATGAAATTTGGCAGCAATGATCATCGAAAGCTAATCTAAGTAAAATAAAAGTTTGAGTTAACCGGAGCTAAAATCTAGGTCACTAGGTCAAAATAAAGAAAAAACAAGATATAGTCACCAGGGGTCGCAATTTCGACCTGACACTTGTGAAGTTTAGTCACAATAATCACCTTACAAAACTCAAGGTCATGTATGAAATTGGATTAACCTGAGTAAAAAAGTAGGTCACTAGGCCAAATTATAGAACAAATCTTTAGAAGGCGCCCTTTTTACCTAATCTTTATGAAACCATGTCACATGGATAATGAAGACAAAATGTAGGTCAAATTCAATATTAACTTATCATGAGTTAAAACTAGGTCACTAGGTCAAAAAATAGACAAACCTTCATGCGCCAAAAAGTCGCATCAATTATTATCACCTATTGACCTAATTTTGACCCAAATTATTCAGTAACATACTTGTCTTAGATGTTTTGAGATGAGCATTGTGACCAAGTTGCATAAATATTAGACCAAAATTGTGAATTTTGTACCTACACAACGTTTTCCTTTGATTTTAACTAACGACCTTCTTTTTTGACCCCGGATGACCCAATTTATAACTTTGACCTAGATTTTGTTGATATTATTATTGTGACCAAGTTTCATAAATATAAGGTCTACATTATGACCTCTAGCGACTACACAAGGTTTTGCTACAATTTGACCTAGTGACCTAGTTTTTTATCCTTGGTCATCCATTTTCTACCTTGGCCTAAATTTTGTTCAGATGATCACTCTGACCAAGTTTCATAATTATAAAGTCAAAATTGTGAATACAAATGCAATTGTGGGCGAACAGACAAAGAGAACAATCATTATTTCTCCCGAATCGATAAATTCGTGTACATTTTGTATATTGACATTATTGTATACTGTTCAAACACAAATATCCTGTTTCCATTAGGCATACATGTATACAACACATGATATGTGTAAATTTTAAACAAATTGGATTAATATTAAAGAAATGAGTAAAACTTTTGTTTCCCCTTCCAAGTGCTATTTTGAGTCATTTTGTTGACATTTGAATGGGTAGTATACCAACACGTAGACTGGCATATATATGAAAAGTAAATTGTCTGATGATAAAATCAATATTTTTATTGGATAGAAGAAGGTTGTATCTTTCAGAAAATATAAGCTTTAAGGTGCAATTAGTAAATATTTATCGACTTACATGGGAATTATTAGAACTTAAAATTTCCCATGTAGTATGAAATAAGGAAAATGCTGAAATTGCTACCAAAAGTGACCTTAAACATGTCGATTTTTTTGTATTTTCCCCACTGAACTCGCATATTTGACGTTTTGTCTGTAGTTGATAATAGTCTGTAGATGATTAAAACGCAAAGAAACTCTGTTTTGCAATTTGTTTGAGGTTGACCATATTTTTTAGCTTCAATGACTGGACTATAACCCGCTTAGCTCAGTCGGTAAAAGCACGAAATTTCTGGTCTCGGAGTTGTGGACTCGAATCCCGGGCTTACCAACTAAAATTTAGTCATAGTCTTTCGGATGAGACTTTAAACTTAGGTCCAATGTATGGGTGCTGCACACCTGGTATTAAAAGAACCAGTGGTGCCTCTGGAATGAGTACACCTCATTTATCTGTACTATCCCTCGAAACCTAAAATGACTAAACTCTTCTGGGGGCCACGTCCATATGGAATATCTAGTGGCGATGACAAATTAAGACAATAAGTCATTGAGACAAAAGAGATTGTGCTACTGTTGCTGGAGTAAATTCATCAATGTCCTGACAATGAATATGCACAATCAAATCGATACTGCACTACGAAACGAATACATGCATATGCTCGGAGTACTGTGTATGCATTGTTGAAGTTTGAAAATCCTTATTTTTTTCATTTTTAGTGATATTTTTAAACTGTTACTTAATCGCATTGTAACTAAATATCACCAAGTTTAGCACGGCACTTACAGTCCTGTTAGGATAAAATACAGTGACGCAGTCGAACAATACACTATTACGATATAAACAACAAGTATAAATGCTTATACCAACAGTTCAATATCAAACTAAACTCTACCTGTTTAGGCAATGGTCTTAATCGTTTGGGTACACATAAACGATGACGTCACTGTCAAAATATCCTAACTGGACTATACGTCTCGCGCGTCCAGCATGGGTTACTCAATTACAAAGCACAATATATCATGAACATCTCACACAGTGGACGTCCAAATTACAAACACAAACAATGTCGGTTCTTATGTACAAGTTACATAAATGAAATACAGTAAACTTCGTTAAAACGAGCATCGATATTACAAGCACCCGACTTATCTCGAGCAAGTTTTAACCGAAATCCGTTTGTGTCATCAATGCATGCCCTTTGGTTATTACGAGCACTCGGCTTATCTCGAGCACTTTATATTTCCCGATCAATCCTCGAGATAACAAAGTTTTACTGTACGCCATATTAAAACGACGATTTGAAAAACAAGAAGTATTTATTTTATATTACCTTTGACAATAATGGATTTATCCCCAATTTATTTTTGTCACTATATTTCACTATCTCAGCGTATGAATGATTCGTAATAAGTATAATTTCTCTGTCGGATATGTTCTGTTCTGCTCTGTTCTATTCTTCAAAACAATAATAAGCTTGCGTTTTTCCCGAACCTTTAGATCTAAGGAACTTTTTCAAACTCACTGTATACGATCACGAACGATTTAGATCTTAAAAGCAAGTGATATTATAGCCTCAGCCACTCTGTATTTATACACTCGCGCTACGATATTATACTAGTGCATTATACCACAAAGATGATCAATTTTCGCGAGCATTACATTTCGCGGAAAACGGTAAAATTGCTTTCTCGTTCAAACAGCGTATTTTTCAAGTGACATATCTTGGAACTTGACTAATCACTGATTCACGAGCATGATATATGGTAATATAATTTGTGCGGTTTCTTAAATTCTTTGATTTGATTATATTGAGACAAAAGTCGTTTATACGTATTTTGAGGCCTATTATTCGATGTGTTTAATTTGGTGATCTAGTGTTTTTCCGAAGTCAAGAACATTAATCGGCCGCGAATATTTATAATTTTACAGTAGTAGGCGAATTGAATCACTAATTTGAAATAAGCGACGGATTACAAAGGTCCCATTATTTCATCATTACATGCTCCATGAAAGTTAATTACATAGCAATATGTACGTATACGTGCCTTTATCAGGGATGTGGTTAAATCGGTGTATAAAAGGAAATGGTTACCATGTGGTAATTACTTACGGACCTGCATTTAGATTCAACTCTGAACTGTGGGTTAATTGGCGGTTTGGTGCAACGTAATATACTTAACAACAGCTCGGGCAAGACGAAACATGACTTAAACCGACTGAAAGATGTGTAACCGTCTAGCCAACACAACTTGACCAAGGAAAATGATAAGTCAATACAAACGCGTCGTTGTGTTTTCTCCCAGAAGACATGTATCTTCAATGCAGGATAAAATTCTGTTGACAAATTGTACATAATATATAGTCTAATCAAGTCTAATCTAGTTTCTCTTGGAGTGAGGTGTTTGAGGTGTTGTGGGCTCGAACACAGGTTGTAACATATGGTATTTTGTACGGTAATATTTCTATGTTAACATTTCATAGTTAATCATCCTTATATTAAGCCTAAACATGCCATGATGCGATGTTTTTACCTCGGAACATCGTTAACGCCTGTCGAATGCATTGTGTATTGTTCGAGTTTTTTGCAGAACAAGTAATTGCTTTCAATTTTCTTTAGGACACGTATAGTGCATTAGCGACCAAGCTGGACCCCCATAAACCTTTAATAACTTTAACAATACTGTGTCCATTAGAACAAAAATTTGTATGTGTTACTAAAACAGTCTTACCAACTCTCATGAATTAAATAAGAATTTTTGGTGCACAGAAAGTGTACTTTGCATTCACGTCTAATGCAAAATTTTAAGTCTAAAACAGGGTAAATACGTACGGGTGATTGAAGTGAACAGAACAGCAAAGATCAACAATTTGATCCAATATAACTGTGCATTAAGTTACACACCAGTGACCATTGTAAATATATAATGAGGCCCATACATGAACATGTTTTGTTATTAATATAACTCGAGCAACTGGGTAGAAATATTTGCAAGAAAAACATTGTATTTCTGTTTGTACAATTGATTATTCCAATCAGAAGATGGGCCTCAACTATGTACACATTGATGACCAGACAAAATAAGGTAAAATTATCCATATGTGTCCCGTTATAGTTGTTAAAATACAATAGCATTATTCTAACTGGCTGATCGTAATAGCTTATTTTACTCCCTGTCTATTTGTTGATTGAAATACCAAAAATAATGCATTAGACACAATGGGGAAAATCCTAATTAGTGAGTACAAACGTCTGAAATTTAAACACAGAGTTGGTAAAGGTTATTCAGTGAACTATGCCAAATTTCAATCAAATTGCATGATCACTTTTAAAGATATTTAAGGTTTATGGGGGTCCAGCTTAGTCGCTAACGAGCTATATGTCATAATGACTTCCTCTTGCCATTTGTCACACCACAAAAACAAGAACTTCACGACTGTACACATTACATGCATTACACAGGCTACATTTACCTTGACCATCGAAAACGTCCAGCGACCGTGCCCTAGTGGTTAGGGCGGTCGCTTTCGGAGCGGATGCCGAAACCCGGTGGAAGCTAGGTTAGAACTGATAGGCTGAGTGGTGAGCCGCCAGCTAGTTAAAGAATAGTTAAAGAAGTAGTCTAAAGGCTAATCTCTGCCAGGCGTCTGGCAATACGAGAAGGGATTCGGGAGATACTATGTGAAAGAAAAATAGGTGTCGTATAATGCTTAATTGGCTGACCCTTTCAATATGGGTGACGCTATAATAAACACACACTTTACCTTATAAGTTCATAGCAAATCTGGATTAGGATGCTCAAAGCATTTTAGTATAACGACATTTGACATAAGTTCTTGGCATATGTCATTTATTTTCTATAGAATCAGAACGGTACCAAAACGAACTGAGCTATGCAGGCTTGAAACCACAAATTTACAATTTTACCGGAATTTAAAACCCGTGGAAATATACGTGTTTACAGCACATTGTATGTTTAAACTGTTTGAAATTGAATGAAAAATTTGATCTGAAACTTTTTTAAGAAATAAAATATACATAAGTTAACCCTCCTTGACCCAAATTGTCGTTTTTGCCAAATATCCATTCAACTTTTGTAGTGTCTGCTTGTTACACAGCATGGTATCTTGCCACACCATAATTTCTGGAAATTGATAATTTTGTAATGTAACAGAATAAAGAAGTGGAAGATTAAGACACTTGTTGATAACTTTATATTCGAATTATCTACAAGCAAGGCACACCTATTGAATGATCCGTGAAATGTTGAGTATAGTGTCTGATTAGATAAAAAATCACACATGTTTTTTTCCACATACGTTTGTTCCCTATAAAAGACGCATGTTTTTTCAAGTTATATTTCATGAACTCTTCCGAACATTGTGCTACTTTATTCATAAAAAAAAGTTGTTGTGTTTTTTTTTGTTACGAAACAGAGAAAACTTAAATTTATAAAAAAAACAACAACAACGAAGATGGTGTCTGTGTTGTCCACACCATTGCTAACAGACGAACGGCGACACAATATCCTTCGAAATCTATTGAAGGTCGATTGTGAACTTTGCCGACTTATTTACATCATTAAACGACACGCCATTCCTGATTTTTTCCAGTTTTGTTGCCTTTTCCAGGACTATTATCGTTTCTATTTCGTCGTTGGTGTATGACGAAGCTTGGGATCTAACACGGTATACATATCGCACTCGAAGCGGACACTCTGTCACAAGGCTATCGAGGAGGGGGTTAAATTGTTGCCAGGTCCATGGTAAAATATTAGCCATTTTCCCTAAATTCTATCGATCTGTACAAATTCACACCACTAGAACTAATCTTAAGCTTACACTTTTCTGAAGAAAAAAACACCCCTAGTTCTCGGATTCACGACTGTCGCCGATCGAAACTCCTCCTCGGTGTTTATGTAAGGAAAGTGCCTCTGACATAATAGACTGGTATCAAGGTCCGCTTGGAACTATCGTTCTCAAAAGTAGTGATATTTTGAGAATATTCAGACCGGGGACAAGTCTGCGGGCATAATAGGGAAGCCGCCATTAATTATGACGGACTACTTTACAACATGGCTCATGAGAATCAAACGATGGAATGGAAGAGACCTTAAAAGGTTATTTACTCCTGGGAAAGTACCAACTCCTAAAAGGAGACCTGTAATTGAACGGCTTCTTTATAGCATTTAAAAACCGATGATTTGCCGTTACTGAAAACCGCATAACCAAAATGTGTAACCCCTTCACTTATGTACGTACCGTATTTCTACGTATTGGACGGTCACAAGTACTTTTACGACTGTCGTAGGATTTTTAGAATCTACGAAAAAAAAAATATTTCCTAGATATGACGATATTACCTCTAAGCAAGATTGAATTCTGGCATGACTCCTCAAGTGTTATTTACGTCAGTTGAAATCGTGAATTCGTAAAATTGAAAGTTTAGTATCGTGACTTTCATAAGAGACATATAATGAAGTGCGCATTCAGAATATTTCTTTTTACCTAGCTGAAAGGGAGTGGATATTCCTAGTAATATTTTACATAAGCTATAACTGAAATGGACTCTACGCGATCGCCTCGCGAGTTTATTAGTTTTAGAACCACCTAAGTTACATTGCTTTTTTACAATCTTGTAATTGGTAATATAGTCTATTTATCGAATTTGAACAGAAATATTTTTTGTGACGACACCATCAATGGATCTCTTACCTCGTGTTAGCCACAGTCAATTAGTTTCAATTAGTGTTATAAATATTTCGTGGATATAAAACTTGAATGTAATTTTGTCAGCGCTTTAAAACTGCCTGAATTTGCGGAGCCTCCCTTCGCATTACGTAATAAACCTGTTCAAAATACGTTTTCAAGTTATAGTCGACATCTAATTAACACGTCTAGCACATGATAAACCCATCACCTGTCACCCACACACTTATAAGTACTTCAAAATAAACAATTAAGTATGAAAATACACCCATTAAACATTATTTTTTGTAAGAAATGAAAACGATAGTACATTTGTATTAAGTTTTAAGGCGGGTCTACAATTAACACCTACGCTCGCGCATTCATCAGTCATCATTCTAAATCATCATTAAGCACGTGAATAGTGGTTAATATGGCGAATATCATAATTGAGGTGAAAAATCACAATGTGCGCCTACTTTCTGGAGGAAAAATAAACATATTATTATGATTAACATTCAGAACAGATCGGCAGCATTCAATCACTAAAGTGCATTTTATGATTTCCTAGTAAAAAAGTTTTTCGCGTAACAATCGCGTGTCCTACAGCGACAACGCAAATTATACAGTATTCTCTGATTTTGCCTCGATCATTACCAATATTTCCATAGTTTTCAGCCTGTTTGGTGTGTTGTTTATGTAGTTCCTTTGACCTTACTATAGTTGGGTGGGAACCCCTGAAAAACGGTTCAGAAATGACCAAGTTCCACGGCCGAGATTCAAACCATGGGCATCTAGATCAGTAGTCAAGAGTACTATACATATATATTTATATATATATGTATATATATGATATATAGAGAATAATAGGTTAGTGCCGTGGATGAGTAAGTTTATCTGGCAAGGCGGAGGAATTTATCGGGTGAGCCGTAGGCGAATCCGATAATTTCCGCAGCCGAGCCGGATAAACTTTCACTCACTCCACGGCACTAACCTATTATTCTATTTATCCGGTCACTACATCTGCTTTAAAAAGGGAATAAAAGTCGGACTATTTATTTGCCTTTTCATTATTTGTGCGTAACGTCACGTTCGTTCACTGACGTCACGACAAAACAACAACGTCGGACATCTTGATAACGTCATGTACACGCAGGTAAGTCGTAGAACAATTATTGATCGACCCAAGCTCATTTTAAATAGGAAAACCTCATCCTCGGATACAGAGTTTCAGCCGGCGACCCCGCTTTAAGAAGAAGTCCGTCAGATCACGTGATGAGGTGACGGTTTATTGCAAGTCACATGACCACTTGACGGTTTATTGAAAATGTTATCCGGCACCCTGTTATCGGGCTGATTTGGCCGGAAGTGACTGGATAAATAGAGAATAATAGGTTAGTGCCGTGGATGAGTAAGTTTATCTGGCAAGGCGGAGGAATTTATCGGGTGAGCCGTAGGCGAATCCGATAATTTCCGCAGCCGAGCCGGATAAATTTTACTCACTCCACGGCACTAACCTATTATTCTATTTATCCGGTCACTACATCTGCTTTAAAAAGGGAATAAAAGTCGGACTATTTATTTGCCTTTTCATTATTTGTGCGTAACGTCACGTTCATTCACTGACGTCACGACAAAACAACAACGTCGGACATCTTGATAACGTCATGTACACGCAGGTAAGTCGTAGAACAATAATTGATCGACCCAAGCTCATTTTAAATAGGAAAACCTCATCCTCGGATACAGAGTTTCAGCCGGCGACCCCGTTTTAAGAAGAAGTCCGTCAGATCACGTGATGAAGTGACGGTTTATTGCAAGTCACATGACCACTTGACGGTTTATTGAAAATGTTATCCGGCACCCTGTTATCGGGCTGATTTGGCCGGAAGTGACTGGATAAATATATATATTTTTTTTTCTTTACATTCTTTTAAATCTTAAGTATTGAAGGCCTTGTTGAAAATAAGATATGTATTTATTCGTCTTTGTTTATGTATATGTCTTAACTTGTCACCTTCATAAAATAAAGATTTTATTATTATTATTATTATTATTATTATTACTCTCGACCACCTTGCCATACGTCTATCAGTCATCCTACTTTCTGGTAACACGTCTGACCACATTATAAACTGACTCCGTAGTACACTATCCGTTTAATGGTAGTTGAACCCTCGAATAGTTTTTAATAATTATGTTAAGTACAAAAGGAAATTCTAAACGGTTTCTCTATTAGGTTTACTTATCAGGCACGTAGCCACGCTGAGGTACACTAAGTCTTGAAAATTTGAATAATTACCAAAATATGTACTTTTTTAATTTAAGAAAAATAGCCTCAAACAGACCCTAGAAACCGTTTGCTTCGGTAATTTTGGAATCTTGGGTGATCCCCTACTCTGGATACGACATTGCATATTAAACTTAATAGCCTGCTGCTGTGTCTTTGAAGGCAAATGAGATATAATTGTTTATGTGTGTCGTTTGTCAACTAATTTAAGTTGTGTTACTGATCGCTTACAAATACTAGGACAACATGACGAATAAGCATTTGACAACTTCACAGAAAAACTAAAACTAAAGATGGAATGACTGGGTGCAAGTAAGCACAGCCGTAACTGCTCTAAGTAGTGCCGGGGGAATGCTGGACTGACAAAGTTTAAGTAAGCAGCAACATGTAAACCAATGAAAACACGACCGACTTTTGATTTCAAACTTATGAGAATATAAAATCAACCCAGTGCATTTCTCTTTGCGTTCAAACTTTGATTTCTTGGTTGAAAGTGAACCACAAAATCCACGAAATTTAACCCCCCCCCGCGAAAATTAATGATTTTAGTGTATATAAATTGTCTTTATATACGAAGCAAACACTATAATGATTATATATGATCTAACCTCCAAGAAACTGTCACGAACGCCTTCAATGGAACGGAATTAACCGGACACGAACGAAAATTGACGAGCTTTCACGAACGGAAAGTGAGGTCTACGAACTCGTTCATCTAGATTTCATTATATTATGCTTGTTTTGCTTTTAATCAGATTTGTTGCCAAATAAAACTTTTACATATCTAGATTCTATAACAAATTTATATTTCAATACGTTCGTACGAGTTGAATGCTCGATAGTTAGATCTCATTTGTTACGATATGCATACAAATGTGAATTGAAACTCTAACTTTGTTTATAAATACGTTTGATAAAATGCCATGTAATAGCCTACGGCGTGTTGGCAAATCTCTCCGAACAAATATTTGTGTATAAATTGCTTCTTCAGGTGCGCAAAACCACGGAAATTACCGAATGGTGTTTTGCTATTCGGATTATTGCCATGTCACGTGATATGTGACGTCATGTTCAGACTCCAATCTCATTAAATCAGAGCCTTGTTACACTCCACTACTTTACGCTGAAATTGGATCTGACTTCAATCCATGAAGCGATTTGACTGGATGACGTAAAGTTCAAATCGACATGACCGCACATGGACTGTAGTCAGATCCAATTTCAGCGTAAAGTAGTGGAGTGTAACAAGGGTCTGATTTAAATGAGATTGGACAAGAGGACAGAGAAAAAATGTGTCGCTCGCCTGTGCACATTGGTCCAAGAAGATAAGATTAAAATATCATCCTTACATGTGCTCCATTCATTTACGCTGTTAAAGCTCTGCCAACACTCACGTTCAAATGACCTGTCAGGGTAAAACTAATGTGTCTGGACACAAAACAATAGTCCCAGCAGAGTTTTTCTCTGTCCTCTTGTTTTGTTATTTAAATCAACAATGTGCGAAATCAGATTTCAGATTTTGTTACTGACCGTACCAACGAAATCTGATTTTGTTACTGACCGTACCAACGAAATGTGGTGACCAGAATGGTGACGCTAAAATCAATAGTAAAGGATTATATTACAAAGATAACCATCTTAATACATGTACACGTATACTTGAATACTTGTGACTGAAGGTTAAGTTTTTTCCTGCGTCAGTTAAACTGTGAAATGTATTCGGCTTAAACACGGTCAACGCATATTGAGGGTAAATGGCCAAATCTTTGGCATTTTTACGCCATTTCTTTTTTTTGGCAAGATAAGGACCGACAAAACGACCCTTTAGCACAACAAGGTTGTATCTTACAATTACTGATAGATGTTATAGCTTGGCAAATTTGACGCGAGCCTGACCTTTTGATTAGCATAATTTAACAGTCGATACATTGCGTACGTTTACAAAACCGACTGTATGTTTTCATAATCGGGCAGTATCACGAAGACACTCGAGATGTAATACAAACACACATTTGAAATACCGATATCGCATGATTCGCTTGCGGAAATTGTTATATTCAAAGCAAGAACATTGTAATATATTCTTGCATAAAGGTCAGACTCAAGTCAAAATAGCCAAGCTATACCAGGTGTAAAGGGAGTAAAGTTGCAGTAATTAACGACGTATATCATTGTATAAGCTAATACTACATCATTATTTATCATAAGCTTAGCCAGTTGCCAGTCGCCAGTCACAATTCGACTATAGTAATTCAAGTGATTGGTACTTGGCTGCATACATGGCGTATTTTGCCAAAACTGTGTGAGTGATCTTCTGAATTTATAGCAATCGTATTTTGCTTGCCAGAGACTGTGTTGTCACCCCATCAGTAGCGACAACGTCTGTTACATTAGGCTAACGGTCGTCACGTGGCACAAAAAGCAATGTGGTGAAATGTACGTTTATATACATTAACTTGTAGTTCGTTAGTATATTAGGATTCGAACCTGCACAGTATGCTGTACAGCGCCATGAGTTATAAATGAATACGCGAAAGGGTTCAGGCGTGCCTCCGTAGCTCAGTAGCAAGTGACATCTTATTTGGAGACCCGCACTCAAATCTGAGTAGAGGCACTCAGATATAATTATGCCTACCATATTTAAGCAGAAAGCTGACTGGCAAAAAGGCTATGCTCGGTAACATAATAATTATCATATTTCAAAATGTACAAAATGTACATCGTTTTCTAAGTGTGGTTTGTTTTCACAGTAATATGACAGTGTACTTTAACCAATCTTCGACAGGTCTGGATTGGTTGTTACGTTAAATTAACAATGACCACATTGAAGGTTTCAATTACATAAAGATACGAATACTTTGTTGCACAATAAACTATCCTTAATGTTGGAGGTCATTGACCAATCAGACACGGTGACAAATCGAATGATTGCATCAGACGAACGTAAACAAGCAACAGTGAGCTACTGTAATTAAAAATCAACAACGACCACTCTTTGAACAGCAACTTATTTTATTATTATAATAAGTACTCTATTATTCTTGTAAAACAATATACGGATAAAAACGACTACCCACTATATAATGCAACACGAGAGTTTTACTTTTGGGTTGTCTAACCCCCTCACCAACCCCTGACAACGATAAAATGGCCCCGGGATATTATTTCGGAGAATAAAAATCACCAACTTTTTGAAATGCGGAGGAAGCTGGGCAGTTTTCACGGTAATCCATAGCCTATCCCCGGGGTTGGAGGGCTGTGGCCGTGGATACAACTGACTAGTGCATAATTGACAACAGATGCTCAAATATACACATAATCACCACTAGAATTGAATACTGTCGTATTCTGGTAAAGATGTTGTATTTGCGCCAAGTGTACGTGTTATGTATACGTTCAGTATATATGCACAATACGCTAGTAACAACAGAACACTGCATTGACCGAGAATTCACGCTATGTTATGGAAAGCCTTGACTGTCTTATACGTACAAAATGAACGTTGTTATGTCCAAATAGCAATATTTTAAGCCACGTTGTCAATATATTAAGTCAATATATCAGTATATTCAGTGAGAACGTCATTATATGATGCCGATGTGACCTTATATTGAGTCAATCTGTCATTATACGATGTGCATTTATGAATATATTAAGTGAAACAGTCGTCATATCGATTCAACAAGACAATATATCATGCCGATGTGACCATATATTGAGTCAATCTGTCATTATATGTGCATTTATGAATATATTAAGTGAAACAGTCCTTGTATTGATTCAACAAGACAATATATCATGCCGATGTGACCTTATATTGACTCAATCTGTCATTATACGATGTGCATTTATGAATATATTGAGTAAAACAGTCCTTATATCGATTCAACAAGACAATATATCATGCCGATGTGACCTTAATGACAAAAAGAAATACAATAATCTGAGACGAAATACACTATGCAGAGTAATACATTGCCCATAACAATGGCATAATATCATATTCTATCACATACTAAACAAATGTAAATCTACCACAGTCATTCTAAAACCTGCGAAAAGTTCAAAATGTATAATTATTTATATTTAGCAAAACTGGTAAACTTTATAAAACAATATACTCTCGAATCAATAAGTATAACGTATGATTAAAAAAAAGTATTACTTATGAGGGAACTATCGTATTCGAAAGAATAGCGATGATTGCAGTTCGCTCAGTAACACCCAGTGTATACCCTAGATTAACATAGTTTACTTGGCGGACCAGCTGGTGTTTACAACCCTTATCATTTAAATTTGAGCGTACTGTATTTTTTTTTGTTAATAACTTTATTCATTTGTTTATTTTAGTCATTTATTTATTTTAGTCATTTGTTTATTTTAGTCATTTTTATAAATGGATTTATGAGCATTAACATTTAAATGTCTTTAATTAATGTTTGAATGGTTTGATATTCAACGAGTGAGTAAATGGCTAAGTCGTTATCGTTTTCAGAACAAATAGTATCACTAGTATTTGTCTGATAAGCATAATGGCTAGCCATTTAAAGTATAATATGGGTGATCTTATTATATAATGAACACTAAGTCTTGGAGTTACTTTTGTAAACGTATGAGCACCATGGTTCAAGTGTCTGAGAAATATTTCCTGAATCAAAGTACAAGTTTAATCAGTATAAATGCATAACTTAATATTGAGGATCACGTGGCATCATTTTAAACATATAAATTCGAAGGTTGCCTGCAAGACTGTTGTATATCCTTCTTTAATTATAAGCTGTTAAGACAGTTTTGCATGCAACGGTTGAATTAGACCAATGAACAAAAGTTTTGTTTAGAAGTATTTATTTATCGATATAAATTTGAAAATTTATTAAAATGATGATAATATTAATTAGTACCAGGGATTCTAAATAGAGTAGATCCTGTTAGTACATAATAATTTTAATTAAATATGCAAGACGTGGTATATATTATACTGGCGAGAAGGAGAATCGTGTACATGTTATATGATTCAAATGAAAGAATAAAATCCTTACCTTTTTAGTACATTGATTAATCCTCCGAGGTAAAAAATATCAAGTATAGAACAGTAGCGCTGTTCGTTTAGCTAAAAGAACGCAAGTGATTATTTAAACACTTCATTCAACTGCGCCGACCAGAGTTAAACTAGTATATATGGTTGTCTCCAATGAATCGTTGTTTAACATTTTGTAACAACAGACAAAACAGTGATCCAAAGTATCATGACGGTATGCATAACATAGTTAGCAAGTAAACTAACAACATAATAGTTTTTATAAGTAATAATGCCGGAGTATATTCAATGACTTTAAAAACGCCCCCATGGTATTAAAAGCATTTTTTCGTTTAGCCAGTGTATTTTTCATCGGAAATGTTAGCATCATAAATATCATCAAAACATAAGAGTACTGTATGTAAAATAGTATTCATAATATGAAAAATACAAACAAAATATCCAAATGGCTATTTTCCCTTTTATTTGCGATGAGACGTTTTTAAGTTTTTGAGTATACTCGTATTAGTGACTGTATCTTTATTTATGTTTAAAATCGTAACTTTTTATATTTTGTTCTGTTTGAACCATCGGTTTGATGTAAATTTCATGAGTTTTTAAGTGTTTATACTGATACATGTATGTATAATGTTAACTGCTTGTATAATCACTGGGTTTGGTGTAAATTATACCTTTAAAACCTTTGATCAAAAGTCAATAAATGCAATCATACAAATTTTGTTAGGTCAAATCGTTTAAACTGGGTATAGTCTAGTACCAAAATGAGAAATTTAGCGTGTATTTCCCAAAGGTTAGAGTTTACTTATAGCTCGCCTAACTGGGACAGGTGGTTACACGGAAATACACACAGGGAAGCCGCTGTCAACAACAGATACTTTTTAGTGGTTTATCTGGATCTCGCTACCATCTCGTATGTCTCTATACCACATCATATAACACTTGCCGAAGCCTTATAACAATACTACACCATGACCAGGTGACTTCGAATCGGTACATCAATGGCACTAACTTCATATTTTACTTGGTACCATAATGACGTCCTGACAGACGTTATGGAAAGGCCTCGTCACTGTCTATGTGTCTGTTCAATCTCCGTTTTTTGTTTGTTGTGGGAGTTAGTTCAATATCATGGCTTCCAATGGAACACCTGAGTGCCAAAACAGCACCTGGCGTGAACACAGTAGTCTAATACTTAGCACCAAGTAGTGTACCGGCGAGTGTATCGGCGAGGTAGGCGCTTTCCATTTTGGATGAAGCAACCACATGGACAAGAATAAACTCTTCATATAGAAATGAAGTATATAAGTCTTGTGGAAGGAAAGGAAATAAAGTCTCATTTCGACAACCAACGAGTGTTCATCTAGAGATTGCATATTCAGGGACAATTTAATCTATGATTTATTATCTTAACTAGGCGTTGCCGTCCAAGCACCGGTAAATTGACTTGGGACGCAAGTGTTAACTTATAGGGTTTATAATTGTTTCAAAATTTTAATGAAAAGCGTTTCCCGTGCGTGTATCAAACGAGTTTATTTGATGCTCACCCACTACCAAAGTTATTTTTGCTGCATGCATAATGAACAATACTAGTAGTTGCATACACCAGTTGTAATAGCGTTTTAATTACTTAAGATTGCAAACAATGCAAGGGCGTGATACCATTGTGTCAACACTTGATAAGGGCGTGTGTAGACTAGTGAAGATTGTAAAAAATATCCTCATAGTGTTTGTCGCAATGCATTTGTTTATCCTCGCTATTAGGCAACCCATTTGGGCAAGACACCTAGAAGAGTTCAGTCATTATAGAGAGGTTGTATAGTATTGTAATATAGAGTCCATACTGGATACTTGGGTCATTGAAAGGCGTGTGCGTTATCGGGTGCTGAAGTGAATTGGTGATAGACAGGTGGTTAGGATGTGATTCCCCGTCACAGTTGTACATCGTGGGTACTGACTCTCAGTCTTGGCAGCATTACATATGGACAAAATCGAGCCAGTCTACGTAATAGTCTTTTATTTTAAAAACTTCGAGGCCAAATAATTATGATCGACCTTGGTTCCCGACCGAAATATTTCTGCTGTTCAACAGCTCTGACAGTGTCTTTAAGCTCGGTCTCATTTTTCGGATGTTTTAATGCGACTAAAAAGTATACTTTTCAAAGTGAGGCAGTGTTTTTTGAACTGCTTTGGTTTTTTAATAGGAGGATCGATAGGTTTCAGAAAACCAGAACTTACACTAAATATAACAGCGATTAGGCATGGCCTAATCATATATCCGAACTCTTGGCAAGTGTTGTCATAGATCTAATGTTTTGCTACATATTACGACATATTCAGTTTTTGTTCTTATTGCAAAAATCTTGCTTTTAAATTAACGAACATGTATACTGTGGATACTAACGTGTTATTTACTGATAGGGCGAGTCATGATATATACTTATATATTTTATGATAATCAGAACCTGTAATGTTGACCAAAATGAAGTTGAAACAACTAGTATTTCATTTACCATAAGTAGGCCTATCTAAGGGTATTTTTCGGATATTTTTTCTTATTTTCTCGAAATATCACTTATAGTTATCGGAATATCTGTTAAATGAACTTGAGTACTACTGTAGTCACTAGAATCTGATGTACAGTAGATGTACCTAGTGACATCAAACAGCTGATACAACGGAATCCGGATCTTAGGTACGGGACCGTCCGTACAATTATCCACAACCAAAGTTATCGCCCTTTTCTAATTTACGCCATTTGTAAATCGTGATTTTAACGTGGTGCAACCAATTAAGGCAGCAGTGGGTGAGTGTAAAATAGTAGCCTTTTGTGTAATTTCTAGCGTATTGATTCGTTTGATAGTGAAAACAAAGGTTCATCAATTGATGTGCTACTATTCACTGAGTTGACATTGAGCATTAATTAGCGCAAATGTCGCGTAATTTGTAAAACAACAACACCCCTCGAGGCTC
Source organism: Spisula subtruncata (assembly GCA_963678985.1). Lineage (NCBI taxonomy): Eukaryota > Metazoa > Mollusca > Bivalvia > Venerida > Mactridae > Spisula > Spisula subtruncata. Next base: position 1,452,475 of record OY787669.1, read on the forward strand.
GAAACAGGAGATGTAATTTTGAAAATGTCACGGATTTCCGGATTTATAAATGACCGTTTTCTACTTCAGATTTCTTTTTTAATACGCTGAAAACGTTGATAAACATGTGGTAGTTTTTAGATGAACCATCAACTTAACGTTTTCAATCAAGTTTTAAATGAAATTTTGTCATAAACTGATAAACATGCCAAATTTGGTTGTTGATACTTTGACAAGGGAGGTAATTTACTTTCACTTTGAGACCCATAACAACAACAAATCAACACAATAATCACAGAGGTTTCGTTTAAATAATAGCATGCTTTAATTACACGTAGATGCCCTCTACCTAGTCCAAGCTTCTTAGACGATGATTATTCCATTTCAGTGATTATGCCAATTCATCGTCTAAGACCTTTCTTCTTTAAAACCTAACAGGTGTACGACTCAGATTGAGTTGCGTTCGTTTTATGACAAAATGCATGTTTTGAACAAAATAAACATCATCTTCCTATGAATTGAACCATATTCTACCAACGTACACCAAAAACAAAATGTATCATAAGAATTACCATCAATTCCGTCGATTGTTTCAACCCTATGGATTTCACAGTTTCTGTTGCAAATTGCCATTATTTGAAAAGCGATAAAAACAAAAGTATTCCGAAGCAAACCATGTGATTCATTTTGGGAAATCCTGGGGTTTCCCAGTGTAACCATGGATTGTCGTCTGCGAAAATAGCATTAATTTTTAGTGCGAATTTAAGTTTAAAGTTTGTTTTTGAAAATAACGTGTTTATTTATTATGTAGATGCCAATTTAGAGGTTTGTTTCAATAAAGACACAATTTCAACCATGTTTCATAAAAAATCGTATTTTTCAAAGCGCACATGTGCACACCTGCAACACATGTAAATATTTACAATGGCGGCTCCGTTAGTGTTAACACGGAAGTGAATTGAAACATCGGATGTGGGATGGTTATAAGCAGGTGATATATTGATAACTTTTTGACAAAACATTTGATTGATATTACTTTTGTACGAATGTGCTATTTTTTCGGCGAATTTGGAACAGTGAACTTGTATTCCGAGCGTTTATCTTAAACAGTTGACTATTAAAGAGGTCAGTTCCATAACTAAAGATCGACGTCAGTCAATAAAAAGATCATTTAGTTATGGTACCCAGAACTACCCAGAACTACCCTCTACCACAAAATTAAATCCCCGCAAATTTTTTTTGGTTGCTGACTAAGTGGAAGTATCCTTGAAATTACCTCCCCATCACCAGGAAGTTTTGTCTCATTGAAATTAAACAATTTTACAGTATTTGTTCTTGATATTTATAAGATTTTATTACATACGTATAATTATTCAAATCATTCTGAACCTGTAAGAAGAAAATGATTAATAATTGATAATAGTTGTGCGGAGCGGTTGCCTAGAGGTAGGGGCGTGCGCCTCGGGATCGAGAGGTCATGTTCGTTGGGATTTAAGTTTGTGGTTGAGGTGAACCACGAAATCCACGAAATTTAATCCCCCACGAAAATTAATGATTTTACAGTATATGTTTTTAAGCAGTCAATGTAACCTGATGTTATTGAGAACCATGTGTATATGTTTATCAGGTGATGTGTGGACGATGTCTGACGATGATGATGATCAGATTGAAGCTATTGTTGTTGATAATGGAGCATGGATGATCAAAGCTGGTTATGCTGGTGGTAAAACTGCCCGTGTGTATGAGAGAACCGTGATTGGTAGAATTACTGATGATTCCTCAAATAATACGGTAAATCTACATTTCTATAATCATAGGGTTGTTGAGTTCTTGTGTCCGACTTGCTCAACTTGGGCCTTTCTCTAATTCTCTTTATAGTTAAGTTTATACTTAAATCTAAGTGCTTATGAGAGAACAGTTTTTTCATTTTTATGTTTTACCCTGATGAAGGCTTCAGGGTAAAACGGACACGTCGTGCAAGGTAAAATACATGGAGAACCACACATAGTTCTACATATTCATTTAAAAATTGGCACATTTCAGAGTACATTTATTGGTGAAAAAGCTTGTTGTACTCCTGAGTGTTCATTATCATGGTCGATGGATAGAGGAGCTGTGGTTGATTGGGATGAAATGGAAAAGTAAGTGTTACCGTCTTCTTTTTATGGTCCCTCCAGGAAGGGGCCTATAAATTTGTTTTAATTTGTGTAGCACTCATAATCTGTACACATATAGTACTCTGTATTATGTTTAACAATGCAGGTTCATGAATGTTGACAAGAAATTTAGTACAAAATATCTTCATGATCATAAAAGCCGTAACTACTGTAAAATCATTTAATTTCATTGGTTTTGGTAAAAAAGACAATTTCATTGGGACTTGAATTCGTGGATTATGCATTTCAGCTGATAAAACCAGGGTCAAAGTTAATGTTTGTTGGGATTAAAGTTCATGGTTGAGGTGAAACACGAAATCTACGAAATTTAATCCCCAATGAAAATGAATGATTTAACAGTATGCCAGTACATGTGCATGATTGGCTTTTTCCTTTTTTGGTCCTAATTCATAAGTCGTAAGACGTCACTGTGGTGAGCATTGTGTGTTATTCTCAATTGTAGAAATTCCAATCCATGTTTCAGACAGGGATCAAACCCATGACTTCTAGATCTCAACGTACATGTCCTACCTGTAGACATCCACTCCTAATTGCCTGCACTTGTAAAATTAAAGCAACAGTGAATGAGTGATACATCCTGGTAAACTGTAGACTAGTCAAGTAAAAATAGCAATCTGCCTCTTTAACATGTCAATAATTGATTTCTGTTTTTATATAGGATCTGGGACCATATATTCATTCATGAATTGAATGGTGTGAAAGATCATCCCATGCTGATCACAGAGGTTCCTGGAAACCACCCTAGCAACAGACAGAAGATGGTCGAAGTAAGATTCATAATTTCATTTCCAGAGTTCACATTATATACATCTAATGTGGTGAGTGGGGGCCTAGAGGTACGACGCACGTTTCAGGATCGAGAGGTCTCGGTTTCAGACCCTATTTTTGGACCACTGGTTATTTTCTCTGAGCAAGAATAACCCACATGCTTCACTCCACCAAGGTGTGAATTGGTACCTGTGAGGGTAGTGTCTATTCTGGGCGATGTTGGCAGCCACAATCACAGGAGTGAAACAGTCTCCCAAGGGGATGCAAACATAGGTTGCTGAGCTGGTAGCCCAAATGACCAGGGGAAGTTGAAATGTCAAAGAGTGCTTGAGCAGCTTAACAGCTGAAAATTGCTCTAGAAAAATTTGTATAGCTTGGCTATTTTGACTTGAGCCTGACCTTTATGCAAGAATATATTTCAAGGTTCTTGCTTTGAATATATCAATTTCCACAAGCAAAAAGTGCAATATAGGCATTTAAGATGTTTGTTTGTATTGTATCTCGAGCATGTTCGTGATACTCTCTGATTATGAAAACATACAATCGGTGTTGTAAACGTTGGCAATATATCGACTGTTAAATTATGGTTATCCATAAGTCAGGCTCATGTCAATGTGGCCAAGCTATAACTTGTCTGGATCTTTCAGTAGGGATGATTCGGGGTAATATAAACAATGCATTTACATTTCAGATTCTGATGGAGAAATATCAGATAGAGTCAGTTTATATCATAGATCCAGCCAGCCTTGCTATCGTCTCATCTGGACGTATAACTGGTGTTTGTCTAGATGTAGGTGGCAGCACGACACATGTAGCAGCTATGTATGAAGGTAAGTGAAAATTGAAATATATGCCCCCCATAGCTCAGTGGTTAGTTTTGAAGGTGTTGCTCTATGGAGAACCCCTCTGGAGAGGTTGTACTCAGGCGTGTAGATGCATATTTTCCTGAAGCCTTAGTATGCAGGAGATTGGTGATGGAAATGCAGGAGATTTTTCTTGCTCAAACTTTAAACTTAATAAATGAAGTTAATAAGCAGTTTTCACTTACTTTACTTGCAGGACATTACCATGCATGCTTCAGAAAGCTATTTAAATTAATATTTGTTTTAATTTTCATCATGCAAACCAAAAATGCCAAGTTTCCAGTATTCCAAGAAATGCAGGAGATTTGATCAATTTGCCGAAAAATCATGCGGGAGTAGAGTCTCAAATGCAGGACACTCCTGCATGATGCAGGAGATTTGTCATCTATGGTTGATGGATCCAAATTAAAATCAGGATAATCATACATGGTCTACCATGTTTGACAAACATGACACTTTTAACCACATAGTTTCCATATTTAAATAAGTTTTTATTAAGAACTTCCTTCAAAACAGACTAAATTGGCCAAAACTTTGCCATTTCTCAAGATATTTTTCTTTAAATAACTTTCATTTTGATCAGAAATCATGGCTCTTTCTGGATGTGTAAATCAACCATTCCTAATTAATCAGGAAGATTGACACCCCTCTAAATGCATTGTACATGCTTCACTAAACACAGATCTTAAAGTGTATATAGCTATATTTTAACAGTCATTCACTGTCAAAATAATCACTGACATCGTTTTTAGTATGATACTAAACTACCTTAATTGCAAATTAAAATTTTGGATGGGTTCCGTTTACTTTGATCCAATCTTCGAAAAATAGACGATTCTTATAATTTCATACAGTGGTCTAGAACACTTTTGTAAGAAAATGGACAGTTTGCATGTCCAATAAATCACAGAGAGAGTTTCTGTTACAACTGAAGCGAAAAAATGATCTAATGGATATGAAAGCATAATTGTTTTTCAGTTTTTGAAACTTTTTTTAAAAAATCTTCCGATATAGCTTTATACACTTCAATATTGTTTAGGTAAGAATCTCCTGCAGACCGATCAAGGTGATAAAGAAGGTTGTATGTTACCATGGAGATCTGATATTGGTGGGAATGATGTTACCAAATACCTCCAGCATCTAGTATGCAAGAAATTGAATGTAGATGTAGACTCTTTGAATAATGGTAAATTGTATAAGAATCTGTTGTTTCTATATATGTATACTAAGGGCCATATTGTGTTATTGCACTGATGTCGGTCTGTCCATTGGCAATTTTGTATCTGCTCTGTAGCCCTCAAATATCCACCATATTGAGACAATGTACACAGCACAAGTTTCAGAAGACTTGCTTCTACAAATGTTGGTGAAACTGTGTTGGTCAAATGTCACTTTAAAGGTCATAGGTCTGACTTGAAATTTAGTGTCTGCTCTGTAGTTCTTTAAGGCTGTGAATGATTACTTGGAAACTTCACTCAAATAAAATTACTATTAACCACATCAAGCTCATGTGCTAACAGATATGGAAAAGGTATGTAGGTTTGGATATAGGAAAACTGATTAAGTGGATTAACTGACACGTTGTTGTAAAACGGATACTTACTACTGTTGCTTTCATTGTAGACCAACACTTTCTGGAAGTTGAGAAGTTAAAACATAGTCTGGTATCCTGGGATGGAAATGTTGCTCCTACGTACACATTCACAGATGGTACTGAAGTTGCGATTGATGACGACTTACTGAGATGTTCTGATGTTTTACTAGAGCCCCATCTGGCTGGTAATTACTTTGTATGCCTCTCTTAGTTCAGTTTGGAATATTATCTTTATGGTTTAGTTATGTCCATTTGCAAGTTTTGACAATATCATGTATTATACTGATAAATAATTTTGAATACTTTCTATGCCCCTTTTCAGTTACCTATGTTTGCAAGTTTCAGATAAAAAAATATGTTTGGCACCGCAAAATGATTATTGAAAAGAAATTCACTTTTTGACAAAATGTGAAACACTATCAAATTTTATGACAAGCATTTGTAACATGTTTGTAATTGTTTGTAATCATTTTAGACCTATATGTGATTCATGGAACAATGGCATAACCTTTTTATGCCCCCGTATCGATAGATTGGGAGGCATAAAGTGATTCACCTGTCCGTCCGTTCGTTCGTCCAGCCTGGTTAACCCAAATTGACGGTTTCTTCTAGCATTAATATTGCTTGCTGCAAAGCTTTCAAACTTGCATGGGTGTTGTATATGACCACTCTCCACACACCTGTATCACTTGACTCCATTTTAACCTTCACCTTGACCTAATTTTGGACTTAAACTTATTGAAATGGCTTCCACGGGGGCATTTATAAGCGTTTATTGAACGCAGTCTTGTTAAAATAAACTGTTACAGACTGTAACTGGTTGTTTCTGCTTTTGTTGTAGGATTAAATAAAGTAGGTGTAGATAAGTTATTGAAAGATGCTATACAATGTTGTGAAGACAGTGTAAAACAGGAACTATATTCTAACGTAATACTCTCTGGCGGAACTACTATGTGTAATGGTTAGTTACTTTATTGATATAACGGTACCGTATATTCACGGCCATAAGCCGACTTCAGCCTTAAGTTGTGTGTAATGGTTAGTTAGTTTCTTTATATAACAGAAACGTACTTTCGCGGCTATAAGCCGACTTCAGCCATAAGTCGTGTGTAATGGTTAGTTACTTTCTTTATATAACAGTACCGTATTTTCACAGCCATAAGACTACCTCAGCCATAAGTCGATCATCATTTCTGAACTCTTAAAACCAGTAATTTACATTGAACCTTTCATAAGTCTAGTGTACTAGGTTGGTCTACCAACAGAATGCTAAAATTTATGATGATCTGTGTAATCAGTCATAATTGCTATGAGTTGCAGAATGAACAAAAATTGTGCGTCACTATACTCATGGTCGGTATGATATCAAACAGGGTTCACTACAATGCCTACCAAAAAATGGATTTATAGTTTTTATGCCCTAGCATCTACTGATGTGGGGGCATAAAGTGATTGCCTTCCCCCTTGTCTCTCTGTCAGTTAGTCCTTCCCATTGAAAACCTTAACCAAAATTTTCAAGTTTATCTGTTGTTGAACCTCGAATTGATACATCATACTTTTATCCCAAGATGAGATTATTATGTGTTTGTTATTGAAAGCAGACAAAGAAACTCTCATTTCAGTGTCATAGTATTTCTTATGAGCACACCTGAGCACGAATGTGCTCAAGGATTCGTGCTCAAGGTGAGCTTTTGTCATATCGAGATGTCCGGCGTCCGTCGTCGTCCGTCATCGTCAACAATTTTTTCAAACGACATCTCCTCCTAAACAGCTTGGCCAATTTCAACCAAATTAAACAATAATGATCCTTGGGTGACCCTCATTAAAAATAGCTTAAATCGTTCCGCTCCGATAAACAAGATGGCCGCCAGAGCTAAAAATAGAAATATCCTTTAAACGACTTCTTCTCCTTAATAATATTATTGCTTGGTGGATTTTGATTAAACTCTATAGGAATGATCCTTGGGTGACACTTATTCAAAGTAGCTAAAAATTTTCCGCTCCGCTTTACAAAGCTAAAAATAGAAATATCCTTTAAATGGCTTCTTCTCCTTAATCGCTTGGTGGATTTTGATTAAACTCTATAGGAATGATCCTTGTGTGACACTTATTCAAAATGGCTAAAGTTGTTCCGCTCCGCTAAACAAGATGGCCGCCAGAGCTAAAAATAGAAATATCTTTTAAATGGTTTCTTCTCCTTAATCGCTTGGTGGATTTTGATTAAACTCTATAGGAATGATCCTTGGGTGACACTTATTCAAAATAGCTAAAATAGTTCCGCTCCGTTAAACAAGATGGCCGCCAGAGCACAAAATAGAAAAAAACTTTAAATGACTTCTTCTCTTTAACCACTTGGCCAATTTTGATAAAACCTTACAGGAATGATCTTTGGGTGACCCTAAACCAAAATAGCTAAAATCGTTCCGCTTCGCTAAACAAGATGGCCGCCAGAGCTAAAAATAGAATTCTCCTTTAAATGACTTCTTCTCCTTAACTGCTTAACGGGTTTTGATAAAATTTTACACAAATGATCTTTGGTTGACTGTTAGCCAATTTAGCTAAAAAATTTCCAGTCCATTTAAGAAGATGGCCGCAATAGCTAAAAATAGAAATATCCTTTAATCGGCTTCTTCTCCTGAACCGCTTGATGGATTTTGATAAAAATTTACAGGAATGATCTTTGGGTGACCTGTAACCAAAATAGCTGAAATCGTTCCGGTCTGTTAAACAAGATGGCCACCAGAGCTAAAAATTGAAATTTCCCACATGACTCAGGTGAGCGTTACTGGCCCCTCAGGGGCCTCTTGTTAAATTTGGAACCTACATTTTAATTTCTCACTGAAATTACAGATCAAGTCTAGTTTTTTGTACTTTACATGAAAAAAGGGCTTTATGAATATGGTAAAATAATTTTTTTTTTTAGGTTTTACAGACAGAATTTCAGGTAGTTTGAAAGATGAATACATGGATAGTAAAGGCTATAATGTACATGTGATAGCACCACCTGAGAGGAGAAAGTCATCATGGCTTGGAGGATCCATCATAGCTTCACTCAGTATTTTCCCTTCACTGTGTAAGACTAGGCAGACTTACTATGATAAGGGTGTGGCTGAATTCTGTATGTTTTCTGGACTAGAATGTCTAAAGGATTTAAGCTGAAGGGTGATGATGAATTCTGCACATTTTGTTGACTAAGACATAAGTAGTATGAAGCTGGAAAGTGAGGTTTCTGGGGTATGATACATACTGTGAAATCATTACTATTGATAGGAGGTTAGTTTTCATCAATGCCGTAGATTTACTTTTCTATCCACCAAATCAAATCCCTTGATGAAGCAACCCCTAAAATATATACTGTTAGGCTTTCATTTTGAAGCCTTTAAAGCACAAATTGACTACCCCCATTGTTATTCCAGCCCATATTAGTGCAATTTACTTATTACCTGCAAAATCTGCAAATTGATCAAAATATAACATTTTGTCATAAGGTGTCTATTTCAATACTCTTGTCAAGGACTAATGATTTTTTGGTAAAAAGAGTGTATTGAATTCTGTATCTTGTAAAGTGAGTTATTGACAAGGTTGACGATGTTTATATATGTGATATGTCTAGTTGTGAAACAGAATAGTTTGAATGTGCAACTCACACAAGGTAAGTCATAGCTTTATTCACCAGTAACTGCCCATTGATAAGGCACTAGGGGCCTTATTCGTAAACAATGTAAGTCTTCAACACATACTTAGTCTTTAAATTGTTAAATATTCTTTTCACTCTCATGTTGTTATTTATGTACCAATTATTGCCTTACAATGCTTCTTTTCAAGGTAAAGTTTGTCGTGATAGTCAACTATTTTCCCCGCCTTCGACCACTGTCTATGCGCTTCCCTAAGCTTTTTCAAAGAATTTGAGATTTCACCATTCCACACTTTCAGCTTCGGCTGGGCACGTCTTGACCTCTTCTTCCTCCTACCAAGAGCGTCACTAGCACCAGACATGGCACCCATAATATGTTGCAGACCAGCGCTAAGATCACTACTGCTGACGTCACACACCGGGAGACTAAAACCAGCTAAATTCTCACTTGTCAGACGTTCATATTCACATTTTCAATTTTGTCCCAGAGCACACGATTACTGGCAAAGTCGTCTGACTTTGGTAAAGTACCAGAGTTAATGTTACATTTCAACGTAATACCAATCGGAGAGTGATCCGAGACGTTCGTGTTGAGTTCAATCACTGTTTTTTCTTCCCAATAATCCAGGGGCAGTATTCTCATCTTGTATTATTAACATATTTGTAACGTCATATTTTTCAGTGTTGCGTCATCTCTCAGTCCTTGTTGTTTACAGTAACCAGGGGATGTAGTCTCACCCTGTGGCATTCACACGTTTCTAACCCCGTTATAACTTGTGGAACATCGTCTCTCAGTAGTTACATGTCCCCTTTCTTTTACTAGGTCTGTTGGCTATGATCTTTGTGGTCTTTTATTGAATACCCAATTTAATTTGTCAAAACGCAAACAATATTTAAATATAAAAAACTGTTTTATTTGGGTGTTAATTTTATGATTTAGTGTCTAATGAGTGTTTTTTCTAGCCATTTCATCTCTATCCATCTGTTGAAGTCTGACTCTTTAAACTTGTGTTTGTGACCCGATTTATCTACGTAGAAAATTCGGCCCTACTTTGACCATGCGTCATCAATTTCATTGCGAGCTTTGAATCGCACACAGGATAAAACATGGAAATTGAACTTAGTTAAGTCTTCACTTAATGATACACCAGTGTAGAAGAGTTGGATGGTAAACATTTCGATGACTTAGAATTAGAAGGTTGTAACTACCAATTCGATATTTTGAGAAAACACGGAAAACTGTCTGACATTTACTCTTTAGTCTTTACTTATGGTAAAACAAACTTTTACAACTTCATTTTGGTCAACATGACAAGTTCAGATTTTTATGAAAATGGGCTCATAAGAAGCGCCTTGTGATGTTTGTTCTAAATATATATGAATCTTTAAAGGTCGTAAGTGCCACTAACGACCTTCTAATTCTAAGCCATCGATTTGGTATTTTTTCTCTCAGTCACAACCTTAACTGGTCCCTCTGTCATGTTGTTTCCAATTCTTTCTCAACTAAATCCACTTCTTGTCCTTCCTTAGGTAGCAGTGTAATCAGTATGTAGTCTTTCTCTTTGTGCCGGTTGATGCCTTGTATGTGTCCCTTATTTTATGCCATAGTAGTTATACTAAATGACAAAACTGCTAAATTGCCTATATATTCTTCATTAAGGAATTATAAAATAGTACCAGAAGAAAGCTTTATAAATTATATAAATGATAAGCATGATATTACACATAGTAATATGAACTAAGGCACCGCCTAAATGAGAGATTAAATACACATTAGATATCTGCTAAGCTATGTTCCAGATAGAAACTGACTAAATCTGTAGTTTATGTTTGGAATAAGTGTAGGCATCCATAACCTGGAGTTTTACCTATATTATACTGATTTGTTATACATTGCAACGTAACGTCATGAGTCTATTAAATTTGGCATACTTATGGTATGACGTCATTTCCTGTTATTTGTGACGTCATGACATCACGTCTTGTATTGGCGCCGTGTATCCAATACAGTAGCGTATTTCTTACTTCCCTTTGCTTATTTAAATGGTTTGTTTTATTTATTGAATATTTTTAAAGATGGTTATAATTCGAAAGAAAATGATAGGGGGCAACCGTTTACAGATTACTATTTTTTTTATTTTCAAAGAACCATTCACCTCGGAAAACTGCCTGAAATTTTTGACCGGAAATAACTTTTTCTGAAAGCATTAGTACCAGCTGAGACTCGACGAAGATACGCACGTGGACATTATTGATATGGGTATCCCCTATTACATTACATTTATCCTTTAATGATGTATGAAATAAATTACAATCTAAGCATTTTTCTTTACATTATTATCTGAGTTTTTTCCTTTCGTAAATGATATAATTATCAATTTCGCACTACAAACACTTGCAAAGTCATCCTGAAGGGTGAATCCCCTGTCAGTCTGAATTTAATCGGATGGCAATTGATACAAACCATCAATAAAACCAGATTTCCCCACTATTTCTTTCTCAGACACTTTGCCATCCCAGGGACAAGACAGGAAAGAAATTAAAATATTTGGAGTACATGCGATGAAACATTTCACTGTGCTGTGTTTTTTGTAGTTCGAATAGAATTTTGCTAGTTCTTGTGTTTTGTGCATCCAATGTTTATTTAGAAACAGTCCACTATTAAAATTGATTTAGAGATTGTACAAGACAGGATAATAACTGACATAATAAGCGACTGTGATGGACTGGCTTCACCGCCAGAACACACCTGTTTTGATCTTGATGCAGTAATGCGACCGCCCTAAAATCCTACCACAACTTGGCTTGTTCTCTTGTAGCTCTCTCCACATATCCCACTTCATCAGAAGAAACACTAACTTCAATTTTATCTGTATGACTTAATAAACTACCACAATCCATACTCAAAGAATCTCTTCCCTTTAAAATCTTCGGATAATTCAACTTCTCAAATTGCTGGCACAAATTCTTCAGAGTAATCCTCAATGAGAGACAAAATAGAGGAATTGGTTCCCGTGGCATGCACATTTCTAAAGAAAGTATTTACTTCATCATCTGTTGGGGTGGGGTTTACTTCATCTGTCTTTTTCACATTGGGTGAAGTGACATTTTCCTGACTGTCACTACATTCTAGCACTTTTTCAAACTTCATTTTAAGATACATTCCCTACAATTGTTCAGTGTTGCGTCATCTCTCAGTCGTTATAGAAGACAGTAACCAGGGGCAATATTCTCATCTTGTATTATTAACAGATTTGTAACGTCATATTGTTCAGTGTTGCGTCATCTCTCAGTCGTTGTAGAAGACAGTAACCAGGGGCTGTATTCTCATCTTGTATTATTAACAGATTTGTTACGTCATATTGTTCAGTGTTGTGTCATCTCTCAGTCGTTGTAGAATACAGTAACCAGGGGCAGTAGTCTCATCTTGTATTATTAACAGTTTTGTAACGTCATATTGTTTAGTGCTGCGTTATCTCTCAGTCGTTGTAGAAAACAGTAACCAGGGGCTGTATACTCAACCTGTGGCATTCACACGTTTCTTACACCCGTTTTAACTTGGGGTACATCGTCCCTTAGTAGTTGTTGTTAACAGTGTCCAGCGGTAGTGCTGTCATCCTGTGCCACGTTGTCGAAAACAGTGTCTGGGGGAGTACTGTTGAAGTAATCTCATCCAGTTTCATTAAAAGGTTTCTTACACCGTAATAGCCAGTGGTGCAATAATAAATAATAATATGCATTTTGTACTATGTAAATTAGAAGTCATCCTGAAGGGCGAATCCCTTGTTAGCCAGAATTTGATTGGATGGCAATTGATACAAACCATCAATAAAACCAGATTTCCTCACCATTTCTTTATCAGACACTATGCCACCCTAGGCAAAAGACAGGAAAGGAATTGAATACTTTGGAGTACATTAGGTGAAACATTTCCCTGTGCTGCTGTAGTGTGAATAAAAATTTATAAGATTATTGGGCGTTCAATAAATATTTAGAAACAGTCCACTATTGGAGTTATTTTAGGGATTGTACAAAACAGGGTAACAAACTGACATAATAAGGGACTGTGATTGACTGGCTTCTTCCGTTGAACACGCCTATTTTGATCTTGATGCGGTACCGCGACCCGCCCTAAAATCGTAGCACAACTTGGCTTGTTCTCTTATAGCTCTCTCCACATATTCCACTCCATCAGTAGAAACTCTAACTTCAATTTTATCTTTATGACTTAATAAATTACACTAATCCATACTCAAAGAATTTCTTTCCTTTAAATTCTTGGGGTAATTCCAACTTCTCAAATTGCTGGCACAAATTCTTCTGAGTAATCCTCAATGAGTGACACAATAGAGGAATCAGTTCCCGTGGCATGCAAATTTCTAAAGAAAGTATTAACTTCATGGTCTGTGGGGATGGGGTTTACTTAATCTGTCTTTTTCACATTGGGTGAAGTGACATTTTCCTGACTGTCACTACATTCTAGCACTTTTTCAAACTTCCTTTTTTAAGACGCATTCCCTACAATTGTTCACTGTTGGTCATCTCTCAGTCGTTGTAGTTTACAGTAACCAGGGGCTGTATTCTCATCTTGTATTATTAAAATAATAACAGATTTGTAAAGTCATATTGTTTAGTGTTGCGTCAGTATCCAGGAGCAGTACTCTCATCTTGTTCCATTAACACATTTCTTACACCGTTATTACTTGTGGTGGATCGTCCGTCAGTAGTTGTAACATACAATACACAGGAGCTGTACTCTCGTCTTGTTCCATTAACACGTTTCTTACACCCGTTATAACTTGTGGTACATCGTGCCTCAGTAGTTGTAACATACAGTACCCAGGAGCTGTACTCTCATCTTGTTCCATTAATACATTTCTTACACCCGTTATTACTTGTGGTGGATCATCTCTCAGTAGTTGTAACATACAGTATCCAGGTGTAGTTCTCTCATCTTGTTCCATTAACACATTTCTTACACCCGTTAATACTTGTGGTGGATCATCTCTCAGTAGTTGTAATAGACAGTATCCAGGAGCTGTACTCTCGTCTTGTTCCATTAACACATTTCTTACACCCGTTATAACTTGTGGTGGATCTTCCCTCAGTAGTTGTAATATACAGTACCCAGGAGCTGTACTCTCGTCTTGTTCCATTAACACATTTCTTACACCCGTTATAACTTGTGGTGCATCATCCCTCAGTAGTTGCAGGAATATGTATTCAGCTGTAGTGCTGTCATTTTGTTGTATTTACACGTTTCTTACACTCGTTATAACTTGTGGTGGATCCTCCCTCAGTAGTTGCAGGAATATGTATCCAGCTGTAGTGCTGTCAATTTGTTCTATTAACACGTTTCTTACACCCGTTATAACTTGTGGTGCATCATCCATCAGTAGTTGTAACATACAATATCCAGGAGCTGTACTCACGTCTTGTTTCATTAACACATTTCTTACATCGTTATTACTTGTGGTGGATCGTCCCCCAGTAGTTGTAACATACAGTACCCAGGAGCTGTACTCTCGTCTTGTTTCATTAACACATTTCTTACATCGTTATTACTTGTGGTGGATCGTCTCTCAGTAGTTGTAACAGACAGTATCCAGGAGCTGTACTCTCGTCTTGTTCCATTAACACATTTCTTACACCGTTATAACTTGTGGTGGATCGTCCCTCAGTAGTTGTAATAGACAGTACCCAGGAGCTGTACTCTCATCTTGTTCCATTAATACATTTTTTACACCCGTTATAACTTGTGGTGGATCGTCCCCCAGTAGTTGTAACATACAGTACCCAGGAGCTGTACTCTCATCTTGTTCCATTAACACGTTTCTTACACCCGTTATAACTTGTGAAGAATCATCTCTCAGTAGTTGTAATAGACAGTACCCAGGAGCTGTACTCTCGTCTTGTTCCAGTAACACATTTTTTACACCCGTTATAACTTGTGATGGATCATCTCTCAGTAGTTGTAATAGACAGTACCCAGGAGCTGTACTCTCATCTTGTTCCATTAACACATTTCTTACACCCGTTATAACTTGTGGTGGATCATCTCTCAGTAGTTGTAATAGACAGTACCCAGGAGCAGTACTCTCATCTTGTTCCATTAACACGTTTCTTACACCCGTTATAACTTGTGGTGGATCATCTCTCAGTAGTTGTAACATACAGTACCCAGGAGCTGTACTCTCGTCTTGTTCCATTAACACATTTCTTACACCCGTTATAACTTGTGGTACATCGTGCCTCAGTAGTTGTAACATACAGTACCCAGGAGCTGTACTCTCGTCTTGTTCTATTAACACATTTCTTACACCCGTTATAACTTGTGGTACATCGTGCCTCAGTAGTTGTAACATACAGTACCCAGGAGCTGTACACTCGTCTTGTTCTATTAACACATTTCTTACACCCGTTATAACTTGTGATGGATCATCTCTCAGTAGTTGTAATAGACAGTATCCAGGAGCTGTACTCTCATCTTGTTTAATTAACACGTTTCTTACACCGTTATAACTTGTGGTGGATCATCTCTCAGTAGTTGTAATAGACAGTATCCAGGAGCTGTACTCTCATCTTGTTTAATTAACACATTTCTTACACCGTTATTACTTGTGGTGGATAATCTCTCAGTAGTTGAAACAGACAGTATACAGGAGCTGTACTCTCATCTTGTTCCATTAACACGTTTCTTACACCCGTTATAACTTGTGGTGGATCATCTCTCAGTAGTTGTAACATACAGTACCCAGGAGCTGTACTCTCGTCTTGTTCCATTAACACATTTCTTACACCCGTTATAACTTGTGGTACATCGTGCCTCAGTAGTTGTAACATACAGTACCCAGGAGCTGTACTCTCGTCTTGTTCCATTAACACATTTCTTACACCGTTATAACTTGTGGTGGATCGTCCCTCAGTAGTTGTAATAGACAGTACCCAGGAGCTGTACTCTCATCTTGTTCCATTAATACATTTTTTACACCCGTTATAACTTGTGGTGGATCGTCCCCCAGTAGTTGTAACATACAGTACCCAGGAGCTGTACTCTCATCTTGTTCCATTAACACGTTTCTTACACCCGTTATAACTTGTGAAGAATCATCTCTCAGTAGTTGTAATAGACAGTACCCAGGAGCTGTACTCTCGTCTTGTTCCAGTAACACATTTTTTACACCCGTTATAACTTGTGATGGATCATCTCTCAGTAGTTGTAATAGACAGTACCCAGGAGCTGTACTCTCATCTTGTTCCATTAACACATTTCTTACACCCGTTATAACTTGTGGTGGATCATCTCTCAGTAGTTGTAATAGACAGTACCCAGGAGCAGTACTCTCATCTTGTTCCATTAACACGTTTCTTACACCCGTTATAACTTGTGGTGGATCATCTCTCAGTAGTTGTAACATACAGTACCCAGGAGCTGTACTCTCGTCTTGTTCCATTAACACATTTCTTACACCCGTTATAACTTGTGGTACATCGTGCCTCAGTAGTTGTAACATACAGTACCCAGGAGCTGTACTCTCGTCTTGTTCTATTAACACATTTCTTACACCCGTTATAACTTGTGGTACATCGTGCCTCAGTAGTTGTAACATACAGTACCCAGGAGCTGTACACTCGTCTTGTTCTATTAACACATTTCTTACACCCGTTATAACTTGTGGTGGATCGTCTCTCAGTAGTTGTAACATACAGTACCCAGGAGCTGTACTCTCGTCTTGTTCCATTAACACGTTTCTTACACCCGTTATAACTTGTGATGGATCATCTCTCAGTAGTTGAAACAGACAGTATACAGGAGCTGTTCTCTCGTCTTGTTCCATTAACACGTTTCTTACACCCTTTATAACTTGTGATGGATCATCTCTCAGTAGTTGTAATAGACAGTATCCAGGAGCTGTACTCTCATCTTGTTTAATTAACACGTTTCTTACACCGTTATAACTTGTGGTGGATCATCTCTCAGTAGTTGTAATAGACAGTATCCAGGAGCTGTACTCTCATCTTGTTTAATTAACACATTTCTTACACCGTTATTACTTGTGGTGGATAATCTCTCAGTAGTTGAAACAGACAGTATACAGGAGCTGTTCTCTCGTCTTGTTCCATTAACACGTTTCTTACACCCTTTATAACTTGTGATGGGATCATCTCTCAGTAGTTGTAATAGACATTATCCAGGAGCTGTACTCTCATCTTGTTTAATTAACACGTTTCTTACACCGTTATAACTTGTGGTGGATCGTCTCTCAGTAGTTGTAACAGACAGTATCCAGGAGCTGTACTCTCATCTTGTTCCATTAACACATTTCTTACACCCGTTATAACTTGTGGTGGATCGTCTCTCAGTAGTTGTAACAGACAGTATCCAGGAGCTGTACTCTCATCTTGTTCCATTAACACATTTCTTACACCCGTTATAACTTGTGATGGATCATCTCTCAGTAGTTGTAACAGACAGTATCCAGGAGCTGTACTCTCATCTTGTTCCATTAACACATTTCTTACACCCGTTATAACTTGTGGTACATCGTGCCTCAGTAGTTGTAACAGACATTATCCAGGAGCTGTACTCTCGTCTTGTTCCATTAACACGTTTCTTACACCCGTTATAACTTGTGGTGGATCGTCTCTCAGTAGTTGTAACAGACAGTATCCAGGAGCTGTACTCTCATCTTGTTCCATTAACACATTTCTTACACCCGTTATAACTTGTGATGGATCATCTCTCAGTAGTTGTAACAGACAGTATCCAGGAGCTGTACTCTCATCTTGTTCCATTAACACATTTCTTACACCCGTTATAACTTGTGGTACATCGTGCCTCAGTAGTTGTAACATACAGTACCCAGGAGCTGTACTCTCGTCTTGTTCCATTAACACATTTCTTACACCCGTTATAACTTGTGGTACATCGTGCCTCAGTAGTTGTAACATACAGTACCCAGGAGCTGTACTCTCGTCTTGTTCTATTAACACATTTCTTACACCCGTTATAACTTGTGGTACATCGTGCCTCAGTAGTTGTAACATACAGTACCCAGGAGCTGTACACTCGTCTTGTTCTATTAACACATTTCTTACACCCGTTATAACTTGTGGTGGATCGTCTCTCAGTAGTTGTAACATACAGTACCCAGGAGCTGTACTCTCGTCTTGTTCCATTAACACGTTTCTTACACCCGTTATAACTTGTGATGGATCATCTCTCAGTAGTTGAAACAGACAGTATACAGGAGCTGTTCTCTCGTCTTGTTCCATTAACACGTTTCTTACACCCTTTATAACTTGTGATGGATCATCTCTCAGTAGTTGTAATAGACAGTATCCAGGAGCTGTACTCTCATCTTGTTTAATTAACACGTTTCTTACACCGTTATAACTTGTGGTGGATCATCTCTCAGTAGTTGTAATAGACAGTATCCAGGAGCTGTACTCTCATCTTGTTTAATTAACACATTTCTTACACCGTTATTACTTGTGGTGGATAATCTCTCAGTAGTTGAAACAGACAGTATACAGGAGCTGTTCTCTCGTCTTGTTCCATTAACACGTTTCTTACACCCTTTATAACTTGTGATGGGATCATCTCTCAGTAGTTGTAATAGACATTATCCAGGAGCTGTACTCTCATCTTGTTTAATTAACACGTTTCTTACACCGTTATAACTTGTGGTGGATCGTCTCTCAGTAGTTGTAACAGACAGTATCCAGGAGCTGTACTCTCATCTTGTTCCATTAACACATTTCTTACACCCGTTATAACTTGTGATGGATCATCTCTCAGTAGTTGTAACAGACAGTATCCAGGAGCTGTACTCTCATCTTGTTCCATTAACACATTTCTTACACCCGTTATAACTTGTGATGGATCATCTCTCAGTAGTTGTAACAGACAGTATCCAGGAGCTGTACTCTCATCTTGTTCCATTAACACATTTCTTACACCCGTTATAACTTGTGATGGATCATCTCTCAGTAGTTGTAACAGACAGTATCCAGGAGCTGTACTCTCATCTTGTTCCATTAACACATTTCTTACACCGTTATAACTTGTGATGGATCATCTCTCAGTAGTTGTAACAGACAGTATCCAGGAGCTGTACTCTCATCTTGTTCCATTAACACATTTCTTACACCCGTTATAACTTGTGATGGATCATCTCTCAGTAGTTGTAACAGACAGTATCCAGGAGCTGTACTCTCATCTTGTTCCATTAACACATTTCTTACACCCGTTATAACTTGTGATGGATCATCTCTCAGTAGTTGTAACAGACAGTATCCAGGAGCTGTACTCTCATCTTGTTCCATTAACACATTTCTTACACCCGTTATAACTTGTGGTGGATCGTCTCTCAGTAGTTGTAACAGACAGTATCCAGGAGCTGTACTCTCATCTTGTTCCATTAACACATTTCTTACACCCGTTATAACTTGTGATGGGATCATCTCTCAGTAGTTGTAATAGACATTATCCAGGAGCTGTACTCTCGTCTTGTTCCATTAATACATTTCTTACACCCGTTATAACTTGTGATGGGATCATCTCTCAGTAGTTGTAATAGACATTATCCAGGAGCTGTACTCTCGTCTTGTTCCATTAACACGTTTCTTACACCGTTATAACTTGTGATGGGATCATCTCTCAGTAGTTGTAATAGACATTATCCAGGAGCTGTACTCTCGTCTTGTTCCATTAACACGTTTCTTACACCGTTATAACTTGTGATGGGATCATCTCTCAGTAGTTGTAATAGACATTATCCAGGAGCTGTACTCTCGTCTTGTTCCATTAACACGTTTCTTACACCGTTATAACTTGTGATGGGATCATCTCTCAGTAGTTGTAATAGACATTATCCAGGAGCTGTACTCTCGTCTTGTTCCATTAACACGTTTCTTACACCCGTTATAACTTGTGATGGGATCATCTCTCAGTAGTTGTAATAGACATTATCCAGGAGCTGTACTCTCGTCTTGTTCCATTAACACATTTCTTAATCGTTATAACTTGTGATGGGATCATCTCTCAGTAGTTGCAGGAATGTGTATCCAGCTTTAGTGCTGTCATCCTGTGCCACGTTGTCGAAAACAGTGTCCGGTATCCAGTATCCTTCGACCCGCTCCTTCCACAATGGGTCGTTAGGTAGACATAGTTTGTAAGATGTACTTCCGATATGTGTATGCGAAAAACTAGCAGCGTAACTCTGGTAGATAAGTGTAGCTCTTTCAGGCCAAGTTTTACGTCCCCGTAGTTTGTACGAGCTTGCTACTTCGTTATTATTCATCAGTTCCGTCAGTGCATTCAGTATGTCCATCACAAACTTTCTTTAAGTCATTTTACTTCTACGTCCCAATCGCATGCACCTTCTGGCTACTATGTTATTCTTCGTTATAGCCTGCGAGGAATTTGCTAGAATTATTGCCCTTTTTCGGCATAGTGTATTTTTCGCCTCGACAGTTCTTTTTTGTTATTTTGACTTGTGTTCATTGTTGTTTGAATACATTTGACAATTGTACTGTACTTCTTAATGTATAAATGTGTTAATTATTTATTGCAGAACTGATGTGTTTATACTTGCACGTTTTGTTGTCTGTCATTTGATCTATTCCAATCGTATGCCGATTTCATAGGCAAAGCACTGTATAACGCTTTCCAAGGGAAGTAACCCATGTCTTCTATATTTAATTGATAGAACGGGGTTACGTCACTGAATGACAGCGCTCAGTAGCGCTTTACTCTGGAAACGGATACTATGATTTGATCATACTAATACGTCAGGTGTGTTGTATATAAAAAGGCATGGTATAATGCTTGTGTTGGAATTGAATTTCCATTTATGTTGTTGTATACATTTATATTTTATATACCATAAGTACACCTGTAATTCTAGTTCTATATGTATCAAATGCATGTACTAGTATTAAATTGTATAATGCAATCTCGAAGTTGTGTTTTTATTTGATTTCCGCAACATGGAACAAAATGGCATGTTCTCAATAGTAAAAGTTGGTGTTTCAATAACTATTGGCAGTTTTGTCGCTAACCTGATTACTGGTCTGTTCGCCTCTCTTGATAGCCAAGTGATAGAGCGTCCGCTTCGAGTGCGGGGGCATCGGGCTAATTGCAGGAATCAGTAACGCCAGTAACGTCACGAACGGATGGATCTACTTCGTAGGGAGGCTGGTCACCATCAGTTGATTAAGTGATTACGTTAAGATACCAATTTTCAACGGCTCTCTTTTCGGCTTCTATGTCGCCTTAGCACATTTTGACATTTTTACTGTCACTGGACATTGAGCTACTTCGGAAACCTACGTCCCTGAGCAGAGAGGAGACTACTAGTATTTCTCTCCTGTGGGTGTGGCAGCCAAAATCGACACTGCCTCCACAGGTACCAATTTACACATTGGAGTATGTGGGTTATTCTTGCTTAGAGAAATTAGCAAGTGGTCCAGAGGGGGTTGAATCATTGTGTGACAGAGATTTGACGACGTTGCACTTATCATTTTAAATAAGAAACAAATAAAATTCATATTTTGACGTATTTTATTCGTCCCAATAGTTTGCCTACCTATAACATTGGAAGAAAATAAATATCAATAAACCGAATTGAATATTTTTTCTGCATAATTTAGAATAAATATATATCAATAAACCGAATTAAATATTTTTTCTGCATAATTTAGAATAAATAAATATATATTAATAAACTGAATTGAATATTTTTTTCTGCATAATTTAGAATAAATATATATTAATAAAACGAATTGAATATTTTTTCTGCATAATTTAGAATAAATAAATATATATTAATAAAACGAATTGAATATTTTTTCTGCATAATTTAGAATAAATAAATATATATTAATAAAACGAATTGAATATTTTTTCTGCATAATTTTGAATAAATATATATTAATAAACCGAATTGAATATTTTTTCTGCATAATTTAGAACAAATATATATTAATAAAACGAATTGAATATTTTTTCTGCATAATTTAGAATAAATATATATTAATAAAACGAATTGAATATTTTTTCTGCATAATTTAGAATAAATATATATCAATAAACCGAATTGAATATTTTTTCTGCATAATTTAGAATAAATATATATTAATAAACCAAATTGAATATTTTTTTCTGCATAATTTAGAATAAATATATATATATTAATAAACCAAATTGAATATTTTTTCTGCATAATTTAGAATAAATATATATTAATAACACGAATTGAATATTTTTCTGCATAATTTAGAATAAATAAATATATATTAATAAACCGAGTTGAATATTTTTTCTGCATAATTTAGAATAAATATATATCAATAAACCGAATTGAATATTTTTTCTGCATAATTTAGAATAAATATATATTAATAAACCAAATTGAATATTTTTTTCTGCATAATTTAGAATAAATATATATATATTAATAAACCAAATTGAATATTTTTTCTGCATAATTTAGAATAAATATATATTAATAACACGAATTGAATATTTTTCTGCATAATTTAGAATAAATAAATATATATTAATAAACCGAGTTGAATATTTTTTCTGCATAATTTAGAATAAATAAATATTAATAAACCGAATTGAATATTTTTTCTGCATAATTTAGAATAAATAAATATATATTAATAAAACGAATTGAATATTTTTTCTGCATAATTTAGAATAAATAAATATTAATAAACCGAATTGAATATTTTTTCTGCATAATTTAGAATAAATATATATTAATAAAACGAATTGAATATTTTTTCTGCATAATTTAGAATAAATATATATTATAAACCGAATTGAATATTTTTTTCTGCATAATTTAGAATAAAATGCACACAAATGTTCGATAACCACAGGTATAACGGATGAATTCCTCTTCTGCTATGTTAAAGCAGAAGGCTATTCCGGTCAATGCAAACATCACATTATCCTGGGCGCACTATTATACGTTTTTCTTTCGCAAGATGCCCAAACATTCCGCCCTCGATTTGGTGCGGCCTTAATTCGTATTGTAACTTGTTACATGACTACCAAATCTTACATTTCTCGTCTGGATTCATAAAAGATCCAACAGGACAGTTCCAAGCTGTTGAAAACTCCTCCATGTTCTGCAGTGGACCATAAACCCTGAAAATGCATCAGTTAAATGTTAAAAAATGCATCTGAATTTACTACACATTTAATTATTTCACATCAAGTTTGTGTTCAGATTGGCCAACATGAACTGGATAACATTTTATGCAACAGCATCTACAGATGTGGAGGAATATAACGATGCATCTGTTCTTTCGTTTGTCACAAAATGCTGAAACTGAGTGTCATCGGATTCTATATCAGTGTAAAGTAGTGGAGCTTAATATGGGTTAGATTTAAATTAGGTTTGATTGTGTCAGAACCTACCAACTACCAAACATAAGGATGGATATTATTAACGTATGTACCTATATCCCTTATAAGCAAAGACTCTTCTATTGTTCCGGCGGCTATAGTCCAGGTAGCCTTTTGCAGAAATGATGTTAGGGTTAAGTTAAGGGGTTTGGGCTAGGGGTTAGGGTTTGTGTTACGTGTAGGGGTTAGGGGCTATGGTTAGGGTAAGTTTTAGGGGCTAGAGTTGGTGTTTGAGTAAGGTTTAGGGTTTGAGTAAGGGTTTATGCCCATGCTATTTAATGGTATGTCATTTTGGTTACCATAGTCAAAGTGTGGACTATAGAAGAGTCGCAGCCCTGTATGCATATAATTATACAGTTACCTAAATGGAGACAGGCTCAGTCGTCCTCTGTATATCGCTTGTATTGTCGTCTCTTTTCTATAACTAGTGCACATCATCTGCAAAAAGCACAATCATACAGAAACATTTAGGCGGGTATGGGGAATGTTTAGGCGGGTATGGAGAAACATTTAGGCGGGTATGGGGAATGTTTAGGCGGGTATGGGGAAACATTAAGGCGGGTATGGGGAATGTTTAGGTGGGTATGGGGAAACATTAAGGCGGGTATGGGGAATGTTTAGGCGGGTATGGGGAAACATTTAGGTGGGTATGGGGAAACATTTAGGCGGGTATGGGGAAACATTTAGGCGGGTATGGGGAAACATTTAGGCGGGTATGGGGAAACATTTAGGCGGGTATGGGGAAACATTAAGGCGGGTATGGGGAATGTTTAGGTGGGTATGGGGAAACATTAAGGCGGGTATGGGGAATGTTTAGGCGGGTATGGGGAAACATTTAGGTGGGTATGGGGAAACATTTAGGCGGGTATGGGGAAACATTTAGGCGGGTATGGGGAAACATTTAGGCGGGTATGGGGAAACATTTAGGCGGGTATGGGGAATGTTTATTCAATACACGCGCGCTTGTAAATTATCAAATTTAAATGTATTACTGAATTTAGTGTTTAATGTACAAAGCCATTATATCCCCAATAAATTGTCAATGAATTTTACTATTCCGTATGGCGAGATAAAACCCTAAACGTAGCGCTTTTAAAAGGGACGAATTACATTTGTATACCGCTGGCATAGAATGTGAAGGTCGTATCTACTTATTAATAATAATAATATGACCTTTATACTCGTAAGGCTGATATTTATTTAAAATCAACATCGCAAGGCGCTTCTTGTGAGCCTATTTACATGGACATTCGAAATTGTCATGTTGATAAAAGTGAAGTTAAAACCACAGGTAACAGAATCAATGAAAACGAAAAAAAGAAAAACATTTTTTTTCGTAAAATTTGTAATTTTTTTCGTGTTAGTCTTTTTCTACGGCACTGTTACCTGTGGTTGAAACAGCTTTTTGCCATAAGTAAAGAATGATTTTCAGACATTTTTACTTGTTTCATCAAAATATTGAGTTTGTACTTACGACCTTCTCATCCAAACGCAGCGATATGTTCTATCAAAATTCAATGTTATTACTTATATATATATGAGCCGTTCTCCAGGAAAACCGGGCTTATTGACAAAATTGTGAAAATGTTGATAATTATATGGTTAGAAAGAAAAGACTCTTGTAATCAGTTTCTGAAAATGTGTTTTTAGCCACTTAACCCTTGTTTTCCTAGATACGAGTTCTTTTTAGAAATCGATCACCATAGCAACAACATACTTTATTTTAACACAATTTTAAAGAAAACTTGAAGCTAATGGATAGTACTATTCTATTCAATTACTTAAATATGAAAACAAAATACACGAGTTTTTCTCATTTTAGACATTTTTCTAAGTCTTTTTGCATAATTACAATGCAATGTCATTAAGCCCGGTTTTCCTGGAGAACGGCTCATATATTTCACATACTTGGGCGGCACTAATGAAGAATAATTGTTCTGGTGTATACGTTACTCCTGGAAGACTTTTCTCAGCAACTCCGGTAGAGGATAACCAAACTTGATAGCCCTGTAGGGAGAAGAAGGGCTTATAAGAGAATGTATACCAGGGCATCTTAGTGACAAACTTAAAAGTGTATAGAGCTGTATTCTAACAGTCATTTAATGTCAAAATAATTACTTGCGTCGTTTTTAGTATGATACAAGACTACCTAAATTGCAAATTAGACCTTTGGATGGGTTCTGTGTACTTTGATTCAATCGTCGAAAAGTAGACAATTTTTATAATCTCAGATGGTGCTCTAAAACACTTTCGAGTGAAAATTGACAGTTCGCATGTCCAATAAATCACAGAGAGAGTTTCTGTCAAAACTGAAGCGACAAATGATCAAATAGATATGAAAGCATAATTGTTTTTCAGTTTTTTAAAACTTTTATAAAAATATCCTCAGATATAGCTCTATTCATTTTGAATACAATGTATATTGACTTACGTCCAAAATTTGTGATGCCCATTATTTACCGCAAATGGGATAATGAGCCATGTTTAAACTTTGCAAAGCTCTTCCCCCACGCTTGGAATTATTGTATATAATCAATAATACTGGTTGTCCTGTTGAACCGATACACTTTTAAAAGTCCATTTCATTTTTTATGCCCCCGGAACCGATGGTTCGGGGGCATATTAAAATCGCACCGTCCGTCAGTCCGTCCGTCAGTCCGTCCGTCCGTCCGTCCGGATTCGTTTCCGCTCAATAATTCAAGCAGTGTTTATCCGATCTTCACCAAACTTCATGAAAATGTGTAAGGCCATGAGATCTAGGCCAAGTTCGATAAACAGTCAAATTGACCTAGCCGCTTCAGAGTTACGGCCCTTGACACATAGAAAAATGGCGTTTTTTTTGGTTTCCGCTCAATAACTCAAGCATTTGTCATTGGATCTTCACCAAACCTCATGAAAATGTGTAAGGCCATGAGATCTAGGTCAAGTTCGATAAACAGTCAAATTGACGTAGCCACTTTAGAGTTACGGCCCTTGACACATAGAAAAATGGCGTTTTTTTTTGGTTTCCGCTCAATAACTCAAGCATTTGTCATCGGATCTTCACCTAACCTCATGAAAATGTGTAAGGCTACGAGATCTAGGTCAAGTTCGATAACCAGTCAAATTGACGTAGCCACTTTAGAGTTACGGCCCTTGACACATAGAAAAATGGCGTTTTTTTTGGTTTCCGCTCAATAACTCAAGCATTTGTCATTGGATCTTCACCAAACCTCATGAAAATGTGTAAGGCTACGAGATCTAGGTCAAGTTCGATAACCAGTCAAATTGACCTAGCCGTTTTAGAGTTACGGCCCTTGACACATAGAAAAATGGCGTTTTTTTTGGTTTCCGCTCAATAACTTAAGCATTTGTCATTGGATCTTCACCAAACCTCATGAAAATGTGTAAGGCTACGAGATCTAGGTCAAGTTCGATAACCAGTCAAATTGACGTAGCCACTTTAGAGTTACGGCCCTTGACACATAGAAAAATGGCGTTTTTTTTGGTTTCCGCTCAATAACTCAAGCATTTGTCATCGGATCTTCACCAAACCTCATGAAAATGTGTAAGGCTACGAGATCTAGGCCAAGTTCGATAACCAGTCAAATTGACCTAGCCGTTTTAGAGTTACGGCCCTTGACACATAGAAAAATGGCGTTTTTTTTGGTTTCCGCTCAATAACTTAAGCATTTGTCATTGGATCTTCATCAAACCTCATGAAAATGTGAAAGGCTATGAGATCTAGGTCAGGTTTGATAACCAGTCAAATTGACGTAGCCACTTTAGAGTTACGGCCCTTGACACGTAGGAAAATGGCGTTTTTTTTTGGTTTCCGCTCAATAACTCAAGCATTTATCATCTGATCTTCACCAAACCTTTTGAAACATGAAAAGGTGTACGGCCATAAGATCTAGGTCATGTTAGATAACAAGATTTCAAATTGACCTACACGCTTAAGAGTTATGGCCCTTTACACAAAGAAAAATATGTCAATATCACATTTGCCCAATATATTATGACACATCTGTGACGGTGCTGATATCTTAACGTTACGTTACTATCAAAGCATGCACGGGGGCATGTGTCGTCCTATGGAGACAGCTCTTGTTTAAAGATTTTTTTCTACTAAGATGTTTTACCAATACCGGCCCAGGTCAGTTTGAATGGCTACGAAAATCGAGTTTTTTTTTCTACTTAAAGAGGCATTCCCTATGACTAGAATATTTGTCTCTACTATCACATAATGAGCTAAATGTACTAAGCATTATAAATTATCATAATTTGTCAGAAGAAATTGTGCGCAAATATGTCTCCATAACGTTAAAAATATGGTCAAATCACTAATAATAATTTATCGCTTCCAGCAATTTATTATTATGTGGTCAAAGGGAAACAACTCGTGACTATTTTGGCTCGTTTCGGAATATGTTTTCATTCTTTTCTCGGTATTTAGTGGGAGCTTTTTGTTAAAAATTTGTGGAGTTTAAGCAATGATGATTCTCATTTAATGTATAATATTCCTGAATCTATTTAAACGCTCAAAGTTACAGGGAACGCCTCTTTAAAGCACACACCTTAAATGCCTGTCTCATAGCGGCACTGTCTGCTATATTTCCCATTAAAGTACTTTCACCATTAATCTGCAAAAGATGTGAAACAACATTATTATTATAATCGGCACCATATGCACTACATAAAGGTATTCACTACATAACGGTATTCACTACATAAAGGTATTCACTACATAAAGTTAGATACTGATGCACCGTAAAAAAATTAAAATAAAACATAAAGAGCATCACAATGCGCTTCCTTTGAGCATATTTACAAAGTAAAATCGAAATTGTCATGTTGATCAAATTCAAGTTGAAATAGCTTGTTTTACCAATACCTACCCAGATCAGTTTGAATTGCTACAACACTGTAGTAATGAGGTTAACTTTTATAAAAACTAACACATGAGGAAATCGAACAGGGAAGGCAGCACTTAACGTAATCATCGAAACACAGAAAACAGCAACCACACAACTACACGTAGCAATGCACACACATACCGTTATTCCGCCAGTTCCTGGCACTGTGAAGTTATTGTACTGGTCTATGAAACACTGTTGTCTGGATTCAAAGTTAGACACATCTTCATCAGTCCACCAGGGATTCAGCTGCCCATATTGATCGAAATTCCTCCCTGAAATATACGCACGAATCTTATGCCTAGATCTAACTGAACATTTTTTGCAGCGGTGGTGTACTCACAATTTAATAAATAGACACCGAAAGGCATCGGGAAAAGGGTCCTCGTGGTCAGCGGGATGCTTCATGGAAGTCAATAGAAAATTTATTAAAATCCTGTTCCCGATGCATCCCGGTGCCCCACGATGCCACCTGATGCCTCCTGGTGCCCCACGATGCCACCTGATGCCTCCCGGTGCCCCACGATGCCACCTGATGCCACCCGATGCCCCACGATGCCACCTGATGCCTCCCGGTGCCCCACGATGCCACCCGATGCCCCACGATGCCACCCGATGCCCCACGATGCCCCCCGATGCCACCTGATACCTCCCGATGCCCCACGATGCCACCCGATGCTCCCGATGTCTCCCGATGCCTCCCGATGCCCCCCCCCGATGCCACCCGATGCTCCCGATGCCCCACGATACCATCCGATGCCTCCCGATGCCTCCCGATGCCCCACGATACCATCCGATGCCTCCCGATGCCCCACGATACCATCCGGTGCCTCCCGATGCCCCACGATGCCACCCGATGCCCCACGATGCCACCTGATGCCACCCGATGCCCCACGATGCCACCTGATGCCTCCCGGTGCCCCACGATGCCACCTGATGCCTTCCGATGCCTCCCGATGCCACCCGATGCCCCACGATACCATCCGATGCCACCCGATGCCTCCCGATGCCTCCCGATGCCTCCCGATGCCCCACGATACCATCCGATGCCTCCCGATGCCCCACGATACCATCCGATGCCTCCCGATGCCCCACGATGCCACCTGATGCCACCCGATGCTCCCGATGCCCCACGATGCCACCTGATGCCACCTGATGCCACCCGATGCCCCACGATGCCACCTGATGCCTCCCGGTGCCCCACGATGCCACCCGATGCCCCACGATACCATCCGATGCCACCCGATGCCTCCCGATGCCTCCCGATGCCCCACGATACCATCCGATGCCTCCCGATGCCCCACGATACCATCCGATGCCTCCCGATGCCCCACGATACCATCCGATGCCACCCGATGCCTCCCGATGCCCCACGATGCCATCCGATGCCACCCGATGCCCCACGATACCATCCGATGCCTCCCGATGCCTCCCGATGCCCCACGATACCATCCGATGCCACCCGATGCCCCACGATACCATCCGATGCCACCCGATGCCTCCCGATGCCCCACGATGCCACCCGATGCTCCCGATGCCCCACGATACCATCCGATGCCTCCCGATGCCCCACGATACCATCCGGTGCCTCCCGATGCCCCACGATGCCACCCGATGCTCCCGATGCCCCACGATACCATCCGATGCCTCCCGATGCCTCCCGATGCCCCACGATACCATCCGATGCCTCCCGATGCCTCCCGATGCCCCACGATACCATCCGATGCCACCCGATGCCTCCCGATGCCCCACGATGCTCCCGATGCCCCACGATGCCACCCGATGCCTCCCGATGCCCCACGATGTCTCCCGATGCCCCCCGATGTCTCCCGATGCCTCCCGATGTCTCCCGATGCCCCCCGATGTCTCCCGATGCCTCCCGATGCCTCCCGATGTCTCCCGATGCCTCACGGTGCCTCCCGATGCCTCCCGATGCCTTCCGATGCCTCCCGATGCCTCCCGATGCCTCCCGATGCCCACCGATGCCACCTGATGTCTCCCGATGCCTCCCGATGCCTCCCGATGCCTCCCGATGTCTCCCGATGTCTCCCGATGTCTCCCGATGCCTCCCGATGCCTCCCGATGTCTCCCGATGCCTCACGGTGCCTCCCGATGCCTCCCGATGCCTTCCGATGCCTCCCGATGCCTCCCGATGCCTCCCGATGCCCACCGATGCCACCTGATGTCTCCCGATGCCTCCCGATGCCTCCCGATGCCTCCCGATGCCTCCCGATGCCTTCCGATGCCTCCCGATGCCTCCCGATGCCTCCCGATGCCCACCGATGCCACCTGATGTCTCCCGATGCCTCCCGATGCCTCCCGATGCCTCCCGATGCCTCCCGATGCCTCCCGATGTCTCCCGATGCCTCCCGATGCCTCCCGATGTCTCTCGATGCCTCCCGATGCCCCACAATGCCTCCCGATGTCACCCGATGCCACCTGATGCCTCCCGATGCCCCACGATGCTCCCGATGCCCCACGATGCCACCCGATGCCTCCCGATGCCCCACGATGCCTCCCGATGTCTCCCGATGCCCCCGATGTCTCCCGATGCCTCCCGATGCCTCCCGATGTCTCCCGATGCCTCACGGTGCCTCCCGATGCCTCCCGATGCCTCCCGATGTCTCCCGATGCCTCCCGATGCCTCCCGATGCCCACCGATGCCACCTGATGTCTCCCGATGCCTCCCGATGCCCCACAATGCCTCCCGATGTCTCCCGATGCCCCACAATGCCTCCCGATGTCTCCCGATGCCCCACAATGCCTCCCGATGCCCACCGATGCCACCTGATGTCTCCCGATGCCTCCCGATGCCTCCCGATGCCCCACGATGCCCCACGATGCCCCACGATGCCATCCGATGCCTCCCGATGCCCCACGATGCCACCCGATGCCCCACGATGCCACCCGATGCCACCCGATGCCTCCCGATGCCACCCGATGCCCCACGATGCCCCACGATGCCCCACGATGCCCCACGATGCCACCCGATGCCTCCCAATGCCCCACGATGCCCCACGATGCCCCACGATGCCACCCGATGCCCCACGATGCCACCCGATGTCTCCCGATGCTCCCGATGCCCCACGATGCCTCCCGATGTCTCCCGATGCTCCCGATGCCCCACGATGCCACCCGATGCCTCCCGATGCCTCCCGATGCCCCACGATGCCCCACGATGCCACCCGATGCCACCCGATGCCCCACGATGCCCCACGATGTCTCCCGATGCCTCCCGATGCCCCACGATACCCCACGATGCCACCCGATGCCCCACGATGCCCCACGATGCCCCACGATGCCCCACGATGCCACCCGATGCCTCCCGATGCCTCCCAATGCCCCACGATGCCCCACGATGCCCCACGATGCCACCCGATGCCCCACGATGCCCCACGATGCCCCACGATGCCCCACGATGCCACCCGATGCCCCACGATGCCTCCCAATGCCCCACGATGCCCCACGATGCCACCCGATGCCCCACGATGCCCCACGATGCCCCACGATGCCACCCGATGCCCCACGATGTCCCACGATGCCACCCGATGCCCCACGATGCCCCACGATGCCTCCCAATGCCCCACGATGCCCCACGATGCCACCCGATGCCCCACGATGCCCCACGATGCCCCACGATGCCCCACGATGCCACCCGATGCCTCCCGATGCCTCCCAATGCCCCACGATGCCCCACGATGCCCCACGATGCCACCCGATGCCCCACGATGCCCCACGATGCCCCACGATGCCCCACGATGCCCCACGATGCCACCCGATGCCCCACGATGTCCCACGATGCCACCCGATGCCTCCCGATGCCCCATGACGCCATCCGATGCTCCCGATGCCCCACGACGCCATCCGATGCTCCCGATGCCCCACGATGCCTCCCGATGTCTCCCTATGTGTTCAGCGTGACCTAGCCTACTGTAAGCTTTCTTCCCAAACACTATTTTCATTTGAACAAGTTACAACAACATATACTCTGTATATATATTTCAGCTGATCGACGTCATAGCCGTATCTTTAGAATCCGAGGTTAAAGACACGGTGTCGTATCTCTAGCCACCTCCTATGCAAAAATGATTGGATTAAGTTAGTGGTATTTGTATACTATCGCCGGAGCATTATATAGTCGTGTAAATTGGTTCCAATTATGCAAATCATACAAATGACATTCATTCTTCTAAGTTCATTGTTTATATTACCTGCATTTGATACTTTTGATACTTATGCAACTTGATCAAATATCCTGCATTTCTTGGAACACTGGAACCTTTACATTTTTGTTTACATGGTGAAAATGATACAACTATTAATCGTAACAGCTTTATGAAGCATGCATGGTAATGTACTACAAGCGAAAATGGTGAAAACTGCATATTAACATTTATTTATGTATAAAGTTTGAGCAAGAAAAATCTCCTGTATTTCATTGAAATCTCCTGTATTTTATTGAAATCTCCTGCATTTTATTGAAATCTCCTGCATTTTATTGCAATCTCCTGTATTTTATTGAAATCTCCTGTATTCAATTGAAATCTCCTGTATTTCATTGAAATCTCCTGTATTTTATTGAAATCTCCTGTATTTTATTGAAATCTCCTGTATTTCCATCACCTCCTGCATATAGGCTTCAGAATGTAAGGCATATAAGATTACCTGTCGTGCTGTACGCAAACATGCTGACGATGCCCATCAAATAGCCCAATGATCCATAACTCACATACCTGAAAACATGTCAACTGTCATAATTTGTTCAATTTTAGAGCAACGAACCACAACGACCAGTATTTTGACTGTTATTCTGAAAGTCGCTTCCCGTGCCTTATTACCTTCATAATTGAAATATGGCATCATATAAATACTCGCCAAAAACAACCCGTTTTAAGGAGATTATTTAAAATTGCATCTATATGAAATAATGCACCTCCGCCATCTTGATTGGCCACTCAACGCATGCATTTTAACAAGTTGGTGCCAGACCCAAACTAATGTAATATAAGATTTTGACAATAGCAAGACTATCGCATAGCTTGATTCGCGGACCGATTTTATTGAATTTGCAGACCCTATTCAAATTAAGGTCATAACTAGATGGAATTCCTCACAATTCAACAAGAAAACGTCCATTGTATATCATTACATTCAAGTCATTCTTAATTAATTTGGGAGATAAACGCATGATAAA
Source organism: Spisula subtruncata (assembly GCA_963678985.1). NCBI lineage: Eukaryota > Metazoa > Mollusca > Bivalvia > Venerida > Mactridae > Spisula > Spisula subtruncata. The sequence goes on from OY787669.1 coordinate 1,486,007, forward strand.
TTAATGGACACTCCTGCGACACCGTCAGAGACAGAAGATAAATAAACTTACCCGGCTGTGTCGTGTTGGTAGATTGGTGCCTGTAAGACGGCGGCAGGAAATACTGAAAGTTAGCATTGTTTGTATTGTAACGTATGTAACGACTTTTGTTTAAAGACATATTATTGCTCCCACTAGTTTTTTCCGATCATCCATTACATACAATGAGTTATGGAACCATTGTGCTGTTTCTTAAAAAATACTAATACTCGACGATAGAATGTTAACTATATCTGTTGAAATAGTAGACCAAATATCGTATTAAGCAAATTGTATGGTGAACAAAATACTCATTTCGCAAGAGCTGATCCCCTTAGACTTTAAATCATGCATTTATTGTTTACAAATTGTCATTTTGTCAACAAATCATCTAGATGTTTTATTGCATTTTCTTCCGGCTTATGGTGTTTTCAACATTTGGGAATCAACTAAAGTGCTCAAGTTGCTTCATTCTGCAGAGAGGTTAGCCAGTTATAGCTTATTAAAATAGCAGTTTAAGACTTCATGTGAAGTCCCCAAATAAGGTGGCCTATTCGTGTGCTAGTGGTAGAGCGTCGACAACGCGTGCAAGAGGTATATGGTTCGATCCCAAACCGCGATGAACCAAAGTCACTAAAACGGCATTTTATGCTAATCAAAAGGTCAGGTTCGTGTCAAATTAGTCAAACTATACATATTGGTATATTTAATCCTTGTTCGACGCTCAACACAGTTGTCCGGTGATAGAATCAGACTGGGTAATATGTCTGAAAAGCTGGTGATCAGTAGGACTTGAAACAAGTTACAGTATCGGCAAAAATGATATGATGCTAGTGTGTCTCCGTAGCTTAGTTGTTATCGTGATTGCCGCATAACCTGGCGACTCGGGGTTCAAATCCCGGTTGAAGCATACACATATACCTGTCGTATTTCAGCAGAATGTTGACTTAAAACGAATAAAAGCCTACTAGTTGAATAGTCTTACCTATTTGGTTGTTTCCGTACATATACAATATGGTAACAAACGCTGGAGAAGTAACCCATCTACAATAAAAACGTAAACAAAGTGTCAACAATCAATCTGTTTAGAACACATTTGAAATATCGCTAGCTTAGAATTAGATGGTCGTAACTACAAAATCAATATTTTGAGAAAACACGAAAATGTCGTCCGATAATTACTCGAAACACATGGTAAAACAAGCAGTTTAAACTTCATTTTGGTCAACAAGACAAGTTCCGACTTTTATGAAATTGGGCTCATAAGAAGCGCCTTGTGATGATTATTTTCCATATGTACGAGTCTTAAAAGGTCGTAAGCAGTAGTAACGTTGAGGGTCGAACACATTTCGCGAAAATCAGCCTTGCAGACTTAGCCAAAATGCCACTTGTATAATACATACTCATTTTTATCGACAGGTATTCTCAGTTTCTTTTGTCGATTCAGCAGATTCGTCCTTCTTATACTATGAAACAATTCTAGCGGTGATGTAGCTTCTGTAATCATCTAAAAAACAACAACAACAACAACATCGGCAATCGGAACTCCTCGGCGTTTATCACACGAAATTGCGCCTTTCTAAGTTACGGAAATGCCCGAGTAGTTACGATTACAACATCGGGTAAGACTGGTCCCTGGTCTGAATATTCTCAAAATATCACTTTGAGAACGATAAGTCAAAGCGAATCGCGGCACCAGTCTACATCGGGTGCCCGTTGCCTAAGCGAAGCGATACGTAGCGCTTTTCACGGGAAGTAATCTATGTCTTCTGTATTTAATTGAACTGAAGGTAACTGAATGAAGGCGCTCGGTAACGCTTTGCTGAGGCAACGTGCATCGGTTTTTATAAAGCAGCTAAGTTTAAAACTAAGACTTTTCTTAAAATCTTAAATTTACTCACGCCGTCCTACTAGTTTTCACCACATAGTATTGTAACTAACCTACAAAAGTCATGTTTGTACATAGGCGGTGATCTGTTTGATGATGAATGAAATACATGTACGAGGGTCACTCAAAAAGTAGTGATCAGCCATACATGTACGAGGGTCACTCAAAAAGTAGTGATCAGCCACACATGTACGAGGGTCACTCAAAAAGTAGTGATCAGCCATACATGTACGAGGGTCACTCAAAAAGTAGTGATCAGCCACACATGTACGAGGGTCACTCAAAAAGTAGTGATCAGCCATACATGTACGAGGGTCACTCAAAAAGGAGTGATCAGTGTGGCTGATACATCAACACCAGCGTCTCTATATAAAAGTGTATAGTTTCTTAAAGATCTATCTGATTCTCTCAGCTAGTCAATCTCGTAGTATTTTCTTCATTTAAAATGAAAGCATTTCCATTTTATTGATATTCAAACCACAGGTAACAGTATCGTTGAAAAAGAAATAAAAAAAGATTGAAATTGAATTTTTTTTCTCTAATACCTTAATTTCGAGAAATCTTTTTTCAATTTCAATTTTTTAATTTCTTTAACGATACTGTTACCTGTGATTCAAACAGGGTAAGTTTCATACATTATACCATATCTTAGAAATACGTACATCTTCATATTTGGCATTGAGATAAGTGTCGTTATACAGTGTATCCGGATATCCGACTACAGTACCCATAAGCTCCATCTGAAATACAAACAATGTTTATTTGCTTATTTGGTTTTTATTTATCTTCGCGGATGACCATTTGGGTGAGACCCCTTCAAGAGTTTAATCATTTTAGGTTTTGGGGGATAGTGCAGATGCAGGAGTTGTACTCGTCCCAGAGACACCATTGGTTCTTTTACATGCCTGGAGTATAACATCCTTGCAAGGGAACAAGGTTTAAAGTCTCATCCGAAAGACTATCAGTAAAATTAGTTGGTCAGCCATAGGGATCGAACACAAAACCACTAAATAATGAGCATGAGGATGAACAATGTTTATAATCACCGGGCCAGAAGTCTCGGAATTTATATACCCAAAAGGCTCAAGCTAGGCGTTTTCTTTACTATTCAAAGTACTATGTCATATAGATCTAAGTTCATAAAAAGGCTATATAAGCTATAAGCTAAATTTCATTGCAAAGGGCAATAACTCTGTCAAAAACGTTGGTAACGTAACGTTCAGTAAGATGAGTAAATACTTTTTATTATGATTGATACAACCTTTTCTTTTGCTATTTCTTTAGTGTCTTCATGCATCCATGTTGCTTCGTCAACCATGTGTTTGAATGCCAGTTTAAACATCTCACTCATAGCAAGAACCTGCAACAAATATAACAAAGTATTATTCAATGTTGAAAAATAATCGGCTCAAATTTCTAATTTTCAGACTCATGCCCTTCATCAGGATTTATTTCTACCTGCATGAATAGATAGATATAAATGCCGATAAAAATAAATCCTGATGAAGGGCATGAGCCCGAAAATTAGAAATTTGAGTTGATTTAATTTTTTACAACATAAATACTTCTTTCCTATGAGAGACTTTCCATGTTATAATACTGTATATAATTCAATGGCTGAAAATAAGAAGGTTGTTATATATTTTACGACCTTTTAAAGACTGGTGCATATTTAAGATATATTGCTCTTCTACGCTCTATGGGCCTATTTTTTATATTTAAATCTTGATGTTGACCAAGCTGAAGTTGAAACAGCACATTTTACTAAGAAAAAAATAATTTTCGGACTTTTTGTTCTTGCTTTCTCAAAATATCGACTTTGGACTTACGACCTTCTCATTCTAAGCCAATGAATTAAGACACACGGAAGGTGTATAACAGACACTGATGACCCTGACTAGTCATTTGACCAGGGGTGGTATTCACAAAGCATCTTAAGTCAAAATCTTACATATTCCTTAAAGGGGCATTCCCTATTACTTTGATCGTTTAAATCGATTCAGAAATATTATACATTAAATGAGAATTATAATAATTCAAACTCCTCAAAGTTTCAACACAAAGCTCCCGCAAATTACCGAGAAAATGATAAAATATATGTCTGTAAAAAGCTAAAATAGTCACAAGTTGTTTCCCTTTGACAACCATAATACAATGTAATAAGTGGCTGGAAGCGATAAATTATTATTGGTGATTTAAATATAATTTTGACAATATAGAGGCATATTTGCACACACGTTCTTCTAACAAATTCTGACAATTGATAGTACTAATATAACGTGCGGTGTGGGGTGCATTAAAGCCGTGCCGGAAATATCGTAATGCACGATGTTGGTTGGTTCAGGTGACGTATCTTAAGCCAATCCATGCCTTGAATCGATCCGTAAGTCATCCACGAAGTCCGTGCGTCACGCTCCAAGTACCAATAAATTATGTTTGAAACTTAATGAACATAATATGAAGCCTAAATCATTTTTTTCTAAGATATTAAGCGCTAACCAAGCTTATATGATAAATAGAATCTTACATTCGTGCTCATTCCTTACCAGTTTTATTTATTTTATTAAACACTTTAACAAAAGCGGTATGACACTCAGCAGAGCCTCCTCGTGTCATATTGTTTTGTCAACTCGTTTAATAAAAATGGTAAGGAATGAACACTTATTCTAGATCCTCTATACACTTGCTGCCAATATAGAGAATGGAAATAGTGCACGAAAAAACATAGAATGCAACCTCTGCATTCATGAGTGTGTGTGTTATTATGAAATATTTTGTCAACGATCTCAGTATCTTTTGTTTTATGTGCGAATCTAAAGCCTAGGTCCCACTGAGCATGTTTAGCCTCGGTGTTGTACTCCCGTTGGAAATATAGCTTCAGAGGGCATCGGGAACGGTGATGTCACAAAATTTCTAATGACTTCTCCCGGAGCTTCCCCTAGATCACAGTGACCCTTTTCCCGATGCCCCTCGATGCTTATTTTAAATTTATAAAATCGGGAGCACATTGTCGAGACAAACATTCTCAGGGGGACATAGACTTTAGCTAGAAGACTGTCGCAAAACAACACTTGCGAACTTGCAAAATGCATTTAAAGTTTATATCTAATTGGCTGCCTCCTTTCGCAACATCCCTTTCAAATATTTCAAAATCAACGCTTAACGCTTGTCGATATCCAAGCAAACCTAGAAAAGCGTTGATTCGCAAATATGGTAGTAATGATTTACCTTTGTTTTACCTTTGTAGACCGGTCATGAATAAGCTGGTAGCTTGTGTTGACCAATTGACGAGAAATCACTACTATATCCATTGCATGTGTGGTTATGTACATTGTTAAAACTTATAGTCAAATTTATTGGATTTATGTTTCCAGGCTTTATTTAACGAGTTCTTGAAAATGTTCACGTTCTTACTTTGTACACACTCGTCCGGTAGATCGTTCCAATTACTGGTTGTTCTAGTGACAAAGTTGTTCATACAGCTCTTATAGTTATGATGTCTTTTATTCAATTTCATATTATGTCCCCTAGTGTTTGCATTGGTATTCACAGAAATAGCGTTCAAATGCACCATGTCAAAATTATTCATAATTTTGTATAATTGCAGAACATATGATAAATAGAAAAGCGTTGGTTCGCAAACATAATAAATGACCTTATTTACTGGACGACGTACTATACCACTGTGGTGAGTGTATTTCAAAACCTTATTTATAACTCTAACGCGGTATTGGGACCTGTGCCACCTAAAATAAACATGCAGATCAGGTATAACAACATGTAAGGATATTGGAAAAGAGATTATCTTTTTCAATGTGTATAGCCTGGCTATTGTGACCTGAGTCTGACCTTTATGCAAAAATACATTACAATATTTTTGCTTTGATTATATCAATTTCCGCAAGCAAATCGTGCAATATCGGTATTTCAGATTTGTGTTTGTATTACATCTTGAGCGTCTTCGTGATACTCCCCGATTATGAAAACATACACTCGGTGTTGTAAACGTAGACAATATATCGACTGTAAAATTATGCTAATCAAGGTCAGGCTCATGTCAATGTGGCCAAGCTTTACCGTTATTTTAATCTACTTGGTGAATAGAAGTGAGCAGGTAAAATACACTTCCGCTCTCCCTAAATCGATGTAATGGTCAGTGATTTCTGTTTATATTGACATTGCAGAATATCGCGTTAGACTTATACCTGCCGTGCAGTATTTTGAAATCCTTGATGATGATTTGCTTATAAATGCATATAAATATTAAGTGTACACATTGGCGTGCAGAATACACGTAGGATCATGCATACGATATTCGGCATGTATAATTTTATTTTAATCCTAATTCGGCTACCGTTCCAATGCGTTCTTTATAACGATGGCTTAGAATGAGAAGGTCGTAACTACAAAATCGATATATTGAGAAAACAAGAAAACACTTTTAAAAAAGTTACTCTTTACTTATGGTAAAACAAGCTTTTACAACTTCATTTTGGTAAACATGACAAGTTCCGATTTTCATGAAAATAGGCTCACAAGAAGCGCTTTATGATGCAGATTTCAAATATGTATTGATCAGTCTTATAAGATCGTAAGTAGTAGTTACGACCTTCTCCTTCTAAGCTAGCGATATACTCGTTCTTTCGACAGTTTTATCATCTGCATAATACGAGTATGTGTGTGAAAGATTTAACATGATCATTGATCTTTAGTTTGAATATAATTATTGCAAGATTTTAAGATCAATTTCGTCCGTCAGGTAAACTATGCTATTAGGTCGAGAATAATGTCAAAATCGCTGTACTATACTAACTAGGTTGAAATGACGATTACAGTTAAACGGATGTGTTCGAGGATTTTAAAGTGATATTACTGTTCAAAGTGACAATGATTGTTTTCTAAAACCACAATCATTGAAAAAGTATTATCTCCCAATTATAACTAAATAAAACAATTGCATACTAGAAAACAGAATTCATACAAGTCATAATGGTTAGCAGGCCAATTTTTCCATATTAAGCTTTGTCCATTACGATGATAAGTAATTATTAGTAATCAAAACGAGACTTTGTGGACCATATTGAAAATTGGTCATAAACCAAATATGTAATCCACTATTAATAAAGTCGTTATTATTATTATTATTACTTTCAAGCAGAAATTTATCGTTATCTATCACACAAGTTTATGAAATCCCTGCTTCCGATGTCTTCCGAAGATTATTAATTTACATCGGGAGAGCATCGCCGAGGACAAGATTGCGACTTTGACATGATCCTCGACCTAATAGCATAGTTTACCTGACGGACGTCGTTATGGTTATAACTGTTATGGTTTTAACTGTTATCATTTAACTTTGAACGGACTTTATGCATATAAAATACAGGATCAGTTCAAGTGCTCCGTACTATACATATCTATCACACAAGTTTATGTTGCTAAGCTTGTTAGTCCCCTACCAGTGAAACCGAAGGGGACTTATGGTTTGCACTCATCAGCCCATCAGTCCGTCAGTCCGATAGTTCGTCAGCCCGTCAGTCTGTCAGTCCGTCAATCCGTCTGTCCGTCTGTCAGTCCGTCACAAAAGTTTGTCAGGAGCATTACTTCAAAACTAAGCAAGCTATGACTTTGAAATTTCACATGTGTATAGATATCAATGAGGAGAAGTGCAGTGCACAAAACCATAACTCTGCCTTACTTAATTTTGAGTTATTCCCCTTTGTTAATTTTCATACTTAAATTTTGTCCGGAGCATAACTCCATTACCAAAAGAGATATGATTTTGAAACTTTACACGTGGATAGATATTAATGAGGAGAAGTGCAGTGTACAGGAACCATAACTCTCCCTTGCTTAATTTTTGAGTTATTCCCCTTTGTTAATTTTTATACTTAAATTTTGTCCGTAGCATAACTCCATTACCAAAAAAGATATGATTTTGACACTTTACATGTTGATAGATATCAATGAGGAGAAGTGCAGTGCACAAGAACCATAACTCTTCCTTGCTTAATGTTTTAGTTACCCCCTGCGTTTATTTTTATGCCTAAATTTTGTTCAGAGCCTAACTCCATTACCGAAAGAGATATTATTTTGAAACTTTACATGTGGATAGATATTAATTAGGAGAAGTGCAGTGCACAAAAACCATAACTCTCCCTGTTACAATTGGCTACCGGTAGGGGACTTTCATTGCTTGGCAATAGTCTTGTTATCTTAAGCCTTGAGCACACTGGGCAATCTTTACCTCGGCGACGTTCTCCCGATATAAATAAATGATCTTCGGGAGACATCGGGAGACATCGGGAGACATCGGGAGCAGGGATTTCACAAACATTTTATGGCACTACCCGAAGCATCCCCTAGACCACTATAATCGAGACCCCATTCCCGATGACTCCCGATGATAAATTATATATAAATATTTTGTCCTGCCTTATTTATACCTGCCAAGTACTCCTATCTAAGTGGAGTTACTCCTATTTTCGTTGTTAATTTCTGGTTTTCATTTTTTTTTCCTACCTGGGAATGAATAAGTTTGGTGGATACAGACCCTGGTTTTAAGACGTACTCCTATATCTAAGTGAAGATACTCCTATTTTCGTTGTCAACTTCTGGTTTTCTAAGTTCACTTAACTTTGAACAAAGCTATACTTGGTCTTCTGTCCAATATTTATAAGATAATGAATTTATCAGCAACAAACTCCTTCAATCTATAGTTAGTTTTAATTCACAACGTTTCGACGTCTTCTCAACGTCTTCTTCAGGTGAAATTATTACAATAACATATTGTCGTTGACGTCAAAAAGAAACATATGTTTTGGCGTACTAATTATACAAATAAATTAAATATATAGGATCTATAAAGATACATAAATACTGGGAAAAATGCAATTTGTATGCTTAAGTAAGATGAGTACCAGTAACCAGAACATTAAATTTAATTGAAATAGCCAAATACTGTAAATTATATTCAATATTTATAAGTAATAAACCACTATAATTAATGCAGTCCATGTTTATGCATCTAAAGCCCTTTTAAATTACATTTAAGGATGTAGACTACCATTGCTAGGAAACAAAGCGATATTTTGAAAACATAAAATACGACAAAATACAGACAACATGTTAAAGAATATTTATGGTGATTTTCATTAAATTCAGTGAAAAGTCGATTTTTGGTCGATGACGTCGCGACACGTTTTGCTTTGATCACTCTTATTTTGGATTTGACTAGCTTGACAGGTATGCCTTATTTATACTGACAAAACCATTATCAAAACATTAGAATATTCAATGTGTTTAATTGAGGTATCCTTACAATAGTCAAAAGTCATATCAAGGTACTGTAAAATAATTGATATTCGTGTGGGCTTTATTTCGTTGATTTCGTGAATGATCTCAACCATGAAATTAAATCCCCACGTTTATTAATAATTCATATAGTGTAAGATATCTTTGGAATTACCCCCCAACGAAATGGTTTTTTTCACACAAAAACAACAACACAAAACACCAACAGTAACATCAAAACACCAACAGAAACATCAAAGCACCAACAGAAACAGCAAAACACCGACAGAAACACCAAAACACCAAAAGAAACATCAAAATACCAACAGAAACAGCAAAACACCAACAAAAACAGCAAAACACCAACAGAAACAGCAAAACACTATCAGCAACAGCAAAGCACCAACAGAAACAGCAAAACATCAACAGAAATAGCAAAACACCAACAGAAACAGCAAGACACTATCATAAACAGCAAAGCACCAACAGAAATGGCAAAAGACCAACAGAAACATCAACAGACCAACAGAAACATCAAAACACCAACAAACGAACACAGTTTCACAAAAAGACGCAGTTGCCGTTGTTTTCATTCTCAATTATTATTTTTACAGGACTTTCTGACTGTACTACCAGATTGGATTCATACACATTTAACGTTTCGTTATTGTACTGTTATACATAATAATGGCGGACATACCACGTGACAGCGAGGAGAAGGCGTAAGAACTGTTTCAGTCAATTATCTCCCTTTTGCATGAGGGACATCATATTTGGTTTTGTCCCCGAAATAACGGGGATATATTTTAGTACAAAATACAAAAAAGAATTTTTAAAAAAGACAAGAAAAAAACTGTCCGAAAATAACTCTTGACTTTTGGTAAAACAAACTCTTTCACCATCCGTTATCAGTCTTATAAAGTCGTAATCTTGAATGAGTAGGTCGTAATTACAAAATCGATATTTTAAGAAAACAAGTAGTAGAAGGATTGCATTTTAAATATGTATTAGTTGATACTTTACTTTACAACTTGCGAGGTTCTTATTGTAAGCCATCGATATGTATGCTCATTTAAACAACGTTTTTTATACAGACCGGCGCACACTTTCTCAAGTCCACAAAAACGACGACGGATTATTATTGGTGTTATCATCTTTGCTGTCGTATTCACAGGTGGCAGTATCAGTGTTTTGTCCGCAATAAAAAAAATTCTGTACTGAGCTAATATACTATCAAGGTATAAAGCGTACTATATGTCTATATGCCAAAGATTGTGGAACATTGCATCTCGTTGTTTCAACATAAAATACGGGCGCTGAAGAAAAATCGCTATACAAGTCATTCAAATAAACTATAAGATATTCTTTCTTACCGAAAATCTCGTTCAATTGCATCTTATAACTGCGAAACAGCAAAACAGTGTTACTTTCGTTATTTAACTTCGCTCAATGTCATTTTATTTATGCACTGGTTACCTATGCGATGTTCCACAATCTTTGGACATAGACATATACTACGCTTTATAACTTGATAGTGTACATATAGTTAGATAGACAATCGATATACTAGTACATGTACGAGGGGTGTACCAGAATTACGTAGACTTTTGTTATAACTTTTTTATTTGGGCATGTTTTATCACCAAATTTGCCGTAGAAAAACTTCAAACCCTTTTCAAGAGAATCGGTAAAAATATATTCTAACGGAATGTTAGAAAGCCATTTAATCTGTCGCCATAGTAACCAATAGTTGGATAGGCGGGGCAGCGAATTTTAAAAGCATTTTTGGCATTATTCAACTGCTTATACCTCACAGATTACAAGTCTAATTCTAACGCGACTTCGTGACCTACACGCGCAATATCCCTGGAACGTACGCCGTTAATTTCGACTTCATAAAGGTAACTGTTGTTGTTTTATGGTACAAAACAAGCAACAGCTGCTGCGCGTCACCAGTAAAAATATGACGTTTGCAAAGTACGCTAGAAATCGCATCAACGTGAAGTTTTGTGTGAACCTTCGGAACACGCAAGAACAACGTTTGGAATGTTGGAACCTGCTAACTCTAATTCTCTTCTATCGAGTTACCTGATTTCCAAACGACACAAGCGCATCAATCGTGGTCGAGACCGAATAAAACGACATGGATCGACGGCGAAGACCAACCGCGAATGCGACGTCACCAAGCGTTTTCTAGGACTACATCGACCTGGATCAACGTTCTATTATAAGAGTTATGTGCAACATTACTGCTAATAAATTTGAACTCTTATAACATTTAAGGTAGTAAAAAACATTCGTACGTTTTGTTTACGGTTGTGCCCATCTTTATAGCTACAATGTACACAGTTAGGAGCTTCACCTATCCTGGAAATTCGGCCGAAGTCGTGACGTTGCGTGGACGTGCCCCGCATACCGTACCCCTATCTATCCCCGGAAGCTGCAGAATTTGATCCAAATAAGATACGGCTTTGAAATTTTACGTACTTACGCAGTAAATATGTTTTGCACTCCACACAAAATAATTTGTTTTTATGATGAATGGTATAGAACGTATGACAAAAGTCTACGTAATTCTGGTACAACCCTCGTATATACTGTCCATGTAGTGTATTAGCTCAGTGACGGATTTTTTCTTTTTCCAAACACTGATACTGCCACCTATGGTCGTATTGGGAGTAGTTATTCCGGTTGTCGTTACCCAGATTAGTAAGTATTTAACTTCTTTGTTCAAAGTAGAGATGGGACCGAATATTCGAAAATTGAACAACTATTCGAATTCGAATATTCGTAAAAACATTTTTTGTCTATTTCTCCGAAAATATGATACATATGTATATTTTTACATGTTTCTCGGTTTATTTAGCATTTAACTTCTTTATTAAACGTATAAGTGTTGCAGTACCACAGGCCTAAGAAATTGTATCACAAACTATAGTTTTTAGCAAATTTTCATCCATTCAATAAAGTATATATATATTTGACAGGTTTGCAACGTTTCGGGTTGGGTTCCATTGTCAATATCAAAACCACGTGACAATGGCTTCCAACCTGTAACGTCTCATCGTCGAATGTGGACGTTCAATGTATAATACTAACCCAAGTATATCTATCATTGTCAATAACATATATACATTATTCTTCATTTTAGTCAAACACGATTCAGAGAAATCAGGTATGTGGACAAATCATATTTATTTCTAGACATGTAAGACCAAAAAAAGAATTGCTTGTTTCCGCTAGCCCAACCGACCCTAATTTTTGCCACCTAACCCAGTGAGTTTTTTTTGTGGACAAAATTAAGAAAAAATCAAAATCTTGAATTTGACCTATTCTATGAGGTCATTTTGGTTCTTTCAATATTTCTTTATCAGGAAGGTGTCTGCACAAAAACACAAACATTGATGGTTTAAAGGTCAAATGGGTATTTTTTTCTAAAACAACAACAACAATATTCCCTACATACCTACCTACCTACCTACCTACCCTACCTACCCTACCTACCCTACCTACCCTACCTACCCTACCTACCCTACCTACCCTACCTACCCTACCTACCCTACCTACCCTACCTACCCTACCTAGCCTACCTACCCTACCTACCCTACCTACCCTACCTACCCTACCTACCTACCTACCTACCTACCTACCTACCTACCTACCTACCTACCTACCTACCTACCTACCTACCTACCTACCTACCTACCTACCTACCTACCTACCTACCTACCTACCTACCTACCTACCTACCTACCTACCTACCTACCTACCTACCTACCTACCTACCTACCTACCTACCTACCTACCTACTCATCGTAATGGAAACGAGATTTATTTTGTTTGCCTAAATCATTCATCGCAACCTATGTACAGTCCGACCAGGGATACCTGACAGTGACGTCATGTTGTGTTTACAATCAAATGTTTTCTTTATATATCGTCTGCAAAAATGTGGATTATGAGTATATTTCTTTACCTATAATCTGCATGAAATAGTGGCCGAGAGGATAACGGTGCAGTATTAGTAACTAAAACATACAGAGTTCGACGCTTATTTTATTTTTTTGCAATCGCATACAAAGTATGTGAACAGAATATTGCTTGAGTAAAAAAATACCTTTGAATTTCACTCATCTTCAAATGGCTTTATTTAATAGCCAAGAACAAGTTTTAAATGGTAGTAGGGAGTCTTTGAATAATTAAGATAAACCAACAGCTATCCCATGTATACAAAAAATGTATATGTATACGCGTTTTCAATTACACGAATTCCACGGGTCTAATTTTGATAGTAATAAGACAAAACACTTTATTTTCAAAATAAATATCTTATCAAATTATCCAAGGGTATATGTTTCTCGTGTATAGTACAAAGAAAAAAATGTAATAGATTAATGGCTATAACAAGCTTTGAACTTAGATCGCTTGAGTGAGAGTCAACAAACACATCCACAGAACCATGCATTGCTTGAAATATATGAATTGGTAAGGACATACTTCTATATAGCATGATCCTCAATCTTTTTGGGGATATACCCTGCTTATTTATAGATTGTTTACAAAATGACGTCACTGTCAAAAATAGTTGGTCGGATAGTATTGTCGATTCAAAGATGTCTGTCAAAACCGCCATAATGTTCCATCTCGGAATAGCTAATTGCAGTAAGTATAACCACAACGCTATAGGACCATTATATTTTTAATCATTTAAGTGTATTATTGATGGTAGAATTTAATCCTGACACACCTGTAATAAGCAACGGGGGTGAATGTTTGTTTACCCAGTTGTGACAGAGATCTTTGAACCAACTATTGTCGATTCAAAGATGTCTGTCAAAACCGCCATAACGTTCTATCTCTGAATAGCTAGTTGCAGCAAGAATAACCACTACGCTATAGGACCATTAGATTTTTAATCATTTAAGTGAATTATTGGTGGAAGAATTTAATCCCGACACATTTGTAATAATCGACCGGGGTGAATGTTTGTTGACGCGGTTGTGACAGAGATCTTTGAATCAACTATATAATTTGTATTATCATGTTTTGTTAGTATTGCGTGAGCTATGTTTTGTTAGTGTTTTGTTTAGGAAATATGTATAATGAAACACTAACAAATACAAAATGTACGAAATCTCTCACCCTTATAGGCCTACCGCATGCACTGTAATGTTAACGACCCTATTATCGAAATTTGGGTAACTTCTTGGAGTTATATCGCTACACGAATTCGATATGGTCACTTCAGTGCTAGTCAACGTTGGGATATTGGGCTCCAAAACCCACGAGGCGAGGTGATGGTTGTCTAATATTTTAAACAATTGATATTATAACGGCTTGGTTATATATTCTATATTAACTATGTGACTATTGCCACAGGTGACAGTATCGTTGAAAAAGAAATTTAAAAAATTGAAATTGAAAAAAGAATTTCTCGAAATTTAGTTTTTACTAGATTCTATATTATACTAGATCTATATAATACCTAAATTTAGAGATTTTTTTTTTCAATTTCAATTTGTTTTATTTCTTTTTCAACGATACTGTTACCTGTGATTATTGCATATAAATTAATGTACATTGTCATGTCTAGCGGGTACTAAATTCTTAATATAATACATAATTATAAGTTATAACTAAAGATCGTAGACTTGTATTGTGGATATCAGAAGGCTACTGCTCACACAGGTGGCAGTTTCAGTCATAGACTTAAAAAATGACTAAAAAATGAAAATTTTACTAGATCTTTATCTGTAGATTATACTTTATAGTAAATAGTGAAAAATAAACAAGTCTATGACTAATACTGCCACCTGTGACTGCTCAGTGATCTACGATATACTAATATACTTTATTTTTTTGATTTTACAGACCATGTGTGCGGACTTACATTGCCAGAAGGAGTAAAAATGTCGGCTCTACGGCCTGCAATAATTAGTAGTGATGGGCGTAAAACATGTGGTAAGATACTCAGTTTTTACGTTCTCATTACGTCATTAGTGCGTCATCATTACGCCATCAATACGTCACCATTACGTCATCATTACGTCAACAATAATTTTCAAACTATTCTGTTCATTATTGTATTTATAGGTCAAATACGCAGGACTATTTTTGCCGCTGTTTAATTAAGTAGATTCTATATGGTATACATGTAGATCTAATAAAAAATGAATACAACAATTTCTTAATTTCAGACATGATATAAGCTTAACAATTAAGCATGATGCAGTGTTCTGCATTTATAGTCAGTATGCCAAGTACCAAAAGGTGGCCTAACCCAAAAAATAGTACGCACAAAATGTTTTTGCATAAAATGGTTATTTAATATGTCCTTTCATAGAAACCAAATGATGCAACCTTGTCATCATTGAGCATTTTGATATATTCAAGATGGCCGCCAAGATGGCTGCCAAAAATCTAAAATGTTCATATTCATACAATTGTCTAAGTTTTCAATAGCATAAAACACATATGTTTAGTAATTTATTGTTAAATAAGGAGTTAACATATCATATGACCCTAATCGTACGGTATACCAAAATGAGTATAATGAAGCGCACCATTATTCTTAGTAGATCTATAACAAAACGTCCATCGAAGTAGAAGGTCATTTGCCAATATGGTAGGGCGAACAAAGTATGTACTTTTGTGAAAACCTTTTTTAGATTCTATTAAACATTTTAAGCATGATACAGGGTCCTGTATTTATAACCCTAATCACACGCCATACCAAATGATTCTAGCGTACCAGGGCTCATAGTATAACGAAACTTTCATCGAAATAGGAGGTCATTGGCAAATCTAGTTGACTATAGTCTCGAATAATCTCGCAATCAAAGATATCTCAATCAATTGCGGTCAAAATTATGCACCTTCTTCACTAAAATAATGAGTAGGTGAACAATGGTGCGACTTATAGCTTGATGCGGAGCAAATACGGGAAAGTCTGTTTTTTTCCGTTGGAGTCAATTTTCGTTGAGTTCGTGGTTGAACTACGAATTTCAAAACACAATAAATCGGTCTTCCAAATTACAGAACGATTTTTCCTTTCCATATTTAGCTTACAGTATTTATAAATTTATAAATCGAATTTATTCGTATCACATAGTGAACTATATTAACACAAATGAAGATGGCGGAAATATGCACAGCTTTTATCTTAAAATGCTATATTTATTCTTGCATTGTGAATTTGTTATTATTTTAGATATAGTGGGCACCTGTTGGACAAAGGAGCAGTGTTACCCATGTTTTGAAGGACCGAACAGTAATCGTGTAGGGAATATTAATGCTACGGTCACATTTGCCCTACGAGCTCCGTACGAGCTCCGTACGAGTTGATTTTGCTGTACTCGCACGATGTCCGTACGGAGTCCGTACGGTGCTCGTACGGATATTGATAATCGTACGAGTATCGTACGGATTTTTTCGACTCGTAGAGGTCTCGGCGACATGGTAAAACTTTTTCACCGAGCTCCCGAATTGTCTACGAGCTGTCTACGAGCTCGTATATATTTTGAGTCAGACGTATTTCGCACGGGACTTTAACGGTCAACGTCATAGGATTAGATAGTGAACAGTATGACAGCAGTTATGTCAACAATGTTAATTGTTATGTGTATGTAACAATATGTTATTGACAATATATTGAAATTTCGACACATTTTTCGATATCGAATGCATGATACATGTGTTTAACTGCTATTGTGTCAATGCTGCATCTGTACCCAGTATCTAAGATCCGGTACAAAGATAATTATAACGTATCGATTTTAAAAAACAAAACATAAATTAGGTAATGAAATCCAAATTTAATACATATTTATAATTATGCCTTTCAATTTTAACATCTGCTATTTTTTGAATGTATAACTTTTAATACAAAACAAATAGACACCGACCGATGATTAGCAACGTATATTTTTAATATACTTTAAATGACCCTGGCCGCCGTCACTCGATGCTACACAATCCCCCGATCTGCAGCATGATAACGTTCGGCTTCAGTCAAATTAGCCAAAATGTACGCCGACCGTTCAGTGTATTATGAAGATGTCCAACCGGTTATTTTGCTAGGTCCGACTAGCACAAGAACATAACATAACACAAGACGTACTCGTCTCCTAATGTAAGATGGCCAAATTTTCCAACATTCCAGAAGCCTGGATCCCACCTCACCAAACCTAGATCTGCTCATGCTCAATGTAAAATGAATTGACATGTCCGTGATTCGCGTGCACATATCTTATTTGTACACATAAATATTTGTCTATACATCTGTATGTTCTTTTTATCTTTAAGTTTATGACAACTGTGCAATATACATGTATTCCATGTACTTTAATGTATATTCTCATTGTACTATAATAAACTCTGTACACGTATATAGCCCTGATCGTTCAATGTCGATCAAGTAGTAATTAAACATTATTTCCTTGCATTTATAAACATGACATGAAATTTCCATCATTCTTTAATCATCTTACATATAATAAAAACTAAAAATAGGTAATGTCAGCTTCCTTGTGAGTTCCCTACTTCAAAAATACCTACGAGCTCGTAGACTACTCGGGAGCTCGGTGGAAAGTTTTCACCGAGCTCCCGAGTCCTCTACGAGTTACGCAAATCCGTACGATGCTCGTAAGAGTTTACAATGCCCGTACGGACCCCGTACGGACTCCGTACGGGCTTGCTAAATTTCGACTCGCACGGAGCTCGTACGACTAATGTGACCAGGCGAAAATGAAATATGTCGAAAAATACAACTCTTCTCGCACGGAGCTCGTACGGTCATTGTGCGGACACCTTACGGACACCGTACGGACATCGTTAGAGTGACTTGCGAGCTGCTATTGACCTACGAGTACCTTGCGAGCCCCGTACGATCTCCGTACGAGCGCCGTGCGATCTCCGTACGAAGATTACGATGTCCGTACGGACATCGTACGAGACATTCTCTTTTAATCGTAAGAGGTCCGTACGAGCTGTGACCAGAAGCTAAGAACTTAAAATATTTTTAGGATTTGAATTATTTTGGACTCGTAGCCTACTCGTACGAGTTGATAAATCCGTACGGACATCGTAGGGCAAATGTGACCGTAGCATAACGGCACCCCAGTATGTTGTACACGTCATGGACTAATGATGACTTCAAGCAGCTGCGACTGTAGGAACGGAGGCATATGATAGTCACGAAAGTAAATGTGAATGGAGTCAACCAAATTCAATTGTATGTGTAGTTACATGTATAGAACTTCAGACGAGCCTGTCAACTTTGCGCAAAAAGTGACCAGCATAATAGTAGTTCGCCTAGGATAAGAAAATACGAAAATGCTTTCCATCATGGATACAACCTAACAATTGAAACTATTGCCAAATAATAATATGTTTGAATTAAACGTTTAAAAATAACTAAAAATTAATGCTTGTAGTGTAATTCTTTTATTTATACCATATTTACCTATGTTACTAAAACTATATTTTTTATTTCTATATTTCAGAAATTTTAGCCAGTAGCGTAACGTGATTAAACATTATTTTTGTATCGTAGTCTTGTTTTTTTATTTCGTGTCAATAATTGTTATTATATTTGTAATATCCTAGTCACATTTGCCCTACGAGCTCCGTACGAGTTGATTTTTCTGAACTCGCACGACGTCCGTACGGAGCCCGCACGGAGCCCGTACGGATATCGATACTCGTATCGGTACGAGCGTCGTACGGATTTCACAGTTCGTAAAGGACTTGGTGATCTGGTGAGAACTATAAATTCTGTACAACTCGTACGAGATCCGTACGAGCTGTGACCAGATGCTAAGAACGTACAAATACCGTTAGGATTAAAATATTTCAGGTTCGTACGAGTTAGTTAATCTGTACGGACATCGTACGACCATTGTGACCGTAGCTTTAGCATGATTCCGTACGTAACGCATTACGGCTTATTAAAATGCATATGGTCACTTAAAGTCTATTTTTCGCCGATCCAATCAAAGTACACGGAACCCCTCCAAAGTTTTAATTTGCAATTAAGGTAGTCTAGTATCATACTAAAAGCAATGCAAGTATTTATTTTGACATTTAATGACTGTTAAAATATAGCTCTATACACTTTAAGCTACAACTTGGTAATTTCTCTGCAGAGTGATAAAATTTGAGCAAGTTGATTCCCAAATGTGGAAAACACCTTAAGATGGAAGAAAATGTAATAACGCATCCTGGTAGTTTTTTGACAAAATAACAATTTGTTAACAATAAATGCATGAGTTAAAGTCTAAGGGGAGCAAATGAGTATTTTGTTTACCATACAAGTTGCTAAATACGACATTCGAAAGACATAATTAACATTCTATCGTCGAGTATTGGTCATTTGTTAAGAAACAGCCTAATGGTTCCATAATTCATTGTATGCAATGGATGCTCCGAAGTATGCAATGGATGCAACAATGTGACTTTAAAATAACTGTAACTAGCAGATATGAGCTGACACGATTGATACTACAATATATTTTAATCGTTATATTTACAGTAACATTCGAGCTTCTGCCTTTTAAAGAGACATTCCCTTAACTTGCATATTTTTCTCTACTATCACATTTAATGAGCTAAGTGTACAAAGCATTATCAATTATCCTTATTTGTCAGAAGAAAGTGCGCGCAAATATGTCTCCATAATGTCAAAAATATGGTCAAATCACTAATAATAATTTATCGCTTCCAGCAATTTATTATTATGTGGTCAAAGGGAAACAACTCGTTACGGAATATGTTTTCATTCTTTTCTCGGTAATAAGAGGGAGATTTTTGTTGAAATTTGAGGAGTTTAAGCAATAAAGATTTTCATTTAATGTATAAAATTCCTGAATCGATTTCAACGCTCAAAGTTATAGGGAACACCTCTTTAAAATTGTAAAAGGTTTGATAAACTGCCACGAACTATACCGCTGACTACGAATGAGAAGGTCGTAACTACTTCTTACTACCTTATTTATAAGACTGATAGATATTTGCAATCTGCATCACAAGGCGCTTATTAGGTTCTTATGAGCCTATTTTCAGGATAATCGGAACGTGTCATGTTGACCAAAATGAAGTTGTTAAAGATAGTTTTTCCGTAAGTAAAGAGTAAATTTCAGACAGTTTTGTCTTGTTTTCTCACAATATTGTGTTGTACTCACGATATTTTCATTCTAAGTCAGCGATACATAAATCTACTTGAAAGTGGACACAGTATATTGCCTGATCATGACAATGAAACTCGCAGTAAAAGATCCAATGGTCTATTAATATGAAAGCGCCCCCAGTTAATATCTCTAGCTATGCCCCTGTCACAGTGTGTGTGTTAACAGAGCGGTTATAGACATTCATATTGCATTATAGCTTGGCTAATTTGACATGAGCCTGACGTATTGATTAGCATAATTTAACAGTCGATATATTACATACGATACAACACCGATTGTAGGTTTTCATAATCGAAGAGTATCACTAAGACGCTCAAGATGTAATAGAAACAAAAATATCGCACGATTTGCTTGCGGAAATTGATATATTCAAAGCAAGAATCTTGTAATATATTCTTGCATAAAGGTCAGGTTCAAGTCAAAATAGCCAAGCTATACTGACGGATAAATGCAAATACACCTTGAATCACCCCGCAAATTATATCTCTTGCTACGCCCCCGTTACAGCATGTGTGTGAAACAGAGCGATAACAGTCGTTCACATTGCCTTACTGAAGGATAAATGCACAGCGAACTCGCAGTGAACTCTCAGCGTAAACTGGATATTCTGAATACATCTAAAACTTCAGGTTAAATGGCGGTTATATTAATATTTCACATATTGGAATTACAGTAGTACTTAAACAGTAGCTGTGTCTGAAAGGTGGGTAGTTTTTTGTTATTCATTTATATTGTGACATGTATAATATAAGTATATAACTTTACTTTAATGCTTAAAACTGTACAGGTAGAATATTTCAAAAATGCATAACCGTAGTGCATACTATTAAAACGAGTCGATTTCTGGTTACCACAACAATGCGTACATGATGAATTAAAGAGTTTTCCAACAAGTCATACAGTGGTAGGAAATCACATATACTTTCGATCGCAATAAGCCATACCAATTGAATTTATACAGTAACCCAATAAGTAATAACGCTAATTTTAAAAAGTAGTAATACTTTGTGTTTATGCATTATGTTGTATTCATACAGTGTGACTTGTTGTCTACCTGTTTAGATTTGCTCCATTCGTTCAAAATATTCAAGGGTTGAGCAGGGCACTAAAACTCTGAATAGTATTAAGTCGTAACATCCTCCCGGTGTGTAGATCATAAAAAGGCATTCCCTATAACTAGCATATTTTTCTCTACTGTCACATTTAATGAGCTTAATGTACAAAGCATTATAACTTATCATAATTTGTCAGAAGAAAGTGTACGCAAATATGTCTCCATAATGTCAAAAATATGGTCAAATCACTAAAAATAATTGATCGCTTCCAGTGATTTATTATTATGTGGTCAAAGGGAAACAACTCGTGACTATTTTGACTCGTTACGGAATATGTTTTCATTCTTTTGTCGGTAATTAGTTGGAGCTTTTTGTTGAAAATTTGAGGAGTTTAAGCGATAATGATTCTCATTTAATGTATAATATTCCTGAATCAATTTAAACGATCAAAGTTATAGGGAACGCCTCTTAACGTTCTACTGACCGGTTATTATAGTTTGGTGAATTTGACACGACCCTTGACCTTCCATTAGCATATTTTAACAGATGTCTGCTGCCTAAGCAAAGCGCTACGTATCGCCTTCATTCAGTTACCTCCCGTTCAATTGAAAAAAACGAGGACATGGATTACCTTCCATGAAAAGCACTACGTAGCATTTTGCTTAGACAACGGGCATATTAATAATACCGTTTGTATGTTTTCAACAGCAGGAAATATCATGAAAACGCTCGATGTTAAAATAGAGCCCGCACACATCGTATGTACTGAACTTGTACCGAAATGGTATACTCCATTTGGACTTGTAATGTATACATTCCGAAAGGTCATGATCGTGTCAAATTCTCCGAATTATATGTGAGTATCAACTTTCCTCCGGAATAAATACTATCAATATACGTAAAATGCAAACTATATTTTACTTTATTGGTGAATTTCAGAGTTCGCCTAACGCCAATGGTTTATACCCGTAGAAGCGTTTGGCGGTAGAAGTATCACGAATATTAAACTACAAAAACATACACCAGCATGACGACAGAAACAACAAGTTTCACTGAGGAGCAACATGAGAAAAGGTAATACAGTCTTTTCAAAGTCAAATGACGACGGTTGTAAATGCACTATAGATGTATAAAAGGAAGAACAATCGAGTACAAAAGTCACACAAAGGAACATGTACAAAAAGAAGCAAAATACAGACCACGAGGAGACGTCACAATGTCCAAACACATTACTGAATCAGACAATGTTCAAACACATAACTGAACCAGACAATGTTCAAACACATAACCGAACCAGACAATGTTCAAACACATTACTGTACCAGACAAAGTTCAAATACATTACTGAACCAGACAATGTTCAAACACATAACCGAACCAGACAATGTTCAAACACATAACCGAACCAGACAATGTTCAAACACATTACTGTACCAGACAAAGTTCAAATACATTACTGAACCAGACAATGTCCAAACACATAACAGAACAAGACCATGTTCAAACAAATAACTGAATCAGACAATGTCCAAACACATAACTAAATCAGACAATGTTCAAACACATAACTGAGCCAAATAATGTTCAAATACACATAACCGAACCAGACAATGTTCAAACACATTACTGAACCAGACAATGTCCAAACACATAACCGAACCAGACAATGTTCAAATACACATAGCTGAACCAGACAATGTTCAAATACACATAACTGAACCAGACAATGTTCAAATACACATAACTGAACCAGACAATGTTCAAATACACATAGCTGAACCAGACAATGTTCAAATACACATAACTGAACCAGACAATGTTCAAATACACATAACTGAACCAGACAATGTTCAAATACACATAGCTGAACCAGACAATGTTCAAATACACATAGCTGAACCAGACAATGTTCAAATACACATAACTGAACCAGACAATGTTCAAATACACATAGCTGAACCAGACAATGTTCAAATACACATAGCTGAACCAGACAATGTTAAAAATACACATAACTGAACCAGACAATGTTCAAATACACATAGCTGAACCAGACAATGTTCAAATACACATAGCTGAACCAGACAATGTTCAAATACACATAGCTGAACCAGACAATGTTCAAATACACATAGCTGAACCAGACAATGTTAAAATACACATAACTGAACCAGACAATGTTCAAATACACATAGCTGAACCAGACAATGTTCAAATACACATAACTGAACCAGACAATGTTCAAATACACATAACTGAACCAGACAATGTTCAAATACACATTCATCATAACAACTGGTAGAGAGACAATTGTAATTTGATACCAAAAAGTCCTTTCAAAGTCAAAAGAGAACGGTTGTAAATGTACTACTGTCCGACAGGTAAGCTATGTTTATCTAGGTTTAACTGGTTTTACCTGAGTTAACGGTATTCACCGCTATTCTTTCGAATGGGATAGTTCTCTCATTAGTATTAAGTATTGAATCGACTATTACGTGTAAATGTACTTACAATAACAATATTTCATGACTTCATGATTTTTTACATGCTTTTTAAAACGCTAAACGTTCTTTATTATTGTTTTGACATTCAATGGTATAAACAATAGTACGTGTAATTGCTCTTGAATTGCTTTTTGAGATGCTAATTAATTTCTCTAAAACCTTTTCAGATATATCGCTGTTTTAGAATGAGAAGGTCGTAACTACAAATCAATATTTTGAGAAAACAAAAAAAACTGTCTAACAATCACTCTTTACTTATGGTAAAACAAGTTTATTTTTTCAAATCCAGTTTGGTCAACATGACAAGTTCCGATTTTCATGAAAATAAGCTCATAAGAATCGCCTTATGGTGTAGATTTCAACAAATATATGCACAAGTCTTATAAGATCGTAAGTGGAACTTACGAACTTCTCATTTTAAGCCAGCGACATGTATTTATATGTTTTATTTCTCCAACACAGGCCGACTTCTGGTTTTACAAGTCCCAGAAAGCGACGAATGATCATCATTGCAGTTGTTGTGACACTTATACTAATTGCTGTAATAATAGCAATAGTTGTACCTGTTGTCCTTACCCGCAATGGTAAGTATAGTAATAAACTTCTTTATGACGAGCATCGATATCACGAGCACCCGGCCTATCTCGAGCAAAAATTAAAACTGTATCCGCTTGCATCATCAATACATGCCCTTTGGTTATTTCGAGTACCCTGTTTATCTCGAGCATTTTACCTGTCCCGAGTAATCCTCGATATAACGAAGTTTTTCTGTATAATCGATTTAATAAGTCATACTAACGAGGGAACTATCCCATTGGAAAGAATAGCGGTGAATACTGTTAACATAGGTATACCATGTAAACCTATATAAACAAAGTTTACATACCGGGCGATAGTATATTTAGAACGCTTCTCATTTATCTTTGAAATATCTTAGGTCGCTCTCTAATCAACAAAAAACCCAGGCCGAGCATAGCCTTTATTTGTCGGTCAGCTTTATGCTGAAACATGACAGGTATATAGATTCTATATGTATTTGCCTCCACCCTGATTTGAACCCGGGTCACGAGATTAGACGCCAAGTGCTAGTTAACCACTGAGCTACAGATGCACACATACGTCGGATGAAACCAAGTGTTCGGAATAAAGAGGATTTATTATTTTTTCAAAATTCTACTCTTTAAAATGAATCCATGTGATTTGCGTCAGCCATATGATATGACAAGAAATAAGAATAAAACCTAACAATGTGTACTGTCCGGTTTGGGTGATGATAAAGCGGCACATTAATCGAACCAACTATTACAGTCCAGTTAGGATATTTTGCGAGTGGTGAAGCAGACGTACTTTTATCGGATTCCACGCCAAGTGAAATTACCAACCCAAACAATTTTATGGAAATTCCGGAATTCGAAATACACAAAAATGAAATTAATGTTTTTATAATAAATTATTTCTCTTTGCTTTTAGGCGCAGAATCGGAGTCACAAAAGCCTAGTAAGTATACATACGTATCACATCAGAATCAGTTGATGTGTTTTAACTTGATAACATTAGTAATTAGTAACACCACAACTACATGAAAAATGCTCGTACATGTGTTTCATTACGTAACATGGGTGTCTGGACAGGCATTATAATGTGAGGGTTAAATAAATCAATACTTTGCTGCATCTTCTATTCAATTTTGACACGGGAAATGCCATAATAATAATAATATTAATAACGTCTTCATTTTCAGTGTATAACATAATTGGTAAACCAATTTTGATTATGGTACACAAGAGTG
Source organism: Spisula subtruncata (assembly GCA_963678985.1). Lineage (NCBI taxonomy): Eukaryota > Metazoa > Mollusca > Bivalvia > Venerida > Mactridae > Spisula > Spisula subtruncata. Next base: position 1,511,740 of record OY787669.1, read on the forward strand.
TACATGTATGTTATCTTAATAAAGTAATTATACATGTACGTAAGTATGGTGGTGGTTTACCAATTTTGAGTAGCATATATTCACAGGTATTCGGCATGTTGTCTGTGCCCCCCCCCCCCCTATGACACCCCGCCAGTGACCCACTCTACAAACCATCCAGAGAGTTAAAATATATCTCATGGGGGTCACAACCAACATGCCGAAAATCTGTGTGTATATCCAGATAACTACTGAAGTCATACAAAACGTCATTCAAGTTACATTCAATATATTTGGGTTTAATCTGTACTAATATAAATCATAACTTATTTATTTAACGACACTATAATTCCAGATACTGTATGCGGTCTAACACTACCAGAAGGCGTTAATATGTCGGATATACAGGGACCTAAGATAATAAGTAGAAGATTGACATGTGGTAGGCTACTTAATTACACCCTCATTAAAGAGGCGTTCCCTATTACTTTGATCGTTTAAATAAATTCAGGAATATTATAAATTAAATGAGAATCATAATTTCTTAAACTCCTCAAATTTTGAACAAAAAGCTCCCACTAATTACCGAGAACAGAATTATTAAAACATATTCCGTAACGAGTCAAAATAGTCACGAGTTGTTTCCCTTTAACAACATAATAATAAATCGCTGGAAGCGATCAATTATCATGTGATTTGACCACGTTTGGACATTATGGAGACATATTTGCGCATACTTTATTCTGACAAATTATGATAATTTATAATGCTTTGTACATTTCACTCATTAAATGTGATAGTAGAGAAAAATATGCTAGTTATAGGGAATGCCTCTTTAAGAATGAAGTTATATACATTAAACACTTTGTCTAATATTCCAAGTTAAGAATGAAGTTGTATTCATTAAATACTTCGTCGTATATTCCAAGTTAAGAATGAAGTTGTAGACATTAAATACTTTGTCTGATATTCCAAGTTAAGAACGAAGTTGTATACATTAAATACTTTGTCTAATATTCCAAGTTAAGAATGAAGTTGTATTCATTAAATACTTCGTCGTATATTCCAAGTTAAGAATGAAGTTGTAGACATTAAATACTTCGTCGTATATTCCAAGTTAAGAATGAAGTTGTATGCATTAAATACTTTGTCTAATATTCCAAGTTAAGAATGAAGTTGTATTCATTAAATACTTTGTCTGATATTCCAAGTTAAGAATGAAGTTGTATGCATTAAATACTTTGTCTAATATTCCAAGTTAAGAATGAAGTTGTATGCATTAAATACTTTGTCTGATATTCCAAGTTAAGAATGAAGTTGTATACATTAAATACTTTGTCTAATATTCCAAGTTAAGAATGAAGTTGTATTCATTAAATACTTCGTCGTATATTCCAAGTTAAGAATGAAGTTGTAGACATTAAATACTTTGTCTGATATTCCAAGTTAAGAATGAAGTTGTAGACATTAAATACTTTGTCTAATATTCCAAGTAAAGAATGAAGTTGTAGACATTAAATACTTTGTCTAATATTCCAAGTTAAGAATGAAGTTGTAGACATTGAATACTTTGTCTAATATTCCAAGTAAAGAATGAAGTTGTAGACATTAAATACGTTGTCTAATATTCCAAGTTAAGAATGAAGTTGTAGACATTAAATACGTTGTCTAATATTCCAAGTTAAGAATGAAGTTGTAGACATTAAATACGTTGTCTAATATTCCAAGTTAAGAATGAAGTTGTAGACAATAAATACTTTGTCTAATATTCCAAGTTAAGAATGAAGTTGTAGACATTGAATACTTTGTCTAATATTCCAAGTTAAGAATGAAGTCGTAGACATTAAATACTTTGTCTAATATTCCAAGTTAAGAATGAAGTTGTATGCATTAAATACTTTGTCTAAGATTCCAAGTAAAGATTGAAGTTGTAGACATTATATACTTTGTTTAATATTCCAAGTAAAGAATGAAGTTGTAGACATTAAATACTTTGTCTAATATTCCAAGTTAAGAATGAAGTTGTAGACATTAAATACTTTGTCTAATATTCCAAGTTAAGAATGAAGTTGTAGACAATAAATACTTTGTCTAATATTCCAAGTTAAGAATGAAGTTGTAGACATTAAATACTTTGTCTAATATTCCAAGTTGAATGAAGTTGTAGACATTAAATACTTTGTCTAATATTCCAAATTATGATTGAAGTTGTAGATATTTAACACACTGTATAATATTCCAAATTCAGATTGAAGCTATAGACTATTACATCTTTTAATAATATTCCAAGTTAAGATATATTTTACAGACTTGACTGCAATTTTCTTTATTTGTTTCACAAAGTGAACTACATGTACATGTATTTTGCTGGCTTAGAATGAGAAGGTCGTAAGTACTACACGCTTCTTATGAACTTATTTTCATGAAAATCGGAACTTGTCATGTTGACAAAACTTACTTTCGGACAGTTGTTTTCTTGTTCACTCAAAATATTGATTTTTAACAATATTTTCAGAAATGAAGATTGAGAAAGTATTCATAGTTGTTGCCTTATATGCCTTTTTATTCTGATACATGTATTGTCCAAACGTTATTTTTGTAGATATAACGGGCACCTGTTGGAAAAAGGAACAGTGTTATCCATGTTTTGATGGACCTAATAAGGACCGTATAGGAAACATTAACAACATGCCAGTATGTTGTCCCCAGTGTACAAGACATGGCTTGAAGATATCTTGGAACGAGTGTGATTGCAGGAACGGGGACAGTGGTTGATCATTCGTGAAAGCTCGGCCATTTCCGTCAATTCGGAAAATATGACTGGGACTATTGTTTTAACTTAAGTCATACTATTTCAGTTGTCTACTACGATGCTTTGGGACCAAGACCTATAGAAAGGGGTAAACGATAAAAAAAGAACAATCCTTAATTGTTTGTTGGTGTTTCAAGAGTGGGGAATGAAATCAGTAGCTTTTCAGTAAATTTTACAAAGATACATGGCGATAGAAATACTGAAATGGATTGAGACTCTTAAAAGAGGCGTTCCCTATAACTTTGGTCGTTTAAATCGATTCAGGAATATTATACACTAAATGAGAATCATTATTGCTTAAACTCCTTAACTTTGCAACAAAAAGTTCCCATTAATTACCGAGAAAAATGAAAATGGAAGCGATTAATTATAATTGGTGATTTGAATAAATTTTTGACATTATAGAGACATATGTGCGCACACTTTCTTCTGACAAATAAAGATAATTGATATTTCTTTGTACATTTAGCTCCTTTAATGTGATAGTAGAGAAAAATATGCTTGTTATAGGGAATGCCACTTTAATGACTGACTTGAAGGGAACTTGATTCCATACAAAAAGGAAACTTATTAGGGCTGTAACGGTAGGCTCACCTCACGATATGATACGTACCGTCAATTTTTCTAACGGTTCGGTATATTTCGGTATGATACAATATTCTCTAAAAACAGCTTAATTACTACAATTTTAAGTTACAATGAATTTGTTGATTCTATAACAGAAATTATCATGTGGCTATCAACTATTTTAACTGAATTTCGACCATATGAGGCATATATTAACACAATTAAAACGAGTGATGCATGGTAATTATTCATAATCAGAGGGCTTTCAGACATTTTCGTTCTCTGAATATTATTTTGCTCATAAAAAGCTTATATCGAACCGAACCGAAATTTGCAATTCTTGTACTGTGAACAGTGTGGGACTGAAGTCCGCGGTCTTTTGTGTACCGCGGTATACCGTTACAGCCCTAAAACTTATACAATGGGGGTAGAGATACTTGCCTGTATAATGATTTATTTAGGTCAGAGAAGAAACAATGTTTTTGTGGAACAGGAGTATTTTTTAAAAAAAAATTTCAGTGTAAAGAAAATACAATGTTTGGGTACCCTAGATGTAAATTATTAAGTTTATTTGCATGACGTATAAGGTTACTTGGTCATAAAAGACTGAAATTTCAGCCCCTTGGACCCCTGGTTATTTTAATTCAAAACATTTTCATCTTTATTTCTATTATATTTTCTGCTTGTTTAGTAACTGTAGTTTCAGACATTACTATTATTCTGACCATCTGACAAAACAGACACTGAATATTGTAACCAATTATACTTCTGCATCTGTCAAAAAGTGTATACTTATTTTTTGTCGGACACTGTATGTGAGTACAAACATTTCGTAAAATATGTTTTAGCGGCTATTTTGACCTAACTTTATACACATGTACATTACATTTTATATTCATAACAAAGGAATAAACGTTTAAAACTAAATACAGTTTTACGTGTTTCAAAATGTGTTTAATACCAATTGAGATTTTTACAACTGACCTCACGCTTTACACTTTGAATTCTAGAATTTAGTTGACAATTGATATCGTCTAATTTGGGTTGTAATGTGTTTTTTTAAATGTTGCACACAATATGGTTTTGCACATACCAAGGAATTCGTAAGTTTGCAAACGTCTATGTATTCATTTGTTAATGTCCGATAATGAGCCAAAAGCACAGTTATCTCTGTACCAGTATGGTATAAGCCTTTAGAGTTATAGCTATACATAGCTAACGTTATATTGTTGTAAATGTTCTCCGACTTAAAATAATTAAATATTGTATTGTTGACAAGACATCCACTATAGATGTACAACAATCTTCGAGGCGTGACCTCTATAGAGATTGAATACTGAGCGTTTACTAGTCATGCCTCGATGCTTGTTGTAGATCTATAGATATTAACACGTTTACTTACGCAATAATGACACGAAAATGACAAACGTAATTCTGGTTAATACAGATAGTGGAAAAAGACAAAGAAAGCAACTCAGTTGGTGCTAATTACCAAACAATTCTAAAGGCCGCCCGGTATCGTTCCGTGACGGTCGCATACAATACACAGTATAATATGGTATGGTGCTGATCTAAAGTCGCAGCCTCATACCGTAGTGGGGAGCGGTGGCCTAGAGGTTGGGCGCGCGCTTCGGGATCGAGAGGTCCCGGGTTCGATCCCCCTCTGGACCACAGTTTAAAATCTCTGAGCAAGACCCACAGCTCCACTCCACCATGGTGTAAAATGGTACCTGTAAGGGCAGTGTCTATTCCTGGGTGCCGCAGATCGATGTTGGCTGCCACACCACAGGAGAGAAATAGTCTCCCCAGGGAGACACGAGTGTAGGTTTCCATATGTAGCTCAATGACCAGGGGAGTTAAAATGTCAAAGGGTGCTTGAGCGGCCTAACAGCTGAAAGGAGCCCTAGAAAATTGGTAACTTAACTTATATATCATTCAACTCATTCTACAACGATAAGAAGGAGTAAACTTACGTCAGCTTTGGCTTCGGGCTTGAAACTTTCAGTAACAAAGATTCGACCAATGACGTCAGGAAGATTGTTTAGTGCTATATCCGAACATTGGCGCCATCTTGCCACCTGGGTAGAGGTCCCTATGACAACCTGAAACATAAATAGCAGTGATGTCAAGGCCAATATTCAAAATCAGGAAAATTATATGCGGCCAAACATTTAAACCCAACAAGAGACCTTCAATAACATTATTTTTACAAAATATTTTACTATTGTACAATTATGTAAATTTATGAGACTATAAAAAAGAATACATATATGTATTGATTTAAATTCTTTTTTAAGCCGAGCATAGCCTTTATTTGCTTTATTTCTACTGAAACATGGCAGGCATATATATGTACCTCCACCCGGATTCCAAGTCGCTGAATAGGATTTGTCCAGTGGGACCTAGCCTTAAGTTTACATACAAACCATACCTGCCAAGCTTGTTAAATTCAAAATAGGAGTGATGAAACAAAACATGCAAAAGATGCACTTAAATGTGATTTATAAGGGATGATGTAGATGCATAAACAAGGAATGTATTAAGTCTAGTGGCTATAAATATGGGACAGAAGAGCATAATTATGTACCTTTGTTCAAAGTTAGGTAAACTTGAAAATCAGACATTTAAAACGAAAATACGATCTAGGAGCAACTCCACTTTAATAGGAGTACATGGTAGGTATGGTACAAACGGACGTAATTACCTTTTCGAGGTCCTGGAACAAGTCTCTAAATGACTGTGGTAAGAGAGGTATGATGCTGGCTGAGGTCACGTGCCTCCATATTACGTAATTCGCAATCACCCTGAAATAAAGTAAAAAAGTTTCTAGAAATAAAGGTGATATCTACACTTAACCGATTTGGAAACGGAGTTCAGTGCACCGCCAAGAAGTGCACCATCAACCAAAAACTTCAGAGCGTATAAAGTCCTATGCTTCCCGCCAATGAGACACATTGTATTGTAGTAGAAATCTAAAATGGTTACTGCTCAAATAAACAGAATGCAAATATTGAGATTGTACCAAAACTGAAACATGGACTTCTAAGTCGAAAACAAAGACAACAACTTTGGGCAACAACTTTTAACGTGGTCGAAAAAGGCAGTAAGTTTGGGCCAATATTTAATAATCAAAGCAAAAAGGCAGCAACTATGGACAAATACTTTATAAATATGGTCGAAAATGCAACAATTGTGGGAAAATACTATATAAACATGGTCGAAAAATGCAGCAATTTCGGGAAAATACTTTATAAACATGGTCGAAAAATGCAGCAATTTTTGGAAAATACTTTATAAACGTGTTCGAAAAATGCAGCAATTTTGGGAAAAATACTTTATAAACATGGTCGAAAATGCAGTAATTTTGGGAAAATACTTTATAAACATGGTCGAAAATGCAGCAATTTTGGGAAAATACTTTATAATTTAAACATGGTCGAAAATGCAGCAATTTTGGGAAAATGCTTTATAAACATGGTCGAAAATGCAGCAATTTTGGGAAAATACTTTATAAACATGGTCGAAAAATGCAGCAATTTTGGGAAAATACTTTATAAACATGGTCGAAAATGCAGCAATTTTTGACAAATACTTCATAAACATGGTCGAAAATGCAGCAATGTTTGACAAATACTTTATAAACATTGTTAAAAAAGGCAGCAACTTTTGACAAATACGAAAAAAGACGTGGAGTGTAATAAGGGTGTGATTTTAATGAGGTTGAGAAATATGCAACCAAGTAGCTACACGCAACATAAACAACAGAGCACAAAACACACATAATGGGCAGAATAGAAGAACTGCTAAGGATAAGAAAGGTCTACATACCTTGGTGGATATTTTTCTATAATTTCTCCAACTTTCTCTAGATAAGGAGAGGCTGCTGCAATAACTGGTTCAGACATGTTTATTGTAAGTCCAGTACCCTCTAGAATTCCTGTGACAATAGTAGACCAGTCGATCTGAAAGAAAACCTCAAATTGTACCAATCATCATAAGAAAGCACTGACATAGGTAACTACATGTATCATTGATGAAAACAATTTGAAAACGAAAAAAATGTAAAAGAAAAATATAAATTTTCAAAAAAATATTTTTCTTTTTTTTTTCGTTTTCAACGATACAGTTATCTATGATCACGAACACATCCAACCCGAAATCACCGATAAATTGCTGGCGTAAAATGAGAAGGAAATAAGTTAAAAATCGATATTTAAAGAAAACAAGAAATAACTGTCTGAAAATTACGATTTTTCTTATTTTAGGAAATACTAACTGTTTTAATAATAATAATAATAATAATAACTTTATTTAACGAAGGTTATACACATTAAGTTAATACATTTTATGTATGAACTTATTTACAACATGGCCTTCTAATTTGCATATATAAACACAATTCAGTACAAATAAAGGACACAAATACAAATCAATAAATAAAACAAAATCACATGTACACCCGACAAACACTATGAAAAACATACATACAACTAATAATATCTCTTTCAATTTGATAGAAACATATCGATGATTTTAACATTTAAATTTTACAATAGTATGGCATAAAAATGTGGCATTTAAAGAGTACTTGTCATTGTATCAGGTTAGGTTTGCATCTGTATAAACAGCAAGTGTCTTTTAAATTTAGTTTTGAATACTTTTAAACGAGCCACATTTCTAATATCCATTGGAATCGTATTCCATATTTGTGTGCTAACATAGCTAAATGTGTCTTTAAGATATTTGGTTCTAGCTTTCAAAGGAACAAGATCAGTTCGAGCTACAGAACGGAGATTTTAATTAGTGTTATTTGAAAAAACGATACTTTCTGACAAATATGTTGGCACTAACTTGTGTTTGCATTTATATACCATTAATCCTATGTGATAAACGCATCGATTTTCAAATGTCAGCCAATTTAATTCTTGAAAAAGTTCTTCTGACCCTGATTTTACTGGTTTGTTCATTATTATTCTTGCGGATCTCTTTCGTAGTTTAGAAATTTTGTTTATATCAGCTTTTGAATGTACGCCTTTACCCCACACAGTACAACAGTAGTCAAACGATGACATAATGTATGCATTGTAAAACAGCTTCTTCATGTCACTGTTCAAATAATATATAATATGTCTCGAGAGAGACAATTTAGAATTCAGGTTACAACATACTTTGTTAATTTGATAACTCCAAGACAAAGTGTTGTCAATGTATACGCCAAGCATTTTTTTAATTGAAACATTTTCTATTAAAACCCTTTAACATATAGGTCTAAATGTGCCGTTTTTACCTTATGCTTTGTAGCTATAAACATACATTTGATTTTTGTTGGATGCAATGTCATATTGTTAACTGTACACCAGTTACAGATATTGGTAAGTCCGTTTTGTAGATTGTTTTCAACAGTCTTTAAACAGGCATTTGAATCAAATAGGGTTGCATCATCTGCATATAAGTCAACATTTACGGAATTCGATATAGTAGCTAAATCATTAATGTATAGAAGAAACAGGAGTGGGCCCAGAATACACTTAAACGAATTTCTAATTGGCCACCCTAAAAAAATATTATATTATGCGATATATTCAATCAATTTTCTGAAATTTTGGTTATTTTCATTCCATGCAATTATCTATCGATTTCAAGAAATAAATTAGGCATGCATGTATAAAGTCATCCATGCGGAACCGTTAGTGCAAAATAGCTTACGTGCACGTGGTTCACGTGCCCGACATGTTTGATTTTTGAAATTAGTCAGAATGTATTCTCTGTCGATTGGCTTTTAATTAAAAGTATTGATACTGGCGAGAATAAGTAATATGGAGCGCGCTGGGGCTGTTAGAATGTCGAGTACCAGCACCAAAATCCAGACATGTACGTCAAAACATCATTTTGAAAAAAGCGATATTTATGATAACGTGGGGTTTAGTTCGAATTACTGCGAGAAACATATTTTCTATCCATAAATTGGACAGTATCAGGTTTCGATTATTTGTATTCTTCTAAAAGCATTTTTTAAAAACTAACCTATAAAAAACACGTGGCTAATCAGAAATTCGTTCAATGCTTGCATGCATCTGACGTCATGAGCGCGTTCCACATGGCTCATTTTCACAAATTATAGTGTTTTAAGAAAAGTCAGTCAACAGGGAACAAATTTATACCAAGAACGATACTATTCCAAGCTGTGCATGAGACTAACGTGCAAAAAATCAATTTCGCACCAACCGTTACGCATGGATGATTTTGCACATGAATACGACATTTCTTTCGGGAAATCGATAAATTAGTGCGTGGAATGAACAAATAATACAACCTTACATTGATTGATATAATATATCAGATAATATAATATTTTTTAGGGTGGCCAATTAGAAATTCGCTTAAGTGTAGACCCTTTAGGAACTCCGGATTTTATAGTTAGTAGTTTCGAATCGTTGTTGTTATCTTTAATCGTTTGTTTACGATTACTCAAATAAGATTCAAAGAATTTAACACTTGTATCAGAAAAGTGATACAACTTAAGTTTATGCAATAGTATTTGATGATCAACGAGATCGAATGCTTTTCTTAAGTCTAAAAACACAGCTCTTACATACTTTCCTGAATCTATATCCTTTAACCACGAATCAATTGATCGTGTTAATGCCGTTTGGCAAGAGTGTTGTTTTCTAAACCCAGATTGTGTAACGTGTAATATATTAGTTCTTTTAAAGTATGCTTGTAGTTGGTTTGCTATGTGCCGTTCAATAATTTTTGAAAGAGTTGGCAAAATCGAAATAGGACGATAATTGTTAGGGTCAGTTTTTTCACCACCCTTATGGATTGGGATTACAATTGCTTCCTTAAAAGCATCAGGAAATACGGGTAACGTGCGTATCTTCGTTGAGTCTCAGCAGGTACTAATGCTTTCAAAAAAAGTTATTTCCGGTCAAAAATTTCAGGCAGTTTTCCGAGGTGAATGGTCATTGGAATATAAAAAAATAGTAAGCTGTAAACAGTTGAGCCTATCGTTCTCTTTCAATTACTTATCATTTTTGGTCAACATGATGACAAGTCCCGATTTTCATTATAAGTTCGATAAGCATGCATGAATCACAACCATAACAACCAGAAAACGACATATTTCACACCAGCTTCCTCAGATCGAGTTTCCCAGGACCTAATATTTAATGTCACAAATCTTTTACTTTAAAAGTACAACATGAATGTCTATTACTTTCTTATGTATCACAAACCTCGACATTTGGAACATTTATAACATATCCATATCCCTATTAGAAAATAATGTAATAAAAATGGGTATATGGAAATCGGACAGGGAAAGGAGGCTTCAACTTAAGCAGCCGAGCACAGAAAGCAGTAACACCACAACACAACAACTCGCAACACCGTCCACCTACAACCCGAAATACAAAGAAGTACATATAAATGAGCCGTTCTCCAGGAAAACCGGGCTTATTGACAAAATTGTGAAAATGTTGATAATTATATGGTTAGAAAAGAGACTCTTGTGAACAGTTTCTGAACATTTGAACAAATTATTCCATTAACTTACAAAGTTAAAGACTTTTTAAACCAACCACTACCGCCTACTTTATGAGTGACGTCGCGAACGTCATTATCTACGTTTTTGACGTAACGTTACGCGGCATTTCAATGATTCAGTATCTGATACATTTTTGACGTAAACTTTTAAAATTGTGGCAAATTTTATAATCATATTTTAATAAAACGTGTTCAGTTTGTGAGTATTTACTTCCAGAGAAAAATAGCAAGTTTTTTTAGCCACTTAACCCTTGTTTTCCGTGATATGAGTTATTTTTAGAAATCGATCACCATAGCAACAACATACTTTACTTTAACACAATTTTAAAGAAAATTTGAAGCTAATGGATAGTACTATTCTATTCAATTACTTAAATATGAAAACAAAATACACGATTTTTTCTCATTTTAGACATTTTTCTAAGTCTTATTGCATACTGACAATGCAATGTCATTAAGACCGGTTTTCCTGGAGAACGGCTCAAATTATTTCGCCCTACTACGACAAATGAACTATATTTAACACAACACACATTACAGGGTAGACGCCAAGTGTTATTTTGATGGCTTAGAATGAGAAGGTCGCAAGTTCAAAATCGCTATTTTTTTTAACACAAAAAAACTGTCTAAAATTTACTCTCTGTACTTATTGTAAAACAAGCTTTTACAACTTCATTTTGGTCAACAGGACAATTTCCGATTTTCATGAAGATAGGCTCATAAAAGGCGCCGTATGGTGTAGATTTTAAATATGTATCAGTCTTATAAGATCATAGGTGGTGCTTACTACCTTTCCACTCTAAATCAGAGGTTTGGCTTGGCATGGTTACTGTGTCTTGGCTGCGTTTCATTTGGTTTCATGCAATGACCACTATTCTATAATATCTTTGTGAAATTGGGTCATCCTGCATTTTTTCGACGGGGACTTGGACTTTTAATTGTTTCTTTTGCTTATGTGTGGGCGTTGCTCAGTGTAGTTGTGTTGTGGTGTTTCTGATTTCTGTGCTCGGCTGGTTAGGTTGAGTGCGTCCTTCCCTGCCTGATTTTCTCATACCTATTGGCTGTGTTCTAACAGTAATTCGTGTACATTCGTTACAACTACGTGCATATAAGCAAAGATGCTACTTGTATTCGAATGAACAGTTATGCTGCTGAGTTTTGAGATGTACTTACCCCAATGAATTTATTTGCAAGCTCACCAAGGACTACGAGGTTATAAGAAAGTTCTGTATCTCTTAAAGCCAATGACGTCATTGATATCTGAAATAAACACACACGTTTCATTCATTTCCAGTACTCATTACTTAACAGAAACCTACGAAGTTGATTAAATATATGTGTAGGTGTCAAAGAACACTGTGCTTAGTGACGAAAACGTGAAAATCGCAATAAAAACTATTATAATCAGTTCCAGGAAGGTTGAGCAAAATCTGATATCCAATTACGCATTACTGTGAACATACTGAAAAGGAACTGTAAAAAATATTTTATTCCATTGGGACAAACTTTCGTGTTTTTTGTCGGAAAAGGACCATTTTTTGCGGACGTAATTTCAAGGATATATTATATAATATCCACTAAGTTCGATACTACAGAATCACTATTATTCGTGGCGGATTTAATCTCATGGTTGAGGTATGATATCCACGAAATCCATGAAACTAAACTTCCGACGAATATTTATGATTTTACAGTAGTATTAACAGTATTCACCAATATTTCGTACATTAGCAAGTTCAATCTATCAGATTTGATCCTTTACAAACTATCACGGCAAATATTTCATTCATTAGCAAGTCCTAATTTATCAGAATTGATCCTTTACAATCTATCAAATAGTTCATACATTAGCAAGTTCAATCTTTCAGATTTTTTTTATCCTATACAAACTTTCAAATATTTCATACATTAGCTAGTTAAATCTATCAGATTTGATCCTAAACAAAATATCAAATATTTCGCACATTAGCTTGTTCTATTTATCAGTTTTTATCATATACAAACTACTGTTAAATCCTTAATTTGCGTGCGGATTAAATTTCGAGGATTTCGTGGTTCAACTTCCACCTCAAAATTTAAATTTCCACCAATGATCTTTGTGTTAAACTTTTTATTACCTGAAATGCAATATCCACGAATTAAAGTCCACTCGAAATGGTATTATTTACCAAAACCACGAAATTAAATGATTTTACAAAATTTAAATATAAAATATTTCTTACATTAGCAAGTGCAATCTCCATATCAACGACGTTTTCAGCATCTTGAGTAGCTGTTGCAGGATCGGCACCAAACATTACAGCACTTTGTTCTAGAAACGTCCTGTACGCTATAATAACTGGATCATCACGGCCGCGTAGAAAGTAGTCCCTCGATGGTAAACCCAACGCCGGTTGACTTATCTGCAATAATCTTATGATATTAATTCCAGCATTTCGCCATCAAGTATATGCAGGTTTTTCTTATGCTATTCCCATCAAGGAACATATTCGGCTGTGTGGAATGTCATATATCGCTGGCTTAGAACCAGAAGGTCATAACTACAAAATCGATATATTGAGAAAACAAGAGAAAAATGTCTGTAATTTACTCATTACCTATGGTAAAACACGTTTTTAAAACTTCATTTTGGTCAACATGACAATTTCAGATTTTCATGAAAATATGCTCATAAGAAGCGCCTTGTGAAGCAGATTTCAAATATGTATGAGTCTTTTAAGATCGTAAGTATGGTTCTAAGCCATCGATATGTCGTTCCGATACGGCTGCTGGTGTATTCTAGATTATGTTCCAATGCTCCCTCCTGCAGCCCCTACATTGCCCTATTTGACACCAGAATTATATCACTGATGCAGTGGGATCAACATATACAGAGGGGGGATCACGTGATGGTTGCATTTCGGTTTTTCTAATGGCGGCGCCCATGTCAAATAGGTAATTTGCTACTTTCTGTCTTTTTTCTTCGATATGTTTACATATTGTACTGACCATGTTCTGGCCAACAACCTCCGGTTTCCATTGATATCTTGCTTTTGGTTTTATGTGCCGTAGTTTTTGTGTTTACCCTGTGCACAATTTCGAATCGATGACTTTCTGTAATGAAAACCGCGATTGCATTGGGTCTAAACGTAAAAAAGTCACGTTTTTTTTCTCAAATACTGGATTTATCCAGATTATAATCGATCGTATATGTTCTCATTGAGCAACATAGTATCTGTGTCCTATCTGTTCAGCATTTAGAGGCATTTTTACGATTTTATTCGAATTAATGAATAATGATTGCATTGGGAAACATATTTTTCATGGTTTCATTGAGTACTAAGCAGTACCACATAATCGAGAAGTTATGCATGCGATGTTTACTGTTGTCGTTGTCATTTAAAATATTTAATAATAAAAATATAATTTATAATACTCACATTGAAGTGCTATGTCAAATAATATATCATATACAGGTATTCGGTCTTTTCCACACAATTTATAAGACATTCATGTAGCATGCGTTCAGTGCTGTATTAATTATGCATATTATCTTCTTTTCAGTTTCTAAAGACATGTCGTGAAAGATAAGTAACCTTCGACCATTGTTTTGGCACAGTAGCGAGCTAGGTAGACGGCACTCCAACTAGAACACCAATCAAACACAAGATCGGGAAAACGAAAGCTAGAAAAAAAACACTGTTTAGTCACCATTCTAAGCGGCACATCTGTATCTGAAGTCGCCTTCTGTTAAAGGTCTAAATCTCTTAGAACCTTATTTTGTTCCAACAAAGAGTTCACCAAATTAAAGTGAACACAATGTCTCTGAGGAAGTCAGTAATTAATCAGGGAACTATAATGTGAAACTACTGGCAGTAGACGAAGGTATATGTGAGTTCGGATTTGAACCATTGTGCGATGATGACAATGACGATCGGACTGTTGAATCGGTATACATGTATTAAAGTCACTATTAAAATAAGCTATAACTCGACAACAGGCACAACGGCATGATTCACTCGTTAACAATGATGAGACTGAATATATAATTTCATTAAATGCGACACCTGTAGTGTCGAATTGAATTCAGGAACAGCATTTAGGACGATAAAGGTGGTACGGTGGTCGAGCGGATAGCCTGCTTGACTGCTGATCGAGAGGTCCCGGGTTCGATCCTCGGCCGGGGCACTTGATCATTTCTGAAACGCTTTTCTGTGTTTCCCACCTAACTAGAGATGAACTGGTTAGCAACCCAGAGGTAGTCTCGCGTGTATCGGTGCTATACACCGGGCACGTTAAAGAACCAAGATGTCACTTCGGAAAGAGCTAGGGCATCTCGCCCGGATACCTTGTATCACACCACTATCTCTTCCACCTGCTGTCCCTTCAGCAAAAACACAGGACCCCATTGGAAATAAGTGCTTGCACTTTCATGGGTTATCCTTGACCGAGAGGTTTAAATAATTACAGACGATACGGGTATGCACAAGGGCGAAAAGGAACGCGTGTTAACTACTAGTGTACCGTACAGACATAAACGTGAAACTAAGCATGTATGAGTAAACTTTTGATAGATTGTTAGTTTGATCTCGTTCTTTGATACTGTTTTAATATTGCATAATCTGTGATTGCATTTTAGCTCACTTGTGCACAAAATAAAGGCCCACTATGAGTACTTGTACATAGTCGCTAGTTGTTCTACGCCTCTTCGTCGAAAAATTGTTGTATGTGTTAGTTGCTTGTGAATAATGATCAACGCGTATGTCTTTGCCCACTTTTCACATTTAGCTACGGTGAGCGACATAGGGTCATATCAACATTTAATGATTAATAGCAGGGGCACTGCTTTATCATATTACTTACGGAATTCGTAAACTTACGTTCAAATTTCAATTCTGTATTATTTTTAACGACTGCGAATTGGGGGACATATATTGTGTGAGGGAGTTCTTTAACTGAATGTTTATTATTATACCAGTTCCATTTACCACATTTGAAAGTTGTAAAATTACTATCACACATTTTAATTTGATCGTAAGTTTAAGATTTGCGTAAATACTTTGGTAAAACCGTGCCAGGGTCCCTAGAATAGCGCACGAGGAATTGTTTAATACTGAAAACCACTTGCATTTGAATTGCTTTATTTAACTCACCAAAATATTTGATCTTTATTACTAGTCATCAGTGTGGACATACTAGATCTATGTTATGTGGTATGTGACGAAGATGCACCAGTATAATTATATAAAGGGGAAATTAGACAGACGACTCTTCCCAATAGGCGGGAATTTGACAACCTTATCGACTCCAAGTCCCTGGGAATAGACTTCGGTCCGGTTCCAAGACTCGGGAATTACTACATGATTACGTGTCCCATTCCGGGGATTTAGACAGTATGTGAGGATTTAGACATGGGTGTTGCTCATTCTAACCTTGAGTGTCGAGAAAGTCTCGTTAAAATCGGTCAAAGAATCCAATACTTACGGTTGTTATAACTTTGTGGGCACTTTTGTGTTTTAAAGTCAAACATTATGCCTCATACCACATGGTTTGTCTCACTGTAACATCAATCCAATTGTGTATACTTTTACATTAACACAGGCATGACATGAATCGAAGTATAGTGAGACTTGCCTTGGACCTTGTGTATCAGTACAATGTGATGTCCTTTTATATATTGTTTCTGTAATTTATTGAATGTAAAAGCATACATATGGTTCACATTATTTGTTTTCAGTTTTTAATAACACAAGTAGTGTTTATAATCATATTTTCAAAACAAAAACATATACCAATTTTTCATAAACAATAAAAATATGCCTTAAAAAGGGTGTCCTTTTATTTATTGATAAAATAGCTCAACAAATGTATGTATATCCGGAACGACAAAGTTTAATACAGATGACTGGGAGCTGAAATGCCCCCTATCGGCCATTTGCAGATACTTTCTCAATGGTTCTTGAAACCATCAATACAATTTACCAAAGACCTAAATTACACAGATTGTGTCAAGTCTCATGATATCTCGTGGCAGGTCTTCTGAAATCTCGCGAAATCTCGTCTGTTTTTAATACCTTATATCTCATGTTCTAATATACTTATGAAAAAACTAATCATTCTATGCAATAGATTTATTATTCAGCTTTAAAATGATGCCTCATTTATTGAAATAATTCAATTAATAAAACAGTAGACCCGGAAGAGCCAGACCTACTCTTATTTTCATCAAATTAATGTAAATTCCAAGTTTATCAGAAAATACCTGATTTGCCTCATTCAAATCCTAATTTTCTGTATTTTATAAGAGGTAGACAAAATGAGCTACTGTATATAGTAGAAGAAAATGATCTCTTCAAATTGACACATTGTCCATTAAAATTGGATGACTAAAATAGTTTAATGCACAATAACTGACTCTGCTGCCTGTTATTTTGCATTTGCTCTTAATTGTCAGTGGAGTGTCCAATCTGTGTAATTTAGGTCTTTGAATTTACGAAACGTTGCCCAAATATCCTCCAATCCAGTTTCCAAAACCACTTCGTCTTCTCCATGTACCTCAAGTTTTGTTGTAGATGAAAAGCAAAACCAGTCAGTTTCCTCATCCGTCCGAAGAAGAAAAGCTATGCTTTGGAGTGGAAACTGCTTGCTGGCGACGAGTTCAATACTTCCGTTTGGTTATAGTACCGATACTTTAAAGTCACATTATTGCTCCCACAACTTTTTTCTCCGATTATTCATTACATACAATGAATTATGCAACCATTAGGCTGTTTCTTTACAAATGACCAATACTCGACGACGTAATGTTCACTACATAATTATGTCTAAATAGTAGACCATGTATCGTATTTAGCAAATTGTGTGATGAACAAAATACTCATTTTGCAAGGGTTGCTCCTCTTAGACTTTAAATCATACACCATCAGGATGTTTTATTACATTTTCTTCCATCATATGGTGTTTTCCACATTTGGGAATCATCTAAAGTGCCCAAATTGCATCATTCTGCAGAGAAGTTACAAAGTTAAAGCTTATTAAAATAGTGACTTTAATATACCGATTCAACAGTCTGAGCGTCGTTGTTATCATCGCACAATGGTTCAAACCCCAACTCACATATACGTTCGTCTACTGCCAGTAGTTTCACATTATAGTTCCCGGATTAATTGCTGACTTCCTTAGAGACATTGTGTTCACTTTTATTTGGTGAACTCTTAGTTGGAAACAAAATAAGGTTCTAAGAGATTTAGACCTGTAACAGAAGGCGACTTCAGATAAAGATGTGCTGCTTGGAATGGTGACTTAACAGTGGTTTTTTCTAGCTTTCGTTTTCCCGATCTTGTGTTTGATTGGTGTTCTAGTTGGAGTGCCGTCTATACCTAGCTCGCTACTATGCCAAATATATGGTCGAAGGTTACTTTTCTTTCTCGACATGTCTTTAGAAACTGGAAATAAGATAATATGCATAATTAAAACAGCACAGAATGCATGCTACAGGAATGTCTTATAACTTGTATGGAAAAGACCGACTACCTGTATATGAAATATTATTTGACATAGCACTTCAATGTGAGTATTATAAATTATATTTTTATTAAATATTTCAAATGACAACGACAACAGTAAACATCGCATGTATAACTTGTCGATTATGTGGTATTGCTTAGTACTCAATGCAACCATGAATAATATGTTTCCCAATGCAATCATTATTCAATAGTTCGAATAAAATCGTAAAAATGCCTCTAAATGCTGAACAGATAGGACACAGATACTGTATTGTTCAATGAGAACATATACGATCGATTATAATCTGGATAAATCCAGTATTTGAGAAAAAAACGTGACTTTTTTGCGTTTAGACCCAATGCAATCGCGGTTTTCATTACAGAAAGTCATCGATTCGAAATTGTGCACAGGGTAAACACAAAAACTACGGCACCTTCAGCCAAAAGCAAGATATCAATGGAAACCGGACGTTGTTGGCCAGAACATAGTCAGTATAATATGTTAACATATCGAAGAAAAAAGACAGAAAGCAGCAAATTACCTGTTTGACATGGGCGCCGCCATTAGAAAAACCGAAATGCAACCATCACGTGATCCCCCCTCTGATATAACGTCATATTACTGCACATTTTTGCAAAAATTAGGACAAATAAACAGCCGAAATATAATATTAACCTTATTTTGTTACAAAGATCTTACAAGTATATAATTCACTGGATTAGAATTAGAAGGTCGAAAGTGCCACTAACGGTCTAATACGACAAATGCATATTTGAAATTTACATTGCAAGGTGCTTCTAATGAGCCTTTTTGAAAAAAAATCGGAAGTAGTCATTTTGTATCACTATAAAAAGACTGTTTTTTTTGTTTTCTCAAAATATTGATTTTGTAGTTACGACCCTCTCATTCTAAGCCAGCACAATAATAATAATAATAATAATAATAAAGACTTTATTTTACGAGGAACCTTATTTGACAATGATTAACGACTCTTCGTCGTACCTTGATTGAGTGTTTGGTCGAATTTTTGTCGTCAATTACAACTCCTATACTTAGAATGGCTGTTCCTTCACCAGCTGTAGAATAGGACTTGAGAAAGAGATTCTCAAAGCTGTATGCATTGATATCCCAGGAACCTCCTGGTTGGGTCATCAACACTGGCCAACCACCCAAACTTTCCGTCACCTGGTATAAGTACGCCATGCCTGCATCTTCAATCATTGCTGTAATGTTTACAATGATACCGACTTTATTTTCTGTGGATTACATAATTGGCTGATAGGATATTGGGTGACCAATTTTCATTATGGTCCACAATGATTAACAACACACATAAAATATCCAATAACTTATTGACTTAATTACTTAGTTACGGAAAAAACATGCACTGTGTTCAGTCCGTTCAAAGTTAATTAATTATGGTTGTAAACATTAGCTCGTCCGTCAGGTAAACTATACTTATCTAGGTTTAACTGGGTATATGTACGCGATATACCTAGGTTAAAACGGTACTGTCGCTATTCTTTCGAATGGGATAGTTCCCTCATTTGTATTACTTATTGAATCGACAGTAGATATGTGTATGTTATGGAAACAACTTTAATTATTTCAAATATGAAACCTAAAGACAAGAAGGTTTTGATTTAAGCTCACCATAATCATTATCAAAGACAGACGAAGCCTTCGCTTCCTGATAAAATAAGTGTAAAAAATTTATTTCACCATCTAATATATTGAAACAGACAGATACTGTCATTTGGATTAATGAAGTGTTTAGTGTTATAACGCCCGTTCACTGGAAAATCTGCCAACGCCGGTCCCAAGCCCGGATGGAAAAAAGAGGGTTCATTGGGGTTGTGCGCAGGGCTAGCGATCCTGCCACGTAAAAAAGAGATGTAGCTACAGAAACCGAAACCAATGAACACACTCGTGCACTGACACAGGCAAACAATTAAAGTCTGTCATCTGGGTTATTTACTTACTTTCATTGACACATGACTGGTAGAATGTCTTTGCTTTGACAATCGCTTCTAGTTCTCCTGGATGGACATCTTGCTCTAACAATGCTGAAATATTGAGGTATAGCTTAGCCACATTAACACGAGCCAGACCTATTGAGTACCATAATTTAACAGTCGATATAGTGTCAACCTTTACAACACCGATCATATGTTTTCACAATTGGGGAGTATCACGATGACGCTCGAGATGTAATACAAACACAAATCTTAAATACCGATATTGCACGATTTGCTTGCGGAAATTGATATATTCAAAGCAAAAACCCTGTAATATATTCTTGCATAAAGGTCAAGCTCAGGTCAAAACAGCCAAGCTATATAAATTATAAAATCAGCAGCGGGCTTGTGTTTGTCATCTCATTTTTGAAGAGCGCTTCTTCACCAAGCAGGAAAAAAACGGAGAAAACTACACATATCAGGCGATTTCAAATAAGTTGTTTTCATCATTCATTATTGATATCACAATAGCACTCGCTGGACAAAATTATAAAGATGCCACAGGACATATAAATTATATATCTAGATACTCGTTTAAGGCAATATTACAATTTTGAACTTCAAAGGTACCATCCAAACGATCGGAAAGCAATCAGAAAGCTGACGTAGATATGTGATCTTATGGTGATAAAAAATTATAAAACATGCAGACTAGCGCTACATGTATTCCTAGTAAAGCAAAACGGTAAAACGATTATAGTATCCAATCATTTTAAATCTTTGTCATTAAAAAACATTTTTGATCAAATTTTAATGACCCCAGAACATCACATATCGCTGGCTTAGAATGAGAAAGTCGCAAATACAAAATTGATGATTTTGAGAAGTCAAGAAAAAACGGTCTGAAATTTACTCTTTACTTATGGAAAAATAAGCTTTAACAACTTCATTATGGTCAACATGACTAGTTCCGATTTTAATAAAAATAGACTCATAAGAAGTGCCTTATGATGCAGGTTTCAAATATGAATCGGTCTTATAAGGTCGTAAGTCTAGTAGTTACGACCTTCTCCTTCTAAGCCAGCGATATGACGTGATGGTCGGAAACCACGTGATCAAAGACTAGATAACGATAGACCGATCTATAAGTCGCACCCATATCCACACGTAAATCAAACGAACAGATTGTGGCAACCGTTACAAAGTTCAGATCTTTTGTTAAAGATAATGACAAATCTTACAAAAAAGAGACAGCACATAAAACATTACATAAAATAACATGTAACGATCACGTGGTTTTGAATCACGTGATTCCGAGAAACTGTTTTGATTGGAGCAGAAATAAAAGGCGGAGTTTAAGTTGTGCGTCGATGGAGATGCAACTTACATTACAACTTGTTCCAGAGAATAAAAAAGCATCGTATTACCGTCGTATCGATACATGGACTACACGATGATTAGGCTTACAAATTCATATTTATGTTTTCGATTGTTATGCACAATAAGTTTGATATGTCTAGATAATATCTCCGCGGTAGAGTGGAGGAGCACATATCTTGAAGCGTATTATAAGTTGGTCATTCTTCCGAGTTCGATGTTAACAGATGAAAACATTGTTTCTGAGCAAAGGTATGCAGCGACTGTTATGTCGTGTGTGTTGTTTTGTGCCAAGAAGGAATGGGATTCGCTGTACTACAGCCAAAACGAGAAGGTATGTTATTGTAATAACGACATAGACGCCAAACTGACCCCGGCTGATCCAACTGCGCTTGAGGAAACGGATTATGCTCCTTACGAAATGGAATATGGTGTTGGTGAAATGGAATATGGTGTTGGTGAAATGGAATATGGTCTTGGTGAAATGGAATATGGTCTTGGTGAAATGGAATATGGTGTTGGTGAAATGGAATATGGTGTTGGTGAAATGGAATATGGTCTTGGTGAAATGGAATATGGTGTTGGTGAAATGGAATATGGTCGTGGCGAAATGGAATATGGTCTTGGTGAAATGGAATATGGTCTTGGTGAAATGGAATATGGTGTTGGTGAAATGGAATATGGTCTTGGTGAAATGGAATATGGTGTTGGTGAAATGGAATATGGTCGTGGCGAAATGGAATATGGTGTTGGCGAAATGGAATATGGTGTTGGTGAAATGGAATATGGTCTTGGTGAAATGAAATATGGTGTTGGTGAAATGGAATATGGTGTTGGTGAAATGGAATATGGTCTTGGTGAAATGGAATATGGTCTTGGTGAAATGGAATATGGTCTTGGTGAAATGGAATATGGTCTTGGTGAAATGGAATATGGTCTTGGTGAAATGGAATATGGTCTTGGTGAAATGGAATATGGTCTTGGTGAAATGGAATATGGTCTTGGTGAAATGGAATATGGTCTTGGTGAAATGGAATATGGTCTTGGTGAAATGGAATATGGTCTTGGTGAAATGGAATATGGTCTTGGTGAAATGGAATATGGTCTTGGTGAAATGGAATATGGTCTTGGTGAAATGGAATATGGTCTTGGTGAAATGGAATATGGTCTTGGTGAAATGGAATATGGTCTTGGTGAAATGGAATATGGTCTTGGTGAAATGGAATATGGTGTTGGTGAAATGGAATATGGTCTTGGTGAAATGGAATATGGTGTTGGTGAAATGGAATATGGTGTTGGTGAAATGGAATATGGTGTTGGTGAAATGGAATATGGTCTTGGTGAAATGGAATATGGTCTTGGTGAAATGGAATATGGTGTTGGTGAAATGGAATATGGTCTTGGTGAAATGGAATATGGTCTTGGTGAAATGGAATATGGTGTTGGTGAAATGGAATATGGTCGTGGCGAAATGGAATATGGTGTTGGTGAAATGGAATATGGTGTTGGTGAAATGGAATATGGTCTTGGTGAAATGGAATATGGTCTTGGTGAAATGGAATATGGTCTTAGTGAAATGGAATATGGTCTTGGTGAAATGGAATATGGTCTTGGTGAAATGGAATATGGTCTTGGTGAAATGGAATATGGTCGTGGCGAAATGGAATATGGTGTTGGCGAAATGGAATATGGTGTTGGTGAAATGGAATATGGTCTTGGTGAAATGGAATATGGTCTTGGTGAAATGGAATATGGTCTTGGTGAAATGGAATATGGTCTTGGTGAAATGGAATATGGTCTTGGTGAAATGGAATATGGTCTTGGTGAAATGGAATATGGTGTTGGTGAAATGGAATATGGTGTTGGTGAAATGGAATATGGTCTTGGTGAAATGGAATATGGTCTTGGTGAAATGGAATATGGTCTTGGTAAAATGGAATATGGTCTTGGTGAAATGGAATATGGTCTTGGTGAAATGGAATATGGTGTTGGCGAAATGGAATATGGTCTTGGTGAAATGGAATATGGTCTTGGTGAAATGGAATATGGTCGTGGCGAAATGGAATATGGTGTTGGCGAAATGGAATATGGTGTTGGTGAAATGGAATATGGTCTTGGTGAAATGGAATATGGTCTTGGTGAAATGGAATATGGTGTTGGTGAAATGGAATATGGTCTTGGTGAAATGGAATATGGTCTTGGTGAAATGGAATATGGTGTTGGTGAAATGGAATATGGTCTTGGTGAAATGGAATATGGTGTTGGTGAAATGGAATATGGTCTTGGTAAAATGGAATATGGTCTTGGTGAAATGGAATATGGTCTTGGTGAAATGGAATATGGTCTTGGTGAAATGGAATATGGTCTTGGTGAAATGGAATATGGTGTTGGTGAAATGGAATATGGTCTTGGTGAAATGGAATATGGTCTTGGTGAAATGGAATATGGTGTTGGTGAAATGGAATATGGTCGTGGCGAAATGGAATATGGTGTTGGTGAAATGGAATATGGTCTTGGTGAAATGGAATATGGTGTTGGTGAAATGGAATATGGTCGTGGCGAAATGGAATATGGTGTTGGTGAAATGGAATATGGTCTTGGTGAAATGGAATATGGTGTTGGTGAAATGGAATATGGTGTTGGTGAAATGGAATATGGTCTTGGTAAAATGGAATATGGTCTTGGTGAAATGGAATATGGTCTTGGTGAAATGGAATATGGTCTTGGTGAAATGGAATATGGTCTTGGTGAAATGGAATATGGTCTTGGTGAAATGGAATATGGTCTTGGTGAAATGGAATATGGTCTTGGTGAAATGGAATATGGTCTTGGTGAAATGGAATATGGTCTTGGTGAAATGGAATATGGTCTTGGTGAAATGGAATATGGTCTTGGTGAAATGGAATATGGTGTTGGTGAAATGGAATATGGTGTTGGTGAAATGGAATATGGTCGTGGCGAAATGGAATATGGTCTTGGTGAAATGGAATATGGTGTTGGCGAAATGGAATATGGTCTTGGTGAAATGGAATATGGTCTTGGCGAAATGGAATATGGTGTTGGCGAAATGGAATATGGTCTTGGCGAAATGGAATATGGTGTTGGCGAAATGGAATATGGTCTTGGTGAAATGGAATATGGTGTTGGCGAAATGGAATATGGTCCTGGCGAAACGGGTGATGTTCCTAGCGAAATAGTGTACGGTTATACTGTTGCGTCACTCCAAGTAAGCATGTTTTGTTTGTTGTCGGAGATTCTGTAAAATCCTTTATAGTTACCGCAAAGACTGTATGTACGTAACGAGTGAAGAGTAAATATGGTCCTTGCCGCCATGAAATTATGCTCTACAGCTTGTCTTTGTTGTGCATGTAGTACTTCTGTTTCTGTTAATGGTTACCTCTGACTTAGTGTCGTATTTACCTGTCTTGTTTAAATCCCATGTCATAAATGTTTACGGGGTCCGTTCTAATGGAATAATTAC
The DNA here is from genome assembly GCA_963678985.1 of Spisula subtruncata. Taxonomy (NCBI): domain Eukaryota; kingdom Metazoa; phylum Mollusca; class Bivalvia; order Venerida; family Mactridae; genus Spisula; species Spisula subtruncata. The sequence goes on from OY787669.1 coordinate 1,536,947, forward strand.
ATGTAGTTTTATTTCTTAACATTTACATTTATTATCTTATCTGGTTCGTTTATAACTTAATAATTATGTATCTGTAGAGTTACGGATGTATTTTTTGTTAAATACCATATTGCGTACTTTCATCCCCTATCCATCCATACCATAAATTCGTTAACCTATTTTCTTTTTATTAGTACACATTTTTTGCTGATGCATGCTTTTCTATTTTACAGTGACCTTTAAAACTTTTTAGAACCTTTCGACAGCTAAATACTAGGACTATTCGCTATTGAAGCTGAACTTTAAACTTTAAACGGTTTAATTGCATGTTATCCTTTAGTCACAGGCTGTTGTATCAAATATTTAGATTTTATATATAAATAAAGATTTCTTTATTTATATATAAACTCTAAATATTTGATACAACAGCCTGTGCCTTTAGTTGCAGGTTAGGCATTGTGTCGTGTGATTGAATATTTCGCTTTTTATGTTTTCTCTGTTAGTTGGATTCAGTTGAGTGCTTCCTTCTTTCTCGGATATGTCATTATCCTTTTCATGTGTCTACAAATTCCTCTACACTGAGGTATGACATCCAACCGCACCAAGAGGACTGCTTTGCTCACTATGAAAATGGGTACACGACAAATGCCATATACACAGTAAAACCCACAGAAGGGGCCGTCCAAAATTCGTTCTGTGATATGGTTACGTTGGAACATGTTTTGAATGATGGTGCTGATGATTGTCTGCAATGGCTTCTGCTAGGATACACAGTTGATGGTGTATATAACATACGCTTGTCAAATGGAACTACCGTCAGAGTATGGTGTGACCAAACAGGTGGAGGCTGGACAGTCTTTCAGCGTAGATATGATGGAACAATGAGCTTTTATCGGACATGGGCTGAATACGTTAACGGATTCGGTGACCCTGCAGGTGAATACTGGCTTGGTCTTGAAGCGATCTATTTGTTATCACAACAAGAATCGTCACTCCGAATCGATATGGAAGCGTTCGAGGAGGAAGAACCGCTTAAGTTAACAGCGCTTGCATCATATGGGGAATTCTCATTGGCAGCGGCAGCAGACAAGTACAGACTAACTATCGGCGCTTTTACTGGCGACTGTGGTGACAGTTTGGTCTACCACAACCAGCAGAAGTTCTCTACCTTCGACAGCGACAATGATGAGTCTCCAAATGAACATTGTGCTGAAACTAGGAAAGGTGCGTGGTGGTACAAAGCATGTTCAGATAGTAACCTGAATGGTCTGTATCATGGAGGCCATTATACAGTGGATACAAGCGGTATGACTTGGTATACATGCTGGTCTGGTCACTATTCCGTTAAAGCATGTTCAATGGGCATAAAAAGAAATTAAATCGAGTAGGAGCAAACATTGTCTTAGGATGCAATGAAGTTGTACCCATGAAGACACGGAATAACATTACTTACCAGAACTTTGAGCATTAGCATAGCCTTAACTGGAAGCCAGTGCAATTGTTTCATTACATCTGCACTGGATGTGTCATAAAAAAACATCCATGACAACTCTGGTGGCATGATTTTGGATTCGAAATTTCAATGGGAATAAAAGGAAGTTAAAGCATGTCCAATAGGAATAAAAAGAAGTTAAAGGAAACATGTGAAACCTCACCCTATGCAATATGATTATGCGCTATTACGAGGGCTACTCTGGATCATTATGTGCTAATGGAGATATTGCAGAACGAACCTAGATGACAGATGAACAATCGACGTTCCTGTCTTCGGAATATACTTAGGTAGACTTTGGTACTTAGGTCGGTAGAATAAAAAAATAGCAGATTTTTGCAGTCTTTGACAGTGGGCGCCAAGGGGGGACTGTGACATAGAATTCAGTGCACTTGGGAGCTCATGTGCTTTTATAGTTAATACTAATGTTTTACAATATTGAATTCCAGATGGGTTTTAGATTTTATCGGAAAAAGGTCAAAGTCTGAACCTATCCGCAGTATCGATGAGGGAATTCGAAAGCGGTCTGGTTTCTCAGTCGTGGAGCAGTTGTGCTGTAAGTGAAGGGTATTTGGTTCGAGGTCCGGTCAATGTGCACATTTATTCACCTTGTAACATAAATATGAACAGTATCTAAGTTTGACAAAATGGAATAAACTATTAAGTTATCACCAATGCTCGCGTCTGCTATATATATATAGTCTAAGATTCATTATTGTTTCTGTATAAAATATGTATCCATCTTGAATAAACACCTATGTAGTGGCTCACATGTTACATGACTAACGCAATAAAATAAATATTCAACGTCGTTCTATAGCGTTGGAATGTAGAAATGCCGTGAAAAACCGTCACCTAATTAACGGACGTTTAAACATGTTCGTGGTTTTCCATCATTGGCGCCTTTGATCGTAATGTAAGGGGTAAGAATATTTGTATTCGTAAAACAAAGTTTTGTGATTAAAACGTCTACAAAACGTGTTTTCATCATCGGAATGGAGTTTAGTCCCTTTCAAATATTTCTTCTTACTTTGGTATTCGAATCTACTCTATGATTTACCTTTAAGTGTGGCAGCAACCTCCTCCCTTAGGACGGTGACGGTTGATATGGAGCCTTGGTCTTCTGGAATCAACTGTTTCTTTATCCATGATCCGCATGCAAAGTGATAAAAGTCTTCACATGGGTCAATTGTGTCATCCATGGTGGTGCGCAGCCGGGCGGCTGTTAATAAACATAAGGAGTGGTACTTAATCTTGATCTCACTTGTCTTAATGTCAACCAATTAGATCACATCATTTTAAACTCTTAGTCATAAGTATTTGAGGTGAGTCTCAAAATGATTCATTGAAATAGTTTTGGCCAAATTTTTCTGTGGTTTACTAGTTATTCAGTTAAAGAGGTGATCGTTTAAATCGATTCAGGAATATTATACATTCAATAAGAATCATTATTGCTTAAACTCCTCAAATTTTCAACAAGAAGCTCCCTCTAATTACCGAGAAAGAAGGAAAAAATATTGCCGTTACGAGTCAAATGAGTCACAAATTGTTTCCCTTTGGCCACATAATAATAAATCGCTGGAAGAGATTAATTATTTATTGGTCATTTGAATATATTTTTGAAATAATAGAGACATATTTGCGCACACTTTCTTCTGCAAATTATGATAATTGATAGTGCTTTGTACATTTAGCTCATTTAATGTGATAGTAGAGAAAAATATGCTAGTTATAGAGAATGCCTCTTTAATGTCAACCAATTAGATCACATCATATTAAACTCCTAGTCATAAGTATATGAGGCGAGTTTCAAAATGATTCATTGAAATAGTTTTGGCCAAATTTTCTGTGGTTTTACTAGCTATTCAGTAAGTACATGTAATTCAATTCCGTTTGTTCCACCGTGGTTTTGTTATTTTATCAAAGAGAAATATTTCATGTTCTATGCTCGGTGTCCAGCAATGGGTATTATTGGCACTGTTGATAACGCGCTTGACTCCTGACCGAGAGGTTATTGGTCCGATTCTACTGGGACACTTGGTCATTTCTGATTAAACCATCTACATATATAGATGAACTGATTGGCAACCCAGAGGTAGTCACGTATGTATCGATGCTGAACAGCACATGGTATGGTCAAGTGGACTATACACTGAGATTATTAATGATCAATCACGTGATAGTCATAATCAGCTTTGAATACAATCGAAACTCCTCGGCGTTTATCTTACTACAATGCCTCGGACATAATAGGGAAGCCGCCATTATCACGGACTATGACAACATGGCTTATGAAAATCAAACTATGACATAGACGAGAACTAAAAGCGTATATCTCAGTTTCGTAAATCACAAGTTTTTGTTACTACGAGGGGTGTTCCAGAAATAATAGGACTTTTCTCATAACTTCTTACTCAACGCTTACATTTAAATGAAATTTGTCTCATATGTTGAGCAATGTATGCTCTATGTACTGGTAGCATCAGAGTGTCGTTGTTGCTGATGATGCTCATACAAAGCGTTGTCATAGAAACCATGTAACGCAAAGGCGGGTCACACTATTATTTGTCATTACCATCCTTATTAAAAAATGTGAATATCTCAATTATCACTTAATAAATATTAAAGCCTAATTTTAAGGCAATGCGTGGATGACTTTGACATGCGCATGCAAACTTTCGAAGAAATCGGTCCGTGTTTGTTATCATAAGTCAGTATTCATTGGTATATATCTAAGCGCGTCATGCATGAAAATGATGTCAACGCCATTAAACAGAAGTCACGCGATTGTCAAATAATAGTTAACATTTGGAAAACCAACATTGCTAACCAATGAAATGATTAAATGCATAAAATGTAGTGGCATTATGCAGTCACTTATGTTCTGTTGGGTCAAATTGTTTACAGATCGCGGATTTATAAACTTACGAATAAGCACAGGTGGGGGTCATAGAAAATGAGGTTGACGTTAATAAACACTGTTTATACCCTTTAGACGCTTCAAAGTTTGTGCAAATTCTAACATCATTGCAAGACATTTTTTGTTAACAGGGGCACGGAAACTCATCTAAGCAATCGGGACAGTGTTATAAGATCAGTTTAGAAAGTCTGGATGACTATAAACAAAAATATGAAATGTTTCTTTATGTTAAGATATTGTACCTGAAATGCGACGTCATAATAACGTCACGGTGCGACCCGCCTCTATGAAACATAGCGTATCTTATGTTTAATAAATTTCTTATTTTTCACCCAATGACTCTGATATTTCGCATATTTGTCAGTGAAAGATCAAAATTTAATTATATGCAATTAGTTTTCTTAATTTCTGATTTGCCGTTACGCTATGAAATAAGTCCTATTAATTGTGGAACACCCCACGTATATATACAGTCTCAAGTGTATTAAGTGAAGTTAACATACCTGACTTCACACAGCTCTCTGATAAACAAACATTACTGTGGACTGGTGATTCTGTATAAAGAAAGAATGCACATTGGTAATGTTATGTGAAGCCTATGTCCCACTGAGTGTGATTGCTTAGGCGATTTACAGTCCAGTTAGGATAAAAATCCAGTGACGCAGTGGAACAATCCACTAGTACGGTGTAAAAACAAGTATAAAGGATTATACTAACAGTTTAATACCAACTAAACGCTACCTATTTAAGCAATGGCTTTAATCTTTTGGGTACACATAAATATTTCGTCACTGTCACCATATCCTAACTGGACTGACTCTTGATTAATAAATGAGCATCGAAAGGCATTTGGAAAGATTCCTCGTAGTAAAATGGGAGCTTCGATGAAGTCACTAGAAAATTTGTGAAGTCCTTCTTCCCGATTCATACTAAGTTGGATCTATAATGTCTTAAAGCCTTTCTAGATATTGTCTGACTACTCAGTCAGTTGGGCCAATTTATTACTGAAAGACGCATCGACAGATCGCTGGCTTAGAATGAGAAGGTCGACCTTACGACCTAACGGCTACAAGTTAAAATCAGCATCACAAGGCGCTTCTAATGAGCCAATTTGTCCTGTTGTAAAGTGTAATTGTTTACGTTTTGTTTCTTGTTTTCTCTAAGTATCGATTTTGTACTCACGACCTTCTAATTTTAAGCCAGTGAGATATAATCATCAGTTAAATTAAACAAGTTCGTCAAAGATTTATTCTAAATGTACTCTAAAATATTTTAACAGAAATGAAATCACCTGTTGGTTTTAGAAGCGGTTGTTCAAGTTTCTCCCCGGCTGTAGCCAACTCGTCCTTCAATTCTGAAATATCAAAACTCAAATATACATGATGTTATGTTTACTGTATGAAAGATTATTGTATTATTGTCGTTACTTACTATATTAAAAAGATTAAAGACTATTGAAATGACTAACCTGTGATAACTTACCCCTGACCCGAAAGTTGAGGTTTTCATCCCTCTTTGAGCCAGATCAGAAATTAGAAATGTTTTTTTCGGTATTTCCCACATAACTTTAACTTCACAAACAGTCTTTCCGGAAGGGATGTTAAAAACCTATGACCCGGTAATAACTTATCAGGCACGTAAACATACCAGGGATGCTTCTTGGACTGAGGCATATTCTGTATCATGCGCTATACCCCAAAAACGAGTATTCCGGGGGCCTCGCTCATATGGATCATCCGATGGCGAGTATAGATAACATGCCATAAAAACGAAGGAAGGTCACGAAATGTACTTAGCCTTACATATCAGGCAAGTCGACAATGCGCCAGAGATCTCTCATTCATGGTGTCTGTCGCAGTTGTTTGACAAAGAGGCTTGGATAATATTATAATAACCTAATTCAGTGGCAACTAGCGTAATTTCAAGTTTGTCAAAGACATATTTTTTATTTTTATAGAGACTATTTACCGTTTATTTCTCTGTCCGAGTTGATCACTATCACAATTACTGCAATGATTAACCCCAGTGCGAGAACTACAAACACACCCAGTAGACACAGAATTCTCCCTCCCCTTGATCCTTCCTCGTCGCCATCCTGGCTTCCAGACCGTCCCTTGGTGTTGCCATTGCTTTCTGCTATAGGTACGTTGACCTCATACTTCCTATAATAATAAAGATTATAATAATATCGTGACTATAACAATTGATTCTCTGTTTAACTCAATTTGTCGGCCTTCTGTAACGATATTCTTGCTTCCAACCCGTCTTTTGTCGTTACCATTGCTTTCTGCTATAGGTACATTGACCTCATACTTCCTATAATAATAAAGATTATAATAATATCGTGATTATAACAATTTTTCTCTGTTCAACTCAATTTGTGGGCCTTCTGTAACACTCCTCACTTCCAGACCGTCCCTTGCCATTACCATTGGTTTCTGTTATAGGAAGGTTGACCTCATATTTCCTAAAATAATATAGAATATGGTTATGATATGATAATACTTTGGATCTCCACTAATATGTAGGTATAAATAGAGTTTTATAACTCTAACGCGATAATCTGCAATGTCAATATAAACAGAAATCACTAAACATTACATCGATTTAGGGAAAGCAGAAGTTTATTTTACCTGCTCACTTTTAGTCATCAAGTTAATTAAAATTACGGTACACATTGAGAAGATAATCCCTTTTCCAATATCCTAATGTTGTTATACCTGATTTACCTGCTTACTTTAGGTGGCACAGGTCCCAATACCGCGTTAGAGGTATACCGTTATATTGGCGTTATAATCATTGAGCCTATTGAATATTTATATCTGGATAATAGAGTTGGGGCTCAGTTGTTTTTGCATAACCAGTATAACTAGGCCAGATGTGTTTGTACCTACATGTAAATTAAGGGAAAACCACCTTGCACAGAGTTCCGGATATCATCTATTTAGCGTGATTATAACACCGTTTCCTTGTTAAAGAGGCGTTGCCATAACTTTGATCGTTTAAATCAATTCAGGATTATTATACATTAAATGAGAATGATTATTGCTTAAACTCCTCAAATTTTCAACAAAAAGCTCCCACTAATTACCGAGAAAAGAATAAAAACATATTCCGTAACGAGCCAAAATAGTCACGAGTTGTTTCCTGTTAACCACATGATAATAAATCGCTGGAAGTGATAAATTATTTTTAGTGATTTGACTATATATTTGACATTATGGAGACATAATTGCGCACACTTTCTTCTGACAAATTATGATGCTTTGTACATTTAGCACATTAAATGTGATAGTAAAAACAAATATGCTACTTATAGGGAATGCCTCTTTAAACTCAACACAGTGAAACTTTTACAAAACATGGATAAAGCCTAGATCACACTGAGCATTTTTGTGCACCGGTCATGTTCTCCCGATTTGCCGAATAAATTAGCTCCGTAGGGCATTGGGAACTGGGATCTCACAACGTTTCTAATGACTTCCTCAAAGCTTTACCTAAAGCACCAAATTAAGTTAACTTTCCTAATCGTTCTTTGTGAAGGCCTACTATAGTATGTAGCGGTTTTGTACGGCATGCATGAAGCGCATTTCCAAATGAAATTTTATGACTTTTAAATTTCAAGAAAATGATGTGCAAAATATTTCACTGCTTGTATCCCCAAATAAAGTGCATTTATTAAGTACCTCAAAGTACAAAGTTACGCTACATGGAATATAACTAGAATAAATACTTGTTATAGCCGACTTCTAGTCCAATAAAACCGCGAAATCAACAAATCTTTGTACTCTATCGACAGTTTTATTCTTGATTTCAGTCTCATTAAAATATAAATTATTATACAAATCATACATTTACGATCGACTAGATCTAGCGAATAAAACATTACATGGATGGTAACACATAGAAAATAAAATTGTAATGAATAGCTGTACTACGTATTGTGAAATACTTGGAACAGTAACATTAATTCATGACTTCATAACAGTTTGTACCCTGAGGAAGATTTGAAATATAGTCGAAACGTCGGAAAATACTGCAGTTTGTTTTGTATTCTTGAACACACGTACTTGTTAAGGGCTACTTGTTAAAGTATCGTTTGAATGACGTTCGAGAGGTCAGAAAAAAACTCAGAATGTGGACTCTACAAAAACAGCTGTTACTTCCACAAAATTTAAGATATTAACACATATCATTTTGCATTTTGCTTCATTAGCATTATTTCTTGAAAACCGTGAAAAGTCTCAAAATAATTATTATCACAATAGCAGGTTTTCATGGAGACTGACTCATATGTGCTTTTAGTGTTGCTACTGTCAGATGCTACATACTTGTGCACTGGCATTATTCAAAGGGTGTAGCATGTACATATTTTATAGAACTCCCAACGAGAGGACAAAATAAAATGACACAACACTTTGTCGATTGCCATATTGTTTTTACCGTTTTGAGAAACTTTAAAATCACAAAATACTTATTATTGTCCAAATAGCATGTTTTCATGCAGACTGGCTTATGTGTGCATTAAATTTTGTGTTGCTGCTAGGTGCTACATAAATTGTTCGATTGTGCATTTCCTGTAATAAAAGCCCGTAGCTTGGAATATTTTCTGTTCTCCCGCCATAAAGGAAAAATAAAATGACACAAAGCTTTGTCCATTGCCATATTGTTTTTTAACCGTTTGTTAAAAACTTGTGCGATTGACATAAATGTTAGACTCGATTTACTAGTGTTAGATACTCGTACTATAATAATCACAAAACATGTTTGCGTATTCTGCAAAGGTTAAAAAATTGGCAGGAATATTGAAAATCGTGTCTTCCCAAAATTCCACGAACAATAACTGCATTTATTGCAAAGCTTAGACTATTATTCTTTAAATCACTGCGTTCTGTAAATTGCTGTGTATTGCTCTATTAGATAGGCATTTGCCTGAGATGAAGCAATAAATAATTATTACCCCGGTATACCATTTAAAGAACCAGTCATATAGCTAAGAAATTGCGTAAGTGTTTTTCGTGCAAATGGGTAGGAACCACTTTTGCCAAGAGTTTAACTTAACTCCATTCCGATGATGAAAAACACGTTTTGTAGACGTTTTAATCACAGAAATATGTTTTACGAATGCATAAAGTATTCTTATCACTTACATTACGATCAAAGGCGCTGTTGGTGAAAACTCACGCATGTTTTATCGTCCGTTAATTAGGTGACGGCTTTTATCGTCATTTATACAATCCTACGCTATAGAACGACGTTGAATATATATTTTACTGCGTTAGCCACGCCATAGATATTAACCGACGTTATACCATTATTTTTCTTCTAAAGATAAAAAAAGTCGAGATTCTTTTATAAATGTATTAGGTCGGTCTAGCAAAAAATTGCGATTTTCAGAGATTTTTTTGATAAATTTTGCAATTTACCAGCTGGAGTTGAGTCCATTTAAGGCACTCACCGACAGAAGGATATTTATTTAACAACAGTTTATGTATACGGCACTATATGCATTTTAAAAATTCTAAAACATATGATTCAACTCACCCGCTGGAATCCATTATTTATTTTTTTACGAAAATATTTTTTCACAGGTACATTCATACATAACAGAATGAGATGGTAAATAATATCATGTAAAATAAAAAATATCTATATCTATATATACGTATCTAAAATAGTGTTTGGTCTATTAAACAGATTTCTGTGTTTGTTATTCATGTGTATCCAAGTGTTACAGTTTAATTTTAAATCACCTGGCCGTATCAATGATTTTACAACAAGTTAGTATTATGATTACTATACATCGATGGCTTAGAATGAAAAGGTCGTAACTACAAAATCAATTTTTGAGAAACAAAGAAAAACTGTCTGACAATCACTCTTTACTTATGGTGAAACAAGTCGTTTCAACTTTAGTTTGGAAACATGACAATATCCGATTTTCATGAAAATATGCTCTTAAGAAGCGCCTTATGATGTAGATTTCAAATATGCAATCGTCAGTGGCACTTACGACCTTTGCATTCTAAGCCAGCGACATGTCTAAAATGAAATATATTTATTCAGCGTTTATTTCCAGTGCTATTTTTAGAGCTATCAAAAATAAATTCACTTCTACCAGATTTTTTTAACATAATTGAGAAATCAGATTTTTTGACGAAATTAGCGAATCGTTCAATATTAGAATCTAGATCAACTTCTGCAACGAAATATGTACCTTCATCCACTGCTTCTTAAGTCTGAATACTTAGTTTTGATACTTTGTGAATACCATCAACGTTATAAGAAAGAAACTCAGACTTAGACTTAAAATTGACAATATTTAAAATCACTGCCATTTCTTTGCAATTAAACTTAACCATGTCTAATTTTGTCTGATTATATGGTGTTACTCACTGGACATTTATACTCATTTATATCAAAATCGGTATATTTATTACATCATATGCGTGAATAAAACATTTGGCTATTTAAAGTCTAAGTCTGAATTTTAGACTTACAACGTTACAACGTTGGTGAATAAGGCTCCTGTTGTATAGGGGACACAGAAAAGCAGACTAGCAATCAGACAGATTCGTAAAATACGATTATATATAAGTGGCATATAAGTAGTGTAATCTGTAGGGCGGTAAATGCTCTTATTTCACATTTTATCATGCAACTATCATGGTAACTGCCTGATAACAAATGACTTAAGAACATTATGTGTTCTCAGATAAATAGCCTGAGAACTGTACAGAGCCCTCATGTGACCATTTAGGCAAACCTCGTCGATATCCGAACGATGTCACCTCGCCTGATAACATTGTTCTCACCGGACACTAGACCAAGTTTCTCTATATCTAGCAAATAGAGATTCCGGTAAATGGACTTGATTGGTCTCGTGATAGTGTTAAGTGAGTCATATAGCTAGACACACTTACGGTATATGTCGGACAATAGCTATACATAGCTAATGTTGTATTGTTGTAGATGAAATCCGACTTAAAATAAAGATTGTTTTGTATTGTATTGTACAGATTTTCGTTTCACGTCTTGTTTACAATTATCATACATACACACACAACCTCATTCACGGTTCGTAAGCCACCATGATGTATCTCTACCATTTGCTACTGCTTCCCAGACGCAGAGGGCGAAGTATGAACGAAATAATTCCTTCTTGATAACGTACATAATTTCCAAGACGTTTTGGGCTCATTTTTGGACATTTGAAACGCTCATCGCGCACCGTTTGTTCAGACGTTCTTAATGTCAGCACAGCTTTAAAGAGGCGTTCCCTATAACTTTGATCGTTTAAATCCATTCAGGAATATTATACATTAAATGAGAATTATTATTGCTTAAACTCCTCTATTTTTCAATAAAAAGCTCCCACTAATTACCGAGAAAAAAATGAAAACATATTCCGTAACGAGTCAAATTAGTCACGAGTTGTTTCCCTTTGACCACATTATAATAAATCCCTGGAAGCGATGAATTATTATTAGTGATTTGACCATATTTTTGACATTAGGGAGACATATTTGCGCACACTTTCTTCTGACAAATTATGATAATTTATAATGCTTTGTACATTTAGCTCATTAAATGTGATAGTAGAGAATAATATGCGAGTTATAGGGAATGCCTCTTTAACGAGCGTTGATAACGTAATCAATCTCACTCTCATTATCTCACTACATACTGTATCGCTGTTTTATCAGTTTGAAAATAGGTCACATATCCTCAAACATCGTACAGTAGGTAGTATTCATCACAAATGTGGAGTCAAGTACATTGTATGCATATTTAATCAAAGTTTGTAACTGCTAACAAAATGCCGGATACGGAGACTAAAAATCCTGGATTTACTGGAAAAGGATACCCTGAGGTGTTCACAACAAAACCACCACAACCGAAGACAAAAAAGATAGGACAACTTTCTGAAGCTCAAATTGACCAGTACTTTGACCAGGTAAATACATTAATTATTAATATATCTTATATTAGTTACGATACGATAAATGCATTATAGGTCCATGTACATAGATAATACTCAGTTCATCTACGTTATCGAAGTATTGTGCAAATGAATTTTATTGAATTTGTTGTAAGATCGAAGTTTATTTAATCGAATCCTTATTCAGAGTATATTCGCTATATCAGAGAAGGCTGTATATAAGTACAAAATCGATATTTTGAGAAAACGAGATAAAAACTGTCCGAAAATAACTCTTTACTTATGGTAAAACAAGCTGTTTCAAATTCAATTTGTTCAAAATGACTAGTTCTGATTGTCATGAAAAGAGGCACATAAGAATCATCTCGTGGTGCTGATTATAGATATGAATCAGTCTTATAAGGTCATAAGTACTTCTCACGACTTTCCCATTATAACCCAGCGATATAACGCATACTGCTAAAAGTGCTGACACCGCTCAATGAAATATACCTGCTCCAATCAATAATTACTGTATTCATACTTAATAAATTATTGAAAACATAACCTCATTTTTAAACATTTTAGGGATTTGTCATGGTGGAAGACTGATACATAAAGCTCATTCGAAATCTGCATCATATGGCGCTGCTTATGAACCTGTTGTCATGAAAATAGGAACTTGCCATGTTGATCAAACTGAAGTTGAAACAGAGTATTTTACCAGTATACGTAAAGAGTGATCGTCAGACAGTTTTTGTTTTGTTTCCTCACAAAATCGATTTTGTAGTTACGACCCTCTAATTCTAAGCCAGCGCTAATACATTATTGGAAACGTGATCATAATTTCGATGGTTTAGAATGAGAAGGTCGTAACTGCAAAATCGATTTTGTAAGAAAACAAGAAAAAACTGTCTGAAATTTCATCTTTACTTATGTTAAAACAAGCCTTAAGAACCTCCTTTAGGTCAACATGACACGTTCCGATTTTCATGACAATAGGCTCATAAGAAGCGCCTTATGATTCAGATTTCAAATATGTATGAGTCTTAAAAGGTCGTAAGTGGTAGTTACGACCTTCTCATTTTAAGTCATCGATTTATCCAACATTTTAGGGATTTGTCATCGTGGAAGATTTTTTCACGCAAGAAGAGTTGGAACCAGTGAAGGCTTCGTACAGAGAACTGATAGATGGAATTGCTAAACGACTTTATGAAACTGGAAGGATCAAAAGTAAGTAAAACTATGCAAAAACATAAGGCCAAGACAAAATAATGTTGGGGTTAAGGTTTCCCTACCTACCGTATTATTTTGCTGTTACCCTACTATCTTTTATTGAAAATTGAAAGCCAAAAAATCGTAAGTAAGTGTTGATAAAAAAACACTTAATAAATGATATTAAAAAATAAAATGTTTCCCTTACCTACCTACCCTAATTTTTTGGGCCCATAACCTTAACCACAACATTACTTTGGCTTGGCCTACAGGGGTTGCTATTGTAACCGAATGTCGTGAAAAAATACTTGATCTCGTATAATAATTCCATACAGACGTTTTATCTACGACGTTATCGACGTTATCGACGTTCTCTGTTCTGACGTTGTGTTATCTGACGTTCTCTATTCTGACGTTATTTTATCTGACCTTCTCTGCTCTGACGTTATTCTATCTGACGTTCTCTGCTCTGACGTTATTTTATCTGACTTTCTCAGATCTGACGTTATATGGTCTGATGTTATTCTATCTGACGTTCTCTGTTCTGACGTTATTTTATCTGACGTTCTCTGTTCTGAGATTCTCTGATCTGACGTTTTATTTTCTGACGTTATTCTATCTGACATTCTATATTCTGACGTTATTCTAACTGACGTTCTCTGTTCTGACGTTCTCTGTTATGAGTTTCTCTTTTCTGACGTTATTTGATCTGATGTTTGTTTGTTCTGACGTTGTAGATCTATATGAGGAGTATGACATGCAGGAGAGGTTGATTAAGCTGGACAATGAATGGAATGGTGCGGCCATGATGTTAATCAAGTTAGGCAAACTTACACCGGTATGTAGAATAATGTCATATTGTAAAATCATTTAATTTCAATGGGACAAAATTACGTGGTTTTGTGTGAAAAAGGACCATTTTATGGTGACGTAATTCCAATGATATATGTTGCACTAAGTCATATGCTATAGAAACTATTGGTATTCGTGGTGATTTTATTTTAAAATTAAATCCCCAACGAATATTAATGATTTTACAGTATCGGTTTCTGGTACGTGCCGTTCGGAAATATTGACGTAATGCTAACCTTTATACGTGTTTATATTTCAACGTTTTTACGTTGAGTATATAAGGCTCCGTTCTCCCGAGACATCTCACTTTTGAAAACAAAATCATTTCGAATATTGCCATGCGTCGTTTGGATAATTTCCAAGGGAGGATGGACTAAAATTAGCATCAAAAGCAGCAAACGTTATTCTTTGTTTATTACAGTAATTTGTATTAAGTTCTAGATTTATTAGAAATTCAGACTCTTATTAGGGGATTTTTGCTTCAGATGCTTCGGGAGATCGGGGCCAGTTTCCGCGAGTAAATCGGTCATGTAAACGTAATGTAACTGTAATTTTTTGTGATGCAAATTTTGGGTCCATTCTCAAAATGAAATGATCTACGTGACACTTGTCAAAATTGGAGATGAGATTTAGAACAGATTGAGATGTTTAGGAAGATCAGGTTCAGAACTCGTTACGATACTGTACTACGTGCTAAACATCACAACAACAGTTACGTTATCTATAAACAAACTACATGTATATGACAAGATATTGAAGCTAATAAATACAGGACATTTGGTTAACAAATCAAGGTCATGGCCATACACCTAATGTATCGTTGATTTACAAGGTTTATAAATAATCAGCCTCCTCGATAGCATAGTGGTTGAGTGTTCGCTTCGAGTACGGGAGGTCCCGAGTTCGATTCCTGGCCGCGTCATACCAAAAAAAAAACGAAATAAAAATGTTACCAGAAATTCCCTTGCTGGACGCTCAGCATATGAGGAAAACTGGCTTCTCTTCTCTCATACCCTCTGGGCGATGCATAACATCCAGAATAAGGTCTCAAGAGTGATTAATATAAGTTGGAAAAACTTGTTTCACAATCGACCTTAAATTCATTTGTATATACTATTAACATAATCAGCCAAAAGATACAATTAAACACATTGAATAACAATATTGCCCAAGGGTGAACGAATTAAATCCTTTTCGGATCTCAAGCAGAAATCTCAACTCAAATTGAGATTTTGCTAAAATCAGAATGTCATTTAGAGATGAATATGAAATTCATGTTCTTGCATATATTCTGTAATAAAGCATTATAAGTGAAAACTAATATATTTTGACTTAAGTTTTAATAATGAGCTGCCAATATTTCACTAAAAACGATAAAAAAAACATTTTTCTATATGGTTACTGTAGCTCTTTACATAATGCTTCTAAACAATGTAAATAATTGGTAATATTAATTTTCCTGTTTAGCTTATACACTTAGGAAAATTTGACATTTTAAGAAAATTCTAAGTTTTCACTTAAGATGCTTTATAAATTACCGATCCAGGTTTATTCGTATTTTCAGGCATTTCGGGATATGTATGGTAACGAGAGAATGTTGAATGTGATAGAACAGTTGATAGGACCTGCTATAAGTGCACATCCTATCTGGAACACACGACCTAAACTACCCGGGGTGATTGAATGTGATGTACCCTGGCATCAAGGTCATTTCTATTCTTTATTTGACCAGTTAAGAAGAATATGTCCAGAGAGCCACTATGTATTCAAACAACCCTCCAATAAAGACCTACATAAAATTATTCTTTATTCGGTCTTATAAGATCACTATTTTCAGAGAGGCACGCTGCATATTCTTAAGCAAAAATGAAGAAAAACTTTTAACTCAAGTGTACGGATCCATAATTTATTCTAAAAGTTTTTAAACAACCAACAGTGCCGAATACAGACTATATAACGTACGTTTAACGGAAAGGTGCACCAACCCAAAATGAAATCAAAAGCATTCCGTAATATGATGTAGAAAAAGCTGGATCAGACAAAAAGTTACTCTCTCAGCATGAAAGGGAAAGCTCGCCTTTTAAGGACATAATTTGCTGTCTTAGAACTCTACTATCGATACATATATGGAATCTGCATCATAATGCGCTTCTTATGAGCCTATTTAGATGAAAATCGGAACTTGTCATGTTGAACAAAATGAAGTTGTTAAAGCATGTTTATCCATAGGTAAAGAGAAAATTGCAGAAAGACTTTCTTGTTTTCTCAAAATATCGATGTTGTACAAGTTTACGGCCTTCTCATTCTAAGCCAGCGAATTATACTCATCGTAAAATCTTGCAGATTCAGCATATTTTGATACTGAAAGTTATGGAACACTGGTTGCTACAGCCTGGACTGCGTTCTATGATACAACGGTTGAAAACGGATGTCTGGAGGTAACATTTTGATTTAGCTGATGGTATTCCTGTTGTTGTTAGTTTAAACAATATTTATTTCCATAATTATGCATTTTTATGTGTTACATAGACATATTTTTCAAGATAAGAGGTACATATACAATAATTAGTAACAGGTAGTTTTATGGTACTTTTGGGTAGAAATTGGATTTGTAAACAAGTCTTATATATGTTGTTGTTGTTGTTGCTGTTGCTGCTGCTGCTGCGGGTGCCACTGATGTTGTCATAAAGATCAAACACTGTTTTAGTTGTATTCAATGATGTTAATCTATACATTTTCATTAAATCTTTGTCAGGCTTGCGGCAGTCGTGCATATGTTCATGATTTTAGGGAGGCATTGTTTGGTAAAAGCGCTAGTGTTTCGTGCGACTATATTATACTATGGCAGTCTTATATAATCATATACCGCATGTACCGGATAACTGTCATAGTCCCGTGTTATATGTACCTCTTATACAATTTTGTAATGCATGCGATTTGTTGATATATCGCAGTTTAACTACAAGATATGTGAGACAGTCGTACGAACATCGTACAGCAATGTAGCAGCATCTGCGATTTGTCTGGGCGCCTGCGATTTGTCTGGGTGTCTACGATTTTGACCGTCTTTAATTGTTTCTTGGAATGAATTTTTGTTCGCGCAATGAATAATCTTAAAACGAGACTATCAACATAATTGATTTATTTGACAGTTTGTGAAGAAAGGCCACAAGAAAGGAATGGTTGTCAACCATGATTGCTGTGATAATTTCTATCTAATGTTGAACGAAGAAGAAATGAAGGAAAAACTAGGTAAATATCACGTGGCCTTAATAGGCCTATCACGTGGCCTTACTATCATATCAATTCAGATTTACGATAGATTGAAATCGTCAAACTAATTAAAATACAAACATTAACACGCGTTACTTTATAAATCAGAAAAGGGACAAGGTTTTAGAATGGCTCAATTTGGACTTGTGTTTTTTGCTGTATGAAATTAAATAAAAAAAATGCATACTTGTTCCTTTAAATATGTCCTCTACTATATGTCTTAAAGCGCAAACCAATAAATAATCTACTTTTCATACATTCATGCACCTCACTATCATTGTATATGGCCAACAGTTGACAGTTATTTGGTCACTTTCATTTTGTTTCAAGGAGTCAATCCAATTGCAACATTTTGTTCAAACTCTCACACATGGAACAATCTAAACATGACTGAAGATGTGCGTGAAGGAAAGAATTAGCGCTGAGATTAGTGTTGTCATAATAATGTCACTATGTCTGCAGGGGGTATATTTATCTTCCGAATGGCGACAGCTCTAGTTCATTGTTGATTGACTTGTCACTTTCATTTTGTTTGAAGGAGTCAACCCAGAGACAGACTTTGTAATGTGTCCAATGAAAGCTGGTAGTGTTATATTCTTCAGTAACGTAATACCACATCGAAGGTACGTCAACGTTTAAAAATCCAGGGGCATTATTCACCAACGTTGAAGGACTGAAACTCAGACTTTGACTTAAAATTGACGACATTTATAACCACTGCCATTTCTTTGCAATAAGATTTAACCATATGAAATTTTATCTTTTAATTGGTAGCTAAACGTCCACTGAACATGTACTGGCAAAGGAGATGGTTCCGGACAGAAATCGCATAAAAAGCTTCCCCTGGAGTTAAAAATAGATTTTTTCTCAGATTTTTTTGTGTTCACAAAAAGCTTGGTTCAGGATCTTTGCTAAAAATAGGTTTCCCGAAAAATGACGTCACGTGAACAGCAAAATATTGGGGCCTGAAAAGGGGCACTTTTGTGCTATTTTCAACGATATTACCGTAGATATACCGGACAGTCTGCTTCGAATATTCTGCGACGAATATTTAGAAACATCTATTATCAGGAAATATTTAAAACAGGGTTCCTTCTTCACAATCATGCAAAAATATGTCAATATTTACGACATTACAACACGTGACGCACATGTTTTCAACCCAGGGGGCGCTCGTGACAGGTTAAATTCCAATCCAAACCGTATCTTGTTTACCGGCCGAAAATCGAAACAAAATGTGGAAAAAGTTTTTCAGATTTATTGACAAGATATCCAAAAAAAATTCTCAACGGATAATGAGGACAAATTTCCGTCTATTGCGCTTAAAATAAATGCTGGAAGAAAAAATTAAAAATTAAAAAAAAAATTTTTTTGGCGCCGCCGTGATTCGATCGCTGGACCTTAGCATCTGAAAATTGCTAATCGAGCTGCTTAACCACTCGGCAACGATCTCGTTACAGAATTTTGAAGTAAATAATTGAACATTATAAAATTATGGTCGCTCGCGCTGTGCACGCGCTATATTGCGCATGCGCACTAAATTTGTTTACCCCCCGGCGGTGCTGATGTCAAAATCACAACAGCAGACGATATTTTCGGTATATGAGTAATTATTTGTTGATTTTGATTTTTTTTTCTTCCAGATTTCCTTTAAATACGCACCTGAGTGATTTGATACCAATATCAATGAATTATTTAACTAAATAAACCGTCTAGACCGTTTGTCCGGAAGCTTCTCCTGTCCGGAATCATCTCCCTTGGCAGTATACACATTTACATCGGAAAATAGGAAATAACGTAACGTATTTTACTGGAAAAAATCTGCAGTGCGCCGCTTACGCATTTTTGTGTTGCCTTGGTAACGTGTTACTGTTGATACAAAGGGTACTTTATAAAAATATGCTGAGATTTTTGTTTGTAATAGATTAATGTCACTGTATGGTAATTTTCGTACTGCTCTGGCTTAAAACAATTTAGAGCAGAAGTCCACGAACTTTTGGATAACCCCACGTATCGTTCAGGTATTATTGTCATGACAGTGAAATGTCATTTATGAGAGAGTTGCCTATTTTCAGTAACCCAAACATAACAGACAAAATCCGTTGGGGTATGGACCTACGCTTCGTGAAGACAGGGGAACCATGGGGATTTTATGGACTGAAAAGTGGCATACCATTACGTGATCCAGATCAACCCGATCTGAAACCAGACTGGGAAACCTATGATAGTCAGGATAGATACGTTAAACAAAAGGAATATGAGATTGAGAAAACGGTAATATGCATTTTCAATATTATTTTTCATATTTAATTAAAGAGGCATTCCCTATGACTTTGGTCGTTTAAATCAATTCAGGAATATTATACATTAAATGAGAATCATTATTGCTTAAACTCCTATAATTTTCAACAAAAAGCTCCCACTAATTACCGAGAAAAGAATGAAAACATATTGCCGTAACGAGTCACAATAGTTACAAATTGTTTCCCTTTGACCACATAATAATAAATCGCTGGAAACGATTAATTGATAGTGCTTTGTACATTTAGCTCATTAAATGTGATATTAGAGAAAAATATGCTAGTTATAGGGAATGCCACTTTAAGGCCACGTTATTGTTCTCACAACTTTTATCCGATCACCCATTACATGCAATGAATTATGGAACCATTAGGCTGTTTCTAAACAAACGACCTATTATCGACGATAGAATGTTGACTATATTTGTCGAAATAGTAGGCCAAACATCGTATATTGAGTAAAATGCATGGTGAAGAAAATACTCATTTTGCAAGAGTTGCTCCCCTTAGACTTTAAATTATGCATTTATTTTTTACAAATCGTCATTATGTCGACAAACCAACAGGATGTTATATTACATTTTCTTCCATCTAGTGGTGTTTTCCACATTTGGGAATCAACTAAAGTGCTCAATCATCATCATGCAGCAGAGAGGTTACCAAATTATAGCTTATTAAAATAGCAGTTTAAGACTTAATGTGACTTTAAATCGAGAGTATATCACCGAGGCCAAAAATTGGCTCAGTTGCACCAAGACAGTACATGTTTTGGTATCAGTAAACATATCGCATGCTTAGAATGAGAAAGTTGTAACTACTACTTACGACCTTATAAGACTGATATATATTTAAAATCAACATCACAAGACGCTTCCTATGACCTTATTTTCATGAACTGAAGTTGAAACATCTTGATGTAAAAAACGTAAAAAGTAATTTTGAGACAGTTTTTCTTGTTTTCTGAAAATATTGATTTTGTTCTTACGACATGCCCATGTTTTGTGTTCCTCAGGGAGAAGGGAAGGTGGATGAATTTGACACAACAATATCTGGACCGTGGATGGAGAAATGGCAGATTGTGAGACATAGTCAACATGTGGACCAATTCCTAGCAGATAAAGCAAAGAAAGAACAAGAAGCAAAAAGTGCGCAATGAAAATAAAAGAGACTCTTCAATTAAATCACAGGCCTAAGAAATTACATTTGTACATTCGTATATGACAAATTACAGTTTTTACTTCCAAATTTTTTTCATCCATTCAATATAGTATACTGTATATTTGATATTAGTTTATACATGTTATCCTTTCCTCTTACGAACTGGTGAAAATTGGGAATGTCAAACTTTTGTTTTTTTGTGACATAATTTCTTAGGCCTGTGATTAAATGTAATGGACGTTACTTGCTTTCATGCATAAACATGTACAAATAACAAGAGTGTAGCCAGGCTTGAACTGATTGTTCCACAAACAAGCCTTAAAGTTGCTAGTTATGTTTTCGGGTCTAAATATTGTATATTGTTGAATTCTGGACTCTCAATGCGATTTCAGCTATATACATATAGTTCTTTTTCAAATTGATGTCCACCATCTACGCCCTTGAGTACTGGTCATGGCCAACCTGAAAGTTTCAGGATAAGTGCCAATTTATTTCTGTTTCTTGCTATTCAATAACATTTACCACAATAATTGTAGTTGCATGTTTTATCTATTTATAATTAAATGTATGCATACTGACATTGTTGCGCTTGGACGATTATTTCTGCTGCTGCGGCAACATTCTTTTCCAGAGGTCAAGGAGTAAGAAATCTTTTACTCTTGCCAAGGTAGTGCTTATTTTTTAAATTGATATCCAAATAATCAGATGTCTATGGGGACTCTTTATCACCATGGGTGAGGGGGCTCTGTAGCAACTGCCATGGTGTCACACCGGTGAATTTTCTACCATTTAAATCTATGCAAAATGACCCGAATTCGCATCTCTCCCTCCGTTTCACTGACATTCCGGGTGATTTTCTGTGGCCATTTCCATAAAAAGCAATCCCTGTCATCCAAAATAAGCTGGAGAAAATGGCATGTCCATAGTTTCGTTTTCGAGCTACTGCAGGGATTCTGGAAGGACAACGCTATTTTCCATGCCCCAAAAGCTGACTTGACAGAAGCACACATACATTGTCAGTCTTCAGCCAGGGAAAGATAATTGAGAAAAATATCAATTAAACACTCTTGAAAGTTAGCATGCAGGTCATATTTGAGCTACATTCATGTAATTTGGTCAACAATCAGCATTTTCCACATTAAAACAGTGCTTCAACAGACTTATATCAAATTTTTTGAAAGGGACTACTTCAGCATACTACGACCAGGAAGTACTTTCCACCGGTGTGACACCAGACACAACTATATGCACATGTTTAGGATAGCTTAATATCAATGAAAACTAAATCTTATAAGGCTTAATATTTTAATTTAATATACAAATAAAACAACATATGGCTTCCCCCATTTTACAAGGCCCTGAATTACAACAAATACTTCCACTTAGCAATTAGATATATAAATGCACTCTTTTCAGGTCCAAAGTGCAAATTTATCTACAGCCAGGTCAACGCTTTTCCATAACAACTAGCTAAGTCTTTCAGGGGCCATAATTTTGTTGAAATGTTTTAAAGTGTTACACGGTTTTGATAATGTATAATGTGTTAATGGTGGTAAACAAGTATGCCAAGGTTGAAAGCAATGCATTGATGGAGTTAAAAATACTTGAATTTCAACATTATGTAACGGATGAATGGACATGTGCAACGCAATACGACCCCGCATCAGTAGACTGCGGAGCATAGAAAAGAGAATAAAACATCACATGATATTGCTGAATGTAATAAATATTGGGGATACATTGTAATTCAGGGCCGGACCTTTATCATGCATATATTAAACAAAATATACAATTTAGAGGTCTTAAAATATATGTCAACTGTTATACAGATGTATGCAGATAGAAACATCCCCAGGTAGCTACGAAAGCATGGTCTCTGTCATCAGTTTGGTAACATTTGCAGTGTAAGCATTGGACTGGTTTCTCCCAGATATACCCTGAAACAGACCGATAAAGATATATGCAATCTCATTAAAATCAGATCCTAATATTTGCTATATTCCTTTACTCTGTTAATTAGATCTGACTTCACCACATAAGAGTTCACTTTCAAATGACCTCTCTAGTGCATGTATTAAGTTCATCTTTCAGACTGTAAACTACAGCAGAAATGCTCTGCACTTTCAGATTTGTGAAAGTAGCGATTTGATTGGTCGATGTAAAGTTCACATCGACATGACCCCATATGGAGAGTGGTCAGATCCTATATCAATGTAAAGCAGTGGAGTTAATACGGGTCTGATTTAATTGAGATTGAGATCTACTTTTCATTGTAAGATAGAAACAATATTACAGAAAATATGTGCTCTTGGCCTATAAATGTAAAAGTTTTTCATACTCAACTCAAATATGCACTCAACTCATTTATGTACTCAAATGTTTTTAACTGTTTAAAGTATGTGTTAAAATATAACTTTTATGCTAGGTAATAGCTTAAAGCAGCTGTATATTTCCTGAAACTTAAAGTGTCAGTTTTGTTGTTGCACTGTAAAGGAGCAAATAAAGTTTCAAGCTCCAATTGAGTAGAGAGAGTTTTTTCATAGTCATGGGGCCTAGCCCAGTGATCATCAAGATATTCTCATACTCCATGCTCAAACTTCTATCTATCTATACAGTCGAACACCTCGTCAGAGTATCATTGGCAGGCCAAAAACTTGAAAAACATTTTTATTTTGAATTGTGCATCACAAATAACACCTTTATTTCAGTGTATAACTCACTGGGCGGGGTAAATAAATTAGTAATACCTTTATTTCTGTGTATAACTCACTGGGTGGGGTATACGTATG
Source organism: Spisula subtruncata (assembly GCA_963678985.1). Classification (NCBI taxonomy): domain Eukaryota; kingdom Metazoa; phylum Mollusca; class Bivalvia; order Venerida; family Mactridae; genus Spisula; species Spisula subtruncata. Next base: position 1,560,846 of record OY787669.1, read on the forward strand.
TGGCAAATACAGACTACACAGTTTAAGCCACATCAAGTCAGGATTTATTATTATCAACTTCTGGCAACATTCCACACAACTCTATAAAAAACACAATAACACAATAAGTATCAGACAATGAGAAAAATAAGAACAGAACAAGACTGCGTTCAATAAACGCTTATGCCCCCATGGAAGCCATTTCAATAAGTGTAAGTCCAAAATTAGGTCAAAGTGAAGGTCAAAATGGAGTCAGGTAATACAGGCGTGTGGAGAGTGGTCATATACAACATCTATGCAAGTTTGAAAGCTTTGTAGCAAGCCATATTAATGCTAGAAGAAATGGTCAATTTGGGTTAACCAGGCTGGACGGACGAACGGACGGACAGGTGAAACACTATATGCCTCCTGATCTATCGATACGGGGGCATAAAAAGAACATTGTAAGATCCTACGACGACCATAGTAAGTAAAATCTCACAAAAAACCATAAGCTTATATTTTATTATTACTTTTTCAAACCTGCATGTATAAACAATGATATTAAGAATACAATAATTTTCATTATATAAATAACACATAGCTTTGAGGGTGACAGTACAAATGTCAGCCTGAGGAAAGTACTGTTACCCAAGGGCGAAGCACGCGGGTAACAGTACTTTCCGAGGGCTGACATTTTTGCTGTCACCCTCAAAGCTATGTGTTATTTATTTTATTACCCCGAACTTTTTTCGTCCACAATCTATTTTTGGTAGATATAGGTACGAATCGTTACGGGTACGAATGAAATTACTTTCAATTTCGCAAGGTGTAATTTACAGTGAACTCTACAGGAGTCGATTTCATAGCAGAATGTATGAATAATACGAGTTAATGACTCTGTTCCTTGTTTCACCAAGTACTTAAATCGTGTGTAATTAGTTAATTACCTGATTATAATATTTAAAGGATTCAACATCCAACATCTTGGTCCGGCTGCTGACCGTAAAATAAACAACTCCAATCTACCCAAAGGAAAATATGTAGCGAAAAGTATTAATGTCTTTCTAAGATAGCGTAGATACGCCTAATTCTTGCAATATTTTTCGAAACCCAATACGTGGCTGGGTGTAGAGAATTCGAACTAAAACCATCGTTAGGCGGGTGAAATACGCCGCCATGTTTGTTTTTGCATTTATTAATATACCACGTGACATGAAAAGTACTGTCAAAAAAGTACTATCACCCTGCTGACAGTAAAAAAATGTTCAATCACGTGGTGTATTGATCCGGTTGATCGTAACAGTAAGAATACTACCTGTTTGTCTATGGGAAATTAACATTACGAAAAAAGTGAGGGGTAATAATATGGAATATCTTACACTTTGTAGATTCACCGGTTGTCTGTTATGTAGATAGGGCAAACAGCACGTAGTTAGAACATCCAGGTCACCTCCACCAAGACTTGTCTAAATGTCATAAAATTAATACATGAATATTAAGATTATATCAATACAATTAAGCATGTACAGTGTATTACAAAATGGATATGCCAGTTGCAGAAAACCGAAATTTTGTCAACCGAAATACCCTGCCAAAAGAACTTTTTTGATTGTGCATGTTCTACAAAACTAATTCCTAATTTCTGAAATTTAACAAATGGAAATCTTAGCACTATTTAACTTATTCTTTGTAGCATGCATTGCATGCAAAAACTTACACCAAAGGGAAAATGTAAGTGAATTTGGTAATTTATGAAATTTGCCAATATTTCAAAACTGCAACTGCTGCTTTCAAGCCCACTGGTGATAATATATGCTAAATGAAATAAGGCAACAAGATTTTTACTGTAACTTGGCTTTAATGTCTACCCCCTCCTTGATAGCCTAGTGGTAGTGTATTCGCTTAGAGTGTGGGGGGTCCCAGGTTGGATCCCAGGCCGTTTTATACCAAAGACAAAATTATACCATTATTACCCTTAAATGTTTCACAATAGACCTTAAATAAATTAGTATAAACAAATTCTCTTAGTCCCTGATAACAAAGGTCTTAATCTAGTGTATATAAATATAATTTTACATAAGTTTACCTCTTCAGCAATGGAACCAATATTCTTCAATATTGCCAACTGTAACTTATAGTTTACCGTATATGTATAGGCAGACCCTGCATGTACACTGAAATATACAAACAATCATCAAGTCATACATAGTGTTTGTAAGTGGACCAAGAGTGGGTTTATAGCTACAGACCTTCCCAAGCAACTCAATCTGAGCTAAGTCCAAACTCAAGTTTTGTCATATGCCTTTATGTTAATTTCCATGGGTGGATGGACACATTGAAAGACAGTTAAAGTTCAAAAGCTTCAGCATCAGATTAATCTCAAATTTTTCTTCTGATTTTAGCAATTTGAACTAAAAATGTTTATTGAGATGTTTCTGAAGATTGGGGCACTGTTTTATCAAAACACTTACGCAAATCGTAACCTTACTATCAGATTTAAATTCTTTATAAAGTGTGATAAATGGAGTTGTAATACTAATAAAGATTCAGCTAATAAATACCAACAAACAATATCTATCACCAATTTGTAGTTGTTAAAGAATTATACAGAATTTAAATTTGAACATAAGTTTACGACTTCCGTAAGTATGTTGATAAAACAGTACCCAGGTGCCTGGATTTTCAATTAGATTTTATGGGAAAGGTCAAAGCAGTTACTTGAATTTCCATCATCAAGTAAGCCAAGCATGCTATCTTAGCTTTGTGACTGGCAAAGTTGCATCCCAGGTAGACACTTTGGCCAACAATTGACATTATATCAGGTGTCACTCAATACCCTTTAAATCAATTTTAACAGTAAATTATAATCACATGGATTAACTTGAAAACCTTTGCCAAGGAGCCTTCGCCAAACAGTAAAGTGGAGCGATCTCTGCTCCGACGTAATGTCAATAACCTCCTAATGACAATTCTGTGGATAAAGGGTTTAGACAGAAAGATGGACAGACATAATTTATGCAAAGCAATCATACCCCCTCATCTACAACTAGGGGATGCATAAAAATAAATATTTATATAACAAGAAAGATTTTCCGAATTCAATATGCACCACTTGGCATGGTACCAAGTTTCATTGAAATCTGAACACTAGTTATTAATAAGCCGACAACACAAACCAACTTTGTGACATCTACCAAGACAGTATTCAATACAAAATCACCTACACCTGGAAAACAACAAAACTACAATACAAATATTCACCTTATTTCAGCTTGACTTTTCAGGAATGTGGACAGCTTTGGAAGAACATCTTTGGTTATTTTCAGTCGCACAAAGTCGCCAGCACATTTTGCTATAATTTGCAACACATCCAATGCCTGAAACAAGTAAATAAATCCAAGATTCTGATTGGTAGATTTGAAATATTCAAATCATCTCTGCTTGGTTTAAACAAATTGAAGATGAGGAAATTTGATGAAATAGGAACCTACTTAGTGCAATATGACACATTGACTTCAAAATCAGACTTGAACAATTTTTGACACAAAAAGTAAGACTCCTCCTAAGGACGATAAAATCTGAGATTTATCATCCAATGAAACAGTCCCCTCTATTTATTACTACCGTATTCCCCCGAATAAAAGCTCCCCCCCTCTTTTTGGAAAAATTTTGTTTCTGTGTTTTGAAAAATCATAAACGAGCTTTATCAATAAAATAGACATTTATAATGATTTTTTTCACCATTTTCGTTGATAATATTTTTTTTTTTCAAAATTGAGACTCAAAATAAAAGCCCCCCTTTTACAAAATGCATGGCCCCAGGGAAGTTTATTGGGGGTAGGCAGTATGCTTAATACAAAGTAAACATCTGAAGTTTCATCAAAATTGGACCAGTGTTTAAGGAGAACAAACTTAGTGTCATCACAGAAAGAGCCAGCACAAAATCAATACGTCTTTAGTGCGCCAAGGATAGCAAGAAAGATGGCAAAATTTGGAATAAGCCATACAGGTGGAAAAATCAAGCGTGCACGATTTATCAGTGTTATTTTCATATATAATTGACTGTATGTGTTTATTTAAGTGAGTGTTTATTTAAGCGACCAATTTTGCAAAAGTAGATCAATTCGGTGAAAGTTTGTAAATATCACATTATTCTAGGAGCGCTATACCCCACTGTATGTAGGATTCATGGGGGGAGATATAAAACACATCGCACTTACCTTAATTGTAACCAGTTTTTCTTCATCAGCAAAACAAAGACTGAATGCAGGCCAAATTTGGTGAACCAAGGGAAGTAACTCATCTGTAATAAAGAGTATGAAAAGGGAGGTAATTCTGAGGTTACTAGGCAACTTGGATCAACAAAACATTTTATCTAATTCACATAAACAATAAGATTTCAACACTTTTCTGGACTAAAGGAAAGAAAATAACTTAGGCAACTGACAAAATTAAGGACAGACCAACGATCAAAATGGTGGACACCAGATCAGTAGATGCCAGAAAAACGACTGCGTTCAGTAAAAGCTTATGCCCTGGTGAAAATCTAGTCCATAACAAATAGCTAAGTCATTCAAAGGCCATTATTGTATCACTGTTGACATGGCTTTGATAGTGTAATGTGTTTATGATGGTAAACAAGTATGCCAAGTTTGAAAGCAATGCCTGGATGGACTTAAAAAATATTTGAGTTTCTACCTACCTTGGTGAGGTTTTAAGATATTACAAGACAATCCGATGGTGTCAATGACAAGTAATCTAAGCCGGGGGTTACTGGATGATATAATGTGTTTACATCGTACAAGTATTTCCTTGATAGCTTGTACATCGATCGGTAGTTCTTTATCTTTCACCTCTGTATCAGGCTCGTTTTCAGGCTCAATTTCAGGGCTGAAAAATTTCAAATAATTCACTGAGGTTCATTAAGATTTAACACTAGCAGCCTCTGGTTCGTAAATTCTAGGTCAAGTCAATGATTTGACCAATCATAAGCCTTTTTTAATAAATTGGTGTCTTTTGGAATTCCAGACCAGTTTTATAATCAATATATGTGGTATTTTCACACAGGTTTCACTGTTATTGAATACCTAGCTAGAGGTAAACCAGCAGCTGACCTTACGAGCCCCGAAAAAAATAATCCTAACAGTTCAAAATATAACCAGATACAGATGCTAGGGCTATAATGGTATACCGCGGTATACAAAAAAAACACTTTAGTCCCACAAAGTCCACAGTACATGACTTTTAAATTTCGGTAATGTTTGGTATAAGCTTTTTTATGAGAAAAATAATATCCAGACAACGAAAAAAACATATGCCTGCCTTCTGATTACGCTGAATTATCATGTATGTTTTAAATATGCTATATATTGTTGAAATTCATTTAAAATACTTGATAGGCACATACATATTGCTGTTATATACATAGAAGAAACACATTCATAATCACCTAAAATTGGTATTACAGAATATTGTATCATACAGAAATATACCGAACCGTTAGAAAAATTGACGGTACGTATCATATCGTGAGGTGAGCGTACCATTACACAGGTGCCAGTTAAAATATTACCTAAAATTGTTGATCTCTTCTTCTGTCATATCCCCTACAGCTTCTTTCTCCAGTTTTAAAAAGTTGATAAAATAATCCTTTAACTCAACTATCTCTTGTTTGGCTTTATCAGCTATCACACCAGGCACATCACCCACAGTTTCAGCATTCTTTGCACCATGACAATCACTACATACAGAGTCAGTATCTAATCTACCAATCACATCTTTATCCGGATTTCCAACCATTTCATTGTTTTTATCAGGATCTTTTACATTATCACAACTTGTTACACTAGGTTCGGAATCCTCTACTTTGTCATTATCAAGTTCCCCACTACACTCTAGTCCAGTATCAACTTCAATACTAGAAACATGCCTAGCCTGTTCTTTATCTTCTCTAAAACATTTTGTACGTCTATTACATCTACACATTTTCGTAGGGTTTTCAGATTTGTCGTTGCCGTGGATTTGCGTAGACTCTGGAAACCATCGGAACACAGCACGAGATAGTTCGTTTAACACGCCCATCAATAACACTGACTCATCAGCATAATTGTCATCCAAGGCATTTAAAATCTGAAGAGAAATTAGAGACAATATAACACATATATATTTATAATCAGCATCACAAGGCGCTTCTTAATATATGAGTCTATTTTCATGCAAATCAGAACTTGTCATGTTGACCAAACTGAAGTTGTAACACCTTGCTTTACCATAAGTAAAGAGTAATTTTCAGACAGTTTTTTCTTTTTTTCTCAAAAATTGATTTTGCACTTACAACCTTCTCATTCTAATCCAGCGATAAGTAAATGACGTTTGTGCTTTTTTCTCAAGTTCCACAAATTCTTTTTAAAACCCATTGACAGATGAGTAAAGTAATCTATAGGCAATGAACCTACCCTGGTTGACTGCTGATGTGGTGAGATGTTATGATAAGTTAAGTCAAACTCATCTATGATATTGTCAAATTTAATAATGTTCAAATTTATCAAATATAGAATAGCTTGGAGAATTTGACCTGATCTTGACCTTTATGCATGAACATATTACAAGATAAGATAAAATAAACTCTATTTAATGTCGATTATGATTAACATAGGAAACATAGGCTACAAGCTTGTATTCGACATAAAAGTAGATGGTTGCTTTGAATATATCATTTTTTTACGAAGCACAATAGTGAATTATTGGTATTTCAAATTTGTGTTTGTATAACATCTCGATGCCTTTGTGGCACTCCTCCATTATAATAACATACCACCGGGGTTATAAATATAGACAATTTTTCGGCTGTTAAATTATGGTAATTAAAAGGTAATGGTCGTGTCAATTCGACAAGCTATTACTCTTGCTAATAAAGGATAGTAACTCACCTCTTGAATTGTATCATTGATTAAGGGAAGTAACTCTGCACTGCTATATTGTAACATGACTTTTAAGACAAGAGGGCACTTCCTGTTTCTATCCAGATGACGTAACCGTAGTGATATATCATTCATCAAATAATCCACGTTGTTACATATAAGCTCATCTAAAGATCTGCAATAACGATATGTTGGAAACATAATTATTGCAAAACAAAATACAGTAAAATCCCCTCTGATGAGACCACCATCGGTACTTTCTAAATCAAGTCTCAATAGTGGGGTGGTGTCATTAGTGGGAAAGGCCACTCTGAGTATCTGACATGTGTGAATGAATAGGTGTCACACAGGTGAATTTTCTGCCATTGAAATTAATGCAAAATGACCCAAATTCGCATCTCTCCCTCCGTTTCACTGACATTCCAGGTGATTTTCTGTGGCCATTTCCATAAAAAGCAATCCCTGTTATCCAAAATAAGCTGGAGAAAATGGCATGTCGATAGTTTCTTTTTCGAGCTACTGCAGGGATTCTGGAAGGACAACGCTATTTTCCATGCCTCAAAAGCTGACTTGACCGAAGCACACATACATTGTCAGTCTTCAGCCAGGGAAAGATAATTCAGAAAAATATCAATTAAACACTCTTAAAAGTTAGCATGCGATCATATTTGATCTACATTCATGTAATTTGGTCAACAATCAGCATTTTCCACATTAAAACAGTGCCCCAACAGACATATATCAAATTTTTGAAAGGGACTATTTTAGCATACTACGACCCGGAAGTACTTTCCACCGGTGTGACACCAATATACTTACTAATACCATTTGAATGGATACAGATTAAAATCAACATGTTTCTGACTAAAAGCATGTTCTTTTGTTTGAAAGAGTCTATATAAACTATGTTCGAAATGAGTGTTATCCAAATACTATTCAACTTGAGTTGATGAAAAATTCTTCTACTATAACCATGTATTGACAAAACAACCCCCTTCAGGTTAATTAGATATCATGATCACTAACTAACAAATGTATCAGGAACATACACAGAAATTACAAATTCCAGCCATATAGTGACCAAATGATAAAATTTTCATGGAAACTACCCAATGCATATTAAATATTATGCTGACTTACTTGTATCTACACGCTAGACATATGTCCCATAATGCAATATATGCTGCGTTACTTATATACGCTGTATCATCACCTAGTTTCTCTAACATCGGGTATAAAACTGACATCAATATTCGTTCAAATCCACTCTTTAATACCTGAAAGAAACATAATGTTTCATATAGGATCCTCCATGAGTTGTCTTTGATGAACAATGTTTCTTTAACAAATCTTGAAAACACAAGAAATGTTTGTAAAATATGTATGCACCAATGGCAGCTCAAATAGTCAAGAATGGTAAAGGTCACAATGACCTTGGCCTTTGACCTACTGACTTCAAAATCAATTGGGGTCATTAACTGTTGCTGAACAACCCCCATCCTAGGGCAAAGTGTTCGCGAGTTATTGAATTGAAACCAATCGACAGACAGACCATCATACATGAGCAAAGCAATATACTCCCTCATCAAAGATTGAAGGCATAATAATGTTTATTATTATGTAAATATGTCACAAGAATTACATAAATGTGATTTAAAAATGATTTAGACGCATTATAACCAAGGAAGGTATTAATTTCAATGGTTATAAATATAGGACAAAATATCATAAAATGAATTAAATGTACCTTTGTGCAAAGGTAGGCAAAATTGGAAACCAGACAATTATCTACAAAAATAGGAGTAACTCTACTTAAATAGGAGTACTCAGCAAGTATGTCTATGGAGGGCCACTCTTGAGATGTTGCAATGTACATGCATTAATAAAGAGAGAATGAATATATGAACTTCTGGCTTAAATATTAGTTATAAAGCTTCCAATCTCCAATTATGATGGATAGAATCTCTTAATCACAGGTAAATGTATCATTGATAGACTTTTTGAAAATGAAAACTTTTTTTTGTAAATGTTATATGTTTGTTTAGAAAATAAATGAATTTTAGATAAAAAAATTAATCAATGATACACCTGTGGATAGAAAAAATAATTTAAAATTAGAAAACTTGGCAAAGTTACCAAAACTCTCCAAGTACATGGCAATCTGAACAATATTTTAATGGATTGAATAAATAATTTCACCAACCTTGGCAAAGTTACCAAAACCTTCTAAGTATAAGGCAATCTGTACAATATTTTTGTTCATTTTAGCTGCAGTAATTTCACTACTACTCTCCGTATGTGTAATAGCCATTGTTCTAAGCTGCTGTTCCATGGACTGAACTTTCCCCCTGAATCCAGTCAGTGTGGTCACAAGGTCAAAGTTTGAGGGGTTCAAGTATTCATCAACTAAAAGTCTGCAAATACCCAGAAAGGAAACTTGTAAGAAAGTAAGTAAGTAAGAAAGTTACGTCTTTATTTAACGAAGCTGACACATTCGGTTTCCCGATCTTCCATGTGGGCCTCAACAGTAAATGCCCTTAAACTGAAACAATTAAAAGTACAAAATCTACTGTAAATTCATTAATTTTCTAAAGAGATTTGATTTAATATATTGTAGATCTTCTGGCTTAATTCCTGCCCATCTGGCTATGAGAGAAGAGACAGAAGATTGTGTAATAGCTGGCAGTGGCTCAAAAATGTAAAGATTTTACCTGACAACTGAATCCAATTCTTCTGTACTGTGTTTGTTCCATCTTTTACCATTCTTTGTATTATTCTCATTGACTGTAACAGATTAATACAGAAATGAGTGCATACCTGCCAAGTTATTTAAATCCAAAATAGGAGTGATAAAGCAGAACATGTCGCCAGATGCACTTAAATGTGATTTAAAAGAAATTTAGATGCATAAACAAGGACTGTATTAATTCTAGTGGCTATATGGGACAGAAGATCATAAAATGAATAAAATGTACCTTTGCTCAAAGTTAGGAAAACTTAGATTATCAGAAATTGCCAAAGAAAATAGCAGTAACTCCACTTTAATAGGAGTACTTGGCAGGTATGCATGTGAGGCACAAACAGAATTTCAATTAGAGAATTATTAATACAAATATCTAAACGATAGCCTTTTTTACAAAAAAACGCATGTACGAGGGGGTATCAAAAAGTTCGTGGACTGTGCCTGCCATTTGTTTGGTTTATGACCGAATTCAGTAAAAATCACACATTCTTTAAAACAACGTATTTTGAATTGATTTGCAAATTTCCAGCTCATATAACTTTTTTCCGAGTATGTGGTGGTTACTATGGTAACTTGAATTATGCTCCGCGGCGCACTTTAAAAATATCATTCACTTGACTTCCCACATAAACCTATAATTCTGTGAATCATCATCCGATTTGAAATATAAAACCTTCGTCATAAACATTAAGACCTTAGCATCATCCTGATGTATATATTATAACGCTGTTGTCACGGATACTAATGTGACGTTATAAACATGCCGTTTTGTGTAGCCTGATTTTCGACGCATTTCATGACGTCGGCGCACTTTTCGACATGACGTTACACTCAGAATATCGATCTTACGTTGCATTTTGCCATTTTACTAATTTATACGCCAATACTGATCTCAGATTAGAGCATGGTACCCAAGTATATAAAAGTTAGGTTGTCTTGCAAAAATGTATATGTTTAAATGGTATAAAAGATGTAGTGATGAGAATTGAATGATGTGAATATCGGTAGGGTACGTAGACTTCATGTACTGTGTGATTATCGGTGCTGGAATAAATGAATTTGTCAAATCTGTCATTAACTGACCGAACTTTTTTATGAATAACAGGCTATTTAGTAAAAACTAAGTATTCTGGTAGGCAATATAATAGATCAATCCAGGTTTGTGAGTTTTGGATTCTTTAGACGATCAAAAAGGGGCAAAAGTTTTGATGTTTCATGACGTCGTAACGTCATAAAGTGCGCCGGGTGGCCGTTGGTCATCTTTTAAATCGTTAGAATATTTTAATGATATTATCATTTAATCAGGTTTTTATTTGTTTCTCAGTACAGAATTGAATGTAGTTTAAGGTGATAAAATAAATAATTCAATCGCATTACGCATATTAAAATGAACGGGTCAGTCCACAAACTTTTTGATACTCCCTCGTATGCCTATGAGATGGCCATAACTCTGACAAAATGCATCTGAACTAAAAAATTGCAGATAATTTGCACAACTAGACTTGGTACGTATTCAGGTTGCATACAGACTTCCAGCACTAAAATTCAAAGGTTTCTCCATGATATTTCCATGATAAATTTCAATTTTTCATGATTATGCATAATGAAGTTTCTAGAAATCTGACCAACAGTAACAATGAGAACAAAAGTGGCGCATTAGTGCCAAACAGATGTTAAGCACAAAATCAGTATGTCCCCCCCCCTTAAATGTGGGATAAGGCATTATCCAGGGTTGTTGGGAAATAGTATCATTTGTCAGGTATGTTTCAATAACAACATCTGACATAGCCAAGATAAGGATTGTTTTCGAATAATTTAGATATTCTTGTCCAACCCATATAATTATGACTAGTCCCATCTCCAGGGTCAGATGGTGCAGTGGTACCCCAAGAATCCTCTATACAATGTGATAGCAACTGCTATATATGGTCAGTCGGTAGAGCAGGAAACTTCTGATCTCAAAAGTCTCGGGGTTGTTGGTTTGATTACTACTTTAAACTAGTTTCCATGTATGGGTGCTTACACCTGGCATGTAAGAGAACCAGTAATGTCTCTGACCAGAGTACATCTCCTGTATCTGTACAATCCCCGAGGTCTAGAAAGACTCTTTTGGGGGCCCGCCCATATGGAATATCATACTTCCAGAAATGGCAATAACTTGCTTTGATAGGTACCTCAGAATATGGCGACGTTAAATAAAAGCAATGCATCAGAAACAGTAACATATTACCTAGTCCTATGATCGTCCTCAGCTCGCTCTCGTCAGAGACTAACTGCGTAGTTCCCAGCATCATTTCATTTATAACGATTGTTGCTTGCAATTTAAACAAACTACTCTCATGAAAGATATCCAGGAAGTGATCGACGAGTAGGTTGATATCGCCATAGTAACCAAGTAAATGACAAACACTTTGAACTTTAAGGAAGATTCGGTCGTTGTTAAAGTGCTTGAAATATTTCCGAGGACGTACTATACTGCAAGTTCCCGATGATGATATTGCACTACTTCCTGAAAATAAATCAGAACATCGGATGTACTCATATTCATTTAAGGTACGGTAACCTCATTAATTGTATCAAATGTTTAGGTAATGTAGCATTTAACATGTTTTATGCTACTAAAGAAAGGAAGGTATATCTTTCAATTAATACAAAAGTCAAGTATTAATTTTTTGTAAAATATTTGTATTTGATATACCGGTAATACTTCAGTCCAGATTAAATATCATATAACATTGTATGAGCCATTCAAAGCCAGCAAATTATGAGGCTCACTGGGAAGACTTGAAATACACAATTCTGTCACCTCTTAGAATAAATTCTTTATAATTATTAAGCATTTTAACTCTCTATCAAACTTGTAGATTAACAAACCTGTGACAAATCTACGCCTCTTCACCCAAAAATTTCTTGATATTTAAATAAAATAATTTCATAATTTTAGAATAATTATATGTAAATACCGTGTCCTGTCATGGTTGTTCTTTCTTCAACGATTCTGATATCTGTAACATCCAGTTCCAGTATTTGCATCAAGGCTAACGAGAGACGTTTCAGATGTGGTAGTGAGAGTAGGAAATTCTTCACACGAGAACCTAATAGACTGATATATCCTATCAGAAGGTTCAGTAATGACAGCTTATCTTCTTCCTCTGCAAATAGAACCAAGATTGTTATATTCATACCACTCCTATTTAACTGGGCCGGTATTTATAAAGCATCTTAAGTGAAAACTTAGAATTTTCTTAAAATCTCAAATTTTCCTTAAGTGCATCAGTTAAACAGGAACACTAATATTAACAATTATTTACATTGTTTAGAAGCATTATGTAAAGAGCTACAATAATCATATAGAAAACATGGGCTATCTTTAATATCTTGTGAAATATGGGCAACTCAATATTTTAACTTAAGTCAAAATATTTAAGTTTTCACTTAAGATGCTTTATAAATACCGGCCCTGGAGTTACTCCTCCTTTTGTTCTTATTTTTCTGGTTTTCCAAGTTCACTTAACTTTGAAGAAAGGTAAAATTGATTCATTTTATGATCTTCTGTCCCACATTTATAACCACTAGACTTAATACATTTCTTGTTTTTGCATCTAAATACTGTTTATAACACATTTAAGTGCATCTTGTGACATGACATTGCTTTCTTTATTATCTTGGCAGGTATGGTTATATTGTTTTTCCTAAATACTGTAAAAAAATCATTTAATTTCAAGGAGACAAAATTTCATGGTCTGGATAAAAAAGAACACTTCAATGGGACTTTTATTTGTGGATTTTGCATCTCAGGTAATAATTATTAGTCAAAATTATTGTTCGATGTGATTTGATTTCGAGGTTGAAGGTGAACCTCACAAACCATGAAATTTAATCCCCTACAAAAATTAATTATTTTACAGTAAGTCAACATGGCAAAAAGTTTTAGAGTTTAAAATTAAAGACATTCGTCTTGCAGAAATAATAGTGTTGTTTAGTGACTGACGCGCCCAGACAATCCAAAATCAAACAGAAACAGCTGCATTGACAATTAATTTATAGTTGATTCACTAACCTGCAGTTTGAATTTGTCTTGGAAGAGAGGTGGCAAGTTTGTGTAGATTTTCTTCCAGGATTTCAGTAAGATGATGATGTTGATCGACGGCCTGACTTTGATTGAATAAATCCAAGGCATGACGACTACCTGTGGCTACTTGATCATAATCATCTCCAATAAGGCTGACCAGTATCTCCAAGAACTTTGGTACACTTTCCTTCATTGAACTTAAACAAAAGAGTACGTGGTTAGGGTTAGGTTGGCACAAATGCCTGCCCTTTTAAATCCACCCTATATAACCCCATAAAACCTGTGTTTTAAAGGATAGGGTTTATCTTTTAAAACCCAGTTTTAGTTTTAAAGGGTTTTAAGCATGCTTTTCCATATCATAGGTGGTACCAAGAAAAATCATGTAAACTGTCAAAATCATATGTAAGACCTTATAACTTGATTATTGTATTAATTTATAAATCTTTAAAGTAACATGTAGGTTAAATTGTGGCCTTTCGGCCATTATAGTACAGGTAAATAATTGCCTTTGAAATTGTTGCTAGGTGTGATATAAAGTATCTAACAGAAGTACCCACCTTGTACAGTGGAGTAGTAAATGTTCGGCAGCTTCTACGAGACCGTGTCTAACTCTCCAGTTACAATGACTGCGTACAGTAGCTACATCTTTCACGAGTATTGCTAGATTACGACTTGATGTAGTCACCCATTTCTCATCTCTTGTCACAACTAAACCAGCCAGTCTTTCATCTAATGCTTCTGTTATGTGTAGAAAAAAAATTGATGTGAATGCAGGGCTCGACACTAACACTGGTCCCCTGGCCCGGAGACAGTGAAAATCTTCAAGGACCAGTAGCTGTTTTCCTTACAAATTTAACGCTGCAGCTTCTTTACTGTCGGACCAGTGACCAAAAATAGTTAGTGTCGAACCTTGGAATAGATTTTGAATACTTGGCTATAGCAGGGTCGTATCCTGAGGCCAAATTACACAGGATGGTATAAATGTTTTCATGTAGACAGCTAATCTTCAAACATAGGTGATTTATTTGATATCTCACTTAAGTAACGATGAAAAAAATAACAAAGAGTAGGCGGCAAGCATTATCATATAGCCAGTGAATTTATCCGCATTCTGTCTCATTTCTACCCACCTGATTACAGATTTCAAGACAAAAGGGAGGAATCAGCTTAAATGAGAAATAATGATGGATGTGTATACTCACTTTGATCTTTGCTCTTCACCCCTTGTTTCTGTCGTGAGACTTCTAATAGTTTATCATCCATCACAAGGCTTACAACTCTCATCCACACATACAGGGCTTTCTGTAGGCAAAAAAACACAAACATGAGAAGATCGTAAGTACTAAATCGATATTTTGCGAAAACAAGAAAAAACTGTCTAAAACATACTCTTTACTCACCGTAAAAACAACGTTTTGGTACTTCTGTTTGGTCAACATGCCAAGTTCTGATTTTCATGAAAATATAGGCTTATAAGAAGTGCCATGTAATGCAGATTTCAAATATGTAGGAGTCTTTTAAGGTCATCCAAGTAGTAGTTACGATAACTTGTGAATCTACGAGCCCAAAAATTGAAAGAACAAGTCAAATACTTCATCTAAAAACACATTAAAATAACCTGTTAAAGAAATGAGTAAAACAGGCTTCTTTACACTATTAGCTGTTGAAAACCAGGGTACTGATTATAATTATGGCATTAAGCAATCTTCAAAATTTTATGTTTTTTAGAAATCTCCATGCATTATTGAGAAAAGACCAAACAAGTGGATAAGAACTTTAACTTACAGCAGTAACAGCATAACCTTGTTTGTTGTCGCCCGTCACAATGTCACATAACGTTATAGATATTCCTGGTAGGAATGATGCATATAGAAGTCCAATGTCCGCCTTCATACACGGGCTCACTGTCGAGATAAATTTTTTAAAGATTCTATCAAATTGACAGTTGGATATAAATATTTTATTCAAGACTTATACATTACACACCATGGTCTAATTATTTTTTATAATAAAAATAATTTAACATAAATACATGGGATCATAAATTCAGTTAATGGCAGCAACTTTTTCATGACTTTATCAACAGTGCCATTCGAAAATACCCTATGATGGAACACCACTTTTCAGAAGAGGCGATAAACGTTTTTTAAATAAAACAAAAATTTCTTTAGTAAACAATAAATAAAGAACTAAATAATATATATCAAACGTAAAACATCTTCTTGAATAGGAATGGAATATCACGTATAATGGAATAAAATGATTTTCAAAGTATCCGGCCGCCTTCGGAAAGTAAAAAAATCCAAGGTGCTTACCATATTGGGCAATGCCTGTATTACTTACTTACTTACTGCCCGTTATGCATGTATGGCAGTACTAAAGGACCTCCACAGTGCCTGTATTTCTGACCAATAAAAAATCTCCTGATATTGAAAATTTTGACCTAGAAAAATCTAGAGATTGGATTAGAAACTTACATTTTGAATCAGCCTGACTGTAATCAAGTAAGCATTCCATGGCAAGTATTCGGAGATTTCGTGCTCTCTCAACTTCCGCTATATTTAGTAACAACGACACAGAATGTCCGAGCAGTGGAAGACAAAGGATCGTGTATAGATGTTGAATTACACTGCAAAGTATAAATAAGAAAATTAACCACCAAACACGTATAAATTAAGATGTATCTTTTTTTTTACTGCAAAAGTACAAATACATGTTAATTGAATGCAAATCTAAAACTAATTTCATGATGATAGTACTTGGAATCAAGGAAAGACATCTTTTAATGTGTCATGGTGTGTAAAACATTTGCTTTTTTGATGATTTTAAAAATTCAGTCAGACAAATTTCCTTCTGGCCTGACTGTATCTCCAAGTCTGTCAGACCGTCAGTCCCACAGATTTTCAGCAACTATCAGGAATTCTTATGAACCTGAATCTCGTAATACTAACCTGTGGTCTGAGTTTTTCACCAATGTTCTCAAGGTCTGTATAATAGCAATCTTCAACTCTTCACTTAATGTAGCAACTGAAAAACAGTAGACAATTTAAAACATTTATTAGGCAGATTGTATCAAAGTTGTAGTGAGCGACTCAGATTTAGTCCAGCAATTTTGCTTTTTAATAATGGTTGTAAAAATGAGGCGGAAGGCGAAAAAATTAAACAAGACATCTAATCAACTGCCTACTTTTGACAATTAACTTGCTACATGAAAACATTTCTACCACCCTAAAAATGGCACCTAAATAGTTGATATCGGGAACTCTGTGAAAGGTGGTTTTCCCCTTAACTTACATGTAGGTACAAACAAATCTGGCCGAGTTAAACTGGTTTTGTATTCATATGCAAACACAACTGACTGCATCTCCACTGTCCAGATATGAATATTCAGTGACACAAGGATTATAACGGTACTTTATTTGTACCTACAGATTCGTGGAGATCCGGAGTAGGTCTATTGGCCCCAATATCACTCTTACCTTTCGTATGATCTGTCGGACATGAGAGCATGGTTGTAGCATTGTGGAAGATATCTTGGAAGAAATCCCATCTGGTAATACGAGTATGTCCTAACACATACTCCATACAGGTGTACAGGTCCAGGTATAATTCTTGAGAACTAAAAGTTTTAAAATATCAAAACAATTACAAATAACATTGAAGCCATGTCCTAAAAGCCCTCCCCGTACATTTAAGGCTGGTTATATATTCATTTCAAATGGGAATAAATAAAAAATATATGTATCCATTAATGTGAATGTGAAAAAAAGTTACATAAATTATTAAACAGCTTATTTCCGCTACATACTGGCTTTGAAAAAATAGGGTATGCATAGGCTTTTGTTTGTTAAAAAAATTCGTTATCATTAAATAATAGATTTGTTGAACTGAACTGAACTTATACCATTTCTGTGGTTGTTTGAGAATGATCCGGAGTGGGAAGACAACATACTCCTGAAGATCTTGAAGAAACACGACATTCACCGATCGTAAAGCTGTGAACAACTTGGCAATATTTTCTCTTGTATGTTCCTTGGTTAGAGTAACACAACTTCGTTTAAGCAACTCAAATGCTTCTTTGCGCATATCCCTAAAATTGAACAAGATTGATTTATAAGGGAATTTAGGATTTATGCACTGCCATAGCCAAGGCTTAAGTTCTACAGACTTCAAAGAGTGTCGTCACTCACCACTGACCAGCTGACACACCTGTGCTTGTGACGTTGTGTGTGACAGCACTAAACAGCATCAACAATTCTCAAAAAATAAATTTCTGTAACTAATATAAAGTTTAGAGATCCTTTAAACCAGTAAAAAGGAGTTTAAAACTGCCAAAACACAAATGTTTGAGATAACCTAGATGCTGTACGTCGCGAAAACATGTTACTTATGAAAAAACATACAAACAATGGCTTAACCTTTTAGTATGAGTGATACTTTTAACTGTGTTTTATACATTTGATATATTGACAGAAGTTCTACTTACATGATTCAATATTTACTGAATAATTCTGGATAAAATATAACTATTTTCCATCTCGGCGTTCTAGTCAGGGGAGGCGACTCGTACAATAACACGTTAGGCTAAAACCCGAACATAAAACGGACGTTACGGAATTGAATATACAAAGTTTAAATAGCGGTCAATTTTAAATTCAACGATGAAGGCTTACATATTACAAGAGTTTTCAACACAGCAGCTCATAGCTTAACATAAAATTGTAGTTGTGTTGTGATTTCAACCACCGGATGTCATCAACAAGATAAAACAGTGAGGGAAGTAGGGCTCGACACTAACACACCTGGCCCAGGGCCAGTGAAAATCAAGAAGGACATGTGAAAATCTTGAAGGATCAGTAACTGTTTTATTAACAAATTTTACGTTTCTTTGCTGGGGGACCAGTGACCAAAAATATTAAGTGTCAAGCCATGCGGAAGGCGAGCAAAGAAAACACATCTCGAAATACAAATGCCCAAGTCGCAGCTGCTGTCAGGAAAAAACCTAAATGGCAGAAAGTTTTATGAAGAAATACCAAAATTGTGACATCTAAATAGATTCATAGTAGGTGTATACCAAATGATAAGAAGAAAAATGATACCTGTGTTTGGTCACTGTGGGTTACAGTCTGTCATGAATTTGTGATCGCGATCGTCGTTTGGGCCTCATTGGGCATATATTTGTGAAACTATGTCAAACTGTCATTTAAAATCGCAGACTTGTTGAACTAGGTTAAGTAGCAGCTCTGCTCCATTCGGTCACTTTGGTCCCCGTTTTCGGAATGTTTTGTGAAACTGTGTTGTCCAGCTCTTTTACAGTGGTGACTTGGACTTTCCGTTTTTTTTTGTTTAATTTTTCGTTAGGTTACGTATGTGCACTGTTCCGTGTAATTGTGTCATGTTAATGTTTTCTGTGTACACGTTCGAGTGCTGCCTTCTCTATAAAAAGTTTGCTTGGCGTTCAACATATTAATTAAAACAGGGCCATCTAAATTATTCCTGATTAAAGGGACCTGTTGCTGAAGATTCGCTTAAACCAGTAGAGACGAACACAATTTTGAATGAAGTGTATACTGTAGAGAATCAGTTATGCAGGCTATATATAACTCCGCCTTGAGGACTAGATCTACATTATATAGATCTATGCAAACGATCGGCTTTTTTTTTAGAAAATGGTTTAAACTATTTTGAATAACAATCCACAATGCCATCATGTGTACTTGCGTCTTAAGTAGAGGAGATCTGTAGATGTATCCATACTGCACTAATATTCCCCATTTTCGTAAATTAGTAAGCAGGGGCAGATCCAGCGAGTTTTAAAGGATACGCGAGAAAAATTTTGACGGGGGGTCCGGGGCTCCTCCCCCGGGAAAAAAATGGTTAGATGCAATTTGGTGGCATTTGATGTATATTTTGGTGTAGTAAACCCATATAAATTTGAAAAAGAAATCAGAGAAATTGACTGAAATGTATAATTATTTCGGTGTAGTAAACCCATATAAATTTGAAAAAGAAATCAGAGAAATTGACTGAAATATTAAATATTGTAATGACAACAAAGCCAAAAAATAACATTCAATAGATGTGCTCACTTTCAACGTTCATTTTCGGAAATCGGTGTCACATTCATTCAAAATACACAAAACACAACAAAACTCATTACTGACAGGTTAAACAAACATTCCATTAAAAAACACTACATTACATTTGATCGTCTTTTTTGTTTAACTTCTCACAATCATTCATGATTATTCTCGAAATCGCCTGTCTTTCATATTAGCGAATACATCGACAATGTACTCGGCCCTAATCTCTTTCTCTTTGTACACGTTCAT
Organism: Spisula subtruncata; assembly: GCA_963678985.1. NCBI lineage: Eukaryota > Metazoa > Mollusca > Bivalvia > Venerida > Mactridae > Spisula > Spisula subtruncata. The sequence continues at coordinate 1,580,874 of OY787669.1, forward strand.
TAGTCCTAAGCCATTCAATCGTTCCGCGTCCATAGTGCTGCGTAGATTAGTTTTCATTCGTCGCATTGTCGAAAATGATCGTTCAGCTGATGCTGTGGATACGGGCACTACATACAATTATGTGAGCAGTCGTCGGACACTTGGGTATGCCTCGCCAGCCATTTCAATTGACCCGGCCAAGTTTGATGGAACGGTTGGTCGATCCAATTCCTGATTGGTCCACCACGTCCGCCAAAGCTGGCATTCGCGCACGAAGGCAGTTTCTGTTGTATCCAGGCTCGACTGGAACAAGTCGAATAATTCTCTGCACCGATCGTCTGTGAGGCCCGATTCTTGTACCTGCATTAATTAAATTGTAAAGTCAATAAAATAACACGTTTTTGACGGCAAATAAGGACTATAATTATAATACTACGTGGGTATATCCAAAAGTAATGTCACTGAAGCTATAAAATCGTATATAATGTCAATAAAACCACGAAAATTTTCACACCGTAATTTCAGTCTAATTTGAATATGATGACTAAATTTCACAACAATGCACAAAATAGTTCTGGAGATATGAACATTTTCATGAGACATACTTACGAACATCGCCGCAAGTCCGACGTCAACGACGTCACAATTACGTTACTTGCTGACACCTACTTATCCAGCAGACGTTCATCCCTGGCGATTTCTAACGACTCATAAACCATGCAGTCATTTCCAAGACCTTTAAAAATGTGTAACCCACCCGACACTTACTCTCTGCGAAATCAAATATTTTTAAGTGTCCTCTAGATAATCCCACAGCAAAATATTTAACTCACCACATAATGATTGTAGTTTTGGACGTCGAATTGAATTGACGGCGTTAAAAATACTCTTGGTGCTCTCTATCGATAATGATTTGGTGATGTATGCCCCCTTAAAATATTATACTACATACACATGAGCCTTATTGCCGCCTTGTGTAACTAAAGTTTCAGTAGGTGACTTTCAAAACTTTTAGGAAAAGTGCATTACTACGCGCAGCGTCTTTTTGTCACAAATCTGCCGTGTTTTCGCTAGTAATCAATGCGTTGAAGATATATTACGGGTTTCAAAGTTGAGTTACGTTCTTAAATTTTTAGCAGCAGACGCAAAACATTTGTTCCATTACGTCACGAAAGTATTGTCTGCTTTCGAGAATTATTTTTTATAAAAACGCATAAAAGAAAATTGTTTTGATAGTGAAAAAAAATCGTAATTTTCGTGTGCGGCGATATGACGTCATAGGTATATTTTAAATGCTCATATAATCCAGTTATGAAAATCGAATAATGCAGCACGTTGTATATTAATCAGAATTGAATTGCTGAACATTTTGATGTCATATTTATGCATATCGGCCTATAAACAATTAAATCACGGGAGGAGTGACATTACTTTTGGATATACCCTCGTAGTATACTGTTTATCATGTATGGTCATTTAATCATACAATATTAAGGGTAATGTGTCATGCCTCGAATATGATTTAAAATTTACTCGAAAATTTATATCACCATAAAAATGTTATATGATATCTATAATATACGCGTTTGATAAAATGAGTTCAAATGCCTCCCGGCTAGCTCAATCGGTCGGACGCAAGCCTGACGATCGAGGGTCGCGGGTTCGATTCCCGGGAGGGGCATACTTTCGTGGGGTTTGGTTATAAAATAACCTCCCGCCTACCACTGATTCTAAATCATGTAGGGAAATAGTCAGTCACTGACGGAAGTATGTGCTTTGTACTGGTTAAAAGCTTGGATCCAGAGATCCTTGCCTCTGCAGGAAAAGTGAGTAAGTAAACTGTCCGCCGTCATATAACCTATATGTGTGTTGCTACGGCGTTAAACCCAAACAAACAATCAAAAATGTGTTCGAGAAATTGATTTAAAGGTGAGAAATTAAAATTTTTTTGGACAATTTTATATAGCAACGAATATGCGATATTGATCTTGCGCGGTTGAATATTCTCAGCTTGCAAATGCACAATGTACACACCTGTGTAGGTATTAGCCATTTTACCTTGAATCTGTCACTGCCTTGAAGAAGGCGGTCATTCAACTCTGTTATAAGATGGTCGATGAATGGTAAGTACATGTTGAACTTCCAAAACTCCGAGATGGTTACAACCGGAGCGTTGGCCCTGTTTTGGTGTCTGCCCACATTCCGGGAAATGGAAGGTTCAACAGCGACATCTCTTCCTAGTGCAACAGCTTTGTCGTATTTTCAAAGTTATATGGGTTTACTACACCGAAGTATACATCAAATGCCACCAAATTGCATCCAAAGTATACATTATAACACAAACATGAAAAGTTGTGAGTCTTAAATCCGATTCTCGAATATATGCTCAGTACATCTAGAAACGCAACGTTTTCATCCTTGATTTTTTCTTACTTCCATTGATCATACATTTTTGATTTTTGTGTTATAACATTGTATTGTCGCGTAGCAACTTGGCTATTGACCAAATTTTATCGATCATGTTACGTAACTCCGGTGCGTCAAGATAATCACAAAACGCACGAATTCCACGTGCACCATTTACGCATGATAAAATTGTGTGTAAATTGCATCGACTCCTTTGTTAGGTTTGCCAATGGAAAGAAAATCACAAAAGAAAATTTCTAGGCTTCTGAATAAAAATGCCAGGATAGTCCAAATACGGGCGAAATTAGACTGTTCGGGTGGCTATGACGGGACGTCAAATTGGAGGTTCCACTTCGGGTAAATTGTCATAAACCGACAATGTCTCATCGGGAGACACTGTACTAGCACTTTGACACCATTTACAACCACCCATGCGCAGGTGATAAATGTAAAAACACTCTCCGACAGGACCAGTAACTCCACATGTACCATCTCTAGACAAAGTTCACAACTGGTTCATACACTTTGAAACAACTTGTCGGACGTCATAAATATGTAAACAATCAATAAATAATCAATATTTTAACTTTCCACTTAGAACAACGATTTTGAAAAAATAGAATTTTACCAATTTGTGTTTCGTTACTTTTTAGCCGCACTATACATACACGCACTGTTCATTCGCATCGATAGCACTTTATGAATACAATGTTACAGTTCCATTGTTCATGGAATAAAATACCATCAACTAAATACAGTCTGGTTGTCAATCATAAAACATTTGAAAAAGTGTTGACAGTAACCCCAGTGTTGCGTTTCTAGATGTACTCAGTATAGATCCATTTTACATTATAACTTATTATTCAGTGTTTGTTTCATAAGATTGTATTGCAATAGTGTACTGGTATTGAAAGTTAATATACATGTATCTTTAGATAACATGTATAGTAAGCACACATACTGTGTCGTTTAAAACATAATTTTATATTTTTATCATTATTTACCTGGTTGGAAATTCAAATTCAGACCCATCCCAAAGGATTGTCAACAATTTCATTTTGTCGTCATTCGACAAAGATATGCCAGAAAAAGCAAAAACATCATCATACGATGGTGATGACATTTTGAATTTTTATAGCGCTTTAACTTTGTAAACATCATTCGGATATCATATTGATTAAGGGATAAACTCAAAAGGGACATAACGTTTAACAAAGGTGTTCAGACTTCTCTATACTGCTGAGAAAAATAGCGACGATGTTACTTCGGTTGAAGTGGTTAAAGTTAAACCTCCCTCTACCTAACATCAGAAATGCATTTTTACCTCATACTTCGAGTTTTTTACATAATATTTTTTTGAACATTCTGATTTTGTGATGTACGCGTTCGCGTACTCGCGTAACGCTATGTCCGCCGCTGGTAAGCTTTGTGATTATATGAATACTAGTACTTAGCTCCTGATGTCATTTAACAAATGGAGTTAGCCTATACACATCTAATAAAACCGCTTCGGCTTGATGGACATAAAAAACCATATGTTGGCTTAGAACACTTGTAGAATTCAGTAAGAAACAAGGGAAGTAAATCTGCTAATTAAACATATATGATACCGGATGTTACCGGATACCGGCGGTTAGTAGCCGCCAAATTTTTGAAAACTTTCCGCGTGTTAAACTTCGGCGGACTATATTTTAGCCTAGTACAAATGTTTCTATTTTCACTGCAATTCTATGTCTAAAAGTTTTTATAGACAAACTTATTATTGGATTTACAAATTCAGTTAAATATTCACGTCTAGAGTAAGAAATGAAGCGAGAATACTCAATTTATCACGTTTGGTGCGTAGTAATATATTCCATTGTTTGTCCGAAGCAGTCCGAAATTGTTTACATAGTTACGAGAAAGCACAGAACTACAGCAAACACAATGAGGTAGGAGAATAATTTTGCATTTTTTTGTTGCACTGAGTAACCTTTTCTTTCTAATATTCGCATCATTGATAGATTAAATGACTATGATTCATAATCCAGTGAAATAATTTGTGCTTTGATTTTTTACAAATGTTTACTTCCATTTTCAGTTGACGATCCAGTGGCAGTAATTTTAAAATTGCCCTAGCAATTTAAGAATTAATTTAGATTCTAGCTGCTATGTCATTACAACTATTTGCAATGTCTGAACGGTTTCTCTTTGATATTTACAAGTTTATTCATTTAAAATTGTTGTTTGAAGCATCTGGGAAAATCTAATATCAGATTTTACACTGTCATCATGTTTTGATTTTTTAACTGCATGTGGCCAGTGTGGGGGAGTGTGCCTTTATTTTATATTTACGAATATTTAGCACAACCACATGGGTGAAAGTTTTTAGTCTCGATATTGATTTCAGTATTTTGATGAAATCTATTATAAGAAAATGATCTTGTTCTGTTCGTTGATATTAATAAGCAGTTGTCATTATTTTGAATATTTTCAACTTTCACCCATGGCCATGCAACCAATCTCAAATTTCTCAAATTGGGAATTATTAAAAATGCTCCTTGTGGTTGGGGCCCAGGAGGGGGGAGGGGGTAACTGACTGGTGTCAGAGTATTTGTAAAAGACAAATTGCCAGATTTTAACCCATTTATACATCACCTGCTTTCCATCCTAAGACAAAGGAACTGCATCATGGTCAAGGGCAATAACTCTATATTGATTTTATTTGAGTTATGCCCCTTTTTTTACATGCAAATTTTATTGAAACCATAATTTTAATAAGCAACTACCAGTACAGTATTTTGCATGCATTCCATTGATATTTACAACTCACAAAGATCCCTACTCTTTGTTTAACATCACCAATGGTACCAGACTCGGTCAAGTGCAATAACCCCATTTTGAATTTAATTGTGTTTTAATACATTCAGATAATATCTCACCTACCATCAATGGTTTTGCATACATGTATGCTTGGGTTAGAACTTACAAGCTTTCCTTGCCATATCTGTATTTGTATTCTGGTATCTTCTTCTGTTAGATTGTTGAGCCAGGGTTTTTTGGGAGGTGATTTTATAGCCGAATATGGGCTATGTTCCCAACATTGAAAATCATATCTTTTTTTCCCAATTTCAAGCCAAAAATTCCCAAATTTAAAGTTAAAAAAGAAATTGGGGGAAAATTGACTAATTTTCCTGTTTAACAACCAGCACAACTGAACTTGAGCACGAATAACACTTAATTACAGCAAATTAAACATAAAATTTAAGTTATATTAAATCTATCAGCTTTTTAGGCTTTGAAATTAAAATTGTACTTTTCCCAATTGGACCCATTGCCGCTTAAATTCCCAATCCCAAGTGTATGGGTCAGGTTCCCAAAATTCTGTAAAAAAAACCTGGGAGCACACCTCTTTCAATGTTATTCAGTAATAATCTTCACTGTTATAATAAATCATACTAAAAATAGCACCTAAGTGCCTTATTGACCTACAACCCCCACCTGTTTTGTGGTCAGTAGGTCAAAGGTTAAGGTCACCAAGACTTTTTTATTCAAAATATGACCTTGCTCATAAAATAAAATTTCTTTGGTTTATGTTCTTCAAACTTCATGAGTGCATGCAACTTTATGAGAAATACACCTTCCACCTGTTTTTAGGTAACTAGGTTAAAGGTCACCGAGACTGTTTCATTAAAAATGTCACAAACTTTAACCTTGCCAATAACATGAAGACGCGTTGACCTAGGTTCTTTAAACTTCATGTGTGCATACAACTTTTTGAGACCTACAACTTCTACCTGTTTTGTGGTCACTAGGTCAAAGGTCAAGGTCACTAAGACTGTTTTATTCAAAATGTGACCTTGCTCATAAAATAAAATCGCTTTGGTCAATGTTCATCAAACTTCATGTGTGCATGCAACTCTTTGAGACCTACAACCTCAACCTGTTTTGAGGTCCCTAGGTCAAATGTCAAGGTCACCAATACTGTTTTATTCAAAATGTTACAAAAATTAAGCTTGTAACTCACTATTAAGTACATGTAGAGAGATACAAAGGGACAATAATCCACTTACTAACTCAGCAGTCTTCATGAAAAACTTTTCAAAGTACTAGCCAGTCGGGCTAACAACAAGGCAGAACATACTAGCCCGAGAAGAAATTTACTAGTCAGACCAATAAATTATTAAAATTGTTTTAAATTTTCACTAGACTTTCGGACTAGTCACCTAGAGACAATTACTAGCCCAACTCAGTTTTTACTAGCCTCAGGCTTTGGGCTAGTGGCCAAATTCGAAGACGGTTACTAATAATAATATTTGTTAAATAATAATAATAACTTTATTTAACAAAGGTAATACACATTAACTTAATACATTGCATGTACATGTATGAGCTTATTTATAACATGGCCTTCGAATTTACATTTAATAACACAAATCAATAAAAATAAAAAATAAATAAAAAATACATGTACACCCGAAAAACACTATGAAAAACATGCATACAAATAATATTATCTCTTTCAATTTGATAGAAACATATTGATCATTTTAACATTCATATTTTCAAAAGTATGGCATAGCAATGTATGCAGTTTTAAAGTTGTTAAATATCTTATTGTTGTTCTTTTCAGAGACAATCAACGTATAAATCAGAATGTATCCATGTCCAGACAGAATGTATTTTGGACAGAACTTCAGGAGATTTCTGAAAATCACAAACCAATAAGAGGCAAGTGTTTCAGTGACTTTTTAGCTCAACTGAGCACTTTGTGCTCAAGGTGAACTATTGTGATACCAAGTTGTCATCTAGGGTCAAACCCTAGGTCATAAGGTCAAATCACAGAAAAACATTGTCAACACTCTATGGTCACAATTTTCGCGTAATCCTTTTAAAACTTGGTTGCAATGTTTGCCTCTATGTAACCTAGGCCAAGTTTGTTACTGGGTCACTGGGGATCGAAAACTAGGTCACTAGGTCACATCAAAGAATAACCAAGCTAACACCCTAGATGCTACATTTTTTACTCAATCATAATATAACTTGGTCAGAATATTCGCTTCCATGGAATCTAAACAAAGTTAGAGTGACTGTTTAGTCTGTGTCGCCGGCAAGTAAGTACAGTAAAATTATTAATTTTCGCGGGGGATTAAATTTCGTGGATTTCATGGTACATCTTCTACCACAAAATTTAATCCCTTCAAAAACCAATTTTGACCCTTGTATTTGTTACCTGAAATGAAAAATTCACAAATTAACGACCCATCGAATAAGTCTTTTTTACCAAAACCACGAAATTTGAGTTGAATAAATATTCAGTTTAATGAGGTCATTTAATAATTTACATTTTGACTCAAATGTTTGGTCAATTTTAGATTCACAACACCTTCCTGCATTAGGGCGTGCTGATGAACAATCAATACAGAACAACAATCCCCTGAGTGGATTGCCCCCTATACCCCCTAAAAGAAAGAATTACGTCCCACCACAACAGAGAGCCCACTTGACTCCAAATATGTCTCAAGTCACTAGCCAGAGACCTTTTCATAATATGATGGACCGTTACAGAAGACAACCACATCCGCCAAAAGGTACATATTACATATTTTTCATCATTACTACTTCAATGTTCTACCCCTCTCCCTTTCTATAAAAAGAGTGCAATCTTTCTGATGAGTTTTTGCCTTTGTATGACGATGCTCCAGAGCGGGCCATGTTTAGTACTGGAAGAAGAAGAAAAGTGTTCAGTGATTTTTTTTGGTTTTTGAATGCTATATATGAGTCCTTTTCTAGTGAACTTAAAAATTCCACGAATCCTACTTAGTAACAATAAAGTTTTTCCAAAATGTAATGTTTCCCCGGGCAATTTTGACGAGTCCAAGACTTTGGACTTGTACTAAACTGAACAAAAATGAAACACTGTTTTTTAATTCGATTTCTAATGTATGGACACATTCTAATTGTGAATGTTTATCCATTTTAAAATATGGTTATCACAAATATCCACTTCTGATTTTTGCCAATAACCTATAGAGACGTTCTGTTCTTATTACTAAGGTATGGAGATCATGTGACTGTTTAGTCATTTTAGTAAAGAGGTTTTAAATCACAGATCGATCGAAATTCTATGTTATGTCCTAACGTGAAGGAAATCAACTTATGAACAGAATATTAATGAAGTCCACGGAACACCGGTCTCCGTAAACAAGAACATAATAAACATTAAATGTCTTTCTTTTACAGATTTTCACAAAGGAGAGCTATTCTATCTTTATCTTTCTTATTTCTTAAACTATTTCTTGAAGTCCATAACTAACATTTATACTGTTTGCTCTTATTCATATTCTCTTCTTCAATTGGTATTTTTAAGTTCTTTAACAGTAACTTGCTGCAGTGGTGATTTATATCAACCAAAATTTTAACTGGCAATGCAACTTCACAAATGCATTCTTGCACCTCTAAACCTTGAAAAGTGCTGTTATTCTTTGCCCTTGTCCTATTGCAATACTCTGAGAACTTGGGCGTTTTGCCCAAGTCCATTGGGGACACCTTGAAAAATAAAACACTCCATGCCTTGCCCTGCTTAGTCCTTCGGTCACATCTCAAAGGAGCACGGTTAAAGAAGCATTCCCTATAACTAGCATATTTTCTCTACTATCACATTGAATGAGCTAAATGTACAAAGCAATTATAAATTGCCATAATTTGTCAGAAGAAAGTGTGCGCAAATATGTCTCCATAATGTCAAAAATATCGTCAAATCACCAATAATTATTTATCGCTTCCAGCGATAACTTTGATCGTTTAAATCGATTCAGGAGTCCATAGGCCACTCCTCGAAAAACAAGGTTATATGTTGCCGAAGTGCCTTCGTAACACATAAAAGAAGTCAAGGTATACATTGATCTACCTTTGGTATCTCACTTAACAAAACATGCATACTCAAACCGCTGTACATGACAATGTATGTAACATTTTGCATTGGCATTTTTAACGCATCCTTACACCAAGTATGGTGTGTAGTAATGTCCTCCAGATGCAACTGTTAAAGCCCGGTTCCCAATGAGCAATTTTGTCTCGGCGATGTACTCCAGAGAAAATTTCAGCTGCCAATGTCATATTCTTCTTTAAAATTTTCCGGTATTTGGCTAAAAAGTGCCACATATTCGTTTTTTGACTGTCCATCTGACCAACAAAACTCTTCAAAATCCTTTTTTTTCAATCTGTCAATTAATTGATAATAATTGATAATTGATAATTCAACAACAACACGTATATTGTAAATAGTATATTGACGTTTCGGACGAAACCTTCTTCAGAATAACATTAACAAAACTACGGATGTGACATCATGACGTTAACGTAACATGACGTCGCACAATTGCGGGAAAAACGTACAATGTAACAAATCAATAAAGTTCGAATTCAATAATATACAGGAATTCCTATATATGTATAAAAGTAATGTAAGTAAGTAAGTATATGTATATTTTTTTAAAAATTAATTGATAAGATATTGGTCCAAGAATCTAATAAGAACTGTTATTCCATCAAGGCTGTCTAAATCTGCGATTGGTATCTCATCACAGACCCTTTCACGTATCCGATATTAAAAATCATCCTCTGGTAACGATAAAGCAATATTTTAGCAATCCCTTGCTTGTCTTTACTCAGCTCTGTAATCTCTCCCCATACCAAAAGGTCCTGTTTAAATCGCTCGTAGGTCTAACCTTTCTTCAGTATCGGTGTATCTATCCATGTTACAATGATAACCGTTCTCTTCTGAAGCACAAGAATCGTCTTTATCAACATAACAAGAAACTACTTCACTAACCAAGAATATCCTAAAACGCATATGTAAAATCTCCATAAACTCGTTTAGATCCCTAAAACACACCCACTCCAGGTGACAAAATCCTCTGAAGTATCACCAACGCTAATTTTCACAGATTTCTGCTTCTCTCTCGATTGAATTGCGACAAAATACACCAAACACTGAGTTTACATCACATACAATTCCTATACATGTATTCCAATGATACGTTCCTCCCGACTCTGCTACGATTGTTAAACGTTTGAAACACATAATATATTAGATACTTTTAATAATACCAAGTATTTAAGAATACAAAACAAGTGCTCTTGAGACCGCAACATTCCAAGGGTCACAACTCTTTGTAGAAATAAGTGCAAAATTGAGGAGTATAATGGAACACACGACAAACACAACGGATATTTTATAACTTTATTAATATCCATTTAGTTTCGGCTAGTTCATAGCCTTCTTCATGGATACAAAATATGGAAACAATATTCTCGAGGTGCAAAAAATGCGGAGTTTGTGATCACGTGATGTGTACAGTTCTCTAAATAGATTGTTGTTTGTTTAGTTGTGACTTGTCGGACGGGACAATCCCGTATACGGAGTAAATTCTAACTGTCATAAATTGTTTATACATTGTATTCGTACTCATCTTGTATTATAGCCTCAGTACTGGAGCTTCTGGAAATATTTGTTGGTTGTTATTCAGTTGGCTTGTCTTCTATTATAGTTGTTTCCAATTCTGGTCGTGGGGATGCGGGTGGGAAAAGTAGTTTTGGTATTCTCATCTTCTTCAAAGTCTCGTTCACAATGAGTTTCTTTTCTGTGGCGTAGGTTCCTTTGTCCATTGGTTCTGAGGCGGTGTAAGTCGAACTTGTGGTTTTAGTCTGGCCTCAAATGGAGGTGTCCATGGTTTAAGCCTCAAATGGAGGTGTCCATGGTTTGATTTTGACGATTTCCGTGTCTTTCTTTTTTATCTTCCTTGCTCTAGTTTTTATGTTCTCGGTTGTAAGTCCATGGTTTTTGAGTTGATGTAATTTGAGCGAATGCTTTCTGACGTATTCTTTATATAATTGACAACTGAAATAGAATAGGTGTAACACACGAACACATTTTTTGTAATATATAATCACAAATTAAATCAGTATGCACATGCATATAAATATAAAAAATCTCGTTTAAATAGCACCAAAAAACCAAACACTCACTTTCTTCATATGACGTTTTGTTAATTGTACGTGACATGGCGTCAACCATTAAAACGATCCCTTTTTATTTACCTGGTCAATTTTGCTCTAAGCTGAACAATGATTGGTGTCGTAAGATCTCAAGTTATATTGATCTAATGGAGGATGGTGTACAATTGGTTCCCGCCTTCCAGTTAATCATCATCTGTCGTTATTATGACGTTGTGATTAGTTATGAAAACTGCACGTATACGGTAGTCATTCATTCTTCTTTTTAGTTTGCAGCAAAACCATTCTAATACTCAAATTTTTTACCTGTCCGTCTTCTTCAAGAGCTATGACGCACTAACAATTTATCTACATGTTTAGAACAGGTTAACACTTTGCATTTTAACTAGTTAACTTCTCCTTTAGTATATCATTGTAGTGGTGTTTTATTTTTTAGCAAGTTAATTGCTGTAAGTTTCTTCTGTTCGTAATCGGGTGAGGATATCTTTTGTTGTTTCCTTCCTCGTTGTGACGTCAATGTCGTTGTTGTTGCACATGGAGGTTTGTTGTGAAGTGGACTGATACAGGTTAAACGTCATTTCACCCTAATATCTGAATATAAAGTTGACTGAATCTAGTTTGTAAAGTAGATAATCAGAAGTGTAAAACAATAAAACACACATCTAAATAAAATAAATATAATTATTCTCGCTAACTAAAATAAATTAAATACTTCTTTCACCTTTAAGATTCTTAATTGGAGATCCCTTACTATTAAATGAAATGGTACTGCCCTTTTCTTTGTTCAGTCGAACGTCGCGCAGATATTCCTCCATTCTTTCGTTAAATTCACTGCCTGCATCGCCAGCATACACCGTCCTATCACACGTTCTACATATCAAACTATTACAATAACCTCTTTTTATTTACCTGATCACTTTTGCTCTTAGCTGAACAATGATTGGCACCGTAAGATCTCAAAATATATGGACCCAAAGAAGAATGTGGTACATAGGTTCAAGCATTTAAGACAATCATCCATTATTATGCCACAAAATGAAGTTGTGATAAATTAAGAAAACAGCAGGTTCTTCTTTAAGAGTATCACTGGAGTTTTTTTTATTTATTTTTGGCTAGTTAATTGCTGTTAGTTTCCTCTGTTCGTATTCGGGTGTTGATATTTTTAGTGTTCCCTTCTATGTTGTTGTGACGTCAGTGTCGTTGTTATTGCACGTGGAGGTTGTTGTGAAGTGACGTGATATGGGTTAAACGTCATTTCCGCCCTGATATCTGAATATAAAGTTAATAGAATCTAGTTTGTACATTAAATATTCTGAAGTGTAACACAATGAAACAAATATCTGAATAAAATGAATATTATTATGCTTGCTAACTAAAAGAAATAATAGACTTCTTTCACCTTTAAGAATCTTCTTCGAATGACCCTTACTTATAAAATAAAAGATACTGTCCTTTCTTTGTTGAGTCGAATATCGCGCATATGTTCCTCCATTCGTTCTTTTAGACCTCTTCCTGTTTCGCCAACATATACCGTTTTATCACACGTTGTACATTTCAAACCATAGACAACATCTTTCTCGGTACAGTTGATGCCCTTGTCTGATTTTATCTGACATATCCTGCATCAAGGTTGGCTATTTCGTCTATCCTATGTTACCCTTCGTCAGTTTGAAAGTCGATTCCAGGCTAAGATCCCGTCTGTATTCTGGTAATTCTTCTCTGGGTATGGCATCCATTTTCTGAAGTTGTGCCTCGGTGTGTTTACCCGATTAACCTCTTTTGCGCAACTGTTGTTTGAGTTCAAGACGTATTTCTGTTAATCCTATTCATTTTGACAGATCCGTCTAATTCGTATGCCCAATCAATACGGTACGGCCTTTTTAGTGTGAGGGGGTGGTTTTAAGGTATAAGTGCTTACCTGTAGGTTTGCTGTATAGATCTGTTGTAAGTCTGCCTTTCTCTAAGCGCACACTGGTGACAAGAAATTAAATGATGGAGTGACTGTATCGCATTTCGGTCTTAATGTTACTATGGATGCTGTTAGCGTATTCTGTAAATGACTTCAAGCTTTCCTCGCCATGGGTCCATAGTCCAAATCCATCATCAATGAGTCTTTTATAGAATATAGGCTGTTTCTCAAATTGGGCTAGTTCCCTGTCCCAAATATGCACATATGTACAAGCAAAGTTCTTTTCAAGCTTTGGTCCAATGGCTATTCCATCAGTTGGAACATAGTTGTAGTCGTGAAAATGGAACAATTTACATGTTGTATTGTCAAAAAGAGTCTCGATCATTTGGAGCACATGGGGAGATGGTAGCAGAGGTGATGTCCTGGATCTCATTCTTTCCTCACAAGCTAGCATGCCTTCTTGTTTCGGTACTGAAGGGTACAGTTTAGCCATATCAAACCAGAAGAGGATAGTTCCACCATGCAGTGGTTGCTGGACATAGCTACGTTTTTTTCCAGAAAATCTGTCGTATCCTTGTATGATGGACTACTAATAACAAATTCATTCATTTCACGTTCTGCAACCTTTGTCAGCCTTTTTGTAGGTATATTGATGCCATTGACATATCGTAGTGTTACATTTCCGATTGCACTGGTCAGTTTCTAGTTTGTGTGGTCGGTAACGGGGAGATTGGTTCTTCTATTTTCTTTTCTTTTTTATGTTGTTTACTTTTTGTGGGCTTCAATGATGCGAAATTTTGATAAGATCTTTGGTTTGATGTTATGCAGCTTTCTATTGGAGGCTTCCAATTCTAAACAAAAAAAACATCATAAAAATCTAAGCAAAATAACTAATTACTTAGTAATATGAACATTTCAAAATACACTCACGAGTATTAAACATTTAGAGATCAATATTTTGGACACATTAAAATGTATGAGGTAATAATGAATATGACAGTCAGGCATAATAAATACATAAACATTGACAATCATTTTATGCAAAATATAAATATTTTATAATAACAGAGTATGCCTAAATTACGACATTATGTGTCAATGTATAGTCACGTTTTGATAATCTTGAGTTATATTGTCAATAATTATAAGTACATTTGTACCTACAATATGGAAATGTTAAGAAATTGTTCTTGTTGTTATTATGATGATTATACTTAAAGTGTATAGAGCTATATTTTAGCAGTCATTTAATGTGAAAATAATTACTTGCATCGTTTTTAGTATGATACTAGACTACCTTAATTTCAAATTTAAACTTTGGATGGGTTCCATGTAATTTGATTCACTCGTTGAAAAAAAGACGATTCTTATAATTTCATAGGGTGTTCTAGAACACTTTCTTATGAAAATAGACAGTTTGCATGTCTTATAAATCAGACAGAGGGTTTCTGTTAGAACTGAAGCGAAAAATGATCTAATGGATATGAAAGAATAATTGTTTTTCAGTTTTTGAAACTTTTAAAAAAAATATCGTCAGATTAGCTCTATACACTTTAAATTCAATGTTTATCAGCATCCCATGTCTACATTGGTGACCACCTAAACTTATATCTTCCATAGCCTTTCCAATAAACGATCTGCTTTCTCCAGTAACAGTACACAACATTGTTCTGACAGTGTGAAAACTAGGGGAGTATAGCGGAACACACGACATACACAACGGATAGTTTATAACTTTATTAATTTCGAACTTGTTTATGCTAGTTCAAAGCCTTCTGCAGGGATACAAAATATAGCTTCAGCATAGGCTATTGACTTAGAGCAACATTATCTCAACCGTAAACTTATATCTTAATCTGAAGTTTACAACTCTTTTTATTGAAAATTTTCATCCTTACGGCCTTCTTCAGTCAGACGATAACACAGAAGTTACTTTTACTCCATATGGAGTGATTATTGGATTGCATATCTTAATCATTTAAACTATCGACAAACGCATCTAGAGCTACAATCTCAGTCAGGCCTGATGGTGCATCAGGGTTAGCCTGTCTTGTCAACTTTCTAATTTTCTGAGCAAGTTATGTAATTGATTGACCTGGTTGTCCAATCTCTTTTCTTACAGTTGTGTCCTCATCACATGGTCTGTTCTTGTGATGAATGCAAATGTACTGATTTTGTGTTCGTTGATATTGTTCCTGTTAACTATGCGGGATGTTTGATTTACGTTGGTAATATTGGCCATGCTCAACTTTACACGTTTATTATGTATGTCAATACTTAACAACAAAGCACATGTCACAATTGTGATGCAGCATGAAATAAATCAATATGCGTTATCTCATTATTGTCTTCATCCTAGTTCATGTTCAATCCTAATTAAAAGATATTGTCTAAATAACATATACCCACTTCTCTTTCTATTGCATTTCTTCAAACCTGTCTTCCTTGTTCCTTTTTATGGCTTCCCAGCTTCTACTGTATTTCCTCCCCTTTGCATTTGTCTTTCCTTCCTGTGTTTTCAAGTTCACTCCTTTCCCCTTTCAGTCTCCTTTCACTCAAAATCATTTTCTCTTCCCACTTGTTTCCCTCTTTCTTTTGTACGCTTTCTCTGTCTACTTTTTTCTTTCACCTCACTATCTTCTTTCTGTTTCTTCTTTCCTTTTCTTCCTTTCTTTTTCTTTCCTCTTTTACCTTCTGTCTT
Organism: Spisula subtruncata; assembly: GCA_963678985.1. NCBI lineage: Eukaryota > Metazoa > Mollusca > Bivalvia > Venerida > Mactridae > Spisula > Spisula subtruncata. The sequence continues at coordinate 1,596,866 of OY787669.1, forward strand.
CTCCCTTCTCTCTTTCTATCAAGACCTTTGCAAAGGTGAACTCTATGCTTCAAGAGCAACAAAGTTTGAAGCCGGCAAACCAAAGAGTTTCATTAAGAAGAAAAGCGCTGCAGATGACTCAGGAGAAGCATGTGGTAATATACAACTATCATCTGCCGTTGTTGTCACTGAAGGTGATGAGGGGTTTGGGTAAGTTAACGTTTATGGGTTTTTGTAAGATGTGCAGGACTGATATTTGTCAGGCTTGTGCCTGATTTCAAAAATCCTGAAATTTACTTCTTTGTCTACTTTGAAAGTGAAATTTCAGGCTTTGAAACCAGGATTTTCAGGCTTGGGAATTTTGTTTAATTACCAGGCATGAATACTAGAGTTGTATTACGGTTTTGTAAACTACGTGAGTGCTTTCCTACTGAACGTCAATAATCAACGAATCCACTACTAGCATGTTAAAATGTAAAAATATTTCCATTTTTTATGTGTCTCAAGCCACTGTTATCAGTCAGGGGCTCGCTCCAAAAAGAAAGTTTTAAAGAAACACTGGCTAGTGATGCTCTAGAAGAGTACTTTTGTCAAAAAATATGCCGAAATATCTGAGAATGATGTTTGCTGTAAACAGTGAGCAATCACATAAAAACCGTGCATACTGGCGCCAATGAGATTCTTGTTAGCTTATGCAATTAGTAAACAACTTACTGGCTCCCTGAGTATAAAGTCCCCGAAATTCGATGACCTGTAGAAATGAAACCATCGTTGATAAGGTCAGAAAGTGACATGCACTCTAAAATGACAAAATTTAATTAGGCTGAATCAACCACAAATATACTAGTATATATATATCGTTTCTTTATTTGCAGCTATGACATCAACCCAAAACTAACAGAAGACAGGGTAGCTAGTACTACTGCAGATGCTCTTCAAAATATTCCTACGAAACCAAAAGCAGCTATAATCAGAGCAACCACAACAATCAGATCGATCGTTCAGTGTGCAGATGCACCACTATTGCCAGGAAGAAGGGAACCAATTGTACCTCGCCCACCTATTGATCCCCATAATTCAAGACCTTACGGGGTCAATCATTGTTCAGCCGAGGGCAAAATTGAACAGGTACATTGAAGTTAAGAGAGTCCTCACTCCTTATCATTTTGTTTATTTGAAAGCATTTACTCGCGAAGAACTTGGTAGTTCCCGTCGTACAATGTTATTGAATTTAAGTCTTCGGGTACTTATCACACAGATGAACAGAATATGCCATCCTGTGCTAAGGTCCATACTTGTTATTTAAAATTAAAAGGGTGCTTTAGTGGCTTAACAGCTGAAAAGGCCCCTAGCAAATTAATTGGTGGCTTAAATGTTTTTTTTTTTGTAAAACATTTTTGTACATCGTATTTACATTTTGTTATAGCTATTTATACTGAACCATTAAAGATGTAATTTTCTTCAAATGCTACAAGCTGGTCAGTCTGAAGAAGGTTTCCTATTCGTATATGGCGTCATGTTGAAGTTTTATTACACTTGTGAATTTTCATTTTCTGTAGTTAGTGACTTTATTTCATCCCGAATTTGTCAAACATTAAAATGAGTTTTTATGTTTTGTTTTGAACAGGAAAATGAAGGATCGAAGCTGCCATCAATATCAAAACCGAACAAGAACATATTCGTGTGTCATCCACCAAATACACCAAGACTAACCGGCCACACAAGACGAAAATGGAGACAGTCCACTGTGAAAAGAAACAACTAGGTTAAAACCATTTTTATCAGATTCTCATGTAATTTACTTATAATTTATTAACAAAAACAAGGGGTTTTTTTATAAAAAAGATTATTGTTATATTTATGTGTAGGTAGGAACTTACTAAAAATGTAAATTAGATTTGTAAAAATGGCCTCATAGTTTCTTTTTTTTTTTGATAATGCCGTTTTGGTGAGAAACAAACTAGTTCGATAAAGTTACCATGTTCAAGCGTGCATGCACCCGGCCTTAAGGAGCAGTGGAGCTGAATGCATTGTTCCCGTTGGGCGCCATTCAATACATTAATAGTTTGAAACCAATATCCTATCGTTGCTCTCATCTTAATCTATGTAAAAGACTCAATGACAGTCATATGAGATGGAAATCTATTTTACACAGCATAAAAGTTAAGTTCGTCAAGAAAATTATGCACGCCATAGCGCTGTTTTTAATGATGTGACGTCATAGACTTATGACGTTCTTAACCAGAATTTGAAACGGAATAAACTGACTGATCGATTTGCAGGTTCGACATTTTGCCTGGTAGGGTGTAACAGTTTGTTTCTTACGGTTAACATCAGTTAGAAATTAGACACTCGGTGCAGCATTCATGTCTCTACTAGTCGGTCACTAAATCACCAGACCATGCACATAGTTTTAACTTGTACTTTTTTTGTATGTATTCAACTGTTATGTCCGGCATGACAAATTTTATCACTGGGTATACTTGGCAATCCTGAAGGGCAGAATGTCTACCCATTTAAATGGAGAAGAAGAAGGAAAAGAAGTTTAAATGTTGCTTGGGATTGAAGTGGGTAGACAAGATCAAGATAACCGTTGCTAAAACAAAACAGATAAAGACGTTTCTGCTTTATAACTTAAGTTAGGGAAGGGGTAACATGGTGCAATGTTCTGAGTGTATGGCTTAACACATGAACTGTGGAGACCCATGCCGCTGATACTAAAAACAAAATAAAATGTTTCAACTCATATACTATCCGTTGTGAATGAGGCATCATGATGGAACTTGTTCTGTGGGTAGCTTAATATGTGAAAACGATACTTAGAATTGAGAGTTGAAAATCCTGAAATAAGGTATGGATTTACTGTATCTTCAATTTGAACTTCGGACATAGTGAACAAAGTTTATATGTCACGAAGCTAAGTGTTCGATCATTCGAACTTGTGAATTCACTCTATATAGATATGTAGAAAACTAAACACAAACTCAATATATCTTTGGACCTTTATTTGTTATCATGGCACATCATAACACTTAAATTTCTATAATGTGTACTCTCTATCATCAAAATAAATAAATACTACACTACGTGTAAATCCAGGAAAATCTCACCCAGTAGCAGGAACAACAGTCAAATTCACGAGCCTTCATGTTGGTTATGACAAGTGTCAAATATATAGAGGATCTTACAAGAGTGACTTTTCATATTGAATTTATTAAACGAGTTGGATAAAAGTGATAAATTACGAGGCTCTGCCTCCCTTATTTGCATACTTATGATATTATTGAGTAGTGTAATATCGTTTTTATGTAATGGACTTTATTACACTCCCACACCGTGATTTATGTGATAAATATGCTTATTTTAGAAGCCCTTTGAACTTGGCTATCGTAACTGCTCAAGGTGTGATTTGATGGTTTACCCTTAACAGTACATTGTCATAAACTGACAAAGAAATCTACTAAAATAAAATATCAAAAACAACACGTGTGCGTGAATACAAGCGGTGATAGGTTAAGGACTTGTACGGTGTGGGACGGATTCGGGTTTTAACCAAAACAAAGGGGTGTGGGAAAACGCCGGTCCGTCCGTTTGTGCAGTGGAGCGACTAAAGGCAGTGTGCTGCTAGATCGTCGCCAATAACAGGAATATAAAATCCGTGTAAGTTATCACAGAAAAAGTAAATTCTTGTAACAAATCTTCAAAATTGTAAAATAGTTACCTCATAACACAATGTATCAGATATGGTCAGCATTTAACCTTTTAACAAATAAGAATTGAGTGACAAAAAGGACCAGTGTCATTAAAATCAGATCCTATGATGTCACGTTCAAATGACCTCTCTACTGCATGTTGCATTTTTTTTGCTATTCATCTGTATGTATATAGAGTGAACAGTGAGGTCAGTCTAGCTTAACTCTATGTAATAGTATAGGATTTAATTAAATATATTACTCGCTGTTCGGCAGAGATTCTCTAAACTTTCAGATTTGTGAAAGCAGAGATTTGATTGGATGATGTAAAGTTCACATCGAAATGACCCCATACGGAGTGTAGTCAGATCCTATATCATTATAAAGTAGTGTAACGTAATATCAGTGTGTAAAATCACGTGATCAAATGAATGCGGTTTTACGCTGAATATGGGTCTGATTTAAATAGGGTAGGTAGAACACAAAAAACAACATTTTTTTAGTGTATCAGACACCATGACACCCCAACATTTTCACATCTATAAATGATAAAAGTATCACATAAATCTTGTATCACAAGTTATACATTGAATGACTAGCTGTAATATAATACTATGAATGTCTACATGAGGTAAAACTATAGAAATAAATATCTATCTAGAATTCTAGATCTACATGCTGCTAAAACAAAAACTAAGAAACTAATAATCCCACCACGTGAGAAAAAACTCAACAGAATCAGCTAGCCACGTGATCCAACCATGTATTTGAACCACGTGACATAGACAACATACTATTCAACGTCGTCGTCTTGTCAACACGTCATCAGATCACGAAACCCAGCCAGGATGTCATCAACAAACGACAGAAGCGGTCTAGTCGGCATCCCCATTCAATTTGACCAACATCTCGCAAAGCCACGTGATCAACATCTCGCCAACAAGGTATCTAGCTAACGTGTCTTACGAGCAATTGATTTTGAAACATAAATATCACGTGCTTATGAATGTCTAACTTCAAATATGTTTTTTTAATCAAAATTTCAAACACGTGACCCAGATGATATTTCGCCCATTTAAAGAACAGTTTTGAGCATGTGTCATGCTCGAGCACCACGTGTGCACAACTAATTTATTTATGTTCGTGAACACAATAGTCTGTCATGACCTTGACAACAACATCAAGTCACAGGAACGACGTGTGAACATTGGTATTAAACAAATATTTATTCTCTAAACTGACAAAATCATCAAAATCCCGCCGACGATTCTGTTTCTAGATTGATGTTATTGGATAAATGACATTCGCCTCTCAGATTGTACGCAAGTATGACAAATTCGTACTCTGTGCCGGGATCCAGACCAAATACTCGGTGCTCCTCGCGTCCGTACATTGACACACATTTCCAGACACGGTTATACGACGGTTGACGATACAACAGGAAGTGGGAAATCTTCTGTTCGGTGGCGACATCTACCGGGCTCGAGGAAAATATCTGGATGGAAGATGTAAAGCGTCTACAGAGTGACTCCATGATCACCGGAACTGAAAATAGAAAAATGTAAATATTACTTAATTGACTTCCGGAAAAAAACTACCGAAAAGAATTCCCCCGAAAAGAAAATTATTTAGCGGAAAGAGCCAAGCAAGGCAATGCTTCCCTAGAGGGACTGTGGGTACAACCAGGGATTCTATATAAATATAGAAAATCCTGGTACAACATCACAGATATATGAAATAAAAAAAGTGTTATTTTAATTGCTTAGATGTCTCGCAGACAGACATGCTACTGAATCAATGGAACTAAGTAAGCCCGGTGCATACATGTAACTCCATATCAAATTCAGTGTTGAGTAAATATTCCAAAAATTTTACGATGAGGATTGACTCCGGTTTCAGCTATTTTGGTGTAAAGTTTCTCTTAAGTCTTTAAGGTGCATGCTACTTGTTTTCTCATACCTTATTTGTTGTTTATGGAGCAGATTGCAAATGCATGTATAATTACTATATAATGTGCATAAGTCACATGTAGATCTACAATGTTGTGTGTGTCATATAAACTAAATAAAAAGGTTCATATCTATAAAACTAACTTTATGTTTGAATGCTTTATTATTCAGGCCATCAAGATTGATTTCTGTCATCATGCAGTAAAAATGAAATTCGATCTTACACCAGAATTAAATTAAAGAAAAATGTTTTCCTTATCTTTTGACAAAGTGTTCTTACCTGGAATAACGTTTTCACCATCTGTTAATGTTGTACATTGTACGACCTCAGAACTTCCAGACTTGCCTGCAGCATTGACAGCATTCAGACAGAAATAATAGGTGGATGATTTGCACAAGTTCTCTAACAACAGTACCAGAATACCAGACGAGTTGGCAGACACATTGGTAGAACACGTATCCTCTACAAAGTTCTTTACTATAACAGTTTCCTGGGGAAAAAAACAAATAATTCTTAATTACAATCATTCGATATAATATTATATCAATCCAGTGTTATATTTGGCATTGGTAATTAAAGCCCCCTACCGATTTTCAACTGAAGGGAAAATAGGTTATCCCTCCGTCCGTCAGACAGTCCGTCTGTTCGCAGAACGAACAGATACCGTCGATAGATCCGTCAAGAAATCTGGATCCTGTCAAGCTTTGTATCTGAGTAGTTGAAAATAAGGAGATTATGCACTTTTATAGATTCTAACGTTAGTTATTATTCTGGCAAAAAATGCGTTTGACATTGCAACAGAAATATTGAAAAAAACACTTGACGACACATACCACGTGGAATGTTTTTTATATACCACGTGGTATATTTATATGTTATACACCACGTGGTACCAGTATATTTCTAATTTATATACCACTGACCTCGAGTTCCACGTTCTTTTGTTCCTCGGAACAGAAATGAATTTCATACTGGTCGACCACTTCATGGACACTGTTTGGTGGACAAAGTGCGAGGACAACCGAATTATCACTTCTCGAACATCTTGTGACATCAACGATTGGTGTAGATGGCGCTGTAAATGTAAATGGAATTCAACGTATATGATAATCAATTGCAGCAGCTATAAATCTAGCAATTATGGTGTAGAATGTGAAACAATTAGTCGCACGTTCACGGAGCTGCACGATTGGCTAGATAAGTCACATGTACAAGGTCCATTCGAAAGGGTTTGTCTATTTTCGGCAACACTACTGTAGACTAGTTCGGAGTTGTAATCGGTCACAACTTCGCCATCGTATATTTTAACTTTCGGACGGGTAGCAGTCTACTTTTTCTTCGTTTTCAAGCATAACTTCTGGCACATTTTAAAACATACAGATATGGGGAACAATTATCACACTGTCTTCAGATTTTATGAAGTTGAGTAGATCCTGTCAACTGCCATTTCGTCAGTGATAATTAATGTTAATGTGCACAACGGCAAAGGAAACCACTGGATTTAGGTCAACGGTTACTATAAATAGAAACGTACGTTACTATAAACGGAAACTTACGTTACTATAAATAGAAACCTACGTTACAATAAACAGAAACTAACTTTACGATAAATAGAAACTTACGTTACTATAAATAGAAACTTAAGTTACTATGAATATAAACTTTCGTAACTATAAATGGAAGCTTACGTTACTTTACATAGAAACTTTCGTTACTATAAATAGAAACTTACATGACTATAAATAGAAACTTTCGTTACTATAAATTGAAACTTTCGTTACTATAAATAGAAACTTACGACTGAGATATTGTAATTCTCGGAGAACAACTTTCTCTCTGCGACAGTCCACAACTTTGTCGTATAAACCGTCGGTATCTAGAGGTGATATTGGCACAGAGCTTTCACAATCTAGCGTAGCTTTTTGCAATCTGAAAAAATATATTGCAAATAATATTCAACCCATATAATTATCCAAAACTTCAAAAATTCTATAAAGTAAAATTTAAAAAAAAAATGTAAATATTGTATGGAAAAGACTACCCAGATGAAAAACATGACTATAGTCAAGATATCCTTGCACATACGCGTACATGACACATAAAACATATTTTCATTTTGTTTTTGAAGATTAATTATAACTTATTTATAAGTTATAGAAAATATACCGTAATTCTACATACCTTTCGTTAAGGGTACTTGCAATCTGAAATTATAAATTTATTAATGATAATATTGTGATGAAAACCTTATTTAAATACATGTATATTCTGACTTATTTCACAACAAATGATCGCCCAAAATGTATTATTAATGGATTCGAAGCTGTATACATTTGTAATATGGTATTAAGCTCAGATTGAGATATTTAGAGGAATTCAACATTGTTCAACATATTCTTCATTTATAGTCTGGAGACTTGACTAACCACTGATTTTTTAGGATGCGTATACATATATATAGTATAATTGGATGATCGTTTTTTATTATGTCGAAAACCAAACTAACAATAGATGTTACATACCTCAAGAAATTGTGTTTTCTCTGACCCTAAAACATCCTGTACGTAACTTTGCAGTCCTTGTGAAGCACCCAGCACTTTCTCCATCTTTTTTATACTTTCCTCAAAACTATTCTGATGTATTCTTTCCTCATATTCCAGATCAGCTAAGAAATAATTACGTTTGTTTTCTACTTCCGCCAGTAACGCATCACACTGCATATTGATCTCGTCTCGTCGTCTGGACAACACGTGCTGAAATAATAATAAAATACTTTATGAACTATGATGTACAAATCGCAGACTCAGAATCAGAAAGTCGTAACTACTACTTACGACCTTTTAGTAAGATGGATAAATATTTACAATGAGGTTCACTAGACGCTTCTAATGAGCTCATTTTCCTGAAACTCTGAAATTGTCATGTTGACCAAAATGAACTTTAAACAGTGTGTTTTACCATAATTAAAGAGTAAATTTCAAACAGCTTTTTTCTTTTTTGACACCCAGTATATTTTGCTGTCAAATAAATGATAAATGATTATGATTACATTGCTTGCAATGGCAATAAGAAAACATTAAAACAGAGCATCTAAAAGCGCCGTAAAGTGAAATAATTTCAATAATTGTAGTACCTGTACGTCTTTTAGACCGTCTTTAAAATCTTTCAGATTAGTGACAACTACAGCTTGGCTGTTTGACAATTTATCGGAGTTATCCTCTATGCAATTCTAAAATTAGGATAAATAATTATACATGTTATTGTAAATATATATTATATTAGTGTATAAAATGACCCAATTTTCAACTTTGATTCGAGTTTACAGGCAGGTTTTACCACTTTGTCTGCTATACAATCGTCTTCCATCTATGGTATTAAATTTTCAAAAAGTCAACAACTTTAACCGATTGAAAACTTTAAAGCTTACGACCAACGACCAAGGGCCCTACAATGACCACCGAATCCCGAAATATATGACACATTCTTTTCCCAAGAATCCCAGTGACTAATTAAAAACCTTCGTCCATTGTATTAAAACAATTGAGTAATTCAGTAAATTATATGGGGTAAAATGATTAAGATAGTGTATGTAGAATTCTTGTGTTTGTTCGATCCCAGGCAGCAATGTTTATTCTGAAAATCAAATGGCTATTATGAGTGGCACCGATGACACACCTTTGCTTTGTACCGGAAACGCATATAATAAGTGTACAAACGGACCAGTGATATGGTTAACTAAATGGCTGACATACTGTACATGGGATGCAATATCCAAGACAGAAGTATGCTTTGTCAGCTGTTAATGTAAAGTTTAAGCAACAATTGTAAACTGCATGACCATGCTAACCTTTCAATCCGGTAACCAATCGATTTAACAGTTAACACTTCCAAGTCTATAATACTACTTAGTACATTTCACACTCATAGAAAACTCACGAATGAACAAATGTACATACCTTGAATTCTCTGTAGGCGTGTTCTATTGGCTCTACCGGATGTCCGGTATGAACTGCGCTGTCATCCGTACCGGAAGCGAATGGTTGTGTACACATACTACAGTAAGAATCCGTCAGAGTTTTATGAGGAATTGAACAATTTGAATCGTTGGGTCTATTGTTGGCACTTTTTGTTAATTTTCTGTTTGACTGTGTCCCTGGTTCCACAAATTCGTGAGTATTGTATGGTTCCCGATTCGGATGATTTTGACGTAAGCACGTGGCACAAAAATGGCTGCAACAGGAAGTGCAATACTTTTTCGCGCGCTTTTGTGTTGTAGAACTTTTACAATGCTGGCATTTAATGTCTGTCGTTGTATTCATTGATTTTGTTAATGAAGATAGCGTGTGTACGCTACTGTTTAATAATGATAAAGATTTTGCTAAGTTCTCGTTTGTGGACGTGTTACTACTCGCTGACGATGGAGCCTGTTTTGTGCTTTGCTCAACAGTCGCAGACGACAACGATGTAGCAGTTTTATCATTCGTTTGTTCCTTTTTATACCGTTCTATAATATTTTCAAGGGCAATAACTCTTGGTAAACTTGAAATTCCTCCGCTAACGTAGCAGTTATCCCTACACACAGGACAACGTATGAAATTGAAGTCAAATAATTGTTCCGCGCACGGAGATCTACAAAGCACGTGCGAGCACGGAAGGATTATGGGATATGTGTATAATTCCAAACATATCGGACACTGAAGATCATTATCCACCTCCACGTCCATGGTTAGTGAAGAGTTCAGGTTCTTTGGAGATAACTTCCGGTGTTTTAAAATTCCTCTTGCATTACCGGACGAATGTATTCGTTGTTCCTGAAAATATAAATAAAATGAAATTAACACATGCACATATACTCAAATAGATCTAGTAACACATACCCTAGCCCTAACCCTTTGCAACATCAATACTAATCATCTCCTTTGGTTTTGGAAATATATCATTAGCATCGCAGGTTGTTCTAACTGTACTAGTCAGCCCCCTTAGCTCAGTCGGTAGAGCACGGTGGTGATCTCAACGTTGTGGGTTCGAATCGCGTAATGACCAACTAAAATTTACTAATAGTATTGAGATGAGACTTTAAACCTAGGTCATATGTACGAGTGATATACACCTGGAATGTAAAAGAAGCAGTGGTGTCTCTGGAACAAGTACACCACCTGTATCTGCACTATCCCCCGAAACTTAAAATGACTAAACTCTCCCGGGAGCCTCGCCCATATGGAAAATCCGGTGGCAAGGATAAATAGTTATTTAACAAATCTAGCTCTAAAAAGTTGCATCTTATTTAGGGCAAATTGATAGGGGGTGGGGGTGAACTATTTTTGGAACAGGTATGTTATAAAGTTCTTCGATAGACAATCACAAAATGCCTAGACTAGTTAGTCAACTGGCCGACGCTATTCAAAAGTCTTCAAAGTTAAAAAAAAAACCTGAAGATTCTATTCCCAAAGAACAAACAAAATAAACCAACGACAAGCTAACTAGCACAATGGATGTGTCCGGGATCTGTTGAAGAGTAGCTCGGATATACACTCAATTAATCAAAAACCCACAACAGTTCGTTTAAACAACCTCTCGTCTAAGCAAACAATAATACTCTTCTCATTTGGGAGAACATGACTCGACATTTGGCCTGTTTAAACATTAACTTTAATTTTATGTATAATTTGTCAATTTGTCTATTTATGTAAAACGTCGCAAATCACATCATTTTAAATCTACTTTTAAAGGTTTAGATCTCCAGTAAACGATGAAAATAAGATTTCTTTTTAAATCCGCTTGAAATAGATTCTCTAGTACTGGTAGAACGATAATTTAGTGAGCCTTAATTATAAATGCTGATTGGAAAACACTTGTAATACCGTATCGTATAAAATGAATTGATAAACGAGTGCCAATGCCAATCGTAACTACTCGGGCATTTCCGTAACTGAGATATACGCTTTCGTTAGATATACGCCGAGGAGTTCCGATTATGCCAATGCATCGAAGTTGTTTATGGACTGCCAGAGTATGCATGTAATTATAGGACCTACTCTAAATATAGACCGTGACAATTTGCTAAAATTTATACAGTTTGGGAGCAAAATAGCGAGCATAAATATTTTGTTAATTCCAAATTCTCGCGATTAGCTATTATCTCTGGCACGAAATGGCACCCAAATAAATTAAATTTGAACGAAATTAATAGCAAACACTTCTCGTTCGAAGCTTTGGTGTTTTAATTATTACGCGAAATGAAAAGCTAATATTGTTTATAATTGGTCATACTTAAAATACGTTTGCTTGGCATGACCTAAAGTGGGTGGGTAAAAAGAAAACTTATAATTTTGCTTATAAATTGTATTTATACAACACTAGTGCAATAAGTATGAAATTATGTTGTAAAAAGGTCCCTCTCATAGTTGGCGTTAGTTGCTTTTCCTGTGTTTAGATGCTTCAAAGAGAGACCTGCATTTTTCCATTACAGTATTACAGTTATCGAATTATTTTTATTGCATTATTACAGTAACCGTACTCTTTTTTATTACAGTTGCCGTACTCTTTCCAAGCGCAATATTACAGTTACCTCACTATTTCCCAGTGCATTATAACAATTACCACACTCTTTCCGAGTGCATTATTACAGTTACCGCACTCTTCCCCAGTGCATTAGTATAGTTATCGTTCTCTTTCCCAGTGCATTATTACAGTTACTACACTCTTTCTTAGTGCAGTATTACAGTTTTCGCACTATTTCTAAGTGCAGTATTACAGTTTTCGCACTATTTCCAAGTGCAGTATTACAGTTACCGCACTCTTTCTCAGTGCAGTATTACAGTTACCATACTCTTTCCGAGTGCATTATTACAGTTACCGCACTCTTTCCCAGTGCAATATTACAGTTTTCGCACTATTTCCAAGTGCATTATTACAATTACCGCACTCTTACCGAGGAGTGCACTAATAAAAATATTGCACCCTTAGCCGCTGTTACTTTGATGCAATTAAATGCTTATCATGTTACAAACAGACGCATTAACATGATTTGTAAATGATCGATTCTTTTATAATGCTAATTTGTTACATAATAAAAAATGACATGTTTATTTTGTCTACAAATTTTGAGTCATTTAAAATATTTATGGAGATAAAGAATCAATTATTTCTTTTTATTAAAAGTTTCAAGTTTACATTTTAGATAAAAAAGAACCTGAACGCCAACACATTGATTGCACAAATACCTGTAGTCTAGGCGTGTCTCCAGAAACACCGATATGTTTCTACGTAAGGGGTGTATCAAATTTTGTAACAAAATTGAAATTAATTTGCAACCATAAACGACGATTACATAATTGTCAAGTTGCTAAAACAGTCCAGGCTACTAGATTCTAGTTCAACCAGTGTAATTTTCAACTGAAATTTATATTAGTACGGAGACTTGACTAACAACTGATTGTTTCGGATGGCTTCTACAAAGGCCATGTTCTGTTCTGTTGGTTGGTTCCCCCCCCCTTTCTCTTGGAGGCCTCTCCTATTGAATAAGACGATCAGGTCAATTATTATTATGATGATGAATGGTTTTCTAGTAATACATTAATACTTATGTTAAAAAAAGATTATAGAAAGTCGATCAGGGAAGGGAGCACTCAACTTAAACAGCCGTGCACAGAAAAGATTAAAACATTGAATCGGCCTGCCACATTTACACAGTATAATGTACAGAACTAATAAAAAACTAGAACCTAAACCGGAAAATGAACTGAATCACTTGAAGACTTTGTTTCATGTTTCAGCTGTCAATACTTCGAAAGTCCAAGTAACTTAGACTTAATAACCTGCCTTAGATTCGAGTTTGCTTTTGTGTAACATTAACTAAACGGTCATCAAGAAATAGCAGATTTTATTCGGAAAAGCATGTACCGTTCATACTGAAAACAGACATTCTTAGATAGTTCTTAATTTTCTTGGATTAAAAAAAACACGTAGAAATAAAAAACCAATCATTTTCATCTCAAATAACGCTGGCTTAGAATGAGAAGGTCGTAAGTGGCACTTACGATCTTATAAGACTAATGCAAATGTGAACTCTACTTGTTTTACCAAAAGTAAAGAGTCATTTTCACAGTGTTTTTTTGTTTTCTCAAAATATTGATTTTGTAGTTACGACCTTCTCATTCTATGCCATCGATATGTGTAACTGCTTCTGTGAGAGGCCATGTTGTACAAGCATAGTAAGACAGCCTTTCCTATTTTAGGGAATTATAAATAGTGCAACCACAAAAACCGCTGATTTGATCAATACAAAACTGAAGCAAAATTTGCATTAATATAAATACAATCTGAACTATAACAATTGGTAGATCTATTAGCATTTAATTCGAAAAACGAATGGCACGTTACATTGCAATTAATTGCACATAAAATAATGCATATATTACATAAAAGTTAAAACCTAAAGTCAGTTTCAAACGATTTATTGTTATTTTATTACAAAAGCTTAAATCTTACCCCTCGGTTTTAGAAACTATACACCGATTTACTCTAATCTTAAATAAATCCCTGACTCCAATGGCCGTTCACTTATTTCCATATCAAGTATAGGCATACGTCGTACTCTTCAAATAAAAGTTTGAAAACCGCCACCAACAAAAAAATGCAAAATCTCCTACAGCTCATATAGAACGCCTTATTACTCTTAGTTAGTAAAATAACAAAAATCAGTTCCAAAGCCTTTTATGCTAATCAGCACAAGTGTATTTACATTTGATCAAATTTTTATCTTAATTTCAATAGCACTAAAATTCAAGCCGCTGGTAATGTATGGCCATATTTATTCACGTTTATATATTAAGTACTTGAAATTAATCAAAAGAACATAAAAGTTTTATCATTTTTATCCACACACTGTCTGAATAAGACTTTTCACAAGTGGCGGTTATAAATTATACGCATATCTGCCAGTCAGTTTGGAATAATTAGTCTTTTGAGATTACTTAAAACGGTTCCGTGTTATTGACACAGTGTGAAACACACTCCGATATAAGTTTATAAGTGCAATCAGATATCCACGGATAATTCTAAATGTACGGAAATTACCGAAAAGTTACGACTGTGAATTATGTGATATTCGTTCATGAATATTTCATCAAACAGAATCATAGCTCGTGCTGCCCTTTCGTTAACTGTCCCAAAACATTCACGGTTAGAAGTCAAAAACGTTTCCATGGTTTCAAATTATCATGTGAACATGAAAACATAATCATGGGAATTAAATAATGATAATTAAGACAGAGTTATAGTTCTTGAATATTGTGTTTTCTGCATGTTGATGATTTTCGAGAACGTGAAGTTCAAAGCTTAAAGGGCAAACATTTACCACATATATACGAACGGACAGGTGGATGGACAGACGGACAGAGGATGACATTACAAATCGGGTTTATGTGGCTACCAAACTTGGACGAACCAATGTTGGAACAGATTTAAATGACTCAGATGTAAAAACTCATTTATGTGAATTGTTTTAGACAAATAACTAACGTTCTAACCGTAGTCTAGCCACCTAAAACCATTGTCACGCGGCAGTAAAGTCCATCTGTCCTAACTTCATAACTATTATAGGCATATGGCCAAAATAAATCAAACAATGTGAAACCAAACTGTAAATTACATGTACATCTGTCCGTTCGTCAATTCCTCAAGACGGACAAAGGGAGACTATGGCTCGTCTTCCGACTTCTCATGGGAAAGGGGGAGCTTCGAATTTTACACAAACACAACTACACAACAGGCTCAAACATGACTGGAACTAGGGTAGTCGCGTGATTATTTCCATTGAAAGCAACAAAAGTAACAGATAATGGCCGATAAAGGAGCAAAGCCTGAGAAATATGTCTACATTGTGCAGTTAAATCGACACTCACACTAGTAACTATGTAGCAGTCACAGAAATGAAACCAACTATTTGACGTTAGATAATAAACAATGAGCTTAATCTAGTATTTACAAATTTTCTTGATTTGGGGTTACTTAATTATGCCGGTTTTGTGTCACATGTTGACGAACGACTGAGTGTTACATGCCAATCTTAATGTGGATTCTACCCTTTTATGGTGAAAGAGCCAATGTACTTCAAATTAATGAGTTGTTTGGACTGCTCCTGGTTAAAACTGAGCGTTGTTTGGCGTAAACCATAGATGTAAACACGCTGTTGTACGAGTGAATTTATAAGGTCAAAGTTATTTTAGAGAAAAACTAGAATCAAACTTGAACGAACGTTAAAACCTGAACATGTACTGGGTAACTGATTAGCTTGAAAATGAAATTGCTCCTTTTGTGTCCTTGATGGTCTAATTTTCGGATGAGTGCGTCACTTCCAGTACGATTTATGCACCAGCCAGTTGCATCATGGCCCCCACATTTTAAATTTTCAAAATCTCCGCCATTCAACGACCCGCGGGGAACAGCTGATGATCAAATCTCCGCTATTTCCTCGGTCCCTGGCAACTAAATATTGTCAAAGGGGTACTGGTTTGGAAACAAAATCCCAACATTCCCCCGGCAGTACGGGGGAAGCTGGCAGGTAAAAACACGACCGTTTTGCCCGGCTATCCACCCCCATCCCATCGGGGTGGGGCGTGGGTGCAACTGACTGGTGCATTATTATGAACGTCTTCGTATCTAAAGTGTATAGAGCTATATCGGAAGATTTTTTAAAAAAAAGTTTCAAAAACTGAAAAAACAATTATGCTTTCATATCCATTTCGCTTCATTTTAACAGAAACTCTCTCTCTGTGATTTATTGGACATGCAAACTGTCCATTTTCATACGAAAGTGTTCTAGAACACCCTATGAAACTATAAGAATCATCTGTTTTTCGACAATTGAATCAAAGTACACTGACTCCATTTAAAGTTTTAATTTGCAATTAAGGTAGTCTAGTATCATACTTGAAACATTGCAAGTAATTATTTTTACATTGAATGACTGTTAAAACATAGCTTTAAATTTAGTCAAGTCATTCTATATAGACTCCGGACACGTATTTATGGTCTTACTCTAATGTGGGATTGTAAAGCAAACTATCAAATTTACCTTGCAAGTCAAGTGCCATTATTCTGCTAAGGCGAAAGTGCTTTGTCAACACGTTAAATGTGGCTTATAAATTGTTGAATACAGTTGGGGTTCATAAGTTAATCATGGACAATAAAGGTTTATAATCCGTATAAATCAGTTAATACATTAAACGGTGTACATGTGAACATATAAGTATACATAAGTTTGAATTATCACATACGATATGGCTATATAACCTGAGACAAGTCGGGGCATTTCTTGACGAAGCACCCAGACAATATTGTACAGTATTGTCTCAGCGCTTTTAAGCATTATAAAGACTTTCATAAATGACGCCTGGTCAATTGGATATACATTTTTGTATTCTTATTCCTTTAACTAACGTTAATCACCGAAAATCTGGAATATCCTTTCATAAGGCACACGGACATTTAATCAAATAGTACAATATCTTCTAAAAGAATATCCTAGTCACATTTGCCCTACTAGCTCTGTACAAGTTGATTTTTCTGAACTCGCACGACGTCCGTACGGAGCCCGTGCGGATATCGAGACTCGTACGAGCATCGTACGGATTTTCACAACTCGTAGAGGACTCGGTGAACTGGTGAAAACTATACATTCTGTACAACTCGTACGAGATCCGTACGAGCTGTGACCAGATGCAAATACCGTTAGGATTATAATAAGTATGGTTTATTTCGAGAAACGTTAGGCAATATGCCCAATATTTCAGACTGGTACGAGTTGGTAAATCCGTATGGACATCGTACGAGCATTGTGACCGTAGCATTAGTGATCCTTTTAGGGTAACAGTCTCGCTCTATAACAACCCCTTTAACCAATTTAAGCTCTATAACAACCCCTTTAACCAATTTAAGCTCTATAACAACCCCTTTAACCAATTTAAGCTCTGTAACAATCCCTTTAACCAATTTAAGCTCTGTAACAATCCCTTTAATCAATTTAAGCTCTGTAACAACCCTTTAGAATTTGTCTACGCTGAAATCTACTATAATGTTAACCTCTGTAGAGCAAAAACATCTAAACCGTGAATGGTCAATATATGCATTTCCCAAAGGATGTTGCACTACAGAGTTCGAACTGTACTACAACTTGGCCACATTGACACGAGCCTGACCTATTGATTAGCATAATTTAACAGTCGATACTAGTATATTGTCTACGTTTATTACACCGACTATATGTTGACACTCGAGTTGTAATACAAACACAAATATGAAATACCGATAGTGCACGATTTGCTTGCGGAAATTGATATATTCACATATATACCTTGTAATATATTCTTGCATAAAGGTCAGGATCACGTCAAAATATCCATGCTATACCAACTTACGGTCAAAAACTATTTTATCCAAATAATAGTAAATACGAACGTGTTCATGTGGAACTATGTAAAAATAAATCCTTTAAAATGATAATTAATTAGACTAAGGCTTTTAAAACGCCCTATGCCTATGTTTGTTACACTTGTTAAAAATCAAGTTGGGTATAAAACTCCGTACATGTCCGTCCATCAGTTTCACAGATCAAAATTTAACCGTAAAATCCAAGGATAAAATTACATTATTGACTTAACAACAAATTCACACACGAATTGTTTGCAGTCTTGTCTTATTAGTCCATCCTCTTTCATCCATTGTTCGAACAGAATTAAATCCAGGGCTCTTTATTTGTGGATGAATTTTATTTCGGGTTTCTGAATTAAATGTTTGAAAGCGATTTATTACTTTTAACAGTTAGACTCGTATCGCTTTAAAGTTTTTATTGAAACTTAACAACACACTTTTAATGCATCTCCGTCATTGATGCGTCTTCATGCGGATTATCTCGGATTTAATTGAATAACGAAGCACTTTAAATTCTATTTCTGCTTATCGCACAATAATTATGATAAATTACACAAAATCTTAAACAGAATCAGTAAAAAGAATTTAAATCGAATGCAATTCACTTAGTGAAAATGAAAGAATTTATCACCCATTGTGGTTTAATGCCAGGTTTGACAACTATTGGAAATGATCCATGAAGTTAAATAGATAATCACTTATCTGTAATTTATCTATAGAATCAGACCCCATGATTATAAACATTGGAGTACGTACCACGTGCTCTAACTCATGCTCCGTACTCCAAATGGAGTATGTTCTTAGTTACAAAAACTGCGAATTTAAGAACATATGTTTTTCTATCCTAGCGTAGTCACAGGTGGCAGTATCAGTGTTTGGAAAAGAAAAAGAACAAATCCGTCACTGAGCTAATACATTACATGGACCGTATATATATCGATTGTCTATCTAACTCCCTGTACACTATCAAGGTTAGTATATTAGTTCAGTACGGACATTTTTTATTTTTTTTTATTATTTTATTTAATCGTTTGCGTACCTTTGAGCGTAGTGCGAACACATTAAATTAGTTAATCCCGTGATTATAAACATTTGAGTACATTTTTGTACATACTCCATGCTCAAACGCAAACTCAGTACTCCAGAGTTTGAGCATGTTCTTAGTCATGCCCACAAAAACCGCTGTAACTTCTTTATTACTGAATGAAAACATATCTATATACTGTATGGCGTTCATTTTCTTCGTTAGATCATTTGCTACACTACAAGTTGGTGTTGGTTTTAATGCAAAAGTCCAAAAATAGTTTGAGCATAAAGTATGGAGTTTGAGTATGAGAATGAACAATGATTATAATCACTGGGTCGGGTGACCTTACTACTAACAAACGGGGGTAGTCTCCTTCACATGCATATGATCAAACAACGCTCAGTAAGACTTTTCCCCTTCCCTGCTTAGGATCACTTGATCCCACTGCAACAAATGTATAGGGTGGAAAACGAGTGGGTCGTCTAAACGATATAGACACGAGCTAAGCGATTGTCTATATCGTATAGACGACCTCACTAGATTTCTATCTGACTTAGACCATGTGATCGATTATGCATACCACAATTAAAAGCAAAACATTTTAAAATCAAATAAAACATGTATTTTATATCTTTATTTTGAATTTGGATACGCTTTCGGTGTGGAACTACCCAAGAGTATTTGGTTCCAGATACAAAACAGACCACGACACACAAAACTTTTGAATGCAGTGCTATGTTCCGAGCATTATGTAATGTACTTATTTACTAATGAAGGTAGGCGACGAACAATCAATCTAAAATAAAAAATGATAATACCTTCACTTTATCCCTATCTGTCATATAATACACCAAAGCTCGCCATGAAGTAAAAGGTTTATCAGGTAGAGTTGTCATTACTAAGATAGTAACGTTTGCATTGGTCACTACACGCACGTGACCAGTTTCAAAACCACGTGATATAGATCTACCCACGTGGTCTTAATTCAAAATTTCAAACACAATATTTGTTCCATTAAATCTCACGCAGACTCACTGTAGACTCTAAGATTTGTAAATAATATCTTGTCAATGTTGGTATTGTGTCAATACTTAAAACTGATACTAGTATGTCATTTCTGCTTTTACACTACTGAAAATAATTCAAAATCCGTAACACATTGTAGAGAGCTTGACAGAATTACCATTATGAAAAATTACGTTTTTATTCCTGGTTTTCCATTCGCAGAAACAGTGCATCACGAATTTCACTAAACAACACTTAAATAAATCTGAGAATTATTACATCCTAGCACTGCACGAAATGTCACGTTTTAATCTCTGACTTCGGCACTTTTTTCACGAGATTTGAGCACGGATTTCCCGAGAGTAATCAATTTCAACGTACTAATTGAATAATTAACGATTACTTCTCACGAGAAATAACAGAGTCTGGTTTATTTCTTATTTCAGAATCGGTTTCGATTTTTAATTAATTATCATCATTCGGATTACCTTGGACTTTTTAGAGCAATTGACTGAGTAGAAGTTGTCCGAGAAGCGGCGAATATTCTCTCACATGTAGATCATTAAACATTAATGAATAAACACTTAGATGGTCTAACACAAGGTGATCTATAGTATTCAATATGTTTGATGTGATTAAAGAACATATGTTGTCCAATATGCTAGCATTGTGCGAACACATTAACCCGGTCCCGATCTCCAGAAACATCTCAATCTGAGCTAAATCTCATCTCAAATATTGCCAAGTGTCATTTGGATAATTTTCATGTGAGGATGTGCTCAAAATTAGCATCAAAAACAGCAAACACTCTTCATACTCTAGTTATAGTCTATTTTAAAGAGAGCTTACTTTAGATTTATCTCTATTTCCGACTCAGATTTTGGCAAAATCTCTCAATTTGAGATGAGATTTCTACTTAAGATGCTTCGGGAGATTGGGCCACGGCCATAATTAACATTTCTTTTCAAATATTTTCTTATGAAATTTTCTTAGGCGAAACAAATTAACGACCTCATTTTCTTCAATTTTAGACAAGACATACTATTTTCACATCGAAATACAAAAAATCATTTACGGCAAAAACTAAGAAAATTTACAGAAATATTCAAGAAACTTAGAAATGTACTATTTTTTAAAACAAAAAAAGTCTTATAAGTTGTGAATACGGGCCCACGGTAACTTGTTCGCACAATACGTAACTCTTAATTAAATGATGTAATTATCTCCTACCAGTGGACAAAGATTTTATGATCGACCGACGTTAGCACCATATGTTATAGTATAAATAAATAAACGGGATGGTCTATTTACACACCTGTGTGAATAATTGTATGGGTGTCTTATTGCGAGCATCGTCAGTAACAATAAGAACTTCTATATATGACATGACTTTCCTTGTATCCAGGTTAGTATATAGCCAGTACGTATAAAATTATACGTACCACGTGTAGTATAAAGAATGGAATTTTTCCAATAAATCAATGCGTATTTTGCGTTTTTAGAGTCATATGATATAAATAATCTATCACTCGTTGTCAATTGATATATTTATATTAAACTCGTTCAGGAAATACTATTAAGCTCGCCAGAGGCTCGCTAAAATAAAATTTCCAAAACTCTTTTAATATAAATTTATATCAATTGACAACTCGTGATAGATCCTCTATATCCTTAATACCATCGATGTGATGAACATATTAACACGCCTTTTTAGTGATTGTACAATCGTCAAGGTTATTAACAACTAGCATCACAAAACTATATGAGGAAATCGGACAAGGAAGGCAGCACTCAACTTAACCAGCCAGGCACAAAAATCCATTAAGAATATTATAATTAAACACAATTACACAGAACAATTCGAATACATAACCTAACGAAAAATTGAGAGAAAAAAACAAGTCCCCGCTATAAAACAGTCGGATAAAGTTAAACAAAGATATGCCTAAAGACGTCGACCCCAAGTAACATAATGAAGCGTAGCTGCGACCGACTTAGTTCCCCTAGTCCCCGCTGTAAAAAAAACCTGGATGACCAGGCCATGTGACCAAATGAGGCGAAGCTGCAACTTCTGAAAGTCGGCAACACCTGCATTTTAATTAAAATCACCATCATCATCAGCAGCATAATCAACTATACCAACATCATCATCATCATTGTCAACAGCAACGACAGCAATGGTACAAAGTCATGACTTACGTTAATATTATAAAAAAATATAATTACATAATTTGAATTGATAGTACAATACTTGACTAATAGTATTGTTTAAATGCAATATTATCCACTTTAATTAAAGGGGTATTGATAAAAAAACCGGAATACTTTTTGACATGCAACCGCAATACCCGGTTATCGATTAGTCCTTTAAACCCCACTTCCGTTATTGGTATTTTATCTAATCTGTATAATGAAAGACGCATAGCTGTCATATCGATTTTTGATTAATTAAAACACATCGGTATTTGTAATATTACAATACATGCATTGAACTCGATTAAGAAATAATCTAGAGCTTTGATTAAAATCTAGTCATGATTTATATAATCAAATCCGTGTATAATTGTAACAGACTAACTTACTGATTATCATTCTGGACTTTATAATATCAGTCGCTGGCATAGTTTGCTGGCTTAGAATGAGAATGTCGTAATTACTATGTATGCTTACGGCCTTATAAGACTCATGTATAGTTGCAATCTGCATCATAAGGTGCATCTTATGAGCCTATTTGCAAGAAAATCGGAACTTGTCATCATGTCATGTTGACTAAATTGAAGTTGAAACAGCTTGTTTTACCATAAGTAAATAGTAATTTTCAGACGTTTTTTTTTCTTGTTTTCTCAAAATATATTTTGTACTCCATTGTTAGCAGTTTAACTAACTTGTGGCAATGTAATGCGACTGGGTAGTGTCCATATCGCTGGCTTAGAATGAGAAGGTCCTAACTACAAAATCAACATTTTGAGAAAGTAATAAAAACTGTCTGACAATCACTCTTCACTAGTGGAAAAAAAGCTGCTTCAACTTCTGTTTTGTCAATATGACAAGTTCCGAATCGCATAAGGTTTTACTGAAAGTAAAGATTTTTACAAACTTTTTTTATTTAATTTTGTTTGCCGATCAATAATTGTAACAATATGAATACGAACTTTAGACAGATAAAATATATCAGTTATAGTACCAAAGTATATTTCCAGAATAGAAACCATTGTCGCTATCGGCACTATGCGTGCTATCGCTGTCGTTAGAATCAATATACCGTTCTGAAAATATTTACTAGGAATGGTTCTGAGAAGTTCTCCAACATTTAGCCGACTAATATTTCCTTAATTGTATGAGCCCAATACCTAGGCATGCGATCTCATGCAAATGTGACACCAATTTTTCAACTATATTATAACTATGGATGGACTATTGTTCCAACCAGTACAACCTGATATCATTTATAAGGACAATCAGGCCTACTGACTAGCCCTAATGTTGTCTATGATACATAGCTTGGACTCTTTGACACGACACTGACCTTTTAACGAATCCGGATCATCAGCATAATTTAACAGCCCATAAATTTTATATATATATATTACCCGGTTGTCTGTTTTCATAATCGGGGTGTATCACAAAGACGCTCGAGATGTAACAGAATCGGGAAGGTCTGTGAAATATGTCAGGTATTTAGATAATAAATTATTTAGATATTTTTCTTAAAGTTTGCTGTTTATTAGTTGAAAATCGATGATAAAATTTATGATATTTTCCATTTTAATTTCAACCAATCAGAGTGCCTCGTTATCCCCGGATGTGATCTGGGTCATCAGTTTACATCTGTATCATCAAAACGCTTTCATAAAATATGTAATATAACTTGTATATTCTATAACTAGTTATCGATTACTTGTTCATGATATTATTTTTTTTGAAAAATAAATGTTTGAAATTCGCGATCTCGTTTTACGAACCAATGAGTTTTCCCACACTTGGGGGTTGCAGACGACATTCGTTTAGTTGAAAAGAAACCTATTGATCACATTACCTCGATTCGTCATGGAGGATTTCAGCCAATATATCGGAGCAAATATTTAATATGCATACACGAATTTATTTCTCTCTTCCGCACGGGATTTCAAGGGTTATGCAAATAAACTGACATTTATAATAATAAATGTATATACATGTATGAACTATGTACGTGGGGTTATCCAAAAGTTCGTGGACTTTTGCTCTAATTATTTTATTTTAAGTCAGATCAGTATGAAAATTACCATTCAGTGACATTACCCTATTGCAAACAAAAAACTCATAATATTTTTGTAAAGTACCCTTTGTATCGAGAGTAACACGTTGTCATAGTAACACAAAAATGCGTTAGCGGCGCACTGCAGATTTTTTCCAGTAAAATGCGTTGCGTTATTGCAGATTGTTACTGTGTTTCTTTATTTAGAAATACAAAAATGCGTCCTCGTGGTGAGTCATGTCATACCGATATTTTGCTATATTTTAAAGGTTAATATCTTATATATTCGTCATTTTATGAATATGGCTGTTAATGTTGTCCTATAAAATTCAACGTAAAATATGACGTCACAAGATATCATTTGCAGTCGCAAAATAATTTAATTATATATACAGCTATGAGAACCCGCAAGGAAATCAAGAATTGTTTGGCAAATTAAGTATGAACCCTTCTGCATTGTATTCAATTGTTTTTAAATGACATAAATAGTTAACAGAAAGGCAGGGTGATGTGACAGACGATGCATGTTAATATGTACAAAACCAACGTTCAACGAATGAGCGTTACGTTGGTAAGAATCGACCACGCTAGGTATTAGAGAGAAAAAGTCCACTTGTAGTGATAGAAACGACACAAATCAGTACACATCGACAGAACGAGTGTGTTGGCATATTATAAGTATACAGCTGGTTACGGGAAACGAAGAACAACTGAAACTCAGTGTTTAGAGCTTCATGAATTGATTTAATCGAGAGGGCGACGTCGTACGTCATTTCTGAGCGTGCGCCGGGTATGCCTACCACGCATGCTTACAAATGCTATATTTATGTTACTTTTAATCATATCCGTATGATATTTGGTATACTTGTAGAATATAAATCAAGTTTACGGGGACGATAGATTCGTAGCTTTAAATGAAATGGTTTTTGAATAAGAGCAAAAGTCCACGAACTTTTGGATAACCCCACGTATATATACAAACTTTATTAATAAATACAACAAATTCATTCAACCAGCGTTGATTGAATGCATTCACAATTTCTAAACAAATTCGAATAGATATATCGCGGGCTTAGAACAAGAAGGTCGTAACTACCAAATCGATATCTTGAGAAAACAAGAGAAAACTGTCTGTAATTTACTCTTTACCTATGGGAAAACATGTTTTTAAAACTTCATTTTGGTCAACATGACAATTTCAGATTTTCATGAAAATATGCTCATAAGAAGCGCCTTGTGAAGCAGATTTCAAATATGTATGAGTCTTATAAGTTCGTAAGAGGTAGTTACGACCTTCTGGTTCTAAGCCATCGATATAGCAAGGTAAACACGTTCAGAGATCTCATATTCTTCGTAAGACTCTTATGAGAAAGTTCATGTTTTGTACAAGAATTTGAATCGAAATGGTATAGCTTGATTTGATGGTGTGTTAAGGCATATCAGCGACTGGGGTCATTAAGTAGACCACTAGATTACTTATAACAAATCACAGGCTTAGAATGAGAAGGTCGTAAGTACAAAATCATTATTTTGAGAAAACAAGAAAAAACCATAGATCTACTTACAAAAATTACGCTTTATTTTTTGTAAAACAAGCTGTTTCAATTTCAGTTTGATCAACATGACAAGTTCCGATTTTCATTAGAATAGGCTCATAAGAAGAACATTGTAATGCCAATTTTAAATATGTGTCAATCTTATAAAGTCATAAGTAGTACTTACGAACTTCTCATTCTAAGCCAGCGAATTTGTAAGACGCATAAAGATACTGTGAAAATATTAAATGGATAATTGAAGACATGAGAAAACATACAAAATGGAGAACCGTCTTCTTAACAACGATTTTCACCCAAAAGAAGAAACTGGACAGTCAGTCGGGTCAGGAGGGAAGACTTAGGGGAAAAAATCAGTCATAAATGTTCAGGGGATCTTATTCCCGAACCTATAGCATTTAACATTTTTACAGTCCAAGCTGTACAGTTACAAGCTAATTATCAACTTCCGGTATGTAATAAAACCCAATTTTTCGGTACCCGGGAACATTACACTAGTCTATAAAAACGTAAGTGTGCAAAAATATTTAATTGTGTGTCTTAGTCATGCCCTTCAAAGTGACAAATGATTACTAAAGACAATACATAAGTAACTCAAGCTTACCTGTAAATCTGGTCCAGATTGTAGGTTTCCGGTCAACCGGATGTCCGGTAAATCACTTTTACTCCAATACGCAAACTGACTCATCTCTGAAAAAATATACACATGTTTTATGCAAATTTCATCAGCACCGTCTAAACTGAATGTGAAGGTCGCTAGTACTACTAACGACCTTATAAGACTGAGATACATATTTACAATCATCATCATGAGGCGCTTCTAATGAGCCTATTTTCATGAAATTCGGTACTTGTCATGTTGACCAAAAGGAAGTTGAAACTTGTTTTACCAAAAGTAATTTAAAGTGCATTTGTCGGCCATTTTTTCCTGTTTTCTCAAGATATCGATTATTTTGTACTTACGACCTTCAGCGACATGTGATATTATACTTATAGTCTAGTAAAGGAAAACCATCATACATTATCAAAATAACACGTCACACATCAGACATTTTGCACGTTTGTTTACCAGGGCGTTACGTAAAATATAAATATTGTTCAAGTGTTTTTATTGCGTCAATTTGTATTTGAAGGAAAGATCAAACAGTAATAGATTATCAGTTGTTATAAAACGGAACTTTTCATGATATACGACAGAAAAAACATTTCACAGTAATCAAAGAAATATTTCGCTGACTTAGAATGAGAAGGTCGTAAGAGCCACTTACGACCTCATAAGAATAATGCATATTTGAAATCTGCATCATAAGGCGCTTCTTATGAGCCTATGTTCATGAAAATCCGAACTTGTCATGTCGACCAAATTGAAGTTTGAAAACGCTTGTTTTACCATAAGTAAAGTGTTATTGTAAGACAGTTTTTCTTGTTTTCTCAAAATATTTATTTTATAGTTACGACCTTCTCATTATTAGCCAGCTATTTGCAGTGCTGATTTGATAACACTTAGTGACATCTGAGAGACAGCGGGGATATATAATACCCACAAAATAATTTATAGTTATAATACAAAATGTTGAAGTGTCAACAACGTTGAGGTATCATTGAAGTATCGTATGGGTATAACTGAGTGAACGGTATTCGCCGTTATTCTTTCAAATGGGATAGTTCCCTCATTAATATTACTTATTGAATCGACTGTTCTAACGTTATTAGACCTGAGCTTAATATAATATAAGTAAAACATACATTCATAGAAGTAAAAGGTTAACCCAGTATTTGATTAAGTTAGTATATGTATTTATTAAGCAATTAATATCGATTGTTAATGTATATACTAATTTACATATTAACAACATGTATATACACTGAGTAGAGAAAGAAACGCACTTCCTGTAAAATCCTTAATTAGATGAAAATTTCGTGAGTGTTAAATTTCTTGGATTTCATGGTTCACCTCAACCACGAAATTTAATCGCATGAAGCAATATTTTTACCCGTGTATTTATTACCTGAAATGCAAAATCAGGTACTTCATGGGTATCATTATCAATATTTAACATACAATGCATTATCCAAGCATCATTGAAAGAGTTACAATAATCACAAAGAAAATATAGGTTATTTTTAGATTCTTGGAAACTACATGCAAATAAACTTTTTAACTTAAGTCACAATATTAAAGTTATCCTGGGAACAAAAAGACACAAACTGGTTGGCTGATAAACGGAAATTACGGAAGAAAACGACAGACTGACCAAATACCTAAGATACTGTATATTTTGGCCTGGCCAAACGGGCCGGCTAAACATGTTGCTCCTATGGAGAAAATGTATTATTGTAAAATCATTTAATTTCGATGAGACTCATATTCGTGGGTTTGGCATTTCAGGTAATAATAACATGTTACTAGGGTCAAAATTACTGTTTGATAGTATTAAAATTCGTGGCTTAAGTGAACTACGAAATCCACGAGATTTAATCCCCCACGAAAATTAATGATTTTACATTATCTGCGTTTCTTTCTGTACTTAGTATATAATACGCTGTGAATATTGTCCAGGGTTTCTTTAGCTCGTGCGTGGTATTTAAAGGTTAAGTCTTATATCATGTATATATGCACGTATACGTCCGAGGGTAATCCGATTAATTCGGCCATAAAATATTGAACACTTAATCCAAGTAACAAGTTAAAAGACATTTTACACTTAATCCTTATTTATGGTATTTAAATAGAATCTACCACGATTTATGCAAAACTGTATAAATATTATACAAGTGCATGCATTGTGGGGGTTTTTCGCGCGCAAAATACTGAGCAACCCTTGTCAGTGAATTTTGCAGAACGCGAAGCAGACGATAATTTTCGACAAGGATAAAACATAGAATATTAAAATTTTAAGCTAACCTTCATCCAAATTCAAATACGATCTGTCATAAGCTTATCAATTCAAATATTTATAAATCAATTGCATTAGATTTGTGGATAAAATATATGCATTGCATCAATATCAGACGTCACATAAAAGATTAATCATATTTTCCTTTAAATAAGGATTTCAATATCAACAAGGCTGTGAGACTTATTTTAATATTCACCAGATCATGAGATGAAAAAGATATATAATGATTGAAAATTCAAAAACAACACGTACTCATATTGCTTTTATTGAATTAATATACTATTGACGTTTCGAAGCCTCCTTCATTTTTTCTTTTTTTATAAAAAAAATATGAATTATTTAAACAACGATGACGCTTAATAATTATCTTCAAGATAACCCGATCAAACTAGAGCTTAAATGGTTGAATGGTTGGAAAAAATAATATATAATTATACTGTATATCATACCTGATTAATGTTTAGTTTATCAAATAGAAATACAACAATAGCAAACAAGTTTTCGAATTAAAACAAATATTTTAATGGGAAAATATAAGAGATAAAAATTTAAATTATGCTGTATACTATACCTGTTCAGGGTTATCCATGCCAGCGATATACTACCAACGACATCCTTGCAGAATTTAACTCGTAAATATTGTTGTTAAAATATTTAGCAACATATTACTAAATTGTTGTTAAAATATTGTACACGCCATCACAGAAAAATAACAATACTTATGTATACATTTTAGTCCGAGTGAATTCGTTTCACGTCCCATGTGAAAACTTTAAACGTAGATTAAATTTAAACTTATTCAAACTTCTACATTGAAGTATAAAAGAGTCTAGATATCCTATATCAGTGTAGCTAAGTCGGTAAAGAGTTTATGTAAAGTTAAGCTGTCCAATAAATAAATCGAACTAAAACAAATGACACGAGGGATTGTGAGTACGAACCGGTCGTAGCCGAGTGATCACATATTGCGGGCACACGGGAACACAATGGCATTGATTTCAATAGTTAATCGGGTGGAAATAAAAGAAAAAATCTTTTGAAAATATTGATTCTACTTTTAAATTATTACCATTGGGTAAAGCGTAAGGAATTCCATTTAACAATAGCCTGTCTATATTAATTTATTGAATAATGTATTGAAATCCTCGGGGGTAAATATTATAAACAAATCGACATCCATTCCGCAATGGAAATATATTAATAATAAGTGCGGAAATTCAGAAAGGTTGACTGGGGTTCTTGTGATGTTAGTTTGAGCAAAAACTGCAAACCAAACCTAGATTATATTATTACATTCAAGTATGCTGTAAAATGTTATTTTGTATATAATATTGTATACGACTACATGTACTTAATGTCGTGGAGATTTATAGCTTGGCTATTATGACCTGAGCCTGACCTTTATGCAAGAATATAATTACAAGGTTCTTGCTTTGAATATATTAATTTCCGCAAGCAAATCGTGTAATATCGGTATGTCGTATTTGTGTTAGTATTACATCTAGAGCGCCTTCGTGATACTCCCCGATTATGAAAACGTACAGTCGTTCTTGTAAACGTAGACAATAATATATTATATCGACTGTTAAATCTGGTAATCAATAGGTCAGGCTCATGTCAATGTGGGCAAGCTATAACTCAACTCATTATGATTGGTCTATATAGATCTGAACCCAATGTAGTACACTTTCGACGGACTGTAGTTCAGTGGTTAGTGCGCATGTCGGCTAATTTGACTACCCGGGTTGGATCCGGGTGAAGGCACACATAGGTATTGTATGTATGCCTGTCTAAATAATGATAATAAGCAGTTACGTCAGTCTTGCTTGTGGACAACCCTCGGTTTGTAGAGGCAAAATACTGCACTGAAGAGCGGTAACAGACAATACCGGAAGACAGTATATTGCTGGCCTAGAATGAGGTGGTCGTCACTAAATATAAGACTGACACATATTTGTAATCTGCATCATGGGGCGCTTCTTAATTATGACCATATTTTCATAAAAATCGGAACTTGTCATGTTGACCAAACTTAAGTCCTAAGAGTTATTCACAAAACATTGATTTTGTACGTACGGCCTTCTCATTCTAAGCCAGCGATGTGTTAGTTGTTTTAGATATGTTCCTTCGTGGATTCACACTTATTGTCAAACGTATGGATCTATATAGTATTACTACAGTTATTAGGTATAAAGAAAAGATAACCTTTAAGTTGTATTTTCAAACTTGATGTCACTTTGTTACCTCCCTTTAAACAAAAGTTTAAACTCGACAACGAAATACTGTTAATTGAATTTGAAAGTCTTATTATTTATTTCTTGTCCTTTTACATGGGGAGCGGGGGCCTAGGGGTAGGGCTCTCGCTACAGGAGGGGTTCCGGGTTCGATCCCCCGCTGGACCACTGGTTAATTTCTCTGAGCAAGACCCAACTGCTCCACTCCACCATGGTGTCAAATGGTACCTGTGAGGGAAGTGTCAATTCCTTGGCGCCGCAGATCGATGTTGGCTGCCACACCATAGGAGAGAAATAGTCTCCTCAGGGAGACACGAGTGTAATTTTCCATAGGTAGCCCAATGACCAGGGGAAGTTGAAATGTCAAAGGGTGCTCGAGCGGCCTAATAGCTAAAAAGAGCCCTAGAAAATTTAACTTTTTTACATATACGTGTTTTACACAGTGTTTTGTTCAACATCGAGCAAATTCTGTTCATCAAAATTAATGGTACTTATACGACCTTCGTGTTAGTTGCTTTAGATGTGTTTGCAAGTAGTTTATTGGATGTATACAAAATCCATACTTAGAGAAAACAAGAAAATTACTGTCTGAAATTTACTCATACTTATCATATGGTAAAACAAACATTTACAACTTCATTTTGGTCAACATAAAAAAATCCGAATTTCATAAAAAAGACTCATAAAAATAAGAAGCGCATTATGTTGTTACAGTATTATAAGGTCGTATGTATTAATTACGACCGTCTTATATACTAGTATACTGCCATTCTTTGAACTTAACCAAAACATGTTGAGTGAGACAATCTTACAGTAATTTAAAAACAAAAAATATTGCAAGTAAATTCAATTTTTTTCTAACACGTTTTCTGAATAATGAGTATAACCAACATATAGGACAAGAATTTTTTTTTTTTGGAGGAGATACTTTTATTTTCCTCGTCATTTGATATGTGTGGGTCGAGGTCATCCCACTCATACCTTACAACAGATCATTGTTAGTAGTTTTTGTTAGTAGTTACTAAAACTATATTATATAACATCACATAATGCTAACTAAATAACTAAATAAGTATATAGGACAATAATTAATAGTGGTGATACAGTGAAGTTCCGCTAATAATACCAGTCAAAAAGGTGGTCTTAATAGCGAATCGGTCTTATTAGCAAACCTTTTTTGGCCTAAATTTAAATTTAATACTTTGGGGCCTTAAGCAGGCAAACATCTGCATGAATTCAAAATAATCAAAGTGGTCTTATTAGCCGCGGAACTTTACTGTATTATAAAAGCAAAATGGTTTGTTATGTTGACTTTGAAAAGGAAATAGAACAATACGCATAATTTTTCAACAAAGTGTAGCCACAACATTTATATCTCAAGGAATCTGGGTGTATGCCAATTGATTGCATTATCCCTCTGTCGAATCTGAAGATACCGTTCATAAAAGTGGTATGCTTCATTATGGCAGATTGTCGTGTTCCTTACATTGTCCAAGTCAATTCAATGTTCAGTGCTGTCTCTTTGTGTAGTAAGTTTATTTCATCGCGTATAACACGTTCCAGTTTGTATAAAGATCTCTACTTTGAGCCAATATAACTTTACACATTGTACTTCCACAAAATATGACCAAAACTTCATCTATTAATAAGTTTGGACATATGGTAGCTGGCTGCGTTATTCCTTGGTCGAACCTATAACGATCCTTCATAACAATGGAATGCCTCGTTTGGCATATTGTTATCATGTTCCTTACATTGTCCAAGTAAACTCAGTGCTGTCTCTTTGTGAAATAAGTTTATTTCATCGCGTACAACATGTTCCAGTTTCTATAAAGATCTCTACTTTGAGCCAATATAACTTTGCGCATTGCATTTCCACAAAATATGACCAAAACTTCATCTATCAATAAGTTTGGACATATGGTAACTGGCTGCATTATTCCTTGGTCGGACCTGGAGAGACCTTTCATAACAGTGGTATGCTTCATTTGGTAGATTCTCTTGTTCCATACACTGTCCCAGAAGATTTAGTGCTGTCTCTTTGTGACCCAAGTTTATTTCATCGCGTATAACACGTTCCAGATTTTGTAAAGCTCTTTGTCTTTGGTCAACATTTCTCAGACGTCCGTAGGTTTTGTATTGTAGGAAATACAAGAAGGGGAGAGAATCTATCACTGCAAAGTCCATCCAACCATCATATATACTTCTAGCCTGCATATCTTCTCGTGATGATCGGGTGTAATCCTGTCTCATTTCCTCGGGTACAATATTGACTTCACAAGGCATGAACCTCACACAATATGATACAATATGTCTGACATCAGTAACATCTGTTTGGTCAGCTTCATTGTAGAATTCTTGCTTAAGTCTTGTTCTCATATCTGTATGGCATCCGCAAACAGGTAACACAACATTCCTATCATACTGCTGATCCACACGACGTAGTATCTCATCTGTTAGGTTAAAATAACCAAAACTGTAAAATACTGTCGCAAGTTTCAACAAACCCGACGATACATCAGAGTTCAGTCCAAGCTTCAACCACGTCACTACATCGTCTGACAAAGGTTGGTTGATTGTTTTGTAGTGAGATGCTAGCAGTGAACCTATTGTAGAGCACAATAATGGTTGAATCCAGGTATATGCTTTCTGTTCAAAACAACCTAGATTTTGATATTGTCGGTTACACATCACGTAGTAACCAATGAAATGATTGGTTGTATCTTGGACGTTACGGCCATTGTGTTTCTCCAAACAAATCCCAAACGTCCTGGTAATACATGACGCAGAACGACAGCACAGGAAACCAGAAACATCCTTCCGTATTTCAACAGCCGAGGGTAAGTTGTGGAGATGTAGTGGAATTCTATTCAACTTTGTTCGTAATCTTTCACCGACATTGTCAGTATTTATTTCAAGGAACACCTGACCGTTACTGTTAATGATTTGTTGAATAGCCGCTAACAAGTTGTGCTGTTGCTCCGGGGAAATTCTCCCCGCCATGAGATTATTCTCAGGAATTATAAAATGAGGACAGTTTATCAGATGGATACAGTTATAGAGTATGTGTAATATATAGTTAATGCAACTTAACAAATTGTGTTCTTGCCAGTATACAGGCTCAGCATTTTCTATGCAGTGGAACAAAATAGTTTTGCACATATAACTTGATATCACATCCTTGAATACAGGATACGATTTCAGCAACATTTTCATTAATACGTAGCATCTGACCTGTGTGGTATCTAAACTGAACATCAAGTATCTCTCTGCCAATGAAGTGGAAATTCTCCATTCCAGTTCATCAAGTCCTCTAATCTTGCTGCCTACTGGCACAAGGAAACATCCGGAACTTTCACATTCCGACTTCAATCGTGCACTAGGCCACCCACTTGGGCTTTGTCGGTTTAACCAGCGTCTCCCCTCACTCGGCCACTGATCACAGCATAATGCCACGACAAAGTCATGCTCTCTGACGTTTTGACATTCCGGTTGATTTCCAGCTGGTCCATGACGTTCAACTCCCATATACCTAAACACTTCATCAAATACCGTGTTTTTCAACACTACTCTCCCTGTATCATCCATATGATGCGTATCATCAGGAACATAGTTTACAGCAAGTGGTACATCTTCCCTTAACCGTTGCAGTAGGCAATAACCTGGAGCCGTTCTCTCGTCCTGTACAATTATTACATTCATTACACCGTGTTTCCACTCGGACCAGTCTGATATCACGTGGTGTGTATCATCACACAGCAGTATATCAAAATCTGATTTAATGCCTCGGGTTGTGCTGCCCTCTGACTGACTACCGAAGAAATACACCGGTTTATCACCAGCATCCCTCATTGAACGTATGACATTTATGGCTTCACGGAACACAGCACAAGTTCGTCTCTTCATTATCATCTCATCGTTAACTCCGATATCGTCGAGAACTTCTGATAATCTCAAAGATAAATCCTCAAGGTTTTCTTGAACACTCGACATCCTGAAATAGAAATATATATATAATTATACTCGGCAACTTATATTTTAGTATATAACTTTGTCAACCATGTTTATATCTCAATGAAATTTGGTTATACTATGCGTCAATTATCAGTTGTCAAAATTGTACAACAAAAAGTTGAGTTTGATATAATTATATTTATTAAATTGAATCAAATTTCACATATCAACAAAGGGAGGTAAAAGTCACAAATTCATATTTTGATACATTTGATGACCACTATGTAGTCTGATTATTCCACTTGCAGTCATGGGCACTAGTCATAATCATGTTGAATGTATCGATTTGATAATGTTTAGACGTCGCGCACGGTGTTGCGTCGTAGAAGCGTCACATGGAAAGCGTAAAACTTAACGTCAAAATATTCGAACAGTCATTTTCATCGCGTTGTCTTGAAAAAACTACTTTAGTGATGTGTATTAAATCCAATACAATGTTCAAGTATATATCAACGATAATAATACTGAAAAGAATACCAATATAACTTGTAATTGTATTAAATATTTTTTATAAAGAACGTCGGAAAAGTATTTTGTATTTACAAAAAGAACGGGTTTTACGGTTCTTTCTTCAACAATAAGATCTCTAATTTAGTTGTAATCTTCATCTTTAATTTATTACTTGTAAATAACCTCTATATGTTTTATTACTCTATGTAGGAAACAATGCGCTGGCTTAGAATGAGAAGATCGTAACTACAAAATCGATATTAAGAGAAATCAAGAAAAAAACTCTTTACTTATGGTAAATCAAGCTTTTTCAGTTTGTTCAGCATGACAAATTCGTATTTTCAGGAAAATACACTTAGGCTAATAAGAATCGCCTTGTGAAGCAGTCTTCTATACGGGTCGTAAGTAATACAAATGTAGTTACAATCTTCTCATTCTATAAGCTAGCGAATGTCATGCAACATGTTTGTTTTAATAAATCAATATTGCTTATATTTTTAATTAATGTGTTCGTATTTGCCCCCCCCCCCCCCCCGATAAGATTTCATTCACAAAACATAGGCAATGTTTAACATAAATTATGAATAAAATATATGTTTATCATACACGTGTGTTTTCATTGTGATGTGTATTAAAATTATGTATCTGTGTGTCAGAACATGCGGACGTTTGTTATGTCCGACGTCATGTTTAGAGCGAAAATTTATAAAAGTTTACAAGCTATAATGCCGATGTAAAATATTGTATTATTTTAGCATTTATGCTGGGAAACTTATGAAATTTTACATGATAAATCTGTCATGAAAGCGGAATATGAATATCATAATTTTGTTTCAGTATTCATTAAAATCTACTAACACCGTAGTTCAAATAATAATGAATAATTAGAGTCATGTTTCGAATTTTAACATTTTAGAAAAAGTTTACAAAACGACTTACATCCGAATATAACCTCTCACGGACAAAATTAAGTACCCTAGCTATTTGAAATTTTGACAATTTGATAAAGGTATAACAATCAATGAAACAGTACCTTTCTTTTTTATGAAATTATGTTGCAGCATCCAATATTAATGACATAATTTAAGCTACTAGGACGCTAACTACAAAAAATACGCCATTTTCTATTTTGTGAAATACCGGGTGGCAAACGAAGAATGCTTATAAAATCATAAAAATTATAGTTCAGTTATTTTTTAATTAGTGTACACTTTGCATGATGGTCATAACTATAACATGTGGATACGGGAAAAAAGAAAAAGTGACGATCTTAAAGAAATATTTGTGTATGAAATATTTTTTCGGATTTTACTGTTGCGTCAAATTAATTTGTGACATGTTTTTTGTATTTTTATAAAATTAATGTATTTTCTAAAATTGCGCTTTCTCAACCATATTTTCACTACTAGTTTGATGTCATATTATTTCTCTTAAAGTGTACAAAATATCAATATTTTGCAGGGAAAATGAAAATACCTGGAGGAATTTTTATATAGAAGTTTTATATATTTTACGCAAAAAATGGCAAAGTTACAGAATTTTACAAACTATTTAACAATTACCAACAGCTATGTTTGACGTCTCACTTTCAAATGTAATATGCCATCTTGTTCGTTATTCATTTGCGAACACATGTGGTATCTTACCGTAAAACTTGACCTTAAATCGACTTCTTTAAGGTGAAATATCGCACACTGCATCAAGACAAATGTGACGCAGTTACACGATGTTTTTCAACAAAAATCTCAAGAAAAATGCCTATTATAAATTTTCAGGAAGGTGTTCATCTATTTTGAAATTATGGCCGAAAAGTACATTTTAAAAACTACTCCTAGTTAAAATTTGAAAGAAATCCGATAAAAATTAAGCTCTTTACCAATTTTCTTCCAGTGCGCATACCCTAAAAACGTAAAAAGACGGAACATCGTGCGCGTCGGCCTACCATCTGTACGTAAATTGCAGTCATGACTCCGAAAAGCGCGATATTACGTCATAACGTCACTTCAATCTCAAAGGCTTTCGCAACCAGCATAGTTAATCTGACAAACAATACGTTTAACTTTCTTTATAGTGTAAAATCATTAATTTTCGTTGGGGATTAAATTTCGTGGATTTCGTGGTTTACCTCAACCCCGAACTTTCATCCCAACGAACAGTAATTTGTTAATTACCTGGAATGCAAAATCCACGAATTCAAGTCCCAACGAAATTGTCTTTTATACCAAAACAACGAAATTTCGTCCCAACGAAATTAAATGATTTTATATTATACTTATAAACACGTTTACCTTAAAAATCAACCAACCAGTGATGTTTTGGGTAATTATTCGTACACGTCAGCAGAATAAACCACTATGCACATTAAAGACGTCACGTCATCTTTGTTCTGACATCATCTGATGCATAACTGTGATGTTATAGTTATTTTTCGAATGTTTTTCATACGTGGTGTGTCCATGGGCATAATTCGGAAGTGTTTGGAATAAAAGTATGTGTGCATGTAATTGCATGGAGGCAGAAAACATGAAACGCACGTGCATCTCGGACCGAACAAACCATGTGACGTACGGCCAGTTTCTGACGCGGATTATTTTGACTGTCTTGTATAAACTTTACATGAGAAATTTCAGCACGTTACTATTTATAATAAAAAAATATACATCAATAAAAATGAGGACTTAGAAAAGTTGTTAAGTATACAAATATATCATAAATATTATCAACATATAAAAAAAGTATCAAGAGTATATCTACATATACAAATGTATCATAAGTATATCTACATATACAAATGTATCATGAATATATCTAAATACACAAACATGTCTATATTCATACCATGAATATATCTACATATACAAATACACTATGAATATATCTACATATACAAATGTATCATGAATATATCTACATATACAAATACACTATGAATATATCTACATATACAAATGTATCATGAATATATCTACATATACAAATGTATCATGAATATATCTACATATACAAATACACTATGAATATATCTACATATACAAATGTATCATGAATATATCTACATATACAAATACACTATGAATATATCTACATATACAAATGAATCATGAATATATCTACATATACAAATACACTATGAATATATCTACATATACACATATATCATGAATATATCTACATATACAAATATATCATGAATATATCTACATATACAAATATATCATGAATATATCTACATATACAAATATATCGTGAATATATCTACATATACAAATACATCATGAATATATCTACATATACAGATGTATCATGAATATATCTACATATACAAATATATCATGAATATATCTACATATACACATATAGCATGAATATATCTACATATACAAATATACCATGAATATATCTACATATACAAATGTATCATGAATATATCTACATATACAGATGTATCATGAATATATCTACATATACAAATACACTATGAATATATCTACATATACAAATATATCATGAATATATCTACATATACAAATATATCATGAATATATCTACATATACAAATATATCATGAATATATCTACATATACAAATATATCATGAATATATCTACCTATACAAATATATCATGAATATATCTACATATACAAATATATCATGAATATATCTACATATACAGATGTATCATGAATATATCTACATATACAAATATATCATGAATATATCTACATATACACATATATCATGAATATATCTACATATACACATATATCATGAATATATCTACATATACAAATATATCGTGAATATATCTACATATACAAATATATCATGCATATATCTACATATACAAATATATCATGAATATATCTACATATACAAATATATCATGAATATATCTACATATACACATATATCATGAATATATCTACATGTACAAATATATCATGCATATATCTACATGTACAAATATATCATGAATATATCTACATATACAAATGTATCATGAATATATCTACATATACAAATATATCATGAATATATCTACATATACATTTGTATATTTTCAAAATTAGAAAAATAGATTCTCCGGCTGCCAAAGCTACAATAATGTACATGTACTATCCTACAGCACAAGATTGCCATCCAGGTTTAATCCTCAGGACTTAAGTAATTTCCTGATGACAGCGGTATAGTACAGTCTAATTGTGTTACTTTGGAGATAAGAAAATTAATCATCCAAGATGGACGTCATAATCAATCACTCAATCAATCAATCAATCAATCAATCAATATATCAATATATCAATCAATAATCTGCTTTTCCAGACGATACATAATACAAATAAACCTGTAAGCTTAATATGGATGGTTGTCCGTCTTATTTAGATTCATTCTAAATCTAGCGGCTTTAGACAGGTGAATGTTAAGTAAAGATGACTACAAACACAATTTAATCAGCAATTTATTTAAGCATATCGATGTCTTAGAATGAAAAGGTCGTAGCTACCAAATCGATATTTTGAGAAAACACGGAAAACTGTCTGACATTTACTCTTTACTTATGGTAAAACAAACTTTTACAACTTCATTTTGGTCAAAATGACAAGTTCAGATTATTAAGAAAATGGGCTCATAAGAAGCGCCTTGTGATGTTCATTCTAAATATCTATAAATCTCAAAAGGGACTTACGACCTTCTCATTCTAAGCCATCGATATTTACAAATCAAAGATCAGATGTTCAAGTTTTACTTCATGTTTATACAAGATAATTCATCCGTATATACCTGATATACACATAAAACATCTAATTTAGTTGTCAATTTGAACATTAATCCTAGTAAATTCAATTCGGTCACGAATATAAAGGACCAATTGTTTTATTAGTAACAAAATAAATAGAAGTTTAAAAGCTACGGTATAAGAGTATATGTATAGTTGATTCTAAGATCTCTGTCACAACCGCGTAAACAAACATTCAACCCTGGCAGTAGTCGATTATTAAAGGTTTCTCAGGATTAAATTCTACCATCATAAATACACTTATTATAATTGATTAATTTTAAGCTATAATGGTCAAATAGCGTAGTGGTTATACTTACTGCATTTAGCTATTCAGAAATGGACCATTCTGGCGGTTTTGACAGACATCT
The DNA here is from genome assembly GCA_963678985.1 of Spisula subtruncata. Lineage (NCBI taxonomy): Eukaryota > Metazoa > Mollusca > Bivalvia > Venerida > Mactridae > Spisula > Spisula subtruncata. Next base: position 1,637,487 of record OY787669.1, read on the forward strand.
TTGAATCGACAATAAGTAAGTAAATTGTTTATTAACGTGACTTGTGCATATATATTTACACACAGCCATATTTACAATACATAGATACAGAGGCACCCGGCCTAATGGGCATATAAGTCACCATAGCATAGGAGAGCATTTTAATTCCGAATAAGAACATTAATTTTATTAAACAATAATGATGTAGTTGAACATAATATCATGTGATATATAAATAAATATTTTTAAATGTAATGCAAATTACATGTACAGTAATCAATATTAAGAGTACTTCAACGATGAACGATAAATGGGTACTGTAGCATGACAACTTAAAATAAGTTATCTTACCTGAAACTGGTGATATATCAGCTGGGAATGTAAGGATTAATTCATTATTTCTTGTAAAAACATTTCCCTTCAAGATGGCCGTACATTATGACATCATCTGGGAAACCCCGGGGTAACTTCAAATTAACTTCCTCTTTCGTTTTCGATCTACAAATATACTTCAAAAGAGCGATAACACAGGATCGTACATTTATGATTTTATTGTCGGAGTTATATTTCTTAACTAATGTTATCGTATTGAATTGTGTTTGCTTCATAGAGACTAAGAAAAGGTACTGACTATCTAAAGTATTTTTGACTTTTTATTTTGTTTATTTGTGCAGTTTGAGCATATGCGTAAATGCAGATAATTATAAAACCAACAGGCGTTTGTTTATGAACTTATGATATTGATGCTCAGTCACTAGGAGAAAAAGGGGAAATAAAAGGGAGTTGAGATGATGTTGATCAACTCTCAGTGTATACTATCATGGCACATACAACAGGAAATGTGACTGTAAACGGGAGTTGAGGTGATGTTGATCAACTCTCAGTGTATACTATCATGGTACACACAACAGGAAATGTGACTGTAAACGGGAGTTGAGGTGATGTTGATCAACTCTCAGTGTATACTATCATGGTACACACAACAGGAAATGTGACTGTAAACGGGAGTTGAGGTGATGTTGATCAACTCTCAGTGTATACTATCATGGCACATACAACAGGAAATGTGACTGTAAACGGGAGTTGAGGTGATGTTGATCAACTCTCAGTGTATACTATCATGGTACACACAACAGGAAATGTGACTGTAAACGGGAGTTGAGGTGATGTTGATCAACTCTCAGTGTATACTATCATGGTACACACAACAGGAAAAGGGACTGTAAACGGGGGTTGAGGTGATGTTGGTCAAATCTCAGTGTTGATTTCATGGTACACACAACAGGAAAGAGGACTGTAAACGGGGGATGAGGTGATGTTGATCAAATCTAAGTGTATACTATCATGGTACACACAACAGGAAAGAGGACTGTAAACGGGGGATGAGGTGATGTTGATCAAATCTAAGTGTATACTATCATGGTACATGTACAAACAACAGGAAAGGGGACTGTAAACGGGGGTTGAGGTGATGTTGATCAAATCTTAGTGTATACTATCATGGTACATGTACAAACAACAGGAAAGGGGACTGTAAACGGGAGTTGAGGTGATGTTGATCAAATCTTAGTGTATACTATCATGGTACATGTACAAACAACAGGAAAGGGGACTGTAATCGGGGGTTGAGGTGATGTTGGTCAAATCTTAGTGTATACTATCATGGTACATGTACAAACAACAGGAAAGGGGACTGTAAACGGGGGTTGAGGTGATGTTGGTCAAATCTTAGTGTATACTATCATGGTACATGTACAAACAACATGAAAGGGGACTGTAAACGGGGGTTGAGGTGATGTTGGTCAAATCTCAGTGTATACTATCATGGTTCACACAACAGGAAAGGGGACTGTAAACGGGGGGTTGAGGTGATGTTGGTCAAATCTCAGTGTTGATTTCATGGTACACACAACAGGAAAGGGGACTGTAAACGGGGGTTGAGGTGATGTTGGTCAAATCTCAGTGTGTACTATTATGGTAAATGTACCCCGGTTAAGCGAATATGTGTCTTAAGGTAAATAACCACTAAATGCCTACGCGGACCAAATTCAGATACAGTCAAATAGTACGTTAAAAAACTTTAAAGCGACTGGAAATGGGGGTATGTCTTGACAAATCAGCATCAGAATCATAAAATTGGTGTTAAATGCTTTGTATGCATGTATGTGATGTAGTGAAATGGTTTTATTCAGAAATATTTTGTATTCTGGCTTAAATATGAAAGTGAAAGTAAGGTTGGGGCTAACGGACAGTGAGTAAATCCGTACATTTGAGAAAATCTGTTCACCGCGTTTGACGAACCAAATTTTTCTTATATGATACATGACCCCCTGCTTTTTTTTCATTTTCTTCAAGCTGGATGCTATTTCTATTGATTAAAAGATTTTGAGAGGGCCCCATGGACAAAAAGTTGACTTTTTTTTTGGCTGACCTAGGTCACTTTACATTGAGTTAAAGAACAACTCTATTTGGTGGTTTGTGACCTAAATAAAATTAGCTATGATCGGAAAGAGAACTCAAAAATTAAAACTGAATATCACTGTATTATTTGCCGTTGTAGAAATGTTTTTACACAAAAGAGGAAGTTTAAATTACAAAATTTATATTTTCCATGGTGTTTTACATATACTGGGATTATGCAATGATGTATATTCGACCATGCTTGAAAGAAGGTTTAAGTAATTTACTTATGTTCCTAGTAGCTGATGTAGACCCTACTCATCATTTCAGGTGTGGTATTTCTTTTCTTTTTCATTGATTTAGTTCATGTTTTGTCGCGTTATTTGAAGTATCAAGTTTGATATATAGAGGATCTATCACGAGTTGTCAATTGATATAAATTTATATTAAACGACTTTTGGAAAAGTTATTAAGCGAGCCTCTGGCGAGCTTAATAATTTTTCCTGAACGAGTTTAATATAAATATATCAATTGACAACGAGTGATAGATTCTTTATATCATATGACACTAAAAACGCAAAATACGCGTTGATTTATTGGAAAAACTCACCCGTTTATACTACACGTGGTACGTATAGAGTTATACGTACTCGCTTTACTAACCTGGATACAAGAAAAGTTATGTGATATATTTAAATCTTAATTATGCTATTTTTGTAGTGAAATATATTAAAGCTTCTATATCATTTTAATATTATTGACCAACTGTGTAATCTTGTTTTGATATGAAGAAAATGATATTATACAGATTTACCAACAAACTTTCACACTTAAATCACCAATAATAATTAATCGCTTCCAGCGAATTATTATTATGTGGTCAAAGGGAAACAATTTATGACTAATTTGACTCGTTACGGCAATATGTTTTCATTCTTTTCGCGGTAATAAGTGGGAGCTTCTTGTTTGAGGAGTTTAAGCAATAATAATTCTCATTTAATGTATAATATTCCTGAATCTATTTAAACGTTCAAAGTTATAGGGAACCCCTCTTTAAGAGTGTTATATTTTGTACATACGTTGAAAAGTTACTCTTTATGTTATCACACCGAGTTTATTTCACGTGACTGAGGAAATCATGCTTATCCAGGTTGAACGTATTCACATTCTATACACCAGTTTATATGAAAACAAATTTAACTTGTATAGATGTACAACAATCGTAGAGGCGTGACCTTTATAGAGATAGAACACTATGTGTTTACTAGTCACGCCTCGAAAGTTGTTGTAGATCTATACCGCCAGTACATTAGTTTTCACAAACTTCATATTTATTTTTCACATAATTGTTCTAGTATCCGGGTTAGTATAACTCATAGGCATATAAGAATATACGTTTGTGACAATCATCACGTTTGTTGTATAAGGGGTTACTCTACACTTCTTAACACTCAACACCAGTTGGCCAATTGCAAAATTATCAAAAAGCTCTCTTATAATTGCATTTTTGCCTTGACCTACCTAATACATTTATATTCGAATCTGGACTTATTCATCTAGAAGAAAAATACTCGCATAACGTCGGTTTATTAAATTAAAAAAAATATATACTGCGTGACTTACGCATTAAATATATATTCAACGTTGTGTAGCGTAACATGGTGTTTAACTGCCGAGAAACCCGTTACCTAAATAACGGACGGTAAAACATGTTCGATAGTTTTCATCGATAGCACTTTGGTCGTTATGTAAATTGTAAGAATACTTTATGTATTCGTTAAACATAATTTTGTGATTAAAAAGTCTTACAAAACCGTATGTTTATCATCGAAATGGAGTTAACGTTTAGACCCTTCAATGAGATTGATGACTTGTGTATTCTAGATTTAGAGTAATCATGGCAACAATGGAAGCTGCACAGATTGGTGTACTGTGTACCATATTGTTGTATTCCTGTGTAATTCTTGTCCTAGTATGTATACAATACAAGTATTGTCGAAGCCCAGACCGTAACCAGCAACAACAACAACAACAACAACAACAACAGCATATAAAGAGAAGGTAAGTTGAATATATAGTCGATTCAATAAGTTATACTATTGAGAGAACCATCCCATTGAAAAGAATAGCAGTGAATACCGTTAACACAGGTATACCAAGTTAAACCTAGTGTACCTGCCGGTCGAAAGTATATTTACATCCGTTCTTGATTGACTTTGAAATATCTGTAGGCGCAGTGGTTTCAGTGGTGCAAACTGTTGACTGCTACAATACAATACAAAACAATACGATACGATACAATACAATACAATACAATACAATATAATACAATACAATACAATCCAATGCAATATAACTCACAATACTATATGATAGGATATGATACGATACAATACAATATGATTCAACTTACAATACTATACAATATGATAGGAAACAACGTACAATTCAATACGATACAGTACAATACAATACGCTACAATACAATACAATACAATGCAATACGCTACAATACGCTACAATACGATACAATATAATACAATACAATACGCTACAATACGCTACAATACGATACAATGCAATATAACTTACAATACTATATGATACGATACGATATAATACAATACGATACAACTTACAATACAATAAGATACAATACAACTTATAATACGATACAATATGATAGGAAACAACGTATAATACAATGCAATAAAATACAATACAATACGCTACAATACGATACAATACAATGACACTTACAATACTATATGAGACGATAAAATGCGATACAATACAATGCAATGCAATATAACTTACAATACTATATGATACTATATGATACGATACGATACGATACGATACGATACGATACAACATACAATACAATATGATACAATGCAACTTACAATACAATTGATACAATACTATACAATACGATACAATACAATACAATACGATACATTTACAATACAATACGATGCACTACAATCTTTATTTCAAGTCGGATAACATGTACAACAGTATAACATTAGCTATTTATAGATATTGTTCTACATAAACAAATGTGAAGGATGTGTGATCACATGTTCAGCTGTGTTAAAGAGTTAACCTCACAGATAGAGTGATTTTTTAAATAAAGTTTACTCTTCTCACCAATTCAAGTAGATCTACATTGTATTTATACGTGGGCTGTTCCACAATTAGTAGGGCTTTTAATAGACTATTTGAGTTTATCCAGAGGATTAGTGGTTTGTAACCTTAAGAAATATTTAATGCAAATAATCGATTAGATCCATTCTCAGTTGCACTAAGTGTGTTTTCCTTTAAAAAAGCACATATTTTTTTTAAACATTTTTTATTTTCATAAGACAAACTATACAGCTATTTACAACACAAAATATACAAACAGTTTTGGCAAAATAAATGTGAAACTAATTCACTACTCATGATATTATTCTTTAATGACATTATGATTGTTGTAGTATATTATATGGGAGAGGGAAGAGTTATGAGGATAGTCTCTTAGAGGTCACAAACCACCAAATAGAGTTGTTCTTTAACTCAATGTAAAGTGACCTAGGTCAGCCAAAAAAAATGTCAACTTTTTGTCCATGGGGCCCTCTCAAAATCTTTTTATCAATAGAAATAGCATCCAGCTTGATGAAAATGAAAAAAAGCAGGGGGTCATGTATCATATAAGAAAAATTTGGTTCGTCAAACGCGGTGAACAGATTTTCTCAAATGTACGGATTTACTCACTGTCCGTTAGCCCCAACCTTACTTTCACTTTCATATTTAAGCCAGAATACAAAATATTTCTGAATAAAAGCATTTCACTACATCACATGCATGCATACAAAGCATTTAACACCAATTTCATGATTCTGATGCTGATTTGTCAAGACATACCCCCATTTCCAGTCCCTTTAAAGTTTTTTAACGGACTATTTGACTGTATCTGAATTTGGTCCGCGTAGGCATTTAGTGGTTATTTACCTTTGAAGAGAGGTTGCGATTGTAGAGAACGAAAGGAAAGTGAGAGAAAGATAATAAAAATGTTATGGATTCGGGGAATTCACACAATTTCACCATTTGAGTTATGCAAGTTATGAAAACTTCTGCCATTTTCTGTTACAGCGCAGATTTTACTTTAAGCATGATGTGTGAATTATATTATACGTATAATAACTAGATTGATCTGTAACATAAACAAACTTCAGCCTAAACATCAATTTGGCGTATTCGATTCACTTTTTATTTCGTTTTCATTACTTGCGAATAAATTTCAGGCTACTAGTATACCATGTACATCAATAAATAAATTAAATATTATAAGAATATTCAAATCTTCTCTCAATTAACTTTTTCAGGAGGTCCAGAATTCCATCAAACATCGTTTTCATGATGCCGATTGTGCCACAAAATATTGAAAACTTGTCTTTGAGATTGTCCGAAGTATTAAGTGAAATCGGAGTAAATCAAGAAATGATAATGAAGAGGCGAACAAGTGCATTGTTTAGAGAATCCACATTTGTAATTGACATGCTGAGGGATCATAGTTCTAAACTTGAAATAGGGTATTTTTTCGGTAGTCAGTCAGAGGGTAGCACTACCTTTGGTATTAATTCTGATACTGATATTCTTCGTTGTCTAGAATCACACCACGTGATATCAGACTGGTCCGAGTGGAAACAAGGTGTAACAAATGTATTAATTGTACAGGACGAGAGAACGACCCCTGGTTATTGCCTACTACAACTGTTGGGGGACGATGCACCTCTTACTGTTAACACTGTTCCTGATGGTGAGTACTATTTGGATGCGAAAGGGAGAGTAGTGTTGAAAAACACTGTATTCGATTATATTATTAGAGCTTTCCCGGGTGTAGAACGCCATGGTCCAGCTACGAATCGTCCACCCGGGGTCAGTATCCAAGAGTATGATTACGTTTTAGCATTGCGTTACACAGAATGGCCAAGAGACGCTATACGCTGGTTAAATCGACAAAGTCATAGTGGATGGCCTAGTGAACGATTAAAGTCCGAGTGTGAACGATCAGGTTGTTTCCTGGTACCAGTAGGTAGCAAGATTAGTGGACTGGACGAACTTGAGTGGAGAATTTCGACGTCATTAGCTGAGAGATATCTGATGTTCAGTTTCAATGTAACACAAATGAGATGCTATGTATTAATGAAAATGTTGCTTAAATCGTATCCTGTATTCAAAGATGTGATATCAAGTTATATGTGCAAGACTATTTTGTTCCACTGCATAGAAAACGCTGACCCTGCACATGCTGCATACTGGCAAGAAACCAATCTGCTCGGCTGCATCACCTACATATTACAAACACTCTATAACTGTATTCAACATTCATACTGTCCACATTTTATAATTCCTGAGAATAATCTGATGGCAGGTCGAATATCTACGGAACAACAATACAATTTGTTAGCAGTTATTCAAGAAATTATAAACAGCAATGGTAGAATGTTCTTAGAAATAAAAATTGATGATATTGGTGAAAGGTTACGAATAAAATTCAACGGGATTCCAGCACAGCCAAAAGATATACGTTCGTCTGTAGATATACGGAAGACAATTTGTTGTGAGCTTTGTTATCGTTGCGCTCAAACAATAAACAGGCAGCATTGTGCATCTATGGAACAGAATAATAACAACTTTAACATTCCAGATGTCATCCAACATTACAAAAGTTTCTACTTAAACTGTAAGCAAAATATTCAAACTTTAAGCTGCGTACAACAAAAAGCATACGGTCATATCGCGCCATTATTGTGTTCCACAATCGGTACACTACATGCATCTTACTTTAAAAAAATGAACCAACCATTGACAGACGATGTTTTGACGTGGTTGAAGCTTGGACTAAATTCTGATGTATCGTCTGGTTTGTTGAAATTTGCAACAGTGTGTTACAGTTTTGGTAACTTTAAAACAACAGAGGAGATTTTACGTCGTTTGGATCAGCAGTTTAATAGGAAGGCTGTGATGCCTGCTTGTGGGTGCATGGTGGACATTAAAATCACACAAAGTCAAGCATTTAAGGATGCAGCCGAACAAACACAGGTCACAGACTTCAGACATATTATTTCATATTGTGTGAGGTTTATGCGTTGTGAATTTTACATTGTACCTGAAGAAATGAGACAAGAATATCTGCGATCATCAACATTAGAGGACAACCTTAACAGAGGTATATTAGATGACTGGATGGACCTTGCAGTGATAGATTCTCTCCCCTACTTGTATTTCCTACAATACAAAACCTACGGACGTCTGGCAAATTGTACTAAACAACTGGTGGCTCTACACAAACTTCAAGAGGTCATACGCAACGAGCCAAATTTATTTCACAAAGAGACAGCACTAAATCTTCTAGGACAGTGTATGCAACAAGAGAATTTACTTGATGAAGCATACCATTGTTATGAAAGGTCTCTCCATGTTCGACCCAGGAATAACGCAGCCAGCTACCATATGTCCAAACTTATTGATAGATGATGCTTTGGTCATATTTTGTGGAAATACAATGTGTTAAGTTATATTGGCTCAATATATTCAATAAGTAATACAATTGAGAAAACCATCCCATTTAAAAGAATAGCGGTAAATACCGTTAACACAGGTATACCAATTTCAACCTAGTGTACCTGCCGGCCGAAAGTATATTTACATCCGTTCTTGATTGAATTTGAAATATCTGTAGGCGCAGTGGTTTCAGTGGTGCAAACTGTTGACTGCTACAATACAATACAAAACAATACGATACAATACAATACAATACAATTTAATACAATACAATACAATGCAATATAACTTACAATACTATATGATAGGATATGATACGATACGATATAAAACAATACAATATGATTCAACTTACAATACTATACAATATGATAGGAAACAACGTACAATACAATACGATACAATACAATACGCTACAATACGCTACAATACGATACAATATAATACAATACAATACGCTACAATACGCTACAATACGATACAATACGCTACAATACGATACAATACAATGCAATATAACTTACAATACTATATGATACGATACGATATAATACAATACGATACAACTTACAATACAATAAGATACAATACAACTTACAATACGATACAATATGATAGGAAACAACGTATAATACAATACAATGCAATAAAATACAATACAATACGCTACAATACGATACAATACAATGACACTTACAATACTATATGATACGATAAAATGCGATACCATTTTTAAAACTGTATGTTTATCATCGAAATGGAGTTAACGTTTAGACCCTTCAATGAGATTGATGACTTGTGTATTCTAGATTTAGAGTAATCATGGCAACAGTGGACGCTACACAGATTGGTGTACTGTGTACCATATTGTTGTATTTCTGTATAATACTTGTCCTACTATGTATACAATACAAATATTGTCGAAGCCCAGACCGTAAACAGCAACAACAACGACAACAACAACAGCATATAAATAGAAGGTAAGTTGAATATAAAGTCGATTCAATAAGTAATACAATTGAGAAAACTATCCCATTGAAAAGAATAGCGGTGAATATCGTTAACACATGTATACCAAGTTAAACCTAGTGTACCTGCCGGCCGAAAGTATATTTACATCCGTTCTCGATTGACTTTGAAATATCTGTAGGCGCAGTGGTTCCAGTGGTGCAAGCTGTTGACTGCTACAATACAATACGATACGATACGATACAATACAATACAATACAATATAACTTACAATACTATATGATACGATAGGATCCGATACAATACAATACAATATGATTCAACTTACAATACGATACAATATGATAGGAAACAACGTACAATACAATACAATATAATACGCTACAATACGATACAATACAATACAATACGATACAATATAATACAATACAATACGCTACACTATGCTACAGTACAATACAATGCAATACGCTACAATACGCTACAATACGCTACAATACAATACAATACGATACAATACAATACGCTACAATACGCTACAATACGCTACAATACGCTACAATACGATACAATACGATACAATACAATGCAATATAACTTACAATACTATATGATACGATACGATACGATATAATACAATACGATACAACTTACAATACAATATGATTCAACTTACAATACGATACAATATGATAAGAAACAACGTACAATACAATACGATACAATATAATACAATACAATACGCTACAATACGATACAATGCAATTCGCTACAATACGCTACAATACGATACAATATAATACAATACAATACGATACAATACAATACAATATAACTTACAATACTATATGATACGATATGCTACGATACGATACGATATAATACAATATGATTCAACTTACAATACGATACAATATGATAGGAAACAACGTACAATACAATACGATACAATATAATACAATACAATACGCTACAATACGATACAATATAATACAATGCAATACGCTACAATATAATACAATACAATACAATACGCTACAATGCGATATAATACAATACAATACAATACGCTACAATGCGATACAATACAATATGATTCAACTTACAATACGATACAATATGATAAGAAACAACGTACAATACAATACGATACAATATAATACAATACGCTACAATACGATACAATGCAATTCGCTACAATACGCTACAATACGATACAATATAATACAATACAATACGATACAATACAATACAATGCAATATAACTTACAATACTATATGATACGATATGCTACGATACGATACGATATAATACAATATGATTCAACTTACAATACGATACAATATGATAGGAAACAAGGTACAATACAATACGATACAATATAATACAATACAATACGAAACAATACAATACAATGCAATATAACTTACAATACTATATGATACGATATGCTACGATACGATACGATATAATACAATATGATTCAACTTACAATACGATACAATATGATAGGAAACAACGTACAATACAATACGATACAATATAATACAATACAATACGCTACAATACGATACAATATAATACAATGCAATACGCTACATTATAATACAATACAATACGCTACAATACGATACAATATAATACAATACAATACGCTACAATGCGATATAATACAATACAATACAATACGCTACAATGCGATACAATACAATATGATTCAACTTACAATACGATACAATATGATAAGAAACAACGTACAATACAATACGATACAATATAATACAATACAATACGCTACAATACGATACAATGCAATTCGCTACAATACGCTACAATACGATACAATATAATACAATACAATACGATACAATACAATACAATGCAATATAACTTACAATACTATATGATACGATATGCTACGATACGATACGATATAATACAATATGATTCAACTTACAATACGATACAATATGATAGGAAACAACGTACAATACAATACGATACAATATAATACAATACAATACGCTACAATACGATACAATATAATACAATGCAATACGCTACAATATAATACAATACAATACGCTACAATACGATACAATATAATACAATACAATACGCTACAATGCGATATAATACAATACAATACAATACGCTACAATGCGATACAATGCGATACAATACAATACAATACGCTACAATATAATACAATACAATACGCTACAATACGATACAATATAATACAATACAATACGCTACAATGCGATACAATACAATAGAATGCAACATACAATACTATATGATACGATACGATACGATACAATACGATACAACTTACAATACAATACAATATGATAGGAAACAACTTACAATACAATACAATATGATACAATGCAACATACAATACAATACTATACAATACGATACATTTACAATACAATACGATACACTACAATCTTTATTTCAAGTCGGATGACATGTACAACAGTATAACATTAGCTATTTATACATAAACAAATGTGCGTCTGTGTTAAAGAGTTAACCTCACAGATAGAGTGATTTTTTAAATAAAGTTTACTCTTCTCACCAATTCAAGTAGATCTACATTGTATTTATACGTGGGCTGTTCCACAATTAATAGGGCTTTTTAATAGACTATTTGAGTTTGTCCAGATGCTTAGTGGTTTGTAACCTTAAGAAATATTTAATGCAAATAATCGATTAGATCCATTCTCAGTTGCACTAAGTGTGTTTTCCTTTAAAAAACAGCACAGATTTTTTTTAAACATTTTTTATTTTCATAAGACAAACTATACAGCTATTTACAACACAAAATATACAAACAGTTTTGACAAAATAAATATGAAACTAATTCACTACTCATGATATTATTCTTTAATGTCATTATGATTGTTGTAGTATATATATGGGAGGGGGAAGAGTTATGAGGATAGTCTCTTAGAGGTCACAAACCACCAAATAGAGTTGTTCTTTAACTCAATGTAAAGTGACCTAGGTCAGCCAAAAAAAATGTCAACTTTTACTTACTGTCCCTTAGCCCCAACCTTACTTTCACTTTCATATTTAAGCCAGAATACAAAATATTTCTGAATAAAAGCATTTCACTACATCACATACATGCATACAAAGCATTTAACACCAATTTCATGATTCTGATGCTGATTTGTCAAGACATACCCCCATTTCCAGTCGCTTTAAAGTTTTTTAACGGACTATTTGACTGTATCTGAATTTGGTCCGCGTAGGCATTTAGTGGTTATTTACCTTAGTAGAGAGGTTGCGATTGTAGAGAAGGAAAGGAAAGTGAGAGAAAGATAATAAGAAATGGTTATGGGTTCGGGGAATTTACACAATATCACCATTTGAGTTATGCAAGTTATGAAAACTTCTTCCATTTTCTGTTACAGCGCAGATTTTACTTTCAGCATGATGTGTGAATTATATTATACGTATAATAACTAGATTGATCTGTAACATAAACACACTTCAGCCTAAACATCAATTTGGCGTATTCGATTCACTTTTTATTTCGTTTTCATTACTTGCGAATAAATTTCAGGCTACTAGTATGCCATGTACATCAATAAACATTATAAGAATATTCAAATCTTCTCTCAATTAACTTTTTCAGGAGGTCCAGAATTCCATCAAACATCGTTTTCATGATGCCGATTGTGCCACAAAATATTGAAAACTTGTCTTTGAGATTGTCCGAAGTATTAAGTGAAATCGGAGTAAATCAAGAAATGATAATGAAGAGGCGAACAGGTGCATTGTTTAGAGAATCCACATTTGTAATTGACATGCTGAGGGATCATAGTTCTAAACTTAAAATAGGGTATTTTTTCGGTAGTCAGTCAGAGGGTAGCACTACCTTTGGTATTAATTCTGATACTGATATTCTACGTTGTCTAGAATCACACCACGTGATATCAGACTGGTCCGAGTGGAAACAAGGTGTAACAAATGTATTAATTGTACAGGACGAGAGAACGACCCCTGGTTATTGCCTCCTACAACTGTTGGGGGACGATGCACCTCTTGCTGTTAACAATATTCCTGATGGTGAGTACTATGTGGATGCTATAGGGAGAGTAGTGTTGAAAAACACTGTATTCGATTATATTATTAGAGCTTTTCCGGGTGTAGAACGCCACGGTCCAGCTACGAATCGTCCACCCGGGGTCAGTATCCAAGAGTATGATTACGTTTTAGCATTGCGTTACACAGAATGGCCAAGAGACGCTATACGCTGGTTAAATCGACAAAGTCATAGTGGGTGGCCTAGTGAACGATTAAAGTCCGAGTGTGAACGATCAGGTTGTTTCCTGGTACCAGTAGGTAGCAAGATTAGTGGACTGGACGAACTTGAGTGGAGAATTTCGACGTCATTAGCTGAGAGATATCTGATGTTCAGTTTCAATGTAACACAAATGAGATGCTACGTATTAATGAAAATGTTGATGAAAACGTATCCTGTATTCAAGGATGTGATATCAAGTTATATGTGCAAAACTATTTTGTTCCACTGCATAGAAAACGCTGACCCTGCATACTGGCAAGAAACCAATCTGCTCGGCTGCATCAACTATATATTACAAGCACTCTATAACTGTATTCAACATTTATACTGTCCACATTTTATAATTCCTGAGAATAATCTGATGGCAGGTCGAATATCCATGGAACAACAATACAATTTGTTAGCAGTTATTCGAGAAATTATAAACAGCAATGGTAGAATGTTCTTAGAAATAACAATTGACGATATTGGTGAAAGGTTACGAATAAAATTCAACGGGATTCCAGCACAGCCAAAAGATATACGTTCGTCTGTAGATATACGGAAGACAATTTGTTGTGAGCTTTGTTATCGTTGCGCTCAAACAATAAACAGGCAGCATTGTGCATCTATGGAACAGAATAATAACAACTTAAACATTCCAGATGTTATCCAACATTACAAAAGTTTCTACTTAAACTGTAAGCAAAATATTCAAACTTTAAGCTGCGTACAACAAAAAGCATACGGTCATATCGCGCCATTATTGTGTTCCACAATTGGTACACTACAGGCGTCTTACTTTAAAATAATGAACCAACCATTGACAGACGATGTTTGGACGTGGTTGAAGCTTGGACTAAATTCTGATGTATCGTCTGGTTTGTTGAAATTTGCAACAGTGTGTTACAGTTTTGGTAACTTTAAAACAACAGAGGAGATTTTACGTCGTGTGGATCAGCAGTTTAATAGGAAGGCTGTGATGCCTGCTTGTGGGTGCATGGTGGACATTAAAATCACACAAAGTCAAGCATTTAAGGATGCAGCCGAACAAACACAGGTCACAGACTTCAGACATATTATTTCATATTGTGTGAGGTTTATGCGTTGTGAATTTTACATTGTACCTGAAGAAATGAGACAAGAATATCTGCGATCATCAACATTAGAGGACAACCTTAACAGAGGTATATTAGATGATTGGATGGACCTTGCAGTGATAGATTCTCTCCCCTACTTGTATTTCCTACAATACAAAACGTACGGACGTCTGGCAAATGGTACTAAACAACTGGTGGCTCTACACAGACTTCAAGAGGTCATACGCAACGAGCCAAATTTATTTCACAAAGAGACAGCACTAAATCTTCTAGGACAGTGTATGGAACAAGAGAACTTGCTTGATGAAGCATACCATTGTTATGAAAGGTCTCTCCAGGTTCGACCAAGGAATAACGCAGCCAGTTACCATATGTCCAAACTTATTGATAGATGACGCTTTGGTCATATTTTGTGGAAATACAATGCGTAATGTTATAATAGCTCACTGCTGAGAGCTTTATACAAACTGGAACGTGTTGTACGCGATGAAATAAACTTACTACACAAAGAGACAGCACTGAACATTGAATTTACTTAGACAATGTAAGGAACATGACAATCTGTCATAATGAAGCATACCACTGTTATTAACGGTAGCTTCAGGTTCGGCAGAGGGATAAAGTAATCAATTGGCATACACCCAGATTCCTTGTGATATAAACGTTGTGGTCACACTTTGTTGAAACATTATGTGTACTATTCCATTTCCTTTTCAAAGACAACATAACAAAGCATTTTTTACTTTTAGAATATCACCACTATTAATTCTTGTCCTATATGTTGGTTATACTCATTATTCAGAAAACGTGTTTGAAAAAATTGAATCTACAAGTTTGCATTTATATTTTGTTGTTAAATTCTGTAACGTTATCTCACTCAACATATTTTGGTTCAATTCCAAGAATTGACAGTATATATCGCTGGCATAGAATAAGAAGGTCGTAATTTCTACATACGACCTTATAATACTGATACATATTTGAAATAATCGGCAATTTTCATGAAAATCGGAAGTTTTCATGTTGACCAAAATGAAGTTGTACATGCTTGTTTATCATATGATAAGTAAAGAGTAAATTTCAGATAGATCTTTTCTTGTTTTATCAAAATATGGATTTTGTACTTAAGACCATAATATTCTAAGCCAGCTTTAGATATGTTCCTTTGTGGAGAAATGTTTGTAGTTCACTGATACACACGTGTGGATCTATATACAAAATGTAGTATATTTCTTGTTTTTTATCAAAAAATTATTTTGATATTGCACAACGTACCAATGTATATACTTACTCAAACGTGTGTTTTATTTTCTTTGAAAAATTGTCATATATTATAAATTATAGTACATATACATTTGTTATACGTTTCTTTCTACCAACGTACACCCGTTGTAATTCTTTATCTGGATTTGAAAATCTTCATTTTCTAACACAGTATTATCAATGATATAGCTTGGCCAGATTAAACTGAGATTCGTTGCATTATTCGTTAAAGCCGGGAAATAATGGTATATAGTAAATATAGTAGGGCACAAACCAAGGCTACACAGCTACGACGGCAGCGCCTAGCCACACACAAGTCAGCATACCAATTGAATACAACCGAGCACAGCCGAACAAGTTTTACGGAGTGTTATGAGAGTCAGTTTACTCTGGCCCGGTGATTATAAACATTTCTCATTCTCATACTCCAACTCCAAACTCCAAGCTCAAACATGAAAAACAGCTTATTGAAGAATTTTGCTTCAAAACCAACAACAGCTTGTAGCAAATGGTCTAACTAAGAAAATGAACCCTCAATTTACATGTTTCCATTCATTAATAAAGAAGTAACAGCAGTTTTTGTAACTAAGAAATGCTCCAATTAGAGTACGGAATATGAGTTGGAGCATGGAGTACATACTCCAATGTTTATAATCACCGGGCCTGGCCAAGCTATACAGTTATAGTTGATTCAAAGATCTCTGTCACAACCGCGTAAACAAACATTCAACCCGGGCGATTTTTACAGGTTTCTCGGTATTAAATTCTACCATCATAAATACACTTATATGATTACAACTCTAATGGTCCCAAAGCATAGTGGTTTTACTTACTGCATTTAGCTATTTAGAAACAAAACAGTCTGGCGGTTTTGTCAGACATCCTTGAATCGACAATACCTGTTGATATAAGTAGTTTAAGAACCTTAACATTGTAATCCAGCTGGCTCCCTAAAAGCCAAGTCTTTTAATAAGTTTCCACAGACCAGTGACACCAACGTATTATCTTGAAATTATTTGGCAGAAATATGGGAATACAAATAAATATATTCGAAAGTTATAACTAGTTGAACCAATAGAAAGGCTACGCTACGTCGACCGAGGTTATGGCGTTACTATAATGGTAATACAATGGCTGCCAAAGTGTTACTGGTTTACATCATTGAAGATTAATTTGTTTTGACTGCAGATAATAAGATATTAATCAATTTTAACATATTTATATTTAAATTAGAACGATGGTCCCCGAATCTACGAGTCCCTCGTATATAACAACAAAATCAATACTCGTCATTCTGAACTGTTGTTTGATCAAATATGTGCCTTACTTTTTTGACATGTTTTATAAATATTTCTTAATAAAAAATGAAAATGGTGCTTAGTTGGTCCTTTTTCTAATTTCTTCCTGCCAAATGCAGTTTATTTTAGGGCCATGCTTACTCCTGTGCAGCTTGTCATGCAGCAATATCGTACTTGTGTATTTAGGTCACAAACCACCAAATAGAGTTGTTCTTTTACTCAATGTAAAGTGACCTTGGTCAGCCAAAAAAATGTCAACTTTTTGTCCATGGGGCCCTGTCAAAATCTTTTAATCAATAGAAATAGCATCCAGCTTGAAGAAAATGAAAAAAAGTAGGAGTTCATGTATTATATAAGAAAAATTTGGTTCGTCAAACGCGGTGAACAGATTTTCTCACATGTACGGATTTACTCACTGTCCGTTAGACCCAACCTTACTTTCACTTTCATATTTAAGCCAGAATACAAAATATTTCTGAATAAAACCATTTCACTACATCACATACATGCATACAAAGCATGTAACACCAATTTCATGATTCTGATGCTGATTTGTCAAGACATACCCCCATTTCCAGTCGCTTTAAAGTTTTTAAACGGACTATTTGACTGGTTATTTACCTTTAGTGCTTGCTAACTAATAAACAGACATCATTAGTTGAAGGGAGATAACACTGACAATCAAATTATAACTGAATGTGACTGTGTTATCTCCCTTTAAGGAAAATCGAAGACGAAAGAGGAAGTTAATTTGAAGTTACCCCGGGGTTTCCAAGATGATGTCATAATGCACAGCCATCTTGAAGGGAAATGTTTTTACAAGACATAATGGATTAGTCCTTACATTGCCAGCTGAAATATCACCAGTTTCAGGTTAGATAATTTATTTATATTAATTTGTGATGCTACAGTACCCACATATACTCGTATATCGTAGCTTTTAAACTTCTATTTATTTTGTTACTAATAAAACAATTGGTCCTTTATATTCGTGGCCGAATTGAATTTACTAGTATAAGTTTTCTAATTGACACCTTAAAGAGGCATTCCCTATAACTAGCATATTTTTCTCTACTATCACATTACATGAGCTAAATGTACAAAGCACTATCAATTATCCTAATTTGTCAGAAAGAAAGTGTGCGCAAATATGTCTCTATAATTTCAAAAATATATTTAAATCACCAATAAATAATTAATCTCTTCCAGCGATTTATTATTATGTGGTCAAAGGGAAACAATTTGTGACTAATCTGACTCGTTACGGCAATATGTTTTCATTCTTTTCTCGGTAATTAGAGGGAGCTTTTTGTTGAAAATTTGAGAAGTTTAAGATTAAATGATTCTCATTTAATGTATTATATTTTCCTGAATTGATTTAAACTATCAAAGTTATAGGGAATGCATCTTTAAGTTTTGATGCTACAGTACCCATATATTGTCGATTCAAACATGTCTGTCAAAACCGCCAGAATGTTCCATTTCTGAATAGATCTAACTAAATGCAGTAAGTACCACTACGCTATTTGACCATTCTATTTTTAATCAATTATAATAAGTGTAGTTATGATCACAGGTGGCAGTATCAGTGTTTTGTCCGCAAACGATTAAAAAAAAAATCTGTACTGAGCTAATATATTATCAAGGTATAAAGCGTACTATATTATATAAATAACACATAGCTTTGAGGGTGACAGTAAAAATGTCAGCCTGAGGAAAGTACTGTTACCAAAGGGCGAAGCCCGCGGGTAACAGTTCTTTCCGAGGGCTGACATTTTTACTGTCACCCTCAAAGCTATGTGTTATTTATTTTATTACCCCGAACTTTTTTCGTCCACAATCTATTTTTGGTAGATAAAGGTACGAATCGTTACGGGTACGAATGAAATTACTTACAATTTCGCAAGGTGCAATTTACAGTGAACTCTACATGAGTCGATTTCATGGCATAATGTATGAATAATACGAGTTAAAGACTCTGTTCCTTGTTTCCCCAAGTACTCAAATCGTGTGTAATTAGTTAATTACCTGATTATTTAAAGGATTCAACATCCAAAATCTTGGTCCGGCTGCTGACCGTTAAATAAACAACTCCAATCTACCCAAAGGAAAATATGTAGCGAAAAGTATTAATGTCCTACTAAGATAGCGTAGATACGCCTAATTCTTGCAATATTTTTCGAAACCCAATACGTGGCTGGGTATAGAGAACTCGAACTAAAACCATCGTTAGGCGGGTGAAATACGCCGCCATGTTTGTTTTTGCATTTATTAATATACCACATGGCATGAAAAGTACTGTCAAAAAAGTACTATCACCCTGCTGACAGTAAAAAAATGTTCAATCACGTGGTGTATTGATCCGGTTGATCGTAACAGTAAGAATACTACCTGTTTGTCTATGGGAAATTAACACTACGAAAAAAGTGAGGGGTAATAAGTCTATATGCCAAAGATTGTGGAACATTGCATCTCGTTGTTTCAACATAAAATACGGGCGCTGAAGAAATCAAAGCACTGAAAGTACTGATGTGTGGCGAACTGATGTCATTTTGACCATTCAAATAAAGACTGCACCAACATGCTGTGTCAGAGTTCTCATAAGCCCAGACTCACTCGAATGTTTGTGCTGCTCTCAAGACACCAAGCGTCAGTGTCAAGATGAGTGACTGGGTAGTCTCCATACAACTGATGAACTGGGAATTAAAACACAACAAACGAGATGCCCCCCCCCCCGCTATGGAAACAGGACTAGGTAGAAATATGTTGGGAAAATTAAATAAAGGGAGGTAATTAATAAGATAGAACCAGATTTCAATAGAAGGAAAATATAAGAAAATGATATCAATGGTAATATCATGACTTTTTTTTGGTTGAATGAAATAATTCAAGAACGGAACCAGATAGAATTATGGTTTCATGTCACATCACTTCTCTTAGATGCCATATACATATGAGCCGCGATCTGAGAAAAGGGCCCTTAATGAAAATTTTTCGATTTTCGTTTTTTTGCATTTTCCGAAGAATCTATCTTTCCCGTGTACAAGAAAGAAAAAAAATTGTCAAAATTTCAAATATTAACAGTTTTATGACATTTTAAAGGAACCAATGACATGAACATTTTTGGCAAAAAACGGACATATTTTGGTACCGTTTGGTGTTTAAGTGGCATTTTCACACTGCTGTTAATCTGCTCGGGTTGAATTTATCATTTGAATAATGATTCACATTTGTTAGGAGTAACATGTGTGTGTATAAATATGTCTTTATCTTATTTTTTGTTGCCATAGCAACCATTTATTCAATTACTAAAATATGAAAATTCTCTGGTTTACTACTAATGATCAGGAAAATATTACAACTGCAATATATGGGCTTTGTATTCAATAAATGCAGTTTGGAGCATAATAGTAATACTGAATACAGAAGTTATTTTATTTCAGGGTATGTATGTTAAATAGGTCCCCAACCGGTTTTCAAACGGGGCCTATCGGTTTGCGCTCCGTCGGCCAGACAGTTCGTTAGTCAGTTAGTTCGTCAAAAATCTGGATCCTGACATAACTAAAACATCTTTCAAGTTATGTTTAGCAAATTTGATATGTGGATAAGGGGCAATAAAGAGAATTATGCAAGTCTATTTTTATTGTGTCTGAAATTGTGGTTGCTATGGAGACCGAAATAGTAAAAATATGTAAAAAAATGCTGGACCCTGAAATTACTCATACAGTTTCCAAGCTCGATTTATGAAACCTGGCATGTAGGTAGGTGACAATAAGAAGAGTATGAACATCTGAAAATAAATTCATTTTAACAAAGAATGGGTTGCTATGGATACCGCAATATTGAAAATACTTCAAAATCTGGAATTCTGTCATAACTCAAAGAATTTCAAATGTATGTGTATGAAATTTTGTATATGGAATTTGAAGGGAAAAACATATAATGATAACATTTACCCTTGAATATTGTCATATTCTGACAAATATAGTGGTTGTCATGGCAACATAGATGTAAAATATAATACAAAGGGTCGTAGATTCAAACATGTAGGCCTCTGTCTTGCTTGCAATTTTTTTAGTGGCGTGTTTATGTTAAACGTCATGTTCTTCATTGTCTGGTTTTCTCAAATTGTTTTACTTATATAAACCAATTCCGGCATACGATGATATATGATGGAAAATTGATTCCGAAATTATTGATATTTATTTCATAACATCATTAATGGCAGCACGGTTCCAAAAATATATTACGTTAGGATTAACATAAAAATATTGACTTTTCAATACTACATTTCTATGAAATGAAGATATTTGATGTTTTGATATGTTATTCAAAAATGTACTTCAAGACACTGCTAACTCATTACATTGCTATTAATCACCCATAATAATTAATAGTTTTGTCGTCTGTCGATTCCAAAATTCCTCCATTTTTGTTTATGTCTGACTTAGTTTAACATCCAAAAGTCGTATTGTCACTAAAGTTCGGATGCTGTAAATGCCAATCATTATGTACATATTACAGGCTTTATATCGAAATTAATAACAACATTGTAGTTAGCAGATTCCAATAAAAAGGTTTTCCGTTTACATTTTTAGTGTTTTATCCCAAAATATCGTATTTCACACATGTTACTCACTTTATACTGAAATGTTTTGATGTATTAAGCAAATTGTTACCGCCAACCTAACAAAGTAAGTTATTATTAAATGCCATCATTAATAATTATGTAGTCTTCTGATTCAAAATACTTAACTTAATATGTTTATATTTTGTAATGTTTTACCCAAAAAATATCACACAATGAGCAACTTTTTAGAATATATTATTAATGTTTGTGCAGAATGACGACATTTGCCTATTCATATTGTTTAATTATCAACTAGAACAGTGTGTGGTGTTATGTTTAAACCGATTCCAGAAATCATCAATTCAGTTTATAGTTTGTAACATTTTACCCAAAAACATGGTATCTTCAACAAAAGCTTTAAGTTATCAATTTCTTACTATATAGTATACTACAAGTTATTACAAGCCAATTGCAGTTATTTTTGATAAATATAATTATAAATAACATTGTGATCAATTAATTTCAAAAATCCTGAGTTTTGTTATTATTGAACTGTTTTATCCCAAAAGTAGGTCAAGACACGTATCATTTTAAAACTAGATAATACATATCTTCAGCGGAAAGACATCATGTGACTATCTAAGTGCTTTATTACTAAACAATGTGATTAATGGCATTGTACTAAACCGATTCCAAAAATCACCATTTTAGTTTATAATTTGTACAATTTTACCCCAAAATAGCATATAGCGATCCAAATGGATCATGTTTTATTTGATATATTAAACTTTAACTTAATACAAACTAATTGCAGTTGTTTTAGATATAATACGATTATAAATGTCAATGTGGTCAATCAATTCCAAAAATCTGCCCCAAAATGTCTTAAAATGGACAACATTTAAGAAATCAGATAAGCAATAGCTTATGCAGGCAGACAACATGTGTCCATCATACTGAGTTACAATCAAATAACATAACAAATGGCATTACAGTAAACCGATTCCAAAAATCACCATTTGTGTTTATATTTTTTAGGAATTTACCCCAAAATATCGTATCTTGATCAATAACTGATAATTTCAAATGCTATATAACACTACATGATACTACACTTATATTGCAGTGTTTTTCGATAAGATACGACTATAAATGAACATGTGGTCAATCAATTCCAAAAACCCTCACTTTTGTTTAATTTTCAATGTTTTTGCCCCAAAAATGTCTGAAAATGGACAACATTTGAGCCATCAGATAAGCAATATCTTATATATCTTATGCAGGCATACAACATGTGTCCATCATACTGAGTTATAATCAAATAACATAACAAATGGCGTTACAGTAAACCGATTCCAAAAATCACCATTTGTGTTTATATTTTGAAGGATTTTTCCCCAAAATATCTTATCTTGATCAATAACTGATAATTTCAAATGTTATATAACACTACAAGATACTACACTCATATCGTAGTGGTTTTCAATAAAATACGACTATAAATGAACATGTGGTCAATCGATTCCAATAATCCTCACTTTTGTTTAATTTTCAATGTTTTTGCCCCAAAAATGTCTGAAAATGGACAACATTTGAGCCATCAGATTAGCAATATCTTATGCAGGCAGACAACATGTGTCCATCATACTGATTTATAATCAAATAACATAACGAAAGGCATTACAGTAAACCGATTCCAAAAATCACCATTTGTGTTTACATTTTGAAGGATTTTACCCCAAAATATCGTATCTTGATCAATAATTGATAATTTCATAAGCTATATATTACTACAAGATACTATACTCATATTGAGGTGGTTTTCAATAAAATATGACTATAAATGACCATGTGGTCTGCCGATTCCAAAAATCCTCACTTTTGTTTGTAATTTGTCATGTTTTAACCCAAAAATATAGGCGTTATGTGTTAGTATAGAACTGCATATTAAGAATGTTACAAGGCAACAATTATGTGGCAGGATACAACATAAAACATTTTTGTGCATTCTTTGCCTTTTTCTGAAATTCGCAGAAAATGATGTCGTAACTTTAAACTCAATTTTCTCAAATTGATGTCAATGTCATTAAGGGCCCTTTTCTCAGATCGCGGCTCATATATATTTAAAGTCGATCAATTGAATTTAGGTCGACAAGTGGTCCAGTGGTAAGGGCTATTGACTACTGATATGATTATAATGAAGGTTGTCCGTACTCCCGCCGGATCAAGAGCAGAAATGTTTTTCGGAGTAACATAACTAAACTTACGAACAGACTTTCGGACCATATTCAGCGTAAATTCTATAGCATTCTGTCCGATATGTTAATAAAATCGTATTTAAAACAGGTCAATTATATATTTTGGAATATACTACAAGTTATGTTTTGAAAATCTGACGATTACTTATGTATTGGTTATTATTTAAATATTGCGTATTCTGTTCCGAAATATGAACTCGCGCTAATCAGCGGGTGATATTTATTATAGCTATTATGTTGTATTTAGCATATTTTTATGCACCAGTCAGTGTGCGACCATGGTCCCATCCCAGGTGATGGGCAGTGGATAGCTGATAGTTTTCAAATATAGTATTTCTTATTAAATCCATATCAAGAAGAATGTATTTAACTTCTAAATTCTGAGTATCAAAGTTGTAAACCCTTTTTTATACCAGTAAATTTTATGACCCTAAATTCCTAACTTCTGCAGCTGTCTCCAAATCAACTAACAAGAACCCGATATAAAACCCATTCAATTAAAAATAGTTTTAACGGTCTATTTCCTGTCTCATGGTGTGTTCAATCCCTTATAAAAACATAGATCCCTGTGTTACATGACCCCCAACTGTCCCAAAACAAGTTACTAACGACCTACCAATATACAACCCCTTGAAGTTTACCAGATTGTATGGTCAATTTTCTGCCTCATGCAGCTTCAAAAATTGATTACAAATTTCTTGTCAAAATATAGATCTAGCTAGGATTATGTAATGTTACATAATAAGGAGGGGCTAATTAAAAAATGCATAGATAATATTGCACAACGTGGCTTGTGGGGGGAGCTAATTAGATATGCATTAATGGGCTTTATAACTGCACATTAAGTGGGAGGAGCTTATTAATTATTTATAATTATTGAAGTATGTTTGCCCAAAGGTCTTTTGTTTTGCCCAACGTGTATATACTAATTAACGGCCTTTTAATCCAATTACCGTTAACTTTTCAATTCGAAACCTTGTGAAAATATATTACCGCTTTAAAAGGCATATTAGTTCGCATGTTGCGCGTTTAAACTCGCCGTAGAGTGTTTATTAAATGAGATCTATATGAAAGTCGCACATCTTAATGAAACTGAACGTATCGTCTTTAAAATAGCTTTTAGTTGTTAATGAAACTTGGAAAGTAAAAATATAATTGGTGATTTACGACACCAGGTTGTTGCTAAAAATCGCGCAATTCATGAATAGAAAATGTAAGTGCTCGCTGTTTAACTCGTCAGCATTAGTTCATTTATTTTATAACCGCAAATTAAATTGGTATAAGTGATCGTTAATATGTCATAGTATTGACAATTTCTTTTAATCCGAAAATACTTTACTGAATTCTCGTTTATTGCTTAAATTCAAATCCTAAATAGCGTTACGTGTTGAAAATAGCCGCTATGAATAGCACAATTAGTTCGCACGATGCGCGTTTTACTCGCTGTCATGTGCTTATTAATTGAGACCGATATAAATGTTGCACATTTTCTTGAAGTTGAAAGTTTCCTCTTTTCAGTGAGGTATTATTTGTTTATATAAATTAGAAAACAAAATTGTTACTGACGATTTAAAACCTCAGGTAGTTCCGAAAATTTGCACAATTCGCAAATAGAAAATCTAGGGACTCGCTTTTTAACTCGCCAATGTGAATTCATATTATTTTATAATTTAAATTTAATTTGATATTAATAAATTGAAATATCTCATGGTATTGACAATTTTTTTTGGGTCAAAATCCGATAGTAATTGACGGAACTGCAATTAATTGAATATTGCGTGACAGTACTGCTAAACCAGAGATCTATTAATATAGTAGATCCTGTCTAAGCTAATCAAGTTAGTGTATTGATCGTCTGCTAGCGGTTAGATAGACTGTATATACTGTCCTTGAACTAATTCAGCTTCCCACCACCAGTGAAAACATGTTGTTTCTATTTATAGCATCAATGTTTGTAAACAACATAATTAGGTCATCGTCTACAAATGTTCAGCGGCGGAGTGATTTTAATAGACACATTTCAGTTCACCCGTGTTCCACCAGAAATCTATTGGCTGAATAAACAATACAAACTAGTCACTGACCAATAGCTCGTTGTATATCAATTTGCATATGAATGCCCCGATATGTAAACATGAAACCGTGGGATTACTTTCTCAACCTTCTTGACGGTCCTTGGCGGTTCGCAGGCCTTTGATAGTAGGAATATAGTCCATGCGGAATGATTTGCTATAAAATTAAAATATCCTCAAAAAATAAAAGTCTGATGTAATTGTTGGTCTTAATATTAATAAATGTTGGTAATGTAAACAAATCGGGTTCAACGATACGTGTAACCTGTGAAGCATGCTCGTAATATTGTTCAAATCATAGACCTATTTATTGGTGTAGGCATAAAGCGTTAACTTCATAGTATATATAAATCAAATCAAAAATGAAAGATAGTTATTACATTGTGTGGCTTATCGCCACACAAAAATCGCTATACAAGTCATTCAAATAAACTATAAGATATTCATTCTTACCGAAAATCTCGTTCAATTGTATCTTATAACTGCGAAACAGCAAAACAGTGTTACTTTCGTTATTTAACTTTACTCAAGGTCATTTTATTTATGCACTGGTTACCTATGCGATGTTCCACAATCTTTGGACATAGACATATACTACGCTTTATACCTTGAAAATGTACATGGAGTTAGATAGACAATCGATATACTAGTGTTATACATGTATATACGGTCCATGGTAGTGTGTTAGCTCAGTGACGGATGTTTTCTTTTTCTTTTCCAAACACTGATACTGCCACCTATGGTTATGATGGTAGAATTTAATCCCGAGACACCTGTAATAATCGACTACTGGGTTGCATGTTTGTTTACGCGGTTGTGACAGAGATCTTAGAATCAACTATACATATACTCGTATATCGTAGCTTTTAAACTTCTATTTATTTTGTTACTAATAAAACAATTGGTCCTTTATATTCGTGGCCGAATTGAATTTACTAGTGTAAGTTCTAAATTAGATGTTTTATGTGTATATCAAGTATATACGGATGAATTATCTTGTATAAACATGAAGTAAAACTTGAACATCTGATCTTTGATTTGTTAATATCGATGGCTTAGAATGAAAAGGTCGTAAGTCCCTTTTGAGATTTATAGATATTTAGAATGAACATCACAAGGCGCTTCTTATGAGTCCATTTTCATAAAAATCTGAACTTGTCATGTTGACCAAAATGAAGTTGTAAAAGTTTGTTTTATCATAAGTAAAGAGTAAATGTCAGACAGTTTTCCGTGTTTTCTCAAAATATCGATTTGGTAGTTACGACCTTCTCATTCTAAGCCATCGATATGCTTAGATAAATTGCTGATGAACTTGTGTTTGTAGTCGTCTTTACTTAACATTCACCTGTCTAAAGTTGCTAGATTTAGAATGAATCTAAATAAGACGGACAATAATCCATATTAAGCTCTCACGTTTATTTGCAATATTTATCGTCTGGAAGAGCAGATTATTGATTGATAGATTGGTAGATTGATTGGTAGATTGATTGATTGATTGATTGATTGATTGATTGATTGGTAGATCGATTGATTGATTGATTGGTAGATTGATTGATTGATTGATTGGTAGATTGATTGATAGATTGGTAGATTGATTGGTAGATTGATTGATTGATTGATTGATTGATTGGTAGATTGATTGATTGATTGGTAGATTGATTGATTGATTGATTGTGACTTCCATCTTGGATGATTGATTTTTGGTCTCCAAAGTAACCAAATTAGATTGTACTACATACATGTATATACCGCTGTCCTCCGGTAATGCTTTAAGTAGTGTTTTATGATCCCAAGAATTAAACCTGGATGGCAGTGTAGCACTGTAGTATACACGTATAGTTCATGTACATTATTGTAGCTATGACAGCCGGAGAATATATTTTCTAATTTTGGAAATCTACAAATGTATATACCAGCCGGACAGACTCAAAATACAGGAAGCTAGGATAATACTTATTAATGTTGATATATTCATGATAGATTTGTATATTGTGTAGATATATTCATGATAGATTTGTATATTGTGTAGATATATTCATGATAGATTTGTATATGTAGATATATTCATGATAGATTTGTACATTATGTAGATATATTCATGATATATTTGTATATGTAGATATATTCATGATATATTTGTATATGTAGATATATTCATGATAGATTTGTATATGTAGATATATTCATGATATATTTGTATATGTAGATATATTCATGATATATTTGTATATGTAGATATATTCATGATATATTTGTACATGTAGATATATTCATGTTATATTTGTATATGTAGATATATTCATGATATATTTGTACATGTAGATATATTCATGATATATTTGTATATGTAGATATATTCATGATAGATTTGTACATTATGTAGATATATTCATGATAGATTTGTACATGTAGATATATTCATGATATATTTGTACATGTAGATATATTCATGTTATATTTGTATATGTAGATATATTCATGTTATATTTGTACATGTAGATATATTCATGATATATTTGTATATGTAGATATATTCATGATAGATTTGTACATTATGTAGATATATTCATGATAGATTTGTACATTATGTAGATATATTCATGATAGATTTGTACATTATGTAGATATATTCATGTTATATTTGTACATGTAGATATATTCATGTTATATTTGTATATGTAGATATATTCATGATAGATTTGTACATTATGTAGATATATTCATGATATATTTGTACATGTAGATATATTCATGTTATATTTGTACATGTAGATATATTCATGATATATTTGTATATGTAGATATATTCATGATAGATTTGTACATGTAGATATATTCATGATATATTTGTATATGTAGATATAATCATGATATATTTGTATATGTAGATATATTCATGATGTATTTGTATATGTAGATATATTCATGATATATTTGTACATGTAGATATATTCATGATATATTTGTATATGTAGATATATTCACGATATATTGTATATGTAGATAAATTCATGATACATTGTATATGTAGATAAATTCATGATACATTTGTATATGTAGATAAATTCATGATATATTTGTACATGTAGATATATTCATGATACATTGTATATGTAGATATATTCATGATACATTGTACATGTAGATATATTCATGATACATTGTATATGTAGATATATTCATGATATATGTGTATATGTAGATATATTCATGATATATTGTATATGTAGATAAATTCATGATACATTGTATATGTAGATAAATTCATGATACATTTGTATATGTAGATAAATTCATGATATATTTGTACATGTAGATATATTCATGATACATTGTATATGTAGATATATTCATGATATATTTGTATATGTAGATATATTCATGATATATTTGTATATGTAGATATATTCATGATATATTTGTATATGTAGATATATTCATGATATATTTGTATATGTAGATATATTCACGATATATTTGTATATGTAGATATATTCATGATATATTTGTATATGTAGATATATTCATGATAGATTTGTATATGTAGATATATTCACGATATATTTGTATATGTAGATATATTCACGATATATTTGTATATGTAGATATATTCACGATATATTTGTATATGTAGATATATTATTGATATATTTGTATAGGTAGATATATTCATGATATATTTGTATATGTAGATATATTATTGATATATCTGTATATGTAGATATATTATTGATATATTTGTATATGTAGATATATTCATGATATATTTGTATATATGTATTTCTATTTCAGGATGTCGAGTGTTCAAGAAAATCTTGAGGATTTATCTTTGAGATTATCAGAAGTTCTCGACGATATCGGAGTTAACGATGAGATGATAATGAAGAGACGAACTTGTGCTGTGTTCCGTGAAGCCACAGATGTCATTTGTTCAATGATGGATGATGATTATAAACCGGCGTATTACTTCGGTAGTCAGTCAGAGGGCAGCACAACCCTAGGCATTAATTCAGATGTTGATATGCTGCTGTGCGCTGATTCACACCACGTAATACCGGACTGGGCGGAGTGGAAGCAAGGTGTAACGAATGTATTAATTGTACAGGACGAAATGACCGCCCCTGGTTACTGCCTCCTACAAAGGTTAAGGGATGACATACCACTTGCTGTAAATTATATTCCTGATGATACTCATCATATGGATGCTAAAGGGAGAGTAGTGTTGAAAAACACGGTATTCGATTATGTGTTTAGGGATCTCGGAGTTGAACGTCATGGACCAGCTGGAAATAGACCGGCAGGTGAAAACGTCGGAGAGATTGACTATGTCGTGGCACTACGTTGTGATCAGTGGCCGAGTGAGGGGAGACGCTGGTTAAACCGACGAAGCCATAGTGGATGGCCTAGCGCACGATTGAAGTCGGAATGTAAAAGTTCCGGATGTTTCTTGGTACCAGTAGGCAGCAAGATTAGAGGGCTTGATGAACTGGAATGGAGAATCTCGACGTCCTTAGCAGAGAGATATCTGATGTTCAGTTTAAATGTAACACAAATGAGATGCTATGTATTAATGAAAATGTTGCTGAAATCGTATCCTGTTTTCAAGGATGTGATATCAAGCTATATGTGCAAAACTATTCTGTTCCACTGCATAGAAAATGCTGATGCTGCATACTGGCAAGAACACAATTTGTTAAGTTGCATTAAATATATATTACACATACTCTATAACTGTATCCATCTGATAAACTGTCCTCATTTTATAATTCCTGAGAACAATCTCATGGCGGGGAGAATTTCACCAGAAGAACAGCACAACTTGTTAGCAGTTATTCAACAAATCATAAGCAGTAATGGTCAGGTGTTTCTTGAAATGAATATTGATAATATCGGTGAAAGATTACGAACCATGTTGAATAGAATTCCATTACATCTCCACAACTTCCACACGGCTGTAGAAATACGGAAGAATATTTCTAGTGAACTGTGCTATCGTTCTGGGAAAAGAATTACAACAAGTTTTAAGGCATGTTTGGAAAGCCAAATTAATAGCAACGTACAAGATGCAATCCAATATTGCATTGGTTGCTACGTGAAATGTGACACACACTATGGAAATCTTACTTGTTTTGAACAGAAAGCATATACCTGTATTCAACCATTATTGTGTTCTACAATAGGTTCACTGCTAGCATCTTACTATAAAACAATCAACCAACCTTTGTCAGACGATGTGGTGACGTGGTTGAAGCTTGGACTCAACTCTGACGCATCATCTGGTTGGTTGAAACTTGCAACTGTGTGTTACAGTTTTGGTAACATGAATGTAACAGAGGCGATATTACGTCTTATAGACCGGCAGTATGATAGGAATGTTGTGTCACCTGTGTGTGGATGCCATAGAGATATGTGCTTCACTCTGAAACAAGCATTTGAGGATATTGCTGACCAAACAGATGTTACTGATGTCAGACATATTGTTTCATATTGTGTGATTTTCTTGCCTTGTGAAATCAATATTGTACCGGAGGAAATGAGGCAGGAGTACACCCGATCATCACCAGAAGATATACAGGCTAGAGGTATATATGATGACTGGATGGATCTTGCAGTGGTAGATTATCTCCCCTACTTGTATTTCTTACAATACAAAACATACGGACGTCTGAGAAATGTTGACCAAAGACAAAGAGGTTTACAAAATCTGGAACGTGTTATAAGCGATGAAATAAACTTACAACACAAAGAGACAGCACTAAATCTTCTGGGACAATGTATGGAACAAGAGAATCTACCAAATGAAGCATACCACTGTTATGAAAGATCGATTCAGGTTAGACAGAGGAATAATGCAGCCAACTTTCATATGTCTAGACTTCTTGAAAGATAAACGTTGAGGTGCCTATTTACGGAAACTTTATGCTTTGTGTTAGGATGCTTAACAGTACTTTCGGTGTTTTGAATATACATACAGTGTTCATTTTGTCCACAATGTTGGTCAGCCGTTATATCAATATGATTAAAATAATCTCCTCAATTAACACTTTGCGAGATTATGAGGACAGATTAGATTGGTCGTTAGCAATGTGATTAAAGAGGCGTTCCCTATAACTTTGATCGATTAAATCGATTCAGGAATATTATACATCAATTTGAGAATCATCATTGCTTCAACTCCTCAAATTTTCAACAAAACGCTCGCACTAATTACCGAGAAAAGAATGAAAACATATTGCCATAACAAGTCAAATTAGTCACAAATTGTTTCCCTTTGACCGCATAATAATAAATCGCTGGAAGTGATTAATTATTATTGGTGATTTGAATATATTTTTGAAATTATAGAGACATATTTGCGCACACTTTCTTCTGACAAATTAGGATAATTGATAGTGCTTTGTACATTTAGCTCATTTAATGTGATAGTAGAGAAAAATATGCTAGTTATAGGGAAGGCCTCTTTAAGCATCTAGAACAGATTGTATAACAGCAAATACAACACTATTTCACCCAAAACATTTGGGTTTCAATTCTGTGATGGACTGAATGTGTTCCGCTTTCTTCTTGCACACAACGTGGACGCTTAAACGCAGGTTAACTTGTTAAGTGCTTGTTCTGTATATTTTTTGTATTATAGTTGAACCGAACCCATTCTCAAACATCAGTGGAACCCATCCTAAAATATTAATGGTTAGTCAAGTTTCTATACTACCTATATGTCAGATGAAAAATACTCTTGTTGAAGGAGAATGAACCAAATCGTGGGAAACCTTTAATATAGTAATTAGTATAGGATTGTAGATATTGCAATCATTTTCGCTGTAACTCAGGTACAATAGTTGTTTATGGTTATATTTTGTACAGGTCCCGTGTTCACAAAGGATCAACTGATCTGGATCAAATTTGATCCTGAAAATAATTTCCCAATTTTTGGAAGGTTTTGGTAACTTTTAGCAATTACAACTTATAGCCATGTAGAGAATACCTAGTCTACTTCAAGTAAACTTGTTCAAAATATTCAGACCAACATTATTCTGTTGTAAAAGATAATTATTGTACTTGAGACTGAAACTGATCCTGAAAAATGAGGCTCAATTTTTAAAATGAGGATCAAGTAAGTATTTTTATAACTAACCATAAAACAATTACTTTAATGTCTTTGAAATTGAAGGATATGTTTTTATATACCGACATGTATAAAAATATCAAGCTTAACCTTAACATATCTACTGAATTTCAATTAATACATATTTGATCTTGATCTTGAAAACTGATCCTTTATGAACTTGGGGGTTTATATGGTACGATTATTGTGGTAAAACATTGACCTGTGGTTCAAGATACATTGTATTTATAATATATGTAACGAAATGAAATTGTCACCTAATTAACATGTGTCAATATTATTGTGCCATCATATCTCGGCCACATATGATTCTCATATGAAAATGCGATCATATGATTCTCATATGCAAGGTTTCATATGATTCTCATATGCAAATGCTTTCATATGATTCTCATATATGAAAGATTTCATATGAAAATCATATGATACTCATATGAGAATCATGTGGCGAAATTGCCTGTGTAGCACAGAATCAGACAATATTACCTCTAGGAGTCTAACCAGTTGATCTCTAGTAGGTTGTGAAAACACTGAAAACTGCATGAGTTACAAGCATATCTTTGGACTGCATGATGCATTTGATAAACTTTTTTGCTTACAGAAGCTTCAAGTAGAATATGACAATGTCTATATACATGTAAAAACGCGGAATCCATCATGGCAGTGTACAAAAATGTATCTATACATGTAAAATGGTCCGGAAAGAAGAGTAAGGCATCGTAATTTCATTTTAAATGTATTTGAAATGATCAAGGAAGGTTTTAAATAGTTACATTATACAATGTCATACAAAATGATAAAAGTCATCAATATTTGTGGTAGAATATTAATGTAGTATTATAGAGAAAAATCTTATATCTCACAAGATTCTAGCCGTCATCAAATCACACAAAACAACTTATCACATAACCTGCGTTCTGGGAGTGCATTAAAGCTGTGCCGGAAATATGGTAATGCACTCCCAGCCCATTCATTAAACATTTGAATTAACTTGCCGTTGATTGGTTGGTTGGTTCAGGATGACGTAACGTAAGCCAATCCGTGTCTTGAATCGACCCGTGACGTCAGTATAATACAAACGTCGGCATGACGTCGCGCGCATTGTGACGCTACCGCGCATTGTGACGCTAAATTTTGAATGAAACCTATGTAGTGTACATCAGCGTTTTGAACGTTAACGAGCGATCTCGAAGGTTATGTGATAAATAGAATCCTACATTCGTGCTTATTACATACAAATTTTATTAAACTCGTCGACAAAAACATTGTCCACTTGTTTAATAAAACTCGTATGTAATGAGCACTCATGCAACATCCTCTATTTAATCAACAAGTGTTTGGATAATTTCTTCAATATACAGTACGATTATATAATTCAAGGCAATTCAAGGTGCGTTTTTTTTCTCTTATTTGTTATCATTGTACCTGTTATAGAATTCAATCATACTGTTGAAGTAAAACTGAAATTTTAGATAATGCTCATTGTGTTTTGTTTTCTTTGTATGTTATCCTACTG
Organism: Spisula subtruncata; assembly: GCA_963678985.1. Lineage (NCBI taxonomy): Eukaryota > Metazoa > Mollusca > Bivalvia > Venerida > Mactridae > Spisula > Spisula subtruncata. The sequence goes on from OY787669.1 coordinate 1,672,894, forward strand.
ATACATTTATAAATTTGCATATTTTCGTGGGTTCGAATCCCACCCAACTGGGTGAGGGTTAATATGCAATTTTTAAATATTTAATAAATACCTAAAGTCCAAGGCATTCTCAAACGCGAAATGCAGTGTCTGTCTGCAAGGCAAAATCGTAGTTATAATTATCAGATATATTTATACTTTGGCAACAAAATCAACACCTCGACAGTCAAAAATAGTGTTTATAAAAGAATCGTTGCCATAACCCATCAACTTCTTTGAGTTTGACCATTGTTACCTCAACCACCGTTTACAGCACCCTTTTCTGCTGTGTATACCGTGATGGTCGGGTCAACACTCTGACATCTTAAACCTACCATTTTTTTTAATTGTCTGCATAATCATTTGCACGAACTACATAAATATACAACAAATTATGCTCTTTTCAAGGTGAAGCAATTTCCGGGTAGATTAAATTAATCAAAATTTACAAACTTTACAAATTTAGATTCAATAACATCACAACAGCTAAAGATCACGAAGATATATGTATACTGTAAATACTCAGCCATAAGTCGGGCGAAAACAGTCCCAAAAAAAGTTAAAAAGTCACCCTGCGACTTATGGAAGAGTTTACTACACTACTACCGATTTTGTCAGAAAATCATAACATTACTCCTGACTTTATCTGAAACTGACCGCATCTCCCAGACTTTATCTGAAAATGACCACATTCCCATCAACTTTGTTTGAAAATTACCATACTCGTCCATATTCTGTCTGAAAATCACCACATTTCTCCCAACTTTAACTGAAAATTGACCAATTTTCCTTCGACACTTGACACTGAGCACATGATTTCAGCTTTCACAAAAATGGAAAACTATACATGCGACCTATGAAAGGGTTTAGACAAAAACCTTGATTTTTTATTCAAAAGTCCCCCTGCGACTTATGGCTACATGCAACTTATGGCTGCGTATTTACGGTAGATCAATAAAAACGTCTGCAGAAAAACAAGATGTGATGTACTACAAATAATATTGCCAATTAAAGTCCAATTAAGTAAATCACTTTAATGATTCGAGATTAATTTCTAACGCTGCACACGGTAGATTTAGATCAAATGTGGTTATGACATCGGGATGAAGTACACCAAGTTTTCCAATACAGGAACCATACACCATAATGTCAGCACATCGTCCAGGGAAATATGTAGGATCTAAAAATAGAAAAATGAATTACAGAGTGAAGTTCCCCTAATAAGACCAGTCAAAAAGGGTGGTCTTAATAGCGAATCGGTCTTATTAGTGGACCTTTTTTGTTCTAAATTTAATACTTTGGGACCTTACACTGGCAAAAATCTGCATGATTTCAAAATAATCAAAGTGGTTTCATGAATCTAACATTTAAAGGGGAATATTAAGGTGTGGAGGTGTTATGCATAATGACAAGTTGTAATAAATTGTGATAAGTAATTATTTTTTTCAAGTACGAAAATCGTATATGCTCGTAGATGTTATTTTAAAAGAAATAAATGCATCATGAATCTAACAAAGACAGACTATTGGTATGCCTAGAAACATTTACACATTTATATTCGTTGCAACATTATTTAATCATCATTACAAACAAAGTCAATTCATTAAAATTACATATAAACCATCAATACATTAAGTTAGATTCATGAAACCATATTAGATTTACGAAAAAAAGTTAGATTTTGCTTTTCAGTAAAACCCCCACAAAAACGCAGGATGACGCAACTCCACAAAGAAACAATTAACGATAATCCCAAGCGACCAAGCGAAATGCATTCTAAGATGCAACCTAGTTCCCAAAGCCCCTGCTGCAGGACAACCCAGTTTCACAAATCTATGCCAAATCAGCGACCTAAGCGACTTGCTTGAATTACAGGGGAGTCAACAGAGTCAAATTTAAAATCAAGAAAATCATATGCAGGCAAACATTTTTGACAAACAAGAGACCTTCAACAACATTGCTTTATATTTGTACCAAATTTTATTCAGATCATCCTTCAAAACAGTCTTAAATTGACCATAACTTTGCTATTTTCATCAAATAACTTTTATTTTAGTCAGAAATCATTTTTTTTTCTGATATGCAAATTCGGAATTGATTATAACTTTGCTCTTTCTCAAGATATTTTCATCAAATAACTTTGATTTTGGTCTGAAATAATTTTTCTTGTAGGATATTCAAATTTGGAATTCCCAAATAATCAGGAAAAATGACATCGCTGGAATTACTTACCCTCGGAGGATTTAATCCTGTACCCTGTATCATCTTGCGCTGGTCGAATCTCTAACAGTTGCATGATACGATCTAACAAACCATGAATGATCTCAAATCCTGACGACTTGTTATAGTTGATGGCACAAAGATGGCGCTCGTTACGTGACCCAACATCTGTAAAATAGTACATACGATAAACTAAAGCAGGGTTCCTACAAATATTCTAAGACAAAATTCCCGGACTTTTCTCTGATTTTTCCCTGACCAGACACCAGTTTTCCCAGACTTTTTCGAAATTGTGCAATAGAAACAGTGAAAAGGAACCCAAATGTTTCAAGTAGCAGTTTTAGATAGGTTGAGTGACATAAAGTAATCTTAATTCAAAATTATCCCGAGCAAGCATAGTCAGTGAGGATTGTTTTCAGTTTTTGGTACTTCTTCATAGAAGATGACTTATAAAGATCTTTAATAAAGAGTTCCCGGACTTTTGCTCAATTTCTAAATTTCCCAGACTAATTTCAAAATTCCCTGACTTTTCCCTGACCTTGAAAAAGTTATGTTGTTCCCTGACCATTTGAAACTCTGTAAGGGCGAAACTGTTTCGTGCGATGTAAGTTTGCGGATTGAAGAAATTAAGGAAAGTAAGTAGCCGCACAAAACTTTCTCGTTTCTGAATGAAATTCATTGTTTTTGGGTATGAAGACCGTATTTAGTTTAAATTACATATTTGAGCAACGAGAGTTGTCCAGAAAGGAACTATGTGCTGCTCATACGAAATGATGTCACATCTTGTGAAAATAAAACAATATTGTTATTGCATTCGGTCGGAGATATCATAGTCCGAATAATGTTAATTGTTTGCAAGCCTTGCTGTCAATATGAAAATGCTAGATGAAAAATCCTCGAATATAGTGATCACCCCTCGTATACAGTACATACAGAACATCACTACAGTGTGTTGATACGTCGGGCCGTATTACCTAGAGTTGCTTGTATAATGCAAGTAACGAGAGGTTATACAGACAGACGTACCAACACAACTGCAGTGATATTCCTTGTATCATATATCCGTAAAAGCGAAAATGGGTTCATGGTGTAAATATTGACATCACGAACGTCGGCATATTTTCAGCATATAAAGGCAACGTCCATTCATGAAAAAGTAAATGATTACGTCATGACGTCATCAGCGTTGGCATTTCTTCGGCATATAAAAACATTTTACATATCAGCCACAGATTCGGAAAACCAGACAGGAAAAGTTTATCCGTTGTGCTGTATTCCACTTTGAGATTTGTTCTGTATTTTAGACAATACATACATTGTTATATAATCAATACTATTATTGACATTAGCTTTCTAGCAAACGTACCTTTATTTGTATCTTTGAAGACAACGTCTGAGATTTCGAAAAGTTTTAAAGGTAGAGGCATATTCTTGTTGTGATATATCGTCTTCAATATTCCGGGTAACAAAGTCGTCCGGGCAACCTACAATAGAACAAGAGATGTTTGTAAAATAAATATGCCCCAAGGCAGCCTAAATATCGAAAATGATAAAGGTCACAATGACCTTGCCCTTTGATCTACAGACCTCAAAATCAATATACTCATTAGGTCATCTACAGTTACTGGCTAACTGCCATGTAAAAATAGAAGATCCTAGGGCAAAACGTTCATGAGTTATTGAATGGAAACCATTTTTTTGACCTACTGACAGACAGATAGCCCCCTCATCAAAGATGGGGGGGGGGACATAATTAAATCATAAAGAAACAAAAACATCACACAACCACTGACTTGCATACGACAGATGTTCAAGGAGTTCCTATTGTTTCCTTATATTGTCATAAAATGTATCATTCGTACAAGCTTAACTTTTTTCACTGACATTTTCCAATACACTTGCTTAGGTGGTTTTTGTCCAGGGAAAGTTTTACCAAAGTTATGTGTGTTTGTAGAAATAAAGTTTATCTTAACTTATCTTACTTACTTATAAACCAACACGTCATGTAGTAAAACTTACCTGAAATTCTAAGGTTTTAGGATTGGCTATATGAACTGCATTTCTTGTTTTGATGTCCTGCCTTAGTTTATCTGCAATATCATCCCTTGAGCACTGAAATACGTTAAAATATAAGTCCAAAATATCTACAAACACATGAGGAAATAATGAGCAATAAACCAGTCAAAAATGGAACCTTATGATTGGTCAATTTTAAATCAGAGGACAGAATCAACCTATCAGATGTAAGAGAATTATTTTAAACAAAGAATTGAAGTAACAATTACTATTGGTCACTTTTCAGACAGCTTGGTACTTATTTAACACTTCAGACAGGTTGTATTGGTAAATTTTCAGTATTTATTAATTTTTAGACATCTTAGTATTTAAAGTTATTATTTCTTAATTTTCAGACGATTCAGTATAAGGTGTCAGTCAATTTTCAGACAGCTTAATATTGATAAATTTTCAGACAATTTAATAGTGGTATATATTCAGACATTTCAGTATCAGTCATTTTTGGAACTGCTCGGTATTTGTCAATTTGTAGACAGCACAATTTTAAGACAGCTCAGAATCGGCTGACATGGGCCCGGCCCCTTCTATCGGAGGGTACATGTATCAAGCTCATTCATAGCTATCTAGTTAAATTTAACAATAGTTAGAATACATACCAAAGCAAAAGTAAGAACTTCTGTAAATCCTGATGCTGCGATCTCCTGTCTCATTAGATCTGTTAACTTGTTCAATGGAAACTGTAATAACAAGAAATGGTCGTAAAACTTGTTTTTATTGGCTATTTTTACTGCCTTATAAAGGCAAAATAGCCTCCGTTTTTCCCCAAAAGAAGGCATACATTCCCCCAATGTTTCCTGTCAATATAAAAGCTCCTTATTGGTATCATATAATAAGTTAAGTTACCAATTTTCTAGGGCTCTTTTCAGCTGTTAGGCCGTTCAAGCACCCTTTGACATTTCAACTTGCCCTGGTCATTGGGCTACATATGGAAACATACACTCGTGTCTCCCTGGGGAGACTATTTCTCTCCTGTGGTGTGGCAGCCAACATCGATCTGCGGCGCCCAGGAATAGACACTGCCTTCACAGGTACCATTTTACACCACGGTAGAGTGGAGCTGTGGGTCTTGCTCAGAATAATTAACCAGTGGTCCAGAGGGGATCAAACCCGTGACCTTTCGATTCCGAAGCGCGCACCCTTCCTCTAGGCCACCGCTCCCCTGTCAAAACAGATTTTTAAACTGGCCAAGTATAAAGCCAAATATGAACAAATTAATAATCAAAACAATTTCTTTAATAATTCCCAATTTTGTGATTTTTCACGCTACATTTTCCCAAATTCATAGGCACATTCAATTTAATTTTTTTACTAAAAATCACTGATAATGTATTCCACTATGACAGCCCAATAGTTAGAAATGGTAAAGGTCACAGTGACCTTAACATTTGCCGGTGACCTACTGACCTCAAAATTAATAGTGATCTTGTATTTTTGCTGGCCAACTTGTAAAGTTCCAAGATCCTAAGACAACTTTTTTTTTAAAACGAAAGCCCTAAATGTCTAACATGTGCAAAGCAATATACCTTTGAGGGGGGGGGGGAGCATAATAAATGGAGATATTTCTTTATTATATAAAATTGCTGGACACTACCTGGAGCAATATTACAACTTTGCCTGACAGGTTTTTTTACTGTTGCTGATAAGGAATAGAGGCAGTCTTGCAGTGTTTCATTTTGGTTTTGAAAACTATGAGTCCCTTTCCATTGAACCTAGAAAATCAATGAGTCCCACTATGTAAAAATAAAGTATTTTCAAAATTTAATGAGTCCCCAGCAGATTTTGTGAGTCAGGGACTCGGGATGCGCTCCAAAATGAATCACTGGTCTTGGTTGTATAAGGTATCTGGGTCTGTTTAATTTAGTTTTAAGTTCTGTTCTCATGGAACCTATTCAAAGACTGCATATTTTAAAAAATTTAATTTAATGGGATAAAAGTTGGTTTGGGCAAAAAATACCATTTCGATAGGATATTAATTTGAGCATAAATACCAAGGTTAATGGGATTTGATTTTGTGGTTAAAGGTGAACCTCGAAACCCATGAAATTTAATCCCCCTCAAAAATTTATTATTCTACATTATCATACGTACCTGGTTAGCGATCGTGTTTGTGTTGGGTATCGTCCACTTTAGACTATTGTATCCGTACGCAATAGCAACATCTTCAAGAATATCACACGCATGAAGTACATGTAAACAAAGTTAAGGACAAAAATAGAAAATATCTTTCTTGCACGCCTTTATTTCGAAAATATTCTTAGTCAAAGTTATAAATCTTATGCTGCTTTCTGTATTTTAAGCTGACATTTTCACCATATATACCTGCATTTTTATAACAACCCATACTTAATCAGATTTTTTAAACGGGAAAAAACTGGGTATGGGATTGGTGATTTCCGCAGCAGGCAGGCTTGCAGATGGGTGTCCAATTTTCTTTTCCATTGTATAACTTAAGTTAGGAATGAGATATCATAATGAAACTTGCTGCGTATGTAGCTGTAGCTTATGTGAAAAGGTCGCTTGGGATTAAAAGTTGGGTCGTTGGGGTCAAGGTCACCCTTACTAAAAATAGATTGGTGGAAGTTGGCTGCCTTAATAATTTGCTGGGGTTTTTGTGTTGAATTTCCACATCTTGTGTAAAATAGTTTTTTAATTGATCAAGGATATCAGCTCTAGTAGGCGGGACTTCAACTTTCAGATTTTTCCCATCATCTATGACTTCCGAATCTAAACACATCTTTGTCAGCAGTCTTGCCATTGTCTGACCATCAATACTAAAACAGAGTAATACAAATACTGTAAAATCATTAATTTTCATGGGGGATTAAATTTCGTGGATTTTGTAGTTCACCTTCAACCACAAAACCATATTCCATCAAACAAAAATTTGACCCTTGTATTTATTACCTGAAATGCAAAATTTATGAATTAACGTCCCAACGAAACGGTCTTTTTTTTACCAAAACCACAAATTTCATCTCATAGAAATTAAATGATTACACAGCATTAGAATCTATTTATAAATGCATATAATAGTATTTCAAATTGGAACCAAGATCTTCAAATTTAAAAACCAGCATTGAATTTTTAGATAGATCAGTTTATTTCAAATAGTACAGGCCACCGGCCCAAAATATAACAATACAAATAGTGATACATAAATAAACAAGAGTTAGCCCAAATTTTACATATAAAAACATAACATGGAGTAGACAAGTCAATGGATACAATTTTTTTTTTTTAAACTGATATATTAAATTTCTTTTTAAATTTCTTTTTAAAAGGTAGTAACCAAGTAACCAAATTAGTCATATATTTTGAGAATTTTTTCAATGTATAGAGCGACTATGCAAATAATTTTTTCGTCACATGAACTAACAAATCTATAAAAATCCCAAATACTCGTACTCGAGGTATACCAATTTAAAAGAAAATTTTGTCTTATTAGACTCAGAATCAGTCTAGGCTGGTGTAATATTGTTTCCAGCCTTTGATAAACAACATTTCTTATATTAAACATACCCGCCCCGATTATTTGGTCTTATTTGAATTTTCGTAATATAAATACATATCAAGCCTGGTAATTAGCAACCATCCCCAAGCCTGAAAATCCTGGTTTCAAAGCCGTAAATTCCACTTTTCAATATAGATAACAAGATGCCAAAATGTCACAAAATACGCCCGTCTTGATTGTGCTAGTGAAAAAAATATTGATTATGAAATAAAAGCCCATATTATGTCAAAACATTTTTGAACAATCATCTTGAAACTTATCTTAGCCTAGATATTACACCCATGAGCATCGTCAGCAAGTTTGAAGACGATCGGATGAAAATTGTTTGAGCTAGAGTACAGACAAGGCCAATTTCACATTTATTTTGGTAAAAGAAGGACCATAACTAAAGAAGGCCTGCACCGATTTGGCCTATAAACAAACTTGGCCTAGATATTACAACCATAAGCATTGTCAGCAAGTTTGAAGACAATCGGATGAAAACAGAATGAGCTAGAGTACAGACAAGGCCAATTTCACATTATTTTGGTAAAAGAAGGACCATAACCCAAGAAGGCCTGCACCGATTTGGCCTATAATCGTACTTGGCCAAGATATTACACCCATAAGCATTGTCAGCAAGTTTGAAGACGATCAGATGAAAACTGAATGAGCTAGAGTACAGACAAGGCCAATTTCACCTTTTTTTGGTAAAAGAAGGACCATAACCCAAGAAGGCCTGCACTGATTTGGCCTATAATCGAATTTGGCCTAGATATTACACCCATAAGCATTGTCAGCAAGTTTGAAGACGATCAGATAAAAACTGAATGAACTAGAGTACAGACAAGGCCAATTTCACCTTTTTTTGGTAAAAGAAGGACCATAACCCAAGAGGGCCTGCACCGATTTGGCCTATAATCGAACTTGGCCTAAATATTACACCCATAAGCATTGTCAGCAAGTTTGAAGATGATCGGACAAAAACTGTTTGAGTTAGAGTACAGACAAATATTGGACACCGCCGCCCGCCCGCCCGCCCGCCCGCCCGCCCGCCCACCCGCCAAGGGTGTTCACATAATACGTCCCGTTTTTCAACGGGCGTATAAAAAAGGAAATTTCAGGATAAAAAAAAACTGAAATCAGACACAAGCATAAACAAGAGGGCCATAATGGCCTTATATCGCGAAAACAAAGACTTACTTTATTCCAACCTTCTTGTTGATATCATGTACATTAACAGTCTCATGTCTGTAGGCCAGCTCCTGTACGGACGAAGAGTAGATCATAGTTAAAACTTATTTCATACTTCCTGTTTTAAAGTCGAGTTATCCCACCCCACGAACGTCCGCGCTATATTACCCCAGCGCCTTAAAAAAATCCTGGGGAATGGCCTGTACTCCTATTTTTGTTGCTATTTTCTGGTTTTCCAAGTTCAACTAACTTTGAACTAAGGTACATTTGATTCATTTTATGATCTTCTGTCCAATATTTATAACCACTATAATTAATACATTCCTTGTTTATGTATCTTAACCCCTTTTAAATAGGAGTGATAAAGCAAAACATGTGACCAGATGCACTTAAATGTGATTTAAATGAGATTAACATGCATTAGATCTCATAAAATAAACAAAATGTACCTTTGTGCAAATGTAGGTGAACTCGAAAATTTGGAAAATCAGAAATTCATCAAAGAAAATAGGAGTAACTCCACTTAAATAGCAGGTATGGCTATATCGTCAAAATTTTATGGAATAGTAATTTTATGTCGTGCTGTGACAGTCAATCAGACCAGGATCACTACGTTAGGGGCCAGTTACAAATCGAGCATTTATCACATAACCTGCTGTCTGGGAGTGCATTAAAGCCGTGCTGGAAATATCATAATGCACTCCCAGCCCATTCATTAAACATTTGAATTAGCTTGACATTGATTGGTTGGTTGGTTCAGGATGACGTTACGTAAGCCAATCCGTGCCTAAGCGCATTATAACACTAAATTTTGAATGAAACCTATGTAGTGCGCATCAGCGTTTTGAACGTTAACGGGCATTCTATAAGGTTATGTGATAAATAGAATTTTACATTTGTGCTAATTACATAATTTTTTTATTAAACTCGTCTAAAAAAACAATATGACACTCCGTAAAACCTCCTGTCATATAGTTTTGTCCACTCGTTTAATAAATTTCGTACATAATGAGCACTTATGCAAGAGCCTTTTATCAAAAACAAAAAAGCCAACTGGAGGCATGCGTCCAACGGCCTTTAAAGTTAATAATGAACGCAAATTAAGCTACACTGAAAGATGTGGGGAATGTATTACAAGAGGGTCCAAAGGGCCCTGGGTCGCTCACCTGTTTGGCCTAGTGACCTAGATTTTGGCCCAAATGACACAGTATCTATCTTGACCTAGATTTTATAGAGATAAACATTGTGACCAAGTTTCATAAAGATAGAGTCAAAATTGTGACCTCTAGTGTGTTCACAAGATTTTTCAATGATTTGGCCTCGTGACCTAGTTTTTGACCCCAGATGACCCAATATCAAACTTGACATAAATTTTATAATGATGATCATTGTGATCAAGTTTCATAAAGATAAGGTCAAAATTGTGACCTCTAGTGTGTTCACAAGCTTTTTCAATGATTTGGCCTCGTGACCTAGTTTTGACTCCGGATGACCCAATATCGAAGTTGATCAAAATTTTATAATGATGATCATTGTGATCAAGTTTCATAAAGATTAGGCTCAAATTGTGACCTCTAGTGTGTTCACAAGCTTTTTCAATGATTTGGCCTTCAAAGGCTTGTGACCTAGTTTTTGACCCCGGATGACCCAATATCGAACTTGACGTAGATTTTATAGAGATGATCATTGTGATCAATTTTCATAAAGATTAGTCTCAAATTGTGACCTTTAGTGTGTTCACAAGCTTTTTCAATGATTTGGCCTTGTGACCTAGTTTTTGACCCCAGATGACCCAATATCGAACTTGACCTAGATTTTATAGAGATGATCATTGTGATCAATTTTCATAAATATAAGTCCCAAATTGTGACCTCTAATGTGTTCACAAGGTTTTTCAATGATTTGGCCTAGTGACCTAGTTTTTGACCCCAGATGACCCAATCTCGAACTTGACCTAGATTTTTTTTCAGAGATGATCATTGTGATCAAGTTTCATAAAGATTAGTCTCAAATTGTGACCTCTAGTGTGTTCACAAGGTTTTCCTTTGATTTGACCTAGTGACCTAGTTTTTGACCCCAGATGACCCAATATCGAACTTGACCTAGATTTTATAGAGATGATCACTGTGATCAATTTTCATAAAGATAAGTCACAAATTGTGACCTCTAATGTGTTCACAAGGTTTTTCAATGATTTGGCCTAGTGACCTAGTTTTTGACCCCAGATGACCCAATATCGAACTTGACCTAGATTTTACAGAGATGATCATTGTGATCAAGTTTCATAAAGATTAGGCTCAAATTGTGACCTCTAATGTGTTCACAAGGTTTTCCTTTGATTTGACCTAGTGACCTAGTTTTTGACCCCAGATGACCCAATATCAAACTTGACCTAGATTTTGTTAAGATGATCATTGTGACCAAGTTTCATAAAGATTAGGCCAAAATTGTGACCGCTTGAGAGGACACAACCCAATTGTTGACGGACGGACAGACGGACGGACGACGGACGAAGAGTGATCACAAAAGCTCACTCTGTAAGTGACAGGTGAGCTAATAAAACACATCACATGACATAAGCTGGAAGTCACATGACATAAGCTGGAAGTCACAAAACATAAGCTGGAAGGCTGTAAAATGATCTGGGGCCTTATTCACCAACACTGTAGGACTAAAACTCAGACTTAGACTTTACATTGCCAAATGTTCCATTTGCTGTTATGTTGTTATAAATGCAAAAATAATTTTTTTTTTTTTTTTTTTTTTAAATTAACATGTTTGGTGGTTAATTCTTCTATTCGTTATAAATGCACTAATTTTATTGTTAATGTGTATACATGTTCAGTTAGTAACAACAAATACTCAAATACAATTTCACAATCTTATGGCAAAAATATGACATTGATTATAAATGTCAACTTTAAGTCTGAATTGCAGTCTTACAAAGTTGGTGAATAAGGCCCCTGGCTATCTGAACGTGCTTGCCAGTAGAGTTTGTCAGGTTTTTTTTCGTTGTTACTCAAAAGTGTTATTTCAAACCGACCGCCTACTTTGGAATTATTATCTGGCTACGGGAAGACATTTCTACACCCCTGAAAACCTAAGTAAGTATACATACAGGGTATATAACCGTGCTACCATCTGGCTTGATGACCTCCGCTTGCTCAATACTACAATTATAAACAAAATACAGTTTAAAGTTTCTGTGCATTGTTTGCTTCATTTTCTTGTGAACTAGTACAGTAATTGGCTTAATTGGAAAAATTATGTTGAAATTAGAATGCCATGATGTCACATGACAATTATGGCACTACAATGATGTAACGCATATAATTTGATTCCTGGCGCTGTTGACATAACATTTCTTTTTCTTGGCTAGTGGAACCAACTGCAGGAACTGTGACATTATCAAAAGGTTACTCTCACTGTTATTTTCGTTGAAAATCACGTAATGCAATTGAAAGCAAATAATAAAAGTGGATATTTCTGTTGGTAAAAAAATTTAGCAAAATTTTGAATTTCTCACATATGGCATGTAATTATATAAGTCATTTTTTCTCTGTAATTCAATATTTTGTTTGAGGAAATATTATCAAGGCTGGCTGCTGAGCATAGCCTTTATTTGCCAGTCAGCTTTCTGTTGAAATATGGCAGGGATGTGAGTGCCTCCACCAAGATTTGAACCTGGGTAACCATTTTCAACAAGGTGTCCAACTCATCGGTTTGGCTCAATTTCTAACACACATTTAACCTCTGTCAGACTTTTACAATCATCCCAGGCCTAGTCAGATAGTTGAACCAGGGTATCCACTGAGGCATAATGTCCAATCCTGAGAAAGAGTCTGTTTCTGGTGCCTTAAGCGCCTATCCCTACACCTTATCTATAGTTAAAACATTGTTTTATTGTTTAAATTCAGCTTATATATTAAGTGGAACTTCAAATGACCATAACTTTGTCAATTCTTTGAATTTTTTCATCAAATAACTTTGCTTTTGTGCAGAAAATCTTATTCCTTCTGATGAAATCCGTATTATTCAACCATTGTAGGACCCCAGATTTAAACACAAGTTTGAGAGTACTTACATAAACGGTTCCTCACAATATTGACCAAACATTGTGACTATTGTATCTAGAACAATTTTAGCTTTAGTTAAATCAGTGGCTGTACATTCTATGAACACGTTTCTCGTCTCCAAGGTGATCTTAGAATGTTCACCTGAAATAATAGCACAAGTTGAAGCAATCTGCAACATGGAATACCATATGATATACTGTAAAATCATTAATTTTCGTGGGGGATTTTAAATTTCGTGGATTTCGTGGTTTACCTCAACCACAAACTTTAATCCCAACAAACATTAATTTTGATCCATGTTTCCCAAGAAGCAAAACCAACGAATTCAAATCCCAAAGAAATTGTCTTTTTTACTAAAACTACGAAATTTCGTCCCAAAGAAATTAAACGAACTTACAGTACATAAATCTCTAACCTAAATTCAAGGACTTTTCAAGGTTTTTTCAAGGTAGAATTTGTATTTTTCCATGCCTTTTTACAAACATTTTTTGAAAGACATCACAAGAACATGACAATAGTGGATATCATCGGATAGCAAAATGTATAGAGGAAGATTAAAACAGACATGAAGTAGAACCATCGCTAGTGAAATCAAAAGTATGTGAAAGACCCTTGGCGAAATCAAAAGATTGCAAAGGACAGACAATAGTGGAGGGCTCTGGTAGCAGCCTTGTGTGTCAATCTGCATGAAGAGGATATTAAGTTAGTAAGTTTTCTAAACATTTACTAAGGTAACAAAATTGTACAATTATGACTCTTTGAACTGGATAAACATGAAAACATTAAAGGGCTTTTTGTCCTTCTGTAGCAGGGGGGGCGTTTCCCCTTCCCCTGAGGAAAATTCTTTTAAATCATGCAGTTTTCCCTTACAATCCAATTAACATCAAGTTTTTTGTTCCCTTTTGGGAAATTATCTGGTTTTTTTCCCAAATTTAAAGAACATTTAGGACAACTCTGTATGGGAATCGTTTAGAGCCAAATTTCGCAATTTATTGAATATCCTCTTACACCATTATTATATAACATTCAAACATAGAAGAAAACTAAACGTACCATTTATGATGGGAGGCATTGACAAGACAACACCATTCTTGTCATAGATAACAGGATATACAGGTTTATCTTGTATGATAGGTAGGTATGCCTTCAGGTGACTGTCACTCTGTAACAGCAAACATAAATATGAGGCTTTCTGACACAAAAATGTATGTATCCCACCAAGGGCATACCTGCCAAGCTAGTCAAATTGTAAATAGGAGTTATAAAGCCCCCCCCCCCCCCAATAGAAAATTCACCAATATCATTTACCATTTATTTCTTGAAAATTTAACTTTCTTCACAGGGTCCAAGTACCAAGTAATGTTGTGAACTTTATTCTTAAATCTCATTCATAATCATAAGTCAGGGTGACCTTAAAGGGACTAAACTCCAGTTGGTAAATTGCAAAATTTATCAAAAGGCTCTCTTAAAACTGCATTTTTTGGGCTTGATCTACCTACATTTACATGATCCTGTGTTCAACTTATTTTCTCTTTTCTTGAACTACCTACATTTATATACAAATCTGGACTTATTCATCTAGAAGAAAAATAATCGCATAACGTCAGTTTGTAACCTTTTAACCCCCTAAAATCAATTGTGTGACTTACGCAGTAAGATATATAATTTAAAGATGTTACAGCGTAGTAGTGTATAAATATTAGGGCTGTAACGGTATACCGCGGTATACGAAATACCGCGGACTTCAGTCTCACACGGTTCACGATACAGGAATTCTAAATTTCGGTACGGTTCGGTATATGCTTTTTATGAGCATAGTAATATTCAGACAACGACAACGCCTGACAACCTTCTGATGATGTATAATTACCATGCATCACTCCTTTTAATTGTATTGAGATATGCTTCATATTGTCTTAATTCACTTAACATAGTTGATAGGCACAGACTATTTGCTGTTCTAGATGCATCAAATTCATTATCACTTAAAAATTGAAGTATTTAAGCTGCAGTAAGAGAATATTGTATCATACCGAAATATACCGAACCGTTAGAAAAATGGACGGTACGTATCATATCGTGAGGTGAGCGTACCGTTACAGCCCTAATAAATATCGAGAAAAAAAGCTTTGACCTAATCAATGGACGGTATGGGAGTTTTCATCAACAGCGCCTTTGATTGTAGTGCAAGTTGTAATAATGTATTCGTAAAACATAGTTTTGTGAATAAAATGTCTACACAACGTGTTTTTATCATCGAAATGGAGTTTAGTCACTCTAAGGAAATTTGGATCATTTTATAATCATAATATGTATAACTTCCAGCATAGATATTACTTTAATAGTCTCTCATAGGAAAGAAATGTTCATTTTCAAATTAGAATTTTGAGTCACTTACAGAATAGAGCTGCATTAATTCAGTAGCTGTGTATTCCTCTGTCTGATTTAACGCTTTGAATTTGATGTCACTTGGAGGCTTAGCATCATAAACAAATGGTCCCTGAATGGAGTCTAGGTCATGTGTTCCTATAGCAACCAATGTACGACGTCTGAAAAAATATATCAGAAATTTATAGATACCTGTTATGCAGCTAAATTATACACAGTAAAACTTCGTTATGACAAGCATTAATATCACGAGCACCCGACATATCTCGAGCAAGGTTTAAACCAATATCTGTTTGTATCTTCAATACACGCCCTTTGGTTAGTTTGAGCACTTTGTTCATCTTGAGTACTTTACCTGTCCCGATCACTGCTCGAGATAACAAAGTTTTACTATATTAAGATCACATATCAATGAAATAAAATAACTAGGCTTTAGTGACCAAAATAAATGTTAATGTATTTATTACAAAGCAATTTACAAGAAAGCCTTAAATTTGTGGATTTCCAAGCATAGGAGGGTAAAGCAATGTTCTGCACATGGGATTTTGATAAATTGTGGAGAATTCAACAACGAAATGAACAAAAATTCAACTCCTTTGAAATATAATAATTTTATAATATATACTGTAAAATCATTTAATTTCAGCGGGACAAAATTCTGTGGTTGTGGTGAAAAAAAACATTTAGTGGGGATGTAATTTCAAGGATTTCTTATCCTAAGTCAATAAAATATAATATGGACATTATTTATATTCCAGGGGAAGTAATTTCAAGGATTTCTTATCCTAAGTCAATAACATATAATATGGACATTATTGATATTCCAGGGGAAGTAATTTCAAGGATTTCTTATCCTAAGTCAATAACATATAATATGGACATTATTTATATTCCAGGGGATTTAATTTTGTGGTTGAGATCATCAACAAAATTCACGATATATAAAATCCCACTCAAGTATTAATGATTTTACAGAATAAGAACATACAACTTACCGACATATATTCTGATGTAGCTTATCTTGTAAATCTATGAAACCTTTATATCTGTCCTGAAAAAATATACAATAAACTCATTGAATGTGTCAAACTTGTTTATTTAAAGAGGCGTTCCCTATAACTTTGATCGTTTAAACCAATTCAGGAATATTATACATTAAATGAGAATCATTATTGCTTAAACTCCTCAAATTTTCAACAAAAAGCTCCCATTAATTACCCGAGAAAAGAATGAAAACATATTGCCGTAAGTTAACCAGTTAAAGTAGTCAAATTGTTTCCCTTTGACCACATAATAATAAGTCGCTGGAAGCGATTAATTATTTTTGGTGATTTGAATATATTTTTGACATTATAGAGACATATTTGCGCACACTTTCTTCTGACAAATTAGGATAATTGACAGTGCTTTGTACATTTAGCTCATTAAATGTGATAGTAGAGAAAAATATGCTAGATATAGGGAATGCCTCTTTAAAGTTGGTGGTGTACTTATAAAATATTATTCCTGTTTTCTATTTCACGACGGTTAAACGAGGGTTGCTTGCAAGACTGTAGTAATTCTTATAATTAAAGAAGGACATGTATACTACAGTTTTGCAGGCAACCCTTTTAATCTGTTTGATTCATAAATAAAGATTAAACTTAAATACTGTTAATTCAATTACCCACAATTTTTCGCCCATACGGCTTCATCAGGTGGTAAATTTTACAGATTCATATTTATTTATTTATGTAAACATGCTTTCATCATTGAGGTCAATTTGACTTGCGGTCATAATTTATAATATTGTAACAGGGGAAGAAAAATGTGCAAACAGACCGGGGCTCCAACCCGGGGCTTTTGGCTTACAAGGCAAATGCTCTACCGACCGAACTAGTTGGCTGCTTACACAAGTTTCTCCCCTATTAGTTATTAAATCCTATACACCGGGCTACATACACCCCCTCCATCGAAGAATTCATCCTCAAATTCCAGAACCTCTGTGGGACGTTCTCAGGGTGTAAGGTGGGTTATTTGTGTTAAGCGTCAAATGTAACAGAGGAAGAAAAATGTGCAACCAGACCGGGGCTCGAACACAAGACCCTTCGCTTACGGGGCGAATGATCTACTGACTGAGCTAGCTGGCTACATACACAAGTTTCTCCCCTATTACTTACTAAATCATATACACCCGGCTGAAATATTATCATAGATCAATACTTACTTCAGTAAATTTGATGTTCCTTAGTACTGCAGCCACAGCATGGGGTCTGACTTGCGCTGTCTGTGAAGAGAGAACATAGAATTTCAAAGAAAATCAAGAAAAGAGCAATAAAGCAACTACAAGGAGCGGAAACTGACAAAAAACAACAGATTTTCATGTCAGTCACCATAACTGATTTAATGAGCCATTCGCAGTCTCGCCATGTTGAGGCGTGTACTTAGACATGCATGGCTTAATCTTTGAGACAAGCATATGACTACTGGCATACTAATTTGGTAGAAATGGATAGGCTAACATGCAGTTTTGTAATAGTGGCCTGGACCCCGTGCATCAGCCCTATGTTCAATCCCAAGCAGTCATCTACAGTTGATAACCAACCTTCATGCAAAGTTTGAAGATCCAAGGGCAAAGGGGTTTTGAGTTATTGAATGTAAACCATTAAAATTAGTCTACAGACCGACGGACAGACATGAGCATCAAAGATGGGGGAATAACTAATTACGTTAATCAAGGGACATAATTCTGTTGAAATGTTGGATAGTGTTACATATAGCTTTGACAATGTAATGTGTTAATGATGGTAAACAAGTATGCTAAGCTTGAAAGTAACGCTTTGAGGGACTTTAAATAAATTTGAATGAACAGGAAAATCGCTACATTATATGTCCTGCATAAGAAGTGGTCGAGGCATAATCATAAAAGTAATACATACCGCAGGTAAGATTTTCAGTTGTTGTCTTGGTGTTGATGGAGCTATGGCTTTATATCGGGGAGCTTTCAATCTGAAATATAACAACCTCATGACGCACTCAAATTTGGTTTTAGAAATAATGAATTTGAAAAATAAGTAGCTGTGCTTTGTTGCGTAATAAAATATAGGCAGAAGTGATTTAATTTTCGCATCCAACCGAGTGCCTATATTTTTTTCTTTTACCATGCAACACAGTACTGCTTAATCCATTATTACTATGCTCCCGAAATTGTTTTTTTCTAAGAAGCAGTTTGTGCATTCTGGAGTAGATTCAGACCATATTGTAGGGTTAATGCTTTTTTATGCTATTACATCTGCAGAATCCCGAGGGACGGTTGGTGTCCAAGCCCGTTAGGATTGAGTTATCAGAGGGACAAAGAGACTTATAAATATCAACTGTATATATAACAAACAAGTCTCAGAATACAGTGCTTTCATTCATGATTGGTCAATACCTTCTGGCTTCACATGGTTCATTTAACAACCAATCAGATTCTCTGTTACATTGATGTATCAATAATATCAGGATAGACAACACTTACCGTTCCATGAAAACCAGTAATCCTCTACTGATGCCTTCAATACACAGCAAATCATATCTGGAAACAGAAAACGAATACAGTGATTTTTCTCCTTCCCAAAGACAAATAGGCTCAATATACCCAAAATTGAATGGAGAATAACCCAATGAACATTTTCAAAAAAGATTTTTCAAAATCCGACATCAAATGAGAAAGTTTTTTACCAAAGTTCAAAGAACCAAGGAAACAGGCATATTTAATCTTTTTTCCATTTTATTTCGCACTACTTGCATATGAAATTTCCCAATTATCAGGTTACCACAACTCAAAAGTTCCCAATCTGATCGGACCTGGACCCATTCCCTATGAGGTAAAAAATCACATAGTGACTATTAGTGAGTAATATTAGAAATTTGTCCTTAAAAATACTTAATCAACATAGAAATTGTCAGCGCTTTCAGTAGCCTCCAAAAGTGAAGAGTCAAAATAACTCCTGACTCTCAGAGTCACCAACATACTGCAAGAGTCAAATGAAGGCCATGAATGTATTATGAAACATCAGGAAGGGGTCTGGTCAATTATTCAGCTCAGCTATTAATGTTAGATTCAGGCTGGTGTCCTAATCAGACACAAAAACCTGATAAACATATCCTTGGCTTAGAATGAGAAAGTCGTAACTACTACTTACGACTTCATAAGACTGATACACATTTGAAATGTGCATCATAAGGCGCTTCTTATGAGCCTATTTTCATGAAAATCAGAACTTGCCATCTTGACCAAACTGAAGTTGAAACAAGTTGTTTTACTATAAATGAAGACTAGTTTTCAGACAGTTTTTTGTGTTTTCTCAAAATATTGATTTTGTACTTACAACCTTCTCATTCTAAGCCAGCGAGATATATTTAAGTCTCACGCTATTTTGCCAAATTTCCAATCATGAATGGGAGCTTGATCATCTTGATCAACTCGCAGGAACTCGTGCACATATCTAGGGCTATTTTCTTCAGTGGATATCTGACCTAAACACATGGTCCTAAACTTTTATTTTAAGTAGACGTGATTGTACCTGTTTGCTGGTATATCTATTTTATACACTTCCTCCGTACTGTCACCTTGACCTTCCTCTTCATCCTGTGGAATTTAAAATTTCAAATAATTTCAAAATTCTCAGTGACCTTCACTTTTGACCTACTGACCCTAAACAGTTATTAAGCCTTTCAATGGTCTCCAAAAGTAAAGATTCAAAATGACTCCCAATTTTCAAGAATCATCAAGATATTGCAAGAAAATTTGTATTATAACTTATAAGTATAGTAAATTTGACTCTTCACCTTAAATTTGACGCCTTCAATACACACTATTCCGTCTCTTATATTTCTTTTCAAGTCACATGATCAATTAAATAAGGAATCTGGGGATAGTAGATTTAAATTAAGTATAAAAAGTATAAGTTTATAAATTTCTGAAATACTTTTCGATGTTTTCATTGTTTCCAACTAGACAAAACTCAAGAGAATATATTATTGGTTCACTCAGGCCCCGATCTCCCGAAACATCTCAAGTCGAAATCTCGATGGTCATAATCAGTCTGAAATAGGCTCTTTTTTGTTACCATATATAGTAACAAGTGTATTAAGTGCTACTAATTACACTGACTGCTTAGGCATGTTAAAGCAGTGCTACAGCTAGGCCCTTTTAGAAGGATGAACCTTCTTTTACAACCATTCGAGTTACAACCATTCCGGTACATGGGCGTTGTCTAATAAATGGGCGGAGCTATTAATACATATTCATAACATGGGCTATTTTGTAGGCATGAGACCGCTAAATATTGTTACACACGTACTGGTAACTGTAACGTTCAAGAAAGTTTATATTTTTTTAATTTAAATATAGAAATATTAATTTCCTTAATAATATGAGTTCCTTTATCAGAATCAAGCCTTATTTTATTTAGAAGACATTGTTTACTTTTGTTGTTGTTACAACTTCAATAGATCTGTACTTACATTTCATGGTCGGGCCACATGCAGGGATTAGGCTCATATTGAGTCGATTTATTATAGTACGCGAATATATATATGGCCATATTTTCGACTCATTGAGCCAAATCCCTGTGGTTCGGACAAATAAAACAATTACTGGTAACCGACCAATAACCGAAGAAAATGAAGATTTCCCCCAATTTTTTATTTAAAACTATTTTTTACAAAAATCTAGTTAAAAATTGCTGCTTATATGTAGAATAACATTACATATTTACTATTATTTATGGGCTTAGAAGTCAGGGGACAGGATGACAAGCTACCCGGTCGCGAAGCCAGGACAAGTTTGCAGAATATAGTTTGATCAATAGTTCTGAACGCATTTATATTTTACGGCCTATAATTACGGAATACCGTTAGGGCCATCGTGGTTACACATTAAAATCCAGAGGGCGACAATGCGATAGTGCGATAGTACGATGGCGACAATGCGATAATACGATGGCGACAATGCGACAGTACGATGGCGACAATGCGACAACGCGATAGTACGATGGCGACAATGCGATAGTACGATGGCGACAATGCGACAACGCGATAGTACGATGGCGACAATGCGATAGTCATATCGTACTATCGCCATCGTACTGTCGCATTGTCGCCATCGTACTATCGCGTTGTCGCATTGTCGCCATCGTATTATCGCATTGTCGCATTGTCGCCATCGTACTATCGCATTGTCGCCATCGTACTATCGCGTTGTCGCATTGTCGCCATCGTACTGTCGCATTGTCGCCATCGTACTATCGCGTTGTCGCCATCGCGTTGTCGCATTGTCGCCATCGTACTGTCGCATTGTCGCCATCGTACTATCGCGTTGTCGCCATCGTATTATCGCATTGTCGCCATCGCGTTGTCGCCATCGTACTGTCGCATTGTCGCCATCGTACTATCGCGTTGTCGCATTGTCGCCATCGTACTGTCGCATTGTCGCCATCGTACTATCGCGTTGTCGCCATCGCGTTGTCGCATTGTCGCCATCGTACTGTCGCATTGTCGCCATCGTACTATCGCGTTGTCGCCATCGTATTATCGCATTGTCGCCATCGTACTATCGCGTTGTCGCCATCGTACTATCGCGTTGTCGACTATCGCCAATCGACTACTGAGTCCAAATACTAGGTTTCATCGACTCAATACAAGGAATAATCCTGTGAAGTTTGACTAACCTTGCTCAATGTAAGGTCATGTGACCTTGACCTTTTGCCTACTAACCCCAAAGTGAAGGTTTCATCTACTTAATACAAGCAATCATCCTATGAAGTTTGAATACCTTAGGTCAAAGTAATCTCCAGTTATTGAGCCAAAATCCTTTTCTATCATAAGGTCACAGTGACCTTGACTTTTCGACTGATAAGTATCATCTACTGAATATAAGCAATAATGCTATGAAGTTTCACTTCCATTGGTCAAATTGTTCATTAGTTATTTAGCTGCAACTGTGTTTTAATGTAAGGTCACAGGGACCTTGACCTTTGATCTACTGATCCCAAAAACATTAGGCTTCATCTACTTAATACAAGCAACCACCCTGTTAAGTTTGACTACCCTAGGTCAAGGCAATCTCTAGTTATTGATCAGAACTAAAAGGTCTACGGACCGGCCCATCAACATTTGCAAAACAGTATACCCCCACTTCCTTTCAGTTATTATTCACAGAGTTATCTACTCGCGCCTTTTGATGGTGAGTGTGATCATAAACACGTATGCAAAGTTTCAAGGCAATATCTTGAAGGACTTGAATTTAAGGACAATTTATGTCAAATATCTAAGGTCTAGGAAATGTGGTTCTGGTGAAGATTTTTAGTTTTTCCCAGCCGAATCCAGAGATGCCCCGAGGAGGGGTCTATCTGATCCCTGGGGTTATGATTTAATCAAACTTCAAAATTGGTAGAGGTCCATTAGACCATGCTACATGTCAAATATCTAAGCTCTGGCTCTTGTGGTTCTGGAGAACAATTTTCGAGTTTTCCTATACAAAACCATATATGCCGCGGGGCCAATCTTACCCGGTGGTCATGATTTTAACAAACTTGTCCCCTAGACAATGCTTCACACCAAATATTCAAGCTCTGGGCCTTGCTGCATCGTAGAAGATTTTTTTAAAATTTGGCTGCCATGGAAACCAGAGTTCCTCATGAAATTCCATTTTTGAACAACTTTGAAATGGGACCACCAAAGGATCATTTCTACCAAATTTGGTACCAATTGACCCAGAGGTTTAGGAGAAGTATATTTTGTAATTTGAGGCAAAAGTTTGACGGACACATGGATGGACAGTCTGATGACAGTTTCCACAAAATCTCAAAAGCTCACAATGTCACAGTGTAACAGGTGTGCTAAAAATTGGACTGGTACGAAAATTTTAACCAACGACAACACCGTGGTAAGAAGAGCTCCGCTATTCCTTGAATAGTAAAGCTAACTAGAACTCCACACAATGAGATCTATATATGTATCAAGTTTCAAGTCAATATCTCAAATACTTTTAAAGATATGCTCCGGACAAAAAAATAAGTATTTTAAATAACAAAGGACAATTACTCAACAAGAGGGCCATGATGCGACAATGCGACAATGCGACAGTACGATGGCGACAATGCGACAGTGCGATAATACGATGACGACAGTACGATAACGCGATAGTACGATGGCGACAATGCGATAGTGCGATGGCGACAGTACGATATGACTATCGCATTGTCGCCATCGTACTATCGCGTTGTCGCATTGTCGCCATCGTACTATCGCATTGTCGCCATCGTACTATCGCGTTGTCGCATTGTCGCCATCGTACTGTCGCATTGTCGCCATCGTATTATCGCATTGTCGCCATCGTACTATCGCACTATCGCATTGTCGCCCTCTGGATTTTAATGTGTAACCACGATGGCCCTAACGGTATTCCGTAGTATTCCGTATATAATAGTCCCGTTCTTGCTATATCGTTCTCTGTTGATGGTGAAAATAATATGAATACTAGTTGCTGGTATGTGTTTAAACAAAGTTTGCGCTAGATAGACAACTCAGCCCATGTTAAATTTAAGTGCCCAGTATATTATTATACGCTCATACAACTTGAATATACAGTAGTATGGTGCCCCATCTCCCTAATGCCCCCCCCCCCTTTGAAGACTTTCCTACGGTAATGTTACTTATTATTTATTTTCAGGTTATTTGGATTTTCTAATTAAGCATTTGTGCTTGTTAATTGTCAGATTATACCTTATTGCATACATTAGCATGACAGCATGGGCCATATGACATATTTGAAAATAAAACTACAGCGTTCATATTCTATTCTGAATGTATACCAGTTTTTATTTGCGCCGTTATTTCTTAATTCATGTGATATTATTTGATATCCCACCAATAATTCAGACTACATTAATATTGTACAGCTTAAAATAGTTCCGTCTTTATAATATAGCTCTTTCTTAACGTTGAAAATAATCTGAATATGCGTTGTGCTCCCATCACTCTTAAATTAATTTTGATATATGAAAATAAATTGTATGTTCAACTACTAGTATTAGATACTTAGACAACGATATAACTGTTTTATAAGTCCTTTAGTGTGCAATATTTTATTGCACGGTGATATGATTAAATATGGATGTGTGGTGCCCCCTTTCCCCCCAACTGTCCTCACACATCATTAAAGACGCTCATACGCCTCTCCTATTATTTTTCATGTTATTTGTATTTTTACTGAAGCCTTTACGCCTGTAAACTGTCACTTTACTTTTTATACCTTATTGCAAGCTGCAGCATGTTATCCTGGATCCATATGATATGTTGGAAATAAACGTACATTGTTCTTATTATATTCTGGATGTGTACTGGTATTTACTTTACTTATTAAAATATGGTCTGTTAAATAGTATTAGCTTCCTGATCAGACCAGTGCACAGCAGTCACACATTAAACAACCGCATACAGCTAAACTATTTAATTTCCTGAGAACAAGAACCAACCTATACTGACAACCGCATATAAGGCTCTAGTAAGACCACTGGTTGAGTACACGACACCAGTTTGGTATCCTCACACCCAGGAAGTATTCCATAAAAATCTAGATGATACAGATACGTGAACAGAGATGGACCACAGGAAACTACTCTTCACAAACTAATGTGTCAAGTATGCTTTCACGCCTCCGCTGGCGTTCTCTGGAAGACCTGAGATCCGATGCAAGGCTTTGGCCTAGAAGTGGTCCACGCGCTCTCGTTTATACAACATCATGCGAGAATAATAAGATACCCACACTACCTATACTGTAGGCAATTTAATACGTGGAACAGAATTTTACAAATAAACATTCCCCTTTGCTTTTGTCAAATGGAACGTGTTGCCAGCTGACAATGCCCTCCTTCGGACCCAGATTTGAACCGATTCAAACTGACAGTTAGCTTAGACAGATTGAGAGATAGACGGACTGACCGACTGACGGAATACCGTTTTGTCTATTTGCCTGTAATTAAAAATGATACATGATCCTTTCTCCGAAATACAAATAAAAGAAACGAATAAAACAGAAGATGACATGACTGAGTTTGTAATGTTTTAAAACTATAACCAAAGGGCATAAAACATGCGAGTATGTTCAAAGACTGGGAAGTTTACTTTCTTAGAACAACATTTTGGAGGAATACCAATGGCGATTTCGGTTAAAATCCATACCGACCAATACGTCGCATATAAATCACTAATAGTGGGCTTGAAAAATCAACAACATACTAGAATACATTTTCCAGACAAAGATATATGACGTAACGTCAAAAGGTGAGGCACACGCGAAAACGCCACCAACAGCGAACAATTTCAAATGATAATTATTGCTTTACGCGACCTAGCAAACTGTAAATTATATCATTAAACGCAGAAATAAATTGTGCATTTCGTAATGTATAAATATAAATTGAAATAATAAAGGTAAAATGCACCAAGCGTTATTTTGTTTGATTATTTCGCGAAAAACGTAGCGAGACTTGTAACAAAAACACAGGGTCAATTAGGTAAAAGTTATAATAAAGTAATAACTACTTAACGGATTCGCAGGGAAACACCGTCACCGGTTAAAGCATGCTTGAAACATGTTGTCATGTTATCTTCGTGCTTTTCCGTCGAAATAATTAGAAATTAAGCGAAAAAAGGACAACGGCAAAAAAGCGAGACTTTCGTATTTTCGTGACGTAATTTCAAATTGTCTGTCTTTTAAGGGGAATAACTTAAATATGTGTGTGTGCTTGTGAGTCATTTTACACTAAAAAAAATACTTTTTTTCCGTAGATGTCTTGATAAAAAAATTGTTTTGATACCATAAAATACGAATGTTTTCTTGAAGATGAGGTTGCGTCTACAAAATGTCCAAGATTAGTTAAAATGTACAAAAAGTGAAAAGTTCAATTTTTAAACGTTTGCAGATTTGGTCGATCCAAATTTATTGCAATGACAAATAAACAAAAAATTACTTTTTTTCCGTAGAACAAGCATAGCGATTTTCAAGTGGATTGAATGATAAATAAAAAAGATATCAATTTTTTCCTTGCGTCTACAAAATGTCCAATGACGTCAAATTAGTCCAAATCATATGGCGTCGACGGGAATTCCGACAAAAGATGCGTTTTACATTAACTCGTATTTTGGCTTGAGTAAGAATATATATTCCGTCAAAAAACCCATACGACCTTTTGTGTATGTCGTATCTAGATATTTGCAACTTAAAATTTAATAATTTAATTTAATGCGGATTCTAATCCGTCGTACTAATTACTGACACTGACGATTTTAACAAAAGGCTGTTCGACGTCAAAAACGTTACACTTGCGTGCCTCACCTTTTGACGTTACGTCATATGTATATCAACGAGAGAAATTTGAAATTAGGCGGTAGGTGCAAATAAAAGAAAACATACATGATAGTTTAGTGGCTATATAATATCAAACTGCATTTGTACATATAAATATGACACTTATTGGTTACTTTCATAAAATAGCCTAGCTAATTTGATGTCATTCAAGAACCTGTATACAATACGACAGCAACAAATCAAGTACACTTTATACAATGTGCAGTAACCATTCAAGTACCCTGCATACAACATCACAGTAACCATTCAAGTACTCTGCATACACTATCAGTACCCTGACTGCAATATGAAGTAACCGCTTTAGCACCAAGATTGTAATATGACAGTAACCATTCCGGTACCCTGACTGCAATATGACAGTAACAATTCCAGTACGCTGACTGTAATATGACAGTAACCATTCCGGTACCCTGACTGCAATATGACAGTAACAATTCCGGTACGCTGACTGTAATATGACAGTAACCATTCCGGTACTCTGACTGCAATATGACAGCAACCACTTCAGCACAAAGATTGTAATATGGCAGTAACCGCTTCAGCACCAAGATTGTAATATGAAATTAACCATTCCAGTACCCTGACTGTGATATGGCAGTAACCATTCCAGTACCCTGGCTGTAATATGACATTAACCATTCCAGTACCAATACTGTAATATGACAGTAACCATTCCAGTACCCTGACTGTGATATGACAGTAACCATTCCAGTACGCAGACTGTAATATGACAGTGACCGTTCCAGTACCCTGACTGTAATATGACATTAACCATTCCAGTACCAAGACTGTAATATAACAGTGACCGTTCCAGTACCCTGACTGTGATATGACAGCAACCATTCCAGTAACAAGACTGTAATATGACAGTAACTATTCCGGTACCAAGACTGTAATACGACAGTAACCGTTCCGGTACCAAGACTGTAATATGTCAGTAACCGTTCCAGTACCAAGACTGTAATATGACAGTGACCGTTCCAGTACCAAGACTGTTATATGACAGTAACCATTCCAGTACCAAGACTGTAATATGACAGTGACCGTTCCAGTACCCTGACTGTAATATGACAGTGACCATTCCAGTACCCTGACTGTAATATGATAGTAACTATTCCAGTACGCAGACTGTAATATGACAGTAACTATTCCGGTACCAAGACTGTAATATGACGATAACCGTTCCGGTACCAAGACGGTAATATGACAGTAACCATTCCAGTACGCAGACTGTAATATGACAGTAACCATTCAAGTACCCTGACTGTAATATGTAGGTAACCGTTCCAGTACCAAGACTGCAATATGACAGTAACCATTCCAGAACCCTGACTGTAATATGACATTAACCGTTCCAGTACCAAGACTGTAATATGACAGTGACCATTCAAGTACCCTGACTGTAATATGACATTAACAATTCTGGTACCCAGACTGTAATATGACATTAACCGTTCCAGTACCCTGACTGTAATATGACATTAACCGTTCCAGTACCAAGACTGTAATATGACAGTGACCATTCAAGTACCCTGACTGTAATATGACATTAACAATTCTGGTACCAAGACTGTAATATGACAGTGACCATTCAAGTACCCTGACTGAAATATGACATTAACCATTCCGGTACCAAGACTGTACTATGACAGTGACCATTCAAGTACCCTGACTGTAATATGACATTAACCATTCCGGTACCAAGACTGTAATATGACAGTGACCATTCAAGTACCCTGACTGCATTATGACAGTAACCGTTCCCGTACGCAGACTGTAATATGACAGTGACCATTCAAGTACCCTGACTGTAATATGACATTAACCATTCCGGTACCAAGACTGTAATATGACAGTGACCATTCAAGTACCCTGACTGCATTATGACAGTAACCATTCCAGTACGCAGACTGTAATATGACAGTGACCGTTCCAGTACCCAGACTGTAATATGACAGTGACCATTCCAGCACCCAGACTGTGATATGACATTGACCATTCAAGTACTGTGACTGTAATATGACAGTAACCATTCCGGTACCATGACTTAATATGACAGTAACCATTCCAGTACTCTGACTGTGATTTGACAGTAATCATTCCATTACCAAGACTGTAATGTGACAGTAACCATGTCAGTACCAAGACTGTAATATGACAGTAACCATTCCGGTACCATGACTTAATATGACAGTAACCATTCCAGTACCCTGACTGTGATATGACAGTAATCATTCCATTACCAAGACTGTGATATGACAGTACCCATTCCAGTACCCTGACTGTAATATGACAGTGACTATTCCAGTACCAAAACTGTAATATGACAGTAACCATTCCAGTACCAAGACTGGAATATGACATTAACCATTCCAGTACCAAGACTGGAATATGACAGTAACCATTCCAGTACCAAGACTTGAACATGACATTAAATATTCCAGTACCCAGACTGTAATATGACATTAATCATGCCAGTATCGAGACTGTAATATGACATTTACCATTCCAGTATCCAGACTGGAATATGACATAAACCATTCCAGTACCAAGACGGTAATATGACATTAATCATTCCGGTACCAAGACAGTGATATGACAGTGACCATTCCAGTACCCTGACTGTGATATGACAGTAACCATTCCAGTACGCAGACTGTAATATGACAGTGACCGTTCCAGTACCCTGACTGTAATATGACATTAACCATTCCAGTACCAAGACTGTAATATAACAGTGACCGTTCCAGTACCCTGACTGTGATATGACAGCAACCATTCCAGTAACAAGACTGTAATATGACAGTGACCGTTCCAGTACACTGACTGTAATATGACAGTAACTATTCCAGTACGCAGACTGTAATATGACAGTAACTATTCCGGTACCAAGACTGTAATACGACAGTAACCGTTCCGGTACCAAGACTGTAATATGTCAGTAACCGTTCCAGTACCAAGACTGTAATATGACAGTGACCGTTCCAGTACCAAGACTGTTATATGACAGTAACCATTCCAGTACCAAGACTGTAATATGACAGTGACCGTTCCAGTACCCTGACTGTAATATGACAGTGACCATTCCAGTACCCTGACTGTAATATGATAGTAACTATTCCAGTACGCAGACTGTAATATGACAGTAACTATTCCGGTACCAAGACTGTAATATGACGATAACCGTTCCGGTACCAAGACGGTAATATGACAGTAACCATTCCAGTACGCAGACTGTAATATGACAGTAACCATTCCAGTACCCTGACTGTAATATGTAGGTAACCGTTCCAGTACCAAGACTGCAATATGACAGTAACCATTCCAGAACCCTGACTGTAATATGACATTAACCGTTCCAGTACCAAGACTGTAATATGACAGTGACCATTCAAGTACCCTGACTGTAATATGACATTAACAATTCTGGTACCCAGACTGTAATATGACATTAACCGTTCCAGTACCCTGACTGTAATATGACATTAACCGTTCCAGTACCAAGACTGTAATATGACAGTGACCATTCAAGTACCCTGACTGTAATATGACATTAACAATTCTGGTACCAAGACTGTAATATGACAGTGACCATTCAAGTACCCTGACTGAAATATGACATTAACCATTCCGGTACCAAGACTGTACTATGACAGTGACCATTCAAGTACCCTGACTGTAATATGACATTAACCATTCCGGTACCAAGACTGTAATATGACAGTGACCATTCAAGTACCCTGACTGCATTATGACAGTAACCGTTCCAGTACGCAGACTGTAATATGACAGTGACCATTCAAGTACCCTGACTGTAATATGACATTAACCATTCCGGTACCAAGACTGTAATATGACAGTGACCATTCAAGTACCCTGACTGCATTATGACAGTAACCATTCCAGTACGCAGACTGTAATATGACAGTGACCGTTCCAGTACCCAGACTGTAATATGACAGTGACCATTCCAGCACCCAGACTGTGATATGACATTGACCATTCAAGTACTGTGACTGTAATATGACAGTAACCATTCCGGTACCATGACTTAATATGACAGTAACCATTTCAGTACTCTGACTGTGATTTGACAGTAATCATTCCATTACCAAGACTGTAATGTGACAGTAACCATGTCAGTACCAAGACTGTAATATGACAGTAACCATTCCGGTACCATGACTTAATATGACAGTAACCATTCCAGTACCCTGACTGTGATATGACAGTAATCATTCCATTACCAAGACTGTGATATGACAGTACCCATTCCAGTACCCTGACTGTAATATGACAGTGACTATTCCAGTACCAAAACTGTAATATGACAGTAACCATTCCAGTACCAAGACTGGAATATGACATTAACCATTCCAGTACCAAGACTGGAATATGACAGTAACCATTCCAGTACCAAGACTTGAACATGACATTAAATATTCCAGTACCCAGACTGTAATATGACATTAATCATGCCAGTATCGAGACTGTAATATGAAATTTACCATTCCAGTATCCAGACTGGAATATGACATAAACCATTCCAGTACCAAGACGGTAATATGACATTAATCATTCCGGTACCAAGACAGTGATATGACAGTGACCATTCCATTACCCTGACTGTAATATGACAGTAACCATTTCAGTACCAAGATTGTAATATGACAGTAACCATTCCAGTACCCTGACTGTAATATGACAGTGACCATTCCAGTACTAAGACTGTAATAAGACAGTAACCATTCCAGTACCAAGACTGTGATATGACAGTAACCATTCCGGTACCAAGACAGTAATATGACAGTAACCATTACAGTACACAGACTATAATATGATATATAAACAATTCCGGTACCCTGACTTTGATACGACATTAACCATTTCAATACCTTGACTGTGATACGACATTAACCATTCCAGTACCCTGACTGTAATATTACATTAACCATTCCAGTACCAAGACTGTAATATGAAATTAACCATTCCAGTACCCTGACTGTAATATTACATTAACCATTCCAGTACCAAGACTGTTATATGAAATTAACCATTTCAGTACCCTGACTGTGATATGACAGTTTCCATTCCAGTACCCTGACAGTAATATGAAATAAACCATTCCAGTACCAAGACTGTCATATGACAGTAACCATTCCGGTTCGATGACTGGAATATGATATTAACCATTCCAGTACCATACAATCAATTTCCTTCCATTGCAGATACTTGAATAATTAATATCATATGGTAGCAAGCGTAATTGAATGGTAATCCTCAACCATGAGCAATGTCACTGGAATGGTTACCTTGATATTGCAGCCAGAGTACTTGAATGGTTACTCTCATGTTATTGCCTGGGTACTGGAATGGTTAATGTCATATTTCAGTATTGGTACTTGAATCGTTAATGTCATGGTCCAGTCTTGGTACTGGAATGGTTACTCTCATGTTATAGCCTGGGTACTGGAATGGTTAATGTCATATTTCAGTATTGGTACTTGAATGGTTAATGTCATGGTCCAGTCTTGGTACTGGAATGGTTAATGTCATATTTCTGTATTGGTACTTGAATGGTTAATGTCATATTTCTGTATTGGTACTTGAATGGTTAATGTCATGGTCCAGTCTTGGTACTGGAATGGTTAATGTCATATTTCTGTATTGGTACTTGAATGGTTAATGTCATGGTCCAGTCTGGGTACTGTAATGATCAATGTCATGTTACAGTCAGTGTACTGGAATGGTTAATGTCATGTTCCAGTAGTGGTACCCGGAATGGTTAATGTCATATTACAGTCTGGGTACTGAAATGGTTTATGTCATGTTCCAGTCTCGATACTGGAATGTTTAATGTCATATTAATGTCTTGGTACAAGAATGGTTAATGTCAGATTCCAGTATGCGTACTGGAATGTTTAATGTCATGTTCCAGTCTTTGTACTGGAATGGTTAATGTCAGGCTACAGTTTCGGTACTGGAATGGTAAAGGTCATATTATCGTCTTGGTACTGGAATGGTTAATGTCATATTCCAGTCTTGGTACTGGAATGGTTAATGTCATATTCCAGTCTTGGTACTGGAATGGTTAATGTCATATTACAGTCTTGGTACTTGAATGGTTAATGTCATATTCCAGTCTTGATACTGGAATGGTTAATGTCATATTCCAGTCTTGGTACTGGAATGGTTAATGTCATATTACTGTTTTGGTACTGGAATGGTTAATGTCATATTACAGTATCGGTACTGGAATAGTTAATGTCATGTACAAGTCTGGATACTGGAATGGTTCATATCATATTATTGTCTTGGTACTGGAATGGTTATTGTCTTATTATTGTCTTGGTACTGGAATGGTTAACGTCATATCATTGTCTTTGAACTGGAATGGTTAATGTCATATTACCGTCTTGGTACTGGAATGGTTTATGTCATATTCCAGTCTGGGTACTGGAATGGTTAATGTCATATTACAGTCTGGATACTGGAATGATTGATGTCATATTATTGTCTTGGAGCTGGAATGGTTAATGTCATATTACAGTCTTGGTACCGGAGTGATTAATGTCATATTATTGTCTTGGTACTGGAATGGTTAATATCATATTACCGTCTTGGTACTGGAATGGTTTATGTCATATTCCAGTCTGGGTACTGGAATGGTTAATGTCATATTACCGTCTGGGTACTGGAATGGTCAATGTCACATTACAGTCTTGGTACTGGAATGGCCAATGTCATATTATTGTCTTGGTACAGTCATATTCCAGTCTCGATACTGCAATGTTTATTGTCATATTATAGTCTTGGTACTAGAATGTTTAATGTCATGTTCCAGTCTTGGTACTGGAATGGTTAATGTCATATTTCACTCAGGGTACTGTTATGGTTACTGTCAGGCTACAGTCTTGGTACTGGAATGGTAAAGGTCTTACTAGCGTCTTGGTACTGGAATGGTTAATGTCATATTCCAGTCTTGGTACTGGAATGGTTAATGTCATCTGCCAGTCTTGGTACTGGATTGGTTAATGTCATATTACAGTCTTGGTACTGGAATGGTTAATGTCATATTACAGTCTGGGTACTGGAATGGCTTATGTCATATTACAGTCTGAGTACTGGAATGGCTAATGTCATATTACTGTCCGATAATGTAGTCAGGGTACTGGAATGGTTACTCCCATATTGTGGCCAAGGTACTGGAATGGTTACTCCCATATTGTAGCCACCGTACTGGAATGGTTACTCCCCTATTATAGCCAGGGTACTGGAATGGTTACTCCCATAATGTAGCCACGGTATTAGAATGGTTACTCCCGTGTTGTAGCCAGGGAACTGGAATGGTTACTCCCATATTGTAACCACGGTACTAGAATGGTTACTCCAATATTATAGCCAGGGTACTTGAATGGTTACTCCCATATTGTAGACAGGGTACTGGAATGGTTACTCCCATATTATTGCCATGGTACTTGAATTGATACTCCCATATTGTAACCAGGGTACTTGAATGGTTACTGTGATATTGTAGCCGGGTACTTGAATGGTTACTGTTATATTGTAGCCGGGTACTTGAATGGTTACTGTTATATTGTAGCCGGGTACTTGAATGGTTACTGTTATATTGTAGCCAAGGTACTTGAATGGTTACTCTCATATTGTAGTCAAAGTAGATGAATGGTTACCCATATATTGTTGCAATTGTACTGGAATGGTTATACTCACGTTGTAGCAACGGTTTTTGAATGGTTACTGTCATATTGTAACCGGGGTACTTAAATGGTTACTGTCATATTGTAGCCAGGGTACTGGCACGGTTAATCCCATATTGTAGCCGGGGTACTGGAATGGCTACTCCCATATTGTAGCCAGGTAACTGGAATTGTAATACCTAAATTATAGCCAGGTAACTGAAATTGTTTTTCCCATATTGTAGCCAGGGTACTGGAATGTTTACTCTCATATTGTAACCATTGTATTTGAATTGTTACTCTCATATTGTATCCAGGGTACTGGAATGGTTACTCCCATTTTTAGCCAGGGTACTTGGATGGTTACTCCCATATTGTTGCAAAGGTACTTGAATGGTTACTGTCATATTGTAGCCAAGGTACTTGAATGGTTACACTCATATTGTAGCCATAGTACATGATTGGTTACCTCTATATTGTTGCAATGGTACTGGAATCGTTACACTTATGTTGTAGTAACGGTATTTGAATGGTTACTGTCAAATTGTAGCCGGGGTACTTGAATGGTTCACCCATATTGTAGACAGGGTATTTGAATGGTTACTGTGATATTGTAGCCACTGTACTTAAATGGTTACTGTCATATTGTAGCCAGGGTACTAGAACGGTTAATCCCATATTGTAGCCGGGGTACTGGAATGGTTACTCCCATATTCTTGCAAAGGTACTTGAATGGTTAGTGTCATATTGAAACCATGGTACTTGAATGGTTACTGTCAAATTGTAGCTAAGATGCTTGAATGGTTACTGTCATATTGTAGCCAGGGTACTTGAATGGTTACTCCCATAGTGTAGCCAGGGTACTGGAATGGTTACTCCCATATTGTTGCAAAGGTACTTGAATGGTTACTCCCATTTATGACCAGGGTGCTTGAATGGTTACTCCCAAATGGTAACCAGGGAACTTGAATGGTTACTCCTATATTGTAACCAGGGAACTGGAATGGTTACTCCCATATTGTTGCAAAGGGACTTAAATGGTTACTGTCATATTGTAGCCAAGGTACTTGAATGGTTACTGTCATATTGTAGCCAGGGTACATGAATGGCTACTCCCATATTGTAGCCAGGGTACTTGAATGGTTACTCCCATATTGTAGCCAGGTAACTGGAATGGTTACTCCCATATTGTAGCCAGGTAACTGGAATTGTACTTCCCATATTGTAGCCAGGCTACTGGAATGTTTACTCTCATATTGTAACCAGGGTATTTGAATGGTTACTCTCATATTGCATCCAGGATACTGGAATGGTTACTCCCATTTTTAGCCAGGATACTGGAATGGTTACTCCCATTTTTAGCCAGGGTACTGGAATGGTTACTGTCATATTGTAGCTAGGGTACTGGAATCGTTCCTCCCAAATTTTAGCCAAATTAATGGAGTGGTTACTCCCATATTGTAGCCTGAGTACTCGAATGGTTACCCTCATATTGTAGCAAGGGTCCTGGAATGTTTAGCACCAAATTGTAGCCAGGGTACTTGAATGGTTACTCTATTGTTATTGACACTTTATTCGAATGATTTAAATAAATTACCATTGACTAAGTAGTACCCTTTTCATTCGGACACTCGGTTCAAAATAGTACCATATTAAATATATGTAGCCATTCAAGTATCCTCGGGATAGTAGTACATAGGCCATTAAATTATCTTAGCTATTCTAGCTAGTACCCGGTTGAATCATGTTCCCTCGCTATAACATTACCCTTCCCATTCAAGTATCTTGTGATAGTGTTATAACAAGTGTCCTTGCTATATAATAACATAAAAGATAAATGACCATAGCCATTGAGAATACCGTGACTACATCGGCGCCTGACTATATAATAATACCTTAGCCATTCTATGATTCTGGTGCCCTGACTATATTACAGTGCCCTACTAATTCTAGTTCACTCCTTGTAACAAAACAGGATCAATTTTATCGATAATCAATGAAAAATAAATGTTTAAGTTCTTTTGAATTGACTTAGAACTAGATTCCAACCATTGCCGGTGTGGCTTGCGTAGGGTGGAGTTTACGTTGTTTTTGCATAAATTATATTTTTACTTACAAGTGGGATTATATGCATGCCACGCAGCATCCAAATATTAAATTGTCATAAATACACGCCTTTATGCTTTATTGTTTATCTCACGAGTGCTAGATCCATAAACTAAATGTATTAAGTGTCAAATATTGGTACTAAATGTGCGTAATAAACATTTAGTTGTGTCATACCTATTCTCTATACCGCCCAGACCCCGCCTACCTCATGGTACCCGAATGGTTACGATGTAATGGTACTCGAATGGTTACGAAAGAAGGTCGACCTTTTAGAAGGGCGGGGCGCCCCGCTAAAATCCGACCAATCACCGAGCGCCCTTCTGAAATTAGGGGCGCCCTTCTGTGCCCCTCATCAAAGAAATTAAATTGCTTTTACTGTTTTGACCCCTGATTATGTAATCAAGGTCTCAATAAAGATCGGAGGTGTCATAAATCTTAACTAACAATCTAACTGGGTGATTAACACCTATCGTCTGCACACAGCACTGACAGCGGTCATAAATCAATAATTGCCCAAAGCTACAAACCTAGAAGGTGTACAGACCTTTAATCCAATTTAATCCAAGCTAATTATGCAACACGTGTTAAAAACATCTTAATTGTACCAATAAACATCATTGTTTTAGTAACAAAATCTCGACACGGCGTAGAATACCATTGACTATCGCAAATCAGATTTTTTTATTTCACCGATAAAAAGGTCGTCAATAGACACTTTTTTGGCTTAAATCAGTTGAAATTCTTGTTTAAAATGGATAAAACTCACAAAAAAATGTTACAAGTCGTAATTTAATGAAATTTAGGGAAATAAATATTGGCGGGCACCTGTCATTTTTTGCCGACGAACGAAGATTGTTTGGTGAAAAATCGTCTTTACAAAGCAATTGATCAACTCTTGAATGATTTATCTTACCTAATTATATCAATTAGCACCGAAATTTAGCTTCACTGTGATTAATATATGATAATATGGCATATATTGCTAGAATTAAAATCACCACCCCCCACCCACCATGGTTATAGGCAGGGGAGAAGTGTTGAATTTTTTTTTGCAATATTGCATCAACTTCATGAGAGTCTCAATCATATTTATGCTACTTTCATAACATTTATATAAGCAATGATTAAGATCCTCACTTGGTGGCAAATTTCACTGAACCTTATGAATAAGATTCAATGCAGGCTTCACTTATATTTTACTAAGTAGCCGTAAATGGTCTGAGAATGGAAGCAGGCTCATTCAACCCCGAGCTTATTCAACCCCAAGCGATTTTCA
The DNA here is from genome assembly GCA_963678985.1 of Spisula subtruncata. Classification (NCBI taxonomy): domain Eukaryota; kingdom Metazoa; phylum Mollusca; class Bivalvia; order Venerida; family Mactridae; genus Spisula; species Spisula subtruncata. The sequence goes on from OY787669.1 coordinate 1,710,836, forward strand.
GTATTATTCAACCCCGAGCTTATTCAACCCCAACCCTTGGCTCATTCAACCCCAGATATGTAAGGCTCATTCAACCCCAATGAAAAAAAAAATTGTTTGGTAGGGGTATTCTGTATGTTAAAAGATTAATGTGTTTTTATTTAGATATAGATAGTTATTAATAAAATCAATGATTATAGAAATACTTAGAAAAAGTATGTTTTACATTGAATTTGAATACATAAGTTGGGGTTTATTTATAATAATTATATAGAAATTTATTAATATAATTAAGAATTGATTTAAAGTACATAGAAATTTACTTATAATTAATTTAACAAACCAAAGACCTAAATTACAGATTTTTTTATTGTAGATTTAGGTCTTTGAACAAACCAAAAAAAAACCAAGATAAATACTCTGAACATTTCACACTCTGTTTAATTGCATACAGAATGGTATTTATCACACAATTTATCCACCCCGTGTTCACACCTGCTTGACAATGTAAGTAAGTAAGTAAAAAGTATTTATAAAGTGACATGTGCAATATTACAAATATATACAAGATATTATATCACAAGATTACAGCACCCGGCCCAATGGGCCTACAAGTCACTGACAATTAAACATAATTACAATTTATACAAGAAATGGTATGAATGCAACATAAATGATGTAAATTATACATATAAATAGATTATGTATTAACATTTTACAAATTTGATATACATATACATGAACATTTAAATATGCAACATAGTATATACAGGAACCAAATTCATTGTATTTAATAAGTCATGCATTTTTACTAATAATATTAAATCAGTGGTAATTATTATAATTTGTACACATTCGTACATGTACAATCATTGAATGTGAAGACAAAGTATGCATTAAAATGATAACAATGTACATGCCTATCACAGAATCAGTTTATAAATATCAACATGATTTCATGAAATTACTTAACAAACAACAAATAAACAAACAAAAAACCATTAAATTAACTACATTATAAAAAAAATTAGTTGGGGTTGAATGAGCCTCAATATCTCTGGGGTTGAATGAGCCTTGGGGTTGAATGAGCCTAGGGTTGGGGTTGAATGAGCCTGGCTTTTCTGGGGTTGAATGAGCCTGGGGTTGAATAAGCTGACATTCCTGAGAATGATGCCTTGGGGCTCGGTTAGGGTGTCAATAGTGGCTTGACATAAGGTCCCATCCAATAAATAAAGGGGGAAGAAGTGTAGTGACTCACTCCCAGCCCAGCAACCAGCTAGTTAAGTTGGCTGAGCTCAAATAACACCGAAGTCCTGGTTTTTTGGCTCAATGTTGGGGGCATTTGTACACCTTGTTGTACATACTTAAATATGGAGGTAAAACTCCAAAATTTAATAGATAGATCTATTAGATTTCTAGTAGACTACAGCAAGTCATGGAACTGAAAACAGTTATCAAGGGAAAAGTGAAATGCCTATCATGCTGAGACATTTGTTGTATGTCTACCCATCATCTGACATGCTGAAAACTTAATTGTTCATGTAATATTATCTATTTCTGAATAGTCAATTTCAAGTTAGCATTGATCGTGTGACACCAGTATATTGTGGCCTGAATGGACAGGTGTTTTTAATTTGCAAGGATATTCCATTAATTTATATATGGTACGCCACTGGCCTAGTATACAAAGCCTAAATCGATTAAACTGAAATGCTTGCAGCATGCAAAAAAGAACCTGTGTGGGAGGAAACACGCGCGCACACAAAAATGCCCCTGTAAGAAGCGACCGCGCGCAATAAGTGCCCTTTTCAATAGGAGCTCCCCTCTATTTTTGGATCCTAGCTGTAGCACTGTAAAGAGCACAGACGAGAGACTATTAAGAAATAGCTAAAGAATACTCAATAGCACCCAAATTCCTGGTAACGGCAAAAATGTTTCTGTTCGTTCCTTCAAAGCAAATAGACCTACACCGGATCTCCACTTATCTGTAGGTACAAGCATATTTGTACCGTTATAACCCTGGAGTCACTTCACTATTCATATCTGGACAATGTAAAGATGTGCCAGTTGTGTTTGCATCTGAATACAAAACCAGTCTAACTTAAGGCCAGCTTTGTTTGTACAAGTAACCTACGTGAATATTAAAGGAAAACCAACTTGCACAAAGTTCTGGATATCATCAGATCTATGCAAAAGAGGGTTTTACGCGTTTATCTATTTACTAACATGACAAATAGAAAATACATACAGCAGGTTCAGCTTCCAGTCCGAACTCAAAACAAAGTTCATCAAATTCTTCAAAAGCTGAAAAAGATTCATATTGTGAAAAGATTACAGTCAGATTAAACTACAGAATGCTGTGATTTAAAGTTAAACTTTTGCTTGATACAAGAACAGCCCTTTGTTTAATAAATCTCAATAGGTTCTAACTTAGCAGACTGAAATGCTTTACTAACAGGCCTGATAAGGTCCTTAATGCAACTATTTTATTGAAGTTGTGTACAAAGTTCAAATTTTCATCTGGCCTAACAATGTTTTTTAAGCAGTCAATTTGGCGTGCAGCCAGCTGTTATTGAGAACCCTGTAAATAGGGGTAAAAAAGCCAGCTGCTATTATCTAACAGCTAACCACTGACTGGCTGAGCTGCACCTAGACGCACTTTCTGTCTCCTGTAGTACACGTCTCCTTCCACGGTGACTACAGTACGGCAACGCTAATGATCACTGTTACAGAAGGGTAAAGCGTTTTATTCATTCAACTAATGCACCAGTCAGGCCCCCAACACCGGGGATTGTCAGGGATAGCCGGGGAAACGGCTGCATTTTTACCTTCCTGCTTCCCCCCGCACTGCCAGGGAAATGTTGGACATTGTTTCTCCTAACCAATTCTCCGGTGACAATATTTAGTTGTCAGGGGGCCGGGGAAATACCAGAGATTTTACCATCAGCTGACCCCAGCAGGGCCATCAAGGGTGGGGTTTTTTAAAACCCAAAAGTAAAAATCCCGGCCCATACCCAAGGGTGGGAGGGCTGTGGATGCAACTGACTGGTGCATTAGAGACCATTCAATAATGGTACCCAGAACTAGGAAAGTACAAAATGGCCAAGCATTGACGACTATTTAAGTTGAACAAAACATATGGACATTCCAGTACAATATTGACAAGAGGACAGTCACTTGGGGGCCGGTCACTTGGGGCCTGTCAAGCAAAATCATAAGTGACAAGCAAAAAATGATATTAAACTGAATCGAGTTTTCAAAACAGTAAAAATTAGTTTAATTGGTCATAAAACATGAGCATCACTTCAAGAAGTAGGAAAATTCTTTTGATTTCCTGGTTTCAATTATGATGCAATCTGGCAGTGTTTTGATCCACAGCCCAACTCAACTAAAAATAACCATTTTTCGCGATCATTGACAAAAACTGTCCAACTCACTGTAGGATTTCCCGAGGATTTTGAAGAGTTCCTCTTTGTTAACATTTACAGTCGGCATCTTGGTCCGGTTAGATCGTCACTGGAGAAAAACTGCACAAAACGTGTCAAAAATTATCGTTTCATGCCGGTCGACCTTCTTTCGTAACCATTCGAGTACCATTATATCGTAGCCATTCGGGTACCATGAGGTAGGCGGTGTCTGGGCGGTATAGAGAGTAGGCATGACACTACTAAATTTTCTTTACGCAAATTTAGTACCAATATTTGGCACTTAATACATTTAGTTTAAGGGTGTAACACTAGTGAGATAAACAATAAAGCATTGAGGCGTGTATTTATGACAATATAATAGTCGGACGCCGCGTGGCATGTATATAATCCCACGTTGTAAGTAAAATATAATTTATGCAAAAACAACGTAAACTCCACCCTACTGGCAAAGGAGTGATTACCGGACACAATTGGCCTAAAATACGTCGTATGACCTTAAAAATCGACTTTTCCTCAAAAAAAATTGTGTTGACACATACCTGTGTTCAAGGTCGTTGCTAAAAATAGATTACCCAAAAATATGACGTCACGTGAACTACCAAATTCGGGGCCGAAACATGTGTACTTTTGCCGCCCTTTTCAGCGATATACAGAAGTAATTACCGGACAGTCTGTTACGAATATTTCTCGATTAATATTTTGAAAAATATGGCCAGGAATGTTTAGAACAGTGTCCTTATTTCGCATGCATGCAAAAATATTCATGATTTACGATATAACAACACGTGACACACAATGTTTTCCTGATAGGGGGCGTTCTGAGACAGGCTAAAATCAATAATATACCGTACCGTGTTTATTGACCAAAAAATCGAGAAAAATATTTTCAAACGACTTGAAAGTCTTCAAAATGTATGGACATGATATTAAAATGTTTAATTTTCCGATATCCGAGAACACATTTTATTAATTGCGGTAAAATTAGTGTTGGATTGAAATTTAAAAAAATAAAAAAAATAAAAAAAAATCAGCCGCCGAGGAGATTCGAACCCGTGCCTTCAAAGTGAAAATTTGGAAAATATTTCCTACGTCGTTAACCACTCGGCCACGGTCTCAACATGAAATATTAAATTTAATAATTTGACTATAGAAAATTATTGGCGCACGCGCTCTTTCGCGCATGCGCACACACAATTTATTTTCCCCGGCGCTGCTAATGTCAACATTGCAGCAGCGGACGATATTTTTGATAAATAAGTAATGCTTTGTTGATTTTGATAATTTTTTTCTACTCGAATCCTTTTAAACATGATTCTGAGTGTTATTATACAAAAATATACGATTTATTATACTAAACAAAGCGAGGAGACCGTTTGTCCGGTAATTGCTAGCGGCCGGTCATCACTCCTTTGCCAGTACGCATACGAAACGTGCAATGGTTGGAATCTAGTTCTAATTCTGTTCAAAATAACTTAAAAGTTTATTTTTCATGGATTATCGATATAATTGATTACTTAACGACCGTGTTCTGTTACAAGGGGTGAACTAGAATTAGTAGGGTACTATAATATAGTCAGGGCACCAGAATCATAGAATGGCTAAGGCAACGTCTTTGGCTAAGGTATTATTATACGTATAATCGGGCGGCGATGTAATTACGGTATTCTAAATGGCTATGGTCATGAATCTTTCATGCTATTATATAGCAAGGACACTTGATATAACACATGATACTTGAATGGCAATGGTAAAGTTATAGCGAGGGAACATGATTCAACGGGGTGCTAGTTAGAATAGCTAAGATAATTAAATAGCTAGTGTACTATTAAACCGAGGGCACTTGAATGGCTAGGGTATTATTTTGAACCGAGTGTCCGAATGAAAAGGGTACTACAAAATCAATAGTAATTTAGTTTTATTATTCGAATAAAGTGTCACTAACAATACAGTAACCATTCAAGTACCCTGGATACAATTTGGTGTTAAACATTCACGGAAACAGGCTACAATTATATGACAGTAACCATTCGAGTACAAAGGCTGCTATACGACAGTAACCATTCCAGTACCCTGGCTACAATATGACATTAACCATCCCAGTACCCTGGCTACAATATGACAGTAACCATTCCAGTACCCTGGCTACATTATTACATTAACCATTCGAGTAGCCTGGCTACAATATGACAGTAACCATTCCAGTACCCAGGCTACAATATGACATTAACCATTCGAGTACAAAGGCTGCAATACGACAGGAACCATTCCAGGACCCTGGCTACAATATGACATTAACCATTCCAGTACACTGGCTACAATATGACAGTAACCATTCCAGTACCCAGGCTACAATATGACATAAACCATTCCAGTACACTGGCTACAATATGACAGTAACCATTCCAGTACCCAGGCTACAATATGACATTAACCATTCCAGTACACTGGCTACAATATGACAGTAACCATTCCAGTACCCAGGCTACAATATGACATAAACCATTCCAGTACATTGGCTACAATATGACAGTAACCATTCCAGTACCCAGGCTACAATATGACATAAACCATTCCAGTACACTGGCTACAATATGACAGTAACCATTCCAGTACACAGGCTACAATATGACATAAACCATTCCAGTACACTGGCTACAATATAACAGTAACCATTCCAGTACCCAGGCTACAATATGACATAAACCATTCCAGTACACTGGCTACAATATGACAGTAACCATTCCAGTACCCAGGCTACAATATGACATAAACCATTCCAGTACACTGGCTACAATATGACAGTAACCATTCCAGTACCCAGGCTACAATATGACATTAACCATTCCAGTACACTGGCTACAATATGACAGTAACCATTCCAGTACCCAGGCTACAATATGACATAAACCATTCCAGTACACTGGCTACAATATGACAGTAACCATTCCAGTACCCAGGCTACAATATGACATAAACCATTCCAGTACACTGGCTACAATATGACAGTAACCATTCCAGTACCCAGGCTACAATATGACATAAACCATTCCAGTACACTGGCTACAATATGACAGTAACCATTCCAGTACAAAGGCTACAATATGATAGTAACCATTCCAGTACCCTGGCTACAATATGACATTAACCATTCCAGTACAAAGACTACAATATGACAGTAACCATTCCTGTACCCTGGCTACAAGACGACCGTAACCATTCCAGTACACTGGCTACAATATGACAGTAACCATTCCAGTACCCTGGCTACAATATGACATTAACCATTCGAGTACAAAGGCTGCAATACGACAGGAACCATTCCAGTACACTGGCTACAATATGACGGTAACCATTCCAGTACCCAGGCTACAATATGACATTAACCATTCGAGTACAAAGGCTGCAATACGACAGGAACCATTCCAGTACCCTGGCCACAATATGACGGTAACCATTCCAGTACCCTTGTTACAATATGACAATAACCATTCCAGTACAAAGGCTGCACTACGACAGTAACCATTCCAGTACCCTGGCTACAATATGACATTAACCATACCAGTACCCTGGCTACAATATGACATTAACCATTCCAGTACAAAGGCTACAATATGACAGTTACCATTCCAGTACCCTGGCTACAATATGACATTGACCATTCCAGTACAAATACTACAATATGACAGTAACCATTCCTGTACCCTGGCTACAAGACGACCGTAACCATTCCATTTAAGTAAAATGGTTATAAATGGCGGTAACCATTCAAGTACCACGGCTATATTATGATGGTAACCATTCAAGTACAATGGCTATAATATGACGGTAACAATTCAAGTACCAAGGCTACAATATGAAAGTAACCATTCAAGTACCACGACTACATTATGACGGTAACCATTCAAGTACCATGGCTATAATTTGATAGTAACCTTTCAAGCAATCTGACTTCAATATGAGAATAACCATTCAAGTACCATTGCTATAATATGAGGGTAACCATTCAAGTACCCTGGCTACAATATGACAGTAACAATTCAAGTACCGTGGCTACAATATGAGGGTAACCATTCAAATACTCTGATTACAATATGAGAGTAGCCATTCAAGTACCATGGCTACAATATGAGGGTAACCATTCAAGCACCCTGGCTACAATATGAGGGTAACCGTTCAAGTACCGTGGCTACAATATGAGGTTAACTATTCAAATACCAAGGCTACAATATGAGGGTAACTATTCAAATACCAAGGAGGCTACAATATGAGGGTAACCATTCAAGTACCCTGGCTACAATATGAGGGTAACCGTTCAAGTACCGTGGCTACAATATGAGGGTAACTATTCAAATACCAAGGCTACAATATGAGGGTAACTATTCAAATACCAAGGCTACAATATGAGGGTAACCATTCAAGTACCTAGGCTATAATATGAGAGTAGTCATAGCCATTCAAGTACCAAGGCTATAATATGAAGGTAACCATTCAAATATCACGAATATAATATGAGGGTAACTGTTTAAGTACCATGGCTACAATATGATGGTACCCATTCAAGTACCGTGGCTACAATATGAGGGTAACTATTCAAGTTACATGGCTAAAATATCAGCGTAACTATTCAGGTACCATGACTACAATATAAGAGTTACCATTCAGGTACCCTGGCTGCAATATGATGATAACCATTCAGTTACCATAGCTTAAATATAAGGATAACCATTCAAGTACCATGGCTACAATATGAGAGTAACCAATCAAGTTCCCAAACAACAATATGAAGGTAACTATTTAAGTACCATGGCTACGATATCAGGGTAACCATTCAAATGCCATTGCTATAATATCAGGCTAACCATTCAAGAACTATGGATACAATATTAGGATAACCATGCAAGTGCCCTGATATCAGTGTAACCATTCAAGTAACATGGCTACAATATGAGAGTAACATTCAAGTTCCCTTGATACAATATGAGGGTAACCACTCAAGAAAATGTATGGGGGTAACCATTCAAGTACAATGTCTAAAATATAACAGTAACCATTCAAGTATCAAGGATACATTATGAGGGTAACCATTTAAGTACCCTGGCTAAAATATTTTGAGAATAAGCATTCAAGTACCATGGCTACAATATTGAAGTAACCATTCAAGTACCATATCTACAATGAAATAAGACAAGACAACATTGGTTAGACTTATAGCTTATTAGGGTTTTCAACAGAATCATTCATTGCATGTCTATAAACAATATTGACATGCGACATACATGTATAAAAGACAAAAACAGCATTACGAGAAAAGATACTATAATACGTTTAGTATCAAAATAACTGTCATAATACAGTCGTGGCACTGGAATGGTTACTGAATGGTTACTGTCATAATACAGTCTTGGTACTGGAATGGTTACAGTCATATCACAGTCAGGGTACTTGAATGGTCACTGTCATATTACAGTCAGGGTACTGGAATGGTTAATGCCATACTAGTCTTGGTACTGGAGTGGTTACTTTGATATCACATTCTCAGTACTGGAATTAGTACTGACATAATACAGTCTTTGTACTGGAGTGGTTACTGTCATATTACAGTCTAGGTACTGGAATGGTTAATGCCATATTATAGTCTTAGTACTGGAGTGGTTAATGTTATATTCCAGTCTTGGTACTGGAATAGTTACTGTCTGGGTACTGGAATGGTTAATGTCATATCACGGTCTTGGTACTGGAATGGTCACTGTCATAATACAGTCTTGGTACTGGAATGGTTAATATCATAATACAGTCTTGGTACTGGAATGGTTACTGTCATAATACAGTCTTGGTACTGGAATGGTTACTGTCATATTACAGGCAGGGTACTTGAATGGTTACTGTCATATTACAGACAGTGTACTTGAATGGTTACTGTCATATTACGGTCTTGGTACTGGAATGGTTACTGTCATATTACAGTCAGGGTACTTGAATGGTTACTGTCATATTACAGTCAGTGTACTTGAATGGTTACAGTCATATCACAGTCAGGGTACTGGAATGGTTACTGTCATATCACAGTCAGGTTACTGGAATGGTTACTGTCATATTACAGTTAGTGTACTGATATTGTATGCAGAGTACTTGAATGGTTACTGTAATATTGTATGCAGGGTATAGCTAGTTTGCGATAGAACAAAATCGTGTTTTTTAAAGATTTCTGAAAATCTATTTATCAGATTTTGGTAAAAATTACACAGAACTACATTAACTTCCTACATACTCCCATTTTGAATTTCATAATTTTTAGTTTCCAATTAAAAGACATTTATTCTTAATTACATATTGAAATTACATGCGTATTTACAGTTTAACACAGGGAGGTAATCTGGTATTCCATTGATGATTTACTATCAATTATTTTACCGTTACAATCCGTTATCGCAAGGGGTATAACCTAAAGCATGGAGAATGGTGGTTTAAGTAAGACTTTCCATGGAGATTGGTGCCAATGGCCGATATTTTGATGTTTTTTGTCACTTGACGAACACATTTCCACCAAAGTAAGTTGCATCGGATGTCAGGTCTTCCAGAGAACGCCAGCGGAGGAGTGAAAGCATACCTGACACATTAGTTTGTGAAGAGTAGTTTCCTGTGGTCCATCTCTGTGCGCGTATCTGTATCATCTGGATTTTTATGGAATACTTCCTGGGTTTGAGGATACCAAACTGGTGTGGTGTACTCAACCAGTAGTCTTACTAGAGCCTTATATGCGGTTGTCAGTATAGGTTGGTTCTTGTTCTCAGGAAACTAAGTATTTTAGCTGTATGCGGTTGTTCAATGTGTGACTGCTGTGCACTGGTCTGATCAGGAAGCTAATACTATTTAAGAGACCATATTTTAATACCAGTACACATCCAGAATATAATAAGAACAATGTACGTTTATTTCCAACATATCATATGGATCCAGGATAACATGCTACTGTTTGCAATAAGGTATCAAAAGTAAAGTGACAGTTTACAGCGTAAATGTTCAGTAAAAATACAAATAACATGAAAAATAATAGGAGAGGCGTGTGAAAGGCTTTAATGATGTGCGAGGACAGTTGGGGGAAAGAGGCACCACACATCCATATTTGAATATATCACCGTGCAATAAAATATTGCACACTGAAAGACTTATAAAACAGTTATATCGTTGTCTAAGTATCTAATACTAGTAGTTGAACATACAATTTATTTTCATAATTATATCAAAATTAATTTAAGAGTGATGGGAGCACAACGCATATTCAGATTATTTTCAACGTCAAGAAAGAGCTATATTATAAAGACGGAACTATTTCAAGCTGTACAATATTAATGTAGTCTGAATTATTCCAATCAATTTAATAGGTAGTTTTTGTACGTGTTTTTAAATGAATACAATGTTAAAGATGTTCTTATAGTTATAGGAATATCATTCCATGTTTTTAAGCTGAAATATGCAAAAGAATCTTAAAGATAGTTCGTACGAGGTGTCTTTTGTAAAACGAGATCTTTATGTTCAGATGATCTAAGATTATGATTTGAGTTGTTCGAAAATCTAAGTATGTCTGACATATATGCAGGTGCCATATCATTTAATATTTTATACACCAAAACTGCAGTGTGATATTTACATCTTTCATTAAATGAAAGCCAATGTAACTCTATAAATAATCCTGCTGTTGGCGATCTAATAGGCTTGTTGAGTATTATTTTTGCTATTCGTTTTTGGATTATACTTATTTTGTGTACATACCGTTTATTGTCTTTCCCCCAAATTGAACAACAGTAATCAAAAATGGGCAACAAGTAAGCATTGTAAAACAACAATTTCGCCTCATCGGTGAGAAAATATATAATATTCTTCAGAAGAGCTACTTTATTATTTAGATTTTTACAGACATAGTCAATATGGCTATGCCAACTCAATGTATTGTCGATGCATACACCCAGTACTTTATGGACGTTAACATTTATAATAGAATAAGAAGGCTTAGTTTTATTTTCAAATATGTCATATGGTCCATGCTGGCATGCTTGTGTATGCAATAAGTTATAATCTGCAATTTACAAGCACAAATGCTTAATTAGAAAATTCAAATAACCCGAAAATAATAAGTGACAAAGTCTTCAATAGGGGGGGGGGGGGGGGTCATTAGGGAAATGGGGCACCATACATCTACAAAATGTACTGTTTATTCAAAGTTATGAGCGTATAATAATATATTGCGCATTTAAATGTAACATGGGCTGAGTTGTCTATCTAGCGCAAACTTAATTATATGTTTAAACACATACCAGTATTCATATTATTTTCACCATCAACAGAGAATATATAGCAAGAACGGGACTATTATAGGTCGTAAAATATAAATGCGTTCCGAACTAATGATCAAATTATATTTTGCAACCTTGTCCAGGCTTCGTGATCGGGTATCTTCTCATCTTGTCCACTGACTTCTACGCCCATAAATAATAGTAAATATGTAATGTTTATTTGTCCGAACCACAGGGATTAGGCTCAGTGAGTCGAAAATATGGCCATCACATATACACGTACTATAATAATTCGACTCAATGAGCCTAATCCCTGTGGTCCGAACTTGAAATGTAAGTACAGATCTATTGAAGTTGTAACAAAACAAAAATAAACAATGTCTTCTAAATAAAATAAGGCTTAATTCTGATAAAGGAACTCATATTATTAAGGAAATTAATATTTCTATATTTAAATTAAAAAAATAAAAACTTTCATCTCGTTCTTGAACGTATAACAATATTTAGCGGTCTCATGCCTACATAATAGCCCATGTTATGAATATGTATTAATAGCTCCGCCCATTTATTAGACAACGCCCATGTACCGGAATGGTTGTAACTCGAATGGTTGTAAAAGAAGGTTCATCTTTCATGCCCGGCGTAAGGGAGATAATTCTGACATTTAGACTGGTTTACAAATATTTTAAACGGAAACGAATTCCAGTCTGAAATTTAAAGAAAACGCGAACCAGTCAAGTTAGAAACTACAAGAATTGTCTCCCTTGAATGATCTTGATTTCCAGAGTTGTTTTTTTACTCCAGAAAAATGCTGCTGCTGTCGATCTGAGTGAGTATATTTGGTTAATTTATTAATCAACATGGTTATTTATTGTCATTGACGATAGTGTTATACATAATGCTTGTATGTAATCTCCGGATTTCACAATATAGGCAGGTTAATTTTTGACAATTTTGGACCCCCCATGAATACAGAAACTAAGACAATCTAAGTTTATTATGTTAATTACGTTCTTTGATACATTATGCACCAGTCAATTGAAACCCATTCCGCAAACCCGTTGATAGCGGTCGATAACCGCGGAGAATTAACATGATTATCATTTTTAATTTAACTTTCTGATGTACAGTAGCCTACCCGCACTGACTGAGTCTGGCAGCTAGGTGTTGCTGTCTTAATTTTGTTTGCACCAAAAGAGCGGCAGACTATAGCCAGGGCCATATTTCATTGATTAGGGTAGCAGCAATTTGCAGGGGTTAAACCTTCTGCATGACCAAGCCCTTGGCTGCTTGGATCAGGGATTTTAACCATTGTTTGAAATTTGAAACTAAAACATTTCTTTTTAATTTGCAGATATGAAGAAAAATGTATAAGATGAAGCAAGGGCCAGATTTTTGTTGCGAACTGTGTGGTAAAATATTTCCCTATAAGAAGAATTTGGATGAGCATCAACTAACCCATGATGTCGAGTTGGTGAACAAAATGTCTGCTGTGCCACAACAAACCTCAGGTTATATCCCGCCACATTCTGTGCCACCGAGTCTCACTGTCAACTCAGCAATGCATGGCAGTATGCATTCACCAATGCACGCTAGTATGCATTTAAACCTTTCTCAAGATGTGAGAGAGAGACCAGTGATGACAAAGATGAAAGCTCATGCTTGCGATGAATGTGGAAAGTCTTACACTCGTAAAGATCATCTTACGAGGCACAAACTTGAGCATACCGGCGTCCGTCCGCATGTATGCTGTGTATGCATGAAGGCCTTTATCCGAAAGGACAAACTTCAACGACATGAACGAATACATTTTAAAGATCGTGACGTGAAGTTCTCCTGTTCAATATGTGGAAAGACATTTTTACGGAAGGACGGCTTGAACAAACACACAAAGACTCATACAATGGAATTACAAAAGAACAACACTATTAACAATACTGTTAACAATGCAGTTAACAATACAATTAAAAATGAACAAACAGGACATAATCCACTCCCACTACCAGTAATAGAAAACCAGTGAGAAAATCTTCAAGTGTGATGAATATTTGTGTTTTCATGGCTTTCATCTGTAGGGGTTAGACCTACGAATACAATTCTGGAAATCCAGGTTGGCTGCATCATGAAGAATGATCTTCTCTGCACAAAATGAAAGTTATTGTCATTTGAAGTTCCGTATACTTTGAATTTCAATGATACAACAATGTTTGAAACCTAGATAAGGTGTGTGCTAATGGAACCAGAAACAAGAATTGCGACTTGTTTTCAGGATTGGGCATCATACCTCCGTAGAACCCCTGATTGTCATGGCTTGTACATTTGACTAGAGTCAGGAAGATTGAATTTGATTAAAGTGCCATTTTTCTTAACTTTTGAAGCTAGTGAAAGCCCTGGTGTAATTTAATAAGTTAAAAAAAAAAAAAGTTACCAATTTTTTTAGGGCTCTTTTCAGCTGTTAGGCCCCTCAAGCACCCTTTGACATTTTAACTTCCCCTGGTCATTGGGCTACATATGGAAACCTACACTCGTGTCTCCCTGGGGAGACTATTTCTCTCCTGTGGTGTGGCAGCCAACATCGATCTGCGGCGCCCAGGAATAGACACTGCCCTCACAGGTACCATTTTACACCATGGTGGAGTGGAGCTGTGGGTCTTGCTCAGAGAAATTAACCAGTGGTCCAGAGGAGGATCGAACCCGGGACCTCTCGATCCTGAAGCGAGCGCCCTACCTCTAGGCCACCGCTCCCCCACATTAATGAATTAAAATAAATTGGAAAATTGTTGGCGACCTAAAACCAAGTTTCGGATTGTCCAACTGAAAAACTTTCTTTGTGTAACTTCGGTTATTTCACTTATTTGTCTTACCTGGGAAAAAACTTCTGGCAATGGCTTTGAAGTTTGAACACTTGATGTAGCTCTGTTGGTTGACTTCTCAGAGATCTGAGATTTGTTCGGAGAAAAATTCCTGGATCCAGGCATGAATTCTTTAGTGCGAGTATGCTGCATAGAGCGGCCCTGCATCTTCAAAGGAAGAAATGAAATCAAATGACCATACCAAAAGAACTTTATAATTCTATACAAGCAGGAATATATTAGCATAGTATTAACAATGAGTGGTCTATCAACTTAATAATGTTGATATTTTGAATTGAATCAATTAATGATTTATTTTGAACATTAAATATATATGCATGTATTTACTGTACATTTGTATTTTACTACTACTTATTGTTTTACATTAATTTTGTATCTTTACTCTGAAGATAAATATATTCATGAAATTTCCTATCTTTAGTTTGGTAAATTTGTATACATACTGGTTTTTATACATGGTTGAAGTTGAACATATCCAAAGTTAGCTTGGAAGTTAAAAATAGAAATTTTTCTTATCTTTGTTTCAAATACAACTTACAACAAGTGTTTTTAAATCTTTTTACTAGAACTTGATTGTAAAATTAAAAAAGCTTTAAAATTTTGTAACAAATTATGTGATATATTATGTTTGATTTGTCATGTTTATAATGCAACATTGAGATATTTTCAGCTGCAATTATAAGATGTTTTAGGGGATAGCTAATTGATATGATCACTTAGTAGATACATAAGATAAGGTTCCAATAATTGTTTTGTTGAAAGATTCGATGAGTGGCTTTACACAATAAAAAGGAACATGATTTAAAATTTTCTACGCAACTTAGTAGTTACTAGATAGTACCATATTCTACATAAGGTTGTGCCAAAGAATCATGTTTTGAAAGCCACCCCTCCCCCGCACAACTAATTGTGCCAGTCATACCGGATTCAATGGTTTCCTTCCAACTTTCACAGATAAACAATCTCAACATTTCAATCTGCATTTCAGGAATTCATTTGTTCTATGGTGATTTTTGCCATTATCCAGGGCCAATATTCGTAAAGCTCCTAAGGGGAAAATATTCCCGAAAGGTTGATATATTTACCTAAGGTTTTATAGGAATTCCCTTAGTTTTATATAATTTCACCTTTAATAGATATCTGAAACATCCTTAAGTGTTATTCAGTTATCTAACGTGAAATCATATTAAAATAAGGGAATTCCTATAAAACCTTAGCAGGGCTCGACACTAACACTGGTCCCCTGGTCCGAGGCCAGTGAAAATCAAGAAGGACCAGTGAAAATCTTGAAGGACCAGTAACTGTTTTATTTACAAATTTTACGTTTCTTTGCTGGGGGACCAGTGACCGAAAATAGTTAGTGTCAAGCCCTGCTTAGGTAAATATATCAACCTAAGGAATATTTTCCCCTTAGGAGCTTTATGAATACGGGCCCTGGCCCTTTATAGTAATAATAATTTAATTATTATAATAACTTTATTTATAGTGGATAACAAATTTTGGTTCGAGACCAATTTTTCATCTGATCCACATTAACATGAAATATATTGATTGTATTATTGTCTGCTAATTATGTAAATGGCTGCAGTTCTTGGTGTTTCAAGGATAATTAGCTAGTTGTGTAATTTGTAAAGATACAAGAATGTATGCAATTTTGACAATGTAAGAATAAATGTTGTATTACTCCCCAGAAACTGTTTTTCTTATGAATACTAGTACATTCATTGATTGCCAATATAATATACTGTAAAATAATTAAATTTCGATGGGCCGAAATTTTGTGGTTTTGGTAAAAAAGACCATTTTGATGGGACGTTAATTCGTTAATTTTGCATTCCAGGAAATAAATACTAGGGCCAAAATTATTGTTTGATGGGATTTGAGTTCTTGTTTAAAGTTGAAACTGAAATCCACGAAATTTATTCCCCATCAAAATTAAATGATTTTACAGTATAGTTGAAGATTGAAAAATAATCTGTGTTCCATTGATAGAGGCAAAATTCATGGACAGCCTACAATTTTAACTATGTTACCAAATGCTTTATGTTGAAATTTCTTTTTTCCAGGTACCTGGCAAAAAGAGAAACATCAACGTGTTGGTTACATAGTTAAAATTATAGACAATGATATTAATTTATTTATGCTATCAATGAAACACATATAATGATTTTTTTTCAATCTGTTTTGCTGACAAATGGAGCATCCATAAAATTTGTCTTTCCTGTTCATCAGCAGCAAATGAATAATGAAAGTGGACCCTTTGCAATTTACATAATACCAATGGCTTAGAATAAGAAGGTCGTGAGTACAAAATTAATATTTTGAGAAAACAAGAAAAAAACTGTCTGAAAATTACCCTTTACTTATGGTAAAACAAGCTGTTTAAACTTCAGTTTGGTCAATATGACAAGTTCCAATTTTCATGACAATAGGCTCATAAGAAGCGCATTATGATGCTGATTTTAAATATGTATTACAACCTTCTCATTCTAAGCCAGCGATATGATAATTAGGCCATTGCACAGTAGCAGCGTTGTTTCGGATATAGAACTCTTACCCCACCCATCATATACTAGTAACCCAGAATAGGCAATAAGCTACGTCTGGGGCATTTCCAAAACTCAAAAATAAGTATAATAAATAATATCCCCAAAAGGGGATCACAATATACAATATTTTAGGGATATTATTATACTAGATTTTATCAACACTCAAAAATAAGTTGCATTGTTTAGAAATTCCAGTCCCCAAAGGAGTTGAGTGCGTCTTAAATTTGCTGGAGATGTCACGTGATTGCCTGTAACATGTGCTCTGGTTATGGGTCGAACAATGGCGTAAATGCAATCTGTGCACTGGGTGTTACTTGAAAACGGACTAGAGCCTAATAGAATGTTAGGCTATTTATACTCGCAACTTGAAATTAGTTCACAAAATTCTTGATTGGCCCTTGTAAACTGTGAACTGTTACACAAAACTATTAAGTTGTGTGGGTAGTGCTTATTCCCTGCTTGAGATTAAAAAAATACCCCGTGAAAATCGGTCAAAGAATAAGGTTCTTACAGTTGTTTTCAACTATTTGTTGACGTAATTTTACTTGCAGACTTAGCCAAAATGTCACATGGTTTGTCCATCCAGTAAATATCTCCATAGTGTAAGAGTTAATTGAATTTGACAATAATATTTATTATTTTACAGTATTAAAAAATAAGGTTAAGGTAAATACCTCTGTACCGTAAATATAGCCAAGAAACTGACTATTAAAAACAGTTTCCGAAGATCATATTAATTTCTCCATACTGTAAGAGTAATTTATTGAATTTGACGAAAATACTTAAATCACTTAAACAACCAACATCATCAGATAATTGATATAAGTGGCTGAATAAGTTGACTATCATCTCATAATGATCATCTAGTGTACATGTATTATTATACATGGTTGGCTTAGAATAAGAAGGTCATAAGTACTATTTATGACCTTATAAGATTCGTGCATATTTGAAATCAGCACTACAAGGCGCTTCTTATGAGCCTATTTTCATGAAAATCAGAACTCGCCATGTTGACCAAACTGAAGTTGAAACGTCTTGTTTTACTATAAATAAAGACTAGTTTTCAGACAGTTTTTTCTTGTTTTCTCAAAAATATGAATTTGTACTTACAACCTTCTCATTCTAAGCCAGCAATATGTTTATGTCCACTTCATGTCACCATACGTCATATTTTCTAACTTAGGCCATGGTTTTCATATTTACCATAAACAAGTAATTAGGAATGGCAAACAATACAGAAGTCCCCTACCTAGTTTCCAGGTTTTCAATGTTCATGCTGTCATGGCAACCACAATTTTTGTCGGAATTAAAACAATAGACTTGCAAACTGAAGACTTCACATACCAAGTTTCATTAACCTACCTTGAAAACTATTTGAGTTATGGCTTGATCCAGGTTTTCTTGACAGATGGACGGAGGGCAAACCTATAGACCCTTCCAGTTGAAAATCAGTAGGAGACTATAAAAATTCTCAGGATTTTTTTTACATTTTGTGACTCACAGGGCGGAAGGAAATTGAAAACTTACAAAAAGTGCAGCAATGGTTCATGGCCCCTCACCTATCATTGTGTGAACCTCTTCATATACTTTCATTAAATTTTGAACATTTTCTCTTATGGATATATAGATCACAAAATTTTCTACAATTTCCTGTAAAAACCAAATTAGATAAAAACTTTGGCCTTAATAATTATTTCTACATCACTACGATGGACAAGACAATGATAGGTATAGTTGAACTATTTTTTTATCAACATGTTTTGGTGGGGGAAAAAAGGATGAATTTTAAAAGTTCAATAACTTACAAATTATGGGATTAGAAATTACTTGATAATGGAACAGTTAAAAATATCAGTTGATGTATACACACAGGTATGACATTTTGATTTCTTCCTGAATTGATTGAAACATTATTTGTTTTATATTTTGGCTCTACTTTTCAAAGGGAAAAAGTTGAGCAATTGTGGTGACGGGATTGTCCGGGTCTGCGTTGGTTAAGTTTATTGTCAGAGTCATTTTCTCAAAGACTTTCAAAGACTTGAAGATTAGCATAGTTATTCAACATCACAAGAGAAGTCCATACTGACAAGACTGATAACCATGTGACTGGCCTATATTTATTGAGTTATCTGCCCTTGTTACTATAAAAAACAAGAAAGTCGAGCGTCCAGCACTCGTAGTTAGTGCTCTTGTTTATGATATACTGTAAAATCATTAATTTTCGTGGGGGATTTAATTTCGTGGATTTCGTGGTTCACTTCAACCACGAACTTTAATCCCAACGAACATTGATTTTGACCCTTGATTTATTTCCTGAAATGCAAATCCACGAATTCAAGTCCCAACGAAATTGTTTTTTTTTTACCAAAACCACGAAATTTCGTCCCAACGAAGTTAAATGATTTTACAGTAGTTATGATTATTTAATAAATTGACTAAAGATGGTCACTTAAATACTACAAGAAAATGTCTGCAAAGGGTCCGTTCTATATATACTAAAATAACACTGATAAATTGTGCAGATTTTGTTAAACCACCTATGTGGGCTATACCAAAATTCCCTGCCTTTCATGTGTTATAGGTTTGCAGAATTGTAAAACGAAAATTGAGTTGGATTGAAATTCATTGAGTGGACACACGCTTAACATGAGACCGCAAGAAAGTAAAAGTCGCAAACACATATTTTGATATCTTGGATGACCACCATTTAGCCTTATGTTTCTATTGACAGTCAGAGACGCGAGTGGGAAGCATTTTTGAATGAAGATACTCATTAAATTTGACCCTCTGAACATTGGGCACATTATACCTTGGTATTGACCTCACATTTGATGTATGTATAGAAGCATGATGTATATTTAATACTGTGATCTTGTTCACCTATAGGTCAGTCACCACTAAAAGTGGAAATAACTGAAGCCAAAGAAACACTACCTCAAACATCAATGGCCATCTACACCCAACCGTCCATTGATGCACACCCACTACCAGAAGAAGAGGATACTCAACCAGATGAATCCTTTCTATCTCTACAAGAAGGCGGAGACACTGCAACAAAACAAGGAGGCAGAGTCACTGAAACTCAACAAGGAGGTGGAGCCAATGAAACTCAAAAAGGAGGTGGAGCCAACGAAACTCAAAAAGGAGGTGGAGCCAACGAAACTCAACAAGAAGACAGAGCCAATGAACCTCAACTTGAAGGCGGAGCTGATGAAACTCAACTAGGAAGCGGAGCCAATGAAACTCAACAAGGAGGCGGAGCTGATGAAACTCAAAAAGGAGGTGGAGCCAATGAAACTCAACAAGGAGACAGAGCCAATGAACCTCAACAAGGAAGCGGAGCCAATGAACCTCAACTAGGAAGCGGAGCCAATGAAACTCAACAAGGAAGCGGAGCCAATGAAACTCAACAAGGAAGCGGAGCCAATGAAGCTCAACAAGGAAGCGGAGCTGATGAAACTCAACAAGGAAGCGGAGCCAATGAAACCCAACAAGGAGGCGGAGCTGATGAAACTCAACAAGGAGGTGGAGCTAACGAAACTCAAAAAGGAGGTGGAGCCAATGAAACTCAACAAGGAAGCGGAGCCAATGAAACTCAGAAAGGAAGCAGAGTCAATGAAACTCAACAAGGAGGCAGAGCCAATGAATCTCAACAAGGAGACAGAGCCAATGAAACTCAACAAGGAGACAGAGCCAATGAATCTCAACAAGGAGGCGGAGTCAATGAATCTCAGCAAGGAGACAGAGTCAATGAATCTCAACAAGGAGACAGAGTCAATGAATCTCAACAAGGTGACAGAGTCAATGAAACTCAACAAGACGACAGAGTCAATGAAACTCAACAAGACGACAGAGTCAATGAAACTCAACAAGACGACAGAGTCAATGAAACTCAACAAGACGACAGAGTCATTGAAGCTCAACAAGACGACAGAGTCATTGAAGCTCAAATAAACATATCCTCTCAATCACAACAAGAAGGCGTGTCCAATGAGGCCAAAGCAAGCAGAACCAATCAGTCTCAACAAGAAGGCGTGCCCAATGAGGCCAAAGCAAGCAGAACCAATCAGTCTCAACAAAATGGACTCTATCAACCAGTCCCTCCCACAGGCCGTCCTAATGGATCACAATACAATGTAACACAAACCGTAGAAAAATGCACATTGCTACCACACCGTCCTGATGATGTTAACGCCACCCACCAAAAGCAGTCTGGTGCAAGAAATTTTCATCCTCAATCAGAGGGAGCCCGTCAACTAGATGGACTGTACCGCCCGGTCCCTCCTCCAGGCCGTCCTAATCAACCACAGTACAATGCAACAGAGACACCAGTGACTTATCCACCACACGCTCCTGATGTTGTAAACACCACCCACCAACAGCAGTCTGAAGCAGGAGACTTTCACTCTCAATCAGAGGGAGTCCGTCTACAAGATGGACTGTACCGCCCAGTCCCTCCTCCAGGTCGTCCTAATCCTCTAGGCGGTGCCACAGAGACGCCAGAAACTCCAGTGACTTATCTGCCACACCCTCCCGAGGTAAGTAATAGCTGAATACAAATTACTTTGTTAACACTTTACTCCATTGATCAACCTGAATCATTGATACTAATTTGTAAGATTATATATCTCTGGCTTAGAATTAGAAGGTGGTAAGTGCCCCTTACAACCTTATAAGACTAATCTATATTTAAAATCTGCATCATAAGGCACTTCTTATGAGCCTATTTTCATGAAAATCTGAACTTGTCATATTGACCAAATTGAAGTTAAAAAGGCTTGTTTTACCATAAGTAAATATAGTGATTGTCAGACAGTTACTTAATATTATGTTATTTTAAATTCAGAAAATTATAATACATCTTGCTTCGAATCCTATCCAATATTTACCTGCGTCCAATACATGTACCAAGCTGCATGCTATACTTGGACATATACAGTAAATGACATATAAACGAGCAAAATTCGCTGGTTTAGATTGGTGTAAGTACAAAAACGCTATTTTGAGAAAATCAGAAGAAACTGTCAGAAAATTACTAAATTTATTTACCTATATGGAAAAAGAATTTCCACTTCAGCATGTACCGATTGTTATGAAAATAGGCTCATTAGAAGCACCTCGTGATGCAGATTTTACAATGTATTAGTCTTATAAGGTCATAATTACGGTAGCACTTGCGTCGTTATCATATTTTAATATAGAGAAACAGTATCGGTATTTATAAGTGCATTTGAAATCGTAAAAAAACAAAAATAAAATTTCTAGCTATAGTCGATTCAATAAGTAATACTAATGAGGAAACTATCCCATTTGAAAGAATAGCAGTGAATACTAGCTAGTACCCTTAACTCAGGTATACACAGCTAAACCTAGATAAACATAGTTTACCTGTCAAACGATATAATATTTATTATTTGACTTTGAAAGAACTGTATTACTACAAAGTCATGAATATCCTCTCGGGTAAATGTATTTTTAAATGTGAATATTTTTTCTGTTTTATCAGGAGTTGCAGCATACAGGGAGTGTGTCTACTTTAACTGAAAGCAATACTGATATATCACCATACAAGATATCTAATATAGTTAACACATTTCTGTGTTCAAAACAGATTCGAACCATTAGCAGCCTCTGGAAGATGGAAATAGCATACCTTTGCATTTCTATGTTATATTTTTTGACGGTACTGATAATTACCTTATGCAGGTAAAACATTGCAAACTAGATTAAAGAGGTGTTCCCTACAACTTTGATCGTTTAAATCAATTCAGGAATATTATACATTAAATGAGAATCTTTATTGCTTAAACTCCTCAAATTTTCAACAAAAAGCTCCCACTAATTACTGAGAAAAGAATGAAAACGTATTGCCGTAACAAGTCAAATTAGTCACACATTGTTTCCCTTTGACCACATAAATCACTGGAAGCGATTAATTATTTTTGGTGATTTGAATATATTTTTGACATTATGGAGACATATTTGCGCACACTTTCTTCAGACAAATTATGATAATTGATAGTGCTTTGTACATTCAGCTCATTTAAATTGATAGTAGAGAAAAATATGCTAGTTATAGGAAACGCCTCTTTAAGGATAAAAGTGATAAAGTAATTTTAAGATAATATTATAGAAAAAATGTCGAAATGGTATTTTTTACCAAAAAACAACAAAATCTTGTCCCATCGAAATTAAATGATTGTACAGTTTTATTGAAAAAGAACTAGATTTTAAAAGGATAGACCTTTTTAAGTAACTATTTTGGATTGTGCTTTGAACAGGCACTGAGTGATGTGGAGAAAATGGAACAATTAAAATTTCTGAATCTTAGTAATTTATAGTACAAAAGTTTTCAGGTTGGGTTGTATGCTATTGCGCCCCAAAAAATACTTGCATATCATTTTCAGGATTGGGCATGTATGGACATAACTGGGTATAGGTTTGCACAATCTGATTAAAATAATTTCCTCAAACCTGCTACTCTACCCTAGGTTGACGTAAGGAGGATCAAGTACTGTAGTCAGATTGAGGCTTGCCCTGCTATGTGCTCGATATTGTCCAAGACTGATAACCATTTAAAGAGGCATTCCCTATAACTTTGGTCGTGTAAATTGTTTCAGAAATATTATACATGAAATGAGAATCATTATTGCTTAAACCCCTAAAAATTTCTACCACTAATTACCGAGAAAAAACGAAAATATATTTCCGTAATGAGCCTAAATAGTCACGAGTTGTTCCCCTTTGAGCACATCATAATAAATCGCTGGAAGCAATAAATTATTATTGATGATTTGAATATATTTTTGACATTACAGAGACATATTTGTGCACACTTTCTTCTGACAAATTATGATAATTGATAGTGCTTTGTACATTTAGCTCATTTAATGTGATAGTACAGAAAAATATGGCAGTTATAGGGAATGCCTCTTTAAAATGTGTATTAACAGTTATTATAATATTCTATTTGTAGATTAGCATCTATGGATGATACTAGTTCACTTGTTACCATGGAAGTTGTTTTATTAATGAACTCATGTAAGTTCATATTTAGTATTGCAGCTTATTACCAGTTTATATGTTTTATACAGAAAAAATAAAAATATGTTATGAATATGAAATTGAGAGCATACTATTAACATGTATCATTATACTTGGTATTATAATTAAGCAATATTTTATCCCAGGGGGAAGCCGTTGGCATTACCAGGAAATTGGATCATATTTCTTTTTATGGGACTGGTCTATTTCCATGCTGTAGGAGATGCTGGTTGTATCAAATGTCCCGCCATTTTTAAATGGTTACCTTTTAACTACACTTTTAACTATGCCTGGATCTAAAACATGGCCAATAATGACCACGAGTATTATGAAAATAACATTCAAACATGACGGTTCATTTTGTTTTTAATGTTTTCAGTACAATAATACTAGTCCTGTTAATTCAAAAAGTAATACTAATGAGGGAACTATCACGTTTGAAAGAATAATGGGGACATATTATAGTTAGCTCGGTTACACCCTGTTAAACCTAGTTTACCTGTCAGACAGGCTCATGTTTATAACCGTTCTCATTTAACTTTGAACAGACTATGTTAGTAATATGTTTTTTCCTTGCAGTGTTTTGTATATACTTCCTGGTGTGTGGCATCTTCTTTGAGGGTCCGTACGATATCATCTGCTTAGTAGGTTCAACATGTTGCTTAAGTTCTTACATAGCTGTCAACTACTTTTTCGGTACGAAAGGTCCATTTAAACAGGTAAGGTAGATAATTCAGTTGATTCAAAATTGATTTTCTCACACGAGCGTCCGTCTTTTAACTATAGAATTATTCAACTTCGCACAAATGATCCAAATGGATATACAGTCTATTTTCAAGATTTTAGGCCATCAGGGCACATGAAATGTTTATTTTCACGATTTTAGGCCACCATGGCCCATGAAATGTTATTTTTTACGATTTTATGTCTTAATGCCCATGAAATGCTTATTTTCTTGATTTTAGGCCATCATGGCAACAGGAAATGTTTTTTTTCACAATTTTATGCCGAAATGTTTATTTTCACGATTTTAGGCCGAAATGTTTATTTTCAAGATTTTTGTCTTAATGGCCCATAAAACGTTTATTTTCACGATTTTAGGCCATCATGGCCCATGTAGTGAATCACATATAATATTCGTATAGTCCAGTTAGGATAAAATGACAGTGACGTCATCGTTGATGTGTACCAAAAAGATTAAAACCATCGCTTAAATAGGTAGAGTTTAGTTTGGAATAGAACTATAAGTATAATCCTTCATACTTGTTTTTACACTGTTCTAGTGGATTGTTGCACTGCGTCACTGGATTTTTATCCTAACTGGACTGTACAAGCAATAATTACAAACAATCACAAACCTGATTGAGTAATTATTAAGTGATATTATAACAGTAGAGCCTCTAAAGAGCAGCCATTTGTAGAGCAACAATCTCTTCATAACAACAGCTTCAAAATTTCCTTCAGTTGTTATTTACCTCTGTATTATATAGAGCAAAACCTCTGTATAACAGTCAATATTTACCCCTGTATTATGTAGAGCAAAACCTCTGTATAACAGTCAATATTTACTTCTGTGTATATACAGCAAAACCTCTGTATAACAGTCAATATTTACTTCTGTGTATATACAGCAAAACCTCTGTACAACAGTCAATACTTACTTCTGTGTATATAGAGCAAAACCTCTGTATAACAGTCAATATTTACTTCTGTGTATATACAGCAAAACCTCTGTATAACAGTCAATATTTACTTCTGTGTATATACAGCAAAACCTCTGTATAACAGTCAATATTTACTTCTGTGTATATAGAGCAAAACCTCTGTACAACAGTCAATATTTACTTCTGTGTATATACAGCAAAACCTCTGTATAACAGTCAATATTTACTTCTGTGTATATAGAGCAAAACCTCTGTATAACAGTCAATATTTACTTCTGTGTATATACAGCAAAACCTCTGTATAACAGTCAATATTTACTTCTGTGTATATAGAGCAAAACCTCTGTAAAACAGTCAATACTTACTTCTGTGTATATACAGCAAAACCTCTGTATAACAGTCAATATTTACTTCTGTGTATATACAGCAAAACCTCTGTATAACAGTCAATATTTACTTCTGTGTATATACAGCAAAACCTCTGTATAACAGTCAATATTTACTTCTGTATATATAGAGCAAAACCTCTGTATAACAGTCAATATTTACTTCTGTGTATATAGAGCAAAACCTCTGTATAACAGTCAATATTTACTTCTGTGTATATAGAGCAAAACCTCTGTATAACAGTCAATATTTACTTCTGTATATATAGAGCAAAACCTCTGTATAACAGTCAATATTTACTTCTGTGTATATAGAGCAAAACCTCTGTACAACAGTCAATATTTACTTCTGTATATATAGAGCAAAACCTCTGTATAACAGTCAATATTTACTTCTGTGTATATAGAGCAAAACCTCTGTATAACAGTCAATATTTGAAGTTTGATATCTACAGATGGTGTACAGTATAATTAAAGTGTACTATTATATAGAGGATCTATCACGAGTTGTCAATTGATATAAATTTATATTAAAATAGTGTTGGAAATTTTATTAAGCGAGCCTTTGGCGAGCTTAATAATATTTCCTGAACGAGTTTAATATAAATATATCAATTAACGAGTGATAGATTCTTTATATCATATGACACTTAAACGCAAATAAGCATTGATTTATTGAAAAAAATCAATATCTTATACTACACGTGGTACGTAAAACTTTATATGTACTGGCTATACTAACCTGGATACAAGGAATGTCATGTGATAAAATATATTATCATATAATGATGACAACCGATTTATTTTATTTAAGGTTCGGCTAGTTGTAAGTTGTGCGCTGACTCCCTGTGTGGCTGTCATTGGTAGTTGCTTTATACAGAACTATCGTGAGGCAAACAATTTGGTTATCCGAACAGTCGGTGCAGGAACAGAACTACAATACAGTTGTGGAATCATGTTTTTATTCTTTGGTTCTCTGAAATTGGACCTGCAAACTTCTGTAAGTTTATGCACATGTATCTTTTAATCTTTTAAAAGAAAACCTTTACTCGAAGAATGATTTAAAGTTAACTGTATTTATAATAATGTGTTGAGAGGCTTATTGATTTGTAATGGATGCCTGGATTAATGTCACAACGTTTGTCTTTGCTTTTTTGAATTGCCTTAATCGTGGGTGGCACGGTGGTCCAGTGGTAAGACACTTGACTCCTGATCGAGAGGTCCCGGGTTCGATTCTCAGCCGGGACACTTGTCATTTCAGAAACGCTATTTAGTGTTTCCCTCCCAACTAGAGCTGATCCTGGTTGGTAACCCAGGGGTAGTCTCGCGTGTATCGATGCTTTACACCGGGCACGTTAAAGAACCAAGGAATCCATTCAGAACAAGCTAGGGTATCGCACCCGAATTCCTTGTATCTCACATCTGTCTCTAACACTTAATAGCGATAACGCCCCAGAGTGGGCCCTGAAAATTACATGGAAGAAGAATCATTAACATTGGTTAGATTTCAAAGAAATACAGTTTATCTGGAATTCCAGATTTATCAATTCCTGAAAAAGCATTTAATGAATTCTCATGAAATAGCAAAGTTATGGTAAATTTATGTTTCTGTGAAGGATTTCCTTTAAACAAAATGAGTTAACTATGGGAATAATGCCATTGAAGGCCTCATGTCTGGCAAAAATGTTGGGCCGCAAACAATTTTCCTGAGTCTTTATTCGGCTCTGTTGATTCCCCTGTGTATGATACAATCTTCCAATATTTCATATGTATTTCAGATGTCTCTAGCAATATTGAATCTATCATCACCAAACTTGGAACAAAAATTATTATTTCCCCTGATGTTGGTATTCAGTATGGGTTCATGTCTGTGTGGATATTTCATGGTATGTAGAAATCCCCCCCCCCTCACTTACATCTATTTCATACCTGTCAAGTACTCCTATTAAAGTGGAGTTACTCCTGGTTTTGTTGTTATTTTCTGGTTTTCCAATGTCACCTAACTTTAAACAAAGGTACATTTGATTCATTTTATGATCTTCTGTCCCGTATTTAAAACCACTGGAATTGATACCTTCATTGTTTATGCATCTGAAATTCTGAATCCCTTTTAAATCACATTTAAGTGCATCTTGTGACATGTTTTGCTTCATCACTCCTATTTTGGATTTAACTAGCTTGGCAGAAATGATGTATTTATAAGTGGGGGGGGCATATAGCTTTAGCTGTATGTCTGTATGTAATTCAAATCTTATGTGTTGAACTCCTCACAAATCGTTGGGCGGAATTTCTTCAAACTTTCACAGATTTACAAGTTGAACCTTGTGTAGTAGACTGAAAAGGATGGAAATTTTTGCTGCAGCAATTTTTACCAGAGTTATGGCCCTTTGTTACTTTTACTATATACCCCAATGAGGACATCCGTGTCACAATGGACATATTTCTAGTTTTTGATACCATTCTATTTTACTTAGAATTCAGTTGAGTGGTCATTTGAAATTACCTCCCTTTAGAATACTTAGTAAGGAAGGTGATTTTTGTCTGTCTCTCGAGAAACTTGCTATGGCGCTACCTAACTTGTGTGTGTGGGGGGGGGTGTTAGGGGTGCATTAGATGACCAGTATATTGACGTCGCGTCACAAGTTGGAGCTATTTCACTTTTTCGGCGTTTTTATTTCTTGTTAAGTGATTATGTTGTTCATCCGTCACGTAACTATACAATGGTATACATCGTTTTAAAGAGAAACAATTTTTTTTATACAAATGTGTAATTTTCCCTTGAAAATGATAAATGATTAAGACGTCAGTTTGTTTAAAAGACTAAAAAACTACAAAATACACGTTGTAGAGATGTAACACTTTTTGTCGAGCACTTGCAGTAAAACCTAATTTTCACCAATACTTTAACGCCAAAAGACGTTAAAAGTTTGCATGACAAGAATTGAAACCATGTGCTTCTGATATAATTTCCGTAGATTTGCTTAACGGAATCGGAAGTTGTAAAATAAACATGGTTTGAAGAAAAATATTGATGTAGAGATTTCGAAAAAAAGGAGCGTTTCGGCTACAAATAAGAATTTAAAATGTGAATTACACCTATCTTTTTCAACGCACGTATTAAATATTTGAATACACAAATATTGTTTTTTCCTAGATAAAAATGTGTGAAAACTCAAGTGATAAAATGACATAAACAATGTTTTTTCCTTGTTTTTCTATGTCCACAGAAATGTCCCATTTGCGTAAAAAATATGTTCTATATTTAAACCGTAATTGTCGTTTCTTCTTTATGTTTTATGCTTTGTGTATTGCAAGCAAACGACTGAAGAAATAAAATATTGTTTTTCTTCTGAATCTATACATGTGTTTTAGTGTTAATTGCTCCAAGCATGATAAAATGGTGCGTAATAATCCATGTCCACAGAAATGTCCCAAGGCACGTTTTAGGCGACGCTGATGTTGATATCTACATAAAACGCTTCGTGTATTTCTACAAGAACAACATCTGTTTGCATGGCATTGATTAGTTATATGCGAAACCATTTTCTAAAACATCCCCCATCGATATGCTGAATGAAGGGTTTTTAATGGAATATATTATATTTACAACTATATTTTTTACTGGATATATACATGTATATATAGAGAGATTCGTTAGAAATAATTTGAGTGTTAAACGAAGTTATATGCGGATCTACTGTACATAATATTAGATTACTCGTTTACTTTTGTAAGATATATTCTACTATGTTTATAATTTAAGAATGATTTGATTTTTTTCCTCAGTGGTTACTCGAAATACATGCATGTATGCAAATTATAGCACAACAGTAAAGACGTTGTGGTATTTACATGTAAATGAACCATTTTTGTCGCTAAATTATCGTTACATTGTTGTAAGTTGTTATTTATGTTGTCATAGTTAATTTCTGCCATTCTTGGGGTGTGTCCCAATGCTCATTAGAACACAAATAGTGTGCTAACCTTGATGTTATTGTGCGTCCGGGATTTAATTATAATGACAATTATACGGTGAATTAACGCCAACCACATTTATCTAAAATAACGGCGTTTTGACGTTACGCAAACTAGCTCCAACTTGTGACGCGACGTCATTGTGTTTGAAAGTACTGCTCACATGTGTACAATAATAATTGCATAGTTTTATAATTACTCGATGTTTTTTAAATCTTACAGGCTCGTTATGAAAAGAAGTATTTGTTGATGGTTTATGTTATACTGTGGCTTATCATGCCAGGATGTGCAATCTACATGATGATTGCGGTAAGGTTATGCACCAGTAAATATTAATTATGCTCACATGTGGGGGAGGGAGGCAGAGATGCAGTGGGAATTTGACAACATTATCAAATCCGAGTCACAGTAAATAGAGTTTGGTCCTGTTCCAAAGGAATTATGACTTGATTCGGTTGATTTAGACAGTAAGCATTATCAAAAATGTCTAATTCCTCCTAAGGGCGCCCATCGCCCCCTGGGCAGGCAAAATATTGTCTGGTGCATTAGATATACATACAGAACGGATCTGCAGCTCAGTGGTTAGCCGAATTCCTGCCGTCTAATTGAGTGACCTGGGCTCAAATACAAGTGGAGGCACCACTAAATTATAGGCCTGCCACATTTCAGTAGAAAGCTGACTGGCAAATAATAGCTGTGCTCGGCATGACATTTAGTTATATAGATACAGAACTGAAATTAGTTATCAAGAGTTGAGGGCATAACCCGAGATTAAATTGATATTTAAGTGGTAGTTCAGATATTGGAACCCGTTTGTGGTACAAACCTACATACTGTAAAATCATTTAATTTCGATGGGACAAAATTTCGTGGTTATGGTAAAAAAGACTATTTCAATGAGATGTTAATTGGAGAATTTTACATTTCAGGTAATAAACACAAGGGTCAAAATTATTGTTCAATGAGATTTGCTTTCGTGGTTGAATATTAATGATTTTACCGAACACTATTGAGACTGACTGACATTTGCAAAGCATTTGTTATATCCCCTCTTCAAAGATAGGGGGCATACTTATAGGGATTGTTTATTGCAGTATGTTGAAGGGGTCTCATCAGAACCCGAGGTTGAAGGGGCCACATTAGGTGCTGACGTCTCAAACTTGAAATACCGTCTGTGTGTACTGGCTTGGTGTATAGGAAGTGTATGCATCGTGCTGAGAATTTGCAGTTTGATAAGCAGTGTCTTAGTATGCCGTAACTTTGGTAAAGGATTGAAAGAAAAAGGTATGCTTATTAACAAATTATTCAGGAAGGATCATATCCCAAATTCCACAAAAAAACCACTTTATAATTAACTGAGACTGTTATTTCAAAACATCCTGTGTGAATTAAATAAGTCCTAGATGTGTATTGTTTCATCTCTGTATCAATGCCCAAGGTCACTGTGACAAACTTGACAAACACAGAAAACTTTAAGGGGTCATGGTGGGTACAATTTTGACTTAATTGTTATAATACCGGGCTAAGTGACATTAAATATTGTATATAGAGTGTATAGAGCTATATCGGACAATATTTTTTTATAAAGTTTCAAAAACTGAAAAACAATTATGCTTTTATATCCATTAGATCATTTTTATTTTCAGTTTTAACAGAAACTCTCTCTGTGAATTATTGGACATGTGAACTGTCCATTTTCATACGAAAGTGTTCTAGAACACCCTTTGAAATTATAAGAATCGTCTATTTTTAGACACGGAACTCATCTAAAGTTTTAATTTTCCATTAAGTTAGTCTAGTATCATACTTAAAAAGATGCAAGTAATTATTTTGACATTAAATGACTGTTAGAATATAGCTCTATACACTTAAGTCAAGTATTAGAAAAAATTAAAATTCTCACGGTTTTAATTTATAAATGAAACCTCATCACAATTCAGATTTCTAAGTTCATTGTATGAAATGTAGTAGAATTGTAAAATAATGTGTCTGATTTGGAAATATGATACATACATACATATTTCTTATATTTTCAGTGTTTGGGTTAGAGGAACAATCAACAGCAGTTACAAACAGGCCAGAACATGACCAGACTATGGAAACTGTACTTTAGACCTAATAGACCTAATACATTATTGTTAGACCTGATACTTTATTGTTCTAGAACATTTCAGAAATTGTATTCAAAATTTTCATGTCAACTAAAAAATACTAAAATCCAATAAAAATATATTCTATGAAACTGAAGGGTTTGAGCAGGGACATGTCAGTCTCCCATAAAGGGTCTCATAATGCACCAGTCAATGTTATGCCCACCTGGGGGTCCCATTTCAATAGTGATGGCACTATAATAAACAACTTTACCGTACCATACATTGCATGTACACTTCTTTACTCTTTTCCATTAATAAATAAAAAAAAAAAAATAACTTAACGAAATTTTTATATATCATTTTTATTGCATAAAATACAAATTTATATACCAGTAGGTCTACAGAGCAATCAAACATTGGGAGTTATTATTTTTTGAGATTAAATGTATTAACCTTGAGTAATCTCCCCTTACCTTAATTAAAAATCAGAGCCCAGAATTACAACCTGAATAATTACACTCGAGCCTAGGCCACACTGGCCTCAGAGACCAATGATTTTATAAATTAGCTTCTTGAGGCATCGGGAACAGGGATTTCAAAAAAATTCTTATGACTTCCTCGAAGCTTCCCTAGACCATAAGGACCCTTTTCCCTGGTGCCTTCTGATCGGGAGGCAGAAATGCTCAGTGGGACCTTAGGGCATAAAGCTAAACTTGAAAATAGAACAATATTTGAAACACACATTTTGGTGTAGGGATATGTGCGAACGGCACCGGGAACTGACTTGAATCTTATTTCACACATTTATTTTCCAAGTTGGGTAGCATACCTCAAGATTGGTAGGATACCTGTCTGGATGTTTGCCACCAGTTGTAAGTGAGGAGGGCACGAAAAATATCAAGTGTTTCAGTATCCAAGCCCCAATCTCCCGAAGCATCTCAAGTAGAAATCTCATCTCAACTTGAGATTTTGCCCAAATCAGAGTCTGAATTCAAATAAATAAGTTTGAAGTTTGAATTTCTTAAAATTTACTGTATTAAATTATGAATAATGTTTGCTGCTTTTGATGATACATAGAGGATATTTGTATTTTACCGTGTACGATAGGCTGATAATTCACCGAGTGAGCAGCTGATGTAAAATATAAATCAGCTGCTCACGAGGTGAATTATCAAAGGATCATACACAGTAAAATAGTAATATTCTATTTATTTCATGCTTCAAATAGCTTAAATGATGATAATAATCCACTATATACCTGGAATGTTTTGCGTGACGTCGTTTTCCCGCCATGCAGGCGTCGAGTTGCAATCAAATAGTTCTTCTGCAATGGCTTCAATTTCGTCCATTTGTTTTACATTTATGTACATATAATGTTCTGTTATTTGTTAAAGATTAAGAGAGCAAGTGAAAATGCTTATTATTTTATTTTTGGCGGCAGGGAAATATGGTTTTTAAAAAAATAGTCTGTTTGCGTGAAATTATGAACTGTGAAATTATCGGGGAATAATCCACCGTTATTCCGCCGTAAACCACCAATAAGCAAGAAATAAATTTGAATCCATCCTACCATGGAAATTATCAAAAATTTGAAACATGAAAATATTTTAGATGACTTTTAGCTCAATCACATTGTGATGTTCTGGGAGATCAGACACCATAAAGCAAAACAAGGGCCTTATTCACCAATGTCGTAAGTCTTAAATATAGACTTAGACTTTACACTGTCAAATGTTCTCTTCGCTACCATTTTGTTATAAATGTACCGATTTTGGTATAAATTGGTATACATGTTCAGTGGATAACAATAAATAGTCCGATAAAATTTGATTTGTTTAAATCTAATTACAAAGAAATGGCAGAGATTATGAATAATGGAAATTTTAAGTCTAAGTCTGAATTTTAGACTTACAACGTTGGTGAATAAGGCCCCTGACAACATCCAATAAGGCAAAACATTAACAATAAAAGCAAAGTCATTGTGCAATATCGGTATATACATAATTATACATGATTGGGAAGACAAGAAAACATGTTCCCCAAAAAACGGGAAAAGGACTAATAAAAATAATTGTGCACAAAAACAATTTTGGAGTAAAAACAGCCATGAATACATAAAAAACACCAGGTGAAACACATATTGCTGGCTTAGAATCAAGGTTTTTGAGAAAACAAAAAAAAAACTATTTACTTGAGGAAAAACCAGTTTTTCGGACTTCAGTTTGGTCAACATGACAAGTTCCGATTTCCATGCAAATATGCTCATAAGAAGCGCCCTGTAATGCAGATTACAAACATGTATCAGTCTTATAAGGTCGTTTAGTAGTACTTACGACCTTATCCTAAGCCAGAGATATAAATACGACCATATATACCGATACAAACAGTCAAAGTATATGTTAAAATTCCGCTTAAGAATTTTAAATCACCAAATTTGGTCCACAATTTGCATTTTGCCATAAAATAACATAAATCTGGATACAGATGATAACATTCAGTCAACAAGTGTTGTTAAATATATCAATTATTGTAAAATCATTAATTTTTGTGGGGGATTAAATTTCGTGGATTTCGTGGTTCGCCTTTAACCATGAAATTAAATCCCATCAACCAATAATTTTGACCCTTGTATTTAGTACTTGAAATGCAAAATCCACGAATGAACGTTCCATCGAAATGGTATTTTTTACCAAAACCACAAAATTTCATCCCATCGAAATTAAATGATTTTACAGTATTTGCAGAAACATTATCCCCAATAAATCACCGACAACAATCCACTATTGATACCATCCATAGAAGCATTTCACTGAACCTTGCAAGGATCTATCATCAGTCGTCTTCCTTCTGAAATAAACAATTAAAATAAAAGTTGAAACAGAGATTCTACATTTCCGGTTTAATCCTGATTATGAAGAGTTATCTTTACCGCACACATTAAAAGTAATTTGATGAAAAAATTCAAAGAATTGACAAAGTTATGGTCATTTAAAGGTACATACTTATCTGAATGATAACAATAAAACCATGTTTGAACCTGGGACCTCTCGATCCTGAAGCACGTTCCCTACCTCGTGACCACCCCTCACCATGAAGAAAAAAAAACGTTAAAATATTCACAATTTACCTAAATCATATCTGTCAGCAATTTGTTGATCACATCGTGGACATTGTCTGACACGGAATGCACACCTCTTACAACAGACTCGATGACGACACGGAGTGAATATAGTATCCGCGATCTTCTCTCCGCATCCCATACATGGTGTAAACATATCACCGAGTAGACCCGCTAACAATCCAGCCGCTGTCTGAGGTCTCGCTGATGCCCCGCCCCCTGATCCGCTACCACTGAAAGTTATAAGTACATTTATACAGTGGAACCACAGGTTGCAGTATCATTCATAGACTTAAAATATAGACTCAGAAAATATTTTTTTTCACTATTTACTATATAATCTACTAATAGATTATATAGTAAATAGTGAAGAAAGAAATTTACATTTTTTAAGTCTATGACTGATACTGCCAGGTCGATATTGTGAGAAAAGAAGAAAAAACTGATAAAAAAATTAACTACTTACTACAGTAACTTCATAAGAAGCACCTTGTGATGCTAAATTTTTATATGTAACATGACTTATAAGGTCGTAAGTAGTAGTTAATTATGACCTTCTCATTCTAAGCCAGCGATATACTACATTTGTATCTCACATAATTCTGTGGGGTATAACAATGAGTTTTAAGACTTAAGTACTATGATATCACATACTATTTTTCAGCAAATGCTCTCATGGCGTTCCTCATGTCAGCATCATTGCAGCATTCTAACGGCGTCTTTCCACGATTGTTTCTGACGGTCACATGTGCTCCGTTCTGTATCAAAATACACGCCAAGTTCTTCCTTTCCTTCATCTCATCTGACCGTGAAATACGAACACCCAGTAACAATCCAACAAGCTGAAAAAAGTGAGTGAGTGAGTGAGTGAGTGAGTGAGTTAGTGAGTTAGTGAGTGAGTGAAGTCTTTATTTTATGAGGCTAACATATTTAAAATAATGCAATCTTCCATTTGGGCCTCAACAACTGAAGTTGTGTCACACGCAACAACAATCTATGAAAATAAAATGGATGTAATTTGATCAAATGTTATTTTCACTTCAATTCTAATGAAGAGCATGTGCAAGGATCTACCCCTTGAAATATTTAAGCATTAACTTATGTAAGTCAAAAACTAAAGAACCTGCACTTCAACTATAACTCTAACGCAGTATTGGGACATTTGCCACCTATAGTAAACAGGTAAATCAGGTATAACAACATATGGATATTGGAAAAGGGATTATCTTTTCAATGTGTACCTAATTTTTATCTACTTGGTGAATAAAATTGAGCAGGTAAAATAAACTTCTGTTCTCCCTGAATCGATGTAATGGTCAGTGATTTCTGTTTATATTGACATTACAGAATATCGCGTTAAGAGTTATAGGAAGGAAAATCAAAACATGGGCATCAGAATATACCTGATCTTCGTCACGTTGACTACGTCTTCCCATAACACAGTTATGTAATGGTGTATCGCCATCTTCATCTTGTACGTTCACGTCAGCAGCTGTGATTGAAGAAAAAAAAAAAAGAAATAATAACTATAAGGATTTTTTATACAAAAACATGTTTTGATCCAACAAAGGGCCATTATATAATTATAATGGCCATAATAACCCAACAAAACCATTCTCGAAATATGCACGGCTAGACTTGGAATATAACCTGGAATATAACCTAAGTAGCCTGGAAAAACTATTTATATCATTAAAGGGCCATTACTCCGGCAAAAACCATCCCACTAAAATATACACAAATAAGCTTCTTCACTAACAGGTCATGAGTCAACTCAACTCAGCTCAACTCAAAAGATAATATTGAATTAAAAATGGGTGCTATAGAAGCAGATAAATATGTTGTTATATATGTTGTTATAGTTGCCATAGCAACAAGAGTTTATAGTGATGATAGAACACTTACATGCGTCAATGAGTAACTTTGAAGTATTCACATGTCCTTGATGACTGGATAAATGGAGCGGTGTGTACTTCTTGACATTCAGACAATCTACTGTAGCATGTGCCTGCAAAATTACACAATAATCACAGTCTATGACACAAAATTAATGGTCCATTGGAGTTTAGTTGGAATAGAGAAAATATTTATGCAAGAATAGTCTGTGTTTAACTTTCGTTTTAAAAAATATGTTGCAGTCCTTAGTCATAATATAACTTCAGCGTGAGTGTGGGAGAATTTATCTACATACTTTTCTGACAGCTCAAATAGGATCTCTTATTCCTTTGATTCTAAATTAATCAATTGTCCATAAGAATTACATTTAATTGAGCATTAGCAACCTTGGAAACTGCTTTGTGGGAATTTGATGAATTTTTGTTTATTAGGTTCAGAAGTGAAGAAGTAAAAAGAGCAAAGTCCTTTTCAAAATCATTATGTCATCGCATGAACAAATTCCAAATGCACACAATATAGACAGCCCGCTGCTTAATAATTATTAACAGAGCAACCTCTGTAGAGCAACATGTCTTTTTTGGAGCTGCAAATATTGGATGTTGTTTAGTAGTGGTTGCTATACAGAGGTTACATTTATAGTAGTAAATATGAGCTGAATGTAGCAGCTGCTGTGCACGCCGCTCTGGAGAGGTTACACAGTAATTATAACAATTTTGTTTATAAGAAGCTTTGAATTCATGACTGATTTTGCACAAACAGCAATGACTGCGAATAAAACCTTGTTGGTAAACATAAAAGGAGAGGTAATTGTACACAACAAAGTGACAGAAATATGCTTAATATGCTGATAAAATTTAATCTCAAAACTTAAGATAAACACCTAACATTGGTCCACAAAAAAAGTATGATTACCTTTAGTATAACTTTTATTACGCCAACATTGTCATTCATGGCAGCAATATGGAGTGCTGTATATCTATCACTAGGTCGGCTCATGTTTTTGAGCTCCGGGGATCGTGCAAGAATCTTTGTCACCGTTCTGTAAAACCGAATAAAATGTTAAGATAATAAAGATAATAAATCAGACTGGGAACGAATAAACAACAGATCATGATCACAAAAATAGCACACATATTGCAAATACAAGAACAAAAATCAAAATCACCTGTTGCACATTGGTCTAAGTATCAGAACAGCCAACATTCTGACCATATTTCATGAAGATTGGATCAAAACAGTGACCCCTGGAGTGAACACAATGTTTTTCTAACATTTGACCTAGTGACCTAGTTTTTGACCCCACATGACCCAGTTTCACACTTGGCCTAGATTTTATAAAGAACAACATTCAGACTAAGTTTCATGATGATTGGGTCAAAACAACGACCTCTGGAGTGAACACAAGATTTTTTTAAGATTTGACCTAGTGACCTAGTTTTTGACCCCACATGACCCAGTTTCAAACTTGGTCTAGATTCCATAGAGAACAACATGCTGACCAAGTTTCGTGAAGATACGATCAAAATTGTGACCTCTGGCGTGAACACTAGGTTTTTCTAAGATTTGACCTAGTGACCTAGTTTTTGACCCCACATGACCAAGTTTCAAACTTAGCCTAGATTTCATGGAGAACAACATTCTGACCAAGTTTCATGAAGATTTGAACAAATTGGTGACATCTAAAGTGTACACAAGATTTTCTAAGATTTGAGGACCCCACATGTTTTTGTTTTGTCTGAGTTTTAGACTTACAACGTTGGTGAATAAGGCCCTGTACTTACAGCTCGTCATCCTTCATTGCCGCAAGATGTAGCGGGCTCAATCCCCTCTTGTTACACAGTTTTAAGTTTGTACGTTGATCAGCGATCAGAAAGGATGAGACCGAATCATTCTTCGTCGTGATGGCATCATGTAGGGGCGTGTCCTGCTGGTTATCCTAAAATAATAATTTCAATTTTTACCTATTGCCAATAGAAATTATTATTGAGTTTTCATTTTTAATAACATACTGTATCATTTAGAAAAAAAGAAAAAAAAGAAAATGATTTTTTTTGTAATTGTTTTTTAACAGGGAGCTTTAGCGAGCTGGTCAGTGTAAGCATTAAAAATATACTGAAGAAGATTGCCAGCTAATAATAGATCCAATTGCGCATTCCGCGGGATGACTTCGGACTTTATCGCCTAATATTTAGCCGAGACAGTGTTTATAATGTTGCATGATTACTTACCACTTTATTGCAGGAAGCTTGGTAAATATATCGAGACAGCGATTGCATTATGTTATGTTAGCTAGGTTATCATCCGGTCAGTGATAAACGCTCAACGTTTAAATACTGCGAGTAGTATATAGACAGTAGAGGTAATAATGTACTAACTAGATGCTGGAACATACATATGGCGTTCGGGTGGCATATGCCCTCATATGCTTTGTAACTGGAAAAATATTTTTCTGACGACAGGAACAATCCCTGTTCTTCCAGTGCCATCGGCGCTTTGATTATCAATAATACAGTGATTTAAAAGGGGAGACAATCAAATTATGAAGATTGATTTAACAGGACACCTTACCCAGGGTAGATCATTCTTGATAAGAAATTCAATTAATTTATGTACAGGCTGAATGATTTTTTTAGATAACCTGAATCAGAAATATATCGATATTTTGAGATCTAACCAGTTTATTTGGGTCAGCCCCTTTTCTCAGAAGCTCCCTCAGTGTAGAGACACATCCGCTCCTTGCAGCAAAGTGGAGGGCTGTATACAGCTTCCCATTGGCCATGTTAACATTACATCCTGCCTCTATCAACATCATAGCCACTTCTTCTCTTTTTCTGGAATAAATGTATGGCAGATAGACTAAGCCCACCCTTAAAAATGTTTATTTGCAGTCGCTGAATGACCCAAAGAAAATGTCCCAAGTCAAAAGGTTTTTTTATAAAAAATTTGAATTTCAACTTGTGTTACTATGGTTTTATTTAAATTTCTGTTTTATTCAAGTAGATATGCATTATTATTAATTGGTCAGAATTTTTTGCAAACACGGTAAATATACAATAAATATACAGGTTATATATGTTTTCTAAAAAAAAAATAACATAGCTTTTCTACCGACCCAATTCCTACAACCCTGTTACCACGACTGCAAAAAAGCATTTTTTAAGGTGGACTAAGACTAAAACCGTCAGACAAAACAATAAGATTCTAGTCGATAGGCTTCTAGTTCATAGAGGCCTTACATTATGGCATAGGTAAAGCAGGAAGCCAGGGCACTGTTTTATCAAAGCAATTACGCTAGCGTAAACCTAAGATTTCCTAAAATATTGCGTACGTCGATAATATTTGCGTAAATGTGTTTTACAAAGTCATTTTAGTTCACATTCTGTCGTAAGTTTTAGCTTATTTATACGCCAAGGCTGGGCAACCCTAAATGGCAAATATGAATGTAAGTGAGTTTTTAACATGCACTGCTGCTTTTAGACCGTCGTATGTTATTGTAGACCGTCATTTGTTGTTTTAGACCGTCACTTGTTGGTTTAGGCCGTGACTAATCATCAAATCTTGACGTATATTAATTCATTCTGGTACTTGTTATATTTGTTGTATTGGTTATATTGTGTCCTGTGTTACGTTCAATCTTCAATATTTTTGCTTAAATGTATGCAAGTACTTGCGATCTTTTAGTAAAACAAACACTTACGAGTTTGCGTAAGGTAGATATCTAGCCGTAAATTTACACGACATTTACGCATTGTTAGTACAACAGTGCCCAGGAGTATAATTTTATTATATTGAATGTCAAACATAAAACAACATCTGAACTCTTAAGCTGAGCAGTTGAATGTCTGGAAGTTGACTTAAAAATTTGTACTACAAGTTTTAAAATCACTTACTTCATCAATGCAGCCATCAGTGCAGTATTCCCATCTTCATCAGTTATATCAACACTTGCTCGAGCTGCCAGTAAAACTTTCACAACCATCTTGTGTCCTTCATGACTCGAGATGATCAATGCTGTCAAATTCTTATGTTTTTGGTCAACCTGTGAAGTAGACACACAACATATGCTAGTAACACAATCTCACTAAAAGGATCAACTCAATAAGATACTGTAAAATCATTAATTTTCGTGGGGGATTTAATTTTGTGGATTTCGTGGTTCACCTCAACCACGAGCTTTAATCCCAACAAACATTGATTTTGACCCTTGATTTATTACCTGAAATGCAAATCCACGAATTCAAGTCCCAACGAAATTGTAAAGTCTTTATTTTACGAGGCTAACATATTTACAATAATGCAATCTTCCATATGGGCCTCAACATTTATACATTAAATATAAAGAGTACATTACATGGCAAATAAATATACAAATATAATCAACAAAGTAATAGTTACAAAGGTAAGATATATTAACAGAATGAGTCGTGTTTTATGTGAATGTTTGTTTATGGGTATTGCCATTTAATGTATGCATTTTGGAATTTATTTCTTGTGTCTGATTTTCGTACTGCTTTTGGTATTTCATTCCATATTTTTGGTCCTGAGTAGGCAAGTGATTTTCTGGAGTCTTTTTTACCTTTAACGAAATTAAATGATTTTACAGTATATCATCTCCATATTTAAATTTCATAGGTGAAAGGTAGAC
This sequence comes from Spisula subtruncata, assembly GCA_963678985.1. Lineage (NCBI taxonomy): Eukaryota > Metazoa > Mollusca > Bivalvia > Venerida > Mactridae > Spisula > Spisula subtruncata. The sequence continues at coordinate 1,752,780 of OY787669.1, forward strand.
ATTCTGAGAACTGCCTTAATGGAATTATAAACTATAGATATATGACAGTCTTCACGAAAAACTTTTCATAGTACTAGCCAGTCGGGCTACCAACATGGCAGAACTTACTAGCCCGAGAAGATATTTACTAGTCAGACCATTTAATTATTAAAATTATTTTAAATTTTCACTAGACTTTTGGACTAGTCACCTAGAGATAATTACTAGCCCGACCGAGTTTTTACTAGCCTCGGGCTTCGGGCTAGTGGCCAAATTCGAACACTGATATGAGGGTTTCATCTGTAGATATCAGCACATAAAATTAGAACAAACTGATTACCTACCATAAATAACCATACCTGCCAAGTACTCTTATTAAAGTGGAGTTACTCCTATTTTCATCGTTCATTTCTGGTTTTCCAAGTTCACTTAATTTTGAACAAAGGTACATTTGATTCATTTTATGATCTTCTGTCCCATATTTATAACCACTTGAATTAATATATTCCTTGTTTATGCATCTTAAACCCTTTTAAATCACATTTAAGTGCATTTTGTGACATGTTTTGCTTCATCACTCCTATTTTTGACTTAATTAGATTGGCAGGTATGCTATTAATTACTTCATACATATGATGACTTGAGTTATGTTTTCAGTCTTTAGAAAATAACCACAATGTTTTACAAATGTTCCTCATCTTATTTTAGATTTTAAATGCCTTGGATGACAACTACTGTAAAATCATTAATATTCGTGGGGGATTAAATTTTGTGGATTTCGTGATCCACCTCAACCACAAACTTTGATCCCAACAAACATTATTTTTAACCCTTGTGTTATTACCCGAAATGCAAAATCCACGAAAACAAGTCCCAACGAAATTGTCTTTTTTACCAAAACCACAAAATTTTGTCCCAATGAAAATTAAATGATTTTACAGTATGCGGTTGAGTCAGTGTTATTGATGGACGTGTCCCACGAACTATCTCGTGCTGTATGACAAAACTGAAGTGATCTGAATTATCTTACCAGACTAGGATTTTGTCTCAATATTTTGGTGACCATGTCGACATCATTCTGGGCCGCGGCCGATACAAGATGCTGGGGTCCAGCTACAGTTCTTGATGGTTGACCTTTCATAAATAATTGTTCAAACAGGCGGGCTAAAGCTTCCGCAGCAAGATCTGTCCCGTCATCTGGAAAGATAGAAACACATAAGATAAACTTTATTTCAAGTCGATTATGAGTAACATAGGAAACATAAGCTACAAGCTTGTATTCGACATACGGTGGAAAATCTTCAGAGCAACATACTACAAAACTAACCCTGAACTCCTTACTTTAACTCTTCATATTAAAGACAAAAAAATGCTTGTTTCCGCTAACGTCTTCGAAAAAAGTAGGGTCGTAGGTAGGGAAGAAATTTGTTTATTCTTTTTTTTTTTTTTAAAAACTGTCATTTAAATCATACTTTTTTACATTTAGAATACTCACAGACACCTTCTATGATAGAGAAATACAGAAAGAACCAAATTGGCGCGATAGAATAGGTCGATTTCAAAAATTTAGATTTTTTCTTAATTTTGTCCAAAAAACACTAGGGTAGGGGGCAACGACCAAATGTTGCATTTGACAATAAGTGTACCTTTAGAAATGTTGTACAAATACAATAGTGCAAACTATACTCCATACAATAGTAAGCAGTCAATATAAACGACAGATGTACAAGTTCTTTAATACAACCAATACCTTTGGCCCCTGCTCCAGCTCCTGCTCCTGTCCCTGCACCAGAAGGTGCTCCTCTACCAGCCCCTGCTCCAGCCCCTGCCTCGGCCCTGTAGCCACGCCTGTCACTTCCCCCGCTATCATCTCCATCAGACGGAAGTTCATGCACTCTACCACCGGGAGTCAGAAGACAACATGCAGGATTGAAGACGTAAGCTTTGTTCCCAAATGATACGGCCACATCCCCATCTGAGTCAATTTTTACAACTTTTCCAACTTTGCCAATTACCTGAAAACATATTTAATACTCCCGATATCCACTTATCTGTAGGTACAAACAGATTTTTACCGTTATAATCCTTGTGTAACTTGAATATTCATATCTGGACAATAGAGTTAGGGTCAGTTGTGTGTGCATATGAATACAAAACCAGTCTAAGTAGGTCAGATTTGTTTGTACTTACATGCAAATCAACGGGGAAAAACCCCCTTGAACAAAGTTCCAGGTATATCATCTATTCCAGAGGCTGTCACTCAACAGTTGCTATGTATGTGTTAAAAGTTATTCATAACGAAGTTTCTTTTGTTATGACTTGTCATGATACAGAGAATAGGGACGCACATGCTCCCCTAGATCTTTCCAAATCAACACCATGGCTCTATGTTTTTAATAATCCAAGCTGTAACATTTTTAATAATAATAATAATAAATACTTTATCTACAGAGGCAACACAGTTGGGTATACACAGTCTTTCCTGTGAGACTCTTAATCACTTTACGCTTATAAATATGGATAACTTCATAACTCTTAAAAAATACCGTACAACATATTTAACATACATCTTGCATTTCTCTATCCCAACCTCCGTGGTTCATCTGCATTGCTTGTACTATCTCAGTCTTGTCATTGATCCTGACTTTATCACCTAACTTTAAATCAGGAACCTAAAATATCGTAAAACAAACAATATTTGATAATAATCAAAAGTAGTACGTTAACAGTATACAAAATGTATGGTGTTTTTGTTGCCGTCAAGAATATGCTCAAACCAAAAGAGAGAATAACGTATTTAAACTCACCCTGGTCTCCTCAAGATTAATAATATTACTTACTTTACTAGCAATATCCGGTGTACGTTATACCGCAGTGAGTATACACGTATAAAATGTATGGTGTTTTTGTTGCTGTCAAGAAAATGCTCAAAACAACAGAGAGAAAGCACCATGCAAATTCCTATATTTGTAACAAGAGAGTCATTGGCCCCAAAGCACTATATATAACCTGAAGATAAGCAGTTTTAGCAGAATCAGTATTTTTTGGTTTTGATATGACCAAAATATTTTACCTATATAGGTGTTTCTGGATATAGCGTGCAGACTTAGTTTTTGACCCCAGATTACCAAGATGTTATAGAGACAAACAGTGTGACCAAGTTTCATAACAATGCATTAAGAAATATGGCGTCTAGAGTGTTAACAAGTGTTTCTATGATTTGACCTAGTTTTTGACCACATATGTCCTAGTTGCGACCTAGATAGCATAGAGGCAAACATTGACATGATTGTGACCAAGTTTTGAAGATCTTGTTATACTGAAGGTTCTCAGTAAGTTTTAACATAGCAGGCCAAAATGCTTAACCAACAGGCCTGATAAGGTTTTTAATACAACTACATGTATTTTCTTGAAATCATATTTAAATTTGACCTTTTCAGCCGGCCTAAAATGGTTTATAAGCAGTTAATTTGGCCTGCAGCCTGCTATTATTGAGAACCCTGTATAGAGGTTTTTGCTGTACAGAGGGTGGCTCTAGAGAGATTTTACTGTAATTAGCATAGTTCTTACCTTCATCACAGCTTTAGCATTAAATCTAAACTCTTTATCTTCATATACTATCAGTAGGTCACCATTCTCTTCAAAACGCTTCAATTCACCGTGTCTTCCAACATACTGAAATAATATAACTGAAGTTTCTAACTCTATTTAATGAAAATTTTCGGCCTCAGGGCCTTCATCAGTCAACGATAACACAGACGTTATTTTTACATCTTTCAATGGTGGCGGAAAAACACAAATGATGACGTTATGTCATTGACGTCACGTTATACGCGATGACGTTGCTTGACGTTACGCGCCAAAAAATTAAGGTCTATAACGTCGCACAATGTTGTGGATTAGTCTCGTTTGGTTTACGTCACTGTCTTTGACATTGCAACCATTCGGTTTCACTGTGTTTAATTTTTTTATCCAGATACTTTCCTATGGAGTGATTATTGGATTTTTGAAATGATATAGTCAGCATATAATTATACAACCATATACGACAATATATACAGATACAAACAGTCAAAGAAATAAAATATATGTTGTGAACTTTTTAAATAGAGGATCCTGCATGAGTGCTCATTACATACAAGTTTTATTTTCAAGTGGACAAGCAAAATTCCACAAGATACGCCCATTTGGGTAACATTGAGTATTAATGTGTGGTAATATTTGGCTGGTCTTCAGGTAGGCCTAATATGCACACTAATATTTTCACCAGGTTTGATAATGATCCAAATAAATTTTGGGCTAATTTCAAAGGTTGAGAGCCATAATCCCAAAGTACCTGAAGCACATGATTTTATTCTTTCTAGTCCAAGAAAGCTAGCTTATTCCTGATAGGAAAGTATCCCGATCCTGGTATAAATCTAGTCATTACCTCTGCCATTCTCATTACCCAACCACCGTGGCCTTTCTGGGACTCCTTCAACGACTTTTCTGGGAGGAACACACAAACTTTATCTCCAACCTGAAGAACTTGAGGTTTCTCTTCCTCCGCATCAGTTCTAAGCGACTTTACATGCTGGGCAGGTTCCTCTTTTGGAATACTGCTTGTATCTGAAACGCAACAGTACTCAGTAGGCCCAACTCAGCACTATAATTTTGATAACTGTTTATCCATATTAGTGTCTTCAATAAGGAGGTCTCATAAAAATTAATCGACCACAGATCCCGAAAAGACAATTGATGTAACTTTATAAATGGCATAGTGTGTATAGGATTTGATTACTAAAAGGGGAGAAACTTGTGTATGCTGTCAGTTAGCTCAGTCTGTAGCGCATTCCCCTATAAGCGAAGTGTTCCGACTAGTTGCACATTTTTCTCCCTCTGTTACATTAATTAAGCATACAACAATTTTTCAGTCACAATTAACTCACTCATATGAAGCAAATGGTCACGATAGAAGTCCATCCCTGGCGCTTGTTCGATACATAACAAGTCCATTTTCCCCTTGTACCCAACACGATACCGATTCTCTGATGAATTTGACCATTTTACATTCACAGAGTCTCTTTCCTGTCCACCAGTACCGTGATTGGTCACTTCCAGAACAGTCCCTATTTTACCTTCACCACCTACAAAATATTTGACATTGTATTGAAAATATATATATCATAGTGATTTCACCATAATCAGTCTCTGAAAACCTGTTTTTACCACTTTTAACCTATGGTTCTACATGTACTTTGACCCCTGTATTATACTATTCTATACTTATAAATGTGCTGCTCTTTTACTCTTTTATCACTCCTAGCAGGGTTTCCCTAGGAATACGAGGGTCCCAGGACCCTTAAAGTATTTATTTAGGGAGTCCCTGAGATATTTTGAGGGTCCCTTCCCTATACGGTAATGCATTTCAAGTCCATTATTACTGTGAGTATCAACTTTATAGATACTCTGCTCCTCTTGCAAGCTTATTATTATTCCTAGTATTATTTGTTTATTTACTTTCAGTCCTCTTGTTCACATTATAATTACAGGCAAATTACAAATTAATAGTTATAATAATAATAATAATAACTTTATTTAACGAAGGTTATACACATTAAGTTAATACATTTCATGTATAAACTTATTTACAACATGGTCTTCTAATTTACATATATAAACACAATTCAGTACAAATAAAAGACACAAATACAAATCAATAAATAAAAACTATAGTTAGTTTATAAAGGAAAAGAACTCAAATAAGACTTAGTCTTTCTTCTAATCCTTTCCTATATATAAAATGTTATTGTGTTATTTTTTTTAAATGTGTATATTGCTGTAAATTTTGGGAATAAATATGTTTAAACTAAATTTATGGATAAACAAAACAGCAAATTCAGATTGCTCAATGCACCACAAGACTTAGTGCAATAAATAGCAGAAAGAAAAATGTTTGTGCTGAAATGGAAATGTCTATTCAAGGGATCCTATTGGGGGTCCCAAGGATGCACAGTAATGCAGAAATGAGGGTCCCAAGCCACAACGTTGGATGTCTTAACTCTGTTACTGTACAGTATTTGTTTTTAATTTCTTACGCGTTCGTTTTCTATATTGAAGGGGAATATTTGGGGATGTCAAAACTCTGTATACTTCTGTGATATACTTTCTTACTATACACTGTAGTGTAGACATGTTCGAAGCACCTGGTTACCGATATTCTGCCCGTAAAGGTCAGAGGCTACTAAAACCAGCACGGCTGCCGATTGGTTGAAAAAGTGTAGGGAAACCTGTAAGCATAGAATTGCATACAGTGTGATTGGATAAAAATGCTTTGTTTACAATTTTAAATGGTTGTCAAAATCAAGGAATACAATGTTTTCTGTGCAATTTGAAACATTTGACAAGTGCCTAGCTGTATAATTTACTTTTTGGTGGCCTTTTTAGAAAATTGTGTGATTGGCAGTATTTTGGGCATTTTGGTCACTCACTGTGGGGGTAGGGATGTTTCAATGAAATTTGTGAAAAATCAAATTGGCTTTGCCTATATACTGAGGTTATTTTTTTGTCATTTATGAACTAATTAAATAAATGAATATTGATTTTTGTGCCAACACTCGATTTTAAGAACTGATTCGGGGACTTATGCTATAATGTAGGTCTATGGGAAATGCAATAGTGGTCTCTGACCTAAAGCCAGAAATGGTAGGAAATGTCTCGCGCTTGTTATGTGAGTAAATTGTTGTTGTTTTGGTTTTGTTCATTACTACACATGCCTAGGTCACAGATAAAACAGGAAATATCTAGTTTATGTAAATAAATACAGAAAATATTGAAGAAAAAGCTGTAAATCTGATGGGGGGGGAGAATCAGTGTATCTATTGTGGGTGGGGAGTGCTGATAGATGTAGTTATGGGAGAAAGATGGTTAAATGGCCAGATGGGACTGTGTCAACTGAAAGGGCTCACAGGATGTGGCATATATTTGTTGCACCATAATATGCTGAAACATGATGCGCGATTCCCCCACAGGGTCTCGGCTGTCAGTTCAACTTTTGCGGTCAGCGAAATGCGCAACCAAAAACTTTGCGTAAACCCTAGACATTTTACATTAGAAATCCATGACATCAACATGTCGCGCATTCACTGCTTTCGTGCCAAGGTTTTGAAATCTTGCTATTTGACAGAACCACTGTAAGTCTGGCGTGTAAACCGGTTGTTGTCGTTGTTGGAAGGGCCCGGCTCGATAACTTTCTCGGACGCCTTTTTCGCAACAGGGCTGGTCAGTCTTACAATTGTTGTGCATTTGCATACTAATTTGTTTCTCTATTTCTTTCATGTAGACTATACATAATTGCATGCCTCTTCATTCTGTTTCATATATCATCTCTTGGTGGTTTTTTTAATTTCAGCGCGTAACTGATCACTGCGTAACTGTATAGCTACATGGCCGTCCACTGGTATTTGGCATTTCGCAGCCTTGTAGAGTTTTAAACCAGAGTCCGCTGGACCATTGTTGACATAGTGAATAGGTACTGGTAGCACTGCTGAGCCTACCTGGAAAATTGTTCGTGTTTTTTTTAGGTAAGCTTCTTATGACAGTTTGGTTAGTTCCCTCAACCCTTTTAGTGTTGGGGTTCAGGCGCGTTATATGTAGCCGGGGAGGGGGGAGGGGTAAAAATATACCCTCACACTACCAAGAAAAGGTCAGATTGGTATAAGTTGTTGTATATATATATGGGACTTATCACTGCACATATGTGTTATGTGAGATTTAAGGTTATTCCCATCTAAGAAATAATATTGGACATTCACTTTGTCAATTATTTTGCATTTCTCTCAAGTTTTCTGTGGTATTATTTCAGTATAAGTACCAGAGCTGAGGGATCAGATATGGTTCAAAATTAAAACAAAAGACATATTTTTGTTTGCAATAGTTTATATTTATTAAATAATGTAAAACATAGTATTAGAAATAGAATATAATCTGTCTTTAGGTCAGAGGCCACTAAAACCAGCACGGCTGCCGATTGGTTGAAAAAGTGTAGGGAAACCCGTAAGCATAGAATTGCATACAGTGTGATTGGATAAAAATGCTTTGTTTACAATTTTAAATGGTTGTCAAAATCAAGGAATACAATGTTTTCTGTGCAATTTGAAACATTTGACAAGTGCCTAGCTGTATAATTTACTTTTTGGTGGCCTTTTTAGAAAATTGTGTGATTGGCAGTATTTTGGGCATTTTGGTCACTCACTGTGGGGGTAGGGATGTTTCAATGAAATTTGTGAAAAATCAAATTGGCTTTGCCTATATACTGAGGTTATTTTTTTGTCATTTATGAACTAATTAAATAAATGAATATTGATTTTTGTGCCAACACTCGATTTTAAGAACTGATTTGGGGACTTATGCTATAATGTAGGTCTATGGGAAATGCAATAGTGGTCTCTGACCTAAACCATGTTTAGTTCTGTCCGAAATTATTTACACTTTCTTCCGGTCATCCATTTTCGCGACTTTTCTCATTTTCGCGTATTTGCACTAGTTTCATAGGTGGACATGAACAATTCATGTTACTTAAGCATTCTAATTGTGTTATTACCTCTGTGCTGGTTGTTTCAACATTTTATTTGCCTTGTTTTAGCTCAAATTGTTTACTAATTACATTTCGTCGGTTTCCAGACTGGTGTAAAATTTAGGACATGTAAAAAACTTAAGATTAAATATCGTTGTCGTCTCCTTATGTTTTAATAGACCTACTCCGGACCTCCACTAATCTGTAGGTACAAATAAAGTTTTACCGTTATAATCCTTCGGAGTCATGAATATTCATATCTGGACAATAGAGTGGGGGTCAGTTGTGTTTGCATATGAATACAAAACCAGTCTAACTAGGCCAGCTTTGTTTGTACCTACATGTAAATTAAGAGGAAAACCACCTTGCACAGAGTTCCGGATATCAACTATTGCAATAAGCCTATCTATGTTTGATTCTATTATTACAACCACAGTCACACTTAACAGAAATCCAAATAAAAAACTGATATGTTTTGCAACTTTAAAAGGTTTTATATTTTTAATATACTATATAGTAGTCTTTGGATTTCCCCCTTTTACACTGCACTAATATTGTCTGTATACATGTGTGATTTCTGTCAAATGAGTTGACAATTTAACTTTACATTTCGAATTGACGAAAATATAAAACTTACCATCTTGGTTGCCATTCCGCCAATCGACCCCTCGTCTTACTTTCGCGCCAACAAATATCCCCAAAGATCTTAGTTTGTTACTGACAGACCGCTTTGGCACGGTCTTGCTGAAAAAATAGAGATGTAGTTTCATTAAAAAGGTCCGATTGCGTTATCAAGAAGGGTGATAAAACCATTCGTGACAAGTATGTTTAAATACGTGGGGTTATCCAAAAGTTCGTGGAAGTTTGCTCCATTTACTTTAATTTATGATTAAAGTACATGTTTGCTATAAAGATTTTGTTTCAGTCAGATCAATATGAAAAATACCATACAGTGCTGTTAATCTACTAACAATGACAGTAATAGCTAACGTATATGCCGACCCTGACAATAGTGTTCTTTCGTGAAATATGATGCAAAGAAAGTTTTACTAAATTGGCATATAAAGTAAATGAAATGTCGGGAAATATATACATTTTAAGGAGCAATTCAAATCGTTTTCTTTCTTGAAATAAGCACAAAGAAAGTTTAAGCATGAAATAAATGAAATGTAGGGAAATATTTGCCTACCCTGACATTCCCGGAGCATCAATTCTCTCAAACTGATGTTGTGTATTATGTTTGTCCTTGAAGTAGCATGGTGCACATAGACTGATACTGCTGCATGATGTACACCTCCATCGTGTACCGGGGAAATCCGTCACCTTACAGCTGTCACAGGTAACACCCGTATGTGACCAACCTGATGTACAATGTATATAAATCAATCACATTCATACAGTAAATCTTCGTTAAGACGAGCATCAATATAACGAGCAACCGACTTAGACCGAGCAAATTTCAAAGTCCTAGCGAATTTGCTAAATATATGTTGTATACTTATATCACACGGCTATGTCGAGCTCCTGGTTTATTTCGACTTGTCCCGATAAGTCCTCGAGATAACGAGATTTTACTGTATTTAAACTCACGAATTGTGTAGAAAAGGTTGTATAATTTATCACACGTGTTTGACGTCGCGAAAACAGTTCATAGCAGTCCTGACCAAAGAAGTTCTGGAAATAGCAGTGGTCCTGACCGATGGCAAGTCGCGAAGATTTGGGCATAAAAAAACTATTGATTGTGTAAAAATGATGGTACAGAAAAATGTGTAAACTAATCATCTTATCCGTGGACATGAGCTGATTATGTGTAATCCGTTTAATGGACAAACGATGTTTGAACCTCTAGAACCAAGAAAAAGTTCTTACTGAGAAAAGGGAACACCGTAGTTGCCTACAATTGAACAGTTTTAATTTCATATTAAAATCACGCGTGTATTTCAAATTAACAGCTGTTTTACCTAACTGAGCACTGTCCAGTACTCTAAGGTCACATTTCCCACCATTTCCGGTATCGTAAGTTCCATTATCACCCATATCCCACTGTACTTCCACTGTATCATCTTCGTTGTCCTGGGTTACCGTACCCACGTGACCTTCACCCCCATCATCGTTACCATGGTGCCAGTCTGGACCACGTACCACGCGTATACCTTCTACTTCAACCGACATTGTTAGACTAATCTGCAGCAATTAGGCAGTACCTTGATTTTGTTCTTTTTCTAGAAAAAAATGTTGATAAGAAAAGACGCAGCCTTCAAAAACAAACTGCGCATCATCTGGTATATATCAAAGATTAAATAAAACAATAATAAAACTAGTTTAGGTGTCATTTAGTCAAGTTTGGTCTGGTTCAAAGAGGCAGGAACCGTCTAAGCCGAAAATAGATTGTTCCTGAAAGAGGTCAAAAGCGAAAAAAAAAACCCTCGTATGTATACACAAACATGATGATTATATGAGGTATTGCCATACATATATATATATTTTAGAATGCATGATGGGCAATATATAAGCTCTTTATACACATACGAGGGTTATGTATCTGCTACTGACCCTTTTTGTACTGTTATTGTGTTGTTTTGCTGTGTGCTGCTTGTCGTGTGCCTCCGTATCTCAGAGGTCTAATCTGGCGAGCCGGGTTCAAATCCCGGTTGAAGGCATGTACTTATACGTATTTATGTTTGCCATATTACAAATAAAGGCTATACTCGGTTTTCTACCAAGGGAAATAAATTGAAAAGGTGAATCTACCATTTGGCAACGCGACTTTCTTTTTACAGAACTTATTTATAACGTTATACTCATATTACAAAGATGCAAAACAATTCCAAACATTATTCTTATTTTTTTCATCTCCATGGCTTCATTTGAACATTCCTTAGTCTTTATTTGTGGTCGTATTCTTAAACGAGGCTGGTATCATGTACACGGAAGTAAACATAATACTATCAGGGATGTTAAATAAATACTGATACCAGAACGGACTGGTGTTTACATAACAATCAGTTTATCTTATAAAAAATAAATGTGTAAATGCGTCTTCATGTGACTTCTAGTATGTAGTATGTATTGTGTATCAAAGTTCTTGGCAACTGGCCAACGTACTAGTTTACCAAGTCTGGATAAAATTACACGTTACAGTTTTGCAATATACAAATAAGGATCCTTAGGAAATGCTCATGGAAAACCGACAATACGAATCGTGTACACAGTTTAAAACTGTGTTTCTTCAAAATGTTTTAAAATTATTATATATGTAGTAAAGGCGGGGGCCATGGTATATGCATGTCGAGGGACAAAGCAGCACCGAGGAAACTGTCTAGTAGAGTCTATTTGAGGCATTGTTTTCTTCACAAAACATGCTTATTTGGGTCATTTCTCAAATTTTCACCGAGGCCGTAGCGTGGCTACGGGCCTGAGACTTAACTTAGCAACAACTGAAAGTATTTTTTCGTGGAATTGGGGCCAGAGCAAACTAAGTCCAGAGAAATAGTAGCTCTAAATTGCTTTACACAAATTTATTAAAGTCAATATCGTGCTTCCTCTTTCACAATTCAAAAGCAAAACGACGCTTGAATTTCACGATTTAAAGAAAAATCGCGCTTTATGTTTCACAAATCTAATAGGCTAGGGATTCTTCACAATTTTGGAAAAAAGCCCTGGGAATAGACTAGTCGGTCCCAACGCCCCGGAAATCGGCTATGTGTAATTACGTGTCCAGACGACCCTTGGATTTAAATAGTTAGCACCGTCCCCAGGGTTGGTAATTAGGTTAGAAATGGCTCATACCTTTGGGTCGCACCCCCCCCCCCCTCTCTCTCTCTCTGGACGTGCAGAATATTGACTGGTACATAACATGAAACATGACAACTTTAATAATTCCTATCCAGACAAGGTTCGACCAATGAACACTAGCGTTTATAAACAAAATATCGACCCTATTTTCCGTTCACGAATATCGCAATATATGTTGGTATTGAAGCATCACATGTTAGAAATGAAAATGTCTAATCCCCCTGGGTCGCACCACCCCCCCCCCTCTCTCTCCCTGGACGTGCAGAATATTGACTGGTACATAACATGAAACATGACAACTTTAATAATTCCTATCCAGACAAGGTTCGACCAATGAACACTAGCGTTTATAAACAAAATATCGACCCTATTTTCCGTTCACGAATATCGCAATATATGTTGGTATTGAAGCATCACATGTTAGAAATGAAAATGTCTAATCCCCCTGGGTCGCACCACCCCCCCCCCTCTCTCTCCCTGGACGTGCAGAATATTGACTGGTACATAACATGAAACATGACAACTTTAATAATTCCTATCCAGACAAGGTTCGACCAATGAACACTAGCGTTTATAAACAAAATATCGACCCTATTTTCCGTTCACGAATATCGCAATATATGTTGGTATTGAAGCATCACATGTTAGAAATGAAAATGTCTAATCCCCCTGGGTCGCACCACCCCCCCCCCCACCCATCTGGACCGGAAGAATATGGAGTGGTGCATAACAATCAGGGTTCTTTGAATCATGACAACTTTAATACTGCCTATCCAGACGAGGTTCGACCCCTGAACCGCAGGTTACAGTATCATTGAAAAAGAAATAACTAATCATACGAAATTGACAACACCTTCTTATGTGAACCCAAATGTCGAGAAAAACAATGTTCCCATTCCTTTTCAAGTTCATTTTTTAAATTTCTTTTTCAATGATACTGTAACCTATGTACTGAACTATTTTCCGTTTCACTATAAATATTGGTATTGAAACATCAAAATACTTTAATGTATTGCAAAATTAATACAAACATTTAAGTACTTAAATATTGCTGAGTAGTTTCGTTTTGCACTAAACTCCGAATAGTACGTAGTCTGTATACAAAAAGATCTTTCCAAATGAACCGAAGTTCATAAAAACTTCGTGTACACATACATTTTAATATCATTGAAACAAAAAACTTTTGAAATCTAGAAAGTAATACAGAGTACTTACAGAAATTGTTTTATTCACTCATATCCATGTTTTATTCACTTGTTTTGACATAAATTTGTTAGTTTATTGTGTAATTGTAAACTTTGGAATTTCCAAAACGTAAAATGTAATATTACTTCCTGGTTAAGTGTGAGAAATGCGTAAATAAATACGGACAACCAGTCGACCGAGCTTCAATCTCATTTTTAACGTCTAACTAAATTACAAATTGATAACATTTATAAAACATTTTATTTGCTTTTAATATTTTTATATCAAAAACTCTTACCGATGTCGAACAACTAAATTATATATAAACTTTGACACATCCAGTATTTATAAAAATCCGCCACAAACTTCTACTTTCGCTTTCGATTTCGATTTGTATTCATTATCGTCAATATCGCGATATTATATGCTTTTTACATAATTATCCTTTAAACTTACATCACAAATGCTAACAGTATGTGCATTTTTCATCCGTATAGAATCTATGAAATTGTGAAGAGGGTATTTCGCTGGCTTAATAGAATGAGAAGGTCGTAACTACAAAATCAATAGTTTGAGAAAACAAGAAAAACTATCTGACAAATCACTCTGTACTTGTGGTAAAACAAGCTTTTTCAACTTCAGTTCGGTCAACATGACAAGTTCCGATTTTCATGAAAATAGGCTTATAAAAAGCGCATTATGATGCAGATTTCAATTATGCATTAAACTTATAAGGTCGTACTTACGACCTTCTCATTCTAAGCCAGCGATTTATTGATTTTGGTGTAAGATCGGTTGTTATTTCACCTCGTGAGCAGCTGACTTATATTTTCATGTTCTAATTCTTAATACTTCAGGCACTGTACTGGTCTGTATGTTCTTGTAAGGAATTGGCTAGATTAGCTTCCCTTACCCTTTAATTATTACCTTGGGCAGTATGCCGAGTACGCAGTGTCACATATCGGATCAGAAAAAGGCGGAATTCTATATGATTATATTTTACAATCTTAGTATTTACTTTCAAATAAACAAATAACTGACTTACTTGTAAATGACATAGATCTTCGGAAATGACGTTTTGTATGGGATATGTAGGAATAGTATATAGGTATAGGTAATTCTAGTCAACATTTTTTGGTGAAGGAATGCTCATTGGAATGCGTACTTGAGAAGATTCTATATTTTGCCATCGTACTTTCTTCATCGCACCATCGCGTTTTCATCATCGTACCGTGGCGTTTTCATCATCGTACCGTGGCGTTTTCTTCATCGTACCGTGGCGTTTTCATCATTGTACCGTGGCGTTTTCATCATTGTACCATCGTGTTTTCATCATCGTACGGTGGCGTTTTCTTCATCGCACCATCGCGATTTCATCATCGTACCATCGTGTTTTCATCATCGTACCACCGTATTTTCACCATCGTACTATCGTGTTTTCATCATCGTACCATCGTATTTTCACCATGGTACCATTGCGATTTCATCATCGTACCATCGTGTTTTCACCATCGTACCATCGTGTTTTCATCATCGTACCATTGCGATTTCATCATCGTACCATCGTGTTTTCATCATCGTACCGTGGCGTTTTAAACATCGTACCATCGAGATTTCACCATCGTACCATGGTATTTTCACCATCGCGGTTCAGGGAGACAAAAAAACTTATGTCCAAACGGAAAACCGTAGTTACATCTACTTCTGTGGTGAAGTGTGAGTCAAATTACGCTATACTTAACATAAACAAACAGAAGACAGGGTCTTGTTCCAGAACAGAGAGGGTGAGGTGCATCAAGCCGAAACAGAAAGTAGGGTGTTTTGAAGGAAACCTGGGGACAACGGTCACAACAGATGTATCTAGACGGGTAAGTTATGATCAACGGCTTCAGCGTCCGGATTCTGACAACCAACAAGCCGGTTGGGCCATTGTCCGTGAAACTTGACAGAGTGTTGATTGTGGAAGACGCGAACGGCTGTCAATGTTGGTACGAGGTAGATGAGTGACGCAACTTTGGTGGTTCGGTTTATGATACACACGTTATTTGTACGAGGGCCATTCAAAAAATACGTAGACAACATCGGTTGTTTAACTATCTATCATCCGAATTTTATCAAAATTGGTAGAAATTAGGTTCTACCGGTTTTGAATTCAGTGCGTATATTTATTACGAAAAATATATGTTATATTCGAAAATATGGTAGTTATAGCAACGTAAAATTGAACACACGGGGCAACCCATCGATTTATCCCGTAGAAAATTGGTGTTGATTTCTTCACCCCATCACTTATCTTTAACGGTTGCGAAACCTTTCGAGAATTCATGTTTGTATCGTTTGAGACTATGTAGTTCTGTGTTTCAAATAATGATGTTTTATTTAACATGGTTACAGAGATATCGGTTATCCTACAAAGTCACTTTTAAAAGCGGAAACAAAATGTGACGTCGCGTTAAAACACGGGGCAACGCGTAATCCTGAAATGATGTGCTGCGCTTGGTATAAACAGATTTTAAACAGACATACTTACTTGAATCGTGGCCGAAAATTGGAGATTTCACCTAGAGGTAGTGCCGGAACATCATGTAGAACATACAGTACCAGGGTTGTATATATTTCTTGATTTAATCAGCTTAAATATGTCCCATAAAGTTCAAATTTTGCTTTTCTGGACGTCAAAACTATGATATTAGCGCGATTTGGGTACGTGAGTATAAAACTCTAAACAACAAATGAAATTATGAATGATATTCGTTCTTTTTTGTAAGTTTAATCCGCCGTTGTAAATTGGTCATTAAACAGAATTGTTCGAGTTGTACAAGATGTATTATTGTGAGAATTTAGAAGATGCTGTAAGGTTACCAAAACCTATGACGTCAACAACGACGTGGTCACTATAGGTGCAATGCATAAAACATGATTATCACTTAACCGTCGTCCGATTTCTATGAAATTTTTGGATTTTGGCGAATGAAGGGAGTGCACCAACATAGTAAATAATTATTGATTTATCTGAAAAAATAAGCTAGCGAATTGATTTGTCTACGTATTTCTTGAATGCCCCTCGTAGCTTACACAAATAAGCGTCAGTATTACGACTTTTCATTTGTTTATAGATGATGACGTGTTCCTCAAAATTTTCTTTATAACCATCGAAAGCTGTTCCTTTTTTGTTATTTTCTTACTTGCTTAGTATTGTATCATTGTTTGGCAGCAATAAACGTGATATTTGTTTGCATAGGTGTTGGTCCAGTCGAGGTGAATCATATGATTTGGTGCGTGTGAAGGAACTTTTGGGGGGTAGTGTATTCAGTGTAGTTATCACTATTATTGCCTCCCTTTATGGCTAATTATGCACATAATTCAAAGTCCACAGTATGCGTCTGAAACGGACGGATGAGTCGGGATGGCATCCTTGATTTTGCTATAAAAGAAAAGCAAAGACCTAAATTTTGTCTAGCGTGTTTATTAACTACAGTCTGGACAAACGATGGTGTCAATAATTCAACAAACAATATTTTATGAAATCAAAGCATTTTTACGTATGCTTAGAATTATAATATTCTAATGATAATATATGGTACATAACGTACGTAAAACTAATCAATTAAATAAATGCATCTTTATCTAATCTATGTTACAGCGCGATTAGGATAACCATATGTGTTTAGGTTAGAAACCACCAAATACATTTGCTCTATAGCTCAATGTAAATTGCCCATAGTAGGCCCCAATTTTCAACTTTTTTAGTCTAGGGCCACCTCAACCACATATATCATTGTAAAGAGGGGCATTTAAGCTTCAAAATAATGCAATAAAAAAGGGGGTCATGTATCTTCTAAGAAAGTTTTGGTCCTTCAAACACGGTCTATCCGTTTTTTACGCATGTCTGGATTTATAAGTTCTGGGTTTTACCCTAGTCTACTTTCACTTTGTTATCAAGAACAAAATAGTGGAATAATACAAATATTACAGTTTTACTACTACTACACCACACGCATATTTACCAACCATCTAAACTCAATTTCGGCATTCAACTCCACATTTGTCAAGAAATATCACCATTTACAGGACTACTTGAGTGTAACAACACTTGGTCCGCGGAGGCATTTAGTGGTTCTTTACCTATTACAAGCAACAGTATACTGTTGAATAAACATAACATCTAGAGAAAATAGTTTGTGACATCGTCACACAGTCGATCTAAATTATTAACTAGCAACAAAAACAAACATGAAACATTGGTCCCACAGAGCATTTTTGCTACGGCGATGTACACCCTGTTTGAATAAATATAATAAAATATGCGGGAACAGGGATTTCACACATTGTCTAATGCCTTCACCGAAGCTTTCCCTAGACCAGGCTCAAGGACCCTATTCCGAATAACTTCCGATGGCCATTTATTAAATGGGAGTACATCGCCGAGGCAAAAATGCTTAGTGGGACCTAGGCATACAGAAGAAGCGAGAAAATCACTTCGAGGATTTGGAGTCGGCTACTATGTCAAAGCAAGTGATTTGTTTATAAGGATCTATTTAAAACTGACAGTTTTCAATTTTTTGAATTCCAATTATTCATGATGATAAATCATCTTATCTCCTCTATTTTGTACTTTAAAAGAAGAAGAAGAAGAAGAAGAAGAAGAGGAAGAAGAAGAAGAAAGAAGAAGAAGAAGAAGAAGAAGAAGAAGAAGAAGAAGAAAAAGAAGAAGCACTTACGACCTTACTGATGTATGTTATAATCTTAATTTGCAAAACAATGAGTAGAGACTAATAATAGTTTTCTAACAACTTTCCCTGTTTCCTTTAAAAGCATAATTCATCACACGCATACACTGTACGCACTTTTATATGTCTATTCAACGCACTTAATATATACACGCATATATGATATCAGAAAAATGCTAAATATAATGTAAAATAACAATATAATAATATAAAATAAAAACAATAAGAGTTTTATGCCACAAATCACAGATATTAAAATTAACATCATCGCAACACCAGTCTCCCCTCCTCCACCCCACCCCTTACTGAACCCGACACGGGATCACATGCTCCAGGGCTTGACCATCTGAAAAACAAAAATCAAACGTGAAACTCAAAACAAAGCGTGACACAATTGGACAAGTTGGCATATTTTCATTAATAAGTTGGCATATTTCATAAGTTAATTTGATTGTGTATTTTAACTATATTTTATATTAATTTTGTAAACGTACGGGTCCAGCTTAAATGACAGATAATGTATGTTTGGGTTATATAAAAAAATAAACTTATATTGGCCGAGTGCATTCAATACGCACTTTACAACAAAAATATATAAGGAAATCGGACAGGGAAGGCAGCACTAAACTTAACAAGCCGAGCACTGAAACAGTTACAAAACAACATAACACAACACAACTACACTGAGCAATGCGCACACATAATCCAACAGAATAATTAAAAGCCCAAATCCCCATTGTATAAGAGCATGATGACCTAGTTTCACAAAGATATAACACAAAACAATGAACCCATCTTTAGCTGGATCTACCTAATATAACATGATCTAAGGCCAACATAGCTACGATGATTCATTTCAGGAGTGATTTGTATGATAAACTCATTAAAATCAAATCCTAACATTTGCTTTATTCCATTACACTGTTAGTTGGATCTGACAGCACTACGGTAGAGGTCATGTTCAAATGGACTCTCTTGTACATTTATAGTATACATGTAGCTATTCACATGTATGTTTTCTCTGCGCTTTCTTGTTTATGAATGTAATGATATAATTGGATGATGTAAAGTTCACAAGAACATGACCTAATACGGAACGTGGTCAGATCCTACATTAGCGTGAAGTAGTGGAGCGTACTTAATATAGGTCTGATTGTAATGAGATTGGTTGTATGATAAACCTGACCCGGTGCTTATAAACATTGGAGAACGTACTCAATGCTCCAACTCTACTCCGTACTCCAATTGAAGCATTTCTTAGTTACAAAACTGCTGTAACTTCTTTATTACTGAATGGAAACATATGAAATGGGGGTTCATTTTCTTAGTTAGATCATTTGCTACAAGTTGGTGATGGTTTTGATGCAAAATTCTAAAATAATCTGTTTTTCAAGTAAGAGCATGGAGTATGGAGTATCAGTATGAGAATCAGAAATGTTTATAATCACCGGGCCTGTTACGTATGTGCTTACCCAGTCCGTATCTCTCAGCAATGGGTGTGTCACACATCGGACAATCTCGGACTCTGAAGGCGCAGTCTTTACAGCAAACTTTGTGTCCACATGGTCCGAACTTTACATCCGCCATTTTACCCATACAACCCATACACGGTAGGGGTAAGTCAGCAAACAGGTCGGCTAATGTTGCCCCACCACCACCTTGTCTACGCGCACCAGCAGCCGATGCAGGCCGTCCACTATGAAACAAGAAATTTGAAAATGAAATCGAATTTTATCCAGAATTTTTTGCGTTACAAAAACTAGCTAGCGTATTTTCTTAAATAAAAATGGATTATTTTAATATATTGGTTTTTGTTAACCATCAGGTATTACTAGACATTAATACTGCGGCAGAGATATATTCATTGGTGTGGAAAACAACAATGATTCTAATTAAGTAAGTTTTAGCTGGATTTGAAACTTCACTTAAGAATCAAAACGTTTTACCAAATAGTAGATACATGCATGAATTGATATGAAAGAACGAAGAAAGGTCATATAAAGAATAAACCGACATGTACATTTTTGTATAACAATATGTTTAAATTGATGTGATATTTATTTCAAATTGCTATTGGAGTTGTCCATGCTAAATTTGATACGGATAAGCAGACGGATAAAGCTGATAATATTGAGGGGTTTTCTCAAAGAATTATTAGACAAAACCAACTATTCTGTTCTTAGTATTAGCGTTGACAACTACAGTATTATAATTAAGCATTCACAATACAGTCCAGTTAGGGTATGAAAAGAGTGGCGCAGTGGTAGAACCTACTATGACGGTGTAAAACCAATTCACATTACGCCAGAGAAGATTACCACTCCACCTTCTTGTGTGTCGAAGGTGATTGGCGAAGGTTTTCAAGTTAATCCATTGGTCCATGTGATTATAATTTACCGTTAAATTGATTTAAAGGGTATTGATTGACAACTGGCGTAATGTCAATTATAAAGGCTTATTAAAACACATACAGAATGACTGAATTGCTTAACAAAACTTTACCTGTTAACGCATTGTTTGTAACCTATTGGGTAAACGGTTAACGGCTACGTCGATGTAAAAATATCCAAACTGGACAATACGTATTTCTTCACCACCAAGATTATAAACTTCACAAGGCACTGCCTTAAAAAGGAGGCTTACACAATAAAACATTTTGTTTACTAGAAATATACCTCTTCTATCCTCTAGACTTATAAGTTAACATCACTTACTGTTTTGCAGCAAACATACGAATTGCGTTCTTCAACCGTTCGTCTTTACAACACTGAAGAACATTCCCGCCCTTTTTATTCCGTATGTCAACATTGGCGCCATTTTGTATCAGGAAGCACGCAACATTTGCCCGCTCTTTTAATTCACCATCGGAAGATACTCGTATACCCAGCAACAATCTGGCCAACTGGAATATACATGTAACATTGAAGAATTATTCCTCACAAGAGCAAAAGAACATATCTGGCATAAAATGTTTCACACTTTTAACGGCCAGTTAACTTTAAATATTGATACAAAAAATGCTATACCAGTCAAAAAAAGATACACACACTGTGACTGCATTGTAATGCATGTACAAGTTATTACACAAATTGTGTTTTTAATATTCTAAATAATAATATGAACTAACATGCGGCACGGCCTATAATGCGAATTTCAGATTTTACTTTTCAGATCATTGATCAATCAGGTATGGACAAACCGGATGGTCATGCACTATGACTGTGTCTGTGAGCCATATTTATTGCATTAAGGGGCCCTTCATAAATTCGCTATTATATGTATTAGCATGTGGGTGTTAGTGAATAATATTGATTTGAATTGCCCTTGTTACATGTTTTGAAATAATTAAAATGCCAGGTAATGTTAAAACAAAGATTGAATCTAGGTGACAAACATAAATAAACGGACTACGAAAACAACTGCACTTTTAGCTGTAGACGTTATTATAGTGAATACCCTAAGGTTTTTATCAGAAGTCAGGCCCCGTGATTATAACCATGTTCTAATTTTCCTACCCAAACTCCATACTCCATGCTCAAACTTGAAAAAAACCAAGTTTATTTTAGATTTTTGCACCAAAACCTACACCAACTTTTACGAAAAGGAACCCCAATACTAGTATTATATGATTCCAATTTAGTGATAAAGAAATTACAACAGTTTTTGCAAATAAGAGCATTTTCCAATTGGAGTACGGAGTATGAGTCGGAGCATTGAGTACGTACTCCAATGTTTACCATCAACGGGCTAGATTCTATTTATAACTTACAATAGCAGAGTCTCCACCACCGCTACGTTTGCCCATCACACACATGTGTAGAGGTGTATCACCATCCTTATCTAGTAAATTCACACCGGCAGCTAAACAAATATATACACTCACGTGATAGATCTATATATCAAAATTGGTTTATCCTATTAAAGGGTATAGAGCTATATTCTAACAGTCATTCAATGTCAAAATAATTACTTGCATCGTTTTTAGTATGATACTAAACAGCCTTAATTGCAAATTAAAACTTTGGATGGGTTCCGTGTACTTTGATTCAATTGTCAAAAAATAGACGATTCTTATAATTTCATAGGGTGTTCTAGAACACTTATCTACGAAAATGGACAGTTTGCGTGTCCAATAAATCACACAGAGAGTTTCTGTTAAAACTGAAGCAAAAAATGATCTAATGGATATGAAAGCATAACTGTTTTTCAGTTTTTGAAACATTTAAAACAAAATATCTTCCAATATAGCTCTATACACTTTAAGGGTCTCGGATACGTGAACTAAAGGACCGAACAGATGGTCTCGATATCACTTTTCTTAGAAGAATTCGGCCATTTTAGAAATACTGACAATATTTTTTACAATAATTTAAAAAATGTCACAGTTTTGTAGTGAATGTTTTAGGTAAATTGCTGACGAAAATAGAAGATTTGTTGTAAGTAGTCCATGTTTCATATTTTCATGCTTTTATCATGTGTATGCATTCTTGTCCACATTCGCATTTCGTCACCTGAATCATTTTGTATGGGAAGTCGTCAGCAACTTATGGCTCATTGTTTTTGTATGTTTTTAGGGTACTTACATGCTTGGACGAGAAGCTTGGTGGAGTTAAGGGTGCTCTAGTACTTACATGCTTGGACGAGAAGCTTAGTGAAGTTAAGGGTGCTCTAGTACTTACATGCTTGGACGAGAAGTTTGGTGAAGTTAAGGGTGCTCTAGTACTTACATGCTTGGACGAGAAGTTTGGTGGAGTTAAGGGTGCTCTAGTACTTACATGCTTGGACGAGAAGCTTAGTGGAGTTAAGGGTGCTCTAGTACTTACATGCTTGGACGAGAAGCTTGGTGAAGTTAAGGGTGCTCTAGAACTTACATGCTTGGACGAGAAGTTTGGTGGAGTTAAGGGTGCTCTAGTACTTACATGCTTGGACGAGAAGCTTAGTGGAGTTAAGGGTGCTCTAGTACTTACATGCTTGGACGAGAAGCTTAGTGGAGTTAAGGGTGCTCTAGTACTTACATGCTTGGACGAGAAGCTTAGTGAAGTTAAGGGTGCTCTAGTACTTACATGCTTGGACGAGAAGCTTAGTGGAGTTAAGGGTGCTCTAGTACTTACATGCTTGGACGAGAAGCTTAGTGAAGTTAAGGGTGCTCTAGTACTTACATGCTTGGACGAGAAGCTTAGTGGAGTTAAGGGTGCTCTAGTACTTACATGCTTGGACGAGAAGCTTGGTGGAGTTAAGGGTGCTCTAGTACTTACATGCTTGGACGAGAAGTTTGGTGGAGTTAAGGGTGCTCTAGTACTTACGTGCTTGGACGAGAAGCTTGGTGAAGTTAAGGGTGCTCTAGTACTTACATGCTTGGACGAGAAGCTTGGTGGAGTTAAGGTAGCCCTGATGGGTGGCAAGATGTAATGGTGTTATATCATTCCTGTCCGTCGGGTCCACCTTAGCTTTCAACTGGTGTAAAAAAACAAGACCAACAAAAGGTTAAAGATGCGTTCCCTATAACTTTGATCGTTTAAATCGATTCAGGAATATTATACATTTAATGAGAATCATTATTGCTTAAAATCCTCAAATTTTCAACAAAAGCTCCCACCAATTATCGAGAAAAACTGAAAATGTATTTCTATAATGAGCTAAAATAGTCACGAGTTGTTTCCCGTTGACCACATAATAATAAATCGCTGGAAGCGATAAATTACTATTGGTCATTTGACCGTATTTTTTTTACATTAAAGAGACATGTTTGCGCACACTTTCTTCTGACATTTTTTCATAATTGATAGTGCTTTGTACATTTAGCTCATTAAATGTGATAGTAGAGAAAAATATGCTAGTTATAGGGAATGCCTCTTTAAACATAGATCAAACAAGTAATTAGGAATTGCAGGCAATACGTACAGAAGTACCATACATAGTGTTCAGGTTGTCAATGTTTCTGTTGTCATGGTAACCACAATTTATGTCCGAATCAAAAGTAATTAGACGTGCATAATCTCCTTATTGATCCCTATACACCGTGATACCAAGTTTCATAAACCTAGCAGGATCCAGATTTTCTTGACGGACGGACTGACGGATGGAATGACTCACAACATATTTTACCTTCAGTAGTGTGGCGACCACCTCTGTGTTGTCGTTGATGGCGGCTATATGTAGTGGTGTATATCCATCACCCTTTGCAACATTGATCAACTCCGGAGACTTCTCCAGAATTTTGGCTACAGCGCTAGAATAAAATTACTAGTATAGTCTTCGTCAATGAATTAACTAGTTAACATGACAGCAACTAACAGCAGTTGAAGTACTACATTTCTAATGATTATAAGAATTGATATCCCACTATATCAGATTTTTTGCAGACTTTTATTTTGCAATTAATTGAAAGGGATGCTTTCGGGGTGTACGTTTTTGCCACCGTTACTGGTTGTTATTGTTACTGGTTAGGACAGGTTTTCCTCGTTACTTGTCCCTGTGATTAGCTGTTGTATGTGCGTGCGTGCGAGTATGTTTGCATGCGTGCCTGTGCGTACGTGCGTGCTGATTATGTGCTTTTAGGAACTGCGAAAAAGACTGCATTGTTTTAAAATGCAATGTACATTGTAAATGTTCGACTGATTGCATGCAGTAATTAAAAACTAATTATGTATATATACAATGTATATCACTGAAAGGTGTTAGAGTTTTAGAATGATTCTACAACAAACAGTAAGTCTGTGTTATCTTTACTTGACAAGAGGTACACAACGTCTGTTTGAAGAAACAGGGTTGTTGAATAATTATAATGTATAACGACGGTGCCGAACCAAAACCCCGTAACTCAATTTTGGCGCGAAAACTTTTTTTGCAGCATCCGCATCTGCTAGACGTCCCGCGCATTTCTGTCTTGTCGCCATTTAAATAGCAAATCGCGTTACTAAGATGGCGACAAGACAGAAATGCGCGGGACGTCTAGCAGATGCGGATCCTGCAAAAAAAGTTTTCGCGCCAAAATTGAGATACGGGGTTTTGGTTCGACACCGTCGATAAGCAATATAAATATCGTATGGCAAGGAAGGCTTTTACATTTTCACCTACCTTCCGTTATCCCTCATTGCGGCCAGATGTGTCGGGAAATGTCCTTTCTTGTTCATAATCTTTAGGTTTATCTTCGGAGATAACAACAACATGCTGACAGCGGTATTAGACTTTGCATGGATAGCATCGTGTAGGGGCGTGTCACCAGCTGCATCCTGTATGTAGGAGAATAATCAACCAGACCCCAGTGATTATAAACATTTGAGAACGCACAGGTAACGGTATCATTGAAAAAAAATTGGAAAAAAAAGAAATTTGAAAAAAAATGGGATTTTTTCTCGAAATTTAGGTACATTGGTAGTCTGGATTACCTCCCCTAGATCACTACGTTAACTAAAATACTATAGTACGACAGGGAACCAGACTAGTACATGTGTACTATAAAACCCGCGCATTTCTGTCTTGTCGCCATTTAAATAGCCAATCGCGTTTCTTAGATGGCGACAAGACAGAAATGTGCGGGACGTCTAGTAGATGCGGATGCTGCAAAAAAAGTTTTCGCGCCAAATTGAGTTACGGGGGTTTTGGTTTGGCACCGTCGATATGTAAAAGTATATTATAATGCATTATATTGATACAATACGAGTTTATACCTGTTGGTTAGGGTTTGCATTGAGCTCCAGCAATTTCTTCAGAACGTTCAAGCAGCCGTTGGTGGAAGCGAAATGTAGAGCTGTACGGTCCGAGTTATTGGATGCGTTAATATTGGTTCCAACTTTCAATATCAACAGAGCAATCGCCTCATGTTTCCTGTTAATATAAACAAAACTCATATACAAAATGACAAAAATAACCGCTGGATATCACAAACAAAATCACAAACAAAAAAATCAACAAAGCAATCGACTCGTGTTTCCTGTCATTTTAAACAAACCTCATAAACAAAATGGCAACGTTAAGCGCTGGATATCACTTACAAACATAAACAAAAATCAACAAAGCAATCGTCTCTACACAAAACCCATAATCTACAAATATCTATAATTTCACAGACAGAACGACATTTCATAATTATGCAATTGTACACACAGAAACGTTTGGTCAACTAATACGATCCTCATAAATCAGTGATTAGACAATTTCCCAGACTATCAGATGAAACATACTAGGTTCAGGGGTTGACACAAACTATTTTGGACACTGGTCCTACAGTTAAGATGCGTTAAATGTGTGAAGAAAAACAGCTACGACCCCATTCATGACATTTACTGGTCCTTCAAATATTTTCACTGTCCCCGGACCAGAGAACCAGTGTTAGTGTCGAGCCCTGTGGTTGGACGAGATTGACTATACTAGTATATACACGCATAAAAATTATGCATGATTTTGCTATTTAATTTTTTATAAAACTTTACTTCATGAGTGCTGCCATTAGAGCGTTGTTTCCCTTGGCCTCAGTGAGGTTAGTGTCAGCCCCAGCTTTCAGCAACACAATAACAGCGTCAGTGTTACCTTCATGGCTGGATATTATCAATGCTGTTAAACCTTGGTGCTTTTCGTTCAACTGAAATAAGTAAAATAAATGCATTGTTCAAAACACTGGTAGAAGAAGAGTATCTAACACTTTGTGATACCTTAACATTAAGTATGAACAATTTAAAGAGGCGTTCCCTATAACTTTGATCGTTTAAATCAATTCAGGAATTTTATACATTAAATGAGAATCATTATTGCTTAAACTCCTCAAATTTTCAACAAAAAGCTCCCACTAATTACAGAGAAAAGAATGAAAACATATCCCGTAACGAGCCAAATACTCACAAGTTGTTTTCTTTAGACCATATAATAATAAATCGCTGGAAACGATAAATTATTATTGGTGATTTGACCATATTTTTCACATTAAAGAGACATATTTGCGCACACTTTCTTCTGACAAATTTTCATAATTGATAGTGCTTTGTACATTTAGCTCATTAAATGTGATAGTAGAGGAAAAAATGCTAGTTATAGGGAATGCCTCTTTAAGTATGAACAATTTAATCTAATGAGAAGTTGTTTAAATCATATTCTGTATAAGAATACACAACTTTTAATTAGGTCACATACGACCCATACTCACAAGATTGTAGTTGTAAACGGTCAAATCATGTACAAATTTCGTTTCAATGGTAATTTGTATACTTCGAGTACAGTGTAATAATATAGCAGTCATATCAAATTGATTTTATACGAGAATGCTGTATGGAATCCAATCTTGACCCTGTGTCGTGCAGATTAGTCCTGTATCGTACTAAGTATCGCTATACGAACGCCTGTCAAGTGCTCCAATTAAAGTGGAGTTACTCCTATTTTCTTTGTTTATTTCTTTTTTCCAAGTTCACCTAACTTTGAACAGAGGTACATTTGATTTATTTTATAATAACTTAAATTTAAACATTGCTTGCTTCATTTAAACTCACATTGAAGTGCATCTTGTGATATCGTTTGCTTTATCACTCCTATTTTGGATTAAACTAGCTTGGCAGGTATGGCTAGACGCACTGTAGGATCAAAATTAAGTATAAACATGGCGTGGGATGTCATTCTGTCCGGCCCTGAATGATGTTGAAAAATAAACTTTCAGCCTGATGCTGGGTTTTGCAATTTTGACCCTTATCGTATACTAAGTAGCATACCAGTGTGGGCTTATCTTTAAGGATCCGCTGTACTGTAGCAGCATCGTTCTTAGCGGCAGCACTGATCAGATGTTGTGGTCCTATATTCGCCTTACCAAGTTCTCTCAGTAACATCATCTGTGCAATGAGATGTCCCAGAGCGACAGCACCTTCATCATCATCGTCATCATCATCATCATCGTCATCGCCGCCATCTCCTTCAGTGTAAAAATAATCGAACTATGTAAAGTTTGTAAACGGTGCGGTGGTCAAGAGGTTGGGCGTGCGTTTCGGGATCGAGGGGTTAATATTTCTCTGAGCAAGAATAAATCACAATACATGCTCCACTCGACCAAGGTGTCAATTGGTACCGGTGAGGGCAGTGTCTATTCCTGTGCGCAACAGATCGATGTTGGCTGTAATTACACACATAAGAGAAATAGTCTCCCCAGTGACACACGAACGTAGGTTTACATAGGTAGCCCAATGACCAGGGTAAGTTAAAATGACAAAGGGTGCAGAGCGGCTTAACAGCCGAAAAGAGCCCTAGAAAATTGGTAATTTGACATAAAGATTTGAGATTTTTCAAATAGTTTGAAAATATAGTGATAAAGTTCGTTTATTATGATATCATTCCAATTGAAAGGTCCAGCCATTTTCTGAATTATGAGACACTTGTTTTTCAGGCATTAAGTACCTCCCGAATCCCTCCTCGTAATGCCGGGCGCCTGACAGAGATGTGCCTACGATAACCATTTATGTAACTAGCTAGCGACTAACCAGTATACGGCTTATGTATGGGATGAACTCTGAATACTGCATTCATAAACGATCTGAAATAATTTTAAAAAAAACTATCACGTACCTGCCCCTGCCCCAGCGCCACCATCTCCCCCTCCTCTAGCATCTAACTGCACAATCTTCTCCCCGGGTGCCGGCACACAACATACAGGATTAAACACCCAAGCTTGACTTCCAAATCCAACCGCTACGTCACCATCTTTATCGATTTTCACAACCTTGCCAACTTTTCCAATGGCCTTAAAAACATTTTCAAAATAAATGTAAGCAAGAGCTTCGTATAACGATTGCTAAAGCGAAAAGTCAAAAGAGTAAAAACATTGAAAGAATAACAAATTACTGAAAGGACGCCATGTTCAAAATAAGGTAAGTTTAGCATATACCAATGGACATGTTTCTAAAGAACATCCAAGTTAATATCTTAAAGAGGCATTCCCTATAACTAGCATATTTTTCTCTACTATCACATTAATAAATGAGCTGAATGTACAAAGCATTATAAATTATCATAATTTGTCAGAAGAAAGTGTGCGCAAATATGTCCCATAATGTCAAAAATATGGTCAAATCACTAATAATAATTTATCGCTTCCAGCGATTTATTATTATGTGGTCAAAGGGAAACAACTCGTGACTATTTTGGCTCGTTACGGAATATGTTTTCATTCTTTTCTCGGTAATTAGTGCGAGCTTTTTGTTGAAAATCTGAGGAGTTTAAGCAATTATAATGATTCTCCTTTAATGTATAATATTCTTGAATTGATTTAAACGATTAAAGTTATAGGGAACGCCTCTTTAATGGGAAAGAATAGGCTGCTAACAAGTTGGTATCATTTAAAAAAATGTTCATTTGAAACACATTGGCGCAAACAGAATGAAAATCGAACGTTTATTAACGGAGCTATTGCACGTTAATTGAAACCCTCATTTTGTGATGTCTAAGGGTCGGCATTTTGAGTTGAGATACTCAGTAACGACAATTTGTTATTAGCCTTTTCTTTCCCTTTAAACTGTTACCAGAAGAAAACTGACATCAATCTACACACTTTAAATCAATTTTAATCTCCCGAAGCATCTCATCTCAAATTGAGATTTTGCTAAAATCTCATCTCAACTTGAGATTTTGCTAAAATCAGAGTTTGCATTTAAGATAAATCTGAGGTTTGAACACTTTAAATTGTAATATAACAAACTAAGAATAATGTTTCTTGCTTTTGATGCTAATTTTGAGTCCCTCCTGGCCAAGGAAATTATTAAAACGACATATAGCAATATTTGAGATTTGATCATGCTCACATTGAGTTACTTCGTGAGCTCAGGGCCAGGGTCAGATACTCACCTTGGACATCTCAGACTGCCAGCCCCCATGACGTCTCTGTAAGGCTTGAACTTTATCCTCATCATCTAGAATTCTCACTGTATCACCCACCTTCACTGTAGGAACCTATAGATTGACAATGTTTGACAATGTTTGACAATGTTTGACAATGTTTGACAATGTAAAATTGTATAGAACTAATTCAACTAATTCAATACTAGGATCATCTTGAATTCTCACTGTATCACCCACCTTCACTGAAGGTACCTATAGATTGACAATGTTTGACAATGTAAAATTGTATATAACTAATTCAACTAATTCAATACTAGATCATCTAGGATTCTCACTATATCACCCACCTTCACTGCATGTACCTAAAGTTTGACAGTGTTTGACAATGTAAAATTGTATATAACTAATTCAACTAATTCAATACTAGATCATCTAGGATTCTCACTATATCACCCCCTTCACTGCATGTACCTAAAGTTTGACAGTGTTTGACAATGTTTGACAATGTTTGACAATGTTTGACAATGTTTGACAATGTTTGACAATGTTTGACAATGTTAAATTGTATAGAACTAATTTTAAAAAGACTAGGATCATCTAGGATTATCACGGTATCATCACCTTCACAATCGGAACTCATCGGTGTTTATCTGACGAAAGTGCCTCGGACATAATAGGGAAACCGCCATTATCACGGACTACTTTACAACATGGCTCATGAGAATCGAACGATGGGATCGAAGAGAACTAAAGGGTTACTAACTCCTAGGAAGGCATCAACTTTTAAAAAGAGACCGGTAATTGAAGGGCTTTTTGATATACTAGTAGCAATGAAACACTGATGATTGGCCGTTACCGGAAACCGCATAACCAAGAATTTTAACCGTACACTTTTGTACGAGGCGTATTTTTCAGTTACGGAAATTCCCGAGTAGATACGATTGCTACTTTCACTGAAGGTACCTTAGCATTGACAAGGTTAATTGCAGGGCCGGTATTTATAAATCATCTAAAGTGAAAACTTAGAATTTTCTTAAAATCTCATATTTTCCTTTAGCGTATCATCTAAACAGGAGAACCAAGATGACTAACATAGCCTTTATTTACTTTATTTGTACTGAAATGTGTCAGGCATACGTATATATACGTGCCTCCACCCGGACTTGAACCCGGTCGCCAGATTAGACGGCAAGCGCACCAACCACTGACCTGCGGATGTAGACTACTGTAAAATCCTTTAATTTCGATTGGTCGAAATTTCGTGGTTTTAGTAAAAACACTATTTCGATGGGACATTAATTCGTGGATTTTCCATTTCATGTAATAAATTGAGGGGTCAAAATTATTATTCGATGGGATTTAATTTCGTGGTAGAAGGTAAACCACGAACTCCACGAAACTTAATCCCTCACAAAAATGAGTGTACAGTATCATTATATTTACCTTAAGTACAGCATTTGGATTAAACTTCCATTCTTTCTCATCATAGATGATAATCACATCACCATTGTCTTCAAATCCCTTAACCTTACCATGCTGTCCTATGTACTAAAGGTAACAAATAATCAAACTTTATAAAAGAAAAACAAAACAATAACGTTGACAGACTGTGCTTGCGCACTTCACAAGAAATTATGTCACATACAAAATGATCTGTCCACATTGGCCATAATTCCGCTGCAATATATCGCTGGCTTAAAATGAAAAAGTCGTAAGCATTACTTACGACCTTATAAAACTCATACATACTTATCTGACATCTGCATTACAAGCTGCATCTTATGAGCCTATTTTCATGAAAATTGGAACTTGTGTTGACTAAAGTGCGAAACATTGGGTTTTCCATAAGTAAAAAATAGTTTTCGGACAGTTTTATCTTGTGTTCTCAAAATATTGATTTAGTACTAACGACCTTCTCATTCTAAGCCAGCGAATTATTTAGAAACACTACTGTATCTCTGACTTCCTCCCTATATTACCTAGCGAATTGTCCATTGAGTCTATAGATTCTACGCCTTAAAAGGTATTCATATTTAAAAAAAAATAACGTTAAATTTCAAAATTTGCCGTGAGCAACTACATGTAGTATAAGCCTAGGTCCCACAGAGCATTCATCGGCGATATATGCCCGATTGAATAAATGAGCATAGGAAGGTATCGGGAAAAGGGTCCTCGTGATATTTCTTTTTTTTTCTTCCATTTAATTTGCAGGGCCCACTCTGGGGCATTATCGCAAATATTAGAGACAGAGGTGAGATACAAGGAATCCGGGTGCGATACCCTAGCTCGTTTCGAATAGATTCCTTGGTTCTTTAATGTGCCCGGTGTAAAGCACCGATACACGCGAGACTACCCCTGGGTTACCAACCAGGATCATCTCTAGTTGGGTGGGAAACACTAAATAGCGTTTCTGAAATGACCAAGTTTTGCCGGCCGAGAATCGAACCCGGGACCTCTCGCTCAGCAGTCTAGCGTCTTACCACTAGACCACCGTGCCACCCTTCAGGGGAAGCTGCAAGATAGTCATACGAAAAATTGTGAAATCTCTGATCCCGATGCCTCCTGAAGCTAATAATATAAATCCAAAATACATCACCGAGGCATTATTGTGATAATTAGTGGTTTTATGAGAGAAATATTATAAACCTCTTTCATACGCATGCTCCATCCACCGTGGCCTCTCTGTACTTCCTTCAGTGCTATTTCCGGTAAAGCTACACACACCATATCGCCCGGTTGTATACTTGGTCTAACTACCGACGGCTGTCGTCGAAATGACGCTGGTTTAACCGGTATTGCTGGCTTCTGTACCCGACTGGTATCTATAAATAGAGGCAAACTAACTTCGATACCCCTTTTGTCCATAAGGCCTTAAATAAAATTGTGTTTGTTCCCCATCCCCTACCTACCCGATTAAAAAGGGCCCTACCCAAAATATTTTATTGCCCATATTGAAATAAATGGGTTTTTATTAAAAATTGGAAGTGAAAATTATATTTTTTTGTTTTCTGGCTTCTTTCTTACATGTACCATTAACTTTTACTTGGTTTTCACCTTAAAGTTAATTCTTAATTTCATTATTTGTATGTCTAGACCATTAACTATCATACTGAAACAATTCCAAAAAAATCTTTTACCCTACTTGCCTACCCATTCTAAATCTGCTAAATTTTCTAAGGTCGGGATGTGGAAACCAATAACCAGGAACCAAATTCGGCCTAACACATACGTACGTTACGTCTTGAGAGATTCGGATATGTCGAGCAACATGCTTATCTCGAGCATTGTGCTTGTCCCGATGAGTCCTCGAGATAACGAAGTTTTAATTTATTCCATTTTACTGAAAACTACTTGTAAATATATACATATCACATGCTTTTCCTTGTATCCAGGTTAGTATAGCCAGTACGTATAAAGTTATACGTACCACGTGTAGTATAAGTTATTGAGTTTTTCCAATAAATCAATGCATATTTTGCGTTTTTAGTGTCATATGATATAAAGAATCTATCACTCGTTGTCAATTGATATATTTATATGCTCGGCATATATTAAACTCGTTCAGGAAATATTATTAAGCTCGCCAGAGGCTCGCTTAATAATATTTTCAAAACTCGTTTAATATAAATTTATATCAATTGACAACTCGTGATAGATCCTCTATATCCAGCTTGTGACTGTGGCTATATAACATGGTCAATGGTGGTAGGTTGTGGAGCTAACCTTAGTGTCTAACAAAATTGATGGCAAATAGTTCAACATGGTTAAGGTCGTTGGACAATTGTTCTTTACTCTCGGATTTTAAGGAGTGTTGCCAATTCGGACCTTCGAAATACATGAAAAACACCAAAATAATAGTATTTCGACCCAGCGATATTGTTTAAAAAACACATTTCAAATGACCCATCCCATAACCAGTGGTTAGGCAAGTCTCCAGACATTTCAGATAAAGAAATATACGCTGGTTTAACGAGAATGGAAATTACCTCGACTACGGAGTTATTTCACAAAAAAAAAGAATCTTACTCAAAGAGTACAGATGAGTCTTGTAGTAACTGAAGCCAGCAGCTTTCTCTACACATTCCAAGTCCACCTTGCCCCTGTATCCTAGTCTATATACACCATCGTTACTCGACCACTTCACCGCAACAGAGTCCCGCTCAGCACCCGTTGTTCCGTAATTCTTAATCTCCAAAACTTTCCCAACATTACCTTCACCCCCTGAAAAAATGAGTCGAAGCATGTATATATAATATACATTTCGATGTCTTTTTTCTCAGGACACGGTCTAGTATATATTATATACATGACCGAGTCCAGAGAAAAAAGACATCGAGTCAAATATTTCCTAGGGTCTTTTGGGTACAGTATAACCTCCGCAGAGCAACATCTGGCGGAAACCGGAATTTTTGCTTCCTTCCTAAAAACATGCTCAATTTGGTAATCTCTCAAATTGTCACCGAGATTGACCGTGTCTCAGCGTGGCTATGTACCTGATACATGCCGTAATATACGTCAGCATATTCATTTTACGTAGTACGGTGGAAGCTGGCATCTTTTGACATCTTTTGACAGACAAACAATGCTGTTATGGAGAGCAAACCTTCTATGTACACTTGATCATTTCTGTCTTTTAAAAACTACTATGCGAATAATTAAAACATAAATTTATTAATTACGAGCGTACATGTATGTGAGCCGTTCTCC
Organism: Spisula subtruncata; assembly: GCA_963678985.1. Lineage (NCBI taxonomy): Eukaryota > Metazoa > Mollusca > Bivalvia > Venerida > Mactridae > Spisula > Spisula subtruncata. Next base: position 1,787,538 of record OY787669.1, read on the forward strand.
AGGAAAACCGGGCTTAGTGACAAATTTGTGAAAATGTTGATAATATAGGGTTAGAAAGGGGAGATTATTGCGAGCAGTTTCAGAAAATTTGAACAAATTATTCCATACACTTACAAAGTTAAAGACTTTTTAAACCAATCACTACACCCTACTTTTAGAATGACGTCGCAAATCTCAATCTCTACGTTTTTGACGTAACGTCAACTGGCGTTACAAAGATCCAGTATCTGATAAACTTTTGACATAAACCTTAAAATTATGGCACCTTTTAGAATCATATTCTTATTTTAATAAAACGTGTCCAATTCGTGAGTGTTTGTTTACAGGAAAAATAGCAAGTGTTTATAGTCACTTAACCAAAGTTATTCTTGATATGAGTACGTTTTAGAAGACGATCACCATAGCAACGACAGAAGTTATTTTAACACAAGTTTAAAGAAAACTTGAAGCTAATGGATAGTACTATACTATCCAATTACTTAAATATGAAATCAAAGGGCACGATTTTTTCTCATTTTAGACATTCTTTTAAATCTTATTGCGTAATTAGTTACAATACAATGTCATTAAGCCCAGTTTTCCTGGAGAACGTCTCATATTATTGTATATCTTAGTTTTTCGGAGAAAATAAATAAGTAAATAAATAGCTGACGTAATAAGAACATTTGTGAGTAAGATGATCAATCAAAGATTTGACAGTAATTAATGTTAATAGGGAATGATATTCATACACGACAACACAAAAGTACGAATGCATGAACCAGTAACCATGGTAACCCTAGATAACATGAAATGTATACTCTGTCCCAGACAGAGATAGGAACGTACCATCTTGTTTACCGCTGTTCCAATCCTCTCCACGTTTAACTTTGGCACCAGGAAATATTCCCTGGGATTTCACCTTGCTACTGCCTGATCGTGTAGTTACTGCTTGACTGAAAACATGGGCAATAAATATACATTGAAATAAGGTACATGAAATATCCCCTGCGATTTAACCTTGCTACTGCCTGATCGTGTAGTTACTGCTTGTCTGAAAACATGGGCAATAAACATACACTGTAATAATAACATACGTCATAGTCTATGTTATGGTACAACCGAAAACTCTCACCGGGCATACAGGAACATGACGTCCATGTGAATCCACATTTTAAACTTGGTCTGCCTGTTTTACGTAAAGGTTTCCATGTTTTACAACACGCCGTGTATGTACACGTACTAATTGGTACCGAACTTGTGTAAATGAGTATACGTTTGTATATAAATATACAGTGTTTCTAGAAATTATTGAGAATTATTTGAGAAGGTGTTTTCAAAATGGTCTAACTATTTCACTTCCAACTTTCGTTTGTACATGCATGTAGTTATGCAATGTTCATTACATTAATTGCCAATATTTTAGTTCTGATAATGCAATGGTTGTAATGGCAACATGAGTTTACAACTAGCATCTTGTAAAATTTGAAAGTTTTGCATACAATGCCTAATTAAGACCGTTGATTTAACATGAAAATAGTAAGAGATAGTTCATGATTGACATTGAAACCCATTTATTGACAAAATATGAAAACTCGACGAGAATGTGTACGTTCTAAACTATCTAGATCTGCAAATAGTTATTATTGATTGCGTGCAGTAAATTACTCAATAATTTCTGGGAACACTGCATCTCTAAAAATAGCACAAGTGTCACGTGGAAGAAAGAAGTACCCTTTGCATCCTGGGAAATCTACACGGATGAACGGATGTTTAAGATCGTGTTTGTCCTGGAAGTAACAGACTGTACACAGGTCAAAATCTGCACATGTCTGACATTTCCATCTGGTACCAGTAAAAGCATTCTTGCTACACCCGTCACATACAATACCATTATGCTTGAGTCCTGAAAAAAATGGTTATGTTTGTTTATAATTCAAATGCCGCCATTCCTGAACATTTTTTCAGTCATATATACGGCGGGCGATCAGATCACCTATTAAGTTTTCCTGAACTAATTTATTACATTAACCCTTCCAAACGAAACCAGCAACTTCTCCAAAGAGTGTATGAAATCATCATTGATTATGTGTATCGCGACCTTTTCATTACTTTTCAATTCCAGGACTTTCACTGATTTCAATTCGCGACGAAATGATGGAGTTGAAATTATGAAAAGAACTCGTTAAAATCGTTAATATGTTGAATAATTGAGTTAAATTGAGAATACTAAATAATTCAAGAAATCGAGAATTCTATGAATATATCCTGTTTCATGAAATCAAAAATATCTATACCGGACTTTTGTACCTATTAGGGCTTACTAGGCACAGGCACAGATAGACTGAAAAAAAATAGTTTCATGCAAGTCCATTTTAATCGATGAAACCCTGTGCCTGTTGATGTGTTACTGGGTATTCATTTTGTTTAGAAATCTACGAGTACCTGCCGGAGCACTGTCCAGTACTCTAAGGTCACATTTGCCGCCATTTCCGGTATCGTAAGTTCCATTATCACCCATATCCCACTGTACTTCCACTGTATCATCTTCGTTGTCCTGGGTTACAGTACCCACGTGACCTTCACCTTTAGGTAAGAAACCACCAAATACATTTGTTCTTTGGTTCAATGTAAGTGACAATGGCCGACCCCAAATTTCAACAAGATTTAGTTTATGGCCAGCTGACAAACACATATCAGGATATTTGAGCTTTAAAATAATACAATAAAAGGGGGCTCATATATCTCCTAAGCCAAATTTTGCTCATCAAAGATGGACAACATACTTTTTCTATCGCGCGGATTTATCCCAGACCGGTTAACCCCTACTCTACTTTCACTTTCATTTTCAGGTCAAAATGTCAGAATATTCAAATGTAAATACGTCCTCTACATCACATGCATGTACACAACGACTTTAAACCCCATTTCATGATTTCAAAGCAGACTTGTCAATGTATACCAACATTTCCAGCCAAACCAATGTTTCTTTCAGGACTCTTTGAGTATCACCATTTGGGCCTCTTATATATTTAGTGGTTGCTTACCTCCATCATCGTTCCCATGGTGCCAGTCTGGACCACGTACCACGCGGATACCTTCTACAGACATCCTTACTGACTATCTTAAATCGAGTTCTATAAATAGCTGAAAATGTAAAAAAAAATGCAATCTACTGTAAAATTAGTAATATTCGAGGGAGATTTAGTTTTGTGGATTTCATGGACGATCTCAACGACGAAATAAAATCCCCCACGAATATAAGTGAATGATTTCCAAGTATATGACTTAGTGGACAAGGTAACCTTGAAAGTACATCCCAACGAAATGGAATTTTACGCCAAAAAGCATGAATTTAGTTCAATTGAAATTAAATTAATTTACAGTATCACAGATTTTAAAACTTTCAAAACCATATTGTTTACATTATGCCATTCTTAATGTAAAGATCATCCTTAAGGGTGGACATACCGCTTGACTTTTTGGCTAAGACTGTAAGTAAAATATGTCAGTAAAAACTTATGGGGTAATGGGTTTAAGTCGTACATGGTGCCAACATTTCGTTATCAATCCTTGGTGACAAATCTACCTAGGCAATTTCGCCACATATGATTCTCATATGAAAGGATCTGCATATGATACTCATATACGTGGGTATATCCAAAAGTAATGTCACTGATGCTATAAAATCGTATATAATTTCAGTAAAACCACGAAATTATTCACACCGTAACTTCAGTCTAATTTGAATATGATGACCAAATTTCACAACAATGCACATACTAGTTCTGGAAATATGAACATTTTCATGAGACATACTTACGAACATCGCCGCAAGCCCGACGTCAACGACGTCACAATGACGTTATTTGCTGACACCAACTCATCCAGCAGAAGTTCATCCCTTGTGATTTCTAACGACTCATAAACGATGCAGTCATTTCCAAGACCTTTAAAAATGTGTAACCCACCCGACGCTTACTCTCTGCGAAATCACATTATTTTTAAGTGTCTCCTAGATAGTCCCACAGCAAAATATTTAACTCACCACATAATGATTGCAGTTTTGAACGTCGAATTGAATTGACGGCGTTAAAAATACTATGGGTGTTCTTTTCGGATCTACTAAAAACCGTTCATATGACTCTTTATCGATAATGTTTTGGTAATATATGCCCCCTTAAAATATTATACTACATACACATGGGCCTATGATGCCGCCTTGTGTAACTAAAGTTTAAGTAGGTGACTTTCAAAACATTAAGTAAAAGTGCATTTCTACGCGCAGCGTCTTTTTGTCACAAATTTGCCGTGTTTTCGCTAAGTAATCAATACGTTGATGATATATTACGAGTTTCAAAGTTGAGTGACGTTATTGAATTTTTAGTAACAGACACAAAACATTTGTTTCATCACGTCACAAAAGTATTGTCTGCTTTCAAGAGTTATTTTTTATAAAAACGCATAAAAAATTGTTATGATAATGAAAAACAAGCGTCATTTTCGTGTGTGGTGATATGACTTCATAGGTATATTTTAAATGTTCATATAATCCAGTTATGAAAATCGAATAACGCAGCACGTTGTTTATTAATCAGAATTGAATTGCTGAACATTTTGATATCATATTTATGCATATCGGCCTTTAAACAAATAAACCACGGGAGGAGTGACATTACTTTTGGATATACCCTCGTAAAAGGTTTCATATCAGTCTCATATGCAAATCCTTTCATATGATTCTCATATCATTATCATATGATTCTCATATGAAAGGGGCTAAACATTTCATATTATTCTCATATGCAAATCCTTTCAGGTTTCATATGAGAATCATATTGCCCACGTTCCACAAAAAAATGTGTAAAATTTTTATTTCTCCATAAGGAAGACATTTTTTTTATTGAAAATGAACCTAAAATTTATCATGAATTTCAATGTTTGAGTGCTTCGTGTCGAGTTTTAAGATTTGTTATAATCCCTGGCCTAGATTCAAGGGTCCCAACAGGTAGTATTATTACTTACGCTATACTGTATACGTCAAATTTAGTTAAAAATTCATTGAAATACATTAACCATATGTTCTGCTTAAACGAACATTATCTAAAATATTTATTTACAAAACGCATCTAAACTATCGTTAACTTGGCAAACATTCAAAATGTTTGTATACCTCGGCATTCATTATTACGGCTGTTTCGATTTAATTCATGCACACTATTTATTTTTTTATTACAACCTAACCGAACTATCGTATTGATCAACTGCCGCATTTTTGTCTTTAAAATTGTCAAACTTCCTCATTGTAATTCTTCAAATAACTTTTATACAGAGTAGTTTAAGGGGTGCGCTCAATGGTCTAGTTCGTAACTACATGTACGTAGATGCGGGTGGAGAGGTCCCTGAATCGAATCATGGACCCCAGGGCAAACCCAGTCCCGGGGCACTTTGTCATCTCGGAAGCCTAACGTTTTACACAACCAATTTACAGTAAAACTGCGTTATGACGAGCATCAATATCACGAGCACCCAGTCTATCTCGAGCAAGTTTTAAAATAGTATCCGTTTGCATAATGAATATATGCCTTTTGGTTATTTCGAGCACCCGTGTTATCTCGAGCGTTTTACATGTTCAGATTACTCCTCGAGATAACGAAGTTTTGCTGTAGTCTCATCTCAAATTGAGATTTTACCCAAATCAGAGTCCGGACTTGAGATATATTTAAAGTTACAGCTCTTTAAATTTTTACTGTATAGCTTGCCCACATTGACATGGGCTTGACCTATTGATTAGCATAATTTAACAGTCGATATATTGTCTACGTTAATAACACCGATTGTATGTTTTCATAATCGGGGAGTATCATGAAGACGCTCGAGATGTAATATAAACACAAATATTTAATACCGATATCGCACGATTTGCTTGCGGAAATTGATATATTCAAAGCAAGAACCTTGTAATATATTATTGCATAAAGGTCAGGCTCAGGTCAATTTAGCCAAGCTATAATAAACCAGAATAATGTTGGCTGTTTTGTATGCTAATTTTGAGTGCATCATTCCATGGAAATAATATAATTATCCAAACGACACATGACAATATTTGAGATGAGATTTTGCTCATATTGAGATGTTCCGGGGATTAGGGTCTTGTAGTCTCTCGCGTATCAGTGCTATACACCGGGGCACTGTTTTATCAAAGCATTTACGCTAGCGTAAACCTAAGATTTCCTAAAATAATGCGTACGTCGATAATATTTGCGTAATTGCGTTTTACAAAGATGTTTTAGTTCACATTCTGTCGTAAGTTTTAGCTTATTTCTACGCCTAGGCTGGGCAACCCTAAATGGCAAATATGAACGTAAGTGAAGAGTTTTTAACACGCACTGATTATTTTTGACCGTCGCATGTTATTTTAGACCGTCATTTGTTGTTTTAGACCGTCACTTGTTGTTTTAGGCCGTGATTAATCATCAAATCTTGACGTATATTTATTCATTCTGGTACCCGTTATATTTGTAATATTGGTTATATTGTGTCCCGTGTTACGTTCAATCTTCAATATATTTGCGTAAATGTATGCAAGTACTTGCGATCGTTTAGTAAAACACACTTACGAGTTTGCGTAAGGTAGATATCTATGAGTAAATTTACGCGACATTTACGCATTGTTAGTAAAACAGTGCCCTGGAACGCTTAAAGGACAGGATATACATTTTGTTGTGGTGGTCATGGTGAACAAGTTGCATAAAGATTATGTCAAAATTGTGATCCGTAGATTCGTGTAAGAGAGGTGGTTGGGGTATTGGAGCGCTCAGTGTGTAAAAGAAAAGTTTGTTTATTATAGTGTCACCCCTATTGAAAGGGCGAGACAATTCTACCTAACGAGACACTTACTTATATTTCGTGCTTACCGTACCTTTCCGATTTCCTTCTCGTTATGACGGGCACCTGGCAGAGATATGCCTACGGTAACCATAATTTAACTAGCTGGTGGCTGACCAACCGGTCTCATCAGTTCCAACCCGGCTTCCACCGAGATTCGAATCTTCGACCTCTTGCTTCCTCGGCGGACGCCCTAACCACTCGGCCACGGTCGCGGTATCAGTGTGTGTGAGAGATTTGTGAGGTGGGAGGGAGATGGTAGTAATTTTTGTAAGGTGTGGAACGGTGGTCTAAGGGTAGGACACTAGCTTCGGGGTCGAGATGCCCTCTGGTTCAATCCTCATCTGGACCACTGGTTAATTACTCTGAGCAAGAAAACCCCAGATGCTCCACTCCACCAAGGTGTAAATTGGTACCTGTGAGGGCAGTGTCTAAATTGGTACCTGTGAGGGCAGTGTCTATTCCTGGGCGCCGCAGATCGATGTTGGCCGCCACACTCACAAGAAAGAAATTAAATATAGTCTCACCAGATAGACTCGAATGTAGGTTCCATAAGGTAGCCCAATGATAAGGGGAAGTTAAAATGTCAAAGGATAATTAAGCAGCTGAACAGTTGAAACAGCCCTCGAAAATTGGTAACTTAACTTTAACTTCATTAGTGGCCGGGGTTGTAATTTTATAGACCTGTACACATATTATTTTCTGGTCTAAAACATAAATATATAACTATTCTTTAGTTATTAAGTTTATAGGCAAAATAATAAAATAACTATTAATAAGTGACATGTTTATTATAAATTTATAATTCTTTATAATTATATGCAAGTAAGTAAGATAATAATATTATTATAAAACAAATTATACTTACAATAATCTGCCCGACGTTTAAAGTTTTGTTGATTTATTCTGATATTTCTTCCTGGTTGTTTGAATTTCTCGTAAAGCAAGAAGGAAGGTAAACAGCGGAGAAATTTGTTACGTGTATTACTTCCTTGTCGGGACATTCCGTATAACGAACAACCACATTAAAGAGGCGTTCCCTATAACTTTGATCGTTTAAACCAATTCAGGAATATTATACATTGAATGAGAATCATTATTGCTTAAACTCCTCAAATTTTCAACAAAAAGCTCCCACTAATTACTGAGAAAAGAATGAAAACATACTGCCGTAACGAGTCAAAGTAGTCACAAATTGTTTCCCTTTGATCACATAATAATAAATCGCTGGAAGCGATTAAATATTTTTGGTGATTTGAATATATTTTTGACATTAAAGAGACATATTTGGGCACACTTTCTTCTGACAAATTATGATTATTGGTAGTGCTTTGTACGTTGAGCTCTTTTAATGTGATAGTAGAGAAATATATGCAAGTTATAGGGAATGCCTCTTTAATCAGAAATGACATGCTAATCAGAAGTCATTGAGCTTGCCGTCTTATCTAGCGACCCGGGTTCAAATCGGGGCGGAGGAGCATACATATATATCGCTGGCTTAGAATGAGAAAGTCGTAACTACCAAATCGATATATTGAGAACACAAGAGAAAACTGTCTGTAATTTACTCTTCACCTTTGGGAAAACAAGTTTTTAAAACTTCATTTTGGTCAACATTACAATTTCAGATAATCATGAAAATAAGCTCATAAGAAGCGCCGTGTGCAGCAGATTTCAAATATGTATGAGTCTTATAAGGTCGTAAGAAGTAGTTACGACCTTCTCATTCTAAGCCATCGATATATGCCTGCCATATTTCAGTAGAAATAAAGCAAATAAATTATATGCACGGTATTTTTTTACTAATTACCGGCATAGAACTACACAGTTGAAAACTTGATGGGTGGTGTAATGAAATACACTCAAGCAACACGGTTGATCTGAACCACAAATACATTATTTCCATCAGAAATTCTAGTTCTGTTGATGCAAATACTGCATGGCTGCTCTTCTATGCCCGCCCTTGAAATAAATTAACGTTCTCAATCATTTTGAAATAAGCTCCTTTGAGTAATGGTGAATTCATTAAATTGAAATTACAATTAGCCTATTTTACACGCATAGAAACACTCGCTGCACGACATTCACTTTATAATAAATGTATTTCAATTCAAATTGTGCAAATAAAAAAAAAATTACGAGCATCATTGGCGTATATGTTTTTTTTCTAAAAAAAAAACAACAACAGAAAACGTGAACACATTTTGCTTCCATTTCCAAAGTGGCATCTTTACTCGATCTATAATTTTATTATACATTTTTGTAGATTGTTTTTAAAACAACAACGATAAATCTTCATAAGTTGGTGATATTTTATTCAACAGACGGATACACAATTATCAAAGTCGGCGAATAGCATCTATGTTTCATGGCGTTTTCAGTCTTTGCGTCATTTCTCAGTCAATAAAACTAAATTTGGTATCAGAGCAAACACTACGTAGTTAAGACATAGGACACAAAAACACGAAGAATCGTCTTTAACTGACATTGGGAAGTAGAAGCACTTGCAATCGTAACTACTCGGGCATTATCGTAACTTAGAAATGCGCCTCGTACATAAGTGTAAGGTTACAAATATTGGTTATGCGGTTTCCGGTAACGGTCAATCATCAGTTGTTCAATGCTATCAAGAAGCCCTCCAATATAGTTCTCTTTTTAGGAGTTGATACCTTGCCAGGAGTAAGTAACCATTTAGTTCGCTTCGATTCCATTTTTGATTTTCATGGCCATGATAATGGCGACGTCCCTATTATGTCCGAGACACATTCGTTAGATAAACGCCGAGGAGTTCCGATTGTAGCCCTTGTTCTCGTGATCAGTTCAAGAAAAGTCGATGTACTTCAGTATTCTTATTCAGTAGTTATGTATATACATGTATATAGTATACCGGTATAATTTTTATATCATTAGTAGTATAAGTATTTTTTGGTTAAAAACTCCAAATTAACCAACATCAACTTGCTTCCGTTTAAATTCAATCCCCTGCCCCACCCATTTTTTATCATAAAAGAAGCCGGTTACAGGTTGCTGTGCTCCCTATTGTTTTAAAATGTATATGTCAAATAAATTTTATGAAAATTTTTTTTTTAAATCACTACAGCAGTTTCTCCAGCGCCAGCCACCGCACGTCCCTCTCTGTTGTTCCCGGCTTCTGCACCATCTTCTACAAATACACGGATCTCTAGGACAACATCTGTTGTTTCTCCATCCATTACAACTTCCGGTCCGTCTTTCCCACGAGCGACAAGACCTCCGACATCTGCAGTTCCCCTGAGCTGAAAAAAAAACACATAATTTAAACATATGTATTGTTTTCGCTTAGTGTGTGTACAATCGATGTTGACCATGTTGAAAATTGGTCTAGAACCAAATATGTTATCCACTATAAATAAAACCTTTATTATTATAATAATTATTATATACCCAGTCCCAGTGACTTGGATATTAGCGACAGTGTAATGTACTGTGCTCGAGTGGTTAAGTTGAGTTCTGCATCCCCTGTCCCATTTCCTCATAGCTCATTTTACACAGCAGAAATAGCACATACCACATTCATACGGCATAATGCCCAACAAATAGCAAAACGAGAAATGAAATAAAACTGATGAACATGCAGCTAGTCCAAATGATAAATGCTGAAAGTCAGTTTCAGTGGTCAAATAGCAGAAAGTCCAAGTTTCATCAGTCAAACAGTCGAAAGGCAAAGATTCAGCTGCCCAAAATCCGAAACAAATGTCAATGTTTCAGCAGACACAGTTAAGGTAAAGAACCACTAAATGCCTCCGCGGACCAAGTAGTCAACTCAAGTAGTCCTTAAAAAAACTTTGGTTTGCCTGTAAATGGAGATATTTCTTGACAAATGTGGAGTTGAATGATGAAATTGAGTTTAAATGGTTGGTAAATATGCATGTGGTGTAGTAAAACTGTAATATTTGTATTATTCCGCTATTTAGTTCTTGATACCAAAGTGAAAGTAGACTAGGGTAAAACCCAGAACTTATAAATCCGGACATGCGTAAAAATGGATAGACCGTGTTTGAAGGACAAAAACTTTCTTAGAAGATACATGACCCCCCTTTTCATTGCATTGTTTGAAGCTTAAATGCCCCTCTTTACAATGATGTATGTGGTCCAGGTGACCATAGACTAAAAAAAGTTGAAAATTTGGGCTTACCATGGCCAATTTACATTGAGCTATAGAGCAAATCTATTTGGTGGTTTCTAACCTTAATAGGCCTAGTAACATCAGTCAAAAGGTTTAACCCCAAGTATCAGCTGTTAGTAACCCATAATTCTTAGTTTCAGCTGTCAAGTTCGGTTTCAGTGACCAAAGCCAAAGGTCAAATATTAAGTCAATGGTTAAGTTTCATCTGTCGAAAAGCTGAGGTCCAAAATGATGCGGTCATAGCGGGTGCATTGCCCACTTGGTCAGTCTACGATATGCCTTTATAAATTTCTGTGTCACAAATTAGTAATCTACTTATTACATATCAACTTTCTTACCTTCAATGACGTCAGAAAGAAGAGCTACACAAAGCGTCACGAACAATACTCCAACAAGAACTTTATGCATAGTTGCCAGTTCAGGTAATATTATCTGTAAAACGATTTAAATTAAGATAGAAATGTCTTCACCACATTCAGGTAATCTGTAAAACTGCCTTAATTTCGATAGAAATGTCTTAACCGCATGAAATAATTACTAATTGTGTTTCTACTCCAAATATCGCTATTTATATTATATGTGTTGTTTGTTCCTACATAATTAGTTCATGAACCAATTAACACCGCTACATCATTCAAACCATCAAAAAGACATGTTGTGATTGGTTCAGGATATTTTTCTAGAAGAACGCGTTGATTGATTGGATGAATTGATGGAGGCAGCTCCTGACATGATTTCCGTGATTTTACTACACGGATTTACAAAATACATGACTCCATCAATTTGGTCAAAATTCCAGTATATGGCGAAGATGATCGACTGATTACGATTACACCGTTAAAATATTCAAATTGTCAACAAGACGTAAATACACAGTTGTAATTGGTCCAGGCTATTGTTCTAGAAGAACGCGTTGATTGATTGGATGAATGGATGGAGACAAACTTGTTACATAACATGATTTCCGTAACATCGATCCTGGTACTTAATGGCTCCATCAACTTTGTCAAAAAAATTTCCAATAGTTATATATTATAATTATATTATTGTTATCATCAGAAATGATATTGACTTTTGTATTAATGCGATGATAATATGAGGTATTATTGTATATAATGTTACAGGCCCTTATTTTCCCGTTATGACGCTGGCTTAGAATGAGAAGGTAATAAGTGCCATTTACGACCTTATAAGACGGATGCATAATTGAAAAATGCACCATAAGGCGCTTCTTGTGAGCTTATTTTCTTGAAAATAGAAACTTGGCTATTTTGACCTGAGCCTGGCGTTTATGCAAGTATATATTACAGGGTTCTTGCTTTGAATATATCAATTTCCGCAAGTAAATCGTGCAATATCGGTATTTCAGATTTATGTTTGTATTCCATCTCGAGCGTCATCGTGATACTCCCCGATTATGGAAACAGGCAATCGGTGTTGTAAACGTAGACAATATATCAACCGTTAAATTATGCTATATAATCAGTAGGTCAGGCTCATGTCAAATTGGCCAAGCTATACTATAACTTTAATATAGAGTAGACGGTGTTCCATCTGCTCTAGTCTATAAATATAACTTGTATCATTTATTGTCACTGAAAGCACATAAAATCTGATCACTGCATGGTTTATTGCCGTTTTATATAATTCAACGTGTATGCCTTTTTACAATTCGTTTATAAACATTGAAAATTAATGGGCAGCGCTTCGAAAGTGATGTAATACATTGGCAATTAATAGTGACTACATTTAAGTCGTGTTTGTGGTAAGATACTTAAAAACATAAAAATAGAAAAGTCGGTTAATTGCTGTGAAAATAGGATTCTTCTAGTTTGAGCAATCTGTTTGATTTAAAATGCGTGAAACAACGTCGTACGACCAAAAAATCTGGTGACTGCCTCACAGTGATACGGTCGCGAAAAAAATCCATTTTGATTGCTCATCCACAAAATGTAAGACAAAATGAACATAATTTATTTTACTTTAATTAGTTAATTACATCTTAATTTGCCATAGAAATTCAAGCATGAACGTTCCTTATTTAAGTTTCCGTTTTAAAACTACCTCGTATCGTGATACTTGTAAGGAAGTATTTCACTATTTTGCTAATTACCGAAATGCATGTATAGGGGAGGTTACTCCAGCCATCATAATAGGTGTGTTCGTAAGTGCTGTGCAGAACACTGTCCAAACTGATTTTGTTCCAAGTACTTACGAACAGAACAAAACTGTTCCGAACAGTGTTCCACTCCAAACGACTTACGAACAAAACGGAACAGGAACAGAACAGGAAGTAACAACAATAAAAATAATGTTAAAGAAATAATATTAAGAAATAAAACTTTTAAGGTGGCCGATATTGTTAGTTTCAGCCGTTATATTGGTGGAAGAAAAATGCCACTAGAAAATTTCCCATTGTAAAAGTTCGGTCATTTCCGTTTTATCCCGTCGACATACTATTGCCAAGGTGATCAGAATAACACATTTCGTGAAATTTCCGGTTGTCATGTTGTTGTTGTAATCACGTGACCTGTTCTGCCAGCAGCACCTCGTTCACGAGAACAGACGGAACATGTCCTGCACACTGTTCCGGAGTGTTCGTAACGCTGTTCTGTGTTCTGGAACACAGAGAACAGCGTTACGAACACACCCAATATGTGTCACAATGAATGCCCCAAGTAGGGGATGTAACTCTAGCGACCATACTATGTGACTGTCCCCACACAAGTACGGAAACTAAATTAATATATAGATATACATTAAAACTTCGTTTTCTCGAGGAGGGATCAGGACATGTGAGATGTTCGAGATAAACCGGGTGCTCGAAATAACCAAATGACATGTACAGATAATACAACCGGGTACTATTGTATAACTTGCTCGAGATAGACCGGGCGCTCGTGATATTGATGCTCGTCATAACGAAGTTTTACTGTACTATTTTATTTCCGTGACATGCTATGTTTTGTCTGTTTATTTATTAATTAATGTTTGTATTCTCATGTCCACACAGGCCATGAGTTTTAGAAATGAATCTCGAAAATAAAATATTAGCAAAGTATTCGTTCGCTACTCTTACCATACATGTGTATCAGTGTATGACAGGATTTTTTTCAAAATGGGAAGAATGTAATTTGCCAAATATGGGGTAATTTTAGAGCTACATGTATGTAGAACGGTGATCGAGGACCAGTGGTTAGGGCATGCACATTGAATGCGGGAGGTCGAAGGTTCAAATCTCAACGGAAGCTGGGTTTAAACTGGTGTCGATCGGTTGAGTTACTAGCTAGTTAAATAATTAAATATCATTTGATAACCGTATGTACCGGCAATACGAAAAGGCATTCGGGAGGTAGGCCCTACATTGCGCATGAAAAATAAGTGTCTCATAAGTCAAATTTGACTGCCCTTTCAATAGGGGTGACACTTTAATAAACAAACTTAAAATAATAACCCAAATGTTGTTGTTTTCTTTTGTAAATTCTGGTGTCCTAGCAGTTATCAATAAGATGGGCTCACAAGGTAGTCATTGAAAAAGCCAACGAGCTTGTATGTTATATATTTTATGTGCTACTCTTATAAATTTTCCAAAACTCCAAAAAAAAGATGGGCTCACTTGATACGCTAATAGTGTATCCTGCACTATAGGCCTAATAGTCATTAGCCCGTTTCCAGAGTTGCAAACCTTTTGTAACTGGGCACATGTGTGTGAAATGTACTAATAAATTTAATTATAAAACACATAGAAGTGATCATGTGTCATTTGAAAGGTTAGGGAAAAATTGTGACATCTTCAGTGCTTACAAGTGAAATTGTTGACGACAGACGACGGACATTGGACATAGGACAATCATAATAGCACAAATGGCCCGGTGATTATATATATTTCTCATTCTCATACTCAAACTCAAACTCAAACTCCATACTCCATGCTCCAACTTGAAAGAAAAACAGTTTTTTTTAGTATTTTGCATTACCAACACCAACTTGTAGCAAATGATCTAATTAAGAAAATGAACCCCATTCCATATGTTTCCATTCAGTAATAAAGAACTTACAGCAGTTTTTGTAACTAAGAAATATTTAATTGGAGTACGGAGTATGAGCTTAAATAAATACTAGTAGTTCACAACCCAAGGACACAATTAAAGAATACGTTGGCATACTGATAACAGTATTACTACGCCAAGGTTATCCAGCAGCAACAACAACAACAAAAACTCACGTGTTTGATTTAGCAATATATTTCAGTAATGTATCTGTTTTTAAAACAACATAATACAAAATCTTAATATGTCATGGTTTTACCCCCAAATAGTTGCGCGTTTAATTAAGCAATCTAATATATACAATAAATAATTACGCAATATTGTACAGTATATCTAATACAACAAAATACAAATTTTATAATGTCAAGGTTTTACCTAACAAAAGGCCACGTGTTTAATATTCAGCAATATAATTATTTCAGTAATGCATCTGTTTTTAAAACAACATAATACATATTTTTATATGTCAAGGTTTCACCAACAAAATATCACTGTTTAAATAATCAACATATTTCATTACAATCAGTAATTTGTTGTTGTAAATCTACTTTTAAAACAACATAAAACATTATTTGAATTCTCATAAATCGAATATTTAATGTTTTGGAGCTTCTTGACAATCAAAATACTGTAAAATCATTAATTTTCGTGGTGGATTAAATTTCGTGAATTTCGTGGTTCACATATCAACCACGAAATTGAATACCATAAAATTATGTTTGTAATGTAACAGTATTTTTAGAATCTAAACCATGATTTCGATATTAAAGTAGATTCTATTCTTAAAATGTGTTTTTCTACTTTAAAAAATACATCATACTATCGGTATTTTAAATGTTAATACAGATCATTGCTTTGTTTTAAAGTAAAACTTCAATATCTGGAACTGTTTTTTTGGAGCGGACAGTTCAGTTGGAGGCATCTACTTTATGCTAGTAGAATCTACATCATCATATTGAATGTCAGAGACTTCAATGGGTGGTGTCATGGTGAGCCAAAACAATAGACTTCAAAATTCTATTGTATTTATACACGGGGAGAATACTGCAACTCATTTTAGAAAAATGCTATTGATCGCCTTTTATTTCATTTGGACCTCTCACTTGCTAATAAGGTGGCCCCAATGACGTTGTCAGTGTCTCTTTTTACTGCGTTTATATACGTTGAGTACGATGCAACCCATTTTGGAACAGTGTCTCGTTTTAAACGAGATATTGCGAGAAAAGATGAGACTCATACTCCAGTGCGCATACGCAAGTCAATGTTAATCACAAATGTCGTTCTCGGAGTTTCTGTGCCACTGCATGAATCCAGGCAGCAACTGTGGAATGTTTTTGTCGAGATGTGCACGTGACTATGATAAAAGTGACGTCAGTTCTGCTAATTATGACGTAATTAGATCCGTTAAATGCTACTAATTGAGACGTTGTTCGATTTTTCACACAGTATGTAACTCCATCATACGAAAGTTTGTCTTTTGTGTCGTTACTGAACGTAGTCATCAATTCCTGAAAGAGAAGAAATGACAAATATTTAGTCTACAGTAAAATCATATTTTTTCGCGACCTCGAAGTTTCGAGATTTTGTTATTTCGATAAATTTGTCGATGACAATGTTTGGGATTTTTAAACTTCAGAATAACCTTTTTATGTTTTAGATTCTTTACTCAATTTTAAATTACTCAGCATATTAAAACATTAAAAACTGACAAGAGACAACTTTAAAGGCGGTCTTAACATGAAATCCTGGATATAACAATAGACCATTAAAGTACGTTTTGAGTCACCCTGAATCACGTTTGTAAATAACCCCACGTTATCATTGGTGATATGGCATATTGTACACTTAGTCTAGTCAACATAACATGATTGACCTTGACCTTACTAGTCTATCAAGATTGGTGATGTACACATATTTTATTGATTTGGAAAATAAATGTTGTGACCAATGTACAATGCAGACCTATTCGACGCACAAATTGTGCAATTATTTCTTAGACAAAAAAATCTTAGAAGCTCTTGGAACACAGGACCGTGCCCGTAACTAGATATGCCTACCATGATTGAACATTTCATGGTGCAATACTTTGAAAATCCACCACTTAGATATATTCGTAAAAAAAATAGAACATTATTCAACGGACTAAGAACATAACTTTTTCTTCGACAAAAATAAGGCTTAGGATTTTTGGAAATAGGCCTACGAGCCCGGGTCTGAAGCTAAATTTAACCTTAATTGTGTTACCTTCAAGTCTGTCTGTGACATTCGGAATTTATTTGTTGACGCAGCAATATTTCCATTCTCATAGACGATTCCTGCTTTCTTTATCGCCATATTGGATTTGTCTTTAACGATAACGTCCAAGAACTTCCGCAGATTCGACTCTTCGACCATAGAACCGCTACTGGCGTAGATACTCAACATCGTGGACGATTTGTGGAGAAAACGGAGATCTCTCTTTATCTGAATAAAAATATAAACAATATGATTATAAAAATCTGGGGCCTTATTCACCAACGTTATAAGTCTAAAATTCAGACTTAGACTTTAAATTGCCAAATGTTCTATTCGCCCTCATGTTGTTATAAATGTACCGATTTTAATATAAATTGGTAAACTTGTAAAAGTGGGTAACAGGAAATAATCAGATACAATTTCACATTGTTAAATCCAATTTCAAAGAAATTGCAGTGATTATAAATGTTGTCAATTCTAAGTCTAAGTCTGAACAAGGCCCCTGATCATATTTCTGTTATTTATATTATAATTAAACTCTCTATGAATAAAGATTACACATCTCTGCGACTGTAAACTACTGCAGAGATTATATGCACTTTCATATTTGTGAAAGTACCGATTTGATTGGATGATGTAAAGTTCACATTGACATGACCCCATACGGAGTGTAGTCAGATCCTATATCAGTGTAAAGTAATGGAGCTAATATGGGTCTGATTTAATTGAGATTGAAAAATACGCTGGTTTAACGCTGAACAAACC
This sequence comes from Spisula subtruncata, assembly GCA_963678985.1. Lineage (NCBI taxonomy): Eukaryota > Metazoa > Mollusca > Bivalvia > Venerida > Mactridae > Spisula > Spisula subtruncata. The sequence goes on from OY787669.1 coordinate 1,805,619, forward strand.
GAGTATAAATAAATAGAAGAAAAAAAATAAAGAAAAAACAAAAACAAAAAAATAGAAAAGCATTGTTATCTCACCTTGAAGCACTGGGTACACGCGATCTATTCAAAACAACCTCTAGGGTAGCCTACAAATGTATTTGTTTTTCACAATCAACACTTTTTATTTCAGCATATAACGTCTTGACTGTTTCAAATCTCAAATATAAATAAAATCACATTGTGAATTATTGTGATTAATATGAGTGGAGATAAGATGGGTGTTCTAAATATAGATTATAGTAATAATGTACTGACAGACGCTGATGGAAAAAACGCGTCATATAAGCACGTGCCTCACAGTAGAGACTTCACGTGACAACGTTATCTGTAACGTGATTTTCCATAAACAATGAAATTGAATGAAACGTCTGAGCTGATGTTTTCAGTTGGTTAAGTACACTATTAGTCTAATGTCATATTTGTCACTATTTGATAAATATGAGTTATATAAACACATTAGTGTGCAGGTTTATTTGTCAGCCAATGAAATTCCTGTATTTCAAATGTTTCGAGAGTTCTAAATCCCGTAGAACGAACAAGATGGTTTACTATGTAAAAATTGGTTCATAGAACGTACTATGTAACTTAGTACCGTTCTATGTAGCATAGACAAATAAACCTGCACACTAAGTATATTAGTATTCATCCTTACTGTTCTATAGAAATTAGAAACGTCGACGGGAGCGAAGCGACAGGAGATACTTAGGATGTCAAAGTACGTACGCCGATGATCGAACGACAATCGGGATTGCATCTGTGACCTAGGTATCATTAAGGTATGGTACCGTTTCTCGATGGTAACTAATGTGCAGACCACGGGACAACAGCGTCCATTTTTATTCCCTTGCCGGCACAGTTAACTTCCACAAAACTGGACAGTGTCGAACCGGGCCGAAATGCCGGGTTTTCTGAGAGTTTTAGGGGACTTGTGTAGGTCTACATTTTATACTAAATTCGAGAATTTCAAATCTAACAAAGGATAGAGTATGCCTAATCAAAAATGAATAAAATGTTTATGACGTCACGATTTGTTCATAAAATTTTCCATACACGAATGAATTTTTTTTACAACAATAGGTATCTAGAAACTTCTAGAAACCGGAAGTCCAAAATAAAATACGTCGCCCACTTAATTGAACTCACGTTTGAAAAAAAATGATAAAAACTTTCCTATCTACCGATTCGACATCAAAGCTTATGTTATCGTTATTTATGATTGTTATCAATATTCTTGATACAATATTACGTCACCTAAAGCCCGCGCATGCGCATTATAAGCTGTTTGGTCGACCGCGCGACTGTTTGTTTAATAAATTTGCCTTTTTCATATAAAGGTTACATGTGTTTTGTATTTTGAATTAGTAAAAACTCCGACGATTTTAACATCACAAGAACTTCAAGAGGCATTCCCTAAAACTAGCATACATTATTTTTCTCTACTATCACATTAAAAGTGCTAAATGTACAAAGCACTATCAATTATCATAACTTGTCAGAAGAAAGTGTGCGCAAATATGTCAACAATACATTTGCAATGTTCATGTGAGCGTTACATGTGTTTTGCATTTTGAATTAGTAAAAAAATTCACGATTTGCACCCCAGAGGAACTTAAAATGTTGAGTCTGAGACTTTACCTTAAGCGCCATACCAAAGAAGAAATAAAAATGGTACCAGAAGTTCCCTTGCTAGACGCTCAGTATAACAAAGACTACCTCTGGCCATGGGTTGCTAACCAGCTCATCTCTAGTTGGGTGTGAAACATTAAAAACGTTTCAGAAATGACCAAGTGTTCTGGGCGAGGATCGAACCAGTGACCTCTCGATCAGTAGTCAGGCGGGCTATCCTTTCGACCACCGTGCCACATAAACCTTCTACCAGATTCAACCAATACCGATTCTCCTTAGCTTATGTGTGTTTGATCTTGGCCTCAGCTACAGTTTGAGGCTGATGTCTTCTCACGCACCGATCTCCCGCAGGATCTCAGTTTGAGCGAAATCTCGTCTCGCATATCGCAGGCTTAAAGTAAGAAGGTCGTAAGTACAAAATCACTTTTTTGAGCAAACAAGAAAAAAAACTCTTTACTTTCGTTCAACTTCAGTTCGGACAACTTCCGATTTTCACGAAAAGAGTCTCAAAAGTAGCGCATTGTGGTGCTGATTGTAAATAGCGTTATGTATCAGTCTTAAAAGTCGCGTTGAGTAGTACTTACAGCCTTCTCATTCTAAGCCAGCGATATGATCGATTTTCTTTACAGTAAGGTCGATGTAAGGAATGGGTGGACCTAAAATTGGTGACCACAAAACAGATAGACTTATTTTGAGCTTATTGTAGTATATCTAAATGTCAAGATCATGAACTTCCTATTACAAGTATCTAAAATACGCACTCTGATTTGACAATAATTTCTACTGTAATGGAGCTGAGATTTCTATTTGAGATGCTGCGGGGGATCCGGGGGTCATTGATCGTCCGTGTCACAGATAGCAAGAATGGTCCAGAACATTGTCGGCGCTACATTCTCAATATTCTTTATTTTCGTCACAAACACCAACTCGTGCATCGCTGCCATGTGACACCGCCATCTTGTTTTCATGACTTCCGCCCGGCTTCATTTCCGTTATTACAATGGTTACCATCTACATCTTCGCCTTCTTATGATGGCAAATCTTCTACCAATCCGGACCCGTAGCTAACTACACTACTGACATCTTAGGGGGCTTCCGGATTCATAACTTAAAGACGCGAGAAGTTACGACTGATCTTCTATGTCGTCGTGAATGCTTTTTCGTCGCCGGCCGCCGGGAGTTGCCACCATTATCTACTCACTCATCTGTGACAGAATTATCGCTCCAGATGGTTGAAAGATTTATTCTTCTGTTCCAAGTAAGTAAACAATTACGCCACATACCACGTGACATACCCCGGTACCCAAAGTGAACACTTATGCACATGTTTGGATGCGTCATATGACGTCATTATGTCGTAACTATGCGCACTTCACGTGATGAAGTAGAGGCTAAAAAGCAGTAGCATAATGTTACCTTCAAATATACATGTATAACTATTCTATCTCGCCGCTATCTAATTAAACTCATCTACCTTTGTTTTTTTTTATAAATGTTTAGATATCAGCCATAATGACGTCATCTTATTATAACGCACGTGTGACTTATGCACATGTACTGTATACCATGGTTTGTATGTGGGCATTGCTCCGTGTGCTATGTTATTATGGTTTTTCTGTGCTCGGCTTGTTAAGTTGAGTGCTGCTTTCCCTATCCGATTTCCCCATAAATGTTTTGTTTACTTGTATAACATGGTAAATGCAGAGGCTATGTTTATTAACCCATGTGGTCATATCATTTCCCATCTTTGACCGATTCTAATGAGACACCCTCGTCGCCAAGCCGAGAATGGGCATAGGCATTTGATTTCAACTGTGCGTAAATTAATTACGGGTACGGAACGGCTACGGGAAATTATACCAACTATTTCCGGTTCCGTTGTGGATAAAGATGGCGACCTCCTCACCGTTCTTCTACATAACGGGACAACCTGTGGCTGGGAAAAAATAATTAATTTACGCGAAGTTCAAATCAAATGCCTAAAAAAATGTCGTTTCAAGCAACCCATGATCAAAGAATAGAATACTTACTGTTTCGACAGATTTGTACTTTAATTCATGGCCAAAAATGACGTCACGTGTCGCGTGCTACGTTCATGCCGATGACGGTACGTATAACTTAAAACTGTTTCGTCAGCATGTGTGTAGGACTAGGCTGTTCGACAGATGTGCAGGTGTACAGAATTATTTTGTCATAAACCTTTGTTCATAGACCGCTGCTGCATAGGTTTCAACCAAAATTTAGCGGTATCTCGAGCGTGACGCACGGACTTCGAGGGTCGATCAAGGCTTTGAACTTTTGTGTAACAGTCTGGTAAATGCCGAGCGGTATTTCCGGCACAGCTTTACGGGTACTCCAAGACTGCAGCTTATGTGATAAAGTGAGATACTGAGTAGACTATCTCATGTGTACATACGAGTAATTATCATTGAGCTTCATTTTGACTTCATACAAACACGAGACAAGCACGACTACAAAGATCAAGGAGTGTGCGACCTTAAACTGAGGACACATAATGTTACCATCGTATTGTTTACAAACAAAAATACCCGTATGATAAGATGATAATTGATAAATATTTGTGAAGGAAATTTCCACCATTCAATAAACAACACGTGAAAGATCGGGCATTTCCGTTTGTCTCCGGTTAATACATGTACATGATATTATCAATCTCTAGTGTAATGCATTAAGCTAGACAAATGACCCGGTGCGTGATGCTTTAAATCGGGCACTTAAAGAACCAGCAATGCTTCTGGAACTGGGCACTGTTTTACTAACAATCCGTAAATGTCGCGTAAATTTACGCATAGATATCTACCTTACGCAAATCCGTAAGTGTGTTTTACTAAACGATCGCAAGTACTAGCATACATTTACGCAAAAATATTGAAGATCGAACGTAAGTCGGGACACAATATAACCAATATAACGGGTACCAGAAAGAATAAGACTATTGCCAAGCAATGAAAGTCCCCTACCGGTAGCCAATTGTAACAGGGTAGTGTGAGGTTGGCGCCGTTAAACTAGTTTAAGCCTCCTACAGTTCTCACCAAACCGTTCCAAGGTGTTTACCCTCGGAGTATTTTTGTTTGTTTTACGCTTTGTATAGTGAGTGCGTCACTTGGTGTGCAAAGGGGAATAACTCAAAAATTAAGTAAGGCAGAGTTATTGTTCTTGTGCACTGCACTTCTCCTCATTAATATCTATCCTCATGTAAAGTTTCAAAATCATATCTCTTTTGGTAATGGAGTTATGCTCCGGACAAAATTTAAGTAGGAAAATTAACAAAGGGGAATAACTCAAAAATTAAGTAAGGCAGAGTTATGGTTCTTATGCACTGCACTTCTCCTAATTGATATCTATACACATGTGAAAAGTCATAGCTTGCTTAGTTTTGAAGTTATGCTCCGGACAAACTTTTGTGACGGACTGACTGACGCAGCGCAAACCATAAGTCCCCTCCGGTTTCACCGGTCGGGGACTAATAAATGTACATAAACGGTCGCTAAGATTTGATGATTATTCACGGTCTAAAACAACGAACGACGGTCTAAAATAACATGCAACGGTAAAAAATCAACAGTGCGTTATTATCGACGTACGCAATATTTTAGGAAACTTTGACAAAACAGTACCCTGCGGCCTTGTCCGTTTTGTACCTTCTCTTCTCTCAGATTGAAACATCACATACATCTTATTTAGTACGACTGGGCTTATCAACACATTAACATCAGATTTTGTATCCATCTTTAATGTTCAGTGTTCCTGGTGTAAACATTGTGTTTCTAAAAGTTCAGGCACAATCAATTGTACTAAATATTTATATTGAAATGAATGTTTACCCTAATCAAGTATTTTAGTAGTACCGGTACGTCTTAAGCTTTCGACAGCTGGGTGCCGTTATATCAACGTACTTACGGAATTCGTAAACTTACGTTCAGTATAACCATTTTATTTTAACAAGTACACATTGGGGAAATATATTGTTTGTGTGAATTCATTACATTTTTTTTGTAAATAAACATTGATTAGTAAAGCAGCTCCATTTACCACATTTTATAGACTTAAAGGAATTATAAAGAAATTAAAGTTGACCGTAAGTTTACGATTTTCGTGCCCAGGACGGCAGCACATCACATTGTACTGTGCAATTGTGGCATCACTGTAGCTCAGTGGTAAGCGTGCTTGCTGCCAGATCTGGCGTCCCTGGTGGAGATACACATATGCCTGCCATATTCAGCAGAAAGAGCTGACTGGCAAATAAAGGCCAAAGCTGAGCTGTGCACCGCCAAGTTGAACGTTGCCTCTACCAGAGTTTCCAATATCTTAATGTTCAGTATACAAAATAAACTACTGTAAAATCATTTAATTTCGTTGGGATGAAATTTCGTGGTTTTTGTAAAAAAAGACAATTTCGTTGGGACTTGAATTCGTGGATTTTGCATTTCAGGTAATAAAACAAGGGTCAGCTTTGATGTTCGATGAGATTAAAGTTCGTGGTTGAGGTGAAACACGAAATTTAATGATTTTACAGTATATATGCTTGTCTATTTAAAGTCTACATGTTACTGAAGAAACTAGAGCTGTCTCCATTCGGCAGACTGATATACCCCGGCCTGCAAAGGGCCATAATTCTGACAAAAACCATCGCAGCGCAAATTCATCATAATTATGACAAAAACGATGGCAGCGCAAATTCATCATAATTCTGACAAAACACCATGGCAGGGCAAATTCATCATAATTCTGACAAAACACCATGGCAGGGCAAATTCATCATAATTCTGACAAAACACCATGGCAGGGCAAATTCATTTCCTTTAAATTACGCACATCTACATACATGTTGAGGTTGACCTCAAAATCAATAGGAGTCATCTACTGCTGTTAAGTTTATAGATCCTAAGGCAAAGAGTTCTTGAGTTATTGAACAGAAACCGTTTTGGTCTACCGACAGACATGTGCAAAGCAAAATACACACTCAACAAAGATTAAGGGCATAGTCTCCCACAAACGGCCAGAACTCTGGGAATAAATCAATTTCTGACAATATACATGTATATGCAAGCACTATTGTGTTAACGAAGTGTTAAAGACGTGTTCCCTATAACTTTGATCGTTTAAACAGGAATATTATACATTAAATGAGAATCATTTTTGCTTAAACTCCTCAAATTTTCAACAAAATGCTCCCTCCAATTACCGAGAAAATAATGAAAACATATTCCGTAACAAGCTAAAATAGTCACGAGTTGTTTCCCTTAGACCATATAATAATAAATCGCTGGAAGCAATAAATCATTATTAGTGATTTGACCATATTTTTGACATTATCGAGACATATTTGCGCACTCTTTCTTCTGACAAATTATGACAATTTATAATGCTTTGCACATTTAGCTCATTAAATGTGATAGTAGAGAAAAATGTGCTAGTTATAGGGAATGTCTCTTTAATGTGAAGTTCCATAGAAATCTGACCAACAATAAAATAAGCAGACAAACTGCGTCATCGATCCAGCACAATATCTCCATCCTATATTGTCATGCGAGAGACATATCTTGTGTGCACAGAATCCTGGACATAATGCAAAACCAAGTTTTCAGAACACATAATGATCACAGGATATAGCTTGGAGAATTTGACGCAATCCTGTATTTAATGCATGAATATATTGAGCAAATCATGCAATATCAGTATTTCAAATTATAATTGTTTGTATTGCACATCTTCATGATACTTCCGGTACGCCGATTATGAAAACATACAACTAGGGTGTAAATATGAACTATGACTTTATGAAATATCAGCTGTTTAATTATGCTAATTAAAAAGTCGGGATCGTGTCAAATTTGCCAAGCTATAGCAAAACATAAAAGCACAAGAAAGTCGTGTTCAAGACTTTCAAGCAAGCTATAAAATAAATAAGAAACACCGATAATTTGCTTTTAAGCTTTTTTAATTTCCAAACACTGACCTGTAATTGCAATCTAAGTATGGTAGCTGCTATCATGTTTGATATAAGGGGACAGCTAGTAAATATACCTCACTATCCCCTGCTCAAGAGTATTATGCAGATAAGTATAATGAACTAGTCACAGACTTTATTCGATTTTACAAAAATGTCGGTCGATTATTTTGGATAATTTTTTCTCGACCTTCTGAGCATGAACATGCTATGCGGTAAAGAGCACAGCAGTGAACATTTTCAGAGCTTGTTTAGTGTTCGTGTTACAGTAATTGGAGTAAAACGGGATAAAGCATGTGTACAACTCCATTTTACAGGTACAGTTTTGGAGATGATATTTTTGTTCATAGACTACTAGAAAAGTTGGTTACACTCTTTGATTTTAACACCAAATCTATGTTTTTGTTTCATTTTGATCAAACTCATAATTTTGCAGTGCGATTCCCACTCTCTGGTCGCACATAGGCCGTCCTAAAATAAACGCAAATATATTGCGCAATAGTATAAACTCTCATTAAGATCCGAGAGATAATTATCTAATTAATAATCAATTAATTACAAAGATGTGGTGTTAATAATTTTATCATTGTTCTCACACACAATTAGGTTAAAGATACATCGAATGTTGAGAAAATAAAGCGGCCGCTCAAGACATTGAAAAATTACTCCCCGACACGCTTTCTATCGTATTTTTTTTGTTAGAAACAAGCTGTAATAAGACAACTGCGTGTTCTGATTACTTTTGATAATAAACCTGTTTCTATGACACAGGCTCAAGGGGAGTAATTCTCATGATGTTTTTTGTAAACAAAGTTGACATGCAGATATTAAGTTTGCAAGCATTGGGAGATTTTCTTGAAATTTCAGCTTAAAAAGCTACACTGAACGAGTATGCCTACTCCCAATACATGCAAACTTTGAAAATGCTGAAAAATGAATACGGCAAAATGACTGGCAGTGTTGATTACGACACCAGTGAGTTGTAACGATCATTTTCACATGAGCATTGCGCTATTACCGCATTCATTTTTCAAGCATCAAAGAACACTGAGAAATTGGCAAATCCCTTAAAACAAAATTTACCAACATAGCACAATACAATTGTAAGCGTAAACAGAAATATATCGGTACCAATTTCTCAATGTATTCATTTTTGTCGTAACCAGTAACATTTAAAATGTCAAGGTTACGACAAAAATACGTGAACCATCATATAGACTGCATCTTTCTCCTGTTATTTCCAATGTACAAAATTAGGATTGATTTTATCCAAAACAGGTAATAGCTGGTTGTTTGCGTCTATATGAAGGTTTGCCAAAATCGACTTCAGGATGCATACATCAGTTCATAACCCAGTCCGCATCATGAAGAGATTTCGGTTTGAAATTCATTTTAATTATAACATTAGATTATCCCATTTTGATGTTTACAAAGTAAATGCTCAAAATTCATGTGCAAAGTCCTACAATGTTACCACAAATATAAAATAAAAACATTTAAGTTCAAGAAAAATGAAGTTGTACAAATACCGACTCCTCTAGAGCATTTTTAAGATACCGATAACCAATTGATTCGTAATTTAGTTACTTAATACTTAAAAATAGTACAATTCACTCAAAAAAGACGAGTCGGCACTTTTTCCTCGTTTTTCTGAGCCTGACACAAATTGATATAGTTAAACTAGGAGTTGAAGCCACATGTACAATTAAGTCTGTTAAGTTGGTACCCAGCTGTTCTTGACACATCCAGGTGTTTCCATGTATTGTACATGTTCCGGTTCCCGGCTTATTCTACCTTATCCTCGGCACCAGAATCGTTCTGGACGTCAGAGTTTTCGTTCCTGTTGTCGCCATTCTCGTCCTACAACAGATTACAAACACACAGGTGTCAACAGATTACAAACACACGGATGTCAACAGATTACAAACACACGGGGGTGTCAACAGATTACAAACACACGAATGTCAACAGATTACAAACACACGGGTGTCAACAGAGCTAAATTTAAAATCAGGAAAATCAGATGCGGTCAACCATTTTTGAAACATAAGGAGCATTAAACTACTTTGTTTCCATATTTGAATCACTTTTTATGAAAAAAATCCTTCAAAACAGATTCAATTGGCCATAACGTTGCCATTTCTAAAGATATTTTCACCAAATAAATTATATTTGTCAGAATTCATGCCTATTTCAGGATAAGAAAACCTGGAAAATTGACATCCTTGCAAACATAGAAAAAATTACATAGATCATATACAGAACTTCGCGAAAATTGTTTGAAGAGGCTTTCCCTATAACTTTGATCAGGAATAAGAATCATTATAGCTTAACTCTTCAAATGTTCAACAACAAAAAGCTCCCACTAATAACCGAGAAAAGAATGAAAGCATATTCTGTAACAAGCCAAAATATTCACGAGTTGTTTTCCTTTGACCATATAATAATAAATCGCTGGAAGCGATAAATTATTATTAGTGATTTGACCTTTTTTTTGACATTATGGAGACATATTTGCACACACTTTCTCCTGACATTATGGAGACATATTTGCACACACTTTCTCCTGACAAATTATGACCATAACTTTGTCAACTCTTAGAATATAAATTGTCAATTAACTTCTATTGTGTGCAGAAAAGAGAGTATGTTTTAATGCAGCTATCTGGCATTGTAGGTTCCCTGTTTAAATATTCATATCTTCTGTGAGACTTACCTTGCGCTTGTAACCTCCCCTGCCGCGTCCACGTCCCCTACCACGTCCACGACCTCGTCCCCTGAACATGCCACCAGCTGGGGGTCCGTAATAACCTTGAGGGGCGTAGCCGAAACCACCACCACCACCACCTCCCATTGGTCCACCTCGGTAGAATCTACGATAGAATGGACGTCGACCACGGGTTGGTGGTCCCATGGGGCCTGTAAAAGCAGAACATTCACATAATAAGATATAATACAAATTGAGAGCTCAGTGTAAATCAATGGTAACTATATTATTATATATATAATTTATAGAGGCATGTACCATAGTTTTACACTAAGCCCTCGAAATAATTTATTGCATGAAAATATACATGTTTTATAGCGACATCCACATGATAACATATTTGCAACATATACTTTTTCATTTTTTTCACAGAATGCATGCCGCTGTGGCCTATTTGTAGGTCTCAGCGTTTATACCTTGTTTTTTTAGGGCGACGTGTTTGTGAGGGGGCTCTGTGTTTGTGAGGGGATGAGGGGCCTATGTGTGTGTGGACAGATAAGAGACAACTTTGTGGTTCAAGGCAAAAAAATCGCCCAGCATACTGTTTAAAATTAACCACAAAGATCAGAGTGTTATTGTTCAGTCATCAACTTTATGATGGGGAATCCAACACAATATAACTCATCATCTCTTCTTATAATAATAAATATTCTCAAGTCAATATATTATATTTCTCACATGATGACTTAGAAATGCTACCGACAGGTTGGGTGGGTACAACACTCAATTTAGTAATCAGTCTTCACGAAAAACTTTATAAAGTACTAGCCAGCTGGGCTACCAACATGGCAGAACTTACTAGTCCGAGAAGAAATTTACTAGTCAGACCATTAAATTATTAAAATTATTTTAAATTTTCACTAGACTTTCGGACTAGTCACCTATGGAAAATTACTAGCCCGACCCAAGTTTTTACTAGCCTCGGGCTTCGGGCTAGTGGCCAAATTCGAAGACTGAGTAATGCCGGAGCCTAACTAGTTACAATGGAACCAAATCAGCATAAATAATTATTGTAGTTATTTGATAATTTCACTTAATAATTGCAAGAATATGACTGGGCAGTTTTCTAAAGTAACATTTCTTACATTGAAAACTTACAAAAAAATGAAAACTCACCATTGTGACTTTTTGCAACAACTTAATTTCATTAAAGGGACTGGGGGATACTCATATTGTTTTCCAAAATAAAACGAATCATGGAAAAATACTTTGATCATGAATGGTAATACCACTTTTTTAATAGAGCTACTGGATTTGGTGTTGTACCCAATCTGACTATATGACAATGAATTCTCGATGCATTCTGTCAGGGTGGCCACGGAAATATAAAAAATGAAAATTTTTGGTAATTCCTCGATCTTTACGAGTTATTGTTAAAATTCCCTCCTTTTTACCAGCTTCCCTGTTTCCAGGATTTTTACCAATGGGGAAATAGGGAAATCGTGGAACGGAGAAAAAGACGGAAGTGTTTTTAGTTTAAGAAGTTTTTCTACAAATAACTTCAAAGATCAGAGTGTTATTGTTCAGTCATCAACTTTATGATGGGGAATCCAACACAATATAACTCATCATCTCGTTTGAAGATAAATGATATACCATGATTCATTAAATCTTAAAAGAGTCGAACAGCGAATGACTCTAATATGACTGCAACAACTAATGCAGGGATAAAGACTGACATTTTCAACTTGGTAGCCCAACATAGTACTTTCTTTGATTATTGTATAGTGTTTATAGGGAATTTCTTGAAAAATCTAGGGGCCCAGCCCAAAATCTAGGGGCCATGGGCTACTGGGCCCCTGCTAGTCTGTATCCCTGTAATGTGTAGCATACGAAATGGTATTTTTATACAACTTGTCATTATGTAAAGCCATACTAAATATCTAAATATAACATTCTTCAAAGTTAGAGCAAGACATTTCTCGAGTCCAAACTATATCCAACACATTTCCAGCAAAAAGCTGTCAATTAAATTGTTTTATCAAACAGGGATCCTATCCTGCTTAGTAATAATGTAAAAATCACCCAAATAATAAGATCTATATACTGTAAAATCATTTAATTTCGTTGGGACGAAATTTCGTGGTTTCGGTAAAAAAGGCAATTTCGTTGGGACTTGAATTCGTGGATTTTGCATTTCAGGTAATAAAACAAGAGGGCCATGATGGCCCTATATCGCTCACCTGATTATAAATGAAGCCCTGCACAATTTAGACTAACAAAGGTAGTGCGTAAATATAGAAACTGGTGACCCCGGGGGCAAAGTCAATTTTGACCCAAGGGGCATAATTTGAACAATCTTGGTAGGGGACCACTAGATGATGCTACATACCAAATATCAAAGCTCTAGGCATTGTGTTTTAAGAGAAGAAGATTTTTTTATATGTCTTCCCTATATAAGTCTATGTAAAACGGTGACCCCCGGGGCAGGGCCAATTTTGACCCCAGGGGCATAATTTGAACAATCTTGGTAAGGGACCACTAGATGATGCTAAATACAAAATATCAAAGCTCTAGGCATTGTAGTTTTAGAGAAGAAGATTTATATACGTTTTCCCTATATAAGTCTATGTAAAACTGGTGACCCCCGGGGCAGGGTCAATTTTGACCCCAGGGGCATAATATGAACAATCTTGGTAGGGGACCACTAGATGATGCTACATACCAAATATCAAAGCTCTAGGCATTGTAGTTTTAGAGAAGAAGATTTTAATATGTTTTCCCTATATAAGTCTATGTAAAACGGTGACCCCGGGGCGGGGCCAATTTTGACCCCAGGGGCATAATTTGAACAATCTTGGTAAGGGACCACTAGATGATGCTAAATACAAAATATCAAAGCTCTAGGCATTGTAGTTTTAGAGAAGAAGATTTTTTATATGTTTTCCCTATATAAGTCTATGTAAAACGGTGACCGCCGGGGCGGGGCCAATTTTGACCCCAGGGCCATAATTTGAACAATTACTAAATCCCCCAATGCCACGTACATCTTGGCAATATTTCATCAAATTTGGCCAAATGGTTTCAGAGGAGATGTCGTTTGAAAGTGTGGACGGACGGACGACGAGTGATCACAATAACTCACCTTGAGCACTTTGTGCTCAGGTGAGCTAAAAATGGTCAAAATTAATGTTTGTTGGGATTAAAGTTTGTGGTTGAGCCAGAGGTGAACCACGAAATTTAATCCCCAACAAAAATTTATGATTTTACAGTATTTTTCAAAGTCGGAGACATTCCTCTAGTCCACACTAGTAGTATAACACACACTAAAACATGCATCAAGCATAGTTGAACCTTCAGTAGGTTATTGACAGTCAGAATAGGAAATTCCACAAAACCTTGTTAAGTATAACATATTAAATTTAGAATATTTACCAAGAAACCTAATTTTGAAAAGAAAAGCCAGTTTTTTTTCTAGTGCAGCACAGGGTTCTCAACATGTTTAAACCTAGCTGGACAAAATTCTTAACCGGCAGGCCTGTTAAAGCAAATATTAAAGCAAATATTTTCTTTAAATTCGGTTTAAATTTAACATTTTCAGCCAGCACAAAAAATCTTTCAAGCACTGCTATTGAGAACCCTGCAGCGAATCAGATTTTTTTGGATTATTCTAGTTATGTAGGACCCCTGGGGCCTTATTCACCAACGTTATAAGTCTAAAACTCAGACTTAGACTTTATATTGCCAAATTTTATATTCGCTCTCATGTTGTTATAAATGTACCAATTTTGATATAAATCGGTATACATGTTCAGCGGGTAACAACAAATAGTCAGCTTAAATTTCACATGGTTAAATCTAATTTCAAAGAAATGGCAGTGATTATGAATAATGCCATTTTTAAGTCTAAGTCTGAGTTTTAGACTTACAACGTTGGTGAATAAGGCCCCTGGTCCTGATCTACTAAAGCATCTCAAACTCAGCTTGCAAATACTTGCATACATGTGCCGTTATCATCATAAATTGCAATGATGGCGCCTAAACTCACAATTGGCATTACAGAACTATATTATTATTCTGATAAATTACAAGAACATGTTCAGATTGACTTTACTAAATGAGGCTCACAGGGAAGACTGGGCTTGCCCAACTGTGCCTTGCCTCTTAAAGTGTATAGAGCTATTTCGGACGATATTTTTTAGAAAAGTTTCAAAAACTGAAAAACAATTAGCCTTTCATATCCATTAGATCATTTTTTTTCGCTTTAGTTTTAACAGAAACTCTATGATTTATTGGACATGCAACCCATCCAAAATTTTAATACGAAAGTGTTCTAGAACACACTATGAAATTATAAAAATCGTCTATTTTTCGACAACTGAATCAAAGTACACGGAACCCATCCAAAGTTTTAATTTGCAATTAAGGTAGTCTAGTATCATACCAAAAAAGATGCAAGTAATTGTTTTGACATTTAATGACTGTTAGAATATAGTCTATACACTTTAAAATAAAGGTATTATTATAATTGTTGTCAGCGTTATGATCTCTCTTTTAAACTTGTTGTCAATATTGCAAGATTTTGATTTTTCAAAATAAGAATATTGAAGTTGTGAAAACAATGACAGTTTGTATCTAATTCTATGATTTGAGCAAAATCTCAATATTAGCCAAGATTTCGATTTGAGATGCTACAGTAGCTCAGGGTCCAGAATAAAAGATGAGAAGATGAAACAGTTTAACTAGACATGCTAGGATTATTACCGAAGGGCATCTGATTATACCCACCTCCTTGCATCATCTGACCAGGTGGGCCACCACGGTAACCTCCCCTGAATCCGCCACGTGGGTAATAGTTACGGTAGTACGGACGTCGGGGACGTCTTTGTTCGTGATCCTCGCCTTCGTTATCACCCTCATGTTCCTGTGAATTACATGAAATTGATGAATAAACATAACAGACATCGCAAAACGTGTCAAATATGTACCAGACAATTGGTCCTGCGCAGATTGGAAAAGTACTGGACGGGGAAAAAATTCAGCAAATTAATCAACATAATTGAATTTAGAACGAAATTGGTCCACAAGCTATTTAGTAGCAATTCAGATCTGTGTCTGGTGACTGGTCCATTGGTGGAACACACTGTTCTATTAAAAATACCAACACTGAAAATGAACACAGAATTTGAAATGCTAGATTAAGATGAAAATTCACTGCAATGTGTTATACAAAGATCAGAGTGTTATTGTTCAGTCATCAACTTTATGATGGGGAATCCAACACAATATAACTCATCATCTCTTTGGTTTGTTTATCACTGGCTTACTTCTTAGAATGAGAAGGTTGTAAGTAGTAGACCTTCTCATCCTATGCCAGGGTTAAGACTGATACATATTGGAAATCTGCATTCTAAGGGACTTCTTATGAGCATATTTTCATGAAAATCAAAACTTTTCATGTTGACCAAATTGAAGTTGTAAAGGCTTGGTTTACTGGAAGTAAAAAGTAAATTTCAGACTTTTCTTGCGTTTTCTTATAATATTCATTTTGTAATTACATGATGATGATGTACAGTGTTCAATCTAGGCTGCGCCATTGCGCCCCAAAAAGATTGTTATGGCGCACTTGAGATCTTGCTGTGGGTCATGTGGGCGCACTCTGAAAATATTGGGTCTTTTTGCTACATTATCTTTTCGTTACTTTTTAGTCCTTTGGAGTTCATTCATTAACTCTTCAATATCGAGAAGATGTCAGCCGCCGGTCATTGAAGAATGATTGAAACTGTTCAAGTCATTTTACACCGATATTGTTAAGTATAAAAGAAATAAAAATGATTTTAAAAGAAAAACACACATAACTGAAATGTGTTTCAATTGATGTCAGTTATTTCACAGAATACTTTTGTTTGACACCGACGACGGACCAGCAAAGTGCAATGTTTCACTTTCACAATTTGACACAAATTACTTGATCACGGCAGCTTCAATATCAACAATTGTAAAAAAATTTCCATACAAATTCAATATTTATGTATTATTCTCTTCGACTAAAAGATATTGCCAGTCATTTGACAGATTTAACAAAACTAATGGCATATTTTTGAGAATTTGATAGTTAAAATTTAAATAAAAACATTTTGAACAGGGCTTTTCAAAACAGGAATTATTTTATAATTTTCATGCATTATGAATAAAGCAAGGAATGTTTTGTTAATATTTCAAGGGCCCCTATTTTTCCAAAATGGTCCTCTTTTGCATAATCTATGGGCCTGAATGGCCCCTAGTCATTATGAGCTAGATTGAACACTGGATGTACTGGTAAGAAGTAAGAGCCGAGTAAAATGTGTATACTTACTCCATTACCCTGGGGACGTCTTCTTGGATACCACTGACGTCGGTAACGTCTTCGGTCTGCAGCATACTTGCTACCCTGTACCGGGCCGCCATTTGGTCCAGTGACATTGGCTGCTTCATTACCCTGCAATACAAACACATGGGAAAAAGTTCAAAATTTTCAAAATACTGAAAAATGGTAGTCAATATACTGAAATAGATGAATTTCATACACATTACATAGGGCATATTTTTTTTAAAATACTGAAATCAGTATTGAGACTGAAAACTTTTACCCCTGCAAACATGACAAATTATTACACATTAACAAACACCAGTCAAAATATTTAAAATTACTGTAAAATCATTTAATTTCGTGATTTTGTTTAAAAAAGGCCATTTCCATGGGACCTTAATTTGTTGATTTTAAATTTCAGGTAATATATATAAGGGCCAAAGTTAGTGTTCAATGAGATTTGATTTCGTGGTTGAAGGTGAACCACAAAATATAAACCCCCACGAAAATTAATTATTTGACAGTATTATAGTTCAATATTTTCTACACTGCAGAAGTACCATTAGCTTGCGATATATTCCCTCCATTTGTCAGGTGATTTAGCAAAAAGTGAGGAGAACATTTCCTAGCGACCAGTGAAGGTCAAGATAGTTCACCCCTAGCAACCAGTAAAGGTCACGATAGTTCATCGCTAGCAACCAGTTAATGTCATGATAGTTGCCTAATCACCCCTAGCAACCAGTGAAGGTCATGATAGTTGCCTAATCACCTCTAGCAACCAGTGAAGGTCATGATAGTTGCCTAATCACCCCTAGCAACCAGTGAAGGTCATGATAGTTGGCTTATCACCCCTAGCAACCAGTTAATGTCATGATAGTTGCCTAATCACCCCTAGCAACCAGTTAATGTCATGATAGTTGCCTAATCACCCCTAGCAACCAGTTAATGTCATGATAGTTGCCTAATCACCCCTAGCAACCAGTTAATGTCATGATAGTTGCCTAATCACCCCTAGCAACCAGTTAATGTCATGATAGTTGCCTAATCACCCATAGCAACCAGTTAATGTCATGGTTGCCTAATCACCCCTAGCAACCAGTTAATGTCATGATAGTTGCCTAATCACCCCTAGCAACCAGTGAAGGTCATGATAGTTGCCTAATCACCCCTAGCAACCAGTGAAGGTCATGCTAGTTTCCTTATCACCCATAGCAACCAGTGAGTCAAAATAGTTCACCCCTATCAGCCAGTGAAGGTCAAGATAGTTCACCCCTATCAGCCAGTGAAGGTCAAGATAGTTCACCCCTATCAGCCGGTCAAGGTCATGCTAGTTTCCTTATCAACCCTAGCAACCAGTCAAGGTTAAGATAGTTCACCCATATCAGCCAGTCAAGGTCATGCTAGTTTCCTTATCACCCCTAGCAACCAGTAAAGGTCAAGATAGTTCACCCCTATCAGCCAGTGAAGGTCAAGCTTACCTTCTCTCCTTCTACAACATCGAATTCTACGGTCTCTCCATCTCCTACACTTCTCAAATATTTCCTTGGGTTGTTCTTAATGATAGCTGTCTGAAATTATCAAATATTTTATATAAATTAATAAATTAAATTACCATAAACAAACCAAGACTGTTCAGTAAACACTTATGCACCAGTGGCTAATATATAGCCACTCATTCAAGGGCCATAAGTCTGTTAAAATGTTTGGTAGTGTTACATAGCTTTGATAATTAATGTAGCATGTTTATGATGGTTAACAAGTATACCAAGTTTGACAGCAATGCACTTCTAAAATATTTTGAGTCTCAACATTGTGAAATGGAGTAATGAACAGTGTCATCACTATATACCGCCAAATCAGTAGATACTGGGCATAAAAACTTTGCACGTCTTTCAATACATGCACTAGACACGATTTAATCGATAATTACATACTAGGTTAGTTAACAAGAATTCTACACTTGCATTCTGGCAAATCACAGGGTCTCATTCATATTTCAGGTCATTCATTATTTCGCACAATAAATTGATTAAATGAAGCTCTTGCAAAGTAAACCGTTCTGTGGATAAGCCTACCTGATGTACAAACACGTCTTCTTTGGTGTCATCTCTATTAATAAAGCCATATCCACTTTTAACGTTGAACCATTTTACACTGCCGGTTACTTTTGTGGCTGAAACAAAAATAGAAACTGTGGTTAGATTTGTGTTGTTTTTTTCCCATCTATAGTGCTATTGAGCCTCTACCTTAAGTTAAACAAAATGTAGGGCTTGTTTCAGCTGTTAGGATGCTCAAGCACCCTTTCACATTTTAATATTCCCTGGTCATAGGGCTACCTATGGAAACCTACACTCGTGTCTCCCTAGGCCCGGGGGAGATTATTTCTCTCCTGTGGGTGTGGCAGCCAACATCGATCTGCGTCTAACAGGAATAGACACTGCCCTCACTGGTACCATTTTACACCATGGTGGAGTGGAGCATGTGGGTCTTGCTCAGAGAAATTAACTGGTGGTCAAGACGGGGGTTGAACCCGGGACCTCTTGATCTCGAAGCGATTGCCCTACCTCTAAGCCACTGCACCCCAAATGCCATTTTAGGGTCCAGCAATAAAGTAAACTCATTTGCAACATTGACATTTGCGTTATGAGCGAGAAACTCATGCTGGACCCTAAAATGGGCCTGCTTGGACAGAGTTCCGAACCCGAGCCGGGGACCGGGTATAGACCTACTCTGGAATTTCAGCAAAAATGAGGCTGTTAAGTGATAGCTAGGTGTAGCTGATCGAAACTGTTCATCCTTCAAAAACAAGTTCTGCATCCAATCATCAGGCACATTCAAAGTTGCAAAAACAGTTTATTTAGGAGGTTACTAAACCCTCAATTATTTGACTATAGAGTCCTTACACAAATAGTGAACGCCTCATCCAGTCACTGATAATGAAGTCTGAAAAGTGGGTTGGGCAGTGGGTGGGGTACGAAATTGAAAACACGTGTGATTTTTTTCACAACGAATCAATCGCATTTTCTAATCGGTTTCAAACACTTGGGATCATTATAAAACAAAAAATATTAATCTACCGAGACAATGCATGCATTTATATTCAAGTATCGACATATATGCAACGGCATAGGTCTCTATGCGATAATTTATCGGCCCACGCTTTCCGCCATTATCGAGACGAGACACCACGCCGTTCTAGCCGGCGCTTTCTTTCCGTGATTTTACCGAGTTTTCAACAGTCAATCGCATCAATTTCATACCTATGATTTTCTTCTCAACTGCCACTTGCTTCTCCGGTTGGATTTCGGAGTCGGACATGGCCCTTGATGGTAAAAATAGGCGGAAAACTTTCCCTCGTGTCACTGGACGCCCTTGCTGGTTTCCCTTTGTTCTCGCACTGCAACATGTTGAACCATGCAGAGCTTCCGGTTTACTACTTCCGGTGCGGAACGCTTCTGTTTTTATCGGCGAATATTTGTAAACACGGAATTTACCGATCATAGAAGACGCGATGACGGAAACACACGAGACAGTCACGCCGGGTGACCGATATTTCGGGTATGAATTTAGGTCACTGAGTCACTACAATACAAATCACAGCACTGAAAGCAGCGAAATAGAGGCGTTGAGATTTTTATGTTTTAATCTGCGTGACAATGATACTGTATATCATAGATTAAATTTAGTCCTAATAGGTTTGTAATAATGTATACAGTAACCTAGATCTACATTCTAGATCTAGTTCTAAGACCTAGTCTAAAAAGCTATATAGGATTCTATTTATGATAGATAATCTCTGCACTAGATCTAGATTCAGGACTCGTGTACTGCACTGCACTGCACTGCACTAGATAAGTTGAACCATAATATTTTCGCATCGTCTGTAGCCTACATAGATCCATAGAGCTATAGCTACATAAATATACATGCGTGATAGATCTAGTATAAAAATGCATAGCCTATATAGCAGATCTTGGATCTAATTTGAAACCTAACGTTACTTAAATTAATAAAAGATTTTCAGTACAGTAGACCCCAGCATTATACAGATCTAGACCTAACCTCTAGTTAATAATTTTTATCTAGCTCAAAAATCCGGATTTATGACCATGCATTTCTAATAAAAAATATTGTTTTTACAAGCCCCTTTTTCGCCAAAGTAGTCTTTTTTCGAGGGTGAAATATAAACACTATATAACTTTTTTTTCGCTCGCTACGCTCGCCAATTAACATTGATAATATTCGTAACCATGACCGTAACTAGGGGGTGCGTCGGGTGCGAACGTAGTCAAAGTATTTGTTTTCTTAAGGAGGAAATATATTTACATCGTATTTTTGAAAGCTCGCTTCGCTCGCTATAAACAATGAATATTAGTCAATATCGTCAAGTTTAGACTGAATAATTTATGTGGAACGCTGTTCAATACTAACTGAGTTCTTCGAGCTCACATTGTTGTAATAGTTTAATAGAGCAGTCCATATTTTCTAGCTCCCTTCCCCTAATCATTAAATTCATCGTACATGCAGTATCAACAGTTGAATGTTGTCAGGATAAAACTGTATGCATATACCTCGTATCTTTCTGGCATGCAACTCTGATAAATAAGGCACCTTTCTGGCTTGCCTCGCTCGCCCAATATATTAACAAGTAAATAGATCAAATATAGAACAGACGTGTGTAGAATGTAGCTAGGACATTTAATTTTTTGAACACTGCATTGTTTCTGGCCCGCTTTGCTGGCAAGTAACTTTAATGTTCCTTAATATCATGTAGACAACGACAAGTTTGTATGGCTTGCAGCTCGAACTAATATTGAAAAATGCATTTTTTCTAGCTCGATTCGCTCGCCAAATATTTTTGATGATTAACAATATCTAACACGGGAACGAGTTTATAAGGCATGCAGCTCGAACTAATATTGAAAATTGCATTGTTTCTAGCTCGCTTCGCTTGCCAAATATTTTTAATGATTAACAATATCTAACAGGGGAGCGAGTTTATGAGGCATGCAGCTCGAACTAATAATGCATTTTTTTTTAGCTCGCTTCGCTCGCCATATATTTTTAATGATTAACAATATCTAACAGGGGATGAAGTTTATAAGACGTAACGCACGGTATTGCGTACGTTTGTGTAACGTCATGTTACGTCAGCATGACTTACTCTGCGAAATACTAATCTTTGATCTAAACATTACTGTTTAATTCTGCAAATGTTTACAATGTCGAAAACTACAATATATTTATCTGTCAATAACATCGTTTTTTATTAAAAATATTGGGTGTCTTTCGGTAGCAATTTCTCCCGCTTGTTCAATTTAACGCTTATTCACTTGTATCACTCGTTGTCTATCTGACAAGTGCCTTACTCACTCACGTATTCAACCCCTAACATACTTATCTGTGTACTGTTTTATGAAAAACAAAACACCACATTGTTCTAGAATATACGTGTACAAAATGCATTGCATGCCTATGCATAATATCGCTCAAAATAATTATTTTGGTCATGTAGTTCGTCCACTATAAAAACTCGCGTTGCATAAAACGTCAAAAACGTCGCAAAATTGCGTCGTAGGACAATCTTCCTCCAGACATTGAATCAAGTGTGTCGGACTTATTTAAAGAGCAATCGTAAAGAATTTTTAAAAGTAAAAATTTCACTCTGATAATATTTGAATTTTATTTTAATTGTACATTGTATGACTTATAATAAAATTATTAAGTTTCGAAAATGGTCTGTGCCACAATGTATCGCTAAAACGAGCGAATAGGACAATTTTCCTCCACATATTTCATTCTTATAATCTCGATAAGTATTGGCTAGAATGCATTGGGATTTTATTATGTATAATAAAACAAAAATAATATTTTAAAAACGAAATAATAATAATTTTATTTATAAAAATGAAAAAATAATTGAGTACTAATCCTGCGTCTTCGGAAAATTTTCAGCAACTTTTTGCAAATTTGCACTTTTTTCGTGTTACCAGATTATTATTTAACTTTTTTATTTTTTGCACCCGTGATTTTTCGCGATAGTATGTTAAAACACGTAACTTCTGGTGTCACTCAGTGAAGTATCCCACAAATTTAATGACATTTTGAATAAAACGGCCGTTATTTTATGCCGACGACCAATATTTTGTGTTACAAATTGCACACGGATTTTTGTACGTCTGTCGGGCATTGTCTCCAATTCTACGGCTACATACAATTCTACATGAACTCAAATTAAAATGACAATGTAGACAATTTTATAATGAATAGTTTGGTATATGATATGTAATGTATCGAGTGAAATAGAAAGAAGTATCAACTACTGTTTTACAGCGAGTGTACGAAATTACGAACGTACTCAATTGCGTGCGTTACGTCATAAGGCATGCATCTCGAACTAATATTGAAAAATGCATTTTTTTAGCTCGCTTCGCTCGCCAAATATTTTTAATGATTAACAATATCTAACAGGGGAACGAGTATATAAGGCATGCAGCTCGAACAAATAATGCATTTTTTCTAGCTCGCCAAATATTTTAAATTCATGATTAACAATATCTAGCAGGGGAACGAGTTTATGAGGCATGCAGCTAAAACTAATAATGGATGTTTCTAGCTCGCTTCGCTCGCCAAATATTTTGAATGATTGCCAATATCTAACAGGGGGACGAGTTAATGAGGCATGCAGCTCGAACTAATAATGCATTTTTTCTAGCTCGCTTCAATCGCCAAATATTTTTATGATTAACAATATCTAACAGGGGGACGAGTTTATGTGGCAAGCTACTGCATTTTGCCTGGTTCGCTTCGCTGGCTAAATAACTTTAAAATGGTTGATAACTTAGTAATATCTTCCAGACAGCGAGTTTTTTGGCATGCAGCGTGGACAAATAGTTTTTCTGGCTCCATTCGCTCGCCATGTAACTTTAATAGTTTATTATATTAGGTAGGAAACTAGTTTGAGTGACATGCAATGAACACGAGTTTGTGTGGTAGGCTGTTTAGATAATATGCATTCTTTCAAAGCTTCCACGTTTGTATGTAACAATGGGTACAATGTACGTACACTACATCCCTCAGATAAACCGTGTATTTTGCAATACTAAGAGAGTACTTAGCCACAGCTTCGTTAGAAGGATAGGTATTTCGTCTTCTAACGTCTAAACAGCCCGGTCATCTCTACAAGGCCCGATCATTTCGCACCCCCCTTTGAAAAATCCTAGTTACGGCCATGAACAGGGCAAGCGGATCTAACACATTCTAAAAGACGTAACGTGATCTAACCAAAGAGGTTTAACTTGATCTAACTTAAACTTTCTAACAAGATTTTTAGGCCTATATTAATAATCTAGAAATTAAAAAAAAATATTGATAATATCATCAACTGTTTATGTGTTTCTCGTTACAGAATTAAATGCAGTTTAAAATTATATAACAAATTATTCAATCGCATTACGCATACATGTACATGTATAAAAAAGAACGGGTCAGTCCACGAACGTTTTGAAACCTCTTCGTAGATCATACATGCGATAAATAAATACAAATACAAATACATGTCATTTGTATAGCGCGAAAATTAAGAAATCATATTCTTTTGCGCTTCACATTCACTTAAAAACATTCAATTTAAAACCTGGATTCTAGAAACTAGATTTAGTCATATGATAAAGAGCACACTCATTGCCGATGAAACTTCCTATACAAATACGTTTTCAAATATGCTCTGAACCTGGTTTCACTTTTGATGTCTTTGAGATAGTTTGGTAGATCGTACCACCATTTGGGACCAGTGAAGGCCAAAGATCTGTCTGCTAATTTTGTTCGCCGTCTAGGGATGTGAAAGTTAGATAATAGTTTAATCACTCTCATGCCGTGCATACAAATGGTCCACTCCAAGACAGTGCAAATGAAGGTAACTTCGTGAAAAAAATAAACTAGGTTCAACGATTGTTGATCGGGAAGTTGTGAGTTCGATCCCGTCTCCAGTGTAGTCTAAAAACAGGCCTACGAAATTATATCACACTACTGTTTTGACTTTTCCAAATTTGCCACCTATTCAAAACTGTAGTACGTGATGTTATTTCGTAGGCGTGCGGTCAATATAAGAAACAGAAATGCATTTTCAATGTCAATCAATCAATCAATCAATCAATCAATCAATCAATCAATCAATCAATCAATCAATCAATCAATCAATCAATCAATCAATCAATCAATCAATCAATCAATCAATCAATCAATCAATCAATCAATCAATCAATCAATCAATCGAACTTAGTCTCGATTTATTTTTAACTCGACAAATTACTCTATAATATCTCGGGGAGGAAATTCTATCCGACTAGAATCGCTCGTTTATTTTTCATATTTGAGTTGCCTCCCTTTTACCGTACGGTTGTTTATGAAGGTATTTGGTTCGGTAAATGGTTCAAATAGGTCGAGGAAATCTCGCTTTCAACTTCCTGATACGTCAGAAGATTAAGCATATAGCAACAACAAATGCATTGGAACATCAATTTGCTTCGTTTCAGCGCTCAAATCGCAAGGAAACTCAGTTTAATTACACTCGCATTGACTTCAGCAAACGAAATAATTGGGATCGGTTGATGCAGGTGTGGTTATAACGATGGGGATCGGTTTATGCAGGTATGGTTATAACGACTTTGACTGTGACTTTTTTTTTAAATCAAATCCTGACAACAGCAAAAATGTTGACAATTAACTTCACTATCAATTAAAATTTCACAAAAAGACGCCATGCAAATTACTTTAAAGCTGTGCGAATTTGTTTTTGCTACATTGTTTATCACAATAAAAGTGGTCGAATAACAACATTCCAGCCTTCGTTACTGAGCATCTTGTTTGTCCTTACATGGCACCTAGTATAATACATTTATACCTCTGCAACACCAGGAGCTAATATGTCCTGATTAGTGAACGAGAAAGATGTTGATAAAATCAGTATTACGATCGTATATCATATGATGTTGCTGATGTTGTTGTTGTTGTTGTTTGTAGTAGTTGTTGTTTTTTTTGTAGTTGGTTGTTGTTGCCGTAGAAGTAGTAGCAGCAGCAGCAGTTGTTGTTGTTGTTGTTGTTGCTGCTGCTGCTGTTGCTGCTGCTGCTGCTGCTGTAGTTGCTGTTGTTGCTGTAGTTGCTGTAGTTGTTGATGCAGTTGTTGCTGTTGCTGTAGTTGTGTTTGTTGTTGTTGTTGCTGCTGCTGCTGTTGCTGCTGTGTTTGTTGTTGTTGCTGTTGCTGCTGCTGCTTCTGCTGCTACTGCTGTTGCTGCTGCTGCTGTGTGTGTGTTGTTGTTGTTGTTGTTGTTGTGCTTGTTGTTGTTATTATTGTCTGTTTAGTTCTGTTATAGTTATTATTGTTGCTGTAGTCGGATGTTGTTGTTGATACTGTTTCGGTCATATGATTTTATATTTGTTTGTTTCTTCTGCTGTTGCTATTGCTGGATATTGTTGTGGTCATTTTAGATAGTTACTGGTATGCTGCTTAAGTCGATGATGCTGTGTTTTATTGCTGATGTTTTTTATACTAAATAGATATTGTTACGGCCAATATGAAAGTCTTCGTCATCGCTGTTGCTGCACCGGACGTAACGCACAGAACATAAACCACTCCACTTATTGAGGATGAAATCCACTTTGTTTTTAATTGCCCTTTATATGGTGACATTAAAGTTAATATATTCCGCAAATATATAGTACAAACAAGTCAAATCTTAGTTTCTATAGATTGTTATCCGATAATAATACTGATACAATAAGACAGCTTGCAATGTTCCTATATTATGCTTCTCAGAGACGAGAGGAGTTTTTGAAATCATCATTTGTATATGTAAATGTTGTTTCTTATACATGCTGTTGATAATATGCTGTTGCTTTAGAAATGTATATGAATTGTCAATACCACACTAACCACTACATTTGGTATACAGAATGTATATGTATGTTAAATATGTTGTGTATGGGCCAGTGGTCTAATCATATTTCTAAATAAACTGGTAAACTCCTGTTTATGTTGCTTCCGCTGTGGCCAGTGTTGCCATTGTGGTGTCCTCTGTCCTGTTGCTTTTGCCAAATTACCAACGATGTTGTTGATAAAATTCACCACCTTTTATATTAGGCCCTATTACAATGTACCTCATTATATTTAAAATTGTTTACCACGGTGCTCGTTAAATAAATTGTCGCGGGCTGTGCGAAAGCGTTTAGTGGAAAACGGTACCTAATTATCTTAAGTAGCGTTCATAACGTGCGAAACGAGACCCACTTTGCCAATTTAATTCCTAGAGCATGTTTAAAGTATTCCAGGTTCCTTTGAAGCGATGAGATTTCTCAGTGGATTCAGACAATAAAAATAAACTAATAATATCAACAATGTGACCGGTGTCGGAAAGAGGTCGGATTTTCCCACAGGTTGACTACATTTCTACATTCACAAAATGCAATGGGGTGTATTCAAATTTGTGCACGTGGCCGGGAACATAAAAGAACGTGGAACACGGTGGTTAGATTTGAAGCCTATTATAAAACACGAACAATTACAATTTCTCATGAAAAAAGCTGATAGTAAACATCTGTTTTAGTACGGTGAGCTGAGAAATGTTACTGCGCATGCGCCAAATTTGTCACGTGATGTCAACATCTGTAATTGATTGGATGGAACATTAATCATATTTTAAATTCGCGCGCAATTCGCGTGTTACCCGTGAGAAATTGCCTAAAATATCAAAACCACGCAGATAGCAGGAGTCATTGGTAAAATTAATTCAAACGAACCATTTAAATTCCACAATTAGGCAGTTTTACGAGATTTTGCCACATAGATATTTTTCAGCCTCGCGTAGCTATATTGATATAGTCTTAAATGGGCAATTCAGTCATAATAATTTAAAATTGACGTAATAATACTCCGGGATATTGAAAACATTTGCTCATAATTATTTATTGTCTTATTATATACAAATGTATTTTATTTTTATTGTAAGATTTTTGCATTACGTGCAGTTTGTATTATTCTTAAAAACTACACACAAAAACGCTACTGCAATCGCGATTTTCGTTGTTTTGGCAAAAAGATATACTCGTTTTAAGGGGATCGATCTATCACTCGTTGTCAATTGATATAAATTTATATTAAACGAGTTTTCGAAATAGCATTAAGCGAGTAATAATAATATTTCATGAACAAGTTTAATATAAATATATCAATTGACAACGAGTGATAGATTCTTAATACGATATACTCTAAAAACGCACAATATGCATCAAATTATTGAAAAAAAACACGCCCATGTAGTTTACCTTATATCACACATGTTACGTATAAGATTATACGTACTCGCTATACTAACCCGGATACAAGGAAATTCATCTGCTATACTGATATTTTATATGGACAATTCAGTCATAATAATGTAAAATTGACGTAATAATACTCTGGGATATTGCTAACATTTGTTATTAATATTTTATTATTTTCTTATTGTATTTTTTTTTATTGTAAGATTTTTGACTTACGTGCAGTTAGTATTATTTCTTAAAGCTATATATAAAAATCGCAACAGCAATCGCAACTTTCGTTGTTTTGGCAAAAAAGTATACTCGCATGCAATAATTATTTCAAATACTAGTATTGCATTTGCCTTGTCAAAACACCAGAGGGAATGTCCTTGCACTAAAGACGAGAGGATATATTTATAACTGTGAGAAAACAAGAAATAATATTGTTAGTAAAGTTTGTCATTTAACGTCACGTGATTTTGATCAAATATTTGAAAGTCTGGAAGAAACTTCGCAGATTTTATCAAATTTGGGACTGACAATTAAGTTGAATGATTTTATTTAAAATGGATGATTGCGTTTGTTGCTGTCAGGAATCTGGTGTATATATGGTTCTGGTTGCAATTTGACTAAGCTTGTTACATCCCCAATGGAATAACTGGTCAAAATTACAGTCGAAGATTCGACTCCTGACCTTACACTGGAAGAAAAAGAACATAATATAAGGCTAGATTTTTTTATCATATCGATGGCTTAGAATGAGTATGTCTTAAGTGCCACTTACGACCTTTTAAGATTCATACATATTTAGAATAAGCATCACAAGTCGCTTTTTATGAGCCAATTTTCATAAAAATCTGAACTTGTCATGTTGACCAAATGAAGTTGTAAAAGTTTGTTTTACCATAAGTAAAGAGTAAATGTCAGACAGTTTTTCCGTTTTTCTCAAAATATCGATTTGGTAGTTACGACCTTCTCATTCTAAGCCACCGATATCGGACTTTATGCTATGCATTATGCATCGTATATTTACCGGAGACCAACGGAAATGACCGAGCTTTCACGATTGAAGGCTAGACAGCAATTCGTTCTCTTCGTTTACTTTCGTCCTTGTAAACATTTGAAGCTTTTATGAGTTCATGTTAATAATACCATCGTCGCCAACAACACATCGTAGCTCCAAATTGTGTTAATTCTAAGCATTGAAAAGTTTGGTGCTTCGAGGATGAAGTGGGGAAATGAGACATCATTCAACAATATTCATCCTTTTACAGTCCAGTTAGGATAAAAATCCAGTGACGCAGTGGAACAGTTCACTAATACGGTGTAAAAAAGTATAATGGATTATTCTAACAGTAAATACCAAACTAAACTCTTCCTATTTAAGCAATGGTTTTAATCTTTTGGGTACACATAAACGGTTACGTCACTGTCATTTTATCCTAACTGGACTATGCATTAGTGGCTAGCCAAGCTCCTAGACTAGACCATGATTCGGACGATACATTCGCTGGTCGAACTAGAATGCCATGATTTTGCAAACCCCTTGGTACTGTTTTACCAACGGACTTACGGAAATCGTAAACTTACGTTCAAATTTAAATTCTGTGCATTTCCTTAATTACTATAAATTGGGGACAGATATTGTTTGTAGACGTTCATTAACAGAATCTTGAGCAGTAAACAGCTCCATTTATCACACTTTAAATATGTAAATATATTATAAAGAATTTAGATCTGATCGTAAGTACGTTGATAAAACGGTACCTTATGCGCAGCGCTAGTGTGACTATCAACCGACTATATAAGCTATTTTATCAATAAATTTTCACTTTGACATAGATTTCATTTTGAACTTGATAATCTATCAAATACTATGTTTTTATGTTGCAAGAGAAAATAGTAGATTGAGAAGTTGTCTTTATAAATAAAGGATAATCTATGTTATCTAGACAGAATAGCGTAGCGCAGTTTAGCGGAAAGGGAGACCACTGTGTATGGGTTTGCGAACATCGGTGCATTATTACCGAAGTTATCGCACACGTAGTTGCTTCCCTTAGACCCACTTGGTGTACTCTGAGAACATGTAATAAACTCGGTCAATATCAGTATGGGAAAGAATTTGCATAATATATTCAAGGAGGAAAATATTTCGTCACAAAAATGCATTTTCTCACATCATTCAAGGTTGAAACACGTGTGTATTACTTAACATTTGCCGCATTGAATAAAACAGCCGTGTGTACTTTAAAGATAGGCCTACATGTATGATACCACAAAAGACAACATATAATTGTGATTACGGTCATATCAGCATAGAATTCCGACAAGAAGTCCCGTCGAAAAAAGGCCGTCCCACTAGTGTTGAAAAAGTTGAGACCTGCAGGCCGGTTGTCGTATTTAGGCCTAATAATCTTTCTTTAATTGTTTACCGATAATACTGTTTCCGTAGCATACTAGTTGTAAAAGTGCATGTACTTTAATTAAATTTCAAATGACACGTACTCA
Source organism: Spisula subtruncata (assembly GCA_963678985.1). Classification (NCBI taxonomy): domain Eukaryota; kingdom Metazoa; phylum Mollusca; class Bivalvia; order Venerida; family Mactridae; genus Spisula; species Spisula subtruncata. The sequence goes on from OY787669.1 coordinate 1,836,116, forward strand.
ATAATAATCATAACGTCTTAAAAGTCATATCAAGCGCTACAATTATTACCTTTAGCCCTAAAATATTGCAAAAGTTGGTGTCCCGCACTTAGCGGTTCGCGTGAGAACAGGTGATTCGTGATAATCAATAATATTAGTAATTTCATTTGATAATTTAATTACAGTTTCTTCAAGAAACATCGATCAATAATTCAATTTTATCTGTCAATGTAATGGAATTTTGTTTCTATGACATTTATTGTATCGGCATCTTTACTGTTGATATCACGCGGGCGTCATAACGGAGAATGGAGTCGCTTGAAACGCTATACTTGTCATTCGCACGCGGATGTAAAAAAAACTTGAAGGGGCATCGTGTCGCTTCAGGAATGACTGCACGTGTTTGGCGGAAAACGCTACTTTAATGGCGAATGCACGTGGCGTAAATTCATTGACATCTGCTAGGTGGCGGCTAATCTAAATTCCGGCATATTAAGAAACCAAGAAATGCGTAGATATAGACGGACGAGTGTCAATCAATAAGCTAAAATTCGGTACGCGTTAATCGCAACAACGAAATATTTGGCAAATAAGCGTATAAGTAATACAGGCGTATAATAGAACAGTTTTCTCTTAACGGACCGAACTAGGAATAAAGTAGACGTAACAAATAACCAACGAAAGCATTTGAACCAAGACATCAATGCATTGGTCCCACTAAGCATTTTTTGGCTTCGGCGATGTACTCCCGAGTTGAATAACTTAGCTTCGGGAGGAACCGGAAACAGGGATATCACAACTTTTCTATTGGTTACACCGAAGCTTCCCATAGATTACAAGGAGCCTTATCCTGATGCCCTTCTATGCCCATTTATTAAATCGTTAGAACTTCGCCGAGAAAAAAATCTCAGTCAGTGGGACCGAGGCATATAAGCTATCGTTGCTTTAACCACCCGCCTTCATCGCTTAGAGTCGTGAATATTTGTGGCGCATCTACCACCGGGTATCTTAAAGCAAAAAAGGCGCATTATCTATCTTAAGCTATTATCAGGTAAGGGAATGTTTCGTGTTAAGTTTTCCCACATTATGAAATAAGTGAGCCATAGCAAGCAGCTGTGCTTTTTACGGTGACTAACTAAAACGTAGTCTGGTAAACATCGTGAGAAAAATAGCTTAATATGTACCCGTAAGTTTTGCTCAATTATTATGTATTATCACCAACCAATGATTTCATCTTACAATAGTTTAACTATTCACTGAAACGCACATACGTAGACCGACCAAGGAAAGTATTGTCAACAATTATTGTACTCGAGTGTGACTCAGTCGCCATATTGTTGACTGTATCTTTTTGTGGTTTTAGGGTTAGGGATAAAAGCCGTGGGAAAACGGTTAAAACGCAGTACGGAAATTGTTGAAAACTTCCGGATCAATATGGTAGAAACCACGCGATCCGGTCTCATGTCGCCTTTCGGAACAAATAAAACGAAAGAATACAATAGGCAAATTTGTGCTGATCTTTATTCTGTTTGTCAAAATGTTTGTATTTTTTTGCTCATTTATTTGTACATGTACTGCAACACATATTCAAGCAACGACCTGTTGTGCGTGTTTGTGCGATATTGTCGAGTAGAATCAATCGTACTTTTACTCAAAACATCATTTTAGCTCGATGACCGTCCAGTATTCATATAATATAAACCGAATCACTGTACAACTTATTGGGAGGCTATACATTTAAGCTTGTATGCTTTATTGCGATCAAAAAGCACAATTTGTGATTTACGGTCAATGATTGACTTATTGTGAGACTAAACATTTAAACCTTTATGACTTATTGCGGGCAAAAAACATAAATAAATATTATATGCATTCCGCTCTATGTATGACTTATTGAGAAATAATTCAACGTGTATGACTTATTGTGATAACCGGAAGTTGACTCGGTGATTCACTAAATTGCATCTATTATTGAATGTTAATGAAATGCAGACGATAGCCTGCTCTAAAATAAAAGCTAGCTCTATTGTTTTTCAGTTAGTTGCGGCTGCCCTGGCTAGTAGCAATTTCGCTGGAATAACCGATATTCGTCTGCAAGACTTACTGGGAGACTATACAATTTAACTTACTGAACTTATGACTTATTGCGATGACCGGAAGTTGACTCTAAGACTTTTATTATGTACACTGCGAGTGTAACGCCACAGTTAACAGTACTAAAGGTAGATAGATTTTTCAATTTAATACAAATGTAGTAAATATTTGCAACAAGGTCATTAATTGTTGCCAAATAATTCCGTTGTTTCTGTCAACTAAGATTATTTTACGTTCTAGGTAACCGTTGCATTTAAACAACTGGATTATGCAATGTTGGTTGAACACAGGTGCCTAACGGCCATCTCCTCAGATCTCGCGAGACTTTGCGAACTTTAAATACTTGGAGTGTTTGTAAATGGATATAAAACAGATTTTTAAGGATTTAGAATTACCAATCTTCGTATTTCTCACACACGCTCAAGTGAAAAGCATGGGAAAAGTAAACAGTTCGTACCGCTAAGTATCACGTGACTACATATGTAAATAAGATAATAGACCACGTGACATTGTGTACACAATCAATTTTACCCACGTGCGAGATATGTAAATAAGTAAATTACACCGGCTTGTTACAACTGATATTTACTTTCCCACTGTTGTGGCGTATTTATCACTCATGAAAACCACGATTTTATGAGACATAAAATATACGTCTGTTACGAATAAACTGTCAGATTTTCCCGCCAGTTTAATGAACAGATACTGAGCCTTATTGCTCGGAGAGTTCCTTGCGTGAAATTTCTACTGATTTATGAACGATTAGGTTCCCCGCTATCTTTGAAATGTGTTTTTTTTTCTGCCTGGAATATTTTCGTGTGAAGGCTTCGGACAATGGCGGCCGTGTTTATAGCGACCTGGGAGATGTCTTTGTCAGGAATTTGCTAATTCTACATTACCATGAAAATATAGGCCATAAATCATCATATTTAGGGCTCACATAATCTTCTTACTATAATCATTTTATTTCCAAGTATATGTAAGAACAACCTGTGCATGTAGTGATTTATTGTCAAGAATAAATTGCATTCTAGACGGTCCTCAATGTTCGGTAGGCCTTCTGTACGAGACTATCACAGACGATGCAATGTTTTAGATGGTTTAGTCTAGCAAACAACACAATCAGATGCTAGTTAGTCTGGCCACCCGACTAGATAATATATTTTATCAATCAAATAGCATAACTTTTTTTCAATTCAGCTAGATTTTATTCTAGGCTTGATTATCTATTATCCTGTGTTTGAGGATGCAATGGGAAATAATTTCATGATAAAAGAGAAGATTGAGGAGTTTTTCTTTTTGTGTGTAACATAGGGTATATAGGACAGGTTAGATGCTAGTTTACTAGTAGACGTTGAGAATCAAGAATCAGGGAAATACACTGACGACCTTGCTTACTTCCCGTGACTGATATTATACTGCCCCGGAGATATACAAGCCCCCTCAACTCACACAAAAAAAAACAATAATCAAGCAAATGAAAACATAAAATCAAAGCTTAGACACGGTGGTCGAGTGGTGAAACGATCTACTCCTGATCGAGAGGTCCAGGGTGCGATTCTCGGCCGGGACACTTAGTCATTTCAGAGACGCTATTTAGTGTTTCCCACCCAACTAGATATTATTCTGGTAGGACACATAGGGGTAGTCTCGCGTGTATCGGTGTTTTACACCGGATACGTTAAAGAACCATGGAATCTATTCGAAACGAGCTAGGGTATCGCACCTCTGTCTCTAAACATTTGCGATAATGCCCCAGAGTGGCCCCTGCAAATTACATGGAAGAAAGAAAGACATGATTTGTTTTGGACTAGAAATTATTCTCTCGTTTGAATATTTGCAATTTGCATCGTTAACCGCTCAAATCGTGAGTGATGTATTTTTTATTAATCTTGGTTGAAGTTTGTCAGTCTGTGAGGGAAATCAAAGAACAAGGCGGACATACAATCACGTTTTTATTGATATCTTATAGTCGTGTATCGGTATTCACTCTCTATATGAAAGGAAACGTGTATTTATACAACCTCGGGTTATCAATATACTCAAACATTGATGTAGATGATCCTTGACCCCTTAACTGCCCCTTAACTGCCCCTTAACTAGGGAGCGAGGTGACATATAACCCTACAACTAAAGCGCCCCATGGTACCACCGATACAAAAACATTGACCCTTTACTAGGATCAACCCCGTAACATGCAAACATGCAAATAGGGGCCGACATTACTAGGGGCCAATAAGGGCCAATAATCTATACACAGGATGTGAGAACACGCGCGGTGCATTCTTTAACTATTTTGTTATCGTTTTATTATCCGGACACTCTGACCCCCATGGTCATTCCGTGTGATATAAAACTCATTGATCACGGCCATAACAAACATTTAGCCTCAAGATTATTTTCAGCGGGCCGATTTTCGTCTTCATGCAGCGTGACAGTTCTGTTTTGATTTATATTCGCCGCAAAGTTGAAAGCGAATTTTTATCTTTTAATAACCAACATGTCGAATGAAATTTAGAAAATATCAGCATAAATGTATTAAATAAATAATAAAAACGCACGAAGAAAATTTGAGAAGGTTTTTACAAGTTTTTTTTTGTATTTATGCTGTAGATCGATTTTCGTATCATAAAGTTGATGACCAATCGTAAATCCTCGGGCATTTCTTGTAACCATTACGGACGGATGGACGGACGGACGGACAGCACCAATGATTATGATAAATTAAACGTACTTAAATTTTTAATACATCTTATATGCACCTTTATCCTAAAATTTGAATTTACAAATCGCTGGCTTAGAATGAAAATGTTGTACGAATCAGCCTTACAAGGCGCTTCTTGTGTGCCTATTTTCATGAAAATCGGAACTTGCCATATTGACCTAATTGAAGTCCAAAAGATTGGGGTTTGCTTATCTTAAGAGTCGTTTTCAGACATTTTTTCTTGTTTTCCCAATTATCGATTTTGTACTAACGACCTTCTCATTCTAAGCCAACATCATGTACAATTTGCATTCATTATAACCAGGAAAATATGAACTGGTTGGAAACCCAGAGGTAGCCCTAGCTCGCGTGTATCTGCACCGCAGTAAACATGGTGGGCAAGTTAAAGCACCACGGAGTCTATTCAGATTAAGAGCTAGATATTTTATATTCACACTCGATACGCACTGTTGGAATCCGGACTAAGGTTACGCTGACCCTCGGTCAACGAGTTACCGCGTCATATGTAGGGCTTCCTCGTCAGACGGCTTGACCAGTTGTCTGCGTAGAGCCCTTAAATGTCAGCCCCGTACGACTCCTCAGATACAACAATGCTTTCATATTTAGTGTTATCCTAATTTAGCTCAAGTGCAAACACATTGACATTTGCTTCAGTTTAAATATATTACAAAATCATGGTTGCTATAGTGATCTATACGGAACACTAGAATGTGCCAGATACCACATTTTGCCATGTCGCCTGCTGTCAACAAAGTACAAATGTTTGATAAAAGATTGGCGACCACTTAACGGACTACTTGTAACTTTTATATTAGATTCATAATTATTTACATCCAAATTAAGCGCGTTAGTTCATTATAGAGCAAATAATGATATTTAAATAACTTTCTAAAGTTGCCATTTGCTATAAGGATTTCTTCTTAATTAAACACACATTGCGAATTTCCATTTTCACCCGGGGACAAAAGGGGTCGGAAAGCATTTTGGTTCGTTAACGTTTAAATAATATGGGGCCACTTGTTCGTATTGAACCGTTGTATAAGCAGCAACTGTTGCTAACTCTACAGTACTTATTTAATCGAAATCTGATTCAATATTTGTTCCTGATTTATCCAGAGCCCTTCATTCTTAACGAAGTGCTTTTTGGCGTCACAATTAAGCAAATTGTTCCGGTTGACGGTTTGGTACGGATTTTAAACGTGCCATTTCATGGTACGAACTTTATACACGTCAGCTGTGATGGCGCTGTCTTATGGACACAAGAGCCCATGGACTTTGTACGCAGTTTACTATCACCACCGACCAGTTCCAGTGGTCGACGAAAATGGTGTTTCTGATTTTTGTCCGAAAAGGCATTTGTTAAGAGATTCACTGGCCAGCTCTAATGGTCCGAAATGTTATAAGCACCAAGTCATACTATGGTCCGAATTTTATATGTACTACGAAGTTCTTTATGGTCCAAACTGTGTTTGCTCAAGTAGTTTATATAGCTAAAGTGTTTTAGATGAATGCCAGTGGTCGTATTACAGGCTAGGAAAGGGGTCAAGTATCAGGTCCAGGATCTAGAGCTGTTGTGTTGGACTAGGATGAGTCTTTCACTGTTATACCATTATAATTGAAAATTCAACAACAACACGTACACATTATTGTTTATAATACAATTAGTCTGTTATTTTTTACTCCTTACTGTTATATCATATATTTTCATGCATACTTACACTCGTTACAATTCGGCCATTTCCGTATTTCTCCGGTAAACATACCCCTTCCACTGCATAAAGACCGGGGTGACTCGAGTGATAAAGTCGCAGACAAATAATTACACCTCAGTAAATTATGTTAATTATATTCAGCAGTACCCGAAACCCAACGTGACACTGACAGGGTAATATTTCTGAGAGATATTTGCACTAAATTTTATTTCCAATATAATTCATTTAAACGTCCGTCCGCGCTCCTCGTCCCAATAAAAAGAAATTCGCCCTGAACCGTAAATTTAGCTAGTCATGTACCACATACAGAGTCGGTTGATTCCGTATCCACTAAATGCCAACATCTTATTTCCAATTCCGTGGCAGGTCGAATTCTGAAATGCTGAGTTGAATAAATTTATCATATGTTGAAGAATTTCGGTGATTTATCCGCTGACCACACCTGTGGACGCCCCGTTGTCCGGAATGTGTTGATACCATTTGTCCAGTTAACTTTATTCAATTATCACCATTCCGAGTTGTCAAGGTTTCAAAATTCGATCAAAATACGAGGCCCTCGTATGACCGTATGATTGTATACACGATGTTTGTATTTTACTGTGTATGATCGTTTGATAATTCACCGAGTGAGCAGCTGACGTAATATTTTCACGAGTGGCGTAGCCGAGAGTGCTAAGATTAGTCAGCTGCTCACGAGGTGAATTATCAAATGATCATGCACCGTACAATACTAATATCTTATTTATTTCATGCTTCATATAACTTCAATTATGGAAAAAAACTCTTCTATATTCCTCGAAGGTTCGTTCATGTCCGGCACTTGTATTCTAATCATTTTCTTATTGTTTCAAAACTTTGAATTGTAGATAAGGAAAGTGAAACACTGGATCTACATTTTTTGTACTTTATTTACTAAGCAGTCTACGTTACATACATATAATCTCTATAAAATAAAACATTATAATAAGAGAAATTACGAGACAAAGTTTATGTACACAATATTGACGTCTGATGATTATAAAGAAGCACTGCCATATCACATTGGTGGGAAGTGGTGGACTAGAGGAAGGACGCGCGCTCCGGGATTGAGAGATCCCGGGTTCAACTCCCGTCTGAACCACTGCTCAATTTCTCTGAGCAAGACCCACATGCTCCACTCCACCATGGTGTAAAATGGTAAATGTGAGGACAGTGTCTAATAATGGGTGCCATAGATCGATGTTGGCTGCCACACTCACAGGAGAGACACGATCGTAGGTTTCCATAGGTAGCCCAATGACCAGGGAAAGTTCAAATGTCAAAGAGTGCTTGAGCGGCCTAACAGCTGAAAAGAGCCCTTAACAATTGCTAACTTTTTTGTATTAGGCCTAAAATATACTATGACGTCTGTTTCCTATGACAGGCTAAAAGAATGATGTGTCGGTAAGTAGCCTAGGGATTTTAAAGCGGATAGTCCACAACCAAATTTCGTCTCAAATGTTATAACAAGAGGGCCCAAAGGGCCCTAGGTCGCTCACCTGTTGCATATTGGTCTAGGTATCAATACAACTTACATTGTGATATTTCATTAAGATTGGATCAAATGGCGACCTATGGAGTGTACACAAGGTTTTTCTAAGATATCACCTAGTGACCTAGTTTTTGACCCCACATGACCCAGTTTCAACCTTGGCCTAGATTTCGTAAAGAAAAACATTCTGACCAAGTTTCATGAAGATTATATCAAAACGGTGACCTCTGAAGTGTAAACAAGGTTTTCTAAGATTTGACCTAGTGACCTAGTTTTTGACCCCACATGACCTTGTTTCAAACTTGACCTAGTTTTAATGAACAACAACACCTTGACCAAGTTTCACGAATATTTGATCGAAATGGTGACCTCTGAAGTGTACACAAGGTTTTTCTAAGATTTGACCTAGGGAGCTAGTTTTTGACCCCACATGCCCCAGTTTCAAACTTGGTCTAGATTTCATAAGAACGACATTCTGACGAAGTTTCATGAAGATTGGATCAAATTGGTGACATCTAGAGTGTACACAAGGTTTTTCTAAGATTCAACCTAGTGACCTAGTTTTTGATCCCAAATGACCCAGTTTCGAACCTTCAAAACTGTTGCCTCTAAAGTGTACACAAGCCAATTGTTGACGGATGACGGACGGACGCCGGACAACGGACGAAGAGTGATCACAAAAGCTCACCTTGTCACTATGTAAAATAGGGTCGGTAGTGTTACAGGAAACAAAAATATTTTGCTAGGCCTTACATACAGCTACATAGTTCTATAATAAATACTTTTTGTCTCATTTTAGATGTACATGCAAAACTTTACAAAAATAAAACACAATTGAAAGCGCATAACCATTCAAATTTTGATTATAAAAAACACAATTCATACAATATCTCATTTACACAATGATTTTAGGCATTGTTACATACATAAAACTATGAGGTTGTTGTTAATACTTGAGTAATACATGTTTGAACATTATTGCAAGCAGTTGTTAGGAATTCACTTAATTAAGATTTTGTGTTTTGTAAATAAAGCACTAATGTGCACAAGAAAGTCATCACAATATTATCTTAAGATATCACTGATCATCACCCCCCCCCTGATTAGACCGTACCATTCTCATAATTCCGTGGTTCTTCAAGTCCCCAGACTATCTATTGTTTCAGATGAAACATACGCTGGTTGAACGAGAATGGACCTTATATAACAACAACCTCTTTGGATGTGATAAAAGAAGCAACTACATAAACTAGGATTACGCAACATATAAAATAAATGTAAAACACATAGTTACATCACAGGTACAATGTAACTGTATTATTGATAAAGTGTATTAAAGACTAAAACAAAAACTTTTTTTTTTGTAAAATGTATATTTTTCTATAATTTTTATTTTATTTTTTTCGTTATCAATGATACAGTTACATTTGATTTACACATATATCGCTGGCTTCGAACCAGAAAGTCGTAACTACAAAATATATATTTGGAGAAAACAAGAAAAACTGCCCGACAATTACTCTTTACTTATAGTAAAGCAAGTTTTTTAAACTTCAGTTTGGTCAACATAACAACTATCGATTTTCCTGAAAATAGGCTCATAGGAATCGCATGATAGTGTAGATTAAAAATACGCATTAGTCTTATAAGGTCGTACGACTTTCTCATTCTAAGTCAGCGATATATATAAAACAGTTTCCCTTCTTTTAAAAAAATCATACTTTGGCACAGGCACTATAGTGCCATTGTTGGAGAAAATAAAGCGTTATATCAAATTGTCTGCCATAATACATTTTGCATGTTGCTTTGCAGTTATGAATTAAAGCTATTGTGAGGTGAGAAAAAAACTCAAATTAAAAACGTACATGTATACCAAGTATAAAGTACATGCTCACTAGGGGTGTAACGATACGGTCACTTAACGATACGATACGTATCGCGATATAAGGGTGAGTATACGATACATATCGCGATACAAACATACCTAATTTCTCCTATAAAATATTGATACTTTTCGGAATATAGTTGACATTTTACTTATTAATATGAACTATTTAACTTGATCATTTTAATTTAACTCGAAGAAATTGTACACTGAGCTTATTGAAACAACAGTGAACAATATTTTACATTCAGTGTTTAAATTTTTCTTATAATTGTCAGACATTCACAATATTATTCTAATACCACTTTAGGTACAAATCGTATCGTGATCTGCTTTATGTCACGATACGTATTGTATCGTGGACTACGTATCACGATACGATATGATACGATATATCGTTGCACCCTTAATTCTCACTATTAAACACATTATGTACAACTAATCAACACAATACTGTAATTATCAATTATATTTCATCTGGATTAATTAAAAATTCACACACTTACCATACAAGTAAAAACAAAACAAAAATCACAGAAAACACAGCAAATCACCTCAACAACATTCCGCCTCAGTCAGTCAATCATATATAAATACACCACGTATTGTTGATTCAAAGATGTCTGTCAAAACCGCCAGCATGTTTGGTTTCTAAATAACTAAATGCAGTAAGTATAACCACTACGCTTTACGACCATTAGAGTTTTAATCATATAAGTGTATTTATGATGGTAGAATTTAATCCCGAGAAACCTGTATTAATCGTCCGGGTTGAATGTTTGTTTACGCGGTTGTGACAGAGATCTTTGAATCAACTATATGTCAATGTAGACTCTAGTAAATAATGATGTGGCTGATACCTGCTATATACGAGTATATTATAATACATGCAAAAGAAACAATTCTGATATCACATAGTGTGACTGTTTATTCCAGTCTCACTACACCACCTGTAACCATAGTAACAAACATTCTATTCAGTGCTTGGTGGAAACATACTGATAGTGGATATTGCAAACCATCTTCACAAACACACCAACTTTCCCCCATTCTCACTGTATTGTACCACACTGTTTACTCCAGTTCGTACATTTTCACAACACTACTGTTCCACATGGTAACAAACATTCTATTCAGTCCCTGATGGAAACACACAGAGAATGGACACCATAATCGGTCATCTTGCTTCACAACCACACCCACTTTCTCCCCACTCTCACTGTATTGTACCACATTACGAGACCCGTACCCAACCACAAACACATTCCCCCGTCCGTCTACACATACACCATGAACATTTTCTAGATCACTGTCTGTAATAGTAGACAGGTAATTTCCCTTTCCATCAAAACATACAACACCTTTGCGCATATCTCCAACAAACATTCTGTTTCCACTCTCATTGAATGTAATATGTCTACTACCAGAGAACAGCTTATTCCCAGCATTGTCTAGAGTAATAGTCATCAGTCGGGTACCAGTCATATCATAAACATACAGTGACTCACCGACATCTGTCACATACAGTTTACCATCATTGAAAGCTATACCATAACAAGGATGTAACATTTTAATCTGTCTTGTACGAGACATCTTGCTTTGAATGGAAACAAACTGGATCTTGTTGCCACTCGTACAGGCAACAGCAACTTCATGTTCACTGATACAACATACACAAATTGGTAAAGAATCTATAGTACAAGAGTCAACAATAGACAAAGTCTGTAAGTCAAAACGTTTTAGTTTCTTATTGTCGTAATATGTGACAAGTAGATGGTTAGCTGTCACACAGCATCTAAGGTAATCTTTCTCAGTAGCAATATCGCGAGTTCCCTTGATTTTGTAGAGACCAACTTTCCTTGTTTTATGGCCCTGTACTTGACCGATACCTCGTAAACCTTGGACGTATTTTCCGACAACTTGTAACGCTTGGACGTTTTCCCCCTGTTTATGTTTTTGTACTTGACCGATACCTTGTAAACCTTGGACGTATTCCATCAACGCTGTGTCAGGAATGAAAGATATTTGCACATCGGTATCGTGTTGTAATTCTTGCTTCTTTTTCTCCACTTCTGCTTCTTTAACCTTTTCTTGACCAACTTTATAACACACGAATTGTTGGGCTCTGTTTCCTTCGGATTGGTCCAGCTTATCGTCTGTAGTCTTCAAATCTTCACAGATGTTGTCAGCGCTCTGTTTGTCTTTTAAGATGTCAGTTTTCATATCTTTGCAAACGTCTTTGATTTCTTGTCTAGATACGTCAGCAGCTTTTCTAACGATGGCTTCTAACGCTTTCTGGAATGTTGTCACTTTATCCAGAGCTTTTTTCTCTGCCTTATTCAGTGTCTTAAGTTGTGCATCTTTAGATGTACTTACGGTTTCCATGGATACCACCATATCTTTCAGTAGCTTCTGTGTCCGTTTGCTCTCAGACAACTTAAATATGGTGTCAATCATGTCTGGTATGGAATGGAAGTGTTTGTCTGGACAGGATCTGCAACACAAGAGCATGAACAGTCAGAAAGTTGCAAGTATTGATAATTTAAATACTAGTGAGTAACTATGCTTATTGTTTTCAAAACCCAGATAAAAGGATGTGTGTTTACACAGACACTGTTATGGGATGAATGTAAGTCTAAAATTAACTTCATTTTATAAATTCCATATTTTAAACGTTTACTTTAACTGTCGCAGATATAACACACTGTGTGGGCCATTATAGATTTGTGTTCATTGCACCGCAGTGATCGGCTGGGAAACAGTATCTACATTTTATAGTATAACATTTTAAATATTGATAGTAATTTTTCGTTTTTGATTGATGTTCGCAACTCTTAAAAAGTAAATACATGTGAAGGATTATTGGCTTGTCGTTGGATTTGATCATAAGCACTTGGGTTGGCATTTATTTAGTACATATAACGTAATCGCCATCAAGTAGCCGATAATTAGTTGATAGCCACCGAATGTCTTTGTTAGCACGGCACTCTCGATCAGACCGTATAACTGCATACACGTATTTATGAAAACTGCTAAGAACGAAATCAGGGGAAAAACCTACAACGTTTAGTAAGTATTTATGCTATTTGTCGCGTTTAATTTATAATTATTATTAGAGTTGCTAGGCAGTCGAGTTTAAGTTTCATTTACTGTATTTACTGTAAAGTATTGTCGTTGTGCGAAAGGATTAGTGCGTGAGATAAATAAGATATACATTCAAGTACACAAATGTACATCATTTTTCTGTAATTGCAGTTGTTGATATGTTTTCTATGACTTAATGTGTTTATTGAATGAATTGTAGTTTATTTGATTTGTTTATTTCAGATAACCACTTGATTAGCGCTTGATTAGCGATTGATCAGAACGATTGAATAAACTGATTGATATTGAATGAAATAAAGCGAATAAGGACTATTTAGTATCCTGGTTTTGTTGGGGAACTGGCCTGTGCCTATTGGTAATCAGGTCCAGTCTGTCGGTGACAGAACAATTGGTCGAAATTCTGGTTTCTGTTTTATTTTACGTTTTCACCGATACAGTTACCTTTGTAACCTTCCGACTCATAATACCATGGCTCTGGACCTGCAGTAAACTTAACCTAATGTTGCCGAGGGTGAATCAAGCTTGATGCACCGATACTATTCTATTGACTCCGGTATGGTACCGGCAAACGATCAATACAATACAATACAATACAATACAATACAATACAATCTTTATTTTAAGTCGGATTTCATTTACAACAAATGACATAAGCTATGTATAGCTATTGTCAGACATGATCGATCTCGAAGCAGACGCGCAACCAATTTTTTATCGATGCAAATACATAGAGTAAACGATTTATAAAATGACAAATAATCTAGACCTCATTGTTCGGTTAAAACACTATCAGCCAGTCGTTATAAACATACCGATATTCGTGAACATTATATTGCGAAATAACACAATCTACCCCCCCCCTCAAATATTGACATTTTGATGTTCTAGAATTTGAACCTGGAAGTAATTGATTTACCTGTGATCTTCAAAGAAGCACGTAGAACAGCCAACAGTATTATGACCTTCACAATACATGTCCAGAACTTTGCCTTTATGTTTGTTGCATCTTTCTGTTGGAAACTCCGGCAAACTTGATGACTGGCTACTCGCTTGGTTAACTTCCATCAAATTGTGATTCTCTAATGTTGGGAACATGGTGTGTACGTCAGTACAAGACTGACAACAGTATCCCAAACATTGGACACAGTATTTCACAGCCTCAACTCTCTTTCCTTTCTTCTCGCATGGTGAACAAATAAAGTCAAATCTTTCGTCCGACGTTTTATGCAGCGATTGTCCTCCGGAAGCCATTTTCTACGTTTGACATTTAATCCAACTTTCGATTTGAATGTAAATATTAGGGAATTTCCCACCAGGGTATACGCTAACGACCCATAATTTCATATCGTTGTCGTCTGTAGTTTACCTACAGTGTCACTCGCCTTCGGTAAATGGGGACCTACTTAATACTCAATTATTCATCTTAGTACGGAAAAGGGTATTTTTAGGCATACATTTACAATAAAGTAATATTCTATTATTTGGATCATAATAGCCACAAATGCTTTTAAATTTATCGGCTCCTAAGTCTAGTAGATCTTTATTTAAAATATAATCAAATATATAGGTTGTATATGTCGTTGTACTTAAAACCTTTTGCTATTTCGATTAATCGGTATGTATTATTAGTTTATTACATATGCTGAGTTTAAAAGTTGTAATAAATACTACAACGGAAAGCCTACCTGCCTTTTCAGAATACGAGTACGACATTTGGATTACTCGAGTTCATTTCACTATTTAATATCACATGAATTTCCTTGTATCGTTGTTAGTATAGAGAGTACGTATAATCTTATACGTAACATGTGTGATATAAGGTTGTACAACATCGGTGTTTTTTTCCAATAATTGGATGCATATTTTCCGTTTTAGTGTCATATGATATAAAGAATCTATCACTCGTTGTCAATTGATAAATGTATATGGTTCGCTTAATAAAATTTCCAAAACTCGTTTAATATATTAAATTGATATCAATTGACAACTCGTGATAGATCCTCTATATACATGAAAGGTACCGACAATTATCCGGGTCCGAATCTCCAAGGACCCACACAAATTCCCTGACCACTAACTAGTACATACTTAGTAGTATCTTTTAAGAAATAAAATTTTACATAAAACATAAAAGTTTTAATAATAATTCACTGAATGTTCTAAACTGGCTTAAGAAAACACTGACAATGAACGTACAAGCTGTGGTTATGAATATTATACCGAAGGCGTGGAGTTTGTACATTGCATTGAAACAGTATTTTGGCGTACGTTTATTTTAACTTATACTAAAATAATAATAGGCCGTTAACTTCATATTGTTGAAGATAGTCAGGATATGAATGCTTGTATAAGGCTTACTGTCATCAATACCAAACGAGTCTGCCTACTCTAGTACATAAAGATTCTGTTGTTAATATAGAATATATATCATCAACATATATCGTTAAGCTTTCGGCTGTTAACTTCATATTATATTGCAGTCGAAGGCGAGCAGTATAAAACATCAGTTCATTCCGTTATCACAAAGTATGTTTTCTACCTTAGGTAGCCAGGATCTGGAAGTCGAAGGCGAGCAGTATAAAACATCAGTTCATTCCGTTATCACAAAGTATGTTTTCTACCTTAGGTAGCCAGGATCTGGAAGACGAAGGTGACGAGAATAAATAATCTACAGTCCATTCCGTTATCACAAAGTAGGCTTTCTACCTTAGTTCATACATTTTCACGTTATTACTATGATCCATTGTGACAAACAATCTGTTCAGTCGTTGATGAAAACACACAGAACTTGGATGTTTTAATCCATCTCCTTGCTTCACAATCACACCAACTTTCTCCCCAGTTTCGCTGAACTGTACCACATTATGTGACATCCACCCTACTACAAACATATTACCCCTCCCATCAACACCCACTCCATTAGCAAACTGAACTTCTGTATCGGTAACGATAGACAAATAATTTCCAAAACCATCCAAGCAAACAACACCATTACTACCACCAACAAATATTCTGTTATCTTCCTCATTAAATGTCACGTGCCGACTGTTGTTGATTAGCGGATGACCAACATTATCTGTTGCAACTGTCTTCAACAGAGAACCAGCCATATCATAAACATAAAGTGAATCACCCCAACCTGCCATGTATAGCTTACCATGATTAAATGCAATACCATAACACTGATGGGTTGAAATTGGGATTTGTCTTGTTGGGGTTAGTTTACCTTCAATGGAAACAAACTGGATCTTACATTCTTCTTCGCAAGCTACAGCAACTTCATGTTTACCTACCAAACACATACCACGTGGGTGAGAATCTAATGTGCAATAGTCAACAACAGACATCTTCTGAATATCAATACGTTTCAGTTTCTTATTGAACCGATCCGTCACAAGTAGGTGGTCATCTGGTGTTAGACAACATCCACTTGCGACACACGTGTTGGAATCCTCAGCAAGTTTTATGTTAATATCTCTACAGGTTTGGACTCTGTAAACATCATTTTTCTGCTTTCTGAGTTTCCTTACTTGACCGATGCCATGTAAAGTTTTAACATAGTCCTCCAACGATTGGTCCGGAATGAAAGATATGTTTACGCCCAAATTGTGATCTAGTTCCCGTGTTGCTTTCCCAGTTTCTACTTCTTTGAGCTTTTCTTGTGCAATCTTTGTAAAAACGAAACGTTGGGCTCTGTTACCTTCTGATTGGTCCAGCTTCTCGTATGTTGTTTGCAAATCTTCGCGGATGATTTCAACATCGTGTTTGTCTTGCAGAATTTCGTCAACCAGTTCCTTGTGAGCATCTTCAACATGTTGTCTGGATGCGTCAGCAGCTTTCCTCACAAATGCTTCTAACGCTTTCTCGAATGACGTCACTTTGTCCAGAGCTTCATTCTTTGCTAAATTCAGTGTTTCAAGTTGTGCATCTTTCGATTTTCCATCAGTTTCCATGGATGCCACCATATCTTTCAGTAGCTTCTGTGTCTGTTTGGAGTCTGCCAGGTTAAAGATTGTGTCAATCATGTCCGGTATGGAATGGATATGACTGTCTGGACAGGATCTGAAACAAACATATGCAAAGGGTTAGTGAGAAAGTAAGTCAATACAAACACGGTGCCCGAGCAGTTGACGCTCTCGACTACCAATCTAGGGGTTTATGGTTCGAGTCATAACCGGGACACTGGAAAACTCATAAACCTTTTCAGTGTTTTTCACTAAACTAGAGATTAGCCACGGAGTCTATTCGAATATATTGAGGGCAGTACGCCCGTATTCCTAATACAAATGTATCACTTAGTTATCTGTCTCTCCCTGTATGCTAGATGTTTTCAGGCAGGGACAGAATTGAACGGTCAGACATGTATGCTAGATGTTTTCAGGCAGGGACAGAATTGAACGGTCAGAAATGCATGCTAGATGTTTTCAGGTAAGGACAGAATTGAACAGTCAGAAATGTATGCTAGATGTTTTCAGGCAGGGACAGAATTGAACGGTCAGAAATGTATGCTGGATGTTTTCAGGCAGGGACAGAATTTAACAGTCAGAAATGCATGCTGGATGTTTTCAGGCAGGGACAGAATTGAACGGTCAGAAATGCATGCTAGATGTTTTCAGGCAGGGACAGAATTGAACGGTCAGAAATGCATGCTAGATGTTTTCAGGTAAGGACAGAATTGAACAGTCAGAAATGTATGCTAGATGTTTTCAGGCAGGGACAGAATTGAACGGTCAGAAATGTATGCTGGATGTTTTCAGGCAGGGACAGAATTGAACAGTCAGAAATGCATGCTGGATGTTTTCAGGCAGGGACAGAATTGAACGGTCAGAAATGCATGCTGGATGTTTTCAGGCAAGGACAGAATTGAACGGTCAGAAATGCATGCTGGATGTTTTCAGGCAAGGACAGAATTGAACGGTCAGAAATGCATGCTGGATGTTTTCAGGCAGGGACAGAATTGAACATTCAGAAATGCATGCTTGATGTTTTCCGGCAGGGAGAGAATTGAACAGTCAGAAATGGATGCTAGATGTTTTCAGGCAGGGACAGAATTGAACAGTCAGAAATTTTTTGCTAGATGTTTTCAGGCAGGGACAAAATTGAACAGTCAGAAATGCATGCTGTATGTTTTCAGGCAGGGACAGAATTGAACAGTCAGAAATGCATGCTGTATGTTTTCAGGCAGGGACAGAATTGAACAGTCAGAAATGGATGCTTGATGTTTTTCCGGCAGGGACTGAATTGAACAGTCAGAAATGTATGCTAGATGTTTTCAGGCAGGGACAGAATTGAACAGTCTGAAATGCATGCTGTATGTTTTCAGGCAGGGACAGAATTGAACAGTCAGAAATGCATGCTGTATGTTTTCAGGCAGGGACAGAATTGAACAGTCAGAAATGGTTGCTAGATGTTTTCAGGCAGGGACAGAATTGAACAGTCAGAAATGCATGCTGGATGTTTTCAGGCAGGGACAGAATTGAACAGTCAGAAATGCATGCTGGATGTTTTCAGGCAGGGACAGAATTGAACAGTCAGAAATGCATGCTGGATGTTTTCAGGCAGGGACAGAATTGAACAGTCAGAAATGCATGCTGGATGTTTTCAGTGAAAAGTCAGAAATGCATGCTAGATGTTTTCAGGCAAGGACAGAATTGAATGGTCAGAACCTTAGACTTCTCAAGGGAACTAAAATGCTTTGAAAGCGAAGACACTACAGCGGGTGTTAAGTGCTGTGTGGCGGCTGTAAAAAGTCGCCCCGTACTTCACTTCAGTGTAGTTATCACTTATAATTACCTCCCTCTATGGCTAATTATGCACAAAATTCAAAGTCCGCAGTGTGTCATTCATTAAGGAGTTAGCATATAAGGCTCGCTTGAAGCACGGAGGTATATAAATAAAGGGAGGTGAATGTTGATGAACTTCCCGATTATCCTCGCCTCGGGAGGTCGAATCGTCGCCATTTTGTAATTTCTTAACGAAGCGGCCTGAAACATCGTTTTTACAAGTTAACACGTATTTACTAATTATATTTTGTGTTTTATTTTTAACAGAACATATTTGAGTAATTATTTAAGTTAAACCCGCACGAATTAGTCATGGTTAACGCGTCAAAACCAAAATAAAGTGCATTTTAAATTTCTTGATAAATCGGCCCGCCGCGAACAGAATTAAATGGCGGCAATTAGAATTTGTCATAATGTTGCAGTGCAAACTGTGAAGTGCTGGATGCAGTATTTTAATCAATTACCTGCTACATTTGTTCCTAATACATGTATCTTGGTCAGGGATGTGTTAATTTGTTTATTTTCGCTTGTTACTGTTCACAATTAATTGTAAAAAATAGAGTCGATGAAAATCGTTAATGGCGGCCGAAACCCTCAAAGTGAAGAGGTGATAAAATTTAAACGCATCTAGTGATGTTGAATGTACATAATTTAGATTAATTACCCGCTGTATGTGTACTTAATAGATATATATTTGCAATGGATATGTTTTCTGTTCATTTTCTCAAGGTATCGTTCATTTTTAATGGTGAAATAAACAGTGTCCAAATTGACTCAAATAAGAGCATAATGGCATCCAATAAGGACAAATTGGTGTCAAATATTCCTTGATATAGAAATCTAGCTTTCTCTGGGATCAACCTCCATAAAGCAACAACCTGCTTCAAGCAATATTATCTAATATATAGACGAGAGTGTACAAAAAACGAAAGTTTTCTCATGCAAAACAGGTATTGTTCTAGAAATGTTGCAATGTAACTTTACATATTGATGGTTTACAATCCAAAATGAATGAACCAGCACTTGGCAATAAAATGGTTTTTATTCATAAACAATACTTACACACACTATCACCATGAGAGAGAACTTCAGAGGATAGCAGTTTCATATATTTTAGTAGTCACGTGACCCCTGGGTTTCAAATACAGATATTACACACCTTCCTATTTTCGATAATTATATTATTTCATAAACCCTGTATGTACATAATACACTTGCACGCAACGCGTTAGTTATGTAACATTATTGTGTTTGTAATTCACAATATTGCATCTTTTCATCTCATGTGCATTCACCATAGCAATCATAAATGCATGATCTTCTATATCTGATCTAATAAGTTTTCATAGTGTTTAATTGGCACAGCATGTGTTTATTGATTAATATCAAACAAATATTACAATAAGCTACTGATCACAATCATAGCTACTGTATAAATGTGACAGATGGTGAGAGCATATACTGATTGGTTGTATATTGGTCCTTATTGGAACCCCACTGTGTAAACTGTTTGGGTTTAAACACCTATCAAATTCAATGTCAAGAATTAAGTACATGTAAACACTTAATTAAATTCGTTCATATTGTTTTTTTTTACTAATGTACCACGTGAAAAGATCGGCATTATTTAAAAAGAACGCGTGGAGTTATTATCGCATAATTAAAATTATGGACGATAAATTTTAAATTAAATTGTTAATTGGCTTTACAATTTGTACTGATCAATAGCTAATTATCATACAACACAGGGCTATCAATTAACGATTAACGTTCCAGAGGTACCAAACACAAGACAGTACTTAACACCTTTGCCAAATACCCCGGCACCTATAGGCGGGCCTATTAATAAATTTATTAAGCGCGGATACAGCCCTGGTAGATAATTTAATTGCTTAGAAGTAAACAAAAAAATGAAACAACAGAGAGAGGCTAGGCAGAATTAAACATTATTTATGACGAGCATATCATCGTATATATCTTAGATCTATCTGCAAAAATATGTTGGAAAAGAAAAAACGTAACTAGATCTATATTTATTTCGGCCAAAATTTCGGAAAGGTTTCATAAAAAGAATCATTTCAATAATCTATTATTAATCACCGCGCAATAAATAAACGCACGTAATAAAACACGTAGATATACACATTAAATTAGCGATCGCATAAAAAGCTGTATAATGCCGTGAAAATCCTTTTCGCTCTTTTTATCTTTCCGCTTATTAGTGTTTACGCTCATTAAATTCCTTGCGCCCCGTTGAGCATACTCTTATCAGTTTATAAGCAGACGATTTTTTCTACGGCGAGGATAATCTAATCTCGTCAGTGTACTGTATAGGGAGTTTCAAATCCTTATATGTAAATCCTTGCTTGAAGCATCCATTATTAGTGATGTGGATGGTTTGTACTATGTGTAAGTCTTGCGTGACATGCGTGTGTGGCTAGGCGCTGCCGTCGTAGCTGTGTGGATTTGGTTTGTTCCCTACTATTCATTTATTTATTTATTTGATATCAATGTGTGTGACTATATCACGAACGAAAGACAATATATATGTATTGGACTGATTCATATCATAAAGACATCGAATAACTTAAGGAAAATACAAACTTACTTGTGGTCTTTAACGCAGCACGTAGAACAGCCGACAGTATTATGACCTTCACAATACATGTCCGGAGCTTTGCCTTTATGTTTGTTGCATCTTTCTGTTGGAAACTCCGGCAAACTTGTTGACTGGCCACTCGCTTGGTTAACTTCCATCAAATTGTGATTCTCTAATGCTGGGAACATGGTGTGTACGTCAGTTTACGCAGTTTACTATCACCACTGACCAGTACCGGTGGTCTACGAGAATGGTGTTTCTGATTTTTGTCCGAGAAGGCATTTGTTAAGAG
The DNA here is from genome assembly GCA_963678985.1 of Spisula subtruncata. Taxonomy (NCBI): domain Eukaryota; kingdom Metazoa; phylum Mollusca; class Bivalvia; order Venerida; family Mactridae; genus Spisula; species Spisula subtruncata. The sequence continues at coordinate 1,857,800 of OY787669.1, forward strand.
ATTCACTGGTCAGCTCTAATGGTCCGAAATGTTATAAGCGCCAATTCAAACTATGGTCCGAATTTTATATGTACTACGAAGTTCTTATTGTCCAAACTGTGTTGGCTCAAGTAGTTTTTATAGCTAATGTGTTTTAAATGAATGCCATTGGTAGTATTACGGGCTAGGAAAGGGTTCTAGTATCAGATCCAGGATCTAGAGCTGTTGTCTTGGACTAGGATGAGTATTTCACTGTTATACCATTATAATTGAAAATTCAACAATAACACGTACAGTTCCAGTGGTCGACGAGAACAGTGTTTCTGATTTTTGTCCGAGAAGGCATTTGTTAAGAGATTGTCCGAATTTTATATCAAAGACGTAATCTAGGTCTTTGTTTATATGTACTACGAAGTTATTATGGTCCAAACTGTGTTTGCTAAAGTAGTTAATATAGCTAATGTGTGTTAAATGAATGTCATTGGTAGTATTACAGGCTAGGAAAGGGGTCAAATATCAGATCCAGGATCAAGAGCTGTTGTCTTGGACTAGGATGAGTCTTTCACTGTTATACCGCTGAAAATTCAACAACAACTCGGCCATTTCCGTATTTCTCCGGTAAATGTTCCCCTTCCAATGCATAAAGACCGGGGTGACTCGAGTGCTAAAGTAGGAGACCAAAAATTACACCTCAGTAAATTATGTTAATTATATTCAACAGTACCCGAAACCCAACGTGACACTGACAGGGTAATATTTCTAAGAGATATTTGCACTAAATTTTATTTCCAATATAATTCATTCAAACGTCCGTCCGCGCTCCTCGTCCCAATAAAAAGGAATTCGCCCTGAACCGTAAATTTAGCTAGTCATGTACCACATACAGAGTCGGTGGATCCCGTATCCACTAAATGCCAACATCTTATTTCCAATTCTGTGGCAGGTCGAATTCTGAAATGCTGAGTTGAATAAATTTATCACATGTTGAAGAATTTCGGTGATTTATCCGCTGACCACACCTGTGGACGCCCCGTTGTCCGGAAAGTGTTGATACTATTTGTCCAGTTAACTTTATTCAATTATCACCATTTCGAGTTGTCAAGGTTTCAAAATTCGATCAAAATACGAGACCCTCGTATGACCGTATGATTGTATACACGATATTTGTATTTTACCGTGTATGATCGTTTGATAATTCACCGAGTGAGCAGCTGACGTAATATTTTCACGAGTGGCGTAGCCGAGAGTGCTAAGATTAGTCAACTACTCACGAGGTGAATTATCAAATGATCATGCACCCTACAATACGAATATTTTATTTATTTCATGCTTCAAATAACTTCAATTATGGAAAAACTCTTCTATATTCTTCGAAGGTTCTTTCATGTCCGGCACCTGTATACTAATCATTTTCCTATTGTTTCAAACCTTTGAATTGTAGATAAGGAAAGTGAAACACTGGATCTACATTTTTTTTGTACTTTATTAACTAAGCAGTCTAAGTTACATACATATACTCTCTGTAAAATAAAACATTATAATAAGAGAAATTACGAGACAAGGTTTATGTACACAATATTGACGTCTGATGATTATAAAGAAGCACCGCCATGTCACATTGGTGGGAAGTGGTGGCCAAGAGGTAGGACGCGCGCTTCGGGATTGAAAGGTCCTGGGTTCAACTCCCGTCTGGTCTCTGCTCAATTTCTCTGAGCAAGACCCACATGCTCCACTCCACCATGGTGTAAAATGGTACATGTGAGGACAGTGTCTAATAATGTGTGCCATAGATCGATGTTGGCTGCCACACTCACAGGAGAGACACGAGCGTAGGTTTCCATAGGTAGCCCAATGACCAGGGAAAGTTCAAATGTCAAAGAGTGCTTGAGCGGCCTAACAGCTGAAAAGAGCCCTTAACAATTGCTAACTTTTTTGTATTAGGCCTAAAATATACTATGACGTTTGTTTCCTATGACAGGCTAAAAGAATGATAGGTCGGTAAGTAGCCTAGGGCTTTTTAAGCGGATAGTCCACAACCAAATTTCGTCTCAAATGTTATAACAAGAGGGCCCAAAGGGACCTAGGTCGCTCACCTGTTGCATATTGGTCTAGGTATCAATACAACTTACATTATGATATTTCATTAAGATTTGATCAAATGGCGACCTATGGAGTGTACACAAGGTTTTTCTAAGATATCACCTAGTGACCTAGTTTTTGACCCCAAATGACCCAGTTTCAACCTTGGCCTAGATATCGTAAAGAAAAACATTCTGACCAAGTTTCATGAAGATTAGATCAAAACGGTGACCTCTGAAGTGTAAACAAGGTTTTCTAAGATTTGACCTAGTGACCTAGTTTTTGACCCCACGTGACCTTGTTTCAAACTTGACCTAGTTTTAATGAAGAACAACATCTTGACCAAGTTTCACGAATATTTGATCAAAATGGTGACCTCTGAAGTGTACACAAGGTTTTTCTAAGATTTGACCTAGGGACCTAGTTTTTGACCCCACATGCCCCAGTTTCAAACTTGGCCTAGATTTCATAAGAACAACATTCTGACCAAGTTTCATGAAGATTGGATCAAATTTGTGACATCTAGAGTGTTCACAATGTTTTTCTAAGATTCAACCTAGTGACCTAGTTTTTGATCCCACATAACCTAGTTTCGAACCTGGCTAGATTTCATGGAGAACAACATTCTGGCCAAGTTTCATGATGATTTGATCAAAACTGTTGCCTCTAAAGTGTACACAAGCCAATTGTTGACGGATGACGGACGGACGCCGGACAACGGACGAAGAGTGATCACAAAAGCTCACCTCGTCACTATGTGATAGGGGAGCTAACAATAGGGTCGGTCGTGTTACAGGAAACAAAAATATTTTGTTAGGCCTTACATACAGCTATGTAGTTCTATAATAAATACTTTTTGTCTCATTTTAGATGTACATGCAAAACTTTACAAAAAATAAAACACAATTGAAAGCGCATAACCATTCAAATTTTGATTATAAAACACACAATTCATACAATATCTCATTTACACATTGATTTTAAAGTGTATAGAGCTATATTCTAACAGTCATTTAATGTCAAAATAATTACTTGCATCGTGTTAAGTATGATACCAGACTACCTTAATTGCAAATTAAAACTTTGGATTGGTTCCGTGTACTTTGATTCAATCGTCGAAAAATAGACGATTCTGATAGTCTTATAGGGTGTTCTAGAACACTTTCGTATGAAAATATAGACAGTTTGCATGTCCAATAAATCACACAGAGAGAGTTTCTGTTAAAACTGAACGAAAATGATCTAATGGAAATGAAAGCATAACTGTTTTTTTCAGTTTTCGAAACTTTTTTTAAAAACATCTTCCGATATAGCTCTATACATTTTAAGTATTGTTACATACATAAAACTATGAGGCTGTTGTTAATACTTTAGTAATACATGTTTGTACATTGTTTTAAGCAGTTGTTAGGAATTCACTTAATTAAGATACTGAATTTTGTAAATAAAGCACTTCACCCAGCCCCATCCCCCCGATCAGATCGTACGTTCCTCATAATTCCGTGGTTTGTCCAGTTCACTAGACTATCTATAATAAATAAAGCACAACACCCATCTCCCCCCACCCCCGATCAGATCGTACGTTCCTCATAATTCCGTGGTTTGTCCAGTTCACTAAACTATCTATAATAAATAAAGCACAACACCCAGCTCCCCCCACCCCCGATCAGATCGTACGTTCCTCATAATTCCGTGGTTTGTCCAGTTCACTAAACTATCTATAATAAATAAAGCACAACACCCAGCTCCCCCCACCCCCGATCAGATCGTACGTTCCTCATAATTCCGTGGTTTGTCCAGTTCACTAAACTATCTATAATAAATAAAGCACAACACCCAGCTCCCCCACCCCCGATCAGATCGTACGTTCCTCATAATTCCGTGGTTTGTCCAGTTCACTAGACTATCTATAATAAATAAAGCACAACACCCAGCTCCCCCACCCCCGATCAGATCGTACGTTCCTCATAATTCCGTGGTTTGTCCAGTTCACTAGACTATCTATAATAAATAAAGCACAACACCCAGCTCCCCCCACCCCCGATCAGATCGTACGTTCCTCATAATTCCGTGGTTTGTCCAGTTCACTAAACTATCTATAATAAATAAAGCACAACACCCAGCTCCCCCATCCCCGATCAGATCGTACGTTCCTCATAATTCCGTGGTTTGTCCAGTTCACTAGACTATGTATAATAAATAAAGCACAACACCCAGCTCCCCCACCCCCGATCAGATCGTACGTTCCTCATAATTCCGTGGTTTGTCCAGTTCACTAAACTATGTATAATAAATAAAGCACAACACCCAGCTCCCCCACCCCCGATCAGATCGTACGTTCCTCATAATTCCGTGGTTTGTCCAGTTCACTAGACTATCTCTTGTTTCAGATGAAACATACGCTGGTTGAACGAGAATGGATCTTGTGTAAACTTGTTAACAACCTCTTAGGATGTGATAAAAGAAGCAACTACATAAACTAGGATTACGCAACATATAAAATTAATATAAAACATATAGTTACATTACAGGTACAATGTAACTGTATTATTGATAAAGTGTATTAAATACTAAAACAAAAAACTTTTTTTTGTAAAATGTATATTTTTCTATGATTTTTATTTTATTTTTTTTCGTTATCATTGATACAGTTACATTTGAGTTATATATATATCGCTGGCTTAGAATGAGAAGGTCGTAACTACAAATTCAATATTTTGAGAAAACAAGAAAAACTGCCTGACAATTACTCTTTACTCATAGTAAAGTAAGTTTTTTAAACTTCAGTTTGGTCAACATAACAACTATCTATTTTCATAAAAATAGGCTCATAGGAATCGCATGATAGTGTAGATTACAAATACACATTAGTCTTATAAGGTCGTACGACCTTCTCATTCTAAGCCAGCGATATATATAAAACAGTTTCCATTCTTTAAAAAAATCATACTTTGGCGCAGGCACTATAGTGCCATTGTTGTAAAAAATAAAGCGTTATATCAAATTATCTGCCATAATACATTTTGCATGTTGCTTTGCAGTTATGAATTAAAGCTATTATGAGGTGAGAAAAAAAATCAAATTAAAAACGTACATGTATACAAAGTATAACGTACCTGCTCACTATTAAATATATACATTATGTACAACAAATCAACACAATACTGTAATTATCAATCATATTTTATCTGGATTAATTGAAAATTCACACATATACATTGTGAGTAAGAATAATATTACCATACAAGAAAAAACAAAAATCACAGAAAACACAGCAAATCACCTCAACAACACTCCGCCCCCGTTAGTCAATCATATATAAATACACCACGTATGTCTATGTAGACTCTAGTACATAATGATGTGGCTGATACCTACTATATACGAGTATATTATAATACATGAAAAAGAAACAATTCTGATATCACATAGTATGTCTGTTTACTCCAGATCGTACATTCTCACTACACCACCTGTAACCATAGTAACAAACATTCTATTCAGTTCTTGGTGGAAACATACTGATAGTGGACATTGCAAACCATCTTCACAAACACACCAACTTTCTCCCATTCTCACTGTATTGTACCACACTGTTTATTCCAGTTCGTACATTTTCACAACACTACTTTTACCCATAGTTACAAACATTCTATTCAGTCCCTGATGGAAACACACAGAGTATGGCCACAATAATCCATCATCTTGCTTCACAACCACACCAACTTTCTCTCCATTCTCACTGTATTGTACCACATTATGAGACAAGTACCCAGCCACAAACACATTCCCCCGTCCGTCTACACATACACCATCAACAACATGTAGATTACTGTCCGTAATAGTTGACAGGTAATTTCCCTTTCCATCAAAACATACAACACCATTCTTCCAATCCCCAACAAACATTCTGTTTCCACTCTCATTGAATGTAATATGACTACTCACAGTGAACAGCTTATTCCCAGCATTGTCTAGAGTAATGGTCATCAGTCGGGTACCAGTCATATCATAAACATACAGTGACTCGCACTCATCTGTCACATACACTTTACCATCATTGAAAGCTATACCATGACAAGGGTGTGACATTTTAATTTGTCTTGTAGGAGACATCTTCCCTTGAGTGAAAACAAACTGAATCTTGTTATCATATTTACATGCAACAGCAACTTCATGTTTACTGATACAACATACACAAAGTGGTGTAGAATCTATAGTACAAGAGTCAACAACAGACAATGTCTGTAAGTCAAAACGTTTTAGTTTCTTATTGCTGTAATATGTGACAAGTAGATGGCTAGCTGTCACACAGCATCTATGGGAATCTTTATCAGTAGCAATATCGCGAGTTCCCTTGATTTTGTAGAGACCAACTTTCCTTGTTTTATGGCCCTGCACTTGACCGATACCTCGTAAACCTTGGACGTATTTTCCGACAACTTGTAACGTTTGGACGTTTCCCCCCTGTTTATGTTTTTGTACTTGACCAATACCTTGTAAACCTTGGACGTATTCCATCAACGCTTGGTCAGGAATGAAAGATATTGGCACATCGGTATCGTGTTGTAATTCTTGCTTCTTTTTCTCCACCTCTGCTTCTTTAATCTTTTCTTGACCAACTTTATAACACACGAATTGTTGGGCTCTGTTTCCTTCGGATTGGTCGAGCTTATCGTCTGTAGTCTTCAAATCTTCACAGATGTTGTCAGCGCTTTGTTTGTCTTGCAGGATGTCAGTTTTCATATCTTTGCAAACGTCTTTGATTTCTTGTCTAGATACGTCAGCAGCTTTTCTAACGATGGCTTCTAACGCTTTCTGGAATGTTGTCACTTTATCCAGAGCTTTTTTCTCTGCCTTATTCAGTGTCTTAAGTTGTGCATCTTTAGATGTACTTACGGTTTCCATGGATACCACCATATCTTTCAGTAGCTTCTGTGTCCGTTTGCTCTCAGACAACTTAAATATGGTATCAATCATGTCTGGTATGGAATGGAAGTGTTTGTCTGGACAGGATCTGCAACACAAGAGCATGAACAGTCAGAAAGTTGCAAGTATTGATAATTTAAATACTAGTGAGTAACTATGCCTATTGTTTTCAAAACCCAGATAAAAGGATGTGTGTTTACACAGACACTGTTATGGGATGAATGTAAGTCTAAAATTAACTTCATATTATAAATTCCATTTCTTAAACGTTTACTTTAACTGTCGCAGATATAACACACTGTGTGGGCCATTATAGATTTGTGTTGATTGCACCACAGTGATCGGCTGAGAAACAGTATCTACATTTTATAGTATAACATTTTAAATATTGATAGTCATTTTTTGTTTTTGATCGATGTTCGCAACTCTTAAGAGATGCGAGATAGTAAGCACAAAAGTAAATACATGTGAAGGATTATTGGCTTGTCGTTGGATTTGATCATAAGCACTTGGGTTGGCATTTATTTAGTACATATAACGTAATCGCCATCAAGTAGTTGATAGCCACCGAAAGTCTTTGTTAGCACGGCACTCTCGATCAGACCGTATAACTGCATACACGTAATTATGAAAACTGCTAAGAACGAAATCAGGGGAAAAACCTACAACGTTTAGTAAGTATTTATGCTATTTGTCGCGATGTCCGGGTGTAAAAACTTTTTCAAGAAATGTTGAGGAATACATTTTAAATATTTTTATTCTATTGTATACCCATTAAGACAACTGCATGTGAATTTTAAAACACATGTATTGTCATTTAAGAGAGTAATTGCTGTTTTTATTTCCCTACACCCAGCGTAAGAACGTACTGCACAAACAAATGGAGACAACCGCATGATAAATGAAACAAATCTCCAACAAATAGCACAATAAAAACAAAAGTGTGTTTAAATCTAATGATAATGATTATTTCTTCAATCAAAAGTGTAAAAATGATGTTTGGTCTAATAATGAAGTAGATAAAAAGAAAAATGTAACCCTACCCTCCTCGAAATTAAGGCATTTTTTGCATATTGCCAATAAGTACCCTATAGATAAATGGGAATAAAATGTGATCTAAACAATTGGCACCATTGAATTTTTTTCAAAAATAACTTCAATGTGTGTGTAATGTTTTAACAAAATTTTAAAAGGTTTTACCGAGCGGTTTTGAAAATATACATTTCAGAAATCCTTTGTAACCTGATTTTCATCTGTTAACCACATATTAATTCCTATAAAATTAAAGAAAAAAAAATAAAGAAAAAAATTTTCTCCAAATTTCAATATAAAGTGATGTTACGAAGCCAAAACATTGTCTTATAACTAAAAATTAAATAAAAAAATAAAAAAATATTTTGGCTCTAGTGGGGGTTGAACCCACGACCTACAGGAAATCAGTCAATTTGTCATAAAATTACTGAAATTGAGAACTCTTCAAGAGGAGATTCTTTATTAGACCCGGATATCCTTAAGTTTCATTTACTGTATTTACTGTAAAGTATTGTCGTTGTGCGAAAGGATAAGTGTGTGAGATAAATAAGATATTCATTCAAGTACATCATTTTTCTGTAATTGCAGTTGTTGATATGTTTTCTATGACTTAATGTGTTTATTGAATGAATTGTAGTTTATTTGATTTGTTTATTTCAGATAACCGCTTGATTAGCGCTTGATTAGCGATTGATCAGAACGATTGAATAAACTGATTGATATTGAATGAAATAAAGCGAATAAGGACTATTTAGTATCCTTGTTATGTTGGGGAACTGGCCTGTGCCTATTGGTAATCAGGTCCAGTCTGTCGGTGACAGAACAATTGGTCGAAATTCTGGTTTCTGTTTTATTTTACGTTTTCACCGATACAGTTACCTTTGTAACATTCCGACTCATAATACCATGGCTCTGGACCTGCAGTAAACTTAACCTAATGTTGCCGAGGGTGAATCAAGCTTGATGCACCGATACTATTCTATTGACTCCGGTATGGTACCAGCAAACGATCAATTCAATACAATACAATACAATACAATACAATCTTTATTTTAAGTCGGATTTCATTCATACAACAAATGACATTAGCTATGTATAGCTATTATCAGACATGATCGGTCTCGAAGCGGACGAGCAACCAATTTTTTATCGATGCAAATACATAAAGTAAACGATTTATAAAATGACAAATAATCTAGACCTCATTGTTCGGTTAAAATACTATCAGCCAGTCGTTATAAACATACCAATACTCGTGAACATTATATTGCGAAATATCACAATCTACCCCCCCCCCCCTCAAATATTGACATTTTGATGTTCTAGAATTTGAACCTGGAAGTAATTGATTTACCTGTGATCTTCAAAGAAGCACGTAGAACAGCCAACAGTATTATGACCTTCACAATACATGTCCAGAACTTTGCCTTTATGTTTGTTGCATCTTTCTGTTGGAAACTCCGGCAAACTTGATGACTGGCTACTCGCTTGGTTAACTTCCATCAAATTGTGATTCTCTAATGTTGGGAACATGGTGTGTACGTCAGTACAAGACTGACAACAGTATCCCAAACATTGGACACAGTATTTCACAGCCTCAACTCTCTTTCCTTTCTTCTCGCATGGTGAACAAATAAAGTCAAATCTTTCGTCCGACGTTTTATGCAGCGATTGTCCTCCGGAAGCCATTTTCTACGTTTGACATTTAATCCAACTTTCGATTTGAATGTAAATATTAGGGAATTTCCCACCAGGGTATACGCTAACGACCCATAATTTCATATCGTTGTCGTCTGTAGTTTACCTACAGTGTCACTCGCCTTCGGTAAATGGGGACCTACCTAATACTCAATTATTCATCTTAGTACGGAAAAGGGTATTTTTAGGCATACATTTACAATAAAGTAATATTCTATTATTTGGATCATAATAGCCACAAATGCTTTTAAATTTATCGGCTCCTAAGTCTAGTAGATCTTTATTTAAAATATAATCAAATATATAGGTTGTATATGTCGTTGTACTTAAAACCTTTTGCTATTTCGATTAATCGGTATGTATTATTAGTTTATTACATATGCTGAGTTTAAAAGTTGTAATAAATACTACAACGGAAAGCCTACCTGCCTTTTCAGAATACGAGTACGACATTTGGATTACTCGAGTTCATTTCACTATTTAATATCACATGAATTTCCTTGTATCGGGGTTAGTATAGAGAGTACGTATAATCTTATACGTAACATGTGTGATATAAGGTTGTACAACATCGGTGTTTTTTTCCAATAATTGGATGCATATTTTCCGTTTTAGTGTCATATGATATAAAGAATCTATCACTCGTTGTCAATTGATAAATGTATATGGTTCGCTTAATAAAATTTCCAAAACTCGTTTAATATATTAAATTGATATCAATTGACAACTCGTGATAGATCCTCTATATACATGAAAGGTACCGACAATTATCCGGGTCCGAATCTCCAAGGACCCACACAAATTCCGGCCCTGACCACTAACTAGTACATACTTAGTAGTATCTTTTTAGAAATGGGGTTTTAAATAAAACTGAAAATTTCAATTAAACATGTAATTCACTGAATATTCTTAACTGGCTTAATTATTATAAGAAAACACTGGCAATGAACGTACAAGCTGTGGTTATAAATAATATACCGATTGCGTGGAGTTTGTTGATACATTAATACAGTATGATGGAGTACGTTTATGCTAACTTATTTAAAATGATAATAATAAACCGTTAACTTCATATAGTCAAGATATGAATACTTGTATAAGGCTTACTGTCATCAATACCAAACGAGTCTGCCTACTCTAGTTCATAAAGATTATGTTGTTAATAAAGTATATATCATCAAAATATATCGTTAAGCTATCGGCTGTTAACTTCATATTATAATGCAGTCGAAGACGAGGAGTATAAAAATCTACAGTTCATTCCGTTATCACAAAGTATGTTTTCTGCCTTAGAAAGCCAGGATCTGGAAGACGAAGGTGACGAGAATAAATAATCTACAGTTCATTCCGTTATCACAAAGTATGTTTTCTGCCTTAGAAAGCCAGGATCTGGAAGACGAAGGCGACGACTATAAATATCTACGGTTCATTCCGTTATCACAAAGTATGTTTTTACCTTAGATAGCCAGGATCTGGAAGACGAAGGCGACGAGAATAAATAATCTACAGTTCATTCCGTTATCACAAAGTATGTTTTTTACCTTAGAAAGCCAGGATCTGGAAGACGAAGGCGAGCAGGATAAAATCTACAGTTCATTCCGTTATCACAAAGTATGTTTTCTACCTTAGAAAGCCAGAATCTGGAAGACGTAGGTGACGAGAATAAATAATCTACAGTTCATTCCGTTATCACAAAGTATGTTTTTTACCTTAGAAAGCCAGGATCTGGAAGACGAAGGCGAGCAGGATAAAATCTACAGTTCATTCCGTTATCACAAAGTATGCTTTCTACCTCAGAAAGCCAGGATCTGGAAGTTCATTACTTTATCACAAAGTATGTTTTCTATTTTAGTTCATACATTTTCACGTTGTTACTATGATCCATTGTGACAAACAATCTGTTCAGTCGTTGATGAAAACACACAGAACTTGGATGTTTTAATCCATCTCCTTGCTTCACAATCACACCAACTTTCTCCCCAGTCTCGCTGAACTGTACCACATTATGTGACATCCACCCGACTACAAACATATTACCCCTCCCATCAACACACACTCCATTAGCAAACTGAACTTCTGTATCAGTAACGATAGACAAATAATTTCCAACACCATCCAAGCAAACAACACCATTACTACCACCAACAAATATTCTGTTATCTTCCTCATTAAATGTCACGTGCCGACTGTTGTTGATTAGCGGATGACCAACATTATCTGTTGCAACTGTCTTCAACAGAGTACCAGCCATATCATAAACATAAAGTGAATCACCCCAACCTGCCATGTATAGCTTACCATGATTAAATGCAATACCATAACACTGATGGGTTGAAATTGGGATTTGTCTTGTTGGGGTTAGTTTACCTTCAATAGAAACAAACTGGATCTTACATTCTTCCTCGCATGCTACAGCAACTTCATGTTTACCTACCAAACACATACCACGTGGGTGAGAATCTAATGTGCAATAGTCAACAACAGACATCTTCTGAATATCAATAAGTTTCAGTTTCTTATTGAACCGATCCGTCACAAGTAGGTGGTCATCTGGTGTTAGACAACATCCACTTGCGACACACGTATTGGAATCCTCAGCAAGTTTTACGTTAATATCTCTACAGGTTTTGACTCTGTAAACATCATTTTTCTGCTTTCTGAGTTTCCTTACTTGACCGATACCATGTAAAGTTTTAACATAGTCCTCCAACGATTGGTCCGGAATGAACGATATGTTTACGCCCAAATTGTGATCTAGTTCCCGTGTTGCTTTCCCAGTTTCTACTTCTTTTAACCTTTCTTGTGCAATCTTTGTAAAAACGAAACGTTGGGCTCTGTTACCTTCTGATTGGTCCAGCTTCTCGTATGTTGTTTGCAAATCTTCGCGGATGATTTCAACATCGTGTTTGTCTTGCAGAATTTCGTCAACCAGTTCCTTGTGAGCATCTTCAACATGTTGTCTGGATGCGTCAGCAGCTTTCCTCACAAGTGCTTCTAACGCTTTCTCGAATATCGTCACTTTGTCCAGAGCTTCATTCTTTGCTAAATTCAGTGTTTCAAGTTGTGCATCTTTCGATTTACCATCAGTTTCCATGGATGCCACCATATCTTTCAGTAGCTTCTGTGTCTGTTTACAGTCTGCCAGGTTAATGATTGTGTCAATCATGTCCGGTATGGAATGGATATGACTGTCTGGACAGGATCTGAAACAAACATATGCAAAGGGTTAGTGAGAAAGTAAGTCAACGCAAACACGGTGACCGAACAGTTAACGCTCTCGACTACCAATCTAGGGGTTTATGGTTCGAGACATAACCGGGAAACTGGAAAACTAAAAAACCTTTTCAGTGTTTCTCACTTAACTAGAGATTAGCTACGGAGTCTATTTGAATATATTGAGGGCAGTACGCCCGTATTCCTAATGCAAGTGTATCACATTGTTATCTGTCTCTCCCTGTATGCTGGATGTTTTCAGGCAGGGACAGAATTGAACAGTCAGAAATGTATGCTGGATGTTTTCAGGAAGGGACATAATTGAACAGTCAGAAATGTATGCTGGATGTTTTCAGGCAGGGACAGAATTGAACAGTCAGAAATGTATGCTGGATGTTTTCAGGCAGGGACAGAATTGAACAGTCAGAAATGCATGCTGGATGTTTTCAGGCAGGGACAGAATTGAACAGTCAGAAATGCATGCTGGATGTTTTCAGGCAGGGACAGAATTGAACAGTCAGAAATGTATGCTAGATGTTTTCAGGCAGGGACAGAATTGAACAGTCAGAAATGCATGCTGGATGTTTTCAGGCAGGGACAGAATTGAACAGTCAGAAATGCATGCTGGATGTTTTCAGGCAGGGACAGAATTGAACGGTCAGAAATGCATGCTGGATGTTTTCAGGCAAGGACAGAATTGAACAGTCAGAAATGTATGCTGGATGTTTTCAGGCAGTGACAGAATTGAACAGTCAGAAATGTATGCTGGATGTTTTCAGGCAGGGACAGAATTGAACAGTCAGAAATGTATGCTGGATGTTTTCAGGCAGGGACAGAATTGAACAGTCAGAAATGTATGCTGGATGTTTTCAGGCAGGGACAGAATTGAACAGTCAGAAATGCATGCTAGATGTTTTCAGGCAGGGACAGAATTGAACAGTCAGAAATGTATGCTGGATGTTTTCAGGCAGGGACAGAATTGAACAGTCAGAAATGCATGCTGGATGTTTTCAGGCAGGGACAGAATTGAACAGTCAGAAATGCATGCTGGATGTTTTCAGACAGGGGCAGAATTGAACAGTCAGAAATGCATGCTGGATGTTTTCAGGCAGGGACAGAATTGAACAGTCAGAAATGGATGCTGGATGTTTTCAGGCAGGGACAGAATTGAACAGTCAGAAATGCATGCTGGATGTTTTCAGGCAGGGACAGAATTGAACAGTCAGAAATGTATGCTGGATGTTTTCAGGCAGGGACAGAATTGGACAGTCAGAAATGCATGCTGGATGTTTTCAGGCAGGGACAGAATTGAACGGTCAGAAATGCATGCTGGATGTTTTCAGTCAAGGACAGAATTGAATGGTCAGAACCTTAGACTTCTCGTGGGAACTAAGATGGTTTGAAAGCGAAGACACTACAGCAGGTGTTAAGTGCTGTGTGGCGGCTGCAAAAAGTCGCCCCGTACTTCACTTCAGTGTAGTTATCACTTATAATTACCTCCCTTTATGGCTAGTTATGCACAAAATTCAATGTCCGCAGTGTGTCATTCATTAAGGAGTTAGCATATAAGGCTCGCTTGAAGCATCCATTTTTAGGGATGAGGATGGTTTGTACTATGTCTAATCCATGCGTGTGTGGCTAGGCGCTGCCGTCGTAGCTGTGTGGATTTGGTTTGTGTCCTACTATTTATTTATTTATTTATATATTTGATATCAATGTGTGTGACTATACCACGAACGAAAGACAATATATATGTATTGGACTGATTCATATCATAAAGACATCGAATAACTCAAGGAAGATATAAACTTACTTGTGATCTTTAACGAAGCACGTAGAACAGCCGACAGTATTATGACCTTCACAATACATGTCCAGAACTTTGCCTTTATGTTTGTTGCATCTTTCTGTTGGAAACTCCGGCAAACTTGTTGATTGGCCACTCGCTTGGTTTACTTCCATCAAATTATGATTCTCTAATGCTAGGAACATGGTGTGTACGTCAGTACAAGACTGACAACAGTATCCCAAACATTGGACACAGTATTTAACAGCTTCAACTCTATTGCCTTTCTTCTCACAAGCTGTGCAAACAAAGTCAAATGTCTCCTCCGACGTTTTTAGCTGCGAAAGATTTCCAAAATCCATTTTATACTTTCTATCGTCTGGAATGGACCTTGTGTATTACTCTAGCTGTAATGCATTTAGACATCGGTTAGCTTTGTTTACAGCGGAAATAGATGGTCACGAGTATAAATCTTTAAACAATTAAGAAACATTATGGTAAGAAAATCACAAAGTAAATGTTTGCTGTTCTTCTTTTCGTGAGAAGTATACGTGCTGCAAAATATTTTAGTCTTCCTTGATGTTTTTTTAATACCAGCCAAGGGTACGGTCGTTGGTCAGTCTATGTGCTTACTAGTGCCTTTTTTCATGTTAAATTGAAATAAATAATTCACGTAAATTAATACAAACACAAACCATTTAGTTGGTTCCACGATACCCAGTGAACGTCTCAATTAACTTCCAAGATATGTCTGGTACATACAACAATCCTTAATCAAATGATGAATGTGGGAGATTTGCGAATATTCATACAGCTAAATGCGGACGGAAATTGATCTGCCCTTTTTCAATTGTTTCTCATAAAGTCATAACCCATTACTTTGTCTGTCATGAGAAACCATGTTAAATGCACAAAAGGGCAAAGTCTGAACATGTTTATTGCTGGCATAGAATGAGGATGTCTTTAGTACTACTTAGTACGATCTTATAAGACTGATACATATTTGAAATATTATGAAAATGAGTATGAGAAAATCGGACAGGGAGGGTAGCAACCTAACCAGCCGAGCACAGAAATCAGAAATACCCCAACACAACTACCCTGAGCAATGCCCACTTTCATGCAAATCCGAACTTGTCATGTTGACCAAAATGAAATTGTTAAAGCTTGTTTTACCCAGGAACAATGTAATTATAATCTTAGATAGTTCCTGGTTTTACCATAAGAAAAGACTAAATTTCAGACCTTTTTTTCTTGTTTGCTTAAAATGTCGATTTTGTCCGCAATATCGCGTTGTCGAAAAGTAATATCGTTGTCGAAAAGTCATATCGTTGTCGAAGTAATATCGTTTGGCGAAATCATATCGCATTGGCGTGCGTCCTATTACATTGCCGTGTGTCCTATTACATTAGCGTGCGTTTTATTGCATTGGTATGTGTCCTATTACAGTAGCGTGCATCCTATTACTTTGACGTGCGTCCTGTTACATTGTCGTGCATCCTATTACATTGACGTGCGTCCTATTACATTGACGTGCGTCATATTACATTGGCTTGCATCCAATAACATTGGCGTCAATCCTATTACATTGGCTTGCATCCTATTATATTGGCTTGCATCCAATAACATTGGCTTGCATCCAGTTACATTGGCGTCCATCCTATTACATTGGCGTGCATCCTATAACATTGACGTGCATCCTATTACATTGGCGTGTATCCTATTTCATTGACGTGCGTCCTATTACATTGACGTGTGTCCTATTACATTGACGTGTGTCCTATTACATTGACGTGCGTCCTGTTATATTGACGTGTGTCCTATTACATTGGTGTGCATCCTATTACATTGGCGTGTGTCCTATTACATTGGTGTGTATCCTATTACATTGAAGTGCGTCCCATTACATTGGCGTGCATCCAGTTACATTGGCTTGCGTCCTATTACATTGACGTGCGTTCTATTGCATTGGCGTGCGTCCTATTACATTGACGTGCGTCCTATTATTTTGAAGTGCGTCCTATTACATTGGCTTGAATCCTATTTCATTGACATACATCCTATTACATTGGCGTGCGTCCTATTTCATTGACATACATCCTATTACATTGGCGTGCGTCCTATTACATTGACGTGCGTTCTTTTGCATTTGTGTTACTCCTATTTCATTGGTGTGCGTCCTATTTCATTGGTATGCGTCCTATTTCATTGGTTTGCGTCCTATTGCATTATTGTGCGTCCTAATACATTGCCGTGCTTCCTATTGCACTGCCGTGTGTCGTATTGAGGTGTTACAATGCTGCATCGTGTATCACTTTAACTCTCACCAGACCTACCAGCACGGACCCTGTCGGGAACTCGTAACTTAGTACCAAGCCGCTTTAAAGTTCCCAGACTGATACAGTTCACATGAAAAATATGCTAGTTGAACGAGAAATAGAGGATCTATCACGAGTTGTCAATTGATATAAATTTATATTAAACGAGTTTTAGAAATTATATTAGCGAGCATCTCTGGCGAGCTTAATAATATTTCCTGTACGAGTTTAATATAAATATATCAATTGACAACGAGTGATAGATATAGTTGATTCAAAGATCTCTGTCACAACCGCGTTTAGACAAACATTCAACCCGGTCGATTATTACAGTTGTGTCAGGATTAAATTCTACCATCAATAATACACTTAAATGATTAAAAATATAATGGTCCTATAGCGTAGTGGTTATACTTACTGCAATTAGCTATTCAGAAATGGAACATTCTGGCGGGTTTTGACAGACATCTTTGAATCGACAATACTTTATATCATATGACACTAAAAGGCAAAATTCGCAGTTTTATTGGAAAAACACACATGTAGTATAGCTTTATACAACACACGTTACGTATAAGATTATACATACTCGCTATACTAACCTGTATACAAGGAAAGTAATGTGATATTGGTTTATACTTTTTGAATTGTTTGACTTCCTCTTGGCTTTTGTGTTTGGTAATAGTCCATGTGACAGACCGAAATCTATTACCAAATTGGTGAACAGATCCAACAATGATTTTCGGTTAGCTTGATATCTAAGCTGTCCGAAATCAGTTGATGGACTTGCGGGACATTTTGCCAAATGACCTTTTGGCGGCCATCTTTAAAGATGGCCGTCGTTATTTTAAGCAATCAGAGGGTTTAGGAAAACTTCGATTATTCCTCACCCACAAGGGCTATTGTCTTGTGGTTTGTCTTAAAATGTTCGCAACTGAAATGTGCATATAGCAATATATTAATATAAATAATTTAATGTGGTTATTAATATATAATTATTGATTTTTTAAGAAAATTATGATATTTTTCGATTTTTGTCGTTAATTTTTCTCTTTCAAATCGGATCTGAGTGTGTATTTGACCATTTGTTGATTGTTATATGCAGAGGAGGGTTCTAGGCGTCCATAATAGACATTACATTGACAGATTTTGGTTTAAAAATCCTTCATGAGCCCGGAATATTGGAAACCTTAAAGTTTAATAATAGTCCTGTCTATAAATGAGATATTTAGGTTAGACCCAACATGGGATTGTACAGTGAATATTTTTTGGTTTTCTGTTAGAGAATATGTTGCTATTGAAGAATCTGAATGATGACTAGCTGACATCATTGAGCATTTTTAAAAATCAAAATGGCGTCCAAAATGGCCGCCAAAATCAGAAAAACAATCAGAGATGCCAGAAATTAGTTACAAATTTCTTTTTTGCCGATTGGTTGTAGTTAAAATGTTTTTAACACATGTATTTATATTATATCTTTTGTTATTCGTCGATTAAAATATTGTGGGATGGCATCCATGTCGGCTGAAATCAAAATGGCGGTTACAACGGCCGCAATAATTGACATATTGATATATTCTATTAAAACATTTATTGAAATGATTTTTATTGATATCGGAATTAAAGTAGTTAACTAGCATTCAAATAAAAGTTCGATTCGATTCAATTTACCCGTTGCCTTATTCAAAATGGCGTCCAAGATGGCCGCCAAAATCAGGGAATATGTCGGTGGTGCAAGCGATTAGATACATAAATTACTATTGTTGCTAATTGGCAGTTGTGTAGATGTTAAACATAGTATCTATTCAAGCATAGCATTATTTATTGTTTGAAATTATTTAAGATAGCATACTAAGAAATCAACTACCGGCTGTAATGGCCATCATAATTGCTGAATAAGCATATTTTATTAAAATCGTATAGTATGTTCAAATAGTTTTTATTTGTATTAAACATTATATTTATCAGACATGCATTATGGTTTAAAAGATGGCCACTTAACATTACATAAATGGTGAATAAATTGCAGATTATTCTTCTTTCTGTATAGTATACATTTTTTATGGTCGTCCTCTTGGGCATTATCGTGCCATTGATATTCAATTACAAGATCGTGTGAGTGGCGAGTTATTTTTGTTAAAAACAAATAATCATGATTATCCACTATAAATAAGACCCCTCGAGAAGGCATAATCGCTGTCGACAATGCTCATGAATCTGGTTCTACAGTTTCCAACCAAAATCACCGATGATCTGCTTGATGTTGCTTGTTGTGCTAAAGTATCGTTTGACGAATTGCGTCCAATATGCTGAACTGCCTCCAGCTGACAAATATTTGCCCTGGTTGACCCTTTGCCGAATTTGCGTATTCAAGGATTGATTTGACAGGTGTCTGTAACATCGTACCCTAATCTGTTTCGATAGTGGGTCAAGTTTGTCCAGAAGAAGGCGATGCTGTTGTTAGCTTTTCTCACAATGGTAGCAACATTGTTACTCAAGGAGACCTCATCTATGTATACCCCGATGTACTTATCTCTGCCACAACTTGTAACGTGTCATGCTGTTGTGGATGAAAAACGGAGTCTCAACACGAGTGCTCTTCCTAGTGATGCGGGTGACCATATACTTGTAAAAAGGATTAAATGACATGAACCATGGACCCTCCCATTCATTGTTGTAGTCTGTCAATGTCATCTTGTTAGCCCTAAGCATTTTTTCAGTAATTACCATGTTCATGAGGTTGTTGTCAGCAAGCAGATGGTGAGTAGATGTTGCATGAATTAGAAGGTGGTAGATATACAACAGAAAAAGTTGTCCAATGGCTGATGACTGGTGCTGTGTTGGTGGACTGTTCTCCGACCAGTACATCTTGGGTTCTGATTGCAAGAATTATGCTAGTACTAATCCTGCCCAGCAGGTTCCACTGATATTGTAATAATTCAGTTTGCTGGCTTGCCTCTCCTCTCCTTAGATCGAAGGCTTTGTTGAAGTCCCGAATCACGGGCTACTCTGATCTAAACCATCTAGGTAACAGTTGTAGTTGGTTATGGAATGCAGCTGACTCTCAGTGGATATCTTTCTGAACCTTGTTGTTAGTCAGCTAGTATCTAAAACGTGTCAAGAAGGGCCATGATCTGGCTTTGAAGTGACGGTGTGAGCTCGACCAGTTCACTTCACGCAGACTTGATTGAGATGGACCAGTAGTTGCTAGGTCGCTATAAATTGGTCTCTAGTTTTGATGATGGGTGTGACGCTCTAGTCTGAAGGGAGTATAGTATTCCAAAAACTTGTGTGGATGTTGTTTGGAATCTTTGCTTCATGCGCACCGTGACCAGTTATATTCTTTCTCACATCCAGTTTGTCCTCACCTCACCTCACCTCAGTCGTTCGTCTTACACTATCATCCCAGTGTCTGCGATGAACTTTCTGGTCTTCCTCAGATCATCAGCGTCTCCATAGAGCTTCTCTTGGAGAGTTGTGTCTGTGGGCCACGTTGCAGTTCGATCCTGGTTGTGTCCTCTGCATCTTTGGAGGACATGATCGACAGTTTGTTCTTCTTCCCCGCATGGACAGATCGGAGACGGCACTAATTTGTACTTCCGGTACATGTGATGGTTCAGCCTGTTGTGTCCTGAGCGTATTCGTACCATAATCGCTTGTTCTGACCTGTTAAGACCAGCATCTTTATATCTCTTTATATCTCACATGTACTGGCGGTTGTGCTGACTGTGCTCCCAGTTTTGCCAATTTATCTGCTGTTTCATTTCCAGACATTCCACAGTGGGCAGGAATCCACTGTAGGGCTAGTTTGCAGTGAGTACTAAGGTTATGTAGTATTTTGGCTAGTTCTGGTGTTTTGTTGTCATCAGTATAGACATGGGTCCATATCTCAGGAGGGTATTCTTGGCGTATCAAGTTTTCATGGCTAGTGTCAGGCTCCTTCGAACACATTCATCATCTTGCTTGCCTGGCTCGAGTTGAGGGACTTGGAGTCTCACAGTTACTGCAGACAGATCATTTGCTAATGGGTTGCCTATATCATCCCTGACAAGAGGTGTACTTGCTATGGTCAAATCAGGTGCAAATTCTTTGTCTAACTTCTTGGTTTCATGTACAAAGCTGCTTCGCTTGATCCGATTTTTTGGTAAATCCAGCCAATCTTGTTGCCATTTGGTGGTTCGGTATTGATCTGAACTTCTCCGCTTGAAGCATGACTTTGGCTTGCCTTCGTTTGTATAATGGCTGGATACCAGTGAACTTTTCCATGAATTCAATCGGTGTAGACTTCGAAGCACCAGTCATTATGCGCAACGCTTAGTTCAGGACCTTGTCGAGTGCTTGGCTGTTGGTATCCAGTTTGTCTATACTGAAGTTGTGCGGAATGCCCACTTCTTCATCATAGACGTTTGACTTTTCTGATTACTACTAACAATGGTTGGAAATACCTGGGATCGTTTATGGGTTTGTAATTTTATATGGTACGTTGGCATAGTCTCTGAAATAACATTCATAATGTGTCAATATCAGTGGTATGAGAAAAGTGCTAGGCAAGGTCAATGCTGATGCCCTGGACCATGCTTATGATGTTAATATCAGCCTTCTTCCACAAAAGTGTCGTTCTTGCCGGGATATTCTATCTTGCCGCTGTGGTCCTCGCCACTATGAATTCAGTGCTATGGTCGCTAACCCAAGATAGTGCTGTACTGGCTATACAGAGGATACGTTTGTTGTTTACCCCTATCGTGAAGATGAAAAATTGTTCTGAGCTTGTTTCTGTGACCGTGTCTATAAATATTAAGCAAGTATGGCGATGGCAGGTGTTGTCTGTAATCATGCCAGTTTCCAAGTCGATATCTGGTAAGTTGATGCAGCCTGTAAGCCATTTTGTCGATGTTGTGTAGGCAGGGTGGAGGTGGTTGCCTTCATAAAAAGCTTGGTTGCTGCTGGGTGATCTGTAGATTAGTGTAATGGCGAGCGGATCGCTTCCGTGGCATATGAATGGTGCTACTGTGAACTCGGTGTATGCGTCGAGTTTGATGTATGTGCAGATGATCTATTCTTTGACGGCAATGTGTAAATAAAACCTGTATAACTATGTATGAAAAATATCTTATGCATATACCGTACCACGTTACCAACCGAACACAAATTAGACAATCATTACCGGTGGTTCACAATATTGATGGTACTTGACTTAAGGATAAGGACAGCCAACCAGAAAACACCATAGTCAACACTTGGTCAGTTACAAGCGATGTGACTATGTGGCTATCCTTATTCTCCAAAACTATTAGATAAGATCAGTATTGAATACCACTCCTATTTGAACATACAAGGTTGGCAACCATCTTAGAAGTCATATCAAATATACTGCACATAAAGTGTTCTAATGGTACAGTAGATCTATATTTTTAACCTATAGCAGTATTCACATCAACACATTCCATTACGATACATGTTTTAATGCACTTTTTGAGTTTGACATACCTGTATGCGGTGGCCATTTTGTCACAATTATGATTTCAGCCTTCATTGATACCATTTTAAACGGGGTAGGTCGATCACCAAATAGATATAATGTTATATTTTATACAGGGTATTTAAGTTGTAATTATGTTTGCAAAACTTACACTGCTATCGATCACAAAAGTATCAATTTGTAACTTCTTTGGACCACTAACACAATATGTAATTGATTTTGGAAGCCATTTTGGAAGCCATTTTGAATCAGCTAATGGTTCAATGCTTAAAACTCAAAGATTTCTTGGAGCATTTATTACATATTACAGTTCAATCATTTATTATACACCACTTCAACTTAAATTGTGATAAAAACAAATTATTTTCCTAACAGCTTGTCATTTTAGCCACCATGTTGATTCCAGCCATCACGGATGCCTTTTTACATTCACTAACTCAATCAATAATATTGAATATAAATAAATAAGTATGTTTAAACATTTAAACTACAACCAATCTGCAAAAAGGCGATTTGATCCTAATTTCTGGCACCTCTGATTGTTTTTCTGAATTTTGGCGGCCATCTTGGACGCCATCTTGATTTTCACAAAATGCTCAATGATGCCAGCTGGGCATTATTCATATTCTTCAATTACAATAAATTCCCTTTCAGAAAACCAAAAAATATTTACTATTCAATCCAATGTTGTGTCAAACCTAAATATCCCATTTATAGACAGGACTATTATTAAACTTTAAGGTATCAAATATTTCGGGCTCATGAAGGATTTTTAAATGAAGATCTGTCAATGTAATGCTTATTATGGACGCCTAGAACCCTCCTCTGCATATAACAATCAACAAATGGTCAAATACACACTCAGATCCGATTTGAAAGACAAAAATTAACAACAAAAATCGAAAAATATCATAATTTCCTTAAAAAATCAATAATTATTAATTAATAACCACATTAAATTATTTATATTAGTATATTGCTATATGCACATTTTAATTACGAACATTTTAAGACAAATCACAAGACGATAGCCCTTGTGAGTGAGGAATAATCGAAGTTTTTCTAAACCCTATGATTGCTTAAAATAACGACGGCCATCTTTAAAGATGGCCGCCAAAAGGTCATTTGGCAAAATGTCCCGCAAGTCCATCAACTGATTTCGTACAGCTTAGATATCAAGCTAACCGAAAATCATTGTTGGATCTGTTCACCTCTTTGGTAATGGATCTTCAATTTTCAAGACCTGGGACATGGACTATAAGCAGAGTATTTTGGTAACAAGGAAAAATATAGAAGCCTACATATCATGATTTTACAGGTTGAATTGACACGAGAAAGGGGATAGCAAAAGGGGCCAGGGAGTGATGTTTGTCAGTGATTTAGGGGTTAAAGGGTTGTACAAGGGGTTTAATCATATTTAATCACAGCATATGTGTATCTGTTATACTTTAATTAAATCAGCATAAATTGGGTTCAAATGAAGAAATCGGAAAGTGAAAACAATATCAAACAATGCGATTTTAATAGGAAATAATCGTATCACGATCCCGTAGGGCGTGTTTAAATGCAAACCCATCAGATTTCAGTGACCTCTGACATTGAGCTTTTATGACCTACGACCCCGCGCAGCGCGTGCTAGGGTCATCGTGCGAGCAGGTTGACGGGTGCGCAGCGTGGTTTTATCATGCAGTTTTTGTTACGCGCATCAGCGTGGTACGTTCACGCCCGGGGTGATTGAGGCAAACCCCGAAAACAAAATAAACGGAACCCTCTTCCTGATTGTAATCTTGTTTCACGCCGAGGCGCGTCTTAAACGTTAATATTCCAATTAATGCAAGAAACAATTGTCCAGGTTCAATAGGGGTTTTGGGACGGCGTTAATCGAGGGACCTGAGCCCCGTAAATCGTCAGTAAATAATAGAAAATCGCTCAACTGTTTAAACATGCGCTCGTTATCTCTTAAAAGAAAAAGACAAGAGACTGGCCAGTGTCCAGTGGTGTGGCTTTATTTCTCTGTCCAAGTAAGGTGCGTATATCAGTACACAGTAAGTTTTGATGTAGTTACGTGTAGTACGCATCTACCATATATTTTCTCGAGATGCACGCCAGGAAAAAAGAACAGAAAAAAAGAACAGGAAAAAAGAGCAGGAAATAAATCAGCTCGAGTGAAACATTTAAACAATCACCAGAACAGTCGTACCATATCGAATACAATGGAAACGGTATATTTGGGCATTACAATACACCTATGGTTATGCTGAGGATACTAGAAGAAAGTACCGGAATAGCATATGTTCTGTTTGTGTTTTCCGGTGAAGAACGGTGGAACCACATGTGATGGGCAAATGCGGGGATATCACCAATTTTAGGAACAATTGAATGATCATGTATTACACGAAAATGTACAGACAATCCAAAGTCGTACAGTAGCAGTGGCAGCCAGCCCGGCAAGGAAATGCACCAGGTGTATCGTCACATTTAGGTATAGGTGAATGATCATGTATGAAACCAAAAGATTTCCTGCAATACACACTGTATGTACTTTCGCGCATATACAAACATAAATTATACATTTTGTACATTACATACATTTATTCGGTCCCTGAAGGACAGGCTTTACATGCTATGCACCTTTTGTATGTTACCTAATGTTTTATAGACGGGCGGCTGCACAAGGTGAAGTGTTATTTATTATACTTATAGCTTGGCCAATTTGACACGAGTCTGACCTTTTGATTAGCATGATTTAACAGTTGATATATTGTCTACGTTTATAACATCGACTGTATGTTGTCATAATCGGGGAGTATCACGAAGACGCTCGAGATGTAATACAAACACAAATTTGAAATACCGATATCGCACGATTTGATTGCGGAAATTGATATATTCAAAGCAAGAACCTTGTACATGTAATATATTCTTGCATAAAGGTCAGGCTCGTGTCAATATAGCCAAGCTATAATAACATATAGATGTACCACAACGGTATTCTAATTTTGTGCAAGGATACGCACTATGTCAGTGTGTAGTCAAGGTCCGAAAAAGACACGAACTAATGCTTGTTGTCCCCCAAAGCTCATAAAACACAACACGTGACCTTACGTCATTTCACGTCACAGGTCAGTACATGTATGTGTTATTATCCCGTACAGGAACGCTAACCGGCAGACAAAATGTCTCATAATACAGCGAAAAATACATCTTATAGATGACATGCTAAAACGTTGGTTCGAATAATTATCAGTTTCGAGTCCTTAGAAATCACGATGAGCGCACGATAGTTATAGTTGTATAGATTTCAAGTCAAGTGTGACACGTGTATATTATCGTAAACCGATGCACGATGTCGTAAAATTAACTAAACGCCAACCATGATGTCGTAAATAAATTAAATATCACAATTATTGTCGGTAATATTGGGTTGCCAAAAAGTTGGAAATATAATCAATTTATCTTGCTAGACGAGTTTTGAACAATTAGGGACTTATGTGCGCTATCTTCTATGATTACTCATTAAAAGGAAATTGACATAGGTCCGTCCAATTGCATCACACGAGGACAGTGTTTCTTTCTTATACTAGTAGTCGTTTCGATAGTCATTCGTATGTGTGTCGTATACCATAGAAAAGACGCATTTTAGTAGATAAAAGTTATCGGTACACGTGGATTGTTGCAGAACATTTCGCTGGCTTAGAATGAGAAAGTCATTAACGTGTACGACCTTATAAGTCAGAAACATGTTTGATATCTAAACCATAAGACGCTTCTCATGTCTCGTGAGCCTATTTTCATGAAAAGTGGGAATTTGGGATGTTGACCAAACTGAATTTGAAATTGCTTGTTTTTTTCCATTAGTTACGAGTTATTGTCAGACATTTTTTTATTTTCTCAAAATATCGATTTTTTTTCTTACGACCTTCTCATTCTAAGCCAGCTATTTGTATTTAATCGATAATCATATTGTAAAATTGAATTTGACTTCCATTACTGAAACTTGAACATTATTGAAACTTGAACATTACTGAAACTTGAAACAGTTTAAAACTACAAATGTTTTGTCTATGTCGTTCAATGTTAATGTAAACCAGAGTTTTTCGTATACAGTAAAACTTCGTTAAGACGAGCATCGGTATTACGAGCACCCGGCTTATTTCGAGCAAATTTCAAAGTCCCGGCGAATCTGCTAAATATATGTTGCATACTTAAATCACACCGCTATGTCGAGCTCCCGAAATATTTCGATCACTTAGCTTGTCCTGATTAGTGCTCGAGATAACGAGGTTTTACTGTAATTCCACTTCCCTATTAGAAATATAAAGTTTGGAAATAAAGGAAAAGGGCTCAAACTGCACGTGACGGGATTTGAATGCATTTAATGTCACTAAGTACACGTGATAAAAATTAATGTACTCATTCAAATATTGAAGTTATTTTTTATTTGAGACGTCAACGCTGAGTCTTCGTTCGGATACTCAAATGCCTCATGATCAACTTTGATATAAGACACTGTAGTTGACAGTATCAAAATTAAATCTAAATTTGAGTCCTAATTTATCTGGCAGGCTATTCAATGCCGTTGCTTTCATGCGCTATTGTGTGCATCGATCGCCGTTCCCTGCGTTTGCATATTTGCGGTGGACCTACAATGCATAAAATCGCGAACGTATTGCATGGGCAACAGGTGCCCTGTGGTCAAGCGACACTACTTGGTCAGATGAGGCGATCTCGCACCTTTAAGAATACTAGTAGTTAATTACTAGCTTTTTATTTGAATGCATTTTTTTGGAAATTTAGTGTTTGAAATATTAGAATTTAAACGCAAAGGGTTCATTATTTTCTCCGCATAAGTCTATTGTAACGGCGGACTTAATTGTGAGTATAACTTGAGACGTTTCGGGTCCAATTCTATGCAAGTGCATTGTGGTACAAGAGCGAATGATATTCCACCATTGTAATACGTGTCTGCTTTGTTGGACAGTACGATGAGAGATACGTCGTTTAATGGACGTGTTTGATTTCAATTGATGTTAATTATATTAATGCATATTCTGTCTTGAGAACGTACAATTCAAAAGCCGGACGGTGGAATATTTCTACCGTACTAGTATATACAGTGTAATGTGTTAAAACCGATAAGTGGGAAAACCGAAATGGCGACCAAACCGAACAAATAATTTGGTCCCGAAATTTCTCTTCTTGAATTTAATGTAAAAAATACCATCATGCCAGGGACACATTTAAGATGAAAAGCCCCCTAAATAAAGGTATTTCAAGAATACCGAACTTTTGTGAATTCCGAACAAATCATGTGGTCCGAAAGGTGTTCGTTTTTCTCAGATTACACTGTAATTCAATTCATGTATATAAATACAGTACTTATAAGCAGTTTGAAAGCGTTACAAAGGATTGATATGCACCCTGGTTTATGCCGAGTACCTCGGCGTTCGCGTCGGCATCGGCGTTGGGGTCGGCGTTGGGGTCGGTGTTAGCTTCTCCTTGCGTTTACACTATACGAGTAATTTTCGGCCATTTTTTTTATTTCAGAGTACAAAAACGCGAAACCAGTGAACTGAAAATCGGACTGAGGTCCTTGTCTAGTGTCGATTCTGCTTTGGAAAAAGGCGCTCCAGTTTGCATTATAAAATTGTATTGCGACGATCCAAGGGTAGGAATTGATTCGTTGGCTTAGAATGAGAAGGTCGTAACTACTACTTACGACCTTTTAAGATTCATACATATTTAAAATAAGCATCACAAGGCGCTTCTAATGAGCCCAATTTGATAAAAATCGGAACTTGTAATTTTCACCAAAACGAAGTTTAAACCGCTCGTTTTACCATGTGTGAAGAGTAATTATCGGACAGTATTTTCTCGTTTTCTCAAAATATCGATTTGGTAGTTACGACCTTCTCATTCTAAGTCATCGAATTATAAAGTACATGCCGTCACCGATCTACTAGAACAGAGATATTAAATGCAGATTTGAAGCTGTTAGGATCGCTTTATAGGCACCCTTATTGACGGACATATGACTGCCACTCGGGGAAAGCTCGGGACCTCTCGGCGATTTCCGGATGGCTCCTGAAAACTCGGACTTGTCCGTTGGCATGAAATCGTCGTCGGTGAATCATTCTGACCACCTCGGTTTTTATCTATTGAAAATATTCACCGGAGACAAACGGAAATGGCCGAGCTTTCACGATTGCAAGTGAATGAGAATATATTGAGCACGTGGTCATTATTCGCTCTAGTGGTTCGCACGCCTGATTGCGCATGCGCACGAGAAAGTATTGTTTACAAACATTTAACACGTGCAGTGTTTAATCGTCCACTTCATAAAAAGAAGATTTTGTTTCGAAAATAAGTACGTTTTCTGTTGGCTAAACATGCCGCAAAGATTAATACTCAAATAACGGCGACATATATTTATTACAGAGTGACTAGACCCCTCCGTAAGATTATAGGGCGGATGTAAAAGCCGGTCAATTAATTTAAATTGCTACGTACTGAAGAAACACTAGATTTTAATTAATGGGTATCTTTGACGGGGAATTAATATAGGAGAAGAAAGACGCAATATGAGATAGAATGGTTAGTCGCCCCGACGTTGTGGAGACACGACTCGTCGGATTACGCTAATACAAAATGGTGCGTGGATTATTAAGAAATCTTATAGTCTTTGCTTTGGTATCCCTCTGCTATTGGTCCTTTTGGTATGTTGTTGTTGTTGTCGTTGTTGTTGTTTTTGTTGTTGTTGTTGTTGTTGTTGTTGTTGTTGTTGTTGTTGTTGTTGTTTTGTTAATAACTTAACTATCATAATTATTAAGCAGTAAGCTGACCGAACCAAGTTTTACCTATGATGAAGTACGAGAGACCGGTTATGTCGTGAAAAGTGCTCTTTAATCATTTACTTGTAATAACTTTCTCAAATTCAGAGGACATAAGCAAAGCCTTAGTAAATGGTAAATTAAATCCACAAAAAGCTCAGTGAAATCAACCCCGGAGCGTCTATGTGACGGTCTGCAGCTCAGCGCACTGGCTTGTACAGGGATTAGAACATAGAGTTGTTACTATTTTGGCTGACAAATACTACATATAAGGTTCCCTCCTGTTTATTGGGCGCTTTGTCTTCAAATAAAAGAGCGAAGATCAAAATTCATGACTGGCAAAAAGCATGGCAGTGCAATGACATTCCTTTTTACATAATCTAGTTTAGATTTAAATAACCGTTTGTTATCTTATCCAATAGCAACATTTTCGAGTACACACACATTATGAAGGTTCTTCGACTGGCAAAGATAGAATAACATAGAGTCGTTACATACAGTGAACGAATTGGCCACAAAGTTCATTTCACATAGTGTATTATCATTTCTGCGAGTACAAAGTAATAATGAAGGTTCTTCGACTGGCAAAGATAAATATCATAGAGTCGTTACAAACATTGAACGAACAAGTACCAAAGTTCATATTCACACGTATCAATTAGTGTTGCTTTAAAAGCAGAGGTGTTGTTAATTGTTTTATTGTGATTTACGGTGTCTTTTATTGATGTGTGATTGACATAACCTGTAATTTATACATTAATATTCATGTTGTAGGTGTATCGAGTCTAACTTCCTTATTACTGAAGATGTACGTGGGATGATCAAAAAGTAATGAGACAAAATGCTCTCATGTTTAAAGTTTATGTATCTGAGCCATAAAAGTGGCATATTAATTTTGCTGCATTTAATGCCGATGTTTACGAATAAAATACAATGTTCTGTTTTATTGAACTCTGCAGACGGAGATAGGAAACATATTTTATTTGAAATAAAAACTTATTTTATTGATATCACGAAGAGTTATCATTTTAGAGCATTTGTCTCATTACTTTTTGATCACCCGTAGTTGACGTTGACGTGTGAAGAGTGGGTGATAAAGTGAGCACACGTCTTCCTCAAATATCTTCCTGTACTCAGCGACTTGCGGAATCAAAACGATGATTATAAAGTATTGTAATTTAACTTGTGGCATTTTATTAAAATCGAACTCCAACCCACACGATTAGTTGACGTCCGAAATTTGTGCTGGTTTCCCCGACGTAATTCTTTACAGCCTCAATACTAATAATTATGGGGATCTAGTTGAACTTTGCATTGCTAATGTTTGAACATTATCTCTGATAATTATAACTACGTAGACAGACACCGCATTTCGCGTTTGAGAATGCCTGGGACAGTAGCTATCTATTAAATATTTAAAAATCGCATATTAACCCTCACCCGGTTGGTTGGGTTCGAATCCCACCCAACCGAGTGAGGGTTAATATGCGATTTTTAAATGTTTGAACACTTTGTCTACAAGAGCTTAAACAAGTCCCTTTATCAAATACAAATACAAATACAAAAGTTTATTGAGGCATTAAACAATAATTTGTTTCTAGCCGATAAATTATATATACATACATTTTTGTACATGTTATTATTTGATAGGTGAAAGTTAAACAGAGGCATGATAAAAATGGTTAATACAAGCTATATAATCCTTTGTTGAACAATTAACGTAATTTGGTAGTATTATTTATAAAATAAATTTATCAATAAAATAATTGCAGTGTCCAGATTGCGAATGAGTACAGTGTATTTTGGACGCTTTCTCTGGGATTTAAACGGAATTCAAATGTTTGGCGCTTAACAACTACTCGTGTCTTTCTGTGATAAATAAGAGTGTTGCGTTAGTAACGTCCAAGGGATCCCGATTGCCATAACAGGTTACCAGAGGTTTTACAGCGACTTTTACTTGAAGGGTTCACACCCATTCGGTTGCCTTATGCATGTATTTAGCTCTCATAGAATAATAAAGTCAGGATCCGCACTACAAGTAGTGTATAGATAAAGCATTATTACAAATATGCATCACAAGGCGAATCTTATGAACCTATTATTATGAAAATCGGAACAAGAAGTGTTGACCGAATTGAAATTGAAAAAAATGTGACTAATTCACGTTGGTAGCCATGGATTCCGATCGCTCCCAACAACAAAATGTTAATGTAAATGTGAAAATGTACTTAGACAGTTACATGGCTAACGCCCAAAGAGCATCATTATTTGGGAACTTGTGACATGGAATTGATGTGCAAAGACTGATGTCATACAGAGGTCAAATGTGTACAATAAAGTACAGTAAATGTAAATTTTACTAGAACAAAATGATTCCATGCATGTAGCTTACGAGTTGGGTGTTTCTCTATGGGTGGACATTCTGAAGAGGTCGTCGAGTTAAAAATGCCCAACATAGCCTTTATTTGTCAGTCAACTTTGTGCTGAATATGGCAGGCATATGTGTGCATCCACCCAGATTTGAACCCGGGTCGCTATATTATGCGACAAGCGCTCTAACCACTGATCTACGGATGTTGATTCGTTGAATGAACATAAATTACGATCATCACAGTTATTACGCGTGTGCGTTATTACATATCTGCAGACACGTGACGACAGAAGTGAGCCAATGTTTCGGACATGTTCGATTGTATCCGAATCGAGTCTCGTAAACATCACAAGTCGGCCCGAGATCTCGCGTTAATTTTATTGTTACGCCATTTTTTCTTCCGCAAGCGCCATCGTTCTATCGGTATGTTTCCAAAAACGACTCCATCGGTCGTCATTTTCAAATTAAAACAAGCTTTTCTCCAATAAAATGTCGCCGATTTTCTTTTATAATAATATTTACTACTATTTATTTATATAATTGTTATAAGTAACGTATTTATACGCTTCATCTGACGTGTAATCACGCCATAGCGCCAGGTTAGGTATAAATCGCAGCTCATAGCAGACTCATAGCTTACACCGTCCCTAATTCATCGTATCCTTGTATGTTCAACTCATATAAATTAATGTTTTATTAACAGTTTTATTGTGTATAGACAATTACACCGTCCTAGTCGCATTGTATATGAGCTGTAAAAAAGGACAGATTATTGTTTTATCGAATAACAATGACAATGCGTTTTGCACCAAGTGAGTTTAATGCTCTAGCTGGCGACGAGAGTTAAGTGTCCGCACATAACGCACAGTAACGCCATACCAAACCGTTAATTCGTTTAGCGTCCGAGGACGGATAGGTTTGGTCATCTTGGGAAAGAAAAAAAACAACCAATTTGTAAACTCTTATACCTTTAAAATCCATTGAGATATTGCCTTCATATGTTTCAAACTTGTTTACCATCATGTTCCCAACCCATATACAGGAGTAGGTTTCACACAAACAGGTTTTCGGTTAGTTTATTTAATTATTATTGGCAATGCTTGAAAGCTATATTTGATAGCCATATAATGATGACGATAGAAGTCGTCGTTATGACTTGGTTTTTTTCGAGTGGTTTGTGTGTTTTTGTTTGTCTCAGGATAGCTAGATAGGTTTTCAAACTTAGGGCGGACGTTAAACGAAGAAACGATTTGGTATGACCTAAAGCCGCAAGACTTCTATCATGAGGCGAAATTATTGACTATTGTCTACCTTTTAGCAAACGACGTCGAAAGTACGATAGAAAATTGTAGTTTTGGTTGTGGCGTTAATGTCAACATACATTTCTGGTGTACATTCGTGTAACAGATGATGCTGTAATTCAATTCCATTTATTTAACAACGATTCGGTATTTGGTATTGAGGTTCTGTCATGATAAGCCAAACCTCTGCCAATTTTTTACGTTGTATTCCATCCTTTGTCGTAACAGAACGTGGCCCGTTATGTTCAGACGTACGACTTATAATTGACGAAATTTATAATCACTTCCATTTCTTTGTTATTATAATCATGTGAATCTGATTATTTGCTGTTACCTACTGAAGGTGTATACCCATTTACATCAAAGTCGGAACATTTATTACAACATGAGAGCGAATAGAACATTTGACAATATAAAGTCGAAGTATGGATTTGAGAATGAGTTTGGGATTTAGGCCCCAGACGGTCGTGAATACTGATTCCCCGAACCTTATCAATATAAATTTGAGAAATCTTATATATAGAGCCATTCTCCAGGAAAACCGGGCTTAAAGAGGCGTTCCTTATAACTTTGATAGTTTAAACCAATTCAGGAATATTATACATAAAATATGAATCATTATTGCTTAAACTCCTCAAATTTTCAACAAAAAGATCCCACTAATTACCGAGAAAAGAATGAAAACATATTATCGTAACGAGTCAAATTAGTCACGAGTTGTTTCCCTTTGACCACATGATAATAATTCGCTGGAAGCGATAAATTATTATTGGTGATTTAAATATATTTTTGACATTATAGAGACATATTTGCGCACACTTTCTTCTGACAAATTATTATAGTTGATAGTGCTTTGTACATTTGGCTCATTTAATGTGATAGTAGAGAAAAATTAGCTAGTTATAGGGAATGCCTCTTTAAGGACATTATACTAGTAAGTATGTAATTACTAATTAGAAATTGGTCTAAAATGAGAAAAAAGTCATGTCCACCGATATAATTCTAAGTAGTTTGATAATATAGTACATATACTATCTTTAAGATTAAAATATTCTCATAAATTATGTCAAAATAACTTCCGTCGTTGTTACGAAGACCAAATTTCGAAAACTACCCGTATTGAGAAAAATAAGGGGTTAAATAGTTAATAGTGGTTAAAATTAGCTGTTACTTTTCATTATGTATACATGGTTTAACATTTACGAGGCGCATTGCGCTAGCAATGTACGGTATGAGAGCGCTGCAGTACACATGTACGTCCATTTAGAACTCAGTACAATATAATAAATTCTTTACTAAATACAAGCACTCATTTAATTATCACTTATAACGCACGAAGCACGTAAATACCCCTCTCGTGCAAGTTCAATAAAAATATAATGGTATATAAACTATGGTGTAGTACGCTTGCCATGAAAGTATTCCATTATGTATTGTTGTCATGGTAAAAAATACATATAGATCTACATCAATTTGACGTTTCTGGAAAATCAAACAAATTTAATGAAGACATGCGTCATATAAGAAGCAAAAGGCACCCTTACTCTGAGTATGGCTTGCGGCGAACGCATTTTTTTCACTCTCCGAATATCGATGGCTAAGAATGAGAAGGTCGTAACTGCAAAATCGATATTTTGAGAAAACGAGAAAATACTGTCCTATAATTATTCTTTACACATGGTAAAACAAGCGGTTTAAACTTCGTTTTTGTCAACATGGCAAGTTTCGGTTTTCATGAAATTGGGCTCATTAGAATCGCCTTGTGATGCTTATTTAAACATGTATAAATATTAAAAGGTCGTAAGTAGTAGTTACGACATTTTCATTATAAGCCAGCGATATGTCTTACACACGACAGGCGTTTAAGTGGAAACAACTTTTGATAGACCATTTACCAATTACAAATGTACTTATATTTCAGGAAAACAAGCCAGCGGTATAACCCTAACGCGGTATTGGGACCTGTGCCACCAAAAGTCAACAGGTAAATCAGGTATAACGCAACAGTGTTGTAACGTAGCAACGATATAACAACAACAACAACAACATCAGGATCAAATGGCCAATAGTGATGTGAACAAAGAACGAGGCTATAAACTATAGCCATATTATGCCAAGATACACGATAACGAAACAGCGATATGACGCGAAAGAGTGATAGAACGAAAACAAAAGTAAACTATCGATACAAAAGTAAACTATCGATACAAAAGTAAACTATCGATACAAAAGTAAACTATCGATACAAAAGTAAATTATCGATAGAAAAGTAAACTATCGATACAAAAGTAAACTATAGATACAAAAGTAAACTATCGATACAAAAGTAAAACTATCGATACAAAAGTAAACTATCGATACAAAAGTAAACTATCGATACAAAAGTAAACTATCGATACAAAAGTAAAATATCGATACAAAAGTAAACTATCGATACAAAAGTAAACTATCGATACAAAAGTAAAACTATCGATACAAAAGTAAACTATCGATACAAAAGTAAACTATCGATACAGCAATTCTATGACGGGATACAATGTCATGAACAAGACACCATAGTACAGTTAACATTAACATATCGCCAGTCGTGTCACTTTTATTTATCATCAATTAACTGCCCTTAATTTTATTTTACATTCATGACTCGACATACATAAAATAGCGAATAGGAATAAGTCGTCAAAACCATCAATTATATGTAATGAAGTTGGGTGTGCGGGGGAGACAAAATATGCGCATATAATGTGACAATAAAACGTGAAACATGGACATCTGATCACGTGGGTCATGTGCGCCACGCGTGTCACGTGCTACGCGGAAGATGACTTCACAGAAAATATTATTCTGTTATTGACACGGTGACAGTTGGACGTATGGACAGTTTTAGCGATGTTTTGCGTAATTTATCACACCGAACTCGACAAATGAATCGTAAAAATATCCTAAAGTGGATCGCGAGTACTGATCATAGATTCATTCAAAAATATTGTTTATGTTGTAATACTAGTATGTTAAGGTAGTCGACGAAAATACATTCACGCGTGTTTAAGTATATGACAGTCACATGAGGTCATTACCCTACGAAGTTATTTATTTAATACGCCAGCCTACTTCAGCCCCCACCCCCTCCCCCGATATCCTGAAGTAACACAAGTAGAAATTTCATCTCAAATTGAGAATTTCCCTTAAAAATCAGAGTCTGAATTTGAGATAAATCTGGAGTTCAAGATCTTTCACTTTAACTGCAATAAACTAAGAATAATGTTTTCTGTTTTGTGATGTAAACTTTGAGTCCAGTCAAAAAGAGAAATTATCAAACTGACGCATTGCAAAATTTGAGATGAGATTTGGCTCAGACTGAGATGTTTATTGAGATAGTGGCCTGTAATCTTATCCACCAACGTTTTAAGTCTAAAATTCAGACTTAGACTTTAAATTGCCAAATGTTCTATTCGCTCTCATGATGTTACAAGTGTACCAATTTTTATATAAATGTGTATACATGTTCAGTGGGTAACAACATTTAATCAGATAAAATTTCACATGGTACAATCTAATTGCAATGAAATGGCAGTTATTTTAAATATAGTCAATATTAAGTCTAAGTCTGAATTTGAGACTTATAACGTTGGTGAATAAGGCCCCTGGTCGTTGAATGTCAATCATCTTAAAGAAAGGGACTTATACCAATACCACTTAACGACACTGCCATGTCATGTCGCTCCAACCACATATCTACTGGGTCGGTGCGACTTGCATACTAAAATTGGTTCAAACCGAGCAAAATGTGACACCCCCCCCCCCCTCCCACCTATCAAGTGCATGCAAACAATGTGACTTACAACGCTCGGTACTAACACTAAGTGAACTCCTTAGAGTATTAGGAGAGTACGACACAACAAAGTTATAAGAAATTTTCGTTTTCGAAGACCTTCAGACCCGTGAACGCTCGGTCATTTCCGTTTGTCTTCGGTAATGCATTGTAATGGAAAAACGCCGAGGTAATCAGAATGGTACGTGCACTAAAAGGTTGACGATAAATCCACGCGTGTTCCGGGTTCCGTACAATGATTGGAATTTGGAATTTTTAATTGACACTAATGAGTTTAATGACGAATATAAGATAGTATACACGGAAGCGAATTAATGACAGAAAGCCGACTGTATCTGATGAGAGAACATAAATTTTGAACCTCCGCACGATTCTGTCACAGCGATCAAACTGCGTGATTGTATCTAAGATAATCGCGTTTTGCTCGTACATGTTGGGGTGCTGTTCCATCGACGACGATGATGTATTGCTGGCTTAGAATGAGAAGGACGCACTAACTACTTACGACCTGATAAGACTGTTACAGTAATATATTTACAATATGTATGACAAGGCGCTTCTTATGAGAGTATTTCCATGAAAGTCGGAACTTGTCATGTTGACCAAAATGAAATTGTAAAAGCCTGTTTTTCCAAAGGTAAAGAGTAACTTTCTGACAGTTTCTTCTTGTTTTTTTCAAAATAATGAGTTTCTACTTACGACCTTCTCGTTCTAAGTCAGTGATATATGGTTTTGCAAGCTCCATTCTCGGTCACATAGCCTGGTACGCGGCAGCCTACTTAGCGTACTCTTTTGAATTTTTCCTCAGGTGGTTTACATAATTGTGTAGACTTATACCCATAATACCTCACAGGTAATTGTATCGTTGAAAACGAAAAAAACAGAAAAAAATATCTTTTTTTGAAAATTTATATTTTTCAACGATACAGTTAGCGGTGACCTCTACAACAATGCACATCATTGTACCGCTGTCTAGCAATGTGTACATTTTTCTTTGATGTGTACCTTTAGTGTGCTGCTGTTTCTTCTGAATATTGCCATGCCTTTCTGTTTCCTTGTGGGATGCATGTACAAATATATAAAATGCTCCTGTCTTTCTGTCTTTTGATGATAAGCATCTGCAATACAATGGTTCTTGTATAATATTGACATTATCTGCAATACAATGGTTCTTGTATAATATTGACATTATCTGCAATACAATGGTTCTTGTATAATATTGACATTATCTGCAATACAATGGTTCTTGTATACTATTGACAATTCCGACAGTTTGGATTGAGTACAAACCTGATGAAGAACAGTACTACACGAATTGGAAGAAATGAGTCTGTCAATGGGAGAGGCTGGACTAGCCAAAATCAGGACCAAGTGGAGAGAGATCATTGCAGCCTTATGTCACACCGGGGACGGGGAGGAATAAGTAAGGACACAAATCGCGGGCTAAGAATGAGAAGGTCGTAAATACAAAATCGATATATGGATAAAACAAGAAAAAACTGTCTGCAAATTACTCTTTACTTATGGTAAAACAAGCTTTTATAGCTTCATTTCGGTCAACATGACAAGTTATGATTTTTATAAAATATAGGCTCATTAGAAGCGCCTGTAACTGGAGATTTCAAATATGTATGAGTCATATAAGGTAGTGAGTAGTACTTACGACCTTCTCATTCTAAGCCCTCGATATGACCATCTGTAACGGCACTAACTAGTATACCATCGAATAGTCCACCTCCTCACAAGCCAGCCTTCTTTTATTCACCATTGACGTTCGAACCTATAACCATGTGGGCAGGTGATTAGAAGTCACACACTTAAACCACTTGGTTATGGAGATTCCTCGTATAGCTTCATAGGCTAATCTCTCCTTGTGGTTTGCCGCACTTCTCGTCTTGCCTCGCGAGATTTTGTTAAAACCAAACCAAAACGCAGTCTAGTTATTTGCTTGTAACTTACAAGTGTAACGTCAAAAACTGCGAAACGAATGCAATATCAAATTAGTTCACCCTAAACTGCCCTGGAGCTGAACTGTTCAACTCCTTAACAAAAACTACTCAATATTAGCCCCTAGTCACACGCCCTTGGCCCTTTGCAACCCTTCTCATATCACAAATAGGGGCAGCATTTACAAATACATTTTGAACTCCCAACAGCTAAGCGTGGTCCACTCCTGCTGGGAATTAAATTAACTGTTTCCTCAGCGGTCGCAAGATCACACGAGTGTTTAAACATTACCACAAAAGAGATATTCATATTGGTACTAGGTCGGAGGACGAAGAAGGAAGGGGCCGACCACTGATCTCGTTCGACCCAACTTGCATGTTACCACAGCAAATAATCGCAAACCTTACAACAAAGCTATTGTCATCGGGAAGCAACAATGGAAGAGCAAATGATGACTGAACCAGACTAATTGAATGGACATTTAGACTGAAGAATAAATTACGGGTTTTGGTCAAATACGTGAGAGCTAAGGTATTCAATAACCAGGGGAGCGGTTGTTTTATATTTTTCAATCATTGATGTTACTTTGTTCGGGTTTTTATATTTATTCAAAACATTTTACTGACATTAAATCACACACGTCGGGTGCTGATTAATGTTCGACATTGTACAAGAAAATGTTTGATATTTTTTTCATTGAAGTAAAAAACATAATGAACGAACAAAGTTCGTGAACAATAAAAACCTCAAAAACTCGACAAATTAGTTAACCATTATTAAAATGGTTTTATTCACGTTTTAAGCCCCCTATTTATACTATAAACATCCGTTATCAACAAGTTATGTTTCTTTGAAAGGGGATATTGTGTTTTTCTCTTGTCCAAATAAGGCATTAAGCTTTTAAGTGAGGAATCTCTTGTCGTCGTGCACGTGCGCGTTCCAAAAGCACGTGGTGATCTGATGATTTATCAATATTTACATTCACTAAATTCACATTTTTCATACAATTAAATGATTTTTCGATTACTTCAAATAATTTCAATGAAAATGACTTAAAGTGAAGTGTTATAGTCGGTAGAGTTAACCAACATGATCGCGAGTATGCAGGGTGGACATACCACGTGACTTTTTGGCTAAGTCTGCAAGTAAAATATGCCGAGTCAACTAAAATTTAAAAACAACCTTAAGTAAAGTCCAGTTAGGATATTTTGACAGTGACGTCATCGTTTATTTGTACCCAAAAGATTAAAACCATTCCTTACGCAAGTAGAGTTTAGTTTGGTATTGAACTGTTGGTATAAGCCTTTATACTTTTTTTACACCGTACTAGTGGACTTTTCCTCTGCGTCACTGTATTCTTACCCTAACTGGACTAAAATAATAATAATAATAATAATAAAGACTTTATTTTACGAGGAAACTTATTTGACAATATATATACGAAACAATCAATCTTCCATAAGATCCTCAACAATGAACAATGAACAATGAACAATGAACAATGAACAATGAACAATGAACTAGAAAAATAACTATGCCAAGAAAACAATGATATTAGATATTTTGATATTTTGGCCCCTATGATGTCTCACAATATAAGTTGAAAAATTCATAAAAGAGTGTCAGTGAAAGGATTTGAAAAAAGAAGGTATACCTATGCATAATTATAGAAACTTTATCAAGACAATATCTACAGCTGTAATTAAACAAAAACGCTTAATCCGATATAGACACACCATAGGAGCCAGCGTATCATTATACATGTGAACGACATAATCAATATACTTAAAGCAATGGCATTTTAAAAACATAATACACAAAGGAATAATTATGCAGACGGATATATAGAGTATCATACCTGCAATAGTAATGTTTGCATGAAGTTTGCTAGCCAGTCATTAGGTTGTAGCAATAGCATGGGATGTTTCAAAGTATGATGGCTTCACCCAGCGTAGATATAAAGTTTTAAAATGTTGAATAGAAGTAGAGTTTTTGATGTAAAGAGGGATAGAATTCCATATTGAGGTGCCAGAGAAAACAACTGTAAGTATCTTATTCTTTGACCGATTTTCACGAGATATGTTCGACGCTAAAGCAGAGAATGGGTAGTGACCGTCGTGTATATAACGGACAGCAAGCGCTTTACCCCCCCCCCCCCTCCCCAAACGCAAAAAAAAACGTTTCCCTGGTGATCATGATCAAACGTAAACGTTATCCATGACACAATGAACAACACAAAACCTCAATTTTAAAACCACTTCGTTTTATGATGCAATAACCGCCACACAAATAAAAAAACATCATCGTTTCAAAATGATGGGAAATCGTATTTAATTAAAATCGTCGATAATTACAATTTGGTATTACGACCTTACATAGAAAGCGATGAAAGCATATTGTCACGGATTTTTGCTTAGTTAAACTAGAGTTAGCCAAATTAGGCTCTTATTTTTTACGCAGCAAATGTTATAAAGTCATTAAAACTCACCTTTGATGTTAAACACTAAAATCATGAGACGGTGGTAAACGTTTTTATATCAATATGTTTATTATGTCGTCAAGTATGATAACAGTACGGCTCGTTCGTGTGTCGCAAAACGAGATATTTTCTCACGGTGGGAAAAACTTATAAAAACGGCAAAAATGTATGCACCTGCCGACGAATTGTCAATAAATAACAATAAAAGTACTTTTTAAAAAGGGGCAAAACTAGCAAATGGTATGAATTCGCGAATTATTACTTGATAAATATCATTTAAAGCAGTACAAATTTGACATAATCTTCCCCGTCTTGGATACACCTGAGGGTTGTGAGGGTTGGTTTAACCGCCATCGTCTGCAGGGTTGTAAAACAACGTCTTTATAAGCATGCACGGACAAAAGGTCTTAACTTGAACTTATCATATTTTGACCGATATTGGCTGTCTGCTGACGCCAAGGGGTAAGCCTGTTCGTAAGATAACTGCGGTCTTCAAAGCAAACTTCGGTGTCTCTGGACAGTCACTAGCGCCATAGAACTTTAATACATGTGCCGGCATCAGAGTTTATTACGGTCTAAGCTTGCGCCGGCGAAACGCAACTTCTAAATTAAATGTGTGACCAAAATTCATTATTTTCTATTTACAGCCAAACTTGCACAAGTCGTCACATATGTTAAGCTTTAATATGACTGCATTTTTAATCTGTCTCAGAAGTTATACACAATCCTGTTAATAAACAGTTTCCTATTTAAGGTAGCCATAGTTTGGTTGTACTTTTCCGATTTCAGTTTCAGTCGTTATTTTTGTATCAGTGAGAACGTCCGGATTCAAGTTCTTACAACTAACGTAAATTAATCACTCTCGACACCTCATTCCCGATGGTATGTTTTTCCATTAGTGTATGGAATCCTTGAAAAGAGCCAACTTTCACTTTTTTATGCCGAGCGTTAAGTTAGGTACTAACGAGAAACATTAAGTTTTCGTCTTTGAAATGGCGCGAACACGTGCCCACGAACCAAGTCCATGACCTCGTGTGCACGAAGCGAATGTGACCACTATGTAGCCACGTTTAACTTTGTAGCCAATAAAGGGCTGTCG
Organism: Spisula subtruncata; assembly: GCA_963678985.1. Classification (NCBI taxonomy): domain Eukaryota; kingdom Metazoa; phylum Mollusca; class Bivalvia; order Venerida; family Mactridae; genus Spisula; species Spisula subtruncata. The sequence goes on from OY787669.1 coordinate 1,900,172, forward strand.
AAGACATGACATTACCTATCACGAACGATAAGTGTGAAGTCACAAGGCCAAAAGAGTCCTGAAACGCAACAGAAAATTGTTGGTAAATACATTTTTGTAATATAATAATAATGACAAAGTTTGACATAATATTATGTACATTTTTTGTAACTACAAGACTGTATAATGTATAAAAAAAAGTTTTCTAGGGCTCTTTTTAGCACCCTTTGACATTTTAACCTCCCGGCATGGTCATTGGGCTACCTATGGAAACATACGCTCGTGTCTCCCTGGGAAGACTATTACTCTTCTGTGGGCATGGCAGCCAATATCGATCTGCGGCGCCCAGAAATAGGCACTGCCCTCACACGTACAAATTGACACCTTGGTGGAGTGGAGCATGTGCATTATTCTTGCTCAGAGAAATTAACCAAACGGGGGGTTGAACCAGGGACGTCTCGACCCGAAGCGCGCGCCGTACCGCTATGGACCGACGCTCCGCAACTTTAATACATAACTCATTCAGCCAGTCACGACTTTTGCATCCGAAAAACGAACAGTATGTAAACTAGAAAACCATAAAATGAAATACACTCATTATTTTAAATTCATATATGTATTCATTTTTGTTTCCGTCTGTTCTTGTTTACAAAAAATAACCGTAGCGAGTTATTTTCACACGCTGTGTTCTTCTGTCGGTATTTGAAACCGAAAGGGCACGTTTTCCACGCACGTTTACAGTTGTTGTCACGTGATGGAAGGTCACCTGACAGATTGCATGCGCCGCTATATCGTGGGAATAACATGCAAAAAATGTATTTATCAAAAACAAAAATCATTTTTTGAACACGAAATATCAACGGTTAAATTGCATATCATTATACTAAAATAAGTCAGTCATGCAGTTTTTGATCTTTTGGGTAAAAATAGAAACACCGCCGACCGTGAGAGTTCGTCAAGTCCGACGCCAACAGCTAACTTACAAGATCAGTCAATCAGAGACCAGTCTACAATACCATGTATACGGCTTCTTCGTTGGTCAGTTTTAAAAATTTACATGAATAAACTTGTCAGATAATTGAGTTTATAGGACATCTCAAAATACCAACATTTCATTGATCAATACTGTACCTTAAAGCATCGATCAGCATCAGTCTAAAATACTGCATTGTCATTGGTCAGTTCCCAAACTTTACTACAATCTAATCAGAAATTTGAGTTAACATACTAGTCTCTGAATGCGGTGTTTTCATTGGTCAATATAAAACCTTTCTCAGAGTCAGCCAATCAGATTCGTTCGTTCTGAGACAATGCGATGTTTTCAATGGTCAATCCAATACCTTTCTCGGAATCAACCAATCAGATTCGTTCGTTCTGAGACAATGCGATGTTTTCATTGGTCAATCCAATACCTTTCTCGGAATTAACCAATCAAGTTCTTCAGTTCTGTGACAATGCGGTGTTTTCATTGGTCAATTTTTAAAACGCAACCAAAATCAACCAATGAGGTGCTTGAGATATGAACGAATATCTCAGCCAATTTTTATAATCTCAAAAGTCAAAACAATAAAGATAAAAAGCAAAAATGTCACGCGATATGAAATAATATAGCCTCTAACAATGGTGTGTTTCACCTATTAATAACAATACAATGTATAAAAGTACTACCCATGTTAAAGTATTCTTAGTGACATAATCACATCAGTTTACATACTTTTACATGTTCGTACTTTAAAAACTTTGGGAAATAGAAATAAACAATTGAACTTATCTTGGTTAAACAATAGCTTACTAATACGTTAAGTAACCACAATGTTACTTGAAGTTATCATTACACATGTTTTCCTGTATCTTTTACTAGATTATCATATCATCAAACTATTCTACTCACCTCGGACTTTATGCTTTGCAATTAACATATTTACCGGAGATAAACGGAAATGACCGAGCTTACACGATTGACCAACAAACACCACTATGTAGGAAAATCAGTACGCATAGTACAATCAGACTGGGTGTCCGTTATCTAAGCAAAGCACTACCGAGCGCTTTCATTCAGTTACATCTCTTTCAGTTTAGAAGGGATGTATTACCTCCCATGAAAGCGTCACGTAGCGTTACGCTCAAACAACAAACACCTGTCTATCACGACCACCTATCAGACCAGCGAATAATGACCTCTGTTGAGAGACAGGTAACTGTATCGTTCAAAAAGGAAAACAAACAAAATTAATTCTTTATTTTTATTTTGTTTTCGTTTTCAAATTGTCTTTATCCATGATACAGTAACATGTGGGATTGACATGAAACGGTGCGCTGAGCTGGTTTCCACATACATAGGTTTGACTGGTATAGTGTAAAATAGTGTTACATGGCAAATTCATACGAGGTGTGTGCGTGAAAGGTTTGGTGTATGTAGAACTTTCACTGCGCTCGAACTGCGTTTCTAATGTGTGTATCCCATACGCATGTTACACTCGCACGGAGATCGTAAGCCGTAAGCACGTATAACTCATTTAACACGTGTGCATCACACAATGCACGTTACTACACAACAATCGATCATATTCCTTCAGTGCATCACATGTTTTCGAAAACAGGCTAAGGTACGTTCGAAAAGCACGTGCTTTTGGAATGTGACCGGGCATTAGAGTTTAGACTCGTGCGTCCTTCGCGTCAGTAAAACAACAACCTGTTAGAAGTAACATCGCTCTATCTTCTATCCCCATTTCCAGCAATACGATTTACATGTACACAAATATTTCACCGATAGTCTTGTCATAAGCAGGTTCACAATGCAGTGAATTATGCACTAGAGTACACGATTGTGCATGTATGCATAATTTACAATGTACTTGTGACTACCTTCTAAATTAATTTTGTGTTATAATGGTTTTCATTTTTCAATGTACTGTGTCAATTCCTCTTGAAACTTCGACTTCAACCTTTGCACCCAATCTGTTTTAGAACTGCCCAGATGTGCTCTTGAAAGCTACATTTCAAGTTCATGTTTTGGTTCATAAAATTATAACCGTTTGATTTGAGCAGTTGTTCAAAACATATGAGAACGGTATAGACTACATACTGTTCACTCATTTATGTTTTATAGGACAAAACTTCGTGGCGTTGGTGAGAAAAGCCATTTTAGGGACGAAATTTCAAGGATTTCTTATCCATTATGTTATAATTATACTGTAGAAATTATCATAACTTTCATGGCTGAGAACTTGAGATCATCCACGAAATTAAACCCTCCTCGAATATTAACTATTTTACTGTCAAATGGTGTTTTGTGTTCCTCTCTGTGTGTTAATGGTATCAATTTCTTTTCAAAAAGTATGTGTAAGATAAATCCAGTAGGGCTCCGCCTCGAGTCCACGTCATATCCGACGTCATCAACAGACATTGGGACACAATGTAATTAATCATAGATCATCATCCATGTTTTCATATATTTCTCTAAGTTGTATCATTTTTCTTCACTGATACTTTTTGGAACAATCGTCAAATTCGACATGTTACTAGATTCTTAGAAACGTATCAACTACACAAAAGAATCCAAACCTGCTCACTTCAAGTCCAGAAACAATAAGTGTGTTTTATGAAAGTCCAATATAAATTTTTTGGGTGAAGATCTATGAATTATAACATATTGCCCCTTCATATGCTAGCTAGACTGTGGTCTGTGGATAACCAAATAGAATCTACGATTTTGAGATATAATAACATTAGACAATATTTAGGTTTTTTCATATTTTCTATTTTATCATATATGATGCCACATATTAAGTAGCATTCATGACTTTCATCATAGTAGAACATTTTAACATATAACAAATTCAAAAACGGAGTAACAAAAACATACATAAATGTTGCGTAAAAAACAACAGTCGTAAGCCCACAAATGTGTTCATTTTAAAAGCACTTCCGGTCAGGCACTTCCGGTATAAAATGGAATCTGATAACCATAAATGAAACACATTATTTATGTGATAAAGTAACTTTTTTACCAGAATTTTGTTTGACTGTGAAATAACAGAAAATAAACACAACTGACAAAAACAAATCCATGTCAAATGTTGCATAATTATGACGCACCAAAATGACGTCATCAATGACGCATCAACATGACGTCATAAACATGTAATAAAAACGTATAAATCTTTTGGAAGCACTTGGTAAAATCACGTATAAAACCATCATATAAAGTCATATATAATCATGTAAGTTGATAACAATTTTGTGAACAAGTTGATTAGTTCATAAATGTGTGAAAAAAATGATAAGGCACTTTTAATTTGGTCCCGTCCGTTTAATAGGAAAACTCCTTCAAAACCCCTACCAGGGCCTCCACACATCTTCAACTTTTAAGGGGCTAGGGGTTCGTCCGCCCTGTATAGCAAGTCCGTGCAAATTCAAATTTAAACTTGATGACGTAAACGATGACATTTCTTGTGACGTAGGAGAACAAGATGGCGACGAATTGTTTGATTTGTCACTGTATGACACTTGAGAAAATGCTGATGAGTCGAATGCTTTCATGCTGGCTTTAGTCCTAGGGGGAGATCGATTGAAAGAATTCAGTGATTGTGAGCAGTTTGTGTTTGTTTCATTATTTGGAACAATGTTCTGCGATTGACCGAGGTATACGGCAACAGCGTTCGGTGAGTTTACATTAGGAACAATTTGGAATGAACCGAACTGTTGTTGTTGTTGTTGATTTGATGGAACTCGTTGATACAAATTCTGAGGTGATTGTCCTTGAGTACGAATGTTTGAAGTGTTTATGTTCTGCACCGATTGCAGAACCAACGGTGACGTATGAACGGCTTGCGTAACACCAGCTGGCATCAACAGGCAGCCATTTTGAATGTTTTGCACTCCTTGCTGATTGGACTGTGGAGGAATCTGAACATTAAGCGGTTGTTGACACTGTTCTTGTTGTTGATGATTCACCTGTGTGACAATGTTTCCTAAATGATTCATTAACTTGTTACGTGTGTCCATTTCAACTCCCTGAACAGAGCTCAAGTATCGTACCACTTCATTAGCACACTCGTTAAATCCTGCCTTGTATTTCGTCACGACATTTGGGTCACACGTCATCGATTGTGACACTTGTTGTCTTTGAAGCTGTCGCAAATGTTTCACTGTCATTTCAAGAATATCTGCCTTCTCAAGCTTTGAGTACTGATTGGTCTGAAAAGAGAAAAAAATAATCATCAATTAAAGTTTGGAATTAAAATAGAAACCTAAGTAAAGTACATCATTTTTAAAACTCCACGTAACTAAGTTCATCAATTGCACAAGTGCACTCGATTAAATGACAATAAATGAAATTTATTTTTATATGTGGTAATTTTAATTTAAGTTTTAGTAATTATCTTTTAACTTCATCGCCACACGAACCAATCTCGCTTGTTCAACCATCATTAATCAAAGGGGAAGTTTCGTGGGAAAATCTATCCGAAATCTCAAAGGGAGATACCATGACGAGATTCGTGACACTATCAGTTAAAGCCCACGATAACACTTTTTTCTTATATCAGGAAATCAGATCTTCTATGATATTTTGTTCCTACTTGCTAAAAAACAATGAGTCTGTGAATAGATTGCCGAGCACACAGGTACTAGACATATTGCTACGCTCACTTAAACTCAGATAAGATAAAGCAACCAGCCTGTTCATTGAGTAAACTCAGTAATTCAGAGTCAAGTGAGCAGGTTTCGTGGAATGGAATTAACTAATTGAGTACTTCTGAGACTCGAGGTCCCCCCTTTCAAGTTAGACAAACTAGTTAAAATAGATAAAGTCCCTAATTGTCCAACTTGAGAACAAATTCAATTAAAGACATCAAAGGGTAAAATAAACACCGACTATACTTTAATTGATATAGCAAATACTCGATTGATACTTGAATTAAAGTTTAATTTTAAAATAATTCCAAGAACTGAGAATAGTCCACTTACATCTTTGCGCATAGCTTGTAACACTAGTGTTTTTAATTGTGTCAAACAGTTGTTTATCCTAGCTCGTCGCTTCTTCTCCATAAAAGGTTTATTACTCTGAAAAAGTGAAAATAAACAGTTTAAACATCTAGTTTTAAAGAGCTATTAATAAAACCAAAAGTTACAATGTGTTAAGAAGTTATACAATAGTATTATTTAATTAAGGCGTTATACTTTATAGTTAGGTGTCAAGTCGTTTTAAATCCACAAGTGTGCCAAAAACTTAAACTACATTATTACAATATTAAATAACAAAACATTGCAATTGCAATTAAAGTATGTTAATCAACTTACCCTTTTATAGGCAGAATCTTTTTTCTCCATTTTAAAGTTAGGACTGCTAAGTCTAGTTTCCACGTCTAAATCCGACATAATAGCACTTTTTGTATGATAATGTTTAACAATGTTAGCGACTGAACGTCACTGTGAGAAAATGTAGAGTAATTCTAAATCCACAAGTGGTTTCTATTTTATATTTATAACCTAAGGCAGACGACAGAAGTTCGCCATGTGACGGAATGCAAGCCATGTTTCCCACGCTTGCGATCCATCACTCTCAGCCAATCAGAGCGCCGCGTGTCATTTAGCGCGAGGTGGGCTCGTGCCGTCTTTTTGCTGATTGGCTGAGCGCTGATATGGAGCGATAAAATCTCGCGAGAGCTTGTCAATCAACAGGCTATCGGTGCGCGCGCACGTGGCAATGTTATTGTATGTTGGACCGCTAACAGTATGGGAAAACCACGCCTTCCCATACGTTTTTGTTGGTCATGATCTTATTCCGTTCCACTCGGGCTAGTCACTAAATAATCTATCTGATACGAATAAGCCCGAACAAAAGCTACGATTACCGCCCGCCACTAGTTATCGCTTACACCGTCTATCGGAATGTGAACTCTATTGTAAGACGGCGTGGGAAAATAGCCGAAAACTGTTCAAAATGCCTAAAGTATCTTCATTTAGCGGCGAGGAGTCAAGACGATTGTCATCTAATATAGCCACGTGACGTGGAACAACCTGTTAGAACACAAACAAGCTTTTGTGACATTTAATCCCGGAAATGGGGACTCTTGTGCTGCTCCCTTGTGGACCACGACAATAATTGAAACCCCTTATGCACGCACTACACACATTTAATTGGTTTATTAATTATTGGTCTTAAAGCACACGTGTGTGTTGGTTGGTTGGTTGGTTGGTTTGTTGGTTGTGTGACTGAAATGATTAAATGTTGTCAAATCGCATGATTTAGATAAGTTAAGATACATGCACACTATCATTATATCAAATCGAACGAGTTAAGATAAGTTAAGACAAGATGTATCCGGGTTTAGGATACCAACTGATCCCGGAAGTGGCAATATTGATCTGAAAAAGGGACCCAAATTGCTATAATTAGGCCATACCCCTCTTTTCCTGTGTGTTGTTGTCAAATGTTAGCGACATCCCAGCAACACTATGCACTTGTATTTACCTTTGCTAGGCGGTTGAGCCATACAGTATAGGTTCGAATCACGCAATTCAAACCTAAGTGTGTCGGCTTCATACAAGGTTACGATTTTTGCCCAAGGCGACGGAATGATTCCAACCTGTGAGTCAAAAATATTTAAAATTGTTTTATAATCGATTGTCTTATTTGACAACGTGTGCGAAAGAGAAAACAATCTGCGTGAACACAATGTTCCCACAGCGTTTAACATTTGTAGCAATTTATTTCAATCACAAAAAATCTTAAGGCGGCTTAGATTATTTGTTTAGCAATACTTTCACATGGGCAAAACGATCAAATAATAATATTAATATACCATATCGGTGCGTTATGTAAATAATAGTGTTTTATCCAATGTTTGCTTATGGCAGTTTTCATAGAGGATTGCTAAAGCGTCCATATGGGTACTTGGGTTTTTAACAGTTGTGACGTAATCGGACATAGCGGATATGACGTCATGTGTCAATATTACACCGTCACCGTTATAAAATGTTTATCCGGTATCAACTCTAGTCATCCGAACGAACATGTCATCGAGCGGAACTTTTTGGCGATCTTTTAATGTTGAAATCAATATTTGATCAGTTGTAGTGTATTGAACATTAATATGGCAGATCAATAACCCCAGGGAGGATGACCCGCCGATACAACACAATCATCTTATCACACATTAAATATCGATATATCGATGTTATCGTCACACGATCACGTGACGGGTGTCAACGGCACGTGCTTAGCTACAAGTTACATGTATCTTGGTGTGTTTTTTATATCAATAAAAAATATTATTGTGGCAATAAATATTATGAACTATTGATGGACGCTTTAAAACCTGACCGTCTCCACTAGCGGTGTTGCCGTGGTCCAGTTCGAACCAGTAGAGGCGTGGAATTGCCTGCGTATTTCGTTATGTTCAACCCAAAGACCTAAACTACATTTTAGGTGTTTGGTTCAGTTGTATTATTTTTTCTGTTGAAATTCTAGGTAAACCTAAATAATAATAACATCAATAGAACCCTTAAAACTGGCACTTCGTTTTGTTTTTAAATTGAGGCTTCAAAAGAGTTAAAAAAAGCAATATACAAGAAATTTAGGCGATGTTAGGCGGTGGTCGGTAAAAATGGCAATATACCAGAAATTTAGGCGATGTTAGGCGGTGGTCGGTAAAAATGGCAATATACCAGAAATTTAGGCAATGTTAGGCGGTGGTCGGTAAAAATGGCAATATACCAGAAATTTGGGCGATGTTAGGCAGTTGTCGGTAAAAATGGCAATATACCAGAAATTTAGGCAATGTTAGGCGGTGGTCGGTAAAAATGGCAATATACCAGAAATTTGGGCGATGTTAGGCAGTTGTCGGTAAAAATGGCAATATACCAGAAATTTAGGCAATGTTAGGCGGTGGTCGGTAAAAATGGCAATATACCAGAAATTTAGGCGATGTTAGGCGGTGGTCGGTAAAAATGGCAATATACCAGAAATTTAGGCAATGTTAGGCGGTGGTCGGTAAAAATGGCAATATACCAGAAATTTGGGCGATGTTAGGCAGTTGTCGGTAAAAATGGCAATATACCAGAAATTTAGGCGATGTTAGGCGGTGGTCGGTAAAAATGGCAATATACCAGAAATTTAGGCAATGTTAGGCGGTGGTCGGTAAAAATGGCAATATACCAGAAATTTAGGCGATGTTAGGCGGTGGTCGGTAAAAATGGCAATATATCAGAAATTTAGGCGATGTTAGGCGGTGGTCGGTAAAAATGGCAATATATCAGAAATTTAGGCGATGTTAGGCGGTGGTCGGTAAAAATGGCAATATACCAGTAATTTAGGCGATGTTAGGCAGTTGTCGGTAAAAATGGCAATATACAAGAAATTTAGGCGATGTTAGGCGGTGGTCTTATTTCTGAGGTGGACATTGTGTGTGGAATAGTTATTAAACTTCAGTTTAACCATTGTCTCGTCTATAATCATTGTATAATTTAAATGAAGAACTACATTTGTATTAGAAAACGGGCATAGTGACCGAGTGGTATAACGGCGGACTCGTGATCTGAACGTCCGGGTTTCGAATTTGGTCAGGAATTTCTTAGTCTAATTTATTTTATTTGTGGATATGTTTTATAACTTTACTTTGTGTTTATGTTATCAGTTTCAAAATCGATTTTGAAACATGTTATTGTAATAGGTCAGTTATACAACAGATTCTGTATCTAAGATAGTTTATTATATTGGCCCATTTCCGACACCTCATTTCTGATGGCATCCAACGGCACGCACGACTTGGATTATTCACTGTTATAAATGGTGTCACGATACTTTTCAATTTTGGGGGAAAATAAAGCGAAATGTCAAGACCTGTTGACAAATAGACGTTCTATCAAAATTTACCGAAATTTCTTTTTTATAGGAACGCACGTTCTCAAGAAAATTAATGTTAAACATTTAAGTTAATCTATTTTCGAGTTTTATACACCGTGGGTTATTTTCGTAAGATATAATAAATCGTATGTTTTTGCATAATTTTGATGATTTTTTTTAAAAATATATAGTTTTCACAAAACATTAAGTTTTTAATCAGGTGGGTATCAAAAAATGAAATCCTTTTAGACGAAAAATGTGTTAATATAAGTGTGTTTAGATAGACGCACTCATCAATAACGCTGTAATACAAATGATCTGCCTGTTCTGTGTGCCGACAGTTTTCTTTATGACAATTTTCGTTTCCCATCAATATTTGAATAGATAGGGATCTGTCGAACGTACTCATGAAGCGTGTCCCTGAGAAAGTCGTCAAAAAATGTCAAATGATCGACATTACGCAGACGATAAATCATACCTGCGGGTAATCAGCGGTCTGTCCCAGATTTTTTTGTCATTTGTTAGATAAAAGTTTAAAGTTTTTAAATTTTCAGTTTGTTGGGGATTTTTCTTTCAGAAAAGTGAACCTGACACACGGGCACACTCAAAACTGACTTTTTAAATATTAAACATGGACGCATATACTTTAGCAGGTCATATACAAAGGTCGGGACACAGCCTCACACCCTCGCACGAAGTAGAGCGGCGGATGGTTCGAAGCCCCCCCCCACCTCCCCATGAGAAAATATTATCAATGGAAGCGACGAACTTGTACACCTTAGCACATTCAGAGACATTATATGCAGCATTGAACATGTAACTCCCTTACATATAGTCTGGCTACCCGACTAGGTAATATATTTCACCAATCAAATAGCATATTTTTATTTCAATTTTAGCCAGATTTTATTCTGGGCTTTTTTTCTTATCTTTGTTTGAGGGTACAAAGGAAAATAATTGTGGTTGTCTTTTCTAAGCATTGGGTATGTTATACAGACTAACGTACAAAGTGCACCCCTTAGACAGAGATGTTCAACTCGAACCGACCCAAAAGAGCGATTGACAAACTCAGACCAGTCAGTCGGGAAATGAGTTTCCAGTCCACTTTGGCCGGTTTTTAATCCAGATTGGTTCATGATATATCCGATGGACCGCAAAGAGTATTATACCGTCAAAAGTTTGCTAATTTCCATATGATGCCTGGACAAGACAGTCTTAACTTTCCGGTAAAAATCATGATGTATAATTTATAAAATTAATTTCCTTTTTTTAATTTACTTAGCGATATTTAATGAGAACACTCGCGATGCGCGAGAAAAGGATCAATATTCGTGAAAATTATTATCATGCGCGTGGTTGAACTTTTAAATTGGGTTCAAAATAATGTTTGATACTAGATCTATCTCACGGTGATAAAGTTTTTAATTTTAATTCATAATATCATGTTCGCCAGATATACCGACATGTTATTAACTGTGACCGGAGATAGCACGTGACTCATTCATTGACAATTGTCACGTGACCACGTATCATAATAATCATAGGTATTGTCCAGAGAACTTAACGTGACCCCCACCTTTAGTTTGGACAAATTAACAGATGATATAATAATATTGTCTCATTATTGTCAGTTTATTCCCCGTTTGTAATGTTAAGTTTTCTTTAACGGAGAGCATCATGAATTCTGGCCACCCAGCTAGATGATATATTTTATCAATCAAAGAGCATAACCTTTTTTCAATTTTAGCTAGATTTTATTCTGGGCTTGATTATCTATGTTTGAGGGTGCAAAGGGAAATAATTTCATGAGAAAAGAGTAGATTGAGGAGTTGTCTTTCTAAACATAGGGTATGTTAGATAGACTAATGCTACACGTGTAATGCGAACTTTCAAATTTTCAAACTTTCTCAAGAACCGATATGATACGAGTTGCTTACGGAATTTTACGAATTCATTGCAAACACCTTGTAATAAATTTATGCATAAAGGTAGGGAGCAGGTTAAATTAACCATACAACACTAATACATACATGCATATTGTGGACCAGAGATCGAATTCGGCAGATTAAGTACATGCATCTTCAAAAATCAATGACAAATACTTATAGACAATAAACCAAGTTGTGTTATTTATTAAGAGCATGATCACGTGGTGTTATATGACGTCATATATCGTGCGAGCTTGGTATCTATTTAGTACAATGGTTCATTATACTGATAATCTCATGATTAGTTTTATACTAGTTCTTCATGTTGACGGTTTATTAAGTACGTAGATATAACATGTCCTGTACTAGATTTAATATGCTTATAATGAGTCATAATTATAATATTAAATGGGCTACGAGATTAATATAACGTCGCTGGATTGAGGTCTTTAACCTCGTATCTCATGGTTTAACAACTTTTCAGAAATGTGACCAATCATTGAAAACGGTGGTCTCAACTGGATGTGCGTGCAAGTACGTGGTGTCTGGGTGCAGAAACGTAGGTGACACGAAGGAATACGTACGTGGTCAGTACGGTCTCCGTACGTAGTTCGGAGCACGCAGACACGACGCAGCACCGTTTTCATGCATGAGGGACTTTCGCTGTGTTCAACCTGCGTTCTGTCTTCTGTGCATGCCTTCTACTGCCAACTCACAGCGCAAAGACAACGCACGTGAGCAGTACGTGCAAGTTCGGTCTCCCGGTACCATAACTTGACAATCGCCCGGAGATCATACGCTGTTGTAAGCACGTACAGCTATCTTGTGCGCAACGCACGATGCACGCTGTCTCTTATAATATTAAGGTCAGGGAAAGCCGCGCATGTGACGTGCGTCGACGTACTTCCTCCGAGGAAAAAACGTAGCGTTCGTAGCCTTGCAAAAAACGTGCATGCTAAAAACGCGCACGCCGGGTTGTGACCAAACAATAACTGAATTTTGTTTTAAAACTCATGTTCTTACTTATTTCTGCCCATGGCATGTACATGTATGTGCCGATCTTCATCAATATAGTAACAAACCCCTCCCACAACCAGATTAACAGCCGGGTATCCCTAATAACATGCTGTCATAAACGGTCACCATTAAGCACAGCACGAGCCCACGAGCTAGAGTCTCGTTTTCGACGCGTGTGGTCAATTGTTCAAAAACCCAAGGTGTATGATTGGCGAGCGCAATAACGTCCGCGTGACCTAGCATGTTAAGGTCTAACTACCTGGCATCTTCAAGAACCCACCAATTTTTGTCACCTCGCCATTTTGCTTCAACGCCGTTACCATGACAATAACGACGTAAAGCCGCTTTTGGGTCCCTTTAATCCTGCTACACCTTTGTCTAAGCGACAATAGAAGATCGCACGTTTTCACCTCTGACTTCGAGGTTTAGACCTCACATAGCTTTATTGGTCGATAATTGTATGGAATTGTCGCTGTAATGAATGGCGTTGACCACACGAATCTCAAAAACAATTCCCAATCTCGCGAGATTTAAAAAAAATTCGCCGCATTAAAGCGGATAATGCGGATAAAAGATCCCGCGAAAAGTGAGAATTAGTTTCCCTTGAATATAATATCCGCAACATTTTACAGAATGAAACGACGATTAAATATGATTTCAAATGGTGATAATGCAGCTCTAATGAATTGTTGTTGCACGACGTGGTGTATAATGCACGCGCACGATACACAGTCGTCCGAAGAACTGCAGTATAGACCCTTTCAATTAAGCGATAATCGTATGTACAGAGTTACCTCCCGTAACCGGATGTGACGTCAAACGAGGGCTCTACAAATTAACAACACTATAAACGCAGTAGCGAAGAGATTATTTAATCGCTTTTTTCGTTAATTGCATGTTTTGTAGCTGTTGTTTTTTCAATAAAGATGTTTATAATGTACTAACAATGTATGTATAATATGTTACATGTTATGGATGTGGAGGAAACGTGTGATTTCTCGGATTTTTTTCTATCAACAATGGTCAATTATCGGGCGTTAATTTCCAAAAAGATCTGTAGTTGTATTAATGTTGTTTTGTAATTCGGTTGATTGTCATGCACATTTCGTACATTAACTTGAGCGTTAGTGCTAAGATACAGTGTATATTTGTACTTTGATAAATGTATATTTTGCCGGGAATATAAAGCGCAAGTATTTTCACCTGGTTCTTTCAATAAGTACTACTACATCATTACCGCCATTAGACCTAGTTAACTCTGGATCATTGCTATGTCTCATTTCATTTTATCAATACAATTCACAAGTTATGTGTTGTTTATTATGGATTGTAATAAAACAAAGACATAATTATTTAGGCCTTTGAATAAAACTACACGTATATTAGAGCCACAACTATTTATTGGAATGTCCTGTCTGGTTCCATACGTGTCATTTCGGGCAAATTCGGCTTAAAAAGCTGTATAAATGACGATTATGATATCAGTTGATTGTTATAAATTAATTTAAAAAATACATTATTTATATACAACTGCTCCTCAAACTAACATCACAATTAACAATATTTTGTTTTTAATATAAGAATTGTAAATCTTAATTCACAAAAAGTGACCTGAACTGCAATTCGAGTGATGGGAAAAACATAACAAATTAAAGTGAGACAGATAATTAGGTGCTAAAACCCTAATGCATAAATAAAATCTTGTCAGATGATAAGGTGCTAAAACCCTTACGCATAAATAAATTCTAGGTGCTGTATAATTATATAATGATTTACAATAAACAGCATAGATCCCCTAATATCAAGATAAGCCACCAAGACCATACTCTAAATTAGTTTCACAGCAGGGTACTAATATACAACCAATCAGTACTATGTTGTCACCATCTGTCATCTTAATATACATGTACAGTATATTGATCAGTGTTTTATTTTAAATGATTGACACTTTTAAATCAACGTTTGGGTTACTTTCATAAAAAAGTATAAATTATGTTTATCCAAACCACGGAGGTCTCTCTAATTCCGTGTTCGAACAAAAAGTGTAAATTAATGGACATGCACCTGTATGAGTTGTGCTACAATGCTCATTTTGATGTTTCAAATATATTTCATTGCAATATTTTTACACGTAGACACCATTTAAAATAAATAAAGCACTTTTCTCATTTACTTGTATATGAATTTCAAATGAACAAAGGTTTCATGATGGAAGAGTAAAATTTGGAACAGACTACATTGTATTGCCAAACAATTTAGTTTTACTTACATACAACAAAATTTTGCATAGAATTTATTTTGATTTTAAGTTATTCGTCGTGTGAACTTTTCCGTTGATTCCTTACTTTCTTTGATTGCAGTAAACAATTAACACATCAATGTACTCGTGTTAACAATAAACAAGTAAGCACATGCGGACATGTAAAATAATGCCGCCCGGATTTTAGTAGAAAGAAATTTCCTCCTGTGTAAATTAACGTTTTAATTTCTGGCTGGATAGTCGTACTTTTGAAATGATATAGCTAATATTCTATACTTTTATGATGTGTGATGAATTATTAAAATACACAATTTCTTTATGCTAGTATAAATGTGAGTCAGGTTTCAATGAGTGGATTGTGCGCGCGTGATCCATGGTATTTAGGTTCGAAACGCATGGCTCTCCTTTTAAAACTTTAATAATATCTTTTAATAATATAATTGTTGGAAAGCTTAGTCTACATAGTTCTTAAAACTGCAAATAATAAACATTTTGAGCAGGTTAAATGCCAATTGTTGAGAATTGAATTCAGTTCTTTATTTTTACATTTCCTCGCCCTTGAAATTGTTGTTCCGAAAACATGGCTTTTTATGTTTTATTATTGAAAATACATTAACAAAAGTTACATTATTAAAAAGTCTATATAATCTTGTTTTCGTAAGTGTTCATCTTTTAAAAATCGACAGAGTAAAGCGTGATTTACAGCGGTTTAAAGTTGACACACTTTTTATTTCCTTTACACGCTAACGGTAATCGGCTAGTGTATTCGCTTTGAGCCCTCGTTTGACGTCATCAAAGGGAGACAATTTAATTACGGTCTTAATTGAAAGGGTGTATAGCTGGGTAAAATATAGCTAGACTTCTGACATATCGACTAATGCTTATTTAAAGTCATCATCATAAGGCGCTTCTTATGAGATGTTGACCAAAGCTTGTTTTACCATAAGTAAAGAATGATTGTTTTTCTTGTTTTCTCAAAATATTGATTTTGTAGTTACGACTTTTTCATTCTAAGCTAACGATATATTAGTACATGTATACTAGTTGACTAGCGGGGCTATGAACTAAATAATGTAAAAGTTTTCGAGAAGTTCAGTTTTCTGCTCATGTGCCCAGGAATAACCACTGCCCTCCACAGGTAGCAATCGTAAACATTTGTAGCGTGGATCATGTGGGTTATTCTTGTTCAGAAAAATTAACCAGTGGTCCAGATGAGGGTTGAACCTGGGACCACTCGATCCCGAAGCGCACGCCCTATCTGTAGGTCACCGCTACCCACTTTAATTACAAAATAGGTTAAAAATCCAAAGAAGCAACATGACTATACTTTGGTGGCATCTAGGATAAGCTTCATGTAGAAGCAAACTGAGATCGAGGGTCGGACAAACTTTAACATCCGGGTATTGCACAATCAAGTTTATTGTCTTCATGCCGTGGGTATGCCGTCTCGAAAATTGTGTAATTCGCACCCATGTGTTACAACAATAAAACCCGAACATTGTGCCGTACCATTGTAAAACCGGAACAATCCGGGACAATCCGGGCGTGATGTTCATTAGACAAGGAATGAAAATCACAGAGCGTTAATGGCGTCCATACGGTCAGTGTGACCGTGGATACATTAATGACGTGATAATGAAATGACCCTAGACTATTGCATGGCCATAAAATGGGAGAAAGCCGTCTAATAATGCTAAATTCTATAGCAGACAGTAACGAATTTAAACATTTAAAGATTGACCTCTTCTTTGTACTGGCCCCTTTAATAAAAAGTTTAAAATCTTTACCGATAATTTGCCGTCCAGCGTTTAACATTTAGTAAGGTACCGTGATCAAAAAGTTTTATATGGGTTTTTATTGCCGATTTTATTTGCACTATTTGGGGTTTATTGCGTGTGCGCACTTTCTCGTCTGTAGTGGTTATCTGCCGACGATAATTATCGGTCGGCAAACGGGTGGTTAGATGAAATGGAATGCGGAGTTAGAACGAGTTAGGACGAGGCTGAACTGACGGAAGAAAGGCCGAGGCATCGTAAAAATCGTACTTCAGAAGAACAAATAGCAAAATTATAATTGACAAATATCTACTATTATAAATTAAGATTTTTTCAAAGAAATTCTTGAAACCGTGAACATTCCTTTAACTCGAACGACGTCTTTGTCTACGCATGGACTAACCAGCGTGATTAATAAATATTTTAATGAATAACATTCTCAAATTGTTCAAATTTGTATCCAATTTGAGGCATAATTACTATATGCTCCAAATTTACGATTTACGTTTCTGGACTAAATCGTAAATCTTAAGGGAAGCTCCGCCGCACTGATCACAGTTCAAGCACACGAGGACAAAATGTAAAATGTTGCTGTGGTCAAAACTATAACCCATCAAAACTATGCATGAAAGATAACATTCGACAACGGGAAATTAACTTAATCTATATACGAGGGTTACAAAAAGCTTCATGCAACGGTCTTGTCATATTGTTTGCTCGTATGTAACCAATTTCAAACGGCATTATTTGGGTGAACAAAAACCTAGTTTGAATTTGAAAGAACATTCTTGTAGGCTTATTCTGCAAATTGTTTGAAGTACCATGATAGGAGTATGCAGAAGTAACAGCATCTTATGCGTATTTTATTGAATACCCCTCATACATCTTTGGCTTAGAATGAGAAGGTGGTAAGTACTACTTACGACCTTATAAAACGGATAATATATGAAATCAACATCACAAGGCGCTTCTTTTTGCTTATTTTCACGAAAATTGGAAATTGTTATGTTGACCAAACTGAAATAAAGAGAACTTTTCAGACAGTCTTTTCTTGTTTTCCCAAAATATTGATTTTGTACTTACGACCTTCTCATTCTATTAAACCAGCGATATAAAGTTTTCAAAAGGCATATTGCATACTAGTATATAAACTAACGATAACATGCAATTAAATGCATTTGACTATGTATATAACATTTCAAATAATAAATGTGTGCGGTCTATTCAGCCGCTTTGTGATACAGCCCACAGGTAACAGTATCGTTGAAAAAGAAATTGAAAAAAAAAATTGAAAAAAAAAATTTTTCTCGAAGTTTAGATTATATACAATACCTAAATTTCGAGAAAAATTTTTTTTTTCAATTTTTTTTTTTTTATTTCTTTTTCAACGATACTGTTACCTGTGATACATATAATGCCACAGTACAGCCGGCTACCTACTAACAAAGATAGTACTTCATATGTGTCGTTCTTTTTTAGTGACAAACAATCATTTAATATTAGAACATTATTACATATTTTTATTTTTACTTTATTACAATTTAACATCATTTTTATAGTCTTTATTATATCACACATTATCGATCTATATAACATAGCAATTAAACGTCACTTAAGGGCATCGAAACTCATTTACGAAAAAATACCGCTTTTTCAAAGTCCATAAATTTTTAATATTTATTTATTATATGATGAAACTTTTGCTGAAAAACGATAAATTTACGTCGATGCATGTGTCCACGAGCACATAAATCTATGACGTCACTTTTACAGCGTTATAATCATAAGGGGTGAAAGGTTTTTATGATGGGTATAAATTTTATCATTTTTATTTATAACTAATATCATTTATAACTAATATCATTTAAATTTATGACAAAAACTCTCAGAGTCACAAAGGTTGTAACAGAAAACACTCAACTACCCGCTATTCTATATGGCACAGATGTTGGAAATAAAACAACAGATACAGCAATGTACCGACATACTAAAGCCACAAATACACCAATGTACCGACATACTAAGGCAAAAAACCAACAATGTTCCGACATATTAAAGCAACAAATACACCAATGTACCGACATACTAAAGCAACAAATACAACAATGTACCAACATACTAAATCAACAAATACACCAATGTACCAACATACTAAATCAACAGATACAACAATGTACCGACATACTAAAGCAACAAATACAACAATGTACCAACATACTAAACCAACAAATACACCAATGTACCGACATACTAATGCCACAAATACAGCAATGTACCAACATACTAAATCAACAAATACACCAATGTACCAACATACTAAAGCAACAAATACAACAATGTACCAACATACTAAACCAACAAATACATCAATGTACCAACATACTAAACCAACAAATACACCAATGTACCGACATACTAATGCCACAAATACAGCAATGTACCGACATACTAATGCAACAAATACATCAATGTACCGTCATACTTAAGCAACAAATACAGCAATGTACCGACATACTAATGCAACAAATACATCAATGTACCGTCATACTTAAGCAACAAATACATCAATGTACCGACATACTAAAGCCACAAATACAACAATGTACCGACATACTAAAGCAACAAATACATCAATGTACCGACATACTAAAGCAACAGATACACCAATGTACCGACATACTAATGCAACCAATACAACAATGTACCGACATACTAAAGCCACAAATACAACAATGTACCGACATACCAAATCAACAAATACACCAATGTACCGACATACTAATGCAACAAATACAACAATGTACCGACATACTAAATCAACAAATACATCAATGTACCGACATACTAAACCAACAAATACAACAATGTACCAATATACTAAAGCCACAAATACACCAATGTACCAACATACTAAGGCAACAGATGCAACAATGTACCGACATACTAAATCAACAAATACAACAATGTACCGACATACTGAAGCAACAAATACAACAACGTACCGACATACTAAAGCAACGCATACATCAATGTACCGACATACTAAATCAACAAATACACCAATGTACCGACATACTGAATCAACAAATACACCAATGTACCGACATACTAAATCAACAAATACACCAATGTACCGACATACTGAATCAACAAATACAACAATGTACCGACATACTAAAGCCACAAATACAACAATGTACCGACATACTAAACCAACAAATACAACAATGTACCGACATACTAAACCAACAAATACAACAATGTACCGACATACTGAATCAACAAATACACCAATGTACCGACATACTAAATCAACAAATACACCAATGTACCGACATACTAAATCAACAAATACACCAATGTACCGACATACTGAATCAACAAATACACCAATGTACCGACATACTAAATCAACAAATACACCAATGTACCGACATACTAAAGCCACAAATACAACAATGTACCGACATACTGAATCAACAAATACACCAATGTACCGACATACTAAATCAACAAATACACCAATGTACCAACATACTAAAGCAACGGATACAACAATGTACCGACATACTAAATCAACAAATACAACAATGTACCGACATACTAGAGGAACAAATACACCAATGTTCCGACATACTAAAACAACAAATACACCAATGTACCGACATACTAAATCAACAAATACAACAATGTACCGACATACTAAAGCCACAAATACATCAATGTACCGACATACTAAAGCCACAAATACATCAATGTACCGACATACTAAATCAACAAATACAACAATGTACCGACATACTAAAGCCACAAATACAACAATGTACCAACATACTAAAGCAACAAATACAACAATGTACCGACATACTAAAGCAACAGATACAACAATGTACCGACATACTACAGCAACAAATACAACAATGTACCGACATACTACAGCAACAAATACAACAATGTACCGACATACTGAAGCCATAAATACAACAATGTACCGACATACTAAAGCAACAGATACAACAATGTACCGACATACTAAAGCCACAAATACAACAATGTACCGACATACTAAATCAACAAATACATCAATGTACCGACATACTAAAGCAAAAAATACATCAATGTACCGACATACTAAAGCAATAGCAACAGATACACCAATGTACCGACATACTAAAGCAACAGATACATCAATGTACCGACATACTAAATCAACAGATACACCAATGTGCCGACATACTAAAGCAACAGATACACCAATGTGCCGACATACTAAAGCAACAGATACACCAATGTGCCGACATACTAAATCAACAAATACATCAATGTACCGACATACTAAAGCAACAGATACACCAATGTGCCGACATACTAAAGCAACAGATACACCAATGTGCCGACATACTAAAGCAACAGATACACCAATGTGCCGACATACTAAAGCAACAGATACACCAATGTGCCGACATACTAAAGCAACAGATACACCAATGTGCCGACATACTAAAGCAACAGATACACCAATGTGCCGACATACTAAAGCAACAGATACACCAATGTGCCGACATACTAAAGTAACAGATACACCAATGTGCCGACATACTAAAGCAACAGATACACCAATGTACCGACATACTAAAGCAACAAATACACCAATGTACCGACATACTAAAGCAACAAATGCATCAATGTACCGACATACTAAATCAACAGATACACCAATGTACCGACATACTAAATCAACAGATACACCAATGTACCGACATACTAAAGCAACAGATACACCAATGTACCGACATACTAAAGCAACAAATGCATCAATGTACCGACATACTAAATCAACAGATACACCAATGCACCGACATACTAAATCAACAGATACACCAATGTACCGACATACTAAAGCAACAGATACACCAATGTACCGACATACTAAATCAACAAATGCATCGATGTACCGACATACTAAAGCCACAGATATAGCAATGCACCGACATACTAAAGCCATAGATACAGCAATGTACCGACATACTAAAGCAACAAATGCAACAATGTACCGACATACTTAAGCCACAAATAACGTTACAGCAATGTACCGAACATTATTTAGTGCATAAAGTTACCAACGCCGTTCCAGTATTGCACCGGAAGTGATCAATTGGTCTAGGTTAATATAAGAGCTACTGACTGATCCAAAGGTGGTAGGTTCGATCCCACCTCAAGTCGGAAAAAAAAACGAAACACACAAGGACCAATACACTGCAGTCCCCGCGTGTGTCGCTTTACCTAGTGTGCTTTGTACTTAAAAACCACAGACGATCGTTTTACTTATTTAGTGTGGCGTTGACATTGTCCCAACAACAAGGACGGGTCGCAGTGGCAATGGTAGTCAATCTAGCCCCCCCCCCCCAGCGCAAATTGTTGTTTGCAAAGACTGGGTGCATTATGTTAGCGGTAGCATTGACATCAGTTTGCCGTCTCCTTGCGCTTACCCCGTGGCCATAAGCGCGCTTGGGTCCTTTTCGCTGGTGTTTGTATAAAATATCATTCACGTAACGTGTCCGGTATTGGGGGATATATTAAAACCCGAATACCCGCCCGAAGGTCCGTATGTCAACAATTTAACTGAAACGTGATACGGTACTATGGTGTGGATAGGAGTTTGGCCGTACACTGTTGTATACAGAATGATGTAATGAGGCTTATGGAAATTATAGACAAACATTCTAGAATCAGAAGTCAGTTTGCGCGTTCCTTGTAGAAACGTAACAAGCAGGTGGCTTCCGCATCTCAGTGTCCGCAA
Source organism: Spisula subtruncata (assembly GCA_963678985.1). Taxonomy (NCBI): domain Eukaryota; kingdom Metazoa; phylum Mollusca; class Bivalvia; order Venerida; family Mactridae; genus Spisula; species Spisula subtruncata. Next base: position 1,922,781 of record OY787669.1, read on the forward strand.
GGCCTAATCATGGTCGAAGAATTTGTCCAATTTGCGCTTGATTTTAAAATTACAAAGATTTCTTGATAGTGTCGACTGAATACACAGCATTAAATTACTTTCGTACGTTTGATTTTTGTAAAGTTGCGCAATGAAATAGATCAACGGAAGGGCGCAATTACAAATTGACCGTTCCGCGCAAAGGGGCCACTTGGTTGTTGCGTAATCTAAGATCAGCGCAGAAGGTGATAGAATTGAGAGTTGAACAAACATTACAGTGAGATAAATTAAATGATGGACATAAAGTTAACGATTTCACATAATAACCATCGCTAGAAGTGTTCAACATGTCACGCATTGATCGCGGCTTGTCTTTGATGTCGTTCTACCCTCCAACTAGATTCACAACAAGTGTCTATCATACTCGCACGAACAACAGTATATTACATAATGATGTCACGGATGGTTTTCTTAATTCCAATCTATGTAAATCACAAGTACAGTATAAATCTACTAGCATTCACCACAGGTAACTGTAACATTGATAAAGATAATTTGAAAACGATTTTTTTTTTTGTAAAATATACTAGTATATTTTTTCTATTTAAAACAAAGTGTTCTAGCACCCCTTGGACCGGCTCGTGAATTTCTGTACAAATGGACCTTGAAAGAAATATTTTAATTTAAAAAAAATGTTTTCGTTTTCAAGGATACAGTAACTGTTACCTGTGGTATTCACAAGCGAGATTTCCCACCGATCTGTGAAAGAAATTGTGAGGCTGACAGTTAGCGTATTACAAACACTCAATAGATGTCCTTGAACGTTTTTGGTAGGTCGTACGTGTGCCTACGTGGGCCAAAAGTACACGACTAGGGTACATGGTTTCACCGATTTTAACAAACTTAACATGATTTCTTCCACTACCCAAGAAAATATGTGATGATGGTGTAGTAAACTTAAGCTTAACCAATCGTTACTGGCTGAATAGACCTTATTCACCAACGTTGTAAGTCTGAAACTCAGACTTAGACTTAAAATTGACTAAATTTATAATTACTGCCATTTCTTTGTAATTGAATTAAACATGTGGAATTTTGAATGATTATTTGCTGTTATCCACTGAACATGTATACACATTTATATCAACATCGGTACAGTTATAAAAGCTTGAGAGCGAATAGAACATTTGACAATGTAAAGTCTAAGTCTGTATTTTAGACTTACCACGTTGGTGAATAAGGCCCCAGGGCCCGATCTCCCTAAAAATCTCAATTGGAGCTAAATCTCATCTCAAATATTGCCATGTGATACTGGGAAAATGCGTTATAATTTTTGAGAATTACAGAGTAAAATAAAGAGCTTGGACTTAAGATTTATCTCAAAGTGTGACTCTGATTTGATTAAAATCTCAATTTGAGATGATATTTCTACTTGAGATGCTTCGGGATATCGGAACCAGCGCATTTAAATTACCAGTAGTAATACACTCAAATTTTGGTCACTGATAAATACATCATGATGTCGATGGCTTAGAACAAGAAGGTCGTAACTACCAAATCGATATATATTGAGAAAACACGGAAAAACTGTCTGACATTTACTCATTTACTTGTGGTAAAACAAACTTTTACGACTTCAATTTGGTCAAAATGACAAGTTCAGATTATGAAAATTGGCTCGTAAGAAGCACCTTGTGATGCTTATTCTAAATATGTATTAATCTCACTTACGACCTTCTAATTCTAAGCCATCGATGTATTTGTATGAATACAATTACTACGGATATATTATGGCAAAGCATGCGCGAAGTTTCCCGTCCCAGAGCAAGTTCTTTCACGTTTGAGCACTCCCAAATATAAAACTTTGCTCCAGAATTCAGTTGAAAACTACATTTTGTTCATTTTGTAGAATAAGATTATAATAAAAACAAAATAAAGACAAGTTGACCCTCAATAAAATTCGATAAAACTCTGGCTCGCTATTGGTCAGAATTTAAAATCGGCGCTCAAAACCAGCCAATCAAATGATTACATTTTAGACTGTGCTATTCATTCTCCGAATTTGAACGTTCTTACCAAGACGGAAAGCAAAGTAAGTGATCTGTTTTATCAATAAATGATCACATTACATTATCTCGTGCTTTAAAACGTCATTTGATGTTTTCGCGAAAGGAAATTCTGTAAGAAGACCTATTAGATCTAAGGACGGGGATCAATACTGTATTGTTACCGTAATATGAAAGTCATTCGCTTAGTTTGTATTTTATTAAGGGACATTATTTGTTGAAAGGGGGGGTTGTTACAGGGGTCTCAAATGTTACTTTAAAGGGAATGGTTTAAGAAAGCAGATATCACGCCCGTTTTATTCTCACGCGTGGCCGTTTATTGTTAAAATTGCAATGATTAATCATTCGAACTTCCGCTTTCGTTTGAAAAAGTCAAACGAGATGTTAGCGTTTCATATAACACAATGATTTCAAACCTTTTATAAAAGAACAATTCAGATTCTTTTTGACAATTTTCTAATTCGGTAATAAATTTTCCGACGTGTTTGAAAAGAAGTAAGATTGGTCGAGATATTGACGTCCTCTGATCAACTCGAGATAACAATGTCTGATAATGACCACTGATTGGTCAGTGATATATTGACGGTTTCATCACTGCGGTCACATCAAAGGGCGGTCATTAATTACCAAAACAGGTGCCCGTGGAAAAATGTCTAAGAAAATAGCAAAGTTTGGATATTTCTTTGACGGGTCGAAGTTGATTAAGTACGAAACGTTGACGATGTGACGTAGGGATGCCATTATGCACGCCGCATTACAAAGCGCATGTGGAACGCGTGCAGTGCGTGATATATGCTGAAACCTTGACAAGGGAAAGTGGAAACGTTTTTAATCGGTCTGATAGCGCCATTTTTTAAAACGAGTTCCGGTTAAAATAATAAAACATATGTGCTGAAGACATTTGAAACAAATCCCAGTCATATAGAACCTGACCAGATTTTCTTTACTAGTAAATTATTAATCGGCCAACAACCGGGGTTATAGTATCCACCATGACAGAATAGGCTATAGTGATTATATCATGTGGGATCTGGACACTACCGAAGTTTCAATGGTGGCCTACACGAACAGCAGCTTTTAAAATAGTTATGGTACCTACTGGTCTGACATAATTCCAGGTAGTCCTAACTGGGGTTTCAAGCAACCTTTAACAAATCTTGTCAACTGTGCTGTGTTCTACCGAGTGAGCAATCAACATGGGCATTGCCAAGTTTCGATTTCCATGAAAAGAGGCTGATAAGAAGCGCCTTATGATGAAAAGTTTGATGTATATTTCAAATATACATTAGTCGTAGGCCTGTAAGGTCGTAAGTGGTACGCACTTACGATCTTCTCATTCTAAGCCAGCGATTTATATAACGGAAATTGATCAGCCTTTCTGTCGTCGTCATGGCGGACTTTGAATTATTCAGTATTTCGGCGCGCTTTTAATGGTCACACATGGTCCCCTTGAACAAAATGATTTATGCAAATGAGTCAAATTCATGCAGATGCATAATCATTTCCAGAATGTTACAAATGTTACTTAATACCGTGGGGTTTAAACGGAAAAGATACACCCCTTAACCATCAAACAATAGAAGCTCTTCAACAGGAAGAATTTTCATTCATATTTTTATCATTGAAGAGGGATCGGTCTGTTGTCACGAGGTCGATGACGAGTACCATTCACAAAAAAGGGATTTTCACAAAAATCCGATAAAGCCTCCCACACCTTTTCCCCTCTAGTAAGGGGCTGTGAATGTACCAGATGTCGCAACGCAAGATGCTTAAAATGGCGGCAAGTTTTATGAATGAAAATCAACCTACGCACTGATCCAATTATAGATTACTTAATTCGCCGTGTTGTTGCTGTTGTTGTTTTAGTTGAGTTTGACATTAAGCCGTTTTAAAATCTATTCAATTGTTTTATATGAATGTACTAATTTCCGATTAAAAATTAGTTAAATGATGTAACACGATGCGATTCGAGATTCATTTTTCGTCATATCAGTAATGCGTCCACGAAATGTTTTTGACCGGAATTTTTTAAGGTCCATCTATCCGAAATCTGGCTTTTATACGACCCCTGGCACATGTCCACAAGACCAATATGCTCAATATGACTATGTACAATATGGGTAAAAGTGTGCTGTTCCCGTGGCCCTAGTCTGGCCACCCGACTAGATAATTTATTTTATCAATCAAATAGCATAACATTTTTCAATTTTCGCTAGATTTTATTTAGGGCTTGATTATCTATGTTTGAGGGTGCAAAGGGAAATAATTTCATGAGAAAAGAGTAGATTGAGGAGTTGTCTATCTAAACATAGGGTATGTTAGACAGACTACCGTGGCCCCAGTGTTCCCATGGCCCCTGAAGGGACAGAGTGTATTACGTCATCAACATAGTCAGCGCTTGTCGGGAACTTTGTAATCTTGATGTTTCATTCAATCACCGCCGCGATATAATATCGATTAATCTTCAAATCGATATTGTCCCCTTAACCGTCCCCTCGGGGCCCCTAATGTTTACTTTATCAATTTCTAAGAGATCACCTCACACTTCCGACATTCCTAGCCCCTGATACGTCATACAATTAATTAGTAGTCGGTCACGTAAGTATTCTGGCCCCTAATTTAGTCAGTCAATCAAGCATTCTGGCCCCTAATTTATCATTCATCCACATCCTACTAAAATGTTCAACTGTCAATAAAATATTTTAATTGAAAAAATTGTAAAGAACTTGGTGAAATTTATTGTATTGTATTGTATTGTATTGTATTGTATTGTAAATTGTATTAAGTTGAATTGTAAGTTGTATTGTATTGTAAGTTGTATTGAATTGTAAGTTGTATTAAATTGTAAGTTGTATTAAATTGTAAGTTGTAATAATTGTAAGTTATATTGTTAGTTATAGCTATACGGATATCGTTTGTGTTTTACAATTAAGTTGTGCTGGTGGCTGTTTAGTTTCATCAGCCTTTTTATGTTTGTGTGCAGGCTGTACGATAGTCAGGTCACCCGACTAGATAATATATTTTATCAATCAAATAAAATAACTGTCTTTTTTTCAATTTTAGCTAGATTTTATTCTGGTCTTGATTGTTTGAGGGTGCATAGGGAAAAAAATCCCTAAGAAAATAGTAGATTGAGGAGTTGTCTTTACAAACATAGGGTATGTTTGACAGACTAACCGTTATGTACGATATCATATAGGTCACAAACCACTAAATAAATTTGTTCTTTAGCTCAATGTAAAGTTACAATAGTCAGTCCCAGGTTGATACATGTTAAAGTCTATGGCCAGGTGGCAGACATATATCAATGAAAAGAAGGGGCTACCAGCTTTAAGAAAATACAAAAAAAAACAGGGGGTCACGTATTATATAAGAAAAATTTTGTCCGTCCAACGCAGTGAACATATTTTTACAGGCGCGCGGACCGACCAAATCCGGGTTTTACCCAACCCTACTTTCGCTTTGGTATTTTGGCCGAAATCTCAAAATGTGTAAAATGAAACAGTTTCAATACATCACATACATGTATACAAAGCCTGTAAACCCAATTAGATGATTCCAGTTCCACCTTGTCAAAGCATACTATCATTTAAACACAATCACAAGTTTATTTAGGGACTATTTTGGTTCGCGGAGGCATTTTGTGGTTTGTAACCTATATACGTGGTTATATTGCTAGTATTCATTGTGTTGAACAGTTTAGAGATACAAATGTACTTTAATATGAAGATGGAAGCTTCAACCAAACGACGTGGCTTATAATGAAAAGTTGTAACTACTACTTACGACTTTATAAGACGGACACATATTGGATATCCGCATCACAAGTCGCAATTATGAGCCTATTTTCTGAAATTTCATGAGTATGCAAGTACTAACGATCTTCCTATTTTTTCTAAGCCAGCAAATAGTAGGCTTTATAAGACGGACACATATTTGAAATCCGCATCACAAGCCTCATCTTATGAGCCTTTTTCCATGAGTATAAGTACTTACGATCTTTTCATTCTAAGTCTGTGAATGCATTGTAGACTTTCTTTTGCAATATGTACTGTCAAGCTCTCTAACTTATTTGTAAGTAAGACTAAGTAAGTAGTACTTACAACCTTCTCATTCTAAGCAAGCGAACTGAAGGTTTTCTTTTGCAACATGTAATGCCAAGCCCTCTACACGACGCATTAAGTGGTGGCGTAACTTTATACATATATAGCAATTATTCACGTCTGAATGATGTCACAATTACTGGTCAATGATATCCTTTAACATTTATAATATAGTCATGAAGTCCTGGCTTAGAATGTGAACGTCGTAAGTACCTGTACTTGCGACCTTATAAGACGGATACATATTTAAAATCAGCATCATAAGGCGCTTCTTATGAGCCTATTTTCATGAAAGTCGGAACTTTTCTTGTTGACCAAGCTGCAGTTGAAACAGCTAGTTTTACCATAAGTACAGACTAGTTTTCTGACAGTAGTTTTCTTGTTTTCTCAAAATATCGATTTTGTACTTATCACATTCTCATTCTAAATCAGTCATAAATTCACAAAATTGCTGTATTTCAGAAAAGATGATTTATATCAAGTTCGCACTATTAATTTTTAACTCGTTAAATTCCAATAAAGGTCGAACGTATGATATTACATCTCGCACGCGCATTTATAGAACGAGAATGCGCGAGAGAAAAAACGAGATCTGAAGAGGATTTTAATGAGTTAAAAATCATTTGATAAAAAATACTTCTTAAAAGTGTTAAGCACCTGTAGAAAGTTTAACAACTTAGTTATAAGTTTTAATTGTTACTTTAAAAAAGTATAGCGCATTGAAAACACTGTACTTGTGACATGAAAGTTGCGAACATTAAAGCAATAACAGTCCCACATCTGTGTTGACTTTCACTCGTCGTAACATTCAAGACTCTTCACAATTTTTCAAATGTATACTTTCATCAACTTAATATCATTTATTTAACTTAATTCCATTCCGCCATACACGCGATTTCGCTTTTACAATAAACGCAAACACAAAATGTTCTTTATTTGGAAACAGAACATTATTTTCAAAAAAACACATTTTTACAAATCTTTTGTCCATGGATTCTTTTAGGCACTTTACCATCCTTTGGGGTTTGAAAAGAAACTAAAGTGCTCTTCAGTGTATACAATATCATTGATATAATTCTCATATAATTCTCTTCATTGTATCAGTAACCTGGATACCAGAAAGTTCCCTTTTGGCTGAACAAAGTGTGCATTTTATGGGTTTTCGATATTTTTTTTAAAAAGAATATTTGCACGCTCAGCGTTTTCTGAGATTATAACCTAACATTACACAGCGTGGTGCCAGGGTAGTCCAACACGACACAGCATGCTGCCAAGAAGCGCGGCTTTTGTCCAGGATTGCACCCGGCGTGTAGACTAACACTACCCGGTATGGTACCCTGTTCGGTATTTGTTCTGTAGTGCGTTCTATGTACAGTGTTCGAACAAATCATCGATGGTGGGCAAAGGTAGCCCAGTGCTCGTGTTAGACGCGGTCCGCTTTCAACGATCTTTCTTTCTTCCATTTAATTTACAGGGCCCACTCTGGGCATTATCGCAAATGTTAGAGACAGAGGTGAGATACAAGGAATCCGGGTACGATATCCTAGCTCGTTTCGAATAGATTCCGTGGTTCTTTAACGTGCCCGGTGTAAAGCACCGATACACGCGAGACTACCCCTGGGTTTCCTACCAGGATCATATCTCGTTGTATCGATATTTTGAGCATATTCAGGCCGGGGACCAGTCTATTCTCGTGTCAGTATATGTTGCATATTTCTTGGACCAAAAATCCATGTTATTTGACTAATTTGGAAGCGAGTTTCCAGCATTAACACGTTAAGCTCGTGTTTTACGGGGCTCACGGACTGACTTCCGGTCTGCACGGGATTTATCTGTTCTAAGCACGTGCAATACGATTTTCATGGCAAAATCTACTTTATGCCATTGTACATATTTAACATTTTTTACAACTTCTCGTTATCAAAAAGGGTGACTATTAACCTCAAAATGATGAAATGCAATATTTGAGTGTTGAGTGCTGAGTTTAAGTATTGGTTACAATATCGGCCCAATGAATGAGGTGTCGCGAGTGATTGTCATTAATCAATACAAGTTGGATATACTTCTTTCACAGTCGACCTAAAATATATCAGAATAATAAAAGAAAGTTGCATGTCTGAAGCAGCAACACGGACTCAATGTTTCCACGGATCATATATACATATTGAAGAGCTCCTGGTATGGTATTCATAAAGCATCTTAAGTAAAAACTTATTTTTTTTTACTTAAGTTAAAATATTGAACAGCGCATATTTTGAAAGAAACTAAGAATATTTATAGTTTCTTTATTAGTATTGTAGCGTTTTACATAAAGCTGCTTAACAATGTTAAGGTTTGATAATCCTATTTTTCTAGTTTATCTGAGACACTTAAGGAAATTGTAAGATATTGAGGAAATTCAAAGTTTTCACTTAAGATTCTTTGTGAATACCACCCCCGATGTTCTTAATCTTTACATATCTCCTAGAACGCCGTGTGTGTGTTGTTGATTTACTAGGTTCTAGTAGATTTACTGGTGTTTTAGACAAATAAACAGTCCAGCTTGCTCTAGCTATACTGTTGCTGTATACTATAGTTAACGAGGATAAACAACAAGTAACAACACACACGTGTTGGCTGTCTGAAAAAATCCAACTCGAGGAAAAAAACACTCGGATTCAAGCAATTACTGTTCAAACAATGGTACATGGTGTTTAGTGTATTAGTGAAAAAATACACTCTATTCAGATCTGAAGTGGTTTTCCCACACTTCGGACCGGATATCGTGAAGTTTAAATAACGATGGGGGCTTTAAACACTTTTTCCGCTACTTTCACAAAAGTGGAAGGCAAACCAAAGCAATTATGATTATGCGACGATTTTATCTGTAGTTCGTGTCGTGTGGCCATGTATGACTGATTTTTATGAAATCAGATTTTGTGTTTCAAAATACCTTAAGTAAATCTATGCACACCTGTACAGTTAACAGTTTAATTCATTATTACACAACCGACCAATCAGAATCGAGTATATGCGTGGGAGCGTCTTGTTTAAACTTTTACGACATGTCGTATTGGTCGACGGATTGTCGCGATAGATTACCGTATGTCAATCATGCGAAATTGACTTCAAGCACGTGGCAAGTTTGGTTTTAAAATCTCTGGGAAAACTCCGCCCATTTTGCGCATTTTAAAGGTACGGTAAATACTTTGATTACATTGTAAACATTAAGGAAAGATAAAATACTGAGCTGACAATAGCCTAAGTGTTGTGTTCGGTTGAGAGGTTATCGCTGCGGCGTAGTCACTATGTCATATATATTGTTCGGTCGCGTGGGAATATTTCGCCGGTGAGAAATAAAGACTGCGAACAATTTATCATAAAATTACACCTGTGCCTATCACGATTTAATACGTACCGCTAAAATATGGCTTTAAATGGCTAAAGAAAATGTTTATATACATTTTGATACACGGCTAATGCAACAAAACACCCTTTTACGTATGTTTGTTTGCTTTTTTCGAACGTTGACGCAAATGTCACAAATATGAGAAAAAGCCAGAATAATGCTTTTCCATCATTATTTGAGACATGTCACTTTAATGGAATCACATTTTTTCCCTTTTTCATTTGAAATCGACGAATAATTAAAATCTAAAACTTTACAAATGTTCTTATTAATTTTAGATCTAATAAAAGTGTTATTTTTATGATCAACCAATTTTTGTGATTTTGAATACCGCCATTTGCAGAGGGGCGTTAAGTTGATAAATTTAATAAGGCTTCTATGAGGTGTGAATAAATGAGTGAAATTTTGCTGACTTTTCATTTTATTCATTCCGAGGAGGGTCGGCGATTTCAGATATTTCTTTTTAGTATGTACATGAACATGTATTAAAAGCCTATTTTTGTGCAAGGAGGTCAAAAGAAAATGTTATTCATTTAATAGCCGTTGTGTGTTCAGATGCGCAAGGGCATGGGAAGGATCGAACAACGGTAGCCCCTAGTTTCCGTGTTGTTAACGATTTTTTATCGTGACACTTTCTCGTAGATATCACATATATTATATACTAATAAGTGTACGAAACACAGATAGGCCTATCTAGAGGAAATGGCATTGTTAGTTCCGGGGGAGGGGGGGGGGTAACGTTACAACAATCACCTGGCCATGTACGGACCCATCAAACTTTGCCAATGATTTGGTTATCTTATATTATTATAACACTTAAGTTTTTTCATCGTTTACAGAAAATAATCATTTTTATGTCTAAATCCCCACCCAGGAGACAATGCTTACTGTCTAAATTCCCGAGATCGGTTCGCGTAATCACGTAGTAATTCCCGGGTCTTGGAACTGGACCAAACTAAAAGTCTATTCCCTGTGACTCGGATTCGATCAGGCGGGTGGGCATAAAATTTACTGGTGCAGAAGTATATTTTTACGAACAGCTAGTTTTTTGTGAAAGCACATTTTCAATTTTTATAGCAAAGAAAGACAACTGCGATAACACTAATTTGAACTAAACGTCAAGAGTTGTCTTATTAGAGTTTATATACGAATTATAAAGCATGTATTACAACAGTCCGGTGTGGTCTAGTGGTTAGGATTCCTGGTTTTCACCCAGGCGGCCCGGGTTCGATTCCCGGCACCGGAACTATATTTTTTATTTTTTTAAGAACTTCTTATATTGACCAAATTATCACAGTTCAAATATTTTTTTAAAATCATAACTAAAACTAGCACGTAATTAATTTAATTTGGGTACTACCTGAGACGATTGATCATTCTGCCAAATTTACTTTTCGGTTCTATTAGCGGTAAAGTTTAAAACGTATTCGAAGAAAGGGTAGTTTTTCAACAAACATATTATAATTATGATCCCCTTTTAGGAAGCATATTACTACTTTAATTAGGTATTCGTAAGTTACAGCAGTCAGGGAACACTCTAAAAAGCTTATCACCCTGGTTTCACATGGGTTAGAAATACAGTTTTTTATCTTGAAAAATATTGAAAACATGTATTTAAAAGCACAATTGATGTCTAAAAAGTTTTAATTGCCTCGTTAAATAACATTTGACTAAAATTTTAGTCACTTTACTTAGAACGTTGTTGATCAGAAAGTTAATCAAGTCATTTTCACTCAGAATGTTTGTAGGAAGACCTCCTTAGAATAATTCTAGTCAAAACACATTATAGAAGTTACAATGCAACAGGAAATGTCTCTCATCTTCTACACAATATTGACAACAGAATTTACATATAACATTAAATATGTTATTTTTCAAACCACTATGTCGCGCACGAGGTCCGCGTGTACATTATGCTATTTGGCACATAACGTTACACATGCTTGATTTTCTACAGCAAATCCTTTTCTGTCTACAAATAGATATTAAATCGTGGTCAGTGAAAAATATTAATAATAAATTTACATTTATTTTATTGATACAATTGGTTGCATAATAACTTAAGTTATTTAATATATTATGTAGGGTGGCCAATTATGCACCAATTAGTTGCATCAACGGCCCCCACCCCCATGGATGGGTGGTGAACAGCCGGGAAACCGGTTGTGTTTTACCTTCCGCACTGCCGGGGAAATGTTGGGATTTTTTCTCAAAACCAATACATCGGGGACAATATCAAGTTGTGTTGGTGGCGCGAGAATACCGGTACCTGTGATTTTACCATCAGCTGTCCCCGCGGGGCCGTGGAAGGGCGGGGGTTTGACAACCAAATAGTAAAAATTCCGGTCCAGCCCCGTGGGTTTGGGCCTGATGCAACTGATTGGTGGATTCGATATTATATTCGTTGTATAGAACAATTTGATTCGCACCTGTGGTCTAGTAACGTTTTTTCTCAAACAATTTAAGCCAACTTCAGATTGTCCCCAATAAATATGACGTAACTAACTGACCAGAGCCCCTGACAACCCATGACCACCCTGCGAGTGATTAATCCCTAAATTGATTCAAATCCAGGGTGCCGTATATAGTTCAAATATTCTGATTGCCATGTCTATTCAGTGAAATTGATTAGCTTAGCCGGTGTTGCGTTATTTTAACTAAAACGTGACAGGTGTCAACGCACGGATATTTTAATCTGCATTGGTTGTTCCACAGGTGGAGTGGTGTACTTATGCAATATGTTAGCTCATTCTCACAGCGGGAAGCAATTGTTGAACTCGAGTTTAAATCTAAACCAGTACTTCCGATGCGATCAATTATCCCATACTCATGATTAAAATAATCGTGCCACCACGGAAAACTGAAAAAAACTTGACCCTTGCCTAGATATGCCAGCCATTGACCGAATCCTTCTCGAGCATTGTAAAAGAATAATGCATGCTGTACTTATGCACATCTTTCGATTTTAAATCCGTGGAATATATTCTATAGAGCCATACAACTTTTTTAATTGAACATATAATCATTTTGTTAAAATGTATAAGCTACATATCAAAGACCTAAATACATTTTATTATGTAACTATTTGTATGTTATGTCTTTGTACGTATCAACGAAAACATGCAACTTAATTAGAAATTGTATCTTTAATTAAACAATGTGTTTGATAGCGAAAATTAACGAAACACAAAACCTTTGATACATGATACTAATTTACATGGTCATCCAGGTATACTTATAATACGTGGGTCATCGAACCTTCAATTTACATTGGAAGACCAGTTTGCGTTTACATCAAATTCGACCATGGACTCGAAGCGAACACTCTACCACTACTGACTATGACTATGATATAGTATGTACAGGATAAGAGGAACGGCGGGGAAATTTGGAATAATTCTTACAGGTGGTAAAATCAAGCGTGCACGATTTATCAGTGTTATTTTAGTACATGTTTTGTATAACAGTAATACATTTGTAGTTGACCGTATGAGTTTATTGGAGTAACAAATGTTTGCAACAGTAGACCAATCCGGGCGCACTATATCGAGACGGAGCATAAAACCATAAAAGTGTGAGTGTCTAACCTACATTAGGCCATACCAAATCGTTCCTTCGTTTGGCGTCCGAGGAAGGATAGGCTTGAGCATCTTGGGAAAGAAAAAAAGAAACCTCTTATATCTTCAAAATCCATTGAAATATTGCTTTCATCCCCATCATACTTATTCACCATCATGAACCCAACCCTAACACAGCAGTAGCTTCTACACAAACACGTTTTAAGTTATTTAAGTAAGTTATTATATTGACAATGCTCAATAGCTATATTTATTAGCCATATGCCTACATGTATAATGATGATGATAGAAGTCATTATGACTTAGTTTTTTTCGAATGTTTTGTTTTTTGTCTCAGGATAGCTAGAAAGGTTTTAGAACTTAGGGCGGACGCTAAACGAAACTACGATTTGGTATGGCTTTGACGTTTACATGGTTTAGATCACAGATTCAATTCTAATTTATTGAGTCCAATAAAAATGCCGAATGTAATTCACACATCAGTGCTGATGGTGCCACCAAGGGCTCGTGACGTCACTCAGCAACCTGGAACCATGTTTTATACTAGTTATATCACATACTGCGCGCCAATCAGAACTCCTCGTCGTTTATCTAACGCAAGTGCGAATTCTCAGTTTATTACGGAAATGCCCGAGTAGTTACGATTGACTGTGCGCGTGACGTAATCAGGAAGAGATCCCACTAGTTCATTAACTAAAACGGAAGTACTAATGTACATTATACAGTGATAATACCAAACCAATGACATCGCCCATCTTGATCAATTGAAGATATGATTGTACGCTTCAAGATCAAAGACAATTCTCAACTATCCGCGAAATCTGCAAGTCTTGTCTGCACGCTTCTTCTTCAGGACTAGTCTGGCCACCCTACTAGATAATATATTTTATCAATCAAATAGTATAACATTTTTCAAAGGGAAATAATTTCATGAGACAAGAGTAGATTGAGGAGCACACACGCCGTTGCAAATGGATAGAGGACCTGTGCTTTATTTGTTTATATCATGTCTATGTATTTCTTTGAAATGTCAACCTTCTCAAGTGAATTTATCAAAAGTGCAATCGTTCTTCGATCAGCCTGCACATCGTGTGAAAAGCATAAAATGTAGTCTGTCTTACATACCCTATGTTTAGATAGACAACTCCTCAATCTACTCTTTTCTCATGAAATTATTTCCCTTTGCACCCTCAAACATAGATAATCATGCCCAGAATAAAATCTAGCTAAAATTGAAAAAAAGTTATGCTATTTGATTGATAAAATATGTTATTTAGTCGGGTGGCCAGACTAGTGTAACATCTTCATGATGCTCTCTGCTACAGCAACCCTAACATTACAAACGTGGAATAAACTGACAATAATTTGTCTATTTGATTGATAAAATATATTATCTAGTCGGGTGGCCAGACTACATAAAATGTAATGATATACCATTGCGTATAGATACTATATATATAGAGGATCTACCACGAGTTGTCAATTTGTATAAATTTATATTAAACGAGTTTTGGAGTTTTTATTTAGCGAGCCTATCAATTGATAAAGAGTGATAGATTTTTTTATATCATCTGACACTAAAAACTTTAAATGCGCATCAAATTATGGGAAAACCACGCCCTAGAAACATTTGGCCGAAGTTTTAAGAGGTAGGGAAAAACTAGTCTGGCTACCCGACCATATACATATCGATGGCTGAGAATAAGAAGGTCGTAACTACAAAATCGATATATTGAGAAAACAAGAGAAAACTGTCTTTACCTATGGGAAAACAAGTTTTTAAAACTTCATTTTGGTCAACATGGCAATTTCCGATTTCCGTGAAAATAGGCTCATAAGAAGCGCCTTGTGAAGCCAATTTCAAATATTTATGAGTCTTATAAGGTCGTAAGTAGTAGTTACGACCTTCTCATTCTAAGCCACCGATATGTTCATCAATCAAGTAGCAAATAACTTTTTTTTTCAATTTTAGCTAGATTTTATTCTGGGCTTGATCTTTCATGAGAAAAGAGTAGATTGAGTTAGACAGACTAGGGAAAAACAATGACCACGCACTTTGACTCTCTGTGAAACGCAAAAAACAACTCAGAACACTATTCAGGCGGTGGCCAAACATTCGACCAACTGCGCTAACCTGACGTACCTTGTCAATATTGATCAGCGCCACCGATCACACACAGGCGTTACAACACTGACACGTTTACGATGTTTTATTTGAACAAACAATTAATAAAAACAAATACAGTATATATTTATTATGTAAAACAATTGATCCCCGGGCGATACGTAGTTTGTCCGAATGTCTAGTATACTTACTCACAATGTAAAGTGACCGATTTGTGTGATTACAGATGTATCGATCTATCGATTGATGTTGCCGATTTTTTCCGCGATCCGACGAGCTGGTGCGACATGTTATTGATAGGGCCTAATTACTCATTATCATGGATTTTAAAATATTTACACGCACAAAAAATGTAGGCGGCGTGTTTTATTGTAATAAAATCTATCCCCCAGGCGACCGATTGATATACACTCGTTGTTTTATATGTCATCAGATGTAAGATTTAAATACGACTTACAAGGAAGTTTGTGACGTCATTTCATGACGAATGTTCAAACCAGACCCATGTGATATTAATCAGTTTCCTGCACACAGACTTACTGGACCCCTTTTCCACCCTCTAGCTGTGACCATGTGACCTAGTGCATCCCTCGAGCCCCTTTTAAGTACCTAATAAACATTAAGATGGTGGAGTGTTGTAAATTAAAATATAGGTTCGGTCTGTTATTGAAAGATACCATCTTTCACACAAGTATGATAGTGGTCTTATAATTTATTGTTACCGGTAACACAGGACCATAAAGGGGTCATAAAAACACCGGAAAAGGGACCTACCAGTATGTATAGAAAGGTAAGTACATGGTATAAATTATACATGTACTCTTACTTGAGAAACGAAAGTGTTTGGTGTGTGAAATAATCATAAATGAAACCAAAGACCTAAATGAATTACTTCATGTAGAAAAAGAAACTTATCTCTTCAACATGATACTAGGTCCATTAAAATTGGATGACAAAAAAAGTTTTATTGCACAATAACTGAATATGCTGCCTGTTATTTTGCGTTTCCTCTACATTTTCAGTGGAGTGTCCAATCTGTGTAATTTAGGTCTTTGATGAAATAAAGATTATCAATATTTTTTAAGTCTTCAATATTTATCACGGTAATAAGTCTATGAAACTGTCAAACATTAAACAAATAATTAACTTATATCGCCACGTGCGTCCAAATAACAAAATGGTTCAGCATCAGTTCGGATAACGATCTTTAAAGTCTTTCAAAGTCATGTAATAGTATACCCTGGCCATATCAAATACTGAGTAAGTACGAGCACCTAGTCTGGCCACCCGAATAGATAATATAATTATAGAAACGGAAAATGAAATTAAAAAATCGTAAAAATGTAGGTCCGGGGTATTATAGTGGAAGCGACGATATTTCATTAATCAAATAGCATAACATTTTTCGAGATCGAGGAGTTGTCTTTCTAAACATAGGGTATGTTAGACAGACCAACGAGCATCGGACGAATTGATTTTGGCAAAATCGTACGACGTCCGTGTGGTGTCCGCACGTGTATCGTAGCCTGGCTCATGCGAACATTGTTCTGATTTTGATTATGTATTGTCTCGTAAATGACTTGGTGACCCTGGAAATCGTGCAATGTGTATGCACGGGCTCGTAAAGGTTTCAAGGTCACAGCACGAGTTTTACACATGTTACAGGCTGAACTGAACAAACCCCTCTAAAATGCCGGATGGACCCCTTATAGCAAATACTTTTAATGATTCTTTGACCGAGTGCCAGTGACCTGAGAGAACATGCTTCGGGTTGAGAAACGTTCGGTCGATGGGGATGAGAAACATTCAGGTTGGGGGGGGGGGGGGGGGGTGAGCAACAGTCGAGGGTGACAAAAAGCCCATGGTAGAGTATCCAGATCAGGTAAAGGGCCATGTAAAGAGGGATACGTTAGGGCTAGTGCCTGACAGTATAAGAAGATAAGTACTTTAATGAAACACATACAATTATGTAGACGAGAGGGCAATGGAATGTAGAGGAATGCCCGGACACTGGATGGGGGGAGGGGGGCGAAATCTATGTTGGAACATTGAAGACGGTATCATGATTAGCTATAGGAGTAGGGAAGATAGAGACATCAAGAAAACACAGAAAGAAAATTAAAACATCAAGCGTTTTGTACGTAAATATTTGCAAACTGAATTCGTCATAACACGGATAGGCTATATTTTATCAACATGTAAGATCTAGCATAGCGTGAGAACTACTTGATTCTGTCGCCTTTGAATACTTAGAAAAAACTTCAAGAGGAAATGACCCCTTCATTGTTTACACGACATAAGTTCTTGAGAACACCGACATTTTCCTTTAACGCACATAGCTAAGGATAAAAAGCCTACTTTTGGATAATTTCCCTATTTCAACATTAAAAACTTTCCCATCTCGTGAAAATGTTGCAGTTAAACAAAGATAGTATACTGATATTATGTTGAGGATGCGTGATTAACCCACCTAAGACAGAATCTCCTTATGGAGAGTACTCAACTAAAGTTCCATAAATGTATGGTAAAATTGCATATTTCTTATAGAGTGTGGGTTCAAACCCCATTGGAGCCAAACTATTTTTTCTTTCTTAATTTTTAGTTTTTTTAGACAATGATTTTTGCTTCAAATCATGGTTGCATAGTGTGAGGAATGTGTCGTCGTACAGTTTAGGAAGGTCGACAATCGGAACACCTCGTACAATAATCAAATCGAATCAAAAGATAAATGCCGTACGGACCGTTCCAATTATTAGTTTGACCGCTTGTCCGGTTAACACCCCCCCCCATATCATTCACACAGTCCGATTTACAGCTGATATTATTGTTATTTTGTTACCGGAGTTGAAACAAGATGAGTGCAGTTCAGGACGACCACACTTGTTGGTTTGAACGAGGTTTCACTCGAAAGATATGTCATATATACCCAAGGTGGTCTTAATACATCGTATTGAGTGAGGTTTGTCAATACTGTTCTTGTGCACCAGTCAGTTGCATCAATCCCCCCCCCCCCCGGCGTGGGCGATGGATTAGCCGGGGAAAGAGCCGTGTTTCAAGTTACCTTCCTGTTTCCTCTCGTATTGTCGGGCGACTGCATAGGGTTTTCAATGAGCTTGTGCATAGAAAATAAACGATCCGCGGAGTCGACCAGCAAAGTGTCAATAAAATGAACCATATGTGGCATCTACTATAAATTAATAAAGTCGTTTATAAGGTGGGTGGGGCAGAAAATGAACTAAGAATGAATAATTCTAGTAGGTTATAAGTCTTTGTCACTGTGAAAGTATGCCTACAAAGAACTTAAGAAGAGAAAATAAAACACACATTAGATTTTTAACTATTTTAATAAAACGTGAATCAATACTTTTCGTAATCTATCAAGAAGCACTTGCAAAAATATCACATATAAATCAAAATAAAGCACAAAACATCACAATATAACACGAAGAATAACAAATGTAACACTTCGAGTAGACTGGTGCCACGGTCCGCTTTGAACTAGCGTTCTCAAAGTACGGTCTGATATTTTGAGAATATTCAGACCGGGGACCAGTCTACACTTCGAGTCAGATAATTACTTCGTGTCTTTTCGGAACACTTCGGTCACTTCCGGCAAGTTAAAAATTCATTTTGACGAAGATTGTCGATCTTTGACGGAAATGTCCAAAGTGCTGCGAGTAAAATACTGATCTATAAACGCACAGTTAAACATCCCAGCACAGAACCTGTACAGTAAAGTCATCGAACATAAAACATCAACTTATCACAAAATATTTTACCAAGAAAATAAATTGAAATAATGTTGATAGTTTAGATAGATTTTAATACTAAATATTCATATTCAATTTCAAATTCAATACAGTAAAACTTCGTTATCTCGAGGAGTAATCGGGACAGGTAAAATGCTCGAGATAACCCGATGTTCGAAATAACCAAATGGCATGTATTGATGATACAAACGGATAATATTTTGAATTTCTCTCGAGATACACCGGGTGCCCGTGATATCGATGCTCGTCATAACGAAGTTTTACTGAATAGTCCAATTTGGCCAGTTCGAATCCAGTTTCATTCATAGAAACTTCTTCTTCAAGAAGAGTCTACACATGTTAAAAAGATATATTTCACAATAAAATCCAGATTTCAAACTATAAGCTGTTATATCGTAAAGACAATAAAATAAAACATGTTTAAACATGGCACCATCCTAACTTGCGTTAAAACACGTGAGTACGTTTTTTGTGTATATCTAGATTCTATATAAATCTCATTCCAACTGTATAGGCCTACCTAGAATTAAAAAGTCGATTGCAGTCCGTGTTCACATTTCATAATACTCTCCTAGATTTCACCATGGTCGCCACATTGGGTCAATTTCAACAGGTGCTTGAAACTGTTCGATTTTTATTGTTTCTTGGACGCGGACTCGTTTCGGTGAGCTTCCGTCATGCGCAGTTCTATCACAGCCTCGTTTTAGATTTTGACGCGATTGTTCCATATTTGCTTCAGTTCTTGTTTCAAGGTCAGATCTAACTTCGTGATTAATATTAAACAAAGGATAATTTCCATTTTCGTCGTGTGAAAACGAGGCTGAACTGTCACTAAGGCCACTGTCAGAATCACATGGCGACGGTAAACGTCCAGGCGGTGAAAGCGAATATGACGTCACTCGTGACGCAATGTCTATGTTAGAGCTCATGGACGAAGGTTCCATTTTTATAAAGCTTTCCGTAGTGGCGGGAAAATCTCTCTGTTGTTGTTGTTTATGTTGATGATGACTATGTTGTTGTTGTTGTTGTTGTTGCTGCTGATGATGATGTCGACCATGTTGCTGTTGTTGTTGTTGCTGATGATGTTGGGTGGAGAATGATGACGTACTTCCGTGAGAGAACTGTGGCACGTTAAATCCATGTTGTGATGACGTAGCTGGTGACGTCATCTGCAGCGGATATGGCGATACCACGCCTTGATAGACTGGAATCACCGGAAATTGCATCATGCTGTTGGCTAGATAGTTCATAACTCGTGCACGAAGTTCGGGGTTACCACCGTTTACAGTGTCCAGGTAGCGTGCTATTTCGGATGCACATTCGTTGAAGCCAGCTCTGTATTTACTGATCACGTTAGGATCCGTTGCCATAGCAACTGAAATGAAAAATAAACAATACTGAATAACGTTATCATTCTAATTACTCAAAGTTCCTTTTTGAAGGTGAAAAAAATGATACAACAATTCATAATTGGTTGCCATGGTAACGAAAATTGAGCCCAAATGTCGATCAATAGAATTATTATAATTTATCAAAAAGTAACTGACCGTAGAATATATAATTCACTGGATAAGAATGAGAAAGCCGTATGACAAAATCGATATTTTGAGGAAACAAGAAAAAAAACTGTCTGAAAATTACTCTTTAATTACTCTTTTATTTTGGTCAACATGACAAGTTCCGATTCAATATGTCCTGAAAATGGGCTTATAAGAAGCACCTTATGATGCTGATCTCAAATATGTATCTGTCGTATCTATAAGGTTGTTAGTAGTAGTTACGACCTTCTCATTCTAAGCCAACGAATTACGTCATTATAGGCAATACTGAGATATGAAAAAATAATCTTAAGATCAAGAACATACACAAACCATGAAAATAACCTTTTTTATGAAAACTTCAAGCATTTCTCACAAGATAAAGTTTTAAGACCATTATATGAAAAACACATTATTTGTTAACCAATAAATAAGTAATTAGGCGTAGACCAAAATTTTAAATATTTCCGGCACCGGACGTAATACATAAAACACATTCTGACAAATGTTGATGTAATTGAAGATCGTTAATTGATATACTAGTAGTCATTACAGTAATTACATCGTGGATCTTTGGTAATGAAGTCATGGACCTTCAAATGTATCATTTATAAAATGATGGAAGATTGATTTAGTATATATGTATTGTCAAAGAGGTTCCCTCGTTAATAAAGTAACGGTTATTTATCATTAATAGCATCTATTATTTAATTATAAAAAATTTGCGACAACAAAGTCAATCTTGGTAATTTTCCGCTATAGATCAACATGTATAACTCCGTGTTAATAAATATTGCGTGCATGTGACGTCATCACCCGACGCGTGCAGACTACATTGTCGTATGTATAAAAAGTCCGTTCTAATATAACATATTGTAGCGTACGAAATGCATACATATTTAAAATATGCATTACATGGCGCATCTTATGAGCCTATTTTCGTGATAATCGGAACTTGTCATGTTGACCAAGCTGTAGTTGAAACATCTTGTTTTACCATTTATAAGCAAAGAGCAATTTTCTGACAGTTTTTATCTTGTTTTCTCAAAATATCGATTTTGGATTTACGACCTTCTCATTATAAGCCAGCGATATATTCTCAATTGTCAACATCATGCATTCTCATGAATCAGTGTATAGTCACGTCTCTGTATTACTTGGTTGAACGACAATGACATCATGCAGCAGAAACTCATAACATGTTTTTTTACATTCAAGCCCACTTGGAAACACAACTTCGAACCTAACCATCATTGCACCCTCAGCAATCTGAACGCCACGCTTTCTAAAGATGGTCTCATCATTGAGTTTTTTACTTTTTAGCCCTACGACGGTTTTTTTTTTAAAAATCATGTTTCAAATAGGTTGCCATGGTAACTTACCCGTCATCTGTTGACGTTGTACCAATTTCAGATGTTTGACCGTCATTTCCAATATGTCGGCTTTCTCCAGTTTCGAATATTGGGTTGACTAGAAAAAAATAAGAAATTGTTGATATCCAGAACTCTGTGCAAGGTGGTTTTCCCCTTAATTTACATGTAGGTACAAACAAAACTGGCCTAATTAGACTGGTTTTGTATTCATATGCAAACACAACTGACCCCAACTCTATTGTCCAGATATGAATATTCGAGCCTCAAAAGGATTATAACGTAAAACTTTATTTGTACCTACAGATTAGTGGAGATCCGGAGTAGGTCTATTGTAATTACTTTGAATGCATGTTTTATAAAATTATCAAAGTTGAGGATATGTAAGCAAATGTTTCTATAAATGACTTGGTCTAACCACAGATATATATTAGAATATATATTCTAATATATATCTGTGGTCTAACTGAGAAAAATCGTACAATATACTTTTTGCGCAGTGTCTACAGTATCGATGTAGTCAAGAAGGTACTTTCTTGGACTTTTTAAACTTTTTAAGCAAACAGCAACGAGTTTCGATACTATTTTAGTAGGGACTTTTTATATACATTTGTGTATGTGCCTATGTAGGTAAATTGTACATGAATTGTCCCTGATTTCCGTTTAAATACTATATTACAACGTCAGCCAGTACTTTAAACGAGTAATCGACGAAAATGAAGACCATACGACAGGATACCAATCGTGAGAGCTCGGTCATTTCCATTTTCCTCCGGTATTTTTTGTTGGATAAAAACCGACGTGATCAGAATGCACAGGCTATATGTCCGTCGTACCGAGCCCGACCCCCATGTGTGCCTAGGAAGTCAAGACAAGCACCGTGAGTCCAGCAGACCAATCCATACCCAGGTTCTAAGTCTAAGCGCACGTCTCCCGACTGAGTGGTAAATTCGGACTCTCACCACGGAGACGGTGCTAGTCTGGCAACCGACTAGATAATTTCATATTTAATCAACCAAACATCGTAACTTCTTTAAATTTGATCTAGATAACAGTTGGGGCTTTGTGCATAAACCCTTTCATCAATACAAATAATACTCACGTCTTTATTCATGGCTTGTAGCACGAGACTTTTGAGTTGCACGAGACAATCGTTTATTCTCTGTCTTCTTCGCTTCTCCATCAACGGTTTATTATTCTATAAAAAGAAACACATATTACATAATATACATGAAACCTACAATGTTTCCTATAAATAGAATACCATGTCAATTACAAATTAGATCAAATTCTAAGCATTCTAAAAGTTTTGACTTGATAATGAACACTGTTCGAAGGTTTTATCATTAAAATATTAACAATAAATTCAACTTTCCTAATGATTTTAAAACGATATTTTTATTTTGGATGTTTTCTTGTACATCCAATGCATGATTTACACGATTTTTTTTATTGAAATGAACCGATTTTGTAGAGATGATTGTTTCAACATTAATTTGTTATTATCATTTAGGTAAAAATCGCATACCCTTCTAGATGAGGTTACTTTCTCTTTTCGTTCACCACACTCATCCATATTTGAACACATATATTTTATTTATGCAGATTAATTCCAAAGACCTATTCCTATATTTGACAATTTTCAACTTTTCTCCGACTTTCTCAAACAAACTTGGATGCAACCTGTTGCCTCGGGAATCAGCGATTTATTCAGATATTTTCGTCGTAAACATTGCACTTGTTGGTTATAATGAGAATTTCCCCTATTACTTTTTCCCACGATATCGTTCATTTATCGTCCGCCAATCCAGATAACTCGATTTCAATTAACAAGTGGTTGCACGTTTCTGATTGGTTAAAATATTTAAGCTCCGCCCATTTGGCTGTCCATCATCATAAATAACAAATGATATAGAGTGACCGCACGCGCCAGCATTTTGACAAACAAAGTATGCGTGAATTCCATTGCATGGGAAAAGCACGCCTCTATTTTTTGAAGTATTTTAAAACCGACAAAATAGCAATTTTTCTGACCGAATGAAAAGCGGCGCTAATACCTACTTACCATACAATGCTGTTTATCTAGCATTCGTATTCTAATTATACGGAACCTTTGTAATTCGGCCCGCGCCGAAAACAAGAACCAGTCAAGTATTTCGACACGAGCGTGGGAAAAATATTCGAACTGTTAAGATTTTTTTGTCAAAATGAACATACAAACATATTGTGATCTATAAAGAATTATAATCACATTTGGTTTCAATTTTGTAAGGCAAATAATCGGGGCACGGTACTGTAGCTTTTAGGACGAAGCATTATTATTCTATTGAAATAATAGCCATTTAAAGCTTCGTATTTTGTCAAAAATAGTTGAGATAACGGATTTGCGTCTTTTGATGTTCTGTGGTATTCAATTTAATGTGACAACACTTAAGATATCCACGTTCCTGGGAAACTTATGATTAACAATCTATTAAAACATTACCGAAGTAGCAAATTAGATAGTTCTGTATAGCATATATATTGTTTAATACACAGTAGCAATAAGAAGCCGTTATTTAGTCGTACTGAAAATACAACAATCTTATACATTATACAAATATTACATTGCGATGTACTACGACACATAACATCTCAAGATGGAAGATAATCTCTAATCTATTTAGGAATCACACAGGACCTCGTCACCATGTCAAGATGTGTATATATATCTATGACTTGACATGACAACCGTATTCAACAGTATTCAAACAAAGTCAGACCACAGTTTATGTTGAAACAATATTATATTAAAGAAAAATACTGGACTTGTAAAATCAACATATCATAGTACAGATAAAACTATGTGAAATATTTTCACCTGACGTAGATATGTGTACTCCCACTGAGATCTCAGCTAATGTCTTGAAAATTTGTCAGGAATATTTTCGGAATGCAGCCTGGAGGAAATTTTGTATATTCAAAGACCGAGAAATGAAGATTTTTACAATTAATTAAAATTATTATCAGTGAACGTAAAATTCTGAATAATGCAAGGGAAGTAACCATTACAGCTACTCGTCATGTCTGAATTCGCATTATGACCATTGTATTTACCGCCCCTTATCAAAATTACGATAAAATTTTAAATAATGAAAGGGAAATAACCATTTGAAATACTGGGCCATGTCTGACTTTGCAATAAGACCATTGTATTTATCTCCCCATATCAAACTAAAAATTGGAAGTATGTGCCGTGTAAAGTCTAACGACAGCCGTACAAATATGTTTCTAGGATCACTTAGTGTTACATTGGAAGATGTCCATGTGGCACGTTGGACAAACGCATGAGGAAAGTACACCAGTGTTATACATGTGTAGGCCTAAGTAATATCAGTCCAGATGCAGTCTGCGATTTTGTCTCCGACTTGGTTGAAATTCGGGTGTATGTCCTGTGTATACATACAGTACTGCTCTGATTTGACAAGGACGTAATGAGTAAGCACTGTTTCATCCTGTGAAAATATGCTTTGGGTTTTAAATGTTACTAGAAGCACAATTTTAACCGATGCATGTAATAGACATACCACATGGAATGAAGCGAATATTTTTATCGAACACAACAAGACGAAATCAGATAAATCTAAGTTAAAAACAAGTACAAAATGTATTTATTAGTAGTACATTTGAAAAGAGTTATCAACGGTACTCGAGTTGATAATGAGTTACTGATCTAAGCCACTTAAATTTTTGTGTAAAGGTCAGGTTTTTGCCCGAAAACGGTTCAACTACTTATTGGTAATTTACGTGTTCTAGATTCGTAACAGAGCAATATTCCATTATCAATGAGGTCATTTTTATAAACTCTAGATCTATGATTAATATCATAAAACAATCTAGATCAACTAACAATTATACTTCAAGGGCCATCAAATGTAACTGTCTAGATACAGTTAAATTGTTGTTGTTGTTAAATAGGGGGTTAAATAGCATGACGATAACGATATTTTGAGATAGTAGTTTAGACCGGAAGGGCAAATTTCCTGTATGTTGAAAACGAAAGTTGGCCTTTCAAAGTCAAACGTATAGAAAATGGCTTCCGGAGGACGATCGCTGCATAAAACGTCGGACGAAAGATTTGATTTTATTTGTACGCCATGCGAGAAGAAAGGAAAGAGAGTTGAAGCTGTTAAATACTGTGTGGAATGTTGTGGATACTGCTGTCAGTCTTGTACTGACGTACACACCATGTTCCCAGCATTAGAGAATCATAATTTGATGGAAGTTAACCAAGCGAGTGGCCAGTCATCAAGTTTGCCGGAGTTTCCAACAGAAAGATGCTACAAACACAAGGGCAAAGTACTGGACATGTATTGTGAAGGTCATAATACTGTCGGTTGTTCTACGTGCTTCGTTAAAGATCACAAGTAAGTTTAAATTGAATCATTCTTTCCTGGGTCAAAATTTAGTACTTACATCAATACAGTATTGAATCGACGAATATAAATTGTCTCCACTAAAATTTTTGTTCCTTTATTTATTACACGATCGTTACTGTACCAATTATAAACAATTATATCTAGATACCATTACTATCCCGTCTGTCTGATGGGCAAGAGCTAACCATTAATTTAATGCACCAGTCAGTTGCATCCATTTTACTTTTGGGTTGTAAAACCCCGGCCCTCCACGGCGCCGCCGGGGAAACTAAATATTGTCCCGAGGATATTGGTTCGGAGAAATAAATTCCAACATTTCAGCTGCACTAAGGGGATGCTGGAAGGTAAAAACACGGCCGTTTCCCCCGGCTATCCCCGGAGGGTCACGGAGGTATGGGGACGCGGATGCAACTGACTGGTGAATACCTAGATCGGTATCATCAGTCTCATCTTGGCTGCTGCCGAGATTCGAACCTTCGACCTCCAGCTTCCTAGGCGGACGACCTAACCAGTCGGCCCCGGTCGCAGTATGATATTGGGTAATAAACTAAGTCACTAGGTATTTATAACCTTGTGCAGGTAATATACATGCATAACACAAACTTGGGCATTATATACTGATGCAAAGAGAAACACTCTGATATTTGGCTTTATGTTTTTACTAATACAGTCATTCTCAATAAGCAGGTGCAATTCAGTGGTTTAAAAAAGTGCAATTTCGATTTGCTCATTTTCATATATAAAACAAAGAATTTCAAACTAACAACCTTTGTCCGCAAGAATATCAACGTGGTTTGATCAAGAGGACACCATGGTGCATGTATTCGAGTGTTTGAAAAAAGCTACCATTAAATTGTTATTTTTCAATTTGAAATGTTCGTTATGTGACACATCTTGTGTCATAACAGTTTTCGGGGTAAAAGGTGCTGATTATTACAAAAATAAATGATTATTTTAAGCTGGTAACATCAATCATCCGTTTGACATAACATGAATCTGTAAGAAAGCATTATTTAAACAGACAAATAAATAAAATCATCGTGCTGATTACAACGGCCTTGTCTCGTTAAAATTTTTTAATGGCTTTTAATGTTTCAATGGATATTGTATCGTTTTCAAATAATTGTTACCGTACTACAATTGTTTAACAATAACAAGAACTATATAAAATTATTGTAAATGGCAAGTGATGATGAACCAACTTGCTCAATATAGACCGATTCAAGTTTATTAAAGATATTACACAAAGTAACGAACATTTTGTAGCAGGTTGAGTGAAGAATGATAAATTTCGAAAGCGACTAGAATTTTTTAATTATCACACAAAAACATCAACTCTTCAGCACATGAATGGCTCGCAAAGCACCTAGACACTATTTTAGCTTTACTTTGTCTGTAAAGAGACATTGAAAACCCTATTGTTACCAAACAGTCTCTATTTCCACATATCTTGCAACTACTTATTACTTGATAAATCATTGCATCTGAGCTAGTGGTTCATACTTTAAGAACATATACGACACGACTTTAACATATTTAACAAAATTGCAACAGTTTTGTTATATTGTAGCCCATGGAAACTGATATTTTTAGTCTTAAATCATACATTTGAAATGTCCGTTACCATAATTCTTCGGGTATAAAAGATCTTCAAAAGATGAAAATAAACAATCTATCCGATATTCCTCGACTTCTTGCTTATGCATAGTATATGTGTGTAATGTTTTATATAAATGTCCCGGTTAACATCGACTTCTGTGATCATGTTTCACACCGAAAGTCACATTCCAGTAACGAACATTTGGCTACAATAATATACCCAATGTATTACTGTTTGCTTAGACTCTTTCAGAGTAATATTTTACAGTCATTTAAGTAAAACTCCCTCCATGTGCGGATCAGATAGTATGAATATGTTATTTTACGTCATAAAACGACAACTTTGATGTCCAACAAAGCCTGATCATTTTGTTAAGAAAATTCTGTGGCGAATTTGTTCTTTGAAATGTTCGTTACTCATGAAAATGCGCAATACAGACACTATACCAACACTACATGATGCTATTTTACGACAAAAACATTCAAATACACTTGCTTACAGTATTTTACAAATACTATGACTCAATATTAATAATAACATCTCCATGTATCATAAATTAAAGCAATTCAATGTAACATACAGTATTGTTTTCAAACCATCGGCGTATATATTATGTTTGCTTTGTAAAGAATAAAATAAAGAATGCGTTTTTACTGTGAAATGAACTTAAAGTGCTGTCGCCAGTCAAATCCGTTTTATCTTATTGTAAAACCATGATAAGATAGATATATGATAGGCAAAACAGCTAGATAGAATTATTGAAATGTTCGTTACCACCTGGTAACGAACCTTTCACTACACCTAACATGTGTATGCTGCTATCAGAGTGTATGCACACAGATGTCAAGTTATAGGGCAATCGAAATGACGTCTTTCACAGACATTTTGATTACTATTGTTTATTAAGACCATTAGGTAAGGATAATATAGGTGTTTGAATAGAGCTACCTTCATAACAACCAATCAAATGTAAAATACTTGTTTACGACATAGTAGACCAGTTTCCGACAATCTATCCGGCATAGAGAACGGCGTATAACGGTAGAATTACATCAAAATCCTATGCCATACGTTTACAGTAAACCATAACCTCACTATCTCAATCTAATTATTACATGGTAACGAACATGTTGGTAACGGAACGTTTCAAGCGGGTACATGATGTGCACTTACGAAAGCCCTTAACGTTCAATTGGATTAACTTTGATATATCTTAATTAACATACAGAAGGCTAATATTTAACATGTTAAAACTATGTATTACTGGACTCGATATTTATTTAAAGTCAGGTAACGAACATTACAGTTTGATATAGAAATCGTCAGTCAGCGTAGTATGAAGCAATATTTAACAAAAACTGCTTTCTCTATATCATTAAAGTTTTGCATTATGCATCAAATGAGGTTCCAATAAGTCGAATATGTTGTGAACACAAATTTGTAACAATCGCACTCGAAATTACAACATACTTACAAGATACAAGAAGATTTATTTTACATCGGATATATATAAACATATAACATTAGCTAATAGCTATTTTCCGACAAACAGAGGTAAATAATATAACATATAGAAAAACAGCTACAAAATTAGAATTACATGTATAAGATTATCACATATAACAAATTCCATCTTTAATAAATAATAATAATAATAATAAATAAAAAATTTCAAGCATGCAGGATTAAGGAATAGCATAAGAACATATTTCATGCATATATAAGAATTAAGTATAGCACATAAAACAATAAATAGTAGATCACAGGCAATCATGATATACATAGTAAATCTCATGCACGATAAAGAATAACATAGTTATTACATAGCAAGGAGTAAGCATAAAAGGAGCAGCAAGCCAAATTATAATATAAAAGTTAGTTCAAGCAATAAAAATTGATACACAAGCAAACAATATATAGCACATTCAAGCAATAAAACTGAACACAAGCATAATTAAAACACAATTCAAGCATATAACTGAACACAACGCAAAATTATAAAACACATATCAAGCATTAAAATCTGATCACAAGCAAAATTATAAAAAGAACACAGTTCAAGCAATAAAAAATCTGAACACAAATCAAAATTATAAGGCATAGTTAAAGCAATAAAACTGAACACATATTAAGCAGTAAAAAGCTATGTACACATGGCACATTTGCATTTGGGGCCTGTCCAGGTGCGCAACAGTCTGACAAATTCTTTGTAGTTATCTACAGTCCTTATATCATTTGGCAGACTGTTCCACACCCTGACTGCCTCAAATCTAAATGATTTTTTGCCATACCTTACAGTCTTCACTCTTGGTACTTCTAATGTATTTACATGTCTGAAATTGTAAGAGGAGTCTTTTTTAGTGATAAGTGGGTTCAAGTATTCTGGTGGTATATCATGTATGATTTTAAAGGTTTCGATAGCTATGTTTCTTATTCTGTTTAGGTGGAGAGTTGTCATATTTACTTTGTTTAGGAGGGTTTCATAAGAAGCAGTGTAGTCATTAAAGACAATTTTTAGGGCCCTGTATTGTATTTTTTCAATTTTTTCCGTATTACTTTTGCTACAAAAATGCCAAATGAGGGGACAATAATTAAAATTGGATCTAATGAAGGTTTTGAAGATAATAAGTCTGGTATCTAGTTTAAGGAATTTACTAAGTCTCTGGAGAACATTTAATTGTCGAGCTGCTTTTCTACAAAGGTTTGTAACCTGGCTATCAAAGTTTAGTTGGTAATCTAGTTCAATACCTAAAAGTTTTACTTCATTATCACATTGAATTTCATTGTTATTTAATTTGAAGGATTTTATTTCTCTGTTTGCTTTCGATCCTACACAGATTGCTTGAAACTTTTCCGGATTGGCTTGCATTTGATTTGTATCAAACCAGTCTATTAGTGATTTGCTTTCTGTTTCTAAGGTTTCTTTAAAAATGTTTATGTTTGAATGGGTAAAAGATAGTGTGTTGTCATCTGCATAATTGTATAAAGTGGACTTATGTACAAAGTAAAAGATGTCATTAATGAAAATATTAAAAATAAGAGGTCCTAGTATAGATCCCTGTGGAACACCTTTAATTATTTCTAACCATTCACTAGTGTTGTTTACTTAAGTTAAAATAACGAACATGTCACTGAAACCGGAGACACAAGTTTTTCAACATTTAAAAGCCAACACTGAACTCATGTCTTGATATAATTACGAAAACATCGAGCAAAATAGTTATACCAATGCATACTATCGACAGAAACATATAATTTTGGTATTTGTCATGTCTGTAAGAATTTAATACGCAGTGAAATTTAGACATTTGCGTTGGAGACAGTAACGAACACGTCATTTTAGCACCTTTGACATCATTTTTTTTCAGTATTCATAAAAGCTACATCAATTTTTTCTGTGCACCAAGTAGACGAACTCTAAACCTATCATATGCACACATTTAGACTTCTGGAAAGTGATTAATAGCGTCAAAAACCACCGGCGACACTATTTGCACCTGCTTATTGAAAATGACTGATAAGCTTACAATGATGATGTTTACAACCATGAGTGCACATGTATATTAATGAAACTAAGTCGGATTTATCTTGTCACCAACATTTAGATCAACTTCGTTATCATTTTGAACGTGTTACAGATCAAATCGAGCTCCGTATCTAATGACGAAAGGAATAATACAGATATGCAAGTTTAAGTCAGTACAAAATACTGTAAAATCATTGAATGTCGTTGGGACGAAATTTCGTGGTTTTGGTAAAAAAACCCAATTTCGTTGGGACTTCAATTCGTGGATTTTGCATATCAGGTAATAAAACAAGGGTAAAAATTTATGTTCGTTGGGATTAAAGTTCGTGGTTGAGGGGAACCACGAAATCCATGAAATTTAATCCCCCACAAAATTAATGATTTTATAGTATATGTTTACATTACAGATCCTGTCCTGATGGTCACATCCATTCTATACCAGATATGATTGACACCATCTTTAAGTTATCTGACTGCAAACAGACACAGAAACTACTGAAAGATATGGTGGTATCCATGGAAACCGTAAGTACATCTAAAGATGCACAACTTGAAACACTGAATAAAGCAAAGAATGAAGCATTGGTAAACGTGACGACATTCCAGAAAGCGTTAGAAGCCATCGTTAAGAAAGCTGCTGACGCATCCAGACATCAAGTTGAAACCGCCTACAAAGATATGGAAAATGACCTCCTAGGAGACAAACACAGCGCTGAAAACATCAGTGAAGAATTACAGACTATAGACGACAAACTGAATCAATCCGAGGGAAACAGAGCCCAACATTTTGTTTGTACGAAAGTTGCCGAAGAAATGCTGAAAGAAGCCGACCTTGAGATGATGAAACAGAAGAAGTATCAGATTACAGACGTACAGATATCATTTATACCCGACCATTCATTGATGGAATATCTCCAAGCTTTACATAATATCGGTCAAGTAGAGAAACAAGAACATCAGACATCTTTACATGATATCGGTCAAGTAGAGAAACAGGAACATCAGACATCTTTACATGATATCGGTCAAGTAGATAACCAAGAACATCAGACATCTTTACATGATATCGGTCAAGTAGAGAAACAAGAACATCAGACATCTTTACATGATATCAGTCAAGTACAAAAACAAGAACATCAGACATCTTTACATGATATCGGTCAAGTACAAAAACTTGAACATCAGACAGCTTTACATGATATCGGTCAAGTAGATAACCAAGAACATCAGACATCTTTACATGATATCGGTCAAGTAGATAACCGTGAACATCAGACATCTTTACATGATATCGGTCAAGTAGATAACCGTGAACATCAGACATCTTTACATGATATCGGTCAAGTAGAGAAACAAGAACATCAGACATCTTTACATGATATCGGTCAAGTAGAGAAACAAGCACATCAGACATCTTTACATGATATCGGTCAAGTAGAGAAACAAGAACATCAGACATCTTTACATGATATCGGTCAAGTACAAAAACAAGAACATCAGACATCTTTACATGATATCGGTCAAGTAGACAAACAAGAACATCAGACATCTTTACATGATATCGGTCAAGTAGACAAACAAGAACATCAGACATCTTTACATGATATCGGTCAAGTAGAGAAACAAGCACATAAGACATCTTTACATGATATCGGTCAAGTAGAGAAACAAGAACATCAGACATCTTTACATGATATCGGTCAAGTACAAAAACAAGAACATCAGACATCTTTACATAATATCGGTCAAGTAGAGAAACAAGTACATAAGACATCTTTACATGATATCGGTCAAGTAGAGAAACAGGAACATCAGACATCTTTACATGATATCGGTCAAGTAGAGAAACAAGCACATAAGACATCTTTACATGATATCGGTCAAGTAGAGAAACAGGAACATCAGACATCTTTACATGATATCGGTCAAGTAGGGAAACAAGAACATCAGACATCTTTACATGATATCGGTCAAGTAGAGAAACAAGAACATCAGATATCTTTACATGATATAGGTCATCGCAACCTATACAAAATCAAAGCAAGTAGAGATATAAACATTAAAGTATCTGGTGATTCTGATAGTATTAGATGCTATTCAGAAGGTTGTTGTGTTACACAGGATAACCAACTTCTTGTCACAGATTGGAACAATAATAAACTCAAACGTTTTGATATACAGAATATGTCAGTTGTTGATTATTGTAAACTAGATTCTGGACCTAATGGTGTATGTTGTTTCAGTAAACATGAAGTTGCTGTTGCATGTAAACGTGACAACAAGATTCAGTTTGTTTCCATTCAAGGCAAGTTGTCTCCTACAAGACAAATTAAAATGTCACATCCTTGTTATGGTATAGCTTTCAATGATGGTAAACTGTATGTGACAGATGAGTGTGAGTCACTGTATGTTTATGATATGACTGGTACCCGGCTGATGACCATTACTCTAGACAATGCTGGGAATAAGCTGTTCACTGAGAGTAGACATATTACATTCAATGAGAGTAGAAACAGAATGTTTGTTGGAGATGGGAAGAATGGTGTTGTATGTTTTGATGGAAAGGGAAATTACCTGTCAACTATTACAGACAGTGATCTATTTGTTGTTGATGGAGTGTGTGTAGACGGACGGGGGAATGTGTTTGTGGTTGGGTGCTGGTCTCATAATGTGGTACAATACAGTGAGAGTGGGGAGAAAGTTGGTGTGGTTGTGAAGCAAGATGAGGGATTACAGTTTCCACGCTCTGTGTGTTTCCATCAGGGACTGAATAGAATGTTTGTTACTACGCGTTTTAGTAATGTGGTGAAAATGTACGAACTGGAATAAACGACCACACTGTGTGATAATAGAACTGTATAATCTGTATACATGAAACGTTAGCATTGACAGACAGATGATAATTTATCACAGTGAACATGATAGTAAACCGATAAAGATTGTTTAACATTATGAAGTACATATACATATATTTGATATTTGTGCAAATTAATGATCTTATATTGTGTTTATTCCGTATACATGTAGTATTGACTTATAATTATGTGAAAATGAATAACTGTGAGCATGAAAATAAGCAGTTAAAGATTTTTTTAACATTATTGAGTACATGTATTTAGGATTTGTGCAAGTTAATAACATTATATAGTGTTTATTCCGTATACATGTAGTATTGACTTATAATTATGTGAAAATGAATAACTGTGAGCATGAAAGTAAGCAGTTAAAGATTTTTATATAACATTATTGAGTACATTTATTAAGGATTTGTGCAAATTAATAACATTATATAGTGTTTATTCTGTATACATGTAGTATTGACTTATAATTATGTGATAATGAATAACTGTGAACATGAAAGTAAGCAGTTAAAGATTTTTTAACATTATTTAGTACATGTATTTAGGATTTGTGTAAATTAATAACATTATACAGTGTTTATTCCGTATACATGTAGTATTGACTTATAATTATCTGATAATTTATGTAAATTGATAACCTTATATAGTGTTTGTTATAATCATATGTACTTGATTAAGGCGTACAAATGTACACAGTACTACCTCTGAAGAGCAACATCCTATGCCAACTTCAAATATTGGCCACGCAAACTTCAAACATTGGCCATGCATACTTCAAATATTGGCCACGCAAACTTCAAATATTGGCCATGCATACTTCAAATATTGGTCATGCAAACTTCAAAAATTGGTCATGCATACTTCAAATATAGGCCACGCAAACTTCAAACATTGGCCATGCATACTTCAAATATTGGCCATGCTAACCTCAAATATTGGCCATGCAAACTTCAAATATTGGCCATGCAAACTTCAAATATTGGCCACGCATACTTCAAATATTGGCCACGCAAACCTCAAATATTGGCCATGCAAACTTCAAATATTGGCCAAGCAAACTTCAAATATTGGCCATGCAAACTTCAAACATTGGCCATGCATACTTCAAATATTGGTCATGCACACTTCAAATATTGGCCATGCATACTTCAAATATTGGTCATGCAAACTTCAAATATTGGTCATGCATACTTCAAATATAGGTCATGCAAACTGTAAATATTGGTCATGCATACTTCAAATATAGGCCACGCAAACTTCAAATATTGGCCATGCAAACTTCAAATATTGGCCACGCAAACTTCAAATATAGGCCACGCAAACTTCAAATATTGGCCATGCAAACTTCAAATATTGGCCACGCAAACTTCAAATATTGGCCATGCAAACTTCAAATATTGGCCATGCAAACTTCAAATATAGGCCACGCAAACTTCAAATATTGGCCATGCAAACTTCAAATATTGGCCACGCAAACTTCAAATATTGGCCACGCAAACTTCAAATATTGGCCACGCAAACTTCAAATATTGGCCATGCAAACTTCAAATATTGGCCACGCATACTTCAAATATTGGCCACGCAAACTTCAAATATTGGCCACGCAAACTTCAAATATTGGCCATGCATACTTCAAATATTGGCCATGCATACTTCAAATATTGGCCATGCATACTTCAAATATTGGCCACGCAAACTTCAAATATTGGCCACGCAAATTTCAAATATTGGCCATGCATACTTCAAATATTGGCCACGCAAACTTCAAATATTGGCCACGCAAACTTCAAATATTGGCCATGCATACTTCAAATATTGGTCACGCAAACTTTAAATATTGGCCACGCAAACTTCAAATATTGGCCACGCAAACTTTAAATATTGGCCACACAAACTTCAAATATTGGCCATGCAAACCTCAAATATTGGCCATGAAAACTTCAAATATTGGCCATGCAAACTTCAAATATTGGCAATGCAAACCTCAAATATTGGCCACACAAACTTTAAACATTGGCCATGCAAACTACAAATATTGGCCATGCCAACTTTAAACATAGGCCATTTCTTTGAGGTGGTTGCTCTACAGAGGTTATATCGATAGTGAATTTCAGATTAGTGAAAGTTTGAAGATTATTGTAGAGTGACTGTTGTTGTACAGATCTATATGTATAATGATTCATTGAAGTTTTGGAAACTCTATATCTGGTGTACTTGTACATATTCTGGAATATTGTTGTAAAATGTATGTCAATAATTCACTCAAGTCTAGCGTTTCTTCAAATATTGATTGTATAAGTATAATATATACATGAACCATTTCTATATAATCAGATAACTTGAAAATAAATTATAAATGAAAATATTTAATTTCTGTTAAATCGTTTTTTTATACATTGATTGAATATATTATAAACAATATACATGTATATACATGTATAAATTTTCCTGTTAATATGTTAATGCTTGCACTGCATTTGTTACAGAATTCCTACAGTGATTGCAGGATAGAATTTGACACACATGATAAAAATGTTTAGCCATCTGTGAACTAAAACATGTTAGAGAAAGAGAACGCAAACGCGAGGCTGCCTTATTTCATCGAGGGTGGAGTCCGAGACTAAATAAGGAAACCGAGTGTTAAGTTTCTCGTTCTAACTAATAACAGTAAGAAAGAAGTAATATTTGCCAAAAATTACGTAGTTTATACTACGAATCCGTAGGAAAAACAGACAATCCGCAGAGGTTAACAGGTCTGGAAACAGCCAACTTCTCCACATGTGGAATAATACATTGTCACGGAAGCAGTACTAACTTAGTATTCCACAAAAAACTGACAAATTGTCCACATGTGGAATAATACATATCACTGATGCAGTGCTAACTTAGTCTTCCATAAGAATTAACCAACTTCTCCACATGTGGAATAATACATTGTCACGGATGTAGTACAAACTTAGTCTTCCATAAGAAACAGCCAATTTCTCCACATGTGGAAAAATACATTGTCATGGATGCAGTACTAAGTATTCCAAAAGAAACTGACAACTTCTCCACATGTGGAATAATACATTGTCACGGAGGCAGCACTCAATTAGTCTTCTACAAGAAACTGCCAAGTTCACAACATGTGGAATAATACATTGTC
Source organism: Spisula subtruncata (assembly GCA_963678985.1). Lineage (NCBI taxonomy): Eukaryota > Metazoa > Mollusca > Bivalvia > Venerida > Mactridae > Spisula > Spisula subtruncata. Next base: position 1,960,251 of record OY787669.1, read on the forward strand.
ACGGATGCAGTACTAACTAAGTCCTCCACAAGAAACAGACAACGTCTCCACATGTGGAATAATACATTGTCACAGATGCAGGACTAACTTAGTCTTCCACAAGAAACAGACAACTTCTCCGCATGTGGAATAATGCATTGTCACTGATGCAGTACTAACTTAGTCTTCCACAAGAAATAGAAAACTTCTCCACATGTGGAATATTTCATTGTCATGGGTGCAGTACTAACTTGCTATTCCACAAGAAACTGACAACTTCTCAACATGTGGAATAATACATTGTCACGGATGCAGTACTTACAGACTTCCATAAGAAATAGCCAACTTCTCCACAAGTAGAATTTAACACATTGACACAGATGTAGTACAAACTTGCTTTTCCGCAAGAAACTGACAACTTCAATGATGCAGTAGTAGCTTGCTATTCTACAAGAAACAGACAACTTCTCCACATGTGGAATAATACATTGTCATGGATGCAGTACTAACTTGCTATTCCACAAGAAACTGACAACTTCACCACATTTGGAATAATACATTGTCACGGATGCAGTACTTATTAAGTCTTCCATAAGCAACAGTCAACTTCTCCACATGTAGAATAATTCATAGTCATTGATGCAGTACTAATTTAGGTCTACACGAAACAGCCAACTTCTCCACATGTGGAATAATGCATTGTCACCGATGCAGTACTAACTTAATATTCCACAAGAAACTGACAACTTCTCCACATGTGGAATGATACATTGTCATGGATGCAGTTCTAAATTGCATTTCCTCGAGAAACTTCAAGTTAGCACAGCAAATAACTTAAGAAAGTATAGAATAATCTGAAATATTTTTCTGACAAAACTTAAAGCCACCAAACACATTACATAGATAAATGATGATAAAGGTATACCAATGACAGACCCTAGCAAATCAATTGAAGTATTTAATACATTGTTCACAAATATTTTCAAGACAAACTTCATCTGTACTTGAGAATATGACACAAGACAAAATACCGACTCTTTAATACCAACTTAAAACAAGTAAAACAGAGATCTCTCCTCTGATATCAAGGGAAGTAACTACAGCTTTCCTCGCAAGATTTTGAGGGACAGTCACTCTACCTGACTTGAAATGAGTCAAACAAGGTTCACTTCCGTGATTTAAAGGAAAGTAACCATTACAGTACAGAATGCAATGCAATCACTGTTGGCATTCACAAGAGAAAGCCACTTTCTATGTTTAGATCCAGTAATTACATGCACATGTCTTTGATTAAGGGATTGCATATATAAAGCCATTGACACAAAAATCTGAGGTTTCTGTCCAGTTGGTTTGTGCGCAGATTTGTACATCGGCGATATCCGGGTTTGATTATCCTTCCGTGAAAATATGGTGGTTGAACGACTTAACTATGGTGGTTGAACGACTTAACTGCTGAAAACAGCCCTCAATATATCAGGAGTGTATGGAGTAACATGTTAGACAACTTACTTCATACCCTTCAGTTTCCTCCTTGGCCGGTTTCTCTCCTGTTCATTTTTCTGATTTCTTATGAGTAGCAACTCTCAAACCTCCAACTTTCACTGAAATTAAAGAAAAAGCCAAAATTAAAGTTTTATTATTAAACAAGATTTTGTTTGTTTTGTAGCCACTGTGAAGAATTGAAGAAACATTCCATATTAAAACTAAAAAATGTGTTAACAAGGTCATTTTAAGATTTGACCCTGTGACATAGTTTTTACCCAGTTTGAACGGCTATTCTGGGACAAAATAAATAGATAGTAGAATTCATTAATTCGGCTAATTGCTCAATAAGCCAGGAATGCTTTGGCAAATGATATTCCTACGTTACACAGAGGCTTGCCGGGAACAGTAAATGATCGCTATCGGTTTTGAGGTCAAAGTCACTGTGACAATGTTTTACAAACATCGTAATTTTCCATTAAACTTTATTGTCTCCGATTTCTGAAGGTGAAAACAAATTTAGGTGTTTGCTTTGTTTCCAGATTATACATCTTTCTCAAATGTAAGGAAAACAACATTAGGTAACTCACCAACGTCGGGTCCCAAGTCCCGAGTGAAAAAGCAGGAGGGCCTAAAGTTTCTACTTTATTATCAGTGAAATAACTGACTACACAATGAAAGTACTTGTTCAAAAAGGAAAGCCATCTTTTAACATGTGTACAGTAAATATAATTTTGCTGCAGGAACAGTAAGATGAATCCCAAGATAGGCAGTGCCTCAGTTCATATTAGTACTGTTAGATGCATCAGGGATTTCACATTACTTATAGCTTGGCTATTTTGACCTGACCATGACCTTTATGCAAGAATATATTACAAGCTTTTTGCTTTGAATATATCAATTTCCGCAAGCAAATCGTGCGATATCGGTATTTCAAATTTGACTATTAAATTATGCTAATCAAAAGGTCAGGCTCATGTCAATGTGGCCAAGCTTTACTATACAGGCATACAATACTGAGTATAGTTATAGTGAATTTCAAACCTGCGAAATCGCAAGATGATATCGGGTGTGAGAAAATTCACCTTAAAATTTCATCCACTGTCAGACTTAAAATTTTAAGTGAAATTGTTTTAGTAATTACGACTAACCATGGGGTTGTCGTCATATCGTAGTTGTCTAGACGTGCTTAAAACCTGAACTAGTTTGACCAAATAAGACGGCACTAAATAAGTTGACCAACGTACTTGCGACCAAAAGCTTAACCGTTATTTATCAGTATTTGGGCAAGTATTTTTAAAGGGTGGCCAAAGACCACTATTTGGACCATTATTGTTAAAGCCTGGCATTTAACTGACTATTTTACACACTACAGCATGCCCTTCCATAGGCGAGACTTAGAGGTATAAAAGAAACGGATGAAAAGAAATACAATCATGAGAATTAGGGACAGAAAGTGGATTTATTTAATGATTTAAGTACTCGTTACTGTAAACGAGGAAAGTTACGTGGTTACAAAAGTTACGTGGTTATACAATGTACCTCCGATGACTGAAATCCTAAGAAAGTATTCTGTCGTTCTCGATTTGTACTGTATTTCAAATAAAATGTGTACAATGTAAGCCTAATTTTGAAATGAATTAATGACCTGCGATGTTAATGACTAAATTATGAGATTATGCACCAGTCGGTTTCAAGCACGGCCCCTGTGGATGGGCCAGGATTTTTACTTTTGTGTTGTCAAACCCCCAGTGCTCCATGGCCCCAGGGACAGGTGATGGTAAAGCTACCATAAACTCTCTGGTAATTCCTTGGCTCCTCACAACTCAATATTGTCCCGTGGTATTGGTTAGGAGTAAAAATTCCCAACATTTCCATGGCAGCGCGGAGGAAGGCACTTGTGCATCTAGCTACTATTCACTGACGGGCAGTAAAATATGGCATTACTGCACATATATGCACAATAAAAATGGCTCACAGAGACAGTCATAGTACATAGCCATCCGGTTTATCCCTACCTAATTGGCCAACGACCTGACAAGCAAAGATCTGAAATTCGCATTATAGGCCGCGCCTTAGTTTATATCATAGAACAGCTCCAGAGTGGATGCATGTACATCCAATTGTTACATTCTTAGTGGTGTGTGATTAAATGGTTGTGCAGTTAAGCCGAGATAGGCCATATTCACATAAATTAAATGCAAATAAATAAAATGCGTTTATTCTAAATCCCTATTTTTATTGCCAAGGATAGCAAACCGTGTCGAACAGGAAAGCAACCGTAGCAGCACCGGGGTGAACCGGGATAAACTGGTTAACAGCACCAGTTGTATACAACCAGGGACACCGCTGGGACATTCTGGCAACGACCTTATCTTTACCGTGTGTCTACCGTGATAAAGCGTGGCTTACCGGGTGTGATATAGACAACAAGAAAGCAAGATGGGTCCTTGTAATGAATGGTTTAGATTTTATATTACTTACGCGCAAGGGTATGGACCGAATCAGCCCCAGATGTTCGCAGAGTTGCTTCAATGGTTATTATAAATTATATGGCAGGCAGAGTTCCTGTTCCCTCACGGTTAACGACGGCAAAATTCATGTGAGTTTCTGACGTCTCAAGATTTACCGACATGCATTTCTTAGCTGGCTTCTTATTTATTGATATGACGTTATCTGAAGTGATTGGCAGCCAAGTGATAATTGATGCCGTTTGCACCTTTTCCCCTAGTTTATAGATAGCGGTGAACGGAATACCACCGGCATCATTTTGGGGCGCTTGGCATCAAACTGATCAAATATCCTTTCACACCGGCGGTAAACCGGGTAACATCGGGAATGTGAGAACGCAATTGATTTTTTTTTACAAAAACGCCCCAGTATACCGGATTTCCTCCACCTGGACCTGAACCGGGACAGTGAGAACGGGGCTTTAGTAACCAAGCAGGTTTTGGTAGGGGTTAAAGCCTAGCTGCCAGTTTCATAATCATCTAAATGTGCTTGTCAGTTCAGAGGGTCATCGGTTTGAACCACAAACCTGACACTTTCCCTTAGCAAACAGTATTGTATGGACATTATTGAATTTTAGCCAGTAAGTTGGATCTACAACAAACAGCATGATTACTACGCAAGTTCAGCAACAAACAATCCTCATGTTAATTCATTGTGTCTACTTTCGCTTTTAATTCAACGATTGTAACCTTGAAATTTACAAAAGTTATACGCAATGATAGACAGTAAAAGCTATGCTCACCTCCAAATAAAAGCTTTATAACTCAATATCAACCAGATCAAACCAACACCAGCGTTATTACACATCATAAAACATTACAAACTATCAGTACACTCAACATAAGGCATGACCTATCAAGCGCCATTTTTGTTCGACAGTGGCTATATGATTACGGTACCGTAATCCTGGCCTCGGCCTCTAGGATTACGGAAGTCCTAAGAGGGCTGTCTAGAATTACGGAAGTTTTTATATCGAGTGCAATTAAGCGTTCAGGTCACCTTCTATTGCATGTTGACATTAATATTTCTTGAATTTGTAAGGGTCACCCCCCCCCCCCCTTACATACCATGATAGCACAATGAATGTGTTATACAACGTGTATATTATCATCTTTTTGTGCTATCACGCTCATCTGAGGATTAGATTCTACAGAATGACAGGAAATCAAGGTCGCGAAAACTAGTGACAATTGTGATTCTCCATCAAAATCGCGCTACAGAACAATGTGAACGTCAGAAAGTAGTTTGAACATAATAAATTTATGAATAACTCACCATTCAGTGCTAAATTACAACCAAAATACCAGATTTTCTGTGTTTTACACAATGTTTACTTTTCGTCTGTCACGGAACATTCACAGGATTATCGGGCGTCATACCACTAAATCCGACTGTGATTAGAATTAAGGAAGTGACTTACTGTGTATTCAAATTTTTTCTGAGTCTAGTAAAACAATGTGTGTGAACATTAATCTACAGGTCTTCCAGACACATGAACTTTTATGACAGTGGTATCAGCATCCATTTTTGTCAATATTTTGCAAATGGCGGCGTTTGTACTTTAGTGTTTCGGGACTATTTTCAAACTGTAAATTTGTGGCTTTTGGTGTATGTTTCTTTTTCAGCCTTGAAACTTTACAGATACTTTATTAATGTAAAATTGTATGTTATGCACGTCTGAGCCAGTCACAAGAATTTTTTTTGTTACATTGTTGATAATTTTGGGACTACTTTTTCAGTATGCATAGCCCTACACTTTAGCCTGTATCATTGCGAAGCGCTAATTTTACTGTGGCTTTTATTTGTTACATGCAGTTTCATTGTTGTTTGATATTTATATTATGGCTTTTTGTATTTTATTGTGAAGCCACCTTTGAGCCACACTCACATATGTCATATTGTTTAATATAAGCGGACTTTGGTGGAGGCTGATCACAATACTCACTTAGAGCCAGCTTCCTAAATGGCCCTTATTGTATGTTGTAGACAAAACCAGTTGTCGTCGTTCCTGCCACGGGAGCATGTACTTAGCGACACAAGTATCTGTTCTTGCATGCTTGTGGTGTGGATATACACCCAAGCAAGTTATCATGGAGACCGTAGACGTTATATAGTAAACCAGCATCCTCGACTACTAAGGTTACCTCAAGAAGTGAACCTGAGGAGGTACCTTACAAATTCATACAAATGTTGGCATATTTATTGACAAATTAATAGAAATATCAGTATATTATGCTTCGATTTTTAAGATTAGAATTTTGAAAAATGTAAGGTAAACAATCCATCAAGTGTGCGTTTATCAAACAAATATTTTCCGCCGTTATAATATTTTTACCATAACGAAAACTGATTACTCGACTGTACTGATATGTCTAAATAATTTGTCAATAAATATATGCCAGAATTTGTGTGTAACACTCGATATAAAAACTTACCGTAATTGTAGCCACTGCCTTTTTGGTTAGGGGGAAGATCTCCAATACAATGGCTACTCATTAGATTACACTCAATTTTCCTGGAGATGTTGCAGAATGTCACTGTTAATGCATCTTAAACGTGATTACAAAACTTAGTCATTTGGAAAATCCGCGAAAAAAGCAGATCAAGTTTTTCACGTCAATATGTGGACCTATCTTTGATTCATGATGAAACAATTCACATTTACTGTTTCACATCGGACTGGAAAACTCTTCTCACATTACAAGTACTAGTAGAAGTTCGGACTGGAAAACTCTTCTCACGATACAAGGGTAATCACTGCGGTATATATACAAACCTTTGTCTAGCAGTGTCAAGTGTAACCCCTAAATAGATGGTGAAAAAAATATGATTAAACTAAACTTAAGAAATTGCGAGGATAACTTGGAAATGCTACGTAGACCCCAATGGTGTATATGGTAAAAGTAACAAAGGGCCATATAACCAAACATTGCCGCAGCAAAAAATCCTACCTTTATGGTCCACTAAACATCAAGGTTGTTGATCTGTGAAAGTTTGAAGAAATTCTGGTCATTCATTCCAACATGTGATCCGCCGACATCGCATAATACACCATATATATAGCTACAGACGATGTGTACTACTACTGCCCTATAGCTATACATATTGAAATACATTATTCATTCCAGATAACTAAGTGCACCGGCAGGGCACCTCTGACAGCACTAAGAACTCTCAGTTTAGAATCTAGTTAAACTAAATATATTCAAATATTCAGGCCACACTGTTTGGCGCATCGACAATTCTTTTTTTTCCACAATTAACACCTGCATGCATGTAACAAACCTACCCTCAACGGCATCTTTTCTTTTCTTCAGGTAAATTCCAGCACTGGTACTGCTGCACTCACAATCGGTATTCGGTATCATATTCAAATTACCTCCTAGCCTAACTGCAGGGGAGACCACTGTGTTAAACTCACACCCATACATTTAGTGTACTTTCACCCAAAAACCGCGCGCAAATCTGACAGCTCCCATTTGTTACCATTCCCCATTTTCGTATTTCAATTAAAGCACTACATCGCAATTATCGCTCCAAAACCCTCCATACCATTATTTATCCAACCCAACAAGCCAACAAAACCCTTCAAAATTAAATATTCCCCATTTTGACCGGGTCCAAAATCATACAGAGCCGCTCATTCGCAGATGCGTCTACCTTGTCAATTATCAATGTGATCTTGTCAATTTCACTTCTTAATCTACTCTCCTGCACAGGGGATGTAACCGTGTGATCACTCTTGTATAGCCTACCTACAATACAATTTTTCTCTCAGTTTTCACTGATTTTGTCAAAAATAGTTGAGATAACGGATTTGCGTCTTTTGATGTTCTGTGGCATTCAATTTAATGTGACAACACTTAAGATATCCACATTCCTGGGAAACTTATGATTAACAATCTATTAAAACATTACCGAAGTAGCAAATTAGATAGTTCTGTATAGCATATATATTATTTAATACGCAGTAGCAATAAGAAGCCGTTATTTAGTCGTACTGAAAATACAACAATCATATACATTATACAAATATTACATTGCGATGTACTACAACACATAACATCTCAAGATGGAAGATAATCTCTAATCTATTTAGGAATCAGACAGGACCTCGTCACCATGTCAAGGTGTATATATATCTATGACTTGACATGACAACCGTATTCAACAGTATTCAAACAAAGTCAGACCACAGTTTATGTTGAAACAATATTATATTATAGAAAAATACTGGACTTGTAAATCAACATATCATAGTACAGATAAAACTATGTGAAATATTTTCACCTGACGTAGATATGTGTACTCCCACAGAGATATCAGCTAATGTCTTGAAAATTTGTCAGGAATATTTTCGGAATGCAGACTGGACGAATTTTTTTATATTCAAAGACCGAGAAATGAAGATTTTTACAATTAATTAAAATTATTATCAGTGAACGTAAAATTCTGAATAATGCAAGGGAAATAACCATTACACCTACTCGTCATGTCTGAATTCGCATTATGACCATTGTATTTACCGCCCCTTATCAAAATTACGATAACATGTTAAATAATGAAAGGGAAATAACCATTTGAAATACTGGGCCATGTCTGACTTTGCAATAAGACCATTGTATTTAGCTCCCCTTATCAAACTAAAACTTGGAAGTATGTGTAAAGCCGTACAAATTTCTAGGATCACTTAGTGTTACATTGGAAGATGTCCGTGTGGCACGTTGGACAAACATACGAGGAAAGTACACCAGTGCTCTGTGTAGGCCTAAGTAATATCTGTCCAGATGCAGTCTGCGATCTTGTCTCCGACTTGGTTGAAATTCGGGTGTATGTCCTGTGTATAATGCTCTGATTTGACAAGAACATAATGAGTAAGCACTGTTTCATCCTGTGAAAATATGCTTTGGGTTTTAAATGTTACTAGAAGCACAATTTTAACTGATGCACAATGGACATACCACGTGGAATGAACCGAATATTTTTATAAACACAGCTTATAATTATGTGATAATGAATACCTGTGAACATGAAAGTAAACAGTTAAAAGATTTTTTTTAAACATTATTGAGTACATGTATTTAGGATTTGTGCAAATTAATAACTATATATAGTGTTTATTCCGTTACTTTGAGGTGGTTGCTCTACAGAGGTTATATCGATAGTGAATTTCAGATTAGTGAAAGTTTGAAGATTATTGTAGAGTGACTGTTGTTGTACAGATCTATATGTATAATGATTCATTGAAGTTTTGGAAACTCTATATCTGGTGTACTTGTACATATTCTGGAATATTGTTGTAAAATGTATGTCAATAATTCACTCAAGTCTAGCGTTTCTTCATAGATGAATTGTTTAAGTATAATATATATACATGAACCATTTCTATACAATCAGATTACTTGAAAATAAATTATAAATGAAAACATTTAATTTTTGTCAAATCGTTTTTTTATACATCGATTGAATATATTATAAACACTATACATGTATATACATGTATAAATTTTCCTGTTAATATGTTAATGCTTGCACTGCATTTGTTACAGAATTCCTACAGTAATTGCAGAATGGAATTTGACATACATAAATGTTTAGCCATCTGTGAACTAAAATATGTTATAGAAAGAGAACGCAAACGCGGGGCTGACTTATTTCCTCGAGGGTGGAGTCCGAGACTAAATAAGGAAACCGAGTGTTAAGTTTCTTGTTCTAACTTATAACAGTAAGAAAGGAGTAATATTTGCCAAAAAATACGTAGTTTATACTAAGAATCCGTAGGAAAAACAGACAATCCGCAGAGGTAAACAGGTCTGGAAACAGCCAACTTCTCCACATGTGGAATAATACATTGTCACTGATGCAGCACTAACTTAGTATTCCACAAAAAACTGACAACTTGTCCACATGTGAAATAATACATTGTCACGGATGCAGTACTAACTTAGTCTTCCTTAAGAAACAGCCAATTTCTCCACATGTGGAATAATACATCGTCAATGATGCAGTACTAGCTTGCTATTCCACAAGGAACTGACAACTTCTTCACATGTGGATAATACATTGTCAATAATGCAGTACTAGCTTTTTATTCCACAAGAAACTGACAACTTCACCAAATTTATAATACAACATTGTCACGGATGAAGTACTAATTAAGTCTTCCACAAGCAACAGCCAACTTCTCCACATGTGGAATAATTCACTGTCATGGATACAGAACTAATTTAGTTCTACACGAAACAGCCACCTTCTCGATAAGTGGAATAATACATTGTCATGGATGCAGTACTTACTTGCTATTCCACAAGAAACTGACAACTTCTCCGCATGTGAAATAGTACATTGTCATGGATGCAGTACTAAATTGCTATTCAACAAGAAACTGACAAATTTTCCACATGTGGAATAATACATTGTCACGGATGCAGTACAAAATGCAATTCCACAAGAAACTGACAACTTCTCCACATGTGGAATAAGACATTGTCACGGATGCAGTACTAAAGTGCTATTCCACAAGAAACAGATAACTTCTCAACATGTAGAATAATACATTGTCACGGATGCAGAACTAAAGTGCTATTCCACAAGAAACTGACAACTTCTCCACATGTGTAATAATTCATTGTCATGGATGCAGTACTAACTTGCTATTCCACAAAAACTGACAACTTCTTCACATGTGGAATAATACATTGTCAATGATGCAGTACAAACTTGCTATTCCACAAAAAACTGACAACTTCTCCACATGAGATAATAATGCATTGTCAATGATACAGTACTGACTTGCTATTCCATAAGAAACTGACAACTTCTCCACATGTGGAATAATACATTGTCACGGATGTAGAACTAATATAGTACTTATTAAGTCTTCCACAAAAAACAGCCAACTTCTCCACATGTGGAATAATTCATTGTCATCGATGCAGTACTAATTTAGGTCTACACGAAACAGCCAACTTCTCAACATGTGGAATAATGCATTGTCACGGATGCAGTACTAACTTAATATTCCACAAGAAACGGACAACTTCTCCACATGTGGAATGATACATTGTCATGGATGCAGTTCTAAATTGCTATTTCACAAGAAACTGACAACTTCTTCACATGTGGAATAATTCATTTTCATGGATGCAGTACTAACTTGCTATTCCACAAGAAACTGACAACTTCTCCACATGTGGAATATTTCATTGTCATGGATGCAGTACTAACTTGCTATTCCACAAGAAACTGACAACTTCTCCACATGTGGAATAATACATTGTCATGGATGCAGTACTAAATTGCATTTCCTCGAGAAAATGACAACTTCTCCACATGAGGAATAATACATTGTCATGGATGCAGTACTACATTGCATTTCCTCGAGAAACTTCAAGTTAGCCCAGCAAATAACTAAAGAAAGTATAGAATAATCTGAAATATTTTTCTGACAAAATTTAAAGCCACCAAACACATTACATAGATAAATGATGATAACGGTATACCAATCACAGACCCTAGCAAATCAATTGAAGTATTTAATACATAGTTCACCAATATTTTCAAGACAAACTTCATCTGTACTTAAGAATATGACACAAGACAAAATACCGACTCTTTAATACCGACTGAAGAACAAGTGAAACAGAGATCTCTCCTCTGTTATCAAGGGAAGTAACTACAATTTTCCTCGCAAGATTTTTAGGGGCAGTCACTGTACGCGACTTGAAATGAGTCAAACAAGGTTCACTTCCGTGACTTAAAGGGAAGTAACCATTACAGTACAGAATGCAATGCAATCACTGTTGGCATTCACAAGAGAAGGCCACTTTCTATGTTTCGATCGAACAATTACACGCACATGTCTTTGATTAAGGGTTTGCATTTATAAAGCCATTGACACAAAAATTTGAGGTTTCGGTCCAGTTGGTTTGTGCGCAGATTTGTACATCGGCGATATCTGGGTTTGATTATCCTTCCGTGAAAATATGGTGGTTGAACGACTTAACTATGGTGATTGATCGACTTAACTATGGTGGTTGAACGGCTTAACTGCTGAAAACAGCCCTCAATATATTAGGAGTGTATGGAGTAACATGTTAGACAACTTACTTCATACCCTTCAGTTTCCTCCTCGGCCGGTTTCTCTCCTGTTCATTTTTCTGATTTCTTATGAGTAGCAACTCTCAAACCTCCAACTTTCACTGAAATTAAAGAAAATGCCAAAATTTTATTAAACAATTTTTTGTTTGTTTTGTAGTCAAAAGAAGAATTGAAGAAACATTCCACATTAAAACTAAAAAATGTGGCCAATGAGAGTGTCAACTTTTTAAGATTTGACCCCGTGACCTAGTTTTTGACCCAGTTTGAATGGCTATTCTGGGACAAAATAAATAGATTATAGAATTCATTAATTCGGCTAATTGCTCAATACTTTGGCCAAGGAAATTCACACGTTACGCAGAGGAACAGCAAATGACCCCTTTTGGTTTTGAGGTCAAAGGTCAAGGTCACTGTGACAATGTTTTACAAACATCGTAATTTTTCATAAAACTTTATTGTCTCCGATTTCTGAAGGCGAGCACAAATTTAGGTGTTTGCTTTGTTTCCAGATTATACATCTTTCGCAAATGAAAGGAAAACAACATTAGGTAACTCACCAACGTCGGGTCCCAAGTCCCGAGTGAAAAAGCAGGAGGGCCTAAAGTTTTCTACTTTATTATCAGTGAAATAATTGACTACACAATGAAAGTACTTGTTCAACAAGGAAAGCCATCTTTTAACATGTGTACAGTAAATATAATTTTGCTGCAGGAACAGTAAGATGAATCCCAAGATAGGCAGTGCCTCAGTTCATATTAGTACTGTTAGATGCATCAGGGATTTCACATTACTTATATCTTGGCTATTTTGACCTGAGCATGACCTTTATGCAAGAATATTTTACAAGCTTTTTGCTTTGAATATATCAATTTCCGCAAGCAAATCGTGCAATATCGGTATTTCAAATTTGACTATTAAATTATGCTTATCAAAAGGTCAGGCTCATGTCAATGTGGCCAAGCTTTACTATACAGGCTTACAATACTGAGTATAGTTATAGTGAATTTCAAGCCTGCAAAATCGCAAGAAGGTATCGGGTGTGAGAAAATTCACCTTAAAATTTCATCCACTGTCAGATTTAAATTTTAAGTGAAATTGTTATAGTAATTACGACTAACCATGGGGTTGTCGTCATATCGTAGTTGTCTAGACGTGCTTAAAACCTGAACTAGTTTAACCAAATAAGACGGCACTAAATAAGTTGACCAACGTACTTGCGACCGAAAGCTTAACCGTTATTTATCAGTATTTGGGCAAGTATTTTTAAAGCGTGGCCAAAGACCACTATTTGGACCATTATTGTTAAAGCCTGGCATTTAACTGACTATTTTACACACTACAGCATGCCCTTCCATAGGTGAGACCTTCCATAGGCGAGACTTAGAGGTATAAAAGAAACGGATGAAAAGAAATACAATCATGAGAATTAGGGACAGAAAGTGGATTTATTTAATGATTTAAGTACTCGTTACTGTAAACGAGGAAAGTTACGTGGTTACAAAAGTTACGTGGTTATACAATGTACCTCCGATGACTGAAATCCTAAGAAAGTATTCTGTCGTTCTCGATTTGTACTGTATTTCAAATAAAATGTGTACAATGTAAGCCTAATTTTGAAATGAATTAATGACCTGCGATGTTAATGACTAAATTATGAGATTATGCACCAGTCGGTTTCAAGCACGGCCCCTGTGGATGGGCCAGGATTTTTACTTTTGTGTTGTCAAACCCCCAGTGCTCCATGGCCCCAGGGACAGGTGATGGTAAAGCTACCATAAACTCTCTGGTAATTCCTTGGCTCCTCACAACTCAATATTGTCCCGTGGTATTGGTTAGGAGTAAAAATTCCCAACATTTCCATGGCAGCGCGGAGGAAGGCACTTGTGCATCTAGCTACTATTCACTGACGGGCAGTAAAATATGGCATTACTGCACATATATGCACAATAAAAATGGCTCACAGAGACAGTCATAGTACATAGCCATCCGGTTTATCCCTACCTAATTGGCCAACGACCTGACAAGCAAAGATCTGAAATTCGCATTATAGGCCGCGCCTTAGTTTATATCATAGAACAGCTCCAGAGTGGATGCATGTACATCCAATTGTTACATTCTTAGTGGTGTGTGATTAAATGGTTGTGCAGTTAAGCCGAGATAGGCCATATTCACATAAATTAAATGCAAATAAATAAAATGCGTTTATTCTAAATCCCTATTTTTATTGCCAAGGATAGCAAACCGTGTCGAACAGGAAAGCAACCGTAGCAGCACCGGGGTGAACCGGGATAAACTGGTTAACAGCACCAGTTGTATACAACCAGGGACACCGCTGGGACATTCTGGCAACGACCTTATCTTTACCGTGTGTCTACCGTGATAAAGCGTGGCTTACCGGGTGTGATATAGACAACAAGAAAGCAAGATGGGTCCTTGTAATGAATGGTTTAGATTTTATATTACTTACGCGCAAGGGTATGGACCGAATCAGCCCCAGATGTTCGCAGAGTTGCTTCAATGGTTATTATAAATTATATGGCAGGCAGAGTTCCTGTTCCCTCACGGTTAACGACGGCAAAATTCATGTGAGTTTCTGACGTCTCAAGATTTACCGACATGCATTTCTTAGCTGGCTTCTTATTTATTGATATGACGTTATCTGAAGTGATTGGCAGCCAAGTGATAATTGATGCCGTTTGCACCTTTTCCCCTAGTTTATAGATAGCGGTGAACGGAATACCACCGGCATCATTTTGGGGCGCTTGGCATCAAACTGATCAAATATCCTTTCACACCGGCGGTAAACCGGGTAACATCGGGAATGTGAGAACGCAATTGATTTTTTTTTACAAAAACGCCCCAGTATACCGGATTTCCTCCACCTGGACCTGAACCGGGACAGTGAGAACGGGGCTTTAGTAACCAAGCAGGTTTTGGTAGGGGTTAAAGCCTAGCTGCCAGTTTCATAATCATCTAAATGTGCTTGTCAGTTCAGAGGGTCATCGGTTTGAACCACAAACCTGACACTTTCCCTTAGCAAACAGTATTGTATGGACATTATTGAATTTTAGCCAGTAAGTTGGATCTACAACAAACAGCATGATTACTACGCAAGTTCAGCAACAAACAATCCTCATGTTAATTCATTGTGTCTACTTTCGCTTTTAATTCAACGATTGTAACCTTGAAATTTACAAAAGTTATACGCAATGATAGACAGTAAAAGCTATGCTCACCTCCAAATAAAAGCTTTATAACTCAATATCAACCAGATCAAACCAACACCAGCGTTATTACACATCATAAAACATTACAAACTATCAGTACACTCAACATAAGGCATGACCTATCAAGCGCCATTTTTGTTCGACAGTGGCTATATGATTACGGTACCGTAATCCTGGCCTCGGCCTCTAGGATTACGGAAGTCCTAAGAGGGCTGTCTAGAATTACGGAAGTTTTTATATCGAGTGCAATTAAGCGTTCAGGTCACCTTCTATTGCATGTTGACATTAATATTTCTTGAATTTGTAAGGGTCACCCCCCCCCCCCCTTACATACCATGATAGCACAATGAATGTGTTATACAACGTGTATATTATCATCTTTTTGTGCTATCACGCTCATCTGAGGATTAGATTCTACAGAATGACAGGAAATCAAGGTCGCGAAAACTAGTGACAATTGTGATTCTCCATCAAAATCGCGCTACAGAACAATGTGAACGTCAGAAAGTAGTTTGAACATAATAAATTTATGAATAACTCACCATTCAGTGCTAAATTACAACCAAAATACCAGATTTTCTGTGTTTTACACAATGTTTACTTTTCGTCTGTCACGGAACATTCACAGGATTATCGGGCGTCATACCACTAAATCCGACTGTGATTAGAATTAAGGAAGTGACTTACTGTGTATTCAAATTTTTTCTGAGTCTAGTAAAACAATGTGTGTGAACATTAATCTACAGGTCTTCCAGACACATGAACTTTTATGACAGTGGTATCAGCATCCATTTTTGTCAATATTTTGCAAATGGCGGCGTTTGTACTTTAGTGTTTCGGGACTATTTTCAAACTGTAAATTTGTGGCTTTTGGTGTATGTTTCTTTTTCAGCCTTGAAACTTTACAGATACTTTATTAATGTAAAATTGTATGTTATGCACGTCTGAGCCAGTCACAAGAATTTTTTTTGTTACATTGTTGATAATTTTGGGACTACTTTTTCAGTATGCATAGCCCTACACTTTAGCCTGTATCATTGCGAAGCGCTAATTTTACTGTGGCTTTTATTTGTTACATGCAGTTTCATTGTTGTTTGATATTTATATTATGGCTTTTTGTATTTTATTGTGAAGCCACCTTTGAGCCACACTCACATATGTCATATTGTTTAATATAAGCGGACTTTGGTGGAGGCTGATCACAATACTCACTTAGAGCCAGCTTCCTAAATGGCCCTTATTGTATGTTGTAGACAAAACCAGTTGTCGTCGTTCCTGCCACGGGAGCATGTACTTAGCGACACAAGTATCTGTTCTTGCATGCTTGTGGTGTGGATATACACCCAAGCAAGTTATCATGGAGACCGTAGACGTTATATAGTAAACCAGCATCCTCGACTACTAAGGTTACCTCAAGAAGTGAACCTGAGGAGGTACCTTACAAATTCATACAAATGTTGGCATATTTATTGACAAATTAATAGAAATATCAGTATATTATGCTTCGATTTTTAAGATTAGAATTTTGAAAAATGTAAGGTAAACAATCCATCAAGTGTGCGTTTATCAAACAAATATTTTCCGCCGTTATAATATTTTTACCATAACGAAAACTGATTACTCGACTGTACTGATATGTCTAAATAATTTGTCAATAAATATATGCCAGAATTTGTGTGTAACACTCGATATAAAAACTTACCGTAATTGTAGCCACTGCCTTTTTGGTTAGGGGGAAGATCTCCAATACAATGGCTACTCATTAGATTACACTCAATTTTCCTGGAGATGTTGCAGAATGTCACTGTTAATGCATCTTAAACGTGATTACAAAACTTAGTCATTTGGAAAATCCGCGAAAAAAGCAGATCAAGTTTTTCACGTCAATATGTGGACCTATCTTTGATTCATGATGAAACAATTCACATTTACTGTTTCACATCGGACTGGAAAACTCTTCTCACATTACAAGTACTAGTAGAAGTTCGGACTGGAAAACTCTTCTCACGATACAAGGGTAATCACTGCGGTATATATACAAACCTTTGTCTAGCAGTGTCAAGTGTAACCCCTAAATAGATGGTGAAAAAAATATGATTAAACTAAACTTAAGAAATTGCGAGGATAACTTGGAAATGCTACGTAGACCCCAATGGTGTATATGGTAAAAGTAACAAAGGGCCATATAACCAAACATTGCCGCAGCAAAAAATCCTACCTTTATGGTCCACTAAACATCAAGGTTGTTGATCTGTGAAAGTTTGAAGAAATTCTGGTCATTCATTCCAACATGTGATCCGCCGACATCGCATAATACACCATATATATAGCTACAGACGATGTGTACTACTACTGCCCTATAGCTATACATATTGAAATACATTATTCATTCCAGATAACTAAGTGCACCGGCAGGGCACCTCTGACAGCACTAAGAACTCTCAGTTTAGAATCTAGTTAAACTAAATATATTCAAATATTCAGGCCACACTGTTTGGCGCATCGACAATTCTTTTTTTTCCACAATTAACACCTGCATGCATGTAACAAACCTACCCTCAACGGCATCTTTTCTTTTCTTCAGGTAAATTCCAGCACTGGTACTGCTGCACTCACAATCGGTATTCGGTATCATATTCAAATTACCTCCTAGCCTAACTGCAGGGGAGACCACTGTGTTAAACTCACACCCATACATTTAGTGTACTTTCACCCAAAAACCGCGCGCAAATCTGACAGCTCCCATTTGTTACCATTCCCCATTTTCGTATTTCAATTAAAGCACTACATCGCAATTATCGCTCCAAAACCCTCCATACCATTATTTATCCAACCCAACAAGCCAACAAAACCCTTCAAAATTAAATATTCCCCATTTTGACCGGGTCCAAAATCATACAGAGCCGCTCATTCGCAGATGCGTCTACCTTGTCAATTATCAATGTGATCTTGTCAATTTCACTTCTTAATCTACTCTCCTGCACAGGGGATGTAACCGTGTGATCACTCTTGTATAGCCTACCTACAATACAATTTTTCTCTCAGTTTTCACTGATTTTGTCAAAAATAGTTGAGATAACGGATTTGCGTCTTTTGATGTTCTGTGGCATTCAATTTAATGTGACAACACTTAAGATATCCACATTCCTGGGAAACTTATGATTAACAATCTATTAAAACATTACCGAAGTAGCAAATTAGATAGTTCTGTATAGCATATATATTATTTAATACGCAGTAGCAATAAGAAGCCGTTATTTAGTCGTACTGAAAATACAACAATCATATACATTATACAAATATTACATTGCGATGTACTACAACACATAACATCTCAAGATGGAAGATAATCTCTAATCTATTTAGGAATCAGACAGGACCTCGTCACCATGTCAAGGTGTATATATATCTATGACTTGACATGACAACCGTATTCAACAGTATTCAAACAAAGTCAGACCACAGTTTATGTTGAAACAATATTATATTATAGAAAAATACTGGACTTGTAAATCAACATATCATAGTACAGATAAAACTATGTGAAATATTTTCACCTGACGTAGATATGTGTACTCCCACAGAGATATCAGCTAATGTCTTGAAAATTTGTCAGGAATATTTTCGGAATGCAGACTGGACGAATTTTTTTATATTCAAAGACCGAGAAATGAAGATTTTTACAATTAATTAAAATTATTATCAGTGAACGTAAAATTCTGAATAATGCAAGGGAAATAACCATTACACCTACTCGTCATGTCTGAATTCGCATTATGACCATTGTATTTACCGCCCCTTATCAAAATTACGATAACATGTTAAATAATGAAAGGGAAATAACCATTTGAAATACTGGGCCATGTCTGACTTTGCAATAAGACCATTGTATTTAGCTCCCCTTATCAAACTAAAACTTGGAAGTATGTGTAAAGCCGTACAAATTTCTAGGATCACTTAGTGTTACATTGGAAGATGTCCGTGTGGCACGTTGGACAAACATACGAGGAAAGTACACCAGTGCTCTGTGTAGGCCTAAGTAATATCTGTCCAGATGCAGTCTGCGATCTTGTCTCCGACTTGGTTGAAATTCGGGTGTATGTCCTGTGTATAATGCTCTGATTTGACAAGAACATAATGAGTAAGCACTGTTTCATCCTGTGAAAATATGCTTTGGGTTTTAAATGTTACTAGAAGCACAATTTTAACTGATGCACAATGGACATACCACGTGGAATGAACCGAATATTTTTATAAACACAGCTTATAATTATGTGATAATGAATACCTGTGAACATGAAAGTAAACAGTTAAAAGATTTTTTTTAAACATTATTGAGTACATGTATTTAGGATTTGTGCAAATTAATAACTATATATAGTGTTTATTCCGTTACTTTGAGGTGGTTGCTCTACAGAGGTTATATCGATAGTGAATTTCAGATTAGTGAAAGTTTGAAGATTATTGTAGAGTGACTGTTGTTGTACAGATCTATATGTATAATGATTCATTGAAGTTTTGGAAACTCTATATCTGGTGTACTTGTACATATTCTGGAATATTGTTGTAAAATGTATGTCAATAATTCACTCAAGTCTAGCGTTTCTTCATAGATGAATTGTTTAAGTATAATATATATACATGAACCATTTCTATACAATCAGATTACTTGAAAATAAATTATAAATGAAAACATTTAATTTTTGTCAAATCGTTTTTTTATACATCGATTGAATATATTATAAACACTATACATGTATATACATGTATAAATTTTCCTGTTAATATGTTAATGCTTGCACTGCATTTGTTACAGAATTCCTACAGTAATTGCAGAATGGAATTTGACATACATAAATGTTTAGCCATCTGTGAACTAAAATATGTTATAGAAAGAGAACGCAAACGCGGGGCTGACTTATTTCCTCGAGGGTGGAGTCCGAGACTAAATAAGGAAACCGAGTGTTAAGTTTCTTGTTCTAACTTATAACAGTAAGAAAGGAGTAATATTTGCCAAAAAATACGTAGTTTATACTAAGAATCCGTAGGAAAAACAGACAATCCGCAGAGGTAAACAGGTCTGGAAACAGCCAACTTCTCCACATGTGGAATAATACATTGTCACTGATGCAGCACTAACTTAGTATTCCACAAAAAACTGACAACTTGTCCACATGTGAAATAATACATTGTCACGGATGCAGTACTAACTTAGTCTTCCTTAAGAAACAGCCAATTTCTCCACATGTGGAATAATACATCGTCAATGATGCAGTACTAGCTTGCTATTCCACAAGGAACTGACAACTTCTTCACATGTGGATAATACATTGTCAATAATGCAGTACTAGCTTTTTATTCCACAAGAAACTGACAACTTCACCAAATTTATAATACAACATTGTCACGGATGAAGTACTAATTAAGTCTTCCACAAGCAACAGCCAACTTCTCCACATGTGGAATAATTCACTGTCATGGATACAGAACTAATTTAGTTCTACACGAAACAGCCACCTTCTCGATAAGTGGAATAATACATTGTCATGGATGCAGTACTTACTTGCTATTCCACAAGAAACTGACAACTTCTCCGCATGTGAAATAGTACATTGTCATGGATGCAGTACTAAATTGCTATTCAACAAGAAACTGACAAATTTTCCACATGTGGAATAATACATTGTCACGGATGCAGTACAAAATGCAATTCCACAAGAAACTGACAACTTCTCCACATGTGGAATAAGACATTGTCACGGATGCAGTACTAAAGTGCTATTCCACAAGAAACAGATAACTTCTCAACATGTAGAATAATACATTGTCACGGATGCAGAACTAAAGTGCTATTCCACAAGAAACTGACAACTTCTCCACATGTGTAATAATTCATTGTCATGGATGCAGTACTAACTTGCTATTCCACAAAAACTGACAACTTCTTCACATGTGGAATAATACATTGTCAATGATGCAGTACAAACTTGCTATTCCACAAAAAACTGACAACTTCTCCACATGAGATAATAATGCATTGTCAATGATACAGTACTGACTTGCTATTCCATAAGAAACTGACAACTTCTCCACATGTGGAATAATACATTGTCACGGATGTAGAACTAATATAGTACTTATTAAGTCTTCCACAAAAAACAGCCAACTTCTCCACATGTGGAATAATTCATTGTCATCGATGCAGTACTAATTTAGGTCTACACGAAACAGCCAACTTCTCAACATGTGGAATAATGCATTGTCACGGATGCAGTACTAACTTAATATTCCACAAGAAACGGACAACTTCTCCACATGTGGAATGATACATTGTCATGGATGCAGTTCTAAATTGCTATTTCACAAGAAACTGACAACTTCTTCACATGTGGAATAATTCATTTTCATGGATGCAGTACTAACTTGCTATTCCACAAGAAACTGACAACTTCTCCACATGTGGAATATTTCATTGTCATGGATGCAGTACTAACTTGCTATTCCACAAGAAACTGACAACTTCTCCACATGTGGAATAATACATTGTCATGGATGCAGTACTAAATTGCATTTCCTCGAGAAAATGACAACTTCTCCACATGAGGAATAATACATTGTCATGGATGCAGTACTACATTGCATTTCCTCGAGAAACTTCAAGTTAGCCCAGCAAATAACTAAAGAAAGTATAGAATAATCTGAAATATTTTTCTGACAAAATTTAAAGCCACCAAACACATTACATAGATAAATGATGATAACGGTATACCAATCACAGACCCTAGCAAATCAATTGAAGTATTTAATACATAGTTCACCAATATTTTCAAGACAAACTTCATCTGTACTTAAGAATATGACACAAGACAAAATACCGACTCTTTAATACCGACTGAAGAACAAGTGAAACAGAGATCTCTCCTCTGTTATCAAGGGAAGTAACTACAATTTTCCTCGCAAGATTTTTAGGGGCAGTCACTGTACGCGACTTGAAATGAGTCAAACAAGGTTCACTTCCGTGACTTAAAGGGAAGTAACCATTACAGTACAGAATGCAATGCAATCACTGTTGGCATTCACAAGAGAAGGCCACTTTCTATGTTTCGATCGAACAATTACACGCACATGTCTTTGATTAAGGGTTTGCATTTATAAAGCCATTGACACAAAAATTTGAGGTTTCGGTCCAGTTGGTTTGTGCGCAGATTTGTACATCGGCGATATCTGGGTTTGATTATCCTTCCGTGAAAATATGGTGGTTGAACGACTTAACTATGGTGATTGATCGACTTAACTATGGTGGTTGAACGGCTTAACTGCTGAAAACAGCCCTCAATATATTAGGAGTGTATGGAGTAACATGTTAGACAACTTACTTCATACCCTTCAGTTTCCTCCTCGGCCGGTTTCTCTCCTGTTCATTTTTCTGATTTCTTATGAGTAGCAACTCTCAAACCTCCAACTTTCACTGAAATTAAAGAAAATGCCAAAATTTTATTAAACAATTTTTTGTTTGTTTTGTAGTCAAAAGAAGAATTGAAGAAACATTCCACATTAAAACTAAAAAATGTGGCCAATGAGAGTGTCAACTTTTTAAGATTTGACCCCGTGACCTAGTTTTTGACCCAGTTTGAATGGCTATTCTGGGACAAAATAAATAGATTATAGAATTCATTAATTCGGCTAATTGCTCAATACTTTGGCCAAGGAAATTCACACGTTACGCAGAGGAACAGCAAATGACCCCTTTTGGTTTTGAGGTCAAAGGTCAAGGTCACTGTGACAATGTTTTACAAACATCGTAATTTTTCATAAAACTTTATTGTCTCCGATTTCTGAAGGCGAGCACAAATTTAGGTGTTTGCTTTGTTTCCAGATTATACATCTTTCGCAAATGAAAGGAAAACAACATTAGGTAACTCACCAACGTCGGGTCCCAAGTCCCGAGTGAAAAAGCAGGAGGGCCTAAAGTTTTCTACTTTATTATCAGTGAAATAATTGACTACACAATGAAAGTACTTGTTCAACAAGGAAAGCCATCTTTTAACATGTGTACAGTAAATATAATTTTGCTGCAGGAACAGTAAGATGAATCCCAAGATAGGCAGTGCCTCAGTTCATATTAGTACTGTTAGATGCATCAGGGATTTCACATTACTTATATCTTGGCTATTTTGACCTGAGCATGACCTTTATGCAAGAATATTTTACAAGCTTTTTGCTTTGAATATATCAATTTCCGCAAGCAAATCGTGCAATATCGGTATTTCAAATTTGACTATTAAATTATGCTTATCAAAAGGTCAGGCTCATGTCAATGTGGCCAAGCTTTACTATACAGGCTTACAATACTGAGTATAGTTATAGTGAATTTCAAGCCTGCAAAATCGCAAGAAGGTATCGGGTGTGAGAAAATTCACCTTAAAATTTCATCCACTGTCAGATTTAAATTTTAAGTGAAATTGTTATAGTAATTACGACTAACCATGGGGTTGTCGTCATATCGTAGTTGTCTAGACGTGCTTAAAACCTGAACTAGTTTAACCAAATAAGACGGCACTAAATAAGTTGACCAACGTACTTGCGACCGAAAGCTTAACCGTTATTTATCAGTATTTGGGCAAGTATTTTTAAAGCGTGGCCAAAGACCACTATTTGGACCATTATTGTTAAAGCCTGGCATTTA
Source organism: Spisula subtruncata (assembly GCA_963678985.1). Classification (NCBI taxonomy): domain Eukaryota; kingdom Metazoa; phylum Mollusca; class Bivalvia; order Venerida; family Mactridae; genus Spisula; species Spisula subtruncata. The sequence continues at coordinate 1,984,236 of OY787669.1, forward strand.
ACTGACTATTTTACACACTACAGCATGCCCTTCCATAGGTGAGACTTAGAGGTATAAAAGAAACGGATGAAAAGAAATACAATCATGAAAATTAGGGACAGAAAGTGAATTTATTTAATGATTTAAGTACTCGTTACTGTAAACGAGGAAAGTTACGTGGTTATAAAAGTTACGTGGTAATACAATGTACCTCCGATGACTGAAATCCTAAGAATGTATTCTGTCGTTCTCGATTTGTACTGTATTTCAAATAAAATGTCAACAATGTAAGCCTTATATTGAAATGAATTAATGACCTGCGATGTTTATGACTACAATATGAGATTATGCACCAGTCGGTTTCATCCACGGCCCCTGTGGATGGGCCAGGATTTTTACTTTTGTGTTGTCAAACCCCCAGTGCTCCATGGCCCCGGGGACAGCTGATGGTAAAGCTACCATAAACTCTCTGGTAATTCCTTGGCTCCTCACAACTCAATATTGTCCCGTGGTATTGGTTAGGAGTAAAAATTCCCAACATTTCCATGGCAGCGCGGAGGAAGGCACTTGTGCATCTAGCTACTATTCACTGACGGGCAGTAAAATATGGCATTACTGCACATATATGCACAATAAATATGGCTCACAGAGACAGTCATAGTACATAGCCATCCGGTTTATCCCTACCTAATTGGCCAACGACCTGACAAGCAAAGATCTGAAATTCGCATTATAGGCCGCGCCTTAGTTTATATCATAGAACAGCTCCAGAGTGGATGCATGTACATCCAATTCTTACATTCTTAGTGGTGTGTGATTAAATGGTTGTGCAGTTAAGCCGAGATAGGCCATATTCACATAAATTAAATGCACATAAATAAAATGCGTTTATTCTAAAGCCCTATTTTTACTGCCAAGGATAGCAAACCATGTCGAACAGGAAAGCAACCGTAGCAGCACCGGGGTGAACCGGGATAAACTGGTTAACAGCACCAGTTGTTTCAAAATGTTTAATACAACCAGGGACACCGTCGGGACATTCCGGCAACGACCGTATGTCTACCGTGATAAAGCGTGGCTTACTGGTAGTGATATAGACAACAAGAAAGCAAGATGGATCCTTGTAATGAATGGTTTAGACTTTATATTACTTACGCGCAAGGGTATGGACCGAATCAGCCCCAGATGTTCGCAGAGTTGCTTCAATGGTTATTATAAATTATATGGCAGGCAGAGTTCCTGTTCTCTCACGGTTATCGACGGCAAAATTCATGTGAATTTCTGACGTCTCAAGATTTACCGACATGCATTTCTTAGCTGGCTTCTTATTTATTGATATGACGTTATCTGAAGTGATTGGCAGCCAAGTGATAATTGATGCCGTTTGCACCTTTTCCCCTAGTTTATAGATAGCGGTGAACGGAATACCACCGGCATCATTTTGGGGCGCTTGGCATCAAACTGATCAAATATCCTTTCACACTGGCGGTACACCGGGTAACATCGGGAATGTGAGAACGCAATTGATTTTTCTTTACAAAAACGCCCCAGTATACCGGATTTCCTCCACCTGGTACTGAACCGGGACAGTGAAAACGGGGCTTTAGTAACCAAGCAGGTTTTGGTAGGGGTTAAAGCCTAGCTGCCAGTTTCATAATCATCTAAATGTGCTTGTCAGTTCAGAGGGTCATGGGTTTGAACCCCAAACCTGACACTTTCCCTTAGCAAACAGTATTGTATCGACATTATTGAATTTTAGCCAGTAAGTTGGATCTACAACGAACAGCATGATTACTACGCAAGTTCAGCAACAAACAATCCTCATGTTAATTCATTGTGTCTACTACTTTCGCTTTTAATTCAACGATTGTAACCTTGAAATTTACAAAAGTTACGCAATGATAGACAGTAAAAGCTATGCTCACCTCCAAATAAAAGCTTTATAACTCAATATCAACCAGATCAAACCAACACCAGCGTTATTACACATCATAAAACATTACAAACAACCAGTACACTCAACATAAGGCATGACCTATCAAGCGCCATTTTTGTTCGGCAGTGGCTATATGATTACGCTACCGTAATCCTGGCCTCGGCCTCTAGGATTACGGAAGTCCTAAGAGGGCTGTCTAGAATTACGGAAGTTTTTATATCGAGTGCAATTAAGCGTTCAGGTCACCTTTTATTGCATGTTAACATTAATATTTCATGATTTTGTAAGGGTCCCCCCCCCCTTACATTAGAATCATCCAGATCAACATAATTAACCCAGTGAATACCATGATAGCACCATGAATGTGTTATACAACGTGTATATTATCATCTTTTTGTGCTATCACGCTCATCTGAGGATTAGATTCTACAGACTGACAATCTTCAAATGACAGGAAATCAAGGTCGCGAAAACTAGTGACAATTGTGATTCTCCATCAAAATCGCGCTACAGAACAATGTGAACGTCAGAAAGTAGTTTGAACATAATAAATTTATGAATAACTCACCATTCAGTGCTAAATTACAACCAAAATACCAGATTTTCAGTGTTTTACACAATGTTTACTTTTCGTCTGTCACGGAACATTCACAGGATTAGCGGGCGTCATACCACTAAATCCGACTGTGATTAGAATTAAGGAAGTGACTTACTGTGTATTCAAATCTTTTCTGAGTCTAGTGAAACAATCTGTGTGAACATTAATCTACAGGTCTTCCAGACACATGAACTTTTATGACAGTGGTATCAGCATCCATTTTTGTCAATATTTTGCAAATGGCGGCGTTTGTACTTTAGGTCAGAGACCACTATTGCATTTCCCATAGACCTACATTATAGCACAAGTCCCCAAATCGCAAATCAGTTCTTAAAATCGAGTGTTGGCACAAAAATCAATATTCATTTATTTAATTAGTTCATAAATGACCAAAAAATTACCTCAGTATATAGGCAAAGCCAATTTGATTTTTCACAAATTTCATTGAAACATCCCTACCCCACAGTGAGTGACCAGAATGCCCAAAATACTGCAAGTAAATGTAAGTAAATGCACTTAAGGACTGTCCTACTATTTTGGGAAATACTGCCAAAACAAATTGAACTGAATTATTTATAAATTTATACGTTGTGAATTCTTAATTATTTTCGCGTTTATAATGTTGAACTGTTATCAAGTTAACTTATCGATTGTGATGAACTCTATATGTGAAACTTCATAGAAGTGTGCTCCAAGCAAGGGTGGAAATTACGAGACAACAACAACAAGAACTGCCAATCACACAATTTTCTAAAAAGGCCACAAATAAATTAGTAAATAGGCACTTGTCAAATGTTTCAAACTGCACAGAAAACATTGTATTCCTTGATTTTGACAACCATTTAAAATTGTAAACAAAGCATTTTTATCCAATCACACTGTATGCAATTCTATGCTTACGGGTTTCCCTACACTTTTTCAACCAATCGGCAGCCGTGCTGGTTTTAGTGGCCTCTGACCTTTAGTGTTTCGGGACTATTTTCAAACTGTAAATTCGTGGCTTTTGGTGTATGTTTCTTTTTCAGCCTTGAAACTTTACAGATACTTTATTAATGTAAAATTGTATGTTATGCACGTCTGAGCCAGTCACAAGAAGTCTTTTGTTACATTGTTGATAATTTTGGGACTACTTTTTCAGTATGCATAGCCCTACACTTTAGCCTGTATCATTGCGAAGCGCTAATTTTACTGTGGCTTTTATTTGTTACATGCAGTTTCATTGTTGTTTGATATTTATATTATGGCTTTTTGTATTTTATTGTGAAGCCACCTTTGAGCCACACTCACATATGTCATATTGTTTAATATAAGCGGACTTTGGTGGAGGCTGATCACAATACTCACTTAGAGCCAGCTTCCTAAATGGCCCTTATTGTATGTTGTAGACGAAACCAGTTGTCGTCGTTCCTGCCACGGGAGCATGTACTTAGCGACACAAGTATCTGTTCTAGCATGCTTGTGGTGTGGATATACACCCAAGCAAGTTATCATGGAGACTGTAGACGTTATATAGTAAACCAGCATCCTCGACTACTAAGGTTACCTCAAGAAGTGAACCTGAGGAGGTACCTTACAAATTCATACAAATGTTGGCATATTTATTGACAAATTAATAGAAATATCGGTATATTATGCTTCGATTTTTAAGATTAGAATTTTGAAAAATGTAAGGTAAACAATCCATCAAGTGTGCGTTTATCAAACAAATATTTTCCACCGTTATAATATTTTTACCATAACGAAAACTGATTACTCGACTGTACTGATATGTCTAAATAATTTGTCAATAAATATATGCCAGAATTTGTGTGTAACACTCGATATAAAAACTTACCGTAATCGTAGCCACTACCTTTTTGGTTAGGGGGAAGAACTCCAATACAATGGCTACTCATTAGATTACACTCAATTTTCCTGTAGATGTTGCAGAATGTCACTGTTAATGCATCTTAAACGTGATTACAAAACTTTGTCATACAAATACATTTGAATGATTAGTTAGTCATTTGGAAAATCCGCGAAAAAAGCAGATCAAGTTTTTCACGTCAATATGTGAACCTATCTTTGTTTCATGATGAAACAATTCACATTTACTGTTTCACATCGGACTGGACAACTCTTCTCACATTACAAGTACAAGTAGTAGTTCGGACTGGAAAACTCTTCTCACGATACAAGGGTAATCACTGCGGTATATATACAAACCTTTGTCTAGAAGTGTCAAGTGTAACCCCTAAATAGATGGTGAAAAAAATATTATTAAACTAAACTTAAGAAATTGCGAGGATAACTTGGAAATGCTACGTAGACCCCAATGGTGTATATAGTAAAAGTAACAAAGGGCAATATAACCAAACATTGCCGCAGCAAAAAATCCTACCTTTATGGTCCACTAAACATCAAGGTTGTTGATCTGTGAAAGTTTGAAGAAATTCTGGTCATTCATTCCAACATGTGATCCGCCGACATCGCATAATACACCATATATATAGCTACAGACGATGTGTACTACTACTGCCCTATAGCTATACATATTGAAATACATTATTCATTCCAGATAACTAAGTGCACCGGCGGGGCACCTCTGACAGCACTAAGAACTCTCAGTTTAGAATCTAGTTAAACTAAATATATTCAAATATTCAGGCCACACTGTTTGGCGCATCGACAATTCTTCTTTTTCCACAATTAACACCTGCATGCATGTAACAAACCTACCCTCAACGGCATCTTTTCTTTTCTTCAGGTAAATTCCAGCACTGGTACTGCTGCACTCACAATCGGTATTCGGTATCATATTCAAATTACCTCCTAGCCTAACTGCAGGGGAGACCACTGTGTTAAACTCACACCCATACATTTAGTGTACTTTCACCCAAAAACCGCGCGCAAATCTGACAGCTCCCATTTGTTACCATTCCCCATTTTCGTATTTCAATTAAAGCACTACATCGCAATTATCGCTCCAAAACCCTCCATACCATTATTTATCCAACCCAACAAGCCAACAAAACACATCAAAATTAAATATTCCCCATTTTGACCGGGTCCAAAATCATACAGAGCCGCTCATTCGCATATGCGTCTACCTTGTCAATTATCAATGTGCTCTTGTCAATTTCACTTCTTAATCTACTCTGTCTGTACAGGGGAGGTAACCGTGTGATCACTCTTGTATAGCCTACCTACAATACAATTTTTCTCTCAGTTTTCACTGATTTTGTCAAAAATAGTTGAGATAACGGATTTGCATCTTTTGATGTTCTGTGGTATTCAATTTAATGTGACAACACTTAAGATATCCACGTTCCTGGGAAACTTATGATTAACAATCTATTAAAACATTACCGAAGTAGCAAATTAGAGAGTTCTGTATAGCATATATATTGTTTAATTCGTAGTAGCAATAAGAAGCCGTTATTTAGTCGTACTGAAAATACAACAATCTTATACATGATACAAATATTACATTACGATGTACTACAACATATAACATCTCAAGATGGAAGATAATGTCTAATCTATTTAGGAATCAGACAGGACCTCGTCACCATGTCAAGATGTATATATATCTATGACTTGACATGACAACCGTATTCAACAGTATTCAAACAAAGTCAGACCACAGTTTATGTTGAAACAATATTATATTAAAGAAAAATACTGGACTTGTAAAATCAACATATCATAGCGCAGATAAAACTATGTGAAATATTTTCACCTGACGTAGATATGTGTATTCCCACAGAGATATCAGCTAATGTCTTGAAAATTTGTCAGGAATATTTTCGGAATGCAGACTGGAAGAATTTTTGTATATTCAAAGACCGAGAAATGAAGATTTTTACAATTAATTAAAATTATTATCAGTGAACGTAAAATTCTGAATAATGCAAGGGAAATAAGCATAACAGCTACTCGTCATGTCTGAATTCGCATTATGACCAATGTATTTACCGCCCCTTATCAAAATTACGATAAAATTTTAAATAATGAAAGGGAAATAACCATTTGAAATACTGGGCCATGTCTGACTTTGCAATAAGACCATTGTATTTACCTCCCCCTATCAAACTAAAACTTGGAAGTATGTGTAAAGTCTAACGACAGCCGTACAAATATGTTTCTTGGATCACTAAGTGTTACATTGGAAGATGTCCGTGTGCCACGTTGGACAAACGTCCGAGGAAAGTACACCAGTGTCATGTGTAGGCCTAAGTAATATCTGTCCAGATGCAGTCTGCGATTTTGTCTCCGACTTGGTTGAAATTCGGGTGTATGTCCTGTGTATACTGCTCTGATTTGACAAGAACGTAATTAGTAAGCACTGTTTCATCCTGTGAAAATATGGAATGAACCGAATATTTTTATCGAACACAGCAAGACGAAATCAGATAAATCTTAGTTAAAAACAAGTACAAAATGTATTAATTAGTAGTACATTTGAAAAGAGTTATCAACGGTACTCGAGTTGATAATGAGTTACTGATCTAAGCCACTTAAAATTTTGTGTAAAGGTCAGGTTTTTGCCCGAAAACGGTTCAACTACTTATTGGTAATTTACGTGTTCTAGATTCGTAACAGAGAAATATTCCATTATCAATGAGGTCATTTTTATAAACTCTAGATCTATGATTAATATCATAAAACAATCTAGATCAACTAACAATTATACTTCAAGGGCCATCAAATGTAACTGTCTAGATACAGTTAAATTGTTGTTGTTGTTAAATAGGGGGTTAAATAGCATGACGATAACGATATTTTGAGATAGTAGTTTAGACCGGAAGGGCAAATTTCCTGTATGTTGAAAACGAAAGTTGGCCGTTCAAAGTCAAACGTAGAAAATGGCTTCCGGAGGACGATCGCTGCATAAAACGTCGGACGAAAGATTTGATTTTATTTGTACACCATGCGAGAAGAAAGGAAAGAGAGTTGAGGCTGTGAAATACTGTGTCCAATGTTTGGGATACTGTTGTCAGTCTTGTACTGACGTACACACCATGTTCCCAGCATTAGAGAATCATAATTTGATGGAAGTTAACCAAGCGAGTGGCCAGTCATCAAGTTTGCCGGAGTTTCCAACAGAAAGATGCTACAAACACAAGGGCAAAGTACTGGACATGTATTGTGAAGGTCATAATACTGTCGGCTGTTCTACGTGCTTCGTTAAAGATCACAAGTAAGTTTAAATTGAATCATTCTTTCCTGGGTCAAAATTTAGTACTTACATCAATACAGTATTGAATCGACGAATATAAATTGTCTCCACTAAAATTTTTGTTCCTTTATTTATTAGACGATCGTTACTGTACCAATTATAAACAATTATATCTAGATACCATTACTATCCCGTCTGTCTGATGGGCAAGCGTTAACCATTAATTTAATGCACCAGTCAGTTGCATCCATTTTACTTTTGGGTTGTAAAACCCCGGCCCTCCACGGCGCTGCCGGGGGAATCTGATGGAATATGATGAAAAAATATCCGGTATCCCCCCCCTCCAACAACTAAATATTGTCCCGAGGATATTGGTTCGGAGAAATAAATTCCAACATTTCTGCTGCACTGTGGGGATGCTGGAAGGTAAAAACACGTATAATCGTGTATATTTGTGTATATTTGACTATTTCAGCGAGGACCTTTTACCGGTACTTTACTACATAGATATCCGCCATTTTAAGACATTTACGAATAGTGTAGAATCGATGTCGTCATACCCCAGTCCAATAAACGATGGGCCTATCTTTTTATTACAATATATGCATTACTAAATATAATTGACATATGTTCGTATAAATTTTTTTATTTATTGGACTTTTGTTTGTATAAATAGATGCTTTTGAAAGATGAATTATATTGTAAACAGGTAATAAAGAAGTGAATTATCTGCAATAAAGTCTTTGTTTGAGATAATCTATATCAGTCCTGTTAATCACACGTTGTCCCTTTCATAATCAATTAGACAATAATTGTCAAATTGATTGGAATGTTGTGTTCATATTTAATGCAATAAAGTCTTTGTTTGAGATAATCTATATCAGCCCTGTTAATCACACGTTGTCCTTTTCATAATCAATTAGACAATAATTGTCAAGTTGATTGGAATGTTGTGTTAATATTTAACACCCAATTAACACCTAAACAGATTGAAATTACGAGTGTGCGCCTTATTGTGTTATAAATATAATTACGTTTTTTTTTGGTTTGTTTACGTTCGACTGAGACTGTAATTTAGTTATTATTAATTGCGTCTTTAATTACGTGGAGATTAAAAGGTCGGCCGACATTTGAAATTATTCCTAAGTGAAACCAGTGATAGAGACACGCAAATCCTAAGTGAAACCAGTGATAGAGACACGCAAATCCTAAGTGAAACCAGTGATAGAGACACGCAAATCCTAAGTGAAACCAGTGATAGAGACACGCAAATCCTAAGTGAAACCAGTGATAGAGACACGCAATTACCAACTGAGACCAGTGATAGAGACACGGAAATCCTAAGTGAAACCAGTGATAGAGACACGCAAATCGTAAGTGAAACCAGTGATAGTGACACGCAGTTACCAACTGAGACCAGTGATAGAGACACGGAAATCCTAAGTGAAACCAGTGATAGAGACACGCAAATCGTAAGTGAAACCAGTGATAGTGACACGCAGTTACCAACTAAGACCAGTGATAGAGACACGCAAATCCTAAGTGAAACCAGTGATAGAGACACGCCAATCCCAACTGAAACCAGTGATAGTGACACGCAAATCCTAAGTGAAACCAGTGATAGAGACACACAAATCCTAAGTGAAACCAGTGATAGTGACACGCCAATCCCAACTGAAACCAGTGATAGTGACACGCAATTCCCAACTGTGACAAGTGATAGCGACACACAAACCCCAAATGTGACAAATGATAGTGACACGCAAACCCCAACTATGACAAGTGACAAGCAAATCTCAAATGTGACAAGTGTACCAGATGAAGTCATTCATACAAGTGAAAGTAAGATTGACCATGAAATAGTAACACAAGGAACTAATTATCACATCGCTTCCCAAGCCGATAGTATCACGCATGCTCAACATGCACGAGAAACCGGGGCGGGTGCGATTGAACAACTTGCAATTGAATGCATAACTTTACCAGGAAATATCAGGAAGCGGGGTCGACCAAAAGGCTCCGAACTTACTGTCATTGGGCTCCCAAATAAGAGGCTTAAGCTGAAAAGGAAACAAGCTGTACATAAATTTCAGAATCTCCCAGAAAATCAGATGGTTCAGACAATTTTATCATGGTTTGTGGAAGAAAATATAGTAATTGAAAGTATCAGAAACGAAACACTTATTTCGGAAGAACACGTGGAATGCAATCCAAAGAAAGTTTTCATGGGTGCAACAGAAATAGAACTTGATATTATAAAGCCATTCCTAGAAAAAGATGCGTGGAGTCAAGTTCAGGCTACAGTAAAGGCCATGACCAAGGCATCACAATGGCAATGTAAAGTTTTTACAGAGGAGTTGCAGACGAGGTGTGTCGGTTGTGATCGATGTTTGTGTTGGTTTCATTACCACTGTGCTGGTATAAGCAACGCACCGAAAGCACAGAGCTGGTTCTGTGACGACTGCAAACGTGGGAAAATTAGTTATAAATCATAGAAACATATCGCTGAACTTGACATCCTGAATTTAAATTTACTGAAAGGGAACAAATAAAACAGATATTTAGTGGGAAGGGGGATGGGCCATGACAAGAGCGCCTCCTCGTGGTATGGCCTGGATGTGACAGGATGAATCAGTACTAAATTATTGGCATTTTTAACTCCTAAATACAAAATAAAACGTTGCAATGAACCAATGCAAAACATTTGCTATTCTTAAATTACTGTACTTCAACTCATCCTGTCATAACTGAACGCTCTTTCTTAAACGTCTGATAATTAATGCATTTCTCACAGGAAGTGATGTTCATGGTGAAACTGGCCGTTAATGGATCAGGTAAAGTATTAGTTATTATTTAATTCATTAAGTTCATGCATTAAAAATATTGTAATAAATTACGATTGACCGTGCAGAAATTAATTATTATGCGTAGCACTTGAGCTTGTTATTCGCCCGTTGAATAGAACCATTTATTATAATAGTTAGTAATTATTTCATATTAACATTTCTTACCTTCACCTACCTAATCTGATTATCTCACACCTTAGACAATACATTAGGTGGTAACATGTTGTAAAATATTACCAAGGTGTGAAAAGCAATATCCCATAACCAAAATCTACTGTGCTATTTAAGGCTAAATACATTTCCAATACAAAGAACAATGAAAAACATTTTATAGTTTATTTTTCTATATAAATTGCGTCTGTACAAATTATTATTACAAGAAATAATATTCAAAACCTCGACAGGATATTGGGCTAGTGTCGACAACGATTCTGCACTATTCCCTTTCGTAAATGTCTTAAAATGGCGGATATCTATGTTGTAAAGTGCCGGTAAAAGGTCCTCGCTGAAATAGTCAAATATACACAAATATACACGATTATACAAGTTTAAATCAACACAGTTTGTAAGTATATATATATATTGCAACATAAAATAACATATTTGATACATCAATTATTCTTTAATTTGCCGTATTTTAAAATAAACGAAAATTCCGGTTCGCTAGCCTACCCTCAATGGGCAGGCTGGAGAACCGATTCCGGTTCTAAAAGGTCGCTGTCTAGCGAACCGATTCCGGTTCGCTAGCCACTGCCTTATTTATTACACGATCGTTACTGTACCAATTATAAACAATTATATCTAGATACCATTACTATCCCGTCTGTCTGATGGGCAAGCGCTAACCATTAATTTAATGCACCAGTCAGTTGCATCCATTTTACTTTTGGGTTGTAAAACCCCGGCCCTCCACGGCGCTGCCGGGGAATCTGATGAAAAAATATCCGGTATTCCCCCCCCCCCCTCCGACAACTAAATATTGTCCTGAGGATATTGGTTCGGAGAAATAAATTCCAACATTTCTGCTGCACTGTGGGGATGCTGGAAGGTAAAAACACGGCCGTTTCCCGGCTATCCCCGGAGGGTCACGGAGATATGGGGACGCGGATGCAACTGACTGGTGAATACCTAGATCGGTATCATCAGTCTCATCTTGGCTGCTGCCGAGATTCGAACCTTCGACCTCCAGCTTCCTAGGCGGACGACCTAACCAGTCGGCCACGGTCGCAGTATGATATTGGGTAATAAACTAAGTCACTAGGTATTTATAACCTTGTGCAGGTAATATACATGCATATACATAAAACTTGGGCATTATATACTGATGCAAAGAGAAACAGTGCACTCTGATATTTGGCTTTATGTTTTTACTTATTAGCTTACAATGATGATGTTTACAACCATGAGTGCACATGTATATTAATGAAACTAAGTCGGATTTATCTTGTCACCAACATTTAGGTCAACTTCGTTATCATTTTGATCGTAATACAGATCAAATCCAGCTCCGTATCTAATGACGAAAGGAATAATACAGATATGCAAGTTTAAGTCAGTACAAAATACTGTAAAATCATTGAATGTCGTTGGGACGAGATTTCGTGGTTTTGGTAAAAAAAACCAATTTCGTTGGGACTTCAATTCGTGGATTTTGCATTTCAGGTTATAAAACAAGGGTAAAAATTTATGTTTGTTGGGATTAAAGTTCGTGGTTGAGGGGAACCACGAATTCCACGAAATTTAATCCCCCACTAAGTTAATGATTTTACAGTATATGTTTACATTACAGATCCTGTCCTGATGGTCACATCCATTCTATACCAGATATGATTGACACCATCTTTAAGTTATCTGACAGCAAACAGACACAGAAACTACTGAAAGATATGGTGGTATCCATGGAAACCGTAAGTACATCTAAAGATGCACAACTTGAAACACTGAATAAAGCAAAGAATGAAACATTGGTAAACGTGACGACATTCCAGAAAGCGTTAGAAGCCATCGTTAAGAAAGCTGCTGACGCATCCAGACATCAAGTTGAAACCGCCTACAAAGATATGGAACATGACCTCCTAGGAGACAAACACAGCGCTGAAAACATCAGTGAAGATTTACAGACTATAGACGAGAAACTGAATCAATCCGAGGGAAACAGAGCCCAACATTTTGTTTGTACGAAAGTTGCCGAAGAAATGCTGAAAGAAGCCGACCTTGAGATGATGAAACAGAAGAAGTATCAGATTACTGACGTACATATATCATTTATACCCGACCATTCATTGATGGAATATCTCCAAGCTTTACATAATATCGGTCAAGTAGAGAAACAAGAACATCAGACATCTTTACATGATATCGGTCAAGTACAGAAACAAGAACATCAGACATCTTTACATGATATCGGTCAAGTAGAGAAACAAGAGCATCAGACATCTTTACATGATATCGGTCAAGTAGAGAAACATGAACATCAGACATCTTTACATGATATCGGTCAAGTAGAGAAACAAGAACATCAGACATCTTTACATGATATCGGTCAAGTAGAGAAACAAGAACATCAGACATCTTTACATAATATCGGTCAAGTAGATAACCAAGAACATCAGACATCTTTACATGATATCGGTCAAGTAGAGAAACAAGAACATCAGACATCTTTACATGATATCGGTCAAGTAGAGAAACAAGAACATCAGACATTTTTACATGATATCGGTCAAGTATATAACCAAGAACATCAGACATCTTTACATGATATCGGTCAAGTAGAGAAACAAGAACATCCAACATCTTTACATGATATCAATCAAGTAGAGAAACATGAACATCAGACATCTTTACATAATATCAGTCAAGTAGAGAACCAAGAACATCAGACACCTTTACATGATATCGGTCAAGTAGAGAAACAAGAACATCAGACATCTTTACATGATATCGGTCAAGTAGACAAACAAGAACATCAGACACCTTTACATGATATCGGTCAAGTAGACAAACAAGAACATCAGACATCTTTACATGATATCGGTCAAGTAGAGAAACAAGAACATCAGACATCTTTACATGATATCGGTCAAGTAGAGAAACAAGAACATCAGACATCTTTACATAATATCAGTCAAGTACAAAAACAAGAACATCAGACATCTTTACATGATATCGGTCAAGTAGAGAAACAAGAACATCCAACATCTTTACATGATATCAATCAAGTAGAGAAACATGAACATCAGACATCTTTACATAATATCAGTCAAGTAGAGAACCAAGAACATCAGACACCTTTACATGATATCGGTCAAGTAGAGAAACAAGAACATCAGACATCTTTACATGATATCGGTCAAGTAGACAAACAAGAACATCAGACACCTTTACATGATATCGGTCAAGTAGACAAACAAGAACATCAGACATCTTTACATGATATCGGTCAAGTAGAGAAACAAGAACATCAGACATCTTTACATGATATCGGTCAAGTAGAGAAACAAGAACATCAGACATCTTTACATAATATCAGTCAAGTACAAAAACAAGAACATCAGACATCTTTACATGATATCGGTCAAGTAGAGAAACAAGAACATCAGACACCTTTACATGATATCAGTCAAGTAGAGAAACAAGAACATCAGACATCTTTACATAATATCGATCAAGTAGAGAAACAAGAACATCAGACATCTTTACATGATATCGGTCAAGTAGAGAAACAAGAACATCAGACATCTTTACATGATATCGGTCAAGTAGAGAAACAAGAACATCAGACATCTTTACATGATATAGGTCATCGCAACCTATACAAAATCAAAGCAAGTAGAGATATAAACATTAAAGTATCTGGTGATTCTAATACATGCTATTCACATGGTTGTTGTGTTACACAGGATAACCAACTTCTTGTCACAGATTGGAACAACCATAAACTCAAACGTTTTGATATACAGAATATGTCAGTTGTTGATTATTGTAAACTAAATTCTTTACCTTATGGTGTATGTTGTATCAGTAAACATGAAGTTGCTGTTGCATGTATGAGTGACAACAAGATTCAGTTTGTTTCCATTCAAGGCAAGTTGTCTCCTACAAGACAAATTAAAATGTCACATCCTTGTTATGGTATAGCTTTCAATGATGGTAAACTGTATGTGACAGATGGGGGTGAGTCACTGTATGTTTATGATATGACTGGTACCCGGCTGATGACCATTACTCTAGACAATGCTGGGAATAAGCTGTTCACTGAGAGTAGACATATTACATTCAATGGGAGTGGAGACAGAATGTTTGTTGGAGATAGGAAGAATGGTGTTGTATGTTTTGATGGAAAGGGAAATTATCTGTCAACTATTACAGACAGTGATCTGTGTTTTGTTGATGGAGTGTGTGTAGACGGACGGGGGAATGTGTTTGTGGTTGGTTGCGTGTCTCATAATGTGGTACAATACAGTGAGAGTGGGGAGAAAGTGGGTGTGGTTGTGAAGCAAGATGAGGGATTATCGCGTCCACGCTCTGTGTGTTTCCATCAGGGACTGAATAGAATGTTTGTTACCATGTTTAACAGTAATGTGGTGAAAATGTATGAACTGGAATAAACGACCACACTGTGTGATAATAGAACTGTATTATCTGTATACATGTAATGTTAGCATTGACAGACAGATCATCAGGTGAGATGATAATTTATCACAGTGAACATAATAGTAAACTGATAAAGATTGTTTAACATTATGAAGTACATATTTGATATATGTTCAAAGTAATGATCTCATATGGTATTTATTCTGTGTGCTTGTATTATTGACTTATAATTATCTGATAATTTATGTAAATTGATAACCTTTTATAGTGTTTGTTATAATCATATGTACTTGATAAAGGCGTACAAATGTACACAGTAATACCTCTGAAGAGCAACATCTTTTGCCAACTTCAAACATTGGCCATGCCAACTTCAAATATTGGCAATGCAAACTTCAAATATTGGCAATGCACACTTCAAATATTGGCCATGCACACTTCAAATATTGGCCATGCATACTTCAAATATTGGTCATGCAAATTTCAAATATTGGCAATGCAAACCTCAAATATTGGCCACGCAAACTTTAAACATTGGCCATGCAAACTACAAATATTGGCCATGCCAACTTTAAACATAGGCCATTTCTTTGAGGTGGTTGCTCTACAGAGGTTATATCGATAGTGAATTTCAGATTAGTGAAAGTTTGAAGATTATTGTAGAGTGACTGTTGTTGTACAGATATATATGTATAATGATTCATTGAAGTTTTGGAAACTCTATATATGGTGTACTTGTACATATTCTGGAATATTGTTGTAAAATGTATGTCAATAATTCACTCAAGTCTAGCGTTTCTTCATAGATTGATTGTATAAGTATAATATATACATGAACCATTTCTATATAATCAGATTACTTGAAAATAAATTATAAATGAAAACATTTAATTTCTGTCAAATCGTTTTTTTATACATCGATTGAATATATTATAAACAATATACATGTATATACATGTATAAATTTTCCTGTTAATATGTTAATGCTTGCACTGCATTTGTTACAAAATTCCTACAGTAATTGCAGAATGGAATTTGACATACATAAATGTTTAGCCATCTGTGAACTAAAATATGTTGTAGAAAGAGAATGCAAAGGCGAGGCTGACTAATTTCCTCGAGGGTGGAGTCCGAGACTAAATAAGGAAACCGAGTGTTAAGTTTCTTGTTCTAACTTATAACAGTAACAAAGGTGTAATATTTGCCAAAAATTACGTAGTTTATAGTACGCATCCGTAGGAAAAACGGACAATCCGCAGAGGTAAACAGGTCTGGAAACAGCCAACTTCTCCACATGTGGAATAATACATTGTCACTGATGCAGTACTAACTTAGTCTTATACAAGAAATAGAAAACTTCTCCACATGTGGAATAATACATTGTCATGGATGCAGTACTAAATGCTATTCCACAAGAAACTGACAACTTCTCCTCATGCGGAATAATTCATTTTTATGGATGCAGTACTAACTTGCTATTCCACAAGAAACTGACAACTTCTCCACATGTGGAATATTTCATTGTCATGGGTGCAGTACTAACTTGCTATTCCACAAGAAACTGACAACTTCTCAACATGTGGAATAATACATTGTCATTGATGCAGTACTAACTTAGTCTTCCACAAGAAACTGACAACTTCTCTACATGTGGAATAATACATTGTCACGGATGCAGTACTTACAGACTTCCATAAGAAATAGCCAACTTCTCCACAAGTGGAATTTAACACATTGTCACAGATGTAGTACAAACTTGCTTTTCTGCAAGAAACTGACAACTTCTCCACATGTGGAATAATACAGTGTCACGGATGTAGTACAAACTTGCTCTTCTGCAAGAAACTGACAACTTCTCCACATGTGGAATAATACAGTGTCACGGATGTAGTACAAACTTGCTCTTCTGCAAGAAACTGACAACTTCTCCACATGTGGAATAATACATTGTCATTGATGCAGTACTAACTTGCTATTTCACACAAAACTGACAACTTCTCCACATGTGGAATAATTCATTATCATGGATGCAGTTCTACATTGCATTTCCTCGAGAAACTTGAAGTTAGTACAGCAAATGACTAAAGATAGTATAGAATAATCTGAAATATATTTCTGACAAAACTGAAAGCCAACAAACACATTACATAGACAAATGATGATAACGGTATACCAATCACAGACCCTAGCAAATCAACAGAAGTATTTAATACATAGTTCACCAATATTTTCAAGACAAACTTCATCCGTACTTAAGAATATGACACAAGACAAAATACCGACTCTTTAATACCGACTTAAAACAAGTGAAACAGAGATTTCTCCTCCGATATCAAGGGACGTAACTACAGTTTTCCTCGCAAGATTTTGAGGGACAGTCACTGTACGCGACTTGAAATGAGTCAAACAAGGTTCACTTCCGTGACTTAAAGGAAAGTAACCATTACAGTACAGAATGCAATGCAATCACTGTTGGCATTCACAAGAGAAAGCCACTTTCTATGTTTAGATCGAACAATTACACGCACATGTCTTTGATTAAGGGATTGCATTTATAAAGCCATTGACAAAAAAATCTGAGTTTTCAGTCCAGTTGGTTTCTGCGCAGATTTGTACATCGGCGATATCCGGGTTTGATTATCCTTCCGTGAAAATATGGTGGTTGAACGACTTAACTATGGGCGTTGAACGACTTAACTATGGGCGTTGAACGACTTAACTGCTGAAAACAGCCCTCAATATATTAGGAGTGTATGGAGTAACATGTTAGACAACTTACTTCATACCCTTCAGTTTCCTCCTTGGCCGGTTTCTCTCCTGTTCATTTTTCTGTTTTCTTATGAGTAGCAACTCTCAAACCTCCAATTTTCACTGAAATTAAAGAAAAAGTAAAAAATTAAACAAGATTTTGTTTGTTTTGTAGCCACTGTGAAGAATTGAAGAAACATTCCATATTAAAACTAAAAAATGTGTTAATAAGGTCATTTTAAGATTTGACCCTGTGACATAGTTTTTTACCCAGTTTGAACGGCTATTCTGGGACAAAATAAATAGATAGAAGAATTCATTAATTCGGCTAATTGCTCAATAAGCCAGGAATGCTTTGGCCAATGATATTCTTACGTTACACAGAGGCTTGCCAGGAGCAGCAAATGATTGCTATTGGTTTTGAGGTCAAAGGTCAAGGTCACTGTGACAATGTTTTACAAACCTCCTAATTTTTCATAAAACTTTATTGTCTCCGATTTCTGAAGGTGAGCACAAATTTAGGTGTTTGCTTTGTTTCCAGATTATACATCTTTCGCAAATGTAACGAAAACAACATTAGGTAACTCACCAACGTCGGGTCCCAAGTCCCGAGTGAAAAAGCAGGAGGGCCTAAAGTTTTCTACTTTATTATCAGTGAAATAACTGACTACACAATGGAAGTACTTGTTCAACAAGGAAAGCCATCTTTTAACATGTGTACAGTAAATATAATTTTGCTGCAGGAACAGTAAGATGAATCCCAAGATAGGCAGTGCCTCAGTTCATATTAGTACTGTTAGATGCATCAGGGATTTCACATTACTTATAGATTGGCTATTTTGACCTGAGCATGACCTTTACGCAAGAATATATTACAAGCTTTTTGCTTTGAATATATCAATTTCCGCAAGCAAATCGTGCGATATCGGTATTTCAAATTTGACTATTAAATTATGCTAATCAAAAGGTCAGGCTCATGTCAATGTGGCCAAGCTATACTATACAGGCTTACAATACTGAGTATAGTTATAGTGAATTTCAAGCCTGCAAAATCGCAAGAAGGTATCGGGTGTGAGAAAATTCACCTTAAAATTTCATCCACTGTCAGACTTAAAATTTTAAGTGAAATTGTTTTAGTAATTACGACTAACCATGGGGTTGTCGTCATATCGTAGTTGTCTAGACGTGCTTAAAATCTGAACTAGTTTGACCAAATAAGACGGCACTAAATAAGTTGACCAACGTACTTAAGACCGAAAGCTTAACCGTTATTTATCAGTATTTGGGCAAGTATTTTTAAAGCGTGGCCAAAGACCACTATTTGGACCATTATTGTTAAAGCCTGGCATTTAACTGACTATTTTACACACTACAGCATGCCCTTCCATAGGCGAGACTTAGAGGTATAAAAGAAACGGATGAAAAG
The DNA here is from genome assembly GCA_963678985.1 of Spisula subtruncata. NCBI lineage: Eukaryota > Metazoa > Mollusca > Bivalvia > Venerida > Mactridae > Spisula > Spisula subtruncata. The sequence continues at coordinate 2,003,526 of OY787669.1, forward strand.
AAATACAATCATGAAAATTAGCGACAGAAAGTGGATTTATTTAATGATTTAAGTACTCGTTACTGTAAACGAGGAAAGTTACATGGTTATAAAAGTTACGTGGTTATACAATGTACCTCCGATGACTGAAATCCTAAGAAAGTATTCTGTCGTTCTCGATTTGTACTGTATTTCAAATAAAATGTCAACAATGTAAGCCTTATATTGAAATGAATTAATGACCTGCGATGTTTATGACTACAATATGAGATTATGCACCAGTCGGTTTCATCCACGGCCCCTGTGGATGGGCCAGGATTTTTACTTTTGTGTTGTCAAACCCCCAGTGCTCCATGGCCCCGGGGACAGCTGATGGTAAAGCTACCGTCAACTCTCTGGTAATTCCTCGGCTCGGGTGGTATTGGTTCGGAGTAAAAATTCCCAACATTTCCATGGAAGCGCGGAGGAAGGCACTTGTGCATCTAGCTACTATTCACTGACGGGCAGTAAAATATGGCATTACTGCACATATATGCACAATAAAAATGGCTCACAGAGACAGTCATAGTACATAGCCATCCGGTTTATCCCTACCTAATTGGCCAACGACCTGACAAGCAAAGATCTGAAATTCGCATTATAGGCCGCGCCTTAGTTTATATCATAGAACAGCTCCAGAGTGGATGCATGTACATCCAATTGTTACATTCTTAGTGGTGTGTGATTAAATGGTTGTGCAGTTAAGCCAAGATAGGCCATATTCACATAAATTAAATGCACATAAATAAAATGCGTTTATTCTAAAGCCCTATTTTTACTGCCAAGGATAGCAAACCGTGTTGAACAGGAAAGCAACCGTAGCAGCAACGGGGTGAACCGGGATAAACTGGTTAACAGCACCAGTTGTTTCAAAACGTTTAATACAACCAGGGACACCGCCGGGACATTCCGGCAACGACCTTATCTCTACCGTATGTCTACCGTGATAAAGCGTGGCTTACCGGATGTGATATATATATAGACAACAAGAAAGCAAGATGGGTCCTTGTAATGAATGGTTTAGACTTTATATTACTTACGCGCAAGGGTATAGACCGAATCAGCCCCAGATGTTCGCAGAGTTGCTTCAATGGTTATTATAAATTATATGGCAGGCAGAGTTCCTGTTCCCTCACGGTTAACGACGGCAAAATTCTTGTGAGTTTCTGACGTCTCAAGATTTACCGACATGCATTTCTTAGCTGGCTTCTTATTTATTGATATGACGTTATCTGAAGTGATTGGCAGCCAAGTGATAATTGATGCCGTTTGCACTTTTTCCCCTAGTTTATAGATAGCGGTGAACGGAATACCACCGGCATCATTTTGGGCGCTTGGCATCAAACTGATCAAATATTCTTTCACACTGGCGGTACACCGGGTAACATTGGGAATGTGAGAACGCAATTGATTTTTTTTTACAAAAACGCCCCAGTATACCGGATTTCCTCCACCTGGACCTGAACCGAACAGTGAGAACGGGGCTTTAGTAACCAAGCAGGTTTTGGTAGGAGTTAAAGCCTAGCTGCCAGTTTCATAATCATCTAAATGTGCTTGTCAGTTCAGAGGGTCATGGGTTTGAACCCCAAACCTGACACTTTCCCTTAGCAAACAGTATTGTATCGACATTATTGAAATTTAGCCAGTAAGTTGGATCTACAACAAACAGCATGATTACTACGCAAGTTCAGCAACAAACAATCCTCATGTTAATTCATTGTGTCTACTTTCGCTTTTAATTCAACGATTGTAACCTTGAAATTTACAAAAGTTATGCAATGATAGACAGTAAAAGCTATGCTCACCTCCAAATAAAAGCTTTATAACTCAATATCAACCAGATCAAACCAACACCAGCGTTATTACACATCATAAAACATTACAAACAACCAGTACACTCAACATAAGGCATGACCTATCAAGCGCCATTTTTGTTCGGCAGTGGCTATATGATTACGATACCGTAATCCTGGCCTCGGCCTCTAGGATTACGGAAGTCCTAAGAGGGCTGTCTAGAATTACGGAAGTTTTTATATCGAGTGCAATTAAGCGTTCAGGTCACCTTCTATTGCATGTTGACATTAATATTTCATGAATTTGTAAGGGTCAAACCCCCCCCCCCCCCTTACATTAGAATCATCCAGATCAACATAATTAACCCAGTGAATACCATGATAGCACCATGAATGTGTTATACAACGTGTATTTTATCATCTTTTTGTGCTATCACGCTCATCTGAGGATTAGATTCTACAGACTGACAATCTTCAAATGACAGGAAATCAAGGTCGCGAAAACTAGTGACAATTGTGATTCTCCATCAAAATCGCGCTACAAAACAATGTGAACGTCAGAAAGTAGTTTGAACATAATAAATTTAAGAATAACTCACCATTCAGTGCTAAATTACAACCAAAATACCAGATTTTCAGTGTTTTACACAATGTTTACTTTTCGTCTGTCACGGAACATTCACAGGATTATCGGGCGTCATACCACTAAATCCAACTGTGATTAGAATTAAGGAAGTGACTTACTGTGTATTCAAATCTTTTCTGAGTCTAGTGAAACAATCTGTGTGAACATTAATCTACAGGTCTTCCAGATATATGAACTTTTATGACAGTGGTATCAGCATCCATTTTTGTCAATATTTTGCAAATGGCGGCGTTTGTACTTTAGTGTTTCGGGACTATTTTCAAACTGTAAATTTGTGGCTTTTGGTGTATGTTTCTTTTTCAGCCTTGAAACTTTACAGATACTTTATTATTGTAAAATTGTATGTTATGCACGTCTGAGCCAGTCACATGAAGTCTTTTGTTACATTGTTGATAATTTTGGGACTACTTTTTCAGTATGCATAGCCCTACACATTAGCCTGTATCATTGCGAAGCGCTAATTTTACTGTGGCTTTTATTTGTTACATGCAGTTTCATTGTTGTTTGATATTTATAAATTTATATTATGACTTTTTGTAGTTTATTGTGAAGCCACCTTTGAGTCACACTCACATATGTCATATTGTTTAATATAAGCGGACTTTGGTGGAGGCTGATCACAATACTCACTTAGAGCTAGCTTCCTCTAGGCCCTTATTGTATGATGTAGAAGAAACCAGTTGTCGTCGTTCCTGCCACGGGTCATGTACTTAGCGACACAAGTATCTGTTCTTGCATGCTTGTGTGGAGTTCCACAGGTGTGGATATACACCCAAGCAAGTTATGATGGAGACCGTAGACTTTATATAGTAAACCAGCATCCTCGACTACTAGGGTTACCTCAAGAAGTGAACCTGAGGAGGTACCTTACAAATTCATACAAATGTTGGCATATTTATTGACAAATAAATAGATATATCGGTATATTATGCTTCGATTTTTAAGATTAGAATTTTGAAAAATGTAAGGTAAACAATCCATCAAGTGTGCGTTTATCAAACAAATATTTTCCGCCGTTATAATATTTTTACCATACTGTATAACGAAAACTGATTACTCGACTGTACTGATATGTCCAAATAATTTGTCAATAAATATTTGCCAGAATTTGTGTAACACTCCATATAAAAACTTACCGTAATTGTAGCCATAGCCTTTTTGGTTAGGGGGAAGATCTCCAATACAATGGCTACTCATTAGATTACACTCAATTTTCCTGGAGATGTTGCAGAATGTCACTGTTAATGCATCTTAAACGTGATTACAAAACTTAGTCATTGGGAAAATCCGCGAAAAAAGCAGATCAAGTTTTTCACGTCAATATGTGGACCTATCTTTGTTTCATGATGAAACAATTCACATTTACTGTTTCACATCGGACTGGAAAACTCTTCTCACATTACAAGTACTAGTAGTAGTTCTGACTGGAAAACCCTTCTCGCGATACAAGGGTATTCACTGCGGTATATATACAAACCTTTGTCTAGCAGTGTCAAGTGTAACCCCTAAATAGATGGTGAAAAAAATATGATTAAACTAAACTTAAGAAATTGTGAGGATAACTTGGAAATGCTACGTAGACCCCAAATGGTGTATATAGTAAAAGTAACAAAGGGCAATATAACCAAACATTGCCCCCAGCAAAAAATCCTACCTTTATGGTCCACTAAACATCAAGGTTGTTGATCTGTGAAAGTTTGAAGAAATTCTGGTCATTCATTCCAACATGTGATCCGCCGACATCGCATAATACACCATATATATAGCTACAGACGATGTGTACTACTACTGCCCTATAGCTATACATATTGAAATACATTATTCATTCCAGATAACTAAGTGCACCGGTGGGGCACCTTTGGCAGCACTAAGAACTCTCAGTTTAGAATCTAGTTCAACTAAATATATTCAAATATTCAGGCCACACTGTTTGGCGCATCGACAATTCTTCTTTTTCCACAATTAACACCTGCATGCATGTAACAAACCTACCCTCAACGGCATCTTTTCTTTTCTTCGGGTAAATTCCAGCACTGGTACTGCTGCACTCACATTCGGTATTCGGTATCATATTCAAATTACCTCCTAGCCTAACTGCAGGGGAGACCACTGTGTTAAACTCACACCCATACATTTAGTGTACTTTCACCCAAAAACCGCGCGCAAATCTGACAGCTCCCATTTGTTACCATTCCCCATTTTCGTATTTAAATAAAAGCACTACATCGCAATTATCGCTCCAAAACCCTCCATACCATTATTTATCCAACCCAACAAGCCAACAAAACACATCAAAATTAAATATTCCCCATTTTGACCGGGTCCAAAATCATACAGAGCCGCTCATTCGCATATGCGTCTACCTTGTCAATTATCAATGTGATATTGTCAATTTCACTTCTTTATCTACTCTGCCTGCACAGGGGAGGTAACCCTGTAATCACTCTGGTATAGCCTACCTACAATACAATTTTTCTCTCAGTTTTCACTGATTTTGTCAAAAATAGTTGAGATAACGGATTTGCGTCTTTTGATGTTCTGTGGTATTCAATTTAATGTGACAACACTTAAGATATCCACGTTCCTGGGAAACTTATAATTAACAATCTATTAAAACATTACCGAAGTAGCAAATTAGATAGTTCTGTATAGCATATACAGTTGACACCCGTTGTGTCGACATCGCTTGTATCGACACTCCGGTTTAGTCGACATACTTTAAAATCCCCGATTTTGGTCACTCTATGTTCTATATAAAAACTGATGTTTGACTCGACATGCCTATGTCGACACTCCGGTTGTATCGACACGACTTTTCTGGCCGAAATGATATTTTCGCACCTTATTGTCATTGTTTGTGTCGACATCAAGTCAAAGTGATTGAAATAGAAAAGTTGTCAATTGACCGTGAAAATATTTCTGCCTCGACCCATTGTTTGACAATTAAATTGTTCACACTGAAATTGAATGGTGTTAAATCGAAGTTTGAAAACAACTTGATACCTGTCTCAGCGCATAAATTAAATAATTATTTAATCAACAGTTTTGTGTTTTCAGTAAAATCAGGGGAAAAGAAACACAAATACACCACAAGTCCAAGAATTTAAATCAATTATATGTAGAAAATATCACGAATGAATAAGGTGTACAATAAACAATAATAAAAAATACGACTAGTTAATATTACAACACCGCTATAACAGCGAAACGAAAGTTCAATGTCGAATCATAATACACGTACATACAATGCTTATACACTTGTATATAAGGTAGGAAAACTTGTCAGTATTGTTGGATCCGGATGTGTCGACCTCCGGATATGTCGACACAACTTTGACGGTCCCAAAAATGTCGACATAACGAGTGTCGACTGTATATTGTTTAATACGTAGTAGCAATAAGAAGCCGTTATTTAGTCGTACTGAAAATACAACAATCTTATACATTATACAAATATTACATTACGATACATACTACGACATATAACATCTCAAGATGGAAGATAATCTCTAATCTATTTAGGAATCATTGCAGACAGGACCTCGTCACCATGTCAAGGTGTATATATATCTATGACTTGACATGACAATCGTATTCAACAGTATTCAAACAAAGACAGACCATAGTTTATGTTGAAACAATATTATATTATAGAAAAATACTGGACTTGTAAAATCAACATATCATAGTACAGATAAAACTATGTGAAATATTTTCACCTGACGTAGATATATGTTGTCTCACAGAGATCTCAGCTAATGTCTTGAAAATTTGTCAGGAATATTTTCGGAATGCAGACTGGACGAATTTTTGTATTTTCAAAGACCAAGAAATGAAGATTTTTACAATTAATTAAAATTATTATCAGTGAACGTAAAATTCTGAATAATGCAAGGGAAATAAGCATTACAGCTACTCGTCATGTCTGAATTCGCATTATGACCATTGTATTTAACGCCCCATATCAAAATTACTATAACATTTTAAATAATGAAAGGGAAATAACCATTTGAAATACTGGGCCATGTCTGACTTTGCAATAAGACCATTGTATTTAGCTCCCCTTATCAAACTAAAACTTGGAAGTATGTGTAAAGCCGTACAAATTTCTTAGGGATCACTTAGTGTTACATTGGAAGATGTCTGTGTGGCACGTTGGATAAACGTCCGAGGAAAGTACACCAGTGTTATGTGTAGGCCTAAGTAATATCTGTCCAGATGCAGTCTGCAATTTTGTCTCCGACTTGGTTGAAATTCGGGTGTATGTCCTTTGTATACAGTACTGCTCTGATTTGACAAGAACGTAATGAGTAAGCACTGTTTCATCCTGTGAAAATATGCTTTGGGTTTTAAATGTTACTAGAAGCACAATTTTAACTGATGCATGTAATAGACATGTACCACATGGAATGAACCGAATATTTTTATCGAACACAGCAACACGAAATCAGATAAATCTAAGTTAAAAACAAGTACAAAATGTATTTATTAGTAGTACATTTGAAAAGAGTTATCAACGGTACTCGAGTTGATAATGAGTTACTGATCTAAGCCACTTAAAATTTTGTGTAAAGGTCAGGTTTTTACCCAAAAACGGTTCAACTACTTATTGGTAATTTACGTGTTCTAGATTCGTAACAGAGAAATATTCCATTATCAATGAGGTCACATCCATTCTATACCAGATATGATTGACACCATCTTTAAGTTATCTGACAGCAAACAGACACAGAAACTACTGAAAGATATGGTGGTATCCATGGAAACCGTAAGTACATCAAAAGATGCACAACTTGACACACTGAATAAAGCAAAGAATGAAGCATTGGTAAACGTGACGACATTCCAGAAAGCGTTAGAAGCCATCGTTAAGAAAGCTGCTGACGCATCCAGACATCAAGTTGAAACCGCCTACAAAGATATGGAAAATGACCTCCTAGGAGACAAACACAGCGCTGAAAACATCAGTGAAGATTTACAGACTATAGACGAGAAACTGAATCAATCCGAGGGAAACAGAGCCCAACATTTTGTTTGTACGAAAGTTGCCGAAGAAATGCTGAAAGAAGCCGACCTTGAGATGATGAAACAGAAGAAGTATCAGATTACTGACGTACATATATCATTTATACCCGACCATTCATTGATGGAATATCTCCAAGCTTTACATAATATCGGTCAAGTAGAGAAACAAGAACATCAGACATCTTTACATGATATCGGTCAAGTAGAGAAACAAGAACATCAGACATCTTTACATGATATCGGTCAAGTACAGAAACAAGAACATCAGACATCTTTACATGATATCGGTCAAGTAGAGAAACAAGAGCATCAGACATCTTTACATGATATCGGTCAAGTAGAGAAACATGAACATCAGACATCTTTACATGATATCGGTCAAGTAGAGAAACAAGAACATCAGACATCTTTACATGATATCGGTCAAGTAGAGAAACAAGAACATCAGACAGCTTTACATGATATCGGTCAAGTACAAAAACAAGAACATCAGACATCTTTACATGATATCGGTCAAGTAGAGAAACAAGAACATCAGACATCTTTACATAATATCGGTCAAGTAGATAACCAAGAACATCAGACATCTTTACATGATATCGGTCAAGTAGAGAAACAAGAACATCAGACATCTTTACATGATATCGGTCAAGTAGAGAAACAAGAACATCAGACATTTTTACATGATATCGGTCAAGTATATAACCAAGAACATCAGACATCTTTACATGATATCGGTCAAGTAGAGAAACAAGAACATCCAACATCTTTACATGATATCAATCAAGTAGAGAAACATGAACATCAGACATCTTTACATAATATCAGTCAAGTAGAGAACCAAGAACATCAGACACCTTTACATGATATCGGTCAAGTAGAGAAACAAGAACATCAGACATCTTTACATGATATCGGTCAAGTAGACAAACAAGAACATCAGACACCTTTACATGATATCGGTCAAGTAGACAAACAAGAACATCAGACATCTTTACATGATATCGGTCAAGTAGAGAAACAAGAACATCAGACATCTTTACATGATATCGGTCAAGTAGAGAAACAAGAACATCAGACATCTTTACATGATATCGGTCAAGTAGATAACCAAGAACATCAGACACCTTTACATGATATCAGTCAAGTACAAAAACAAGAACATCAGACATCTTTACATGATATCGGTCAAGTAGAGAAACAAGAACATCAGACACCTTTACATGATATCAGTCAAGTAGAGAAACAAGAACATCAGACATCTTTACATAATATCGATCAAGTAGAGAAACAAGAACATCAGACATCTTTACATGATATCGGTCAAGTAGAGAAACAAGAACATCAGACATCTTTACATGATATCGGTCAAGTAGAGAAACAAGAACATCAGACATCTTTACAAGGCATCGGTCATCGCGACCTCTACAAAATCAAAGCAAGTAGAGATATTAACATTGAAGTATCTGGTGATTCTGATAGTAATACATGCTATTCAGAAGGTTGTTGTGTTACACAGGATAACCTACAACTTCTTGTCACAGATCGGAGCAACTATAAACTCAAACGTTTTGATATAGAGAATATGTCAGTTGTTGATTATTGTAAAGTAGATTCTATGCCTTATGGTGTATGTTGTATCAGTAAACATGAAGTTGCTGTAGCCTGTCATCGTGGTAACAAGATTCAGTTTGTTTCCATTCAAGGCAAGTTGTCTCCTACAAGACAAATTAAAATGTCACATCCTTGTCATGGTATAGCTTTCAATGATGGTAAACTGTATGTGACAGATGAGTGTGAGTCATTGTATGTTTATGATATGACTGGTACCCGGCTGATGACCATTACTCTAGACAATGCTGGGAATAAGCTGTTCACTGAGATTAGACATATTACATTCAATGAGAGTGGAAACAGAATGTTTGTTGGAGATTTGTACAAAGGTGTTGTATGTTTTGATGGAAAGGGAAATTATCTGTCTACTATTACAGACAGCGATCTAAGTTTTGTTGATGGTGTATGTGTAGACGGACGGGGGAATGTGTTTGTGGTTGGGTGCGGGTCTGATAATGTGGTACAATACAGTGAGACTGGGGAGAAAGTTGGTGTGGTTGTGAAGCAAGATGAGGGATTATGGTGTCCACTCTCTGTGTGTTTCCATCAGGGACTGAATAGAATGTTTGTTACCATGTGGGACAGTAATGTCATGAAAATGTACGAACTGGAATAAACGACCACACTGTGTGATAATAGAACTGTGTAATCTGTATACATGTAACATTAGCATTGACAGACAGATGATATTTTATCACAATGAACATAATAGTAAACAGATAAAGATTGTTTAACATTATGAAGTACATATACATATATTTGATATTTGTGCAAATTAATGATCTTATATGGTGTTTATTCTGTGTGCTTGTAGTACTGACTTATAATTATGTGATAATGAATAACTGTGAACATAAAAGTAAGCAGTTAAAGAATTCCTGACATTATGGAGTACATATACATTTGTGCAAAATCATATTCTGTTCATTCTGTATTGACTTATAACTATGTGATAATGAATACCTGTGAACATAAAAGTAAGCAGTTAAAGACTTCCTGACATTATGGAGTACATATACATTTGTGCAAAATCATATTCTGTTCATTCTGTATTGACTTATAATTATGTGAAAATGAATACCTGTGAACATAAAGTAAGCAGTTAAAAGATTTTTTTTTAACATTATTGAGTACATGTATTTAAGATTTGTGCAAATTAATAACATTATACAGTGTTTCTTCCGTATACATGTAGTATTGACTTATAATTATGTGAAAATGAGTAACTGTGAGCATGAAAATAAGAAGTTAAAGATTTTTTTAACATTATTGAGTACATGTATTTAGGATTTGTGCAAATTAATAACATTATATAGTGTTTATTCCGTATACATGTAGTATTGACTTATAATTATGTGAAAATGAGTAACTGTGAGCATGAAAATAAGAAGTTAAAGATTTTTTTAACATTATTGAGTACATGTATTTAGGATTTGTGTAAATTAATAACATTATATAGTGTTTATTCCGTATACATGTAGTATTGACTTATTATTATCTGATAATTTATGTAAATTGATAACCTTATATAGTGTTTGTTATAATCATATGTACTTGATTAAGGCGTACAAATGTACACGGTACTACCTCTGAAGAGCAACATCCTTTGCCAACTTCAAATATTGGCCATGCATACTTCAAATATTGGCCATGCATACTTCAAATATTGGCCATGCCAACTTCAAATATTGGCCACGCAAACTTCAAATATTGGCCATGCATACTTCAAATATTGGCCATGCTAACCTCAAATATTGGCCATTCATACTTCAAATATTGGCCATTCATACTTCAAATATTGGCCATGTAAATTTCAAATATTGGCCATGCATACTTCAAATATTGGCCATGCATACTTCAAATATTGGCCATGCATACTTCAAATATTGGCCATGCTAACCTCAAATATTGGTCATGCAAACTTCAAATATTGGCCATGCTAACCTCAAATATTGGCCATGCAAACTTCAAATATTGGCCATGCTAACCTCAAATATTGGCCATGCAAACTTCAAATATTGGCCATGCAAACTTCAAATATTGGCCATGCAAACTTCAAATATTGGCCACGCAAACTACAAATATTGGCCATGAAAACTTCAAATATTGGCCATGCAAACCTCAAATATTGGCCATGCAAACTTCAAATATTGGCCATGCAAACTTCAAATATTGGCCATGCAAACCTCAAATATTGGCCACGCAAACTTCAAATATTGGCCATGCATACTTCAAATATTGGCCATGCAAACTTCAAATATTGGTCATGCAAACTTCAAATATTGGCCATGCAAACTTCAAATATTGGTCATGCAAACTTCAAATATTGGCCATGCAAACTTCAAATATTGGCCATGCATACTTCAAATATTGGCCATGCATACTTCAAATATTGGCCATGCAAACTTCAAATATTGGCCATGCAAACTTCAAATATTGGCCATGCATACTTCAAATATTGGCCATGCATACTTCAAATATTGGCCATGCAAACTTCAAATATTGGCCATGCAAACATTGGCCATGCTAACCTCAAATATTGGCCATGCAAACTTCAAATATTGGCAATGCAAACCTCAAATATTGGCCACGCCAACTTTAAACATTGGCCATGCAAACTACAAATATAGGCCATGCCAACTCTAAACATAGGCAATTACTTTGAGGTGGTTGTTCTACAGAGGTTATATCGATAGTGAATTTCAGATTAGTGAAAGTTTGAAGATTATTGTAGAGTGACTGTTGTTGTGCAGATATATATGAGCCGCGATCTGAGAAAAGGGCCCTTAGTGAAAAATTTTCGATTTTCATTTTTTTGCATGTTCCGAAGAATCTATCTTTCCTGTGTACAAGGAAGAAAGATTTTTGTCAATTTTTCAAATATTAACAATTTTATGACCTTTTAAAGGAACCAATGACATGGACATTTTTGGCAAATAACGTGTATCTCAACATGGACACATTTTGTTACTGTTTGGTGTTTAAGTGGCATTTTCACACTGCTGTTAATTTGCTCAGATTGAATTTATCATTTGAATGATGATACTTATTTGTGAGGAGTAACATTTGTGTGTGAAAATACGCCTTTTTCTTATTTTTTGTTGCCATAGCAACCATTTTTTCAATTACTAAAATATGCAAAATTCTCTGATTTACTACTAATTATCATAAAAATATTACAACTGCAGTATATGGGCTTTGTATTAAATAAATGCTTTCTACGTTTATAGCAGAACGGTAATACTGAATACAGAAGTTACTTTATTTCAGGGTTTGTATGTAAAATAAATCCCCTACAGGTTTTCAAACGTGGCCTGTCGGTTTTCCCTCCGTCGGTCAGTCAGTTCGTTAGTAAGTTAGTTCGTCAAAAATCTGGATCCTGACATCACTAAAACATCTTTCAAGTTTTGTTTAGCAGATGTAATCTGTGGATAAGGGGCAATAAAGGGAATTATGCACATCTATTTTTTATTGTGTCTGAAATTGTGGTTGCTATGGAGACCGAAATGGTGAAAATATGTACAAAAAGACTAGATCCTAAAATTACTCATACAGTTTCCATGCTACGTTTATGAAGCCTGGTATGTAGGTAGGTGACAATAAGAAGAGTACGAATATCCAAATGCAATTTCATTTTAACAAAAAGTTGGGTTGCTATGGATACTAAAACAGTGAAAATATGTAAATAATTACTAGATCCTAAAATTACTCATACAGTTTCCATGCTAGGTTTATGAAACCTGGTATGTAGGTAGGTGACAATAAGAAGAGTATGAATATCCAAATAGAATTTCATTTTAACAACAACTGTGGTTGCTATGGAAACCACAATAGTGAAAGTACTGGAAATCTGGAATCCTGTCATAACCCAAAGAATTTCCAATCTACGTGCATGGAATGTTGTATATGGAATTTGAAGGAAAATACATATAATGATAACATTTACGCTTGAATATTGTTTAATTCTGACAAATTAAGTGGTTGTCATGGCAACATGAGATATAAAATATAATACATAGGGTCGTGGATTTAAACATGTAGGCCTCTAGCTGCCTTGCTTGCAATATTAAGTGGCGTGTTTATGTTCAACTCCATGTTCTTCATTGTCTGGTTTTCTCAAATAGTTTTACTTATATAAACTAATTCCGGCATATGATGATACATTGAATCCGAAATTATTGATATTTATTTCATAACATCATTAATGGCAACGCAGTTCCAAAAATATATTATGTTAGGATTTACATCAAAATATTGACTTTCGAATACTACATTTCTACGTAATGAAGATAATTGATGTTTATTAGTTATTCAAAAATGTACTATAAGAGGCTGCTAACCCATTACATTGCTACATGTATTAATCACCCATAATAATTAATGGTTTTGTGGTCTGTCAATTCCAAAATTCCTCAATTTTTGTTTATATCTGACTTCGTGTAACACCCAAAGGTCTTATTGTCTTGATTGTCTGTCAATACAGTACGGATGCTGTAAATGCCAATCAACATGTACATATTACAGGCTTTATATCGAAATTAAATCATTAACACCCTTGTAGTTAGCAGATTCCAATAAACAGGTTTTTCGTTTACTTTTTTGTATTTTATCCCAAAATATTGCATTTCACACAGTCACTTTACTCACTTTATACACAAATGTTTTGATTTATTAAGCAAATTGTTCTCACCAACCTTACACAGTAAGCTATTATTAAATGTCATGATTAATAATGATGCGGTCTTCTGATTCAAAGTTAATTTACTTATGTTTAGATTTTGCAATGTTTTACTCCAAAAATTTCACATAATGAACAACTTTTTAGAATAGATTATTAATTCTTGTGTGGAATGACAACATGTGTCTATTTGTATTGTTTTATTTTCAAATAGCACAGTTTGTGGTGTTATGGTTAAACAGATTCCAGAAATCATCAATTAAGTTCATATTTTGTAACATTTTTATCCCAAAACATGGTATCTTAAACAAAAGCTTTAAGTTATCAATTTCTTACTATATATTATACTTAAGTATTAAGTTAGTTATTACAAAATATAACTAGAACCATCACTGTCGTGATCAGGGCCCTGTCGTTATCAGGGGGTGGAGGAAGAAAATATAATGGTCCAAAAATAATACTATGCTTTATTTAGTTGAATAATAAACATTGTTTACGAACAAAACAGACACATCGCACAATGACATAACATACACATAGTATTGCAATTGTCTGACAATAGTTACAAAGGGCCATAATTGTGATGCAGCTGGAGTAATATAATGTGCCATAGTTTTTGAGTTAAAAAGGGGCATAAGACAGCAGTCTTCGACGTAAATGGGTTGCCCGATGTCCGGGACAAGTCATTTACCCGTCGGATAGTCAAACAATCTCGACTTAGAGTATCCACTTCTCCACTGCGATGGAGATAAAGGTCAGAAATTAAAAAATCTCCTAGCAGATTGCCCCACATCTACCCGTCGGACAACCTTGTTCTAAATGAACAATGTCCGCCCGGACAAGGTCGAAAATTTAGGAAAGAAAGAAAATCTAATCCTCATAAACCGTTGATAACAAAAAAATTCACCCCAAACTCCAAAATAGTAGCATTAAAATGGGTTTTAGATCATTTAATTAAATAATTTCGCCAATTTCTATACGACAACCGGTATCTGTAGGGGGGAGGAGCTACGGGTCACGTGTTAATGGCGGCTCTCGATGGACTTTTACCATAACAAAATCAAAATGGCGGACACAATGAACCATCGCAGACCACGTTGCAAGCAGAATTCCGCTTCGTGCATGATGACTCGCTGCATAAATGCACGAAAGTCGCATCATTTAGTTGGATCGGATGTTGTTCTCATCTTCAGTGATAATAAATGCACCGATAAGAATGGGATTACAAGGTAAATTTTTCACTTTACAATGTAACATTATTTCGCGATCTCGGGAAAAGACCACATGATGGCACATCCGCAAACTGGACCAAAGGCACACCTCCTACCAATTATTGCATATGTATGTGTATATGACTTCTACATTGTCTGATCTACAGTAACAAACTCCATCTGTTGGTCGTTGCCTAATTCACTAATTCGATCGAACCCCCAACTCCAAATCCCTGCCTAAATCTCTAATGGTTGATTTATTAAGTATATTTGAGCATAATATGACTTAAATATTGTATATCTCTTGTGTACTTGTTGGTGAATCACAGCACTTCAAACTTTAATTAATCTGTTTTGTCCCAAAACAAATCGACCCCTGTTCAGGCATTGCTGCTTTCTATAACAATGCGCTATTTTCCAGTTGTACAATGAAGAAGATCAACCTAAAAGCATATGATGGATGTGATGAACGAACCCGACACCTCCTTATAGAAGTGTAGATTGCCATAAATAAATTCTGCGGGCTGTGGAGTGATATGGCCTTACATCTACATTCATGATTGTTTATAGGCCTAGGTACATAGGTAAGCCCCTTTAGCAGAAACATATAGTCCCTGATTTAAGTAATATTTAATATGGAATGTGTTGGTTGATCTGAGCATCCACAACAATGACAGGTAGTCAGCTTTATGTAAGTCAACACATTGAACCCTGTAGTGTTTCAGTTTCGGTTTGAGCTATGTACTTGTGTATCCATGTACAGCTAAACTACTACAATATGACCAATTAACAAGCCAGTACAAACGGACATTGATCAATTTAAATCAGTTTCTGTATGCTTCTCTGTTTTCTCATTAGTGCTAATGATAGACCCTGCGATTGCTTCACGGTATGCTACACTATGTTTCACAATCTAGGGTGCTAAAAAGACGCTCTTAGATGTGCTTAGCTTTTTGCGACACGATTCTTTGTCGCTGTTTGGTGACCGATTTAGAGCATTTAAATTCAATATACAGTTAAAGCACACCACACATGCCTTCATAAATACCTTTCCTATCGTTCAATACCAAAATTTGCAAGAACACTAACCTCACTGATGCACAAATTAATCCAGTTTCACTTCCACTGCCAAATTACTGAAATTTCCAGAATGTTGACAAACAACAATATGGCGAATTTTTATTAGACGAAAAAAAGTGGCTAAAACCCGGTATCCGGAACATAAAATCCGGAACGTTAATCAAGAACGACTACTCTGTACAGATTAATTATTTCATCTAAGACACGTGCGTCTACTTTAGAGTAACCAAAATGGGGTCAACTGAAATTGATTCACGGCGGCTGTCAGAAAAACGTTTTATCTAATATTGGTTGTGTAAAGGTATATTTAATGATGTTTTTGTAGTTTATGAATGAAATAAGCGTTACTATGACCATGTTAGCTGTTAAATACAGAATAGGTGGTTTAGTTTGCAAATTACACTTTGCTATGGAGAGCTATTAATAGAGCTATAAAACTCAGTATAGGAGCATATTCATACCGCGAGTATCTGAGTTTTACTAGTAGAACTATTTTCTCATCTGACAACTTGACGTAAGACAAACACAGATTAAATTCTCTATGCCTGGGTCACAACATCACTCACCCAGTCTGACCACTGTACATCTGAGGTCGTATCAGTAGTTATCATGGAGTGTCAATTGGCAGCTGAAAATTTATGCACATTGCCTGATCAGATGCCCAAGACCCCGTAGGTCAATGTAATTGTATTGATCAGTGGAGTGTTATTAATTGTATAATAAATATTTATACTTTTCAGTTTTGCATTGATTGTGGTCTGAGGATATATATATATACAGATTCTATTAATGACAGCCTGCTTGTTCCTTCTTGATAGTGTCACAGTTGATAATTTGGCAGTTGAAGAGACTGTAATTGGATGATGTTGAATTTTAAGACATGCAGCATACATGCATATTCTACGGTAAGAGAAAAAAACTGGCTTGCTCTCACTGCAAACCTGCTCTCCTCACTATCTTGCTTTCACCACTGGTACTCCTGACATGCTCTCACCACTATCATTCTCCCACTGCTGATATGCTCTCACCACTGGCTTGCTCTTAACACTGACATCCTCTCATCATTAGCTTGCTTTCACCATTGGCTTCCTCTCACAACTGGCTTCCTCTCATGACTGGCTTGCTCCTTTCACAACTTGCTTGTTCTCATCACTGGTTTGCTCTCACCACTAGATTGCTCTCACCACTAGATTGCTCTCACCACTAGCTTGCTCTCACCACTGGCTTGCTTTCACCAATAGCTTGCTCCTCTCATCACTTGCTTATTCTGAACACTTGCTTATTCTCACCACTGCCTGGTTCTTAGAACTGTCTGGTTCTTACCACTGGCTTGCTCTCACCACTGGCTTACACCACTTGCTTGTTCTCACCACCTGGCTTGCTCTTGCAATTGGCTTGCTCTCACCACTAGCTTGTTCTCACCACTGGCTT
The DNA here is from genome assembly GCA_963678985.1 of Spisula subtruncata. NCBI lineage: Eukaryota > Metazoa > Mollusca > Bivalvia > Venerida > Mactridae > Spisula > Spisula subtruncata. The sequence goes on from OY787669.1 coordinate 2,021,022, forward strand.
GCTCCTCTCACCACTGGCTTGCTCCTCTCACAACTGGCTTGCTCCTCTCACCACTGGCTTGCTCATCTCACCACTGGCTTGCTCCTCTCACAACTGGCTTGCTCCTCTCACCACTGGCTTGCTCCTCTCACCACTGGCTTGCTCCTCTCACAACTGGCTAGTTATCACCATCAGCTTGCTCTCACCTCTAGATTGCTTTCACCACTGGCTATTTCTCACCACTGGCTTGCTCTCATTACTGGCTTGCTTTCACCACTGGCTTGCTCCTTTCACAACTTGCTTGTTCTCACCACTGGTTTGTTCTAACCACTGGTTTGCTTTCACCACTGGCTTGCTCCTCTCACCACTTGCTTGCTCTTACCACTGGCTTGCTCTCACCACTGGCTTTCTCCTTTCACCACTTGCTTGTTCTCACCACCTGGCTTGTTCTTGTATTTGGCTTGTTCTCACCACTGACTTGCTCTCACCATTGGCTTGCTCCTTTCACAACTTGCTTGTTCTCACCACTGGTTTCCTCTCACCACTAGCTTGCTCTCACCACTGGCTTGCTCTCACCACTATCATGCTCCTCTCACCACTTGCTTGCTCTCACCACAATCATGCTCGTCTCACCACTTGCTCGCTCTCACCACTGGCTTGCTCTCACCACTGGCTTGCTCTCACCACTGGTTTGCTCTCACCACTAGCTTGCTCTCACCACTGGCTTGCGACACTCATCAATGACTTGCTCTCACCACTGGCTTGCTCCTCTCACCACTGGCTTGCTCCTCTCACCAATGGCTTGCTCCTCTCACCACTGGCTTGCTCTCACCACTTTCATGCTCCTCTCACCACTTGCTCGCTCTCACCACTGGCTTGCTCTCACCACCAGCTTGCTCCTCTCACCACTGGCTTGCGACACTCATCAATGACTTGCTCTCACCACTGGCTTGCTCCTCTCACCACTGGCTTGCTCCTCTCACCACTGGCTTGCTCCTCTCACCACTAGCTTGCTCTCACCACCGGCTAGCTCTCACAACTAGCTTGCTCCTCTCACCACTAGCTTGCTCCTCTCACCACTTGCCTGCTCTCACCACTGGCTTGCTCTCACCACTATCATGCTCGTCTGACCACTTGCTCGCTCTCACCACTGGCTTGCTCTCACCACTGGCTTGCTCTCACCACTGGTTTGCTCTCACCACTAGCTTGCTCTCACCACTGGCTTGCGACACTCATCAATGACTTGCTCTCACCACTGGCTTGCTCCTCTCACCACTGGCTTGCTCCTCTCACCAATGGCTTGCTCCTCTCACCACTGGCTTGCTCTCACCACTTTCATGCTCCTCTCACCACTTGCTCGCTCTCACCACTGGCTTGCTCTCACCACTAGCTTGCTCCTCTCACCACTGGCTTGCGACTCTCATCACTGACTTGCTCTCACCACTGGCTTGCTCCTCTCACCACTGGCTTGCTCCTCTCACCACTGGCTTGCTCCGATCACCAATGGATTGCTCCGATCACCACTGGCTTGCTCTCACCACTTACATGCTCCTCACACCACTTGCTCGCTCTCACCACCGGCTTGCTCTCACCACTAGCTTGCTCTCACCACTGGCTTGCGACTCTCATCACTGACTTGCTCTCACCACTGGCTTGCTCCTCTCACCACTTGCTCGCTCTCACCATTGGCTTGCTCCTTTCACAACTGGCTTGTCACCGCTGGCTTGCGACTCTCATCACTGACTTGCTCTCACCACTGGCTTGCTCCTCTCACCACTGGCTTGTTCCTCTCACCACAGGTTTGCTCTCACCAATAGCTTGCTCTCACCACTGGCTCGCTCTCACCAATAGCTTGCTCTCAACACTAGCTTGCTTTCACCACTGACTTGCGACTCTCATCACTGACTTGCTCTCACCACTAGCTTGCTCCTCTCACCACTGGCTTGCTCATCTCACCACTGGCTTGCTCCTCTCACCACTGGCTTGCTCCTCTCACCACAGGTTTGCTCTCACCAAAAGCTTGCTCTCACCACTGGCTTGCTCTTCTCACCACTTGCTTGTTCTTACCTGCTCTTGCAATTGGCTTGCTCTCACCACTGGCTTGCTCCTCTCACCACTAGCTTGCTCTCACCACCGGCTTGCTCCTCTCACCACTATCATGCTCCTCTCACCACTTGCTCGCTCTCACCATTGGCTTGCTCCTTTCACAACTGGCTTGTCACCGCTGGCTTGCGACTCTCATCACTGACTTGCTCTCACCACTGGCTTGCTCCTCTCACCACTGGCTTGTTCCTCTCACCACAGGTTTGCTCTCACCAATAGCTTGCTCTCACCACTGGCTCGCTCTCACCAATAGCTTGCTCTCAACACTAGCTTGCTTTCACCACTGACTTGCGACTCTCATCACTGACTTGCTCTCACCACTAGCTTGCTCCTCTCACCACTGGCTTGCTCATCTCACCACTGGCTTGCTCCTCTCACCACTGGCTTGCTCCTCTCACCACAGGTTTGCTCTCACCAAAAGCTTGCTCTCACCACTGGCTTGCTCTTCTCACCACTTGCTTGTTCTTACCTGCTCTTGCAATTGGCTTGCTCTCACCACTGGCTTGCTCCTCTCACCACTAGCTTGCTCTCACCACCGGCTTGCTCCTCTCACCACTATCATGCTCCTCTCACCACTTGCTCGCTTTCACCACTGGCTTGTTCTCACCACTGGCTTGTTTTCACCACTGGCTTGTTCTCACCACCGGTTTGCTTTCACCACTAGCTTGCTCTCACCACTGGCTTGCGACTCTCTTCAATACATTGCTCTCACCACTGGCTTGCGACTCTCACCACTGGCTTGCTCCTCTCACCACTGGCTTGCTCCTCTCACCACAGGTTTGCTCTTACCAATAGCTTGCTCTCAACACTAGCTTGCTCTCACCACTGACTTGCTTTCACCACTGGCTTGCTCTCCTCACCACTAACTTGCTCTCACCTTTGGCTTGCTACTCTCATCACCGGCTTGCTCCTTTCACCACTTGCTTGTTCTCACCACCTGGCTTGCTCTTGCAAATGGCTTGCTCTCACCACTGGCTTGCTCTCACCACTGGCTTGCTCCTTTCACAACTTGCTTGTTCTCACCACTGGTTTGTTCTAACCACTGGTTTGCTTTCACCACTGGCTTGCTCCTCTCACCACTTGCTTGTTTTGAACACTTGCTTATTCTCACAACTGCCTGGTTCTTACCACTGTCTGGTTCTTACTACTGGCTTGCTCTCACCACTGGCTTGCTCTCACCACTGGCTTGCTCTCATCACTGGCTTGCTCTCAACACTGGCTTGCTCCTCTCACCACTGGCTTGCTCCTCTCACTACTTGCTTGTTCTCACCACCTTGCTTGCTCTTCCAATTGGCTTGTTCTCACCACTGGTTTGCTCCTCTCACCACTGGCTTGCTCCTCTCACCACTGGCTTGCTCTCACCGCTGGCTTGCTCCTTTTACAACTTGCTTGTTCTCACCACTGGTTTGCTCCTCTCACCACTGGCTTGCTCCTCACACCACTGGCTTGCTCTCTGCACTATCATGCTCTTCTTACCATTTGCTCGCTCTCACCACTGGCTTGCTCCTTTCACAACTTACTTGTTCTCACCTATGGTTAACTCTCACCACTAGCTTACTCTCACCACTGGCTTGCTCTCAACACTGGCTTGCTCCTCTCAGCATTGACTTGCTCTCACCACTGACTCGCTCTCACCACTGGCTTGCTCCTCTCACCACTGGTTTGCTCTCAACACTAGCTTGCTCTCAACACTGTCTTCCTCTCACCACTGGCTTGCTCCTTTCACAACTTGCTTGTTCTCACCATTGGTTTGCTCTCACCACTAGCTTGCTCTCACCACTAGCTTGCTCTCACCACTGGCTAGCTTTCACCAATAGCTTGCCCCTCTCATCACTTGCTTATTCTGAACACTTGCTTATTCTCACCACTGTCTGGTTCTTACCACCATCTTGCTCTCACCACTACCTTGCCCCTCTCACCACTACCTTGCTCCTCTCACCACTACCTTGCTCCTCTCACCGCTGGCTTGCTCCTTTCACCTGTAGCTTGCTCCCCTCACCACTACCCTGCTCCTTTCACCACTAGCTTGCTCCCCTCACCATTACCTTGCTCTCACCACTACCATTTTCTCTTGATTGCTCCTCTCATCCCTTCCTAGCTCCTCACACTACTGGTTTGCTCCTATCACCATTGGCTTTCTCTCCACCTGATTTTTCTCACCACTTGTTTGTTCCTCTCACCTTTACCTTGCTCTTCTCACCACTATCTTGCTCCTCTCACCAATGGCTTGCTCCTTTCACCAATTGCTTGTTCTGACCACCTAGCTTGATCTTGTGTTTGGCATGTTCTCACGAATTGCTTGCTCTCATCACTGGCTTGCTCCTCTCAACACTGGCTAGTTATCACCATTGGCTTGCTCTCACCACCGGCTATTTCTCACCACTGGTTTGCTCTCACCACTTGCTTGCTTTCACCACTGGCTTGCTCTCACCACTGGCTTGCTCCTCTCACCACTACCTTGCTCCTCTCATCACCAATTGCTTGCCCTCACCTCTGGCTTTCTCCTCTCACAACTGACTTGCTCTCATCACTGGCTTGCTCCTCTCAACACTGGCTAGTTATCACCATTGGCTTGCTCTCACCACCGGCTATTTCTCACCACTGGTTTGCTCTCACCACTTGCTTGCTATCACCACTGGCTTGCTCCTCTCAACACTGGCTAGTTATCACCACTGGTTTGCTCTCACCACTTGCTTGCTTTCACCTCTGGCTTGCTCACATCCTTGGCTTGCTCTCATCTTTTTCACTCGCTTGCTCTCATCACTAGCTTGCTCCTCTCACCTCTACCTTTGGCCTCTAACCAATACCTTGCTCCTTTCACCACTACCTTGCTTCTCTCACCACTGGCTTGCTGTCACCACCTGCTTGCTCTCAACACCTGTTTGCTCTCACCACCTGCTTGCTCTCACCACTAGCTTGCTCCTCTCACCACTACCTTGCTCTTACCACTAGCTTGCTCCTCTAACCACTACTTTGCTCCTCTCACCACTTCCTTGCTCTCACCACTGGCTTGCAATCACCACCTGCTTGCTCTCATCACCTGTTTGCTCTCACCACCTGCTTGCTCTCACCACTGGCGTGCTCTCACCACATGTTTGCTCTCACCACCTGTTTGCTCTCACCACCTGCTTGCTCTAACCACTACCTTGCTTCTCTCACCACTGGCTTGCTCTCACCACCTGTTTGCTCTCACCACCTGCTTGCTCTCACCACTACCTTGTTCCTCTCACCACTACCTTGCTCCTCTCATCACTACCTTGCTTCCGGTTCTGGATATATTACCGGTGAATCCCGGTTGTATTTAACATTTTAAAACAAACAGGGCTTTTAGCTGGCGCATCCCAGTTTGTTAGGGTGCCACTACGGTTGTCTTCCTGGTTTGCAAACTGGGGTCCAACCGGGATGTCAAATCAGGAGAGTGAGTACGGGACTTAAGTTATTTAAATAATAATTATTTTCAGTTGTTTAATGTCTTTGTAAATGTTTTGATAAAACAGTACACAGGAGTCAAGTCCATGTGAGCGACAGCCATCCATAGGTGCTGGTTTGCTTGAAAAAAATCTGGGGATCTGAATACTCAATTATTTGAAGCAACTCATAAAAATCAAATAATTCAGGTCTAATTGCCGATTACTGTTATAGGTAGTTGTCAGCAAATATAACTGAATCCAAATTAAAAAATATATTATTGACCTATTTGTTGGCATTTCATCTGTCTTGCAGCCAATTAGCATTTACTTTTATGTATACATTAATTCTATTCAGTTGCTAAGATGAATATTAAACGATGCTAATTGGTGTGGAAGGAAGGATGGCCATGTGTTGATGTTGGCATAGAATCCTGTGAATGCAATCTGAAACTGGACATCTTAAATTTGGAACTGATTAAGGTTTCAATTACAGTATGTATTGCAGTAAGTGTTATGCAAATGATGATTTTTTGTTATTTATCTTCTTATATCTTATATCATTATACTGAAACTCCATGTTTGTTTGTTGGTAAGTCAGTCTGTTGGTTTCAGGATGATTGCTTAAGTTCAGAAAGAGATATTGTAATGGAAATTGCTTTGTTGCAATTATTGTGAATACAGCAAGCAAGTTCCAAAGTGGGGCTGGTTGGATGACCAGTGTCAATGTCACCAGTACTAAAAATAACAAATCTGTTTCTGCTTGATAACTGAGGAATGAGATATTGTGAGGAAACATTGCTGAGAACAATCATCATGAATGAAGGCGTGTGAATACTTTGCTTGGATTGAATTAGTGTTAGTGGTGTCAAGGCCACTCGAACTTAAAATAGATCTTATTTTAGGAATGAAATTTGACCAAATGTTGTTTTGTATATCTAGACATTGTATGTCACTATCAAGGCTAATATTTTGGTCAGACACTCGTGTGAATCCTTGAATGCTGTTTTTCATGCTCATATAATCTTAAAAGAAAGGCTCCATACTAACACTAATCTGCTTGCCCGAGGTCAGTGGAAATCAAGAAGGTTCAGTGAAAGTCTAGGAGGACTAGTAACTGTTTTGTTTACAAAGTTGATGCTTCTTTTCTGTCAGACCAGTGACCAAATTCTTTTCTGTCAGATCAGTGACCAAGTTAGTCAAGCATCGGGCCATGAAATGTTTTTAAAATCAAATGTCTTATTCATGGTTTTGTGTTTATTGAGGATACTTAATTTTTCAGTTTAGAAGTTGTGGTAAATCTGGTAAATCGTTCCTAACTTGATTGATGGTACATGTGAACCAAGATGTAATTATGCCAGGAGACTGAAGGTAAGTAGTTGGGTCATTTGTGGTATTAATTTGCTTCTTACTCTCAGTACCAATGGCACACTGACTGTTTTACCAGCTATAACATAGTCTTGGTGAAACACTGACTCGTTGACTGCCATCAAAACCTACCATCTCCTTAATGAATGTCGACCAAAACTCTTGCTGACTGAATGATACACTTCCTGACTGAATGATACACTTGCTGACTGAATATTACACTTACTGACTGAATGATACACTTGCTGACTGAATGATACACTTCCTGACTAAATGTAAAATTGCTGACTGAATAATACACTTACTGACTGAATGATACACTTGCTGACAGAATGCTACACTTGCTGGCTGAATGAAACACTTGCTGACATAATGATACACTTGCTGACTGAATGAAACACTTGCTGACAGAATGATACACTTGCGGACTGAATGAAACACTTGCTGACTGAATGATACACTTGCTGACTGAATGATACACTTGCTGACTGAATGAAACAATTGCTGACTGAATGAAACACTTGCTGACTGAATGATACACTTGCTGGCTAAATGAAACACTTGCTGACTGAATGATATACTTGCTGACTGAATGATACACTTGCTGACTGAATGATACACTTGCTGACTGAATGATACACTTGCTGACTGAATGATACACTTGCTGACTGAATGATACACTTGCTGACTGAATGATATACTTGCTGACTGAATGATACACTTGCTTACTGAATGATACACTTGCTGACTGAATGATACACTTGCTGACTGAATGATACACTTGCTGACTGAATGATACACTTGCTGACTGAATGATACACTTGCTGACTGAATGATACTCTTGCCGACTCTTAACAGACTGAACGAAACACTTGCTGACAAAATGAAACATTGCTGACTGTATGAAACTCTCACTGAATCATTACTGACTTTATGAAACTCTTGCTGAATCATTACTGACAGAATGAAACACTGCTGACTGCATGATACACTTACTGATTAATAACTGATTAAGTGAAACATTTGTTCTGACTGACTGAAACACTTGCTGACTGTATGCAACATTTGCTGACTCGTTACGGTCAGAATGAAACACTTGCTCACAGAATGAAACACTTGCTGACTGACTGAAACACTTGCTGACTGAATGAAACACTTGCTGACAGAATGATACACTTGCTGACAGAATGATACACTTGCTGACTGAATGAAACACTTGCTGACAGAATGATACACTTGCTGACTGAATGAAACACTTGCTGACAGCATGATACACTTGCTGACTGAATGAAACACTTGCTGACAGAATGATACACTTGCTGACTGAATGAAACACTTGCTGACAGAATGATACACTTGCTGACTGAATGAAACACTTGCTGACAGAATGATACACTTGCTGACTGAATGAAATACTTGCTGACAGAATGAAACACTTGCTGACAGAATGAAACACTTACTGACTAAATGATATTCTTGCTGACTGACTGCAACTTGGCAGAATGAAACACTTGCTGACAGAATGAAACACTTGCTCACTAAATAAATCGCTTGCTGACTCATTACTGATTGAAACACTTGCTAACTGAATGATACACTTGCTGACTGAATGAAACACTTGCTGACTGAATGATACACTTGCTGACTGAATGATACACTTGCTGACTGAATGATACACTTGCTGACTGAATGATACACTTGCTGACAGAATGATACACTTGCTGACTGAATGAAACACTTGCTGACAGAATGATACACTTGCTGACGGAATGATACACCTGCTGACTGAATGATACACTTGTTGACAGAATGATACACTTGCTGACTGAATGATACACTTGCTGACTGAATGAAACACTTGCTGACAGAATGATACACTTGCTGACGGAATGATACACTTGCTGACTGAATGATACACTTGTTGACTGAAATATACACTTACTGACTGAATGATACACTTGCTGGCTGAATGATACACTTGCTGGCTGAATGATGCACTTACTGAATGAATGATACATTTGCTGACTGAATAATACACTTGCTGACTGAATGATACGCTTACTGACTGAATGATACACTTGCTGAATGAATGATGCACTTGCTGAATGAATGATGCACTTGCTGAATGAATGATACACTTGCTGACACTTAAAAGACTGAATGATACACTTGCTGACAGAATGATATACTTGCTGACTGAACGATACACTTGCTGACTGAATGATACGCTTACTGACTGAATGATGCAATTTTCTGACAGAACGATACACTTGCTGACTGAATGATACACTTGCTGACAGAATGATATACTTGCTGACAGAATGATACACTTGCTGACTGAATGATACACTTGCTGACTGAATGATACACTTGCTGACTGAATGATACACTTGCTGACTGAATGATACACTTGCTGACAGAATGATTCACTTGCTGACTGAATGAAACACTTGCTGACAGAATGATACACTTGCTGACGGAATGATACACCTGCTGACTGAATGATACACTTGTTGACAGAATGATACACTTGCTGACTGAATGATACACTTGCTGACTGAATGAAACACTTGCTGACAGAATGATACACTTGCTGACGGAATGATACACTTGCTGACTGAATGATACACTTGTTGACTGAAATATACACTTACTGACTGAATGATACACTTGCTGGCTGAATGATACACTTGCTGGCTGAATGATGCACTTACTGAATGAATGATACATTTGCTGACTGAATAATACACTTGCTGACTGAATGATACGCTTACTGACTGAATGATACACTTGCTGAATGAATGATGCACTTGCTGAATGAATGATGCACTTGCTGAATGAATGATACACTTGCTGACACTTAAAAGACTGAATGATACACTTGCTGACAGAATGATATACTTGCTGACTGAACGATACACTTGCTGACTGAATGATACGCTTACTGACTGAATGATGCAATTTTCTGACAGAACGATACACTTGCTGACTGAATGATACACTTGCTGACAGAATGATATACTTGCTGACAGAATGATACACTTGCTGACTGAATGATGCAATTTTCTGACAGAATGATACACTTCCCGACTCTTAACAGACTGAACAAAACACTTACTGACAAAATGAAACACTTGCTGTCTGTATATAACTCTCGCTGAATCATTACTGACTGTATGAAACTCTTGCTGAATCATTACTGACAGAATGAAACACTTGCTGACTGCATGATACACTTGCTGATTAATAACTGATTAAGTGAAACATTTTTTCTGACTGACTGAAACACTTGCTGACTGTATGCAACTTTTGCTGACTTGTTATGGTCAGAATGAAACACTTGCTCACAGAATGAAACACTTGCTGACTGAATGATAATCTTGCTGACTGACTGACTGACTTAAATACTTGCTGACAGCATGAAACACTTGCTGACAGAATGAAACACTTACTGACTCAATGATATACTTGCTGACTGACTGCAACTCTTGCTGACTCATTACAGGCAGAATGAAACATTTGCTGACAGAATGAAACACTTGCTCACTAAATTAATCGCTTGCTGACTCATTACTGATTGTAACACTTGCTGACAGAATGACACACTTGCTGACTGTATGAAACTCTTGCTGACAGAATGATACACTTGCTTACTGACTGAAACACTTGCTTACTGTATGAAACACTGACTAATAACTGATTAAGTGAAACATATTTGCTGACTGAATAAAACTCTTGCTGACTGAATGAAACACCTACTGAGAATAATACACTTGCTGACTGTATGCAACTCTTGCTGATTCATTACGGATAGAATGAAACACTTGCTGACAGAATGAAACACTTGCTCACGGAATGAAACACTTACTGACTAAATGATACACTTGCTGACTGACTGAAACACTTGCTGACTATATGCAACTCTTGCTGACTCATTACGGACAGTATGAAACACTTGCTGACAGAACACATACTAGTTGAATGAAACATGCACTGATATTTTACTGGTGTATTGACTCTCACTGAATGCATAAGGAGGCCTAACTGACCCCATGTGAAATTAAATGTGGAGAGAATGTTAAATATTTACTAAGCTATACTAATGTGGTTTATAAGTCTTTATCTGTACTTACAAATTTTGATAGATCTCTGTTAATGCATATATTGATACATTTTTATTGCTACAATACTTTTATCCCACAAATGACAATTACAAGTACTGGTAGCAGCAGTACATAGTATAATATCATTGACTCAGTAATAAATCTTACAATTTAACTATTTTTCAGACTAAGTTATGCCATTGAGTGGAATTAGGATTCTTACTATGGACTTCATAAAATTCTGGAGTATATGGACATTCCAGATCAGTTACTGGAGGAGTAGAGGAGATTGAAATATTCTTTAACAAAGACTATGCCATCGATAATAAGCCAGTCATTGAAAGAAGAAAAACAAAATGGACAGAATTAGAAGAAATTGTACTTTGATGTTATGGGTTGCCATCTTTGTTATTACTGAAAAGAAATCATTATGTTGTAGCCGATTTTCAGCTATAACCGACTTCCTTATAAGGGAGTGGTAGAACATTGAAATAAGAAGGACAAAATCGGGGATTAGTTCATTCGCTTAAAGCAAGTTCCATTGTATGAGTGTATGTGACAAATTTATTATGGCTTAATGCGTCTGTCAATTACTTTTTTGAAATTGCCAGGAATGTGCTATTTTGGTTTTGTCCAATTTCTCAATACTAGGTAATTGGAGATATTGACTTGAAGAAACGTTTGAGAAAATGAAACTTCATTTACCTTCCTGTAATTTAACCTAGCTAAATTTTTACACCACTTACCAATCACAAAACAAGTGTTGAGGACTAATTTCTCTTCTAGATTAGACAAACACAGTGACCAAAGATGATATAAATGTGGTCATCAATGCAGGGTGTCCAAAAAGAAAGCATACCGAGGGCTTAGTGCAAAACTATGGTATGTGCCTCTATAAATTGATGTAGTTACCATAGTTTTGCACCGAGCCCTCGATACAGTTTCATTGTTTTTAAATAAAATCTTAACATTATGCTATTGCTTAGAAATTTTGCACATTGTTAGTCAAAAGATGTAGGATTTTTCTGGCACCAGTTTGAAAGTTGTTGCGTGGAATTGTTTTTTAAAAAACCTTGATGACCGTATTTGTCTGTGATGTCATTTTGACGTCATTTTCGATGTTTTTACAATGTCTGTACTTCTGAATGTTCCCGTCTTGTATTGATTCTTTGAAAGTGTCCATAACATTTCACAAATGTCTAAACTGAGCATAGGCATGCTTGTGGGCTATTCATTAGCGATTCATATCGACAAATAGAAAGAAGTAAATCCATTCTGCTATTTGCCTTTGTTTCGCAATTCATTTCTCAACTTCGCAGCAAATTTTATGTTTTGGATGATTCATGCGAGTGTAGGCAGAGTCACACATTGCTCAAAGTGCTCAAGGTGAGTTATTGTGATCACTCACCATCCGTCTGTATATCCGTCTGTCGTCCTTTCACACTTTCAAACGATATCTCCTCTTAAACCATATAGCCAATTTTGATGAAATTTTGCCAGATTGAACGTGGCATTGTGGGATTTAGTAATTGCTCAAATTATGGCCATGGGGTCAAAATTGGCCCCGCCCTTGGGGGTCACCAGTTTTACATACACTTATATGGGGAAAACATATAAAAATCTTCTTGTCTAAAACTACTATGCATAGAGCTTTGATATTTGGTATGAAGCATTATCAAGTGGTCCCCTACCAAGATTGCTCAAATTATGTCCCTGGGGTCAAAATTGGCCACGCCCCGGGGGTCAACTTTTTTACATAGACTTATGTAGGGAAAACATACCAAAATCTTCTTGTCTAAAACTACAATGCCTAGAGCTTTGAAAATTTGGTATGTAGCATCATCTAGTGATTTTCTACCAAGATTGTTCAAATTATTCCCTTGGGTGAAAACTGCAGAGCTTCACTTATAATCATGTGAGCGATATAGAGCCATCATGGCCCTCTGACATTTAAAATCAGCATCACATCAGCATCACAATGCGCATCTTATGAACCTATTTTCATAAAAATCGGAACTTGGCATGTTGACCAAACCGAAGTTATAACAGCTTGTTTAACTATTAGTAAAGAGTAATTTTGCAACAGCTTTCCTTGTGTTGTCAAAATATAGATGTTTACTTGCAACCTTCTAATTCTAAGTCAGCGATATGTGAAGATTGAACGAAGAGTTAATGAGTCTGGGTTACTGTTACAAAGCAAGTATCCAGTAACAGCTGACATGAAAACCATGTTTTGATTGAATTTCCATGTGTTATAACCTTTGTGTATTTCTACAAATAAATCTATACTTATATATTTATGTTGTGTTGTCTTTTAAATAGTTTTACTTGTATGTTTACATTTACTTAATGACACTGTTAGCCCATAGATCTCAGTAGCTAGCCAGTCAGCATGGAGAAAGTATATAAAACCATGCACTACCTGCTTGACTTCATGATTCATTGTCTATATCTAACTTTGGTCGTATGTTTTCTTAAGCTGAATGTATTCAATCACTACAAACACAATCTATAGAGATTCGGGGTAAATTGATGTATACATATAGGACCCGTCAGGAGTTTCTTTTGGAAGCAACATTTCTTAAGAGTCTAGAAAACAAGCTATTTAGCTCGAATCCCTGCAGAAGTTTGGTTAGAACTGATGCCTTTGATAGGTAAGTGACAAGGTAGTTAAAATGGTTGCCATAGACTCATCTTTGTCAGACACAAATACATATTGACATGAGGATGTTTTCAGAGAATCACGGGATAAAATTGCATGGGTGCCTACTGACGTAAAGGGGTTTCAACCTACCGAAAGATCATGTGATTTAGCGTCAAAATTGCATGATAGGACAACGTATTATTATTTTTCAGGATTTCTATACTCGTTTTTACCTCTATACTTAAGAGATGGTCCATTATAACATAGCCTATCGCTATTGATTTCAACATCATCGTTATTTCTTCCAAATACATGGTTTATTATCGAAACATTTATTGCATACGAAAATTTGAACAACTTTCACATTTGCACAATATAGCAAACACGCCACGTGTTTTGTAACAATAGTAACATGTCCTGACTAGATCTACCACCTACAGATATCGGTTGGCGTTTAGACAGAGTCCCAAAATGGTCATAGTGATCGAGGCCTGACTAGATCTACCACCTATAGATACCGGTTGTCGTTTAGACAGAGTCCCAAAATGGTCATAGTGATCGAGTCCTGACTAGATCTACCACCTATAGATACCGGTTGTCGTTTAGACAGAGTCCCAAAATGGTCATAGTGATCGAACCCTGACTAAATCTTCCACCTACAAATACCGGTTGTCTTTGAGACAGAGTCCCGAAGTGGTCATTGTGATCGAGTCCAGACTAGATCCATCACCTACAGATACCGGTTGTCGTTTAGACAGAGTCGTGAAGTTGTCATAGTGATCGAGTCATGGCTATATATTCCACCTACAGATACCGGTTGTCGTTTAGACAGAGTCCCACAGTGGTCATTGTGATCGAGTCCTGACTAGATCTACCACATACAGATACCGGTTGTCGTTTAGACAGAGTTCCACAGTGGTCATTGTGATCGAGTCCTGACTAGATCTACCACCTACAGATATCGGTTGTCGCTTAGACAGAGTTCCACAGTGGTCATTGTGATCGAGTCCTGACTAGATCTACCACCTACAGATACCGGTTGGGTTCTTTTAATTAGCATAATTTAGCAGTCGATATAGTATCTACTTTATTTATTACCCCAGTTGTATGTTTTTGTAGTCGGAGAGTATCACGAAGACGCTCGAGACGTAATACTGACACAAATTTAAAATACTGATATTGCACGACTTGCTTTCGGAAATTGATATATTCAAAGAAGAACCTTGTAATATATTCATGCTCGAAGGTCAGGATCACGTCACAATCGCCAAACTATAGTTACTCGCGCACGTGCGTCATTTGTTCAAGCCCGTGCGATTATAGATTCTACGAGCTGACATATAAAAACATATGTATGGTAGATATTTATGCAAATGTATACGTAGATGATGAAAAGATACGGGGAATATATAGACTGGCGCAACAGCAGTCATTCATTGAAAATAAAATGAAAACATTGCCGATAGACGAAACATCAAGTCAAACCCGTGTTGTAGCCCATCCTCGAAGAAAGACATTATAAAAACTTAAATAAACTAAAATGTGCTGCTGTTCCCATGGGCGAAGGAGCGTTTTCAACATGGGGGCGACATTTTTCAACGGGAGTAAAAAAGATTTTTGCTCGTTTCGCTCGCAAAGTAAATCCATTATGTCAACATATGTCAACACACATTCTTGCAACAAAAAATACACTCGTACATAAATTGTAATCTTAAAAGTCCACAACCCTCACATATCTTATATACTAACTTTTGAGTTTATTGTTATTGGCCTTTCCCCCTTGAACATTTCCTAAACAATGGATCACAATCAGGTGCATTCTACGCGTTCTGAAATAAAGAAATGTACTTTATTTGGTATTAAAAAAGAACCGAAATACAGAGAATTTAAGTTCTTACATTTAACCCAATTAAGTGCTTCCACAAAATATAAATTGCTCGATTTAGAGATTGTAGCTTAATGTGAAAACGTTTCATATCCAACTATTTGTCCCATTTGTATTCGCACATGTGATAATTTTTTTACCATTGGAAGGCATGGGGACTCCACGTAAAATTGTCCATATGATAAGAACTATTTGAGATATTTCTTATGTGCAAACATATTTTGTAGTTTGATATGTCTACAAAATAATGCACTAAATTTCATAGTTGTATCTTTATGGGATCAACCCCCTTTTTAAAGTTTTTTAACATGACTATCACTCACATTGAACAAAGAAGGAAATGGACGGATTTGATATCAAACTTGTGTACTTTCTTGATTATAGTTCTTTCGTTTCTCGGTGGATATATTTTGTGCAAACTTATTTTCCAGTTTAATTTCTTCCCGTCAGATTGGTGTTTTGATATAAGAAATGCGATAATTAGATCTACCCCCTTTTTACGGTTTTTTAAAGCAGGTATTATATTTTTTAGCAAAAAATTAATACACACATCTAATATTGGCATATTGTTAATTGTTTTATGACGCGTCCCGCTGCGATTGTCACAGCATGTGGGGTAATAAAATTTGTACACTCGCTTGAAGGGTAATAAAACCGCCATATTTCCTGTATACATGCTAAATTATGATTTTTGAATTTTGAAACTTAGATTTAATTGATTAAATCATTGCCGATTCTGAAAGTTATACATGTATTTAAATATAGTGAAATGTATATAATAAGCTCACGCTTAATTCATTATAATAATCGTACAAGTGACTGAGGTGAGAAATAGAAAATGACGAATTATATTACACGTGTAATATACTGATAAATTGACACGTTGTACCACCTAATTGAATATATACGAATTGTAGAAAATAATCTTAACCGTCAAAAAGGTGAAGAAAAACCTACTAAACAGTGTGACACTGTACAACTGTCCTCATAAAAATGTTTTCATAAAATGTTTCACTTGTTTCTGAACCAATTTACTTTATTTATGTACTAGTTATAAATCCCTGGTTTAGTCTAAAAAAGTAACATGATCCGCAGCAATAAAATTAATTGAAACAGTCAATTGTTTTTTTTTTGTTAAAAATCTAAAATCAAGTAGAAGCAAGTAAAGAGTACTAACCACACCGGTTGCCCGAATCATCACGGGTAGAAATTCCATACCAAATTGAAATAATACTCAAATCAGAGTCTGCATTTGAAATACCTATATATATTCTTTCTTAAAAATCGAGCCACAATTTCATATTTTGAGTCAGCCAAAGTGATTATTCAGTGATTATTTTCATAGTTGCAATAATCACCGAGAAAAGGTTGATTATTTTTAATTTGACTGGAAATATAAGTGGCAATATAAGTCGAAATATTTACGTGTCTAACTAAGATGCTTTGTGAATACCAGCCACATACTATCATGTATCTATATCTACATGCGTGATAGACACGAATCCCGTCCACAAAGACCGGTAGAAGGTTATCAATTCAAACAGTTGATTAGTTACTGTCTTTGCATCTCTTTCGTATTTGCAAAATAGTGAAGCGGTGACAATTTGGTGATGTAAAAATGAAGTTAGTGATATTTCTCACACACTTGCGAATTGTACAGTTACTTGTAACCGTTTATTATTTGTTATCACCCATAAAACATGCATGCTTATATAGAATTACATATCATCTAGTGTATTGCAGTTACTTGTTTAACAAATGCATAATTATTAGATTTTTCACTTAATATGATCAACGAATTCTGAATGATACCAGGGAAGAATAAATGCTCTTGATGACACATATCTTCAAAACAGAATTTCATAATGACAGAGCTCTTCCTGCCCTAATTAAGACCCTGGTATGTATCATGTACACAAAATGTCAAAAATATCCAAAGAGTAGCTGAGAGAACAAAACCCCTCCAGCTAAGGATAAATATTAATTAATGCGCTCCGACTACCCGTGGAGTTAGCACAGCATGATTGCGCAATCGAGATAAGATCGGCCAGATTAAAACCGGTATAACACCAGTCAAGGAAAGATAACTGTGGTCGACTCGAAAACACATCCATTACAAATGGGACAAATAGTTGGATATGATTTCGAAGGCTTTATATATGATTGACAACATCTCAAAGTCATAAAGGAGGTTTGGGGATGTTTAGAGTACAATGAACGTCACAAGTGTATATTTTGCAAACAATTGGTTTTGAGATATTTTTATGTAAAGAAGTTAAAAAAATTTTTTTATAGGTTTTCACCATGAACTGAAGGCAAATTGCATATAACGATGTATATGAGGTCTAAAATTACACTTTTCGTCTGAATTATTGGGGGGGGGGGGGTATGTTGCCCCTGTCCAGACACGGGGGCTGCGCCCCCCCCCTGCTCCTACGCCCATGGTTCCATAGGTGGTGTTTATAGACAGTTTAACTTAATACTTGCGGTCTAAGTACATGTATAATCGTACTAAATTAAAGTTTTTTTTAGACATGTACATGTGTCAGTTCACCAGACTGTCAGTTATGTCAATCTCTCCACACATATAGTTGCTCCTCGGTTGTCGCATATGGAATATTCAGTCGTTAATGTTCAGAGGAATTTGAAATTAATGTTCCAGCGAGAATCGAACCCTTAAAGTAAACAACCTATCATAGAAACCTGTCAACAAAAGGATTTTGCTGTTCCACATTGTGGCACTTACTAATAATGTAATAATATTATAAGGACGTAACGCACGCAACTGAGTACGTTTGTTTTTTCGTACACTCGCTATAAAACAGTAGTTCATACTACTTTCAATTTCACTCGATACATTACATATCATATATGCCAAATTATAAGTTATTGAATTGTCTACAATGTCATTTTGATTTGAGTTCATGTAAGATAGTATGTAGCCTACTGTCATAGAATTGGAGACAATACCCGACGGATATACAAAAATCCGTCTGCAATTTGTAACACAAACTATTGGTCGTCGGCATGAAATAACAGACGTTTTATTCAAAATGCCATGAACGTTGTGGGATACTTCACCGAGCGGCACCAGAAGTGATGTGTTTTAACATACAATCATGAAAAATCACGGGTGCAAAAAATAAAAATTAAATTATTAACTGTTAACACGAAAAAGTGCAAATTTGCAAAAAAAAATGCCGAAAATTATCCAAAAACGCATGATAACTTGATAAGTACGCAATAATGTTTTCATTTTTATAAAAAAAATTTCATCTCGTTTTTATATTATTACTTTTGTTATAAAAAAAAAAATTAAATCCCAATGCATTCTAGCCAATACTTTTCGAGATTATTGGAATCAAATGTGTGGAGAAAAAGTGTCCTACTCACGCGTCTTAGCGATGCGTTGTGGCATATACCAACTTCGGAACTTAGTAATTTAATTGTAAGTCATAGTACGTACAATCACGATTCAGAATGGAATTTGAAATATTATCAGAGTGAAATCTTTATTTTTAAAAATTCTATAAGATTGCTATTAAAATAAACTTGATTCAATGCGTGGAGGGAGATTGCCCTACGACGCAATTTTGGATGTTTTGGATACTATTTGCAACGCAAGTTCTGATAGTGGACGAAAAACACAACAAAAATAATCATTTTGAGAGATATTATGCATAGGCAATCAATATTTTTTGTACCCGCATATTCAAAAACAATGCAGAGTTTTCTTTTTCATAGAAAGTACATTTTTGTACATGGACAAGTGCATAAGGGATTGAATACGTGAGTAAGATACTTAATTGTCAGCTTCACATTTTCATGTGCGAGCTGTTGATATTAAAGAATAACGAAATACGATGTCAATAACTATTACAGATCTACCAACTACAAATACCGGTTGTCGTTAAGACAGGGTCCCACAGTGGTCATAGTGATCGAACCCTGACTAGATCTACCACCTACATATACCGGTTGTCGTTAAGACAGAGTCCCACAATGGTCATAGTGATCGAACCCTGACTAGATCTACCACTTACATATACCGGTTGTCGTTAAGGCAGAGTACCACAGTGGTCATAGTGATCGAACCCTAGCTAGATCTACCACCCACAGATACCGGTTGTCGTTTATACATAGTCCCACAGTGGTCATAGTGATCGAACCCTAGCTAGATCTACCACCCACAGATACCGGTTGTCGTTTAGACATAGTCCCACAGTGGTCATAGTGATCGAACCCTGACTAGATCTACCACCTACAGATACCGGTTGTCGTTAAGGCAGAGTCACACAGTGGTCATAGTGTTCGAACCCTGACTAGATCTACCACCTACATATACCGGTTGTCGTTTAGACAGAGTCACACAGTGGTCATTGTGATCGAACCCTGACTAAATCTACCACTTACAGATACCGGTTGTCGTTTAGACAGAGTCCCACAGTGGTCATCGTGATCGAGCCCTGACTAGAACTATCACCTACAGATACCGGTTGTCGTTTAGACAGAGTCCCATAGTGGTCATAGTGATCGAACCCTGACTAGATCTACCACCTACAGATACCGGTTGTCGTTTAGACAGAGTCACACAGTGGTCTAAGTGATCGAGTCCTGGCTAAATCTACCACCTACAGATACCGGTTGTCGTTTAGACAGAGTCCCACAGTGGTCCTCGTGATCGAGTCCTGACTAGATCTACCCCCTACAGATACCGGTTGTCGTTTAGACATAGTCCCACAGTGGTCATCGTGATCGAGTCCTGACTAGATCTACCCCCTACAGATACCGGTTGTCGTTTAGACAGAGTCCCACAGTGGTCATCGTGATCGAGTCCTGACTAGATCTACCCCCTAAAGATACCGGTTGTCGTTTAGACATAGTCCCACAGTGGTCATCGTGATCGAGTCCTGACTAGATCTACCCCCTACAGATACCGGTTGTCGTTTAGACATAGTCCCATAGTGGTCATCGTGATCGAACCTTGACTAAATCTACCACCTACAGATACTGGTTGCGTTTAGACAGAGTCCCATAGTGGTCATCGTGATCGAGTCCTGACTAGATCTACCACCTACATATACCGGTTGTCGTTTAGACAGAGTCACACAGTGGTCATTGTGATCGAGTCATGCCCAGATCTACCACCTATATACAGATGCCGGTAGTCTTTTAGACAGAGTCGTGAAGTTGTCAGAGTCTTACAATGGTCATAGTGGTCATTGTGATCGAGTCCTGACTAGATCTACCACCTACATATAGCGGTTGTCGTTTAGACAGAGTCCCACAGTGGTCCTAGTGAACGAACCCTGACTAGATCTACCACCTACAGATACCGGTTGTCGTTTAGACAGAGTCTTACAATGGTCATAGTGATCGAACCATGACTAGATCTACCACCTACAGATACCGGTTGTCGTTTAGACAGAGTCCCACAGTGGTCATAGTGATCGAGTCCTGACTAGATCTACCACCTACAGATTCTGGTTGTCGTTTAGACATAGTCCCACAGTGGTCATAGTGATCGAACCCTGACTAAATCTACCACCTACAGATTCTGGTTGTCGTTTAGACATAGTCCCACAGTGGTCATAGTGATCGAACCCTGACTAAATCTACCACCTAAAGATACCGGTTGTCGTTTAGACATAGTCCCACAGTGGTCATAGTGATCGAACCCTGACTAAATCTACCACCTACAGATACCGGTTGTCGTTTAGACATAGTCCCGTAGTGGTCATAGTGATCGAACCCTGACTATATCTACCACCTACAGATACCGGTTGACGTTTAGACATAGTCCCACAGTGGTCATAGTGATCGAACCCTGACTAAATCTACCACCTACATATACCGGTTGTCGTTTAGACATAGTCCCACAGTGGTCATAGTGATCGAACCCTGACTAAATCTACCACCTACAGATACCGGTTGTCGTTTAGACATAGTCCCGTAGTGGTAATAGTGATCGAACCCTGACTAAATCTACCACCTACAGATACCGGTTGTCGTTTAGACAGAGTCCCATAGTGGTCATAGTGATCGAACCCTGACTAAATCTTCCACCTACAGATACCGGTTGTCGTTTAGACAGAGTCCCACAGTGGTCATAGTGGTCGAGTCATGCCCAGATCGATCTACCACCTACAGATACCGGTTGTCGTTTAGACAGAGTCGCACAGTGGTCATCGTGTTCGAGTCCTGACTAGATCTACCACCTACAGATACCGGTTGTCGTTTAGACAGAGTCCCACAGTGGTGATAGTGCTCGAACCCTGACTAAATCCACCACCTACATCTACCGGTTGTCGTTTAGACTAATCATGCCCAGCATAGCCTTTATTTACTTTATTTCTACGGAGGTATGGCAGGCATATACATGTGCCTCCACCCGGATTTCAACCGGACACGCCAGATTAGATGGCAACCGCACTTATAACCACTGAGCTACGGAGGCAAATGCATAGTAGAATCTATACGTACTTCTATCGACTAGACCAAGGTCCCTATGTTATTTTCTCACTATTTGATATACCCCCCCCCATTAACTTTGTACAATACTGGCCAATATTTAATTGGTATTTGAACCATTATGTTGTTTTAGGGGTGAAACTCGGACATTTTAGAGGTCTCCAGGAACAATATAATTCTATAGTTATATCGTTCCTGACGTCACTGACCTTCAAAGGGTCATTTAAGCGTTTAGTTTGTGAAGTGCTATTTTCCATGCAGCGCCGTCCGTACACCTGCTTTTATAATTTAAGCCGCACCCATTTCCTACAGATACCGGTTGTCGGATAGAAGTGACCAATAATTTCGCGTCCCCGAGACGGTGCGTACGTAATTTCTTCTCTCAACCGGTGCGCACGTAGATTATTATTGAATTTTCGTACGGAACGGTATGGCGTTTATCCATTGTTCAGTTAAAATGTAGAAAAAATATGTATCATTTGATTGGCATTACTAATCAATTAAATGAACGGCTCTCAATTTTTTTTTTTAATTAATTACGAGTGCGACATCGCGGAAGCAATATTGCATTTGTTATCTACGAGTGTGGAAAGCGACAAGACGACATGGCCGCCATATTGTTATGCAGAATGGCTAAAGTCTGGTATGGGACCGTACCGTTCGTATCCGGGCCGAAAATATATTCGGAATTGAAATATCAAGGACAAAAATCGTAAAATTAATTGACAGATCATAGCCTCATACAATGGAAAGGTATATTATGTTTGGAAAAAAAGAATTTAAAGAATGATAAATAAGAGAAACTAAAGGTGGCAGTTGTGGTCTATAATGGGGCTATTGTTGTTCATGAAAAGTGAGGACTTCTAAACTTTATAATAAAACATGAAAGCCCTTGATGATTTAACATGTATGTGGACTGCAGTTTCCTTTTTGATGTTTCTTAAGTTAGACTTCCTTTTCCCAATTTGGCCAAAAATCGTGCTTGAATTTCCCAAACAGACAGGCTAAGGCCTCTTCCCAATTTTTGGAAAAAAGGCCCTGTTTTGTTTTTAATGTTTCAATCAACTTGATGAAAGGTTGTTCATACCACTTTACTATGCTTTAATTGTGTTCTAACACATTTGGTCAATAAAAGTCATTACTATTATGTCGGACAATGTGAAGCTTAGGGGGACAAGGTTGAATTTTAGGTGGATTGTCCCCCCAGGACAAGGTGCCAAAAAAAGTTACGTCGAAGACTGAGACAGTCAAAATTTATCAAAGGTAGAGTTGTTGCCCTTCCTATACAGGTGTGTATTGTCATTGTCAATAAGTATTGCAAGTTTCATTTGAATATCTTGAAAAGTTTTTGAACTATGGCCAATGTTAAAGTTTTGAAGTCAAAAAAGGGGCACAAGCCAAAATTTATTAAAGCTAGAGTTGTTGCCCTTTGCTACACATGTGCGTATTGTCACTGTCAATATGTATAGCAAGTTTCATTTGAATATCTGTAACGGTTTTGAAGTAATGTAGAAAAAAAGATGAAAAATGAGGAAAATTGTAATTTACAAAGGGCCATAATTCTTACAATATTGTAGCTGGAGTAACATTACTTGGCATACAATAGTTTATTGTTGCTGTGACCTTATGTTTAAAGTTTGAAGTCGATACCTTTAACGGTTTGCAAGTTATTAAGAAAAAACATGAAAAATGTGGACGGACAGACGGACGGACAGACAGACAGACAGACGGACAGGGTGATTACTATAGGGCACCTGCAAAAACTTTGCAGGGCCCTAATTATTAACAAAATATGATTATTAACAACATTGTGATCAATTGATTTCAAAAATTCTCACTTTTATTAATATTTTGGACTGTTTTACCCACAAAGTAGCTCAAGACGCGTATCACTTTGAAACTAGATAATAAATATCTTAAGCGGAAAGTCATCATGTGCCTATCTTAGTGGTTTATTACTAAATGATGTGATTAATGGCATTGTAGTTAACCGATTCCAAAAATCACCATTTTAGTTTATAATTAGTATGATTTTACCCCAAAATATCATATAGTGATCCAAATGGATAATATATTATTTATTATATTATACCTAAGCTTACTACAAACCAATTATAGTTGTTTTAGATATAATAAGATTATAAATGTCAATGTGGTCAAATGATTCCTAAAATCCTCACTTTTGTTAATATTTTGGACTGTTTTACCCCAAAAGTAGCTCAAGACTCGTGTCACTTTGAAACTGGATTATAAATATCTTAAGCGGAAAGTCATCATGTGCCTATCTAAGTGGTTTATTACTAAATGGTGTGATTAATGGCATTGTAGTAAACCGATTCCAAAAATCACCATTTTAGTTTATAATTTGTATGATTTTACCCCAAAATATCATATAGTGATCCAAATAGATAATGTATTATTTGATATATTATACTTTAACTTACTACAAACCAATTGTAGTTGTTTTAGATATAATACTATTATAAATGTCAATGTGGTCAATCGATTCCAAAAATCCTCACTTTTGTTTAATTTTGGAATGTTTTTGCCCAAAAATATCTGAAAATGGATAACATTTAAGACATCAGATTAGCAATATCTTATGCAGGCAGACAACATGTGTCGAGCATACTGATTTATAATCATATAACATAATAAATGGCATTACAGAAAACCGATTCCAAAAATCACCATTTGTGTTTATATTTTGAAGGATTTTACCCCAGAATATCGTATCTTGATCAATTACTGATAATTTCATATGCTAAATAGCATTACAAGATACTTCACTCATATTGCAATGGTCTTTAATAAAATACGACTATAAATGACCATGTGGTCTGCCGATTCCAAAAATCCTCACTTTTGTTTGTAATTTGTCATGTTTTAACCCAAAAAATATAGGCTTCATGTGTTACAATAGAACTTCATATCAAGTATGTTACAAGGCAACAAGTATGTGGCAGGATACAACATAAAACATTTTTGGTGCATTTTTTGCCTCGTTCTGAAATTCGCAGAAAATGATGTCGTTACTTTAAACTCAATTTTCTCAATTTGATGCCAATGTCATTAAGGGCCCTTTTCTCAGATCGCGGCTCATATGTATAATGATTCATTGAAGTTTTGGAAACTCTATATCTGGTGTACTTGTACATATTCTGGAATATTGTTGTAAAATGTATGTCAATAATTCACTCAAGTCTAGCGTTTCTTCATAGATTGATTGTATACGTATAATATATAATTATATGAACCATTTCTATATAATCAGATT
The DNA here is from genome assembly GCA_963678985.1 of Spisula subtruncata. NCBI lineage: Eukaryota > Metazoa > Mollusca > Bivalvia > Venerida > Mactridae > Spisula > Spisula subtruncata. Next base: position 2,046,259 of record OY787669.1, read on the forward strand.
ACTTGAAAATAAATTATAAATGAAAATATTTAATTTCTGTTAAATCGTTTTTAATAATAAATTGTCACGGATGAAGTACTAAAGTGCTATTTCACAAGAAACAGACAACTTCTCCACATGTGGAATAATACATTGTCAATGATGCAGTACTTACTTGCTATTCCACAAGAAACTGACAACTTCTCCACATGTGGAATAATAAATTGTCACGGATGAAGTACTAAAGTGCTATTACACAAGAAACAGACAACTTCTCCACATGTGGATAATACATTGTCACGGATGCAGTACTAAATTGCTATTCCACAAGAAACTGACAACTTCTCCATATGTGGAAAAATACATTGTCATGGATGCAGTACTAACTTGTTATTCCACAAGAAACTGACAACTTCTCCACATGTGGAATAATACATTGTTACTGATGCAGCACTAACTTAGTATTCCACAAGAAACTGACAACTTGTCCAAATGTGGAATAATACATTGTCACGGATGCAGTACTAATTAAGTCTTCCACAAGAAACAGCCAACTTCTCCACAGGTGGAAAAATAAATTGTCACCCATGCAGTACAAACTTGCTCTTCTGCATGAAACTGACAATTCTCCACATGTGGAATAATACAATGTCAATGATGCAGTACTAACTTAGTCTTCCACCAGAAACTGACAACTTCTCTACATGTGGAATAATACATTGTCGCAGATGCAGTACTTACAGACTTCCATAAGAAATAGCCAACTTCTCCACAAGTGGAATTTAACACATTGTCACAGATGTAGTACAAACTTGCTTTTCCGCAAGAAACTGACCACATCTCCACATGTGGAATAATACATTGTCAATGATGCAGTACTAACTTAGTCTTCCATAAGAATTAACCAACTTCTCCACATGTGGAATAATACATTGTCACGGATGTAGTACAAACTTAGTCTTCCATAAGAAACAACCAATTTCTCCACATGTGGAAAAATACATTGTCATGGTTTCAGTACCAAGTATTCCACAAGAAACTGACAACTTCTCCACATGTGGAATAATAAATTGTCACGGATGAAGTACTAACTTAGTCTTCCATAAGAATTAACCAACTTCTCCACATGTGGAATAATACATTGTCACCGATGTAGTACAAACTTAGTCTTCCATAAGAAACAGCAAATTTCTCCACTTGTGCAATAATACATTGTCACGGATGCATTACTAACTAAGTCCTCCACAAGAAACAGACAACTTCTCCACATGTAGAATAATACATTGTCACGGATGCAGTACTAACTAAGTCTTCCACAAGAAACAGACAACTTCTCCACATGTGGAATAATACATTGTCACGGATGCAGTACTAACTAAGTCCTCCACAAGAAACAGACAACTTCTCCACATGTGGAATAATACATTGTCACAGATGCAGTACTAACATAGTCTTCCACAAGAAACAGACAACTTCTCCACATGTGGAATAATACATTGTCACGGATGCAGTACTAACTTAGTCTTCCACAAGAAACAGACAACTTCTCCACATGTAGAATAATACATTGTCACAGATGCAGTACTAACTAAGTCTTCCACAAGAAACAGTCAACTTCTCCACATGTGGAATAATACATTGTCACAGACATGGATGTTGTACTAACTAAGTCCTTACAGACTTCCATAAGAAATAGCCAACTTCTCCACATGTGGAATTTAACACATTGTCACAGATGTAGTACAAACTTGCTCTTCCGCAAGAAACTGACAACTTCTCCACATGTGGAATAATACATTGTCAATGATACAGTACTGACTTGCTATTCCACAAGAAACTGACAACTTCTCCACATGTGGAATAATACATTGTCACTGATGCAGTACTAACTTAGTATTTCACAAAAAACTGACAACTTGTCCACATGTGGAATATTTACATGTCACTGCTGCAGTACTAACTTAGTCTTCCATAAGAATTAACCAACTTCTCCACATGTGGAATAATACATTGTCACTGATGTAGTACAAACTTAGTCTTCCATAAGAAACAACCAATTTCTCCACATGTGGAAAAATACATTGTCATGGATGCAGTACTAGCTTGCTATTCCACAAGAAACTGACAACTTCTCAACATGTGGAATAATAAATTGTCACGGATGAAGTACTAAAGAGCTATTCCACAAGAAACAGACAACTTCTCCACATGTGGAATAATACATTGTCAATGATGCAGTACTAACTTGCTATTCCACAAGAAACTGACAACTTCTCCACATGTGGAATAATAAGTTGTCAAGGATGAAGTACTAATGTGCTCTTCCACAAGAAACAGACAACTTCTCCACATGTGGAATAATACATTGTCACGGATGCAGTACTAAATTGCTATTCCACAAGAAACTGACAACTTCTCCATATGTGGAAAAATACATTGTCATGGATGCAGTACTTACTTGTTATTCCACAAGAAACTGACAACTTCTCCACATGTGGAATAATACATTGTTACTGATGCAGCATTAACTTAGTATTCCACAAAAAACTGACAACTTGTCCAAATGTGGAATAATACATTGTCAGGGATGCAGTACTAATTAAGTCTTCCAAAAGAAACAGCCAACTTCTCCACAGGTGGAAAAATATATTGTCATGGATGCAGTACTAATTAAGTCTTCCACAAGAAACTGACATCTTCTCCACATGTGGAATAATACAGTGTCACGGATGTAGTACAAACTTGCTCTTCTGCATGAAACTGACAATTCTCCACATGTGGAATAATACAATGTCAATGATGCAGTACTAACTTAGTCTTCCACAAGAAACTGACAACTTCTCTACATGTGGAATAATACATTGTCGCGGATGCAGTACTTACAGACTTCCATAAGAAATAGCCAACTTCTCCACAAGTGGAATTTAACACATTGTCACAGATGTAGTAATAACTTGCTCTTCCGCAAGAAACTGACAACTTATCCACATGTGGAATAACACATTGTCAATGATGCAGTACTAACTTGCTATTTCACAAGAAACTGACAACTTCTCCACAAGTGGAATAATCCATTATCATGGATGCAGTACTACATTGCATTTCCTCGAGAAACTTGAAGTTAGTACAGCAAATAACTAAAGATAGTATAGAATAATCTGAAATATATTTCTGACAAAACTGAAAGCCAACAAACACATTAGATAGATAAATGATGATAACGGTATACCAATCACAGACCCTAGCAAATCAATTGAAGTATTTAATACAAAGTTCACCAATATTTTCAAGACAAACTTCATCTGTACTTAAGAATATGACACAAGACAAAATACCGACTCTTTAATACCGACTGAAAACAAGTGAAACAGAGATCTCTCCTCCGATATCAAGGGACGTAACTACAGTTTTCCTCGCAAGATTTTTAGGGACAGTCACCCTACCCAACTTGAAATGAGTCAAACAAGGTTCACTTCCGTGATTTAAAGGGAAGTAACCATTACAGTACAGAATGCAATGCAATCACTGTTGGCATTCACAAGAGAAAGCCACTTTCTATGTTTAGATTGAGTAATTACACGCACATGTCTTTGATTAAGGGATTGCATTTATAAAGCCATTGACAAAAAAATCTGAGGTTTCTGTCCAGTTGGTTTGTGCGCAGATTTGTACATCGGCGATATCCGGTTTTGATTATCCTTCCGTGAAAATATGGTGGTTGAACGACTTAACTATGGTGGTTGAACGACTAAACTATGGTGGTTGAACAACTTAACTATGGTGGTTGAACGACTTAACTATGGTGGTTGAACAACTTAACTATGGTGGTTGAACAACTTAACTATGGTGGTTGAACGACTTAACTAGGGTGGTTGAACGACTTAACTATGGTAGTTGAACGACTTAACTATGGTGGTTGAACAACTTAACTATGGTGGTTGAACAACTTAACTATGGTGGTTGAACGACTTAACTGTGGTGGTTGAACAACTTAACTATGGTGGTTGAACAACTTAACTATGGTGGTTGAACAACTTAACTATGGTGGTTGAACAACTTAACTATGGTGGTTGAACGACTTAACTAGGGTGGTTGAACGACTTAACTATGGTGGTTGAACGACTTAACTGTGGTCGTTGAACGCCTTAACTATGGTGGTTGAACGCCTTAACTGTGGTGGTTGAACGCCTTAACTGTGGTGGTTGAACGCCTTAACTGTGGTGGTTGAACGCCTTAACTGTGGTGGTTGAACGACTTAACTGTGGTGGTTGAACGACTTAACTGTGGTGGTTGAACGACTTAACTATGGTGGTTGAACGACCTAACTATGGTGGTTGAACGACCTAACTATGGTGGTTGAACGACCTAACTATGGTGGTTGAACGACCTAACTATGGTGGTTGAACGACCTAACTATGGTGGTTGAACGACCTAACTATGGTGGTTGAACGACTTAACTATGGTGGTTGAACGACTTAACTATGGTGGTTGAACGACTTAACTATGGTGGTTGAACGACCTAACTATGGTGGTTGAACGACCTAACTATGGTGGTTGAACGACCTAACTATGGTGGTTGAACGACCTAACTATGGTGGTTGAACGACTTAACTATGGTGGTTGAACGACTTAACTATGGTGGTTGAACGACTTAACTATGGTGGTTGAACGACTTAACTATGGTGGTTGAACGACTTAACTATGGTGGTTGAACGACTTAACTAGGGTGGTTGAACGCCTTAACTATGGTGGTTGAACGACTTAACTATGGTGGTTGAACGACTTAACTATGGTGGTTGAACGACTTAACTATGGTGGTTGAACGACTTAACTATGGTGGTTGAACGACCTAACTAGGGTGGTTGAACGACTTAACTATGGTGGTTGAACGACTTAACTGTGGTGGTTGAACGACTTAACTGTGGTGGTTGAACGACTTAACTATGGTGGTTGAACGACTTAACTATGGTGGTTGAACGACTTAACTATGGTGGTTGAACGACCTAACTATGGTGGTTGAACGACCTAACTATGGTGGTTGAACGACCTAACTATGGTGGTTGAACGACCTAACTATGGTGGTTGAACGACTTAACTATGGTGGTTGAACGACCTAACTATGGTGGTTGAACGACTTAACTATGGTGGTTGAACGACTTAACTATGGTGGTTGAACGACTTAACTATGGTGGTTGAACGACTTAACTATGGTGGTTGAACGACCTAACTATGGTGGTTGAACGACTTAACTATGGTGGTTGAACGACTTAACTATGGTGGTTGAACGACTTAACTATGGTGGTTGAACGACTTAACTATGGTGGTTGAACAACTTAACTAGGGTGGTTGAACAACTTAACTAGGGTGGTTGAACGACTTAACTAGGGTGGTTGAACGCCTTAACTATGGTGGTTGAACGACTTAACTATGTAGGGTTTACGTATGATTTTTCGTGCTATTACATCTGCAGAGTCCCGAGGGACGGTTGGTGCCCAAGCCCGTCAGGGCGAGGGCACCAACACTCCCGAGGGACTCTGCAGATGTAACAGCACGAAAAAGCATGCGTAAACGCTATTATAGCATAAAAACAACACTTTTTAAGTATGTTTTTCAAAATTATGACATTTTGGCGGGACATTTTGGGCGACGTCTGGAAAACAAACGCGACGTCGCTTAGCAAACGTTACGTCACATACAAGTTTTTTGTTATGAGCGTCGACTTCAGGTATCGGCAAATACCAAGAAACAGTGACATTGGGGGGTTTGTTTACGTTTATTATTTTACTTTTATAGAAAATTGATTAGTAGTTACAATTAGAATGTGAATTGCAGTTCATATAACGCTGTTAATCATTTAGTTTTCGTCGGCTGGGTCCTGAAATGAGCATACTAAAAACTGAACACCAACAGCGCGTTCGCGCGAGAATCTTTACAAAAACGTACCTTTTTCCCCCCGTTTAAGTATGAGCAAAATCACCGTTTTTATGCTATAATGGTGGTTAAACAACTTAACTATGGTGGTTAAACAACTTAACTATGGTGGTTGAACGACTTAACTATGGTGGTTGAACGACTTAACTATGGTGGTTGAAGGACTAAACCATGGTGGTTGAACAACTTAACTATGGTGGTTGAACAACTTAACTATGGTGGTTGAACGACTTAACTATGGTGGTTGAACGACTTAACTATGGTGGTTGAACGACTTAACTATGGTGGTTGAACGACCTAACTATGGTGGTTGAACGATTTAACTATGGTGGTTGAACGCCTTAACTATGGTGGTTGAACAACTTAACTATGGTAGTTGAACGACTTAACTATGGTGGTTGAACGACTTAACTAGGGTGGTTGAACAACTTAACTATGGTGGATGAATGACTTAACTATGGTGGTTTAACGATTTAACTATGATGGTTGAACGACTTAACTATGGTGGTTGAACGATTTAACTATGGTGGTTGAACGACTTAACTATGGTGGTTGAACAACTTAACTGCTGAAAACAGCCCTCAATATATTAGGAGTGTATGGAGTAACATGTTAGACAACTTACTTCATACCCTTCAGTTTCCTCCTTGGCCGGTTTCTCTCCTGTTCATTTTTCTGTTTTCTTATGAGTAGCAACTCTCAAACCTCCAAAAAGAAAAAGTCAACATTAAAGATTTATTAAACACATTTTTTTTGTTTTGTAGCCACTCTGAAGAATTGGAGAAACATTCCATATTAAAACTAAACAAGAGGGCCCCAGAGGCCCTAGGTCGCTCACCTGTTGCACATTGGTATAGGTATCAATACAACCTACATTCTAACTATATTTCATTAAGATTGGATTAAATCGGTGACCTATTGAGTGCATACAAGATTTGACCTAGTGACCTAGTTGTTGACACCACATAATCCAGTTTTGAACCTGGTATGGATTTTATGGAGAACAACATTCTGACCAAGTTCCATGAAGATTGGATCCAAACTGTTATCTCAGGACCGAACACAAGGTTTTTTCTATGATTTGACCTAATGACCTAGTTTTTGACCCCACATGACCCTTTTCCAAATTGGCCTAGATTTCAAGAAGAACAGCATTCTGACCAATTTGCATGAAGATTGGATCAAATTTGTGACATCTCGATTGTACACAAGATTTTTCTAAGATTTGACCTAATGACCTATTATTGACCCAATACCATCCAGTTTCAAACATGGTCTAGATTTCACTAAGAACAATATTCTGACCAAGTATAATGAATATTGGATCAAAACGGTGACCTCTAGAATGTACACAAGGTTTTTCTAAGATTTGACCTAGTGACCTAGTTTTCGACCCCGCATGACCCAGTTTCGAACTTGGCCTAGATTTCATGAAGAACAACATTCTGACTAAGTTTAATGAAGATTGGATCAAAACGGTGACCTCTAGAGTGTACACAAGGTTTTTCTATGATTTGACCTAGTGACCTAGTTTTTTACCCGGCATGACACAGTTTCGAACTTGGCCTAGATTTCATAGAGAACAACATTCTGACCAAGTTTCATGAAGATTGGATCAAAACTGTTGCCTCTAGAGTGTACACAAGCCAATTGTTGATGGACGACGGACGGACGACGGACGAAGAGTGACCACAAAAGCTCACCTTGTCAGTAAGTGACAGGTAAGCTAAAAATGTGTTAACAAGGTCGTTTTAAGATTTGACCCTGTGACCTATTTTTTGCCCAGTTTAAACGGCTATTCTGGGACTAAATTAATAGATTATAGAATTCATTAGTTGGGCTAATTGCTCAATAAGCCAGGAATGCTTTGGCCAAGGATATTCACACGTTACAAAGGTCTTGCCAAGAACAGCAAATGACCCCTATTGGTTTTGAGGTCAAAGGTCAAGGTCACTGTGACAATGTTTTACAAACATCGTTGTTTTCCATAAAACTTTATTGTCTCCAATTTCTGAAGGTGAAAACAAGTTAGGTGTTAGTTTTGTTTCTAGATATATATCTTTCGCAAATGTAACGAAAACAACATCAGGTAACTCACCAACGTCGGGTCCCAAGTCCCGAGTAAAAAAGCAGGAGGGCCTAAAGTTTTCTACTTTATTATCAGTGAAATCATTGACTACACAATGAAAGCACCAGTCTGTTGCATCCTCCCCCACCCCGGGGATGGGCTGGGATTTTACTTTTGAGTTGTCAAACTCCCGCCCGTAATCCTAGCCACTGCCTTGACATTTATCTCCCCAATATATCCCCTGCCAACTTTACCACTAGGGTACAATATGGTCAGAAATCTGGAACCACATGCTGAGAAAGTAATGACCAAATTTAGTTGAGTCAGGTCTTTAACACCTTTGTAATCCCTAAAATCGGAAACCTGACAATAATTTGTGCTTATAACTACATTTCAGGGTGCGAAAGGCATTGGGTCGAAAAGTTGTAGTGCGAAAATTAATTACCTTTCAAAGGGACGCAACTCTTAAATCATTTACTTCCGGATGAATCAGCTTGTACAAAATTGTCAAAACTATTTTTGTAAAAATTACGGAATTAAAGTATCATAGTGATTATGGTATAACGTTTTTATAATCATGGCAGAAGGCGGGGGTACCGAGAATGGAAAAAATACACTGCCAGTCCGCGGGAAAGTTAAAAAAGGTGAGTTTTCGACTGAAAATGTAAACAAACTGTCAAACAAAATATTACAAATTTCAATTTTCACTAGTTGACACTACTAAGTCTAGACAGTGATTATAGACTGTATAGACATATATTATTTCGAAACAGTAGGATGTGTATTTAAAACTTTATGATAAGCTTATTCAATTTTTTTAACATCCCTTCTTTTTGTATGCAGATATTCATTGTCATTGGCATTTTAGACCTTATTGTACGCGGTACTGAATGGCACACTTGTCAAACAAACTTAACAGAGCAATATACATTAGAAATGTGTAACAGGAGCTGATGAGCTCTTATAAGTAAAAAGGGGAGGAGTGTAGTGATTGTAGGAATATGGCCACGCTATTGATCAAGTTACTCTAATGATGTGGTTGAGTGTCCGTCTACAGTGCTAGAGGCCGGCCGTACCTGGGTTCGATTCCTGCTAGGGCCAGGATTTTATTTTTATCACTTATTTACATTATCACACACATGATCAAGTTTCTTTTTCAGCCCGATTTTGGTGTTTTCAGCACAGTACAAGTAAACTATAAGTAAAAAAGATGAACTCTTGTGACCTTTTAAGACTGAGACATATTTAAAATACACATCAAAAGGCGCTTCTTACGACCTTCTAAATCTAAGCCAGGGAAATGTTAGTCTACTTTTAATTTTTTTGTTTCAAGCGAGGGAAGTGTATGTTTCCACGCGTACAAGGGTACTGTAAAAATCAAACGCGCCAAAATAAGAAATGTACGGGAAACTCCTTTCCTTTGAGTATTCTCGGATGGGTTGATACGGAAATGGCGATTTCAACAACAACAGAACCAATAGAACAGAATAGAATAGGGTATAATAGGAGGTCATGTGTGCCCCAGTAGCTCTGTGTGGTTTTATGCGCTTGCCATCTAATTTGGGGACCCGGGATCAAATCTTGGTGGAGGCACATACATATTAGCCTGCCATTTTTCAGCAGAAAGCTGACTGGCAAGTAAAGGCTACAATGCTTGGCTCGACATAGTAGCATGACTGAGACATGAAGACTACTCAGAATTTTATTTTAGGTCTAACTTAGGTGTAGTTCCAGGGGTCGAATTTAGCGATATTTTCTACTAGCTAAAATTAGCTTGTGACATTTGGGTTCACTAACTAAAAGGAAAAGCTACTAGCTAATAAATTTATTAAAATTTATTAACCAATTTTATTGAAAATTAACTGCTAAAAAGTGCTATGCCTTTAACACTATGCCTGTAGCATGAAACAGATAAACAAAAAATCAAGATACATTAAAAAGGAAACTGCCGTTCACAACTTCACATACGTGTTTAATCATTTAAAACTTAAAGCTTCATCATTCATGCATCGATTTATGCTTGGTGCAAGTGTCGGGTACGAAAATTGTAATTCTTGTTACGTCGATTTTCATCGGTGTCGCGGAAACAGGCAGTGTTGGGCGGTATTTACCGCCCCGGTATTTACCCGGCGGGAAATACCGGGAAATACCGTCCTGTCCAATACTCCCAAAGTGTCCAATACCGGGAAATACTGGTCAATTGAATGGTTAAGTGGGAATTTTTTGTGTACTGGTTATTTTAAATGCATTATGAAGCAACTGAACTCTCAGGTTTTCATTTGTTGTTCTTTATTCAGTTCTATATCATTCAATAGATCCTTAATTTATTTGAGAGTATGATCTACAAGTGGTCAAATGAACTGGTCAATTCATTTTCAAAGTGGTCAATTGGACTGGTCGATTCAATTTCAATGTGGGAAATACTTGTCAATTGAATGGTCAAGTGGGATTTTTTTGTGTACTGGTTATTTTAAATGCATTATGAAGCAATTGAACTCTCAGGTTTTCACATGTTGTTCTTTATTCAGTTCAATAACATTGAATAGATCCTCAATTTATTTGAGAGTATGATCTACAAGTGGTCAAATGATCTAGTGGTCGATTGGATTGGTTGATTCAATTTCAATGTGAAAAAAAATAATCTAAAACACAATTATTCTTTAAGAACTAAATTTTGATTTAAACATATAGATCAAATACACTTGTTTCAAATCTAATTGAAATATTAAGTAATAATTAATATATTAATTTCAATTTAAATGAAAGTTATAATGTTATAGTTATACTAGAAAGTGCATGAGAGAGACTGTTATAAATAATTAATATTGATAATCATTTAGGCTTGTATAAATTGGCTTAAACTAATTTAGCACATTGTTAAATCAGGTCAACTAAGTGTGAAGTGTGAAACTGACAACTAACAGATTATGCAATATTGTGTCATATTCTTGCAGTTAACAAAGGATTAGTCTGGGGGAGTGTTTACATAACTGGACATAACCCCAGTACCCTACAATACAAAATAAAGATGTTCTATGGACAATTTTCTGCACAAAGTGCATGAGTTTCAAGCGTCCCATTGAAGAGAACTTGCATGAAAAAATAGAATTTAAAACAAATAATAAGTTGATAACCTTTACACTAGTAGAGCTAGGTATATAGATAAAGATACATGTATGGAAGCATAATTTCACATGACCAATTCAACCGACCACTTGTATTGTCCAATTGACCAGTATTTCCCAGTATTTCCCGGTATTTCCCAGTATTTCCCAGTATTTCCCAGTATTTCCCGGTATTTCCCGCAGTCCTGTCCGTTACTCAATCGACCGTCCGTTATGCCAACACTGGAAACAGGTGACATTTCAATTTGTTGCTATTATTGCATGATTTGATGCTCCTCTTCGTCGTAAATCGATTCATTGAATTTAATACCAACTGTAACAAACTTGTACTCGGTGATTGTTGGTGTATTTTAGTGGATATCTGCGATCCGATAAAGCAAATAATAGGCATAAATGAACTGCAATATCTCTGTCATAGTATATCAAGCAAAAGTGCCGAGCAATTCCGAATGTGGATTTCCTGTTTACTCGTTTGACAGATCAATGCAAGTTTCCACCGATAGTTAACGACAGAAAACACATTGTTTTGTTGAAATTTATATTTGACCATAAGCAATTCGTTAAGGAGGACTTTTATTGGTGTTTGCTCCTTGTTTTCATACTCGCTAAAATATGCCAGTGACTTTAAATGTCACTCGCTATTCTGAATTTCTACAAGCTATTAGCGAGTATGCGAGCTTAAATTCGAACCCTGAGTGCGCCCAAGATACTGTGAATTTTACAAAATTTGACCGTGTAGGTAAATAAAGTTAAACACATATGGTCACCGTCAATTGTATACCAACATAACACTGATAAATCGTGCATGCTTGATTTTTCCACCTTAGTTGGTTATTCCAAATTCTCCTGCCTTTTTTGTTATCCTGGATGCACTATACTATGCCAAAACATTTTTCATTGTAAGCTGCTTGATGACTCACGAGTCACGAGTTGAAATTTAGTAGGCCCGCTGGCAGTATGACTGTCCAGTACAAGTTCTTTGTTACTTTCCTTGCTGTTCATCATTAGGCCAAAGCTTTTATATTTGGTTTGTGTGAAATTTTAAATATATTTTTTTAATTTTTATTATTGCTTTTAAGAGGAAACAATAAATGTTAAAAAAAGTGGCCGAACGGGTCCTAGGTCCATCACCTGCCACAGTGGGAGTGACATGCAGTCCCAAAAGGGCCTCTGGTTATATCATAAATGCTTTGATTAATTTTTTTAAAATGCTGAGCATAGCCTTTATTTACCAGTCAGCTTTCTGCTGAAATATGGCAGGCATATATTTATGTATGGATTTGAACTCAGGTCGCCAGATATAATGGCAAACACACTAACTTCTGAGCTACGGTGGCACATATTAAACAGTACACATATAACTTGCATGGTATTTTGGCTCATTATCCTGTTAATAAACCTGTCCTGTTTCACTAGCCTACCAAATACATGTAACTGAAAGGTTTGGGTAACCTCAGAATGCATCAGGCCCGTCCATTGTTTACACACTTTTCCCTAGGGAGCATACCTCTGAAACTTTCTCCCGTAAACACACTCCCCCCCCCCCCATCCTGCATAGTTGCTGGACTTAAATCCTTTTTATACGCCCGTTGAAAAACGGGACGTATTATGTGAACACCCTTGGCGGGCGGGCGGGCGGGCGGGCGGCGGCGTCCAGAAATTTGTCTGTACTCTTACTCAAACAGTTTTTGTCCGATCGTCTTCAAACTTGCTGACAATGCTTATTGGCATAATATCTAGGCCAAGTTCGATTATAGGCCAAATCGGTTCAGGCCTTCTTGGGTTATGGTCCTTCTTTTACCAAAAAAATGTGAAATTGGCCTTGTCTGTACTCTTACTCAAATACTTTTTGTCCGATCATCTTTAAACTTGCTGACAATGCTTATTGACATAATATCTAGGCCAAGTTCAATTATAGGCCAAATCGGTTTAGGCCTTCTTGGGTTATGGTCCTTCTTTTACCAAAAAAATGTGAAATTGGCCTTGTCTGTACTCTTACTAAAATACTTTTTGTCCGATCATCTTTAAATTTGCTTGCAATGCTTATGGGTGTAATATCCAGGCCAAGTTCGATTATAGGCCAAATCGGTTTAGGCCTTCTTGGGTTATGGTCCTTCATTTACCAAGAAAATGTAAAATTGGTCTTGTCTGTACTCTAACTCAAACAGTTTTTGTCTGATCATCTTCAAACGTGGTGACAACACTTATGGGCATAACATCTAGGCCAAGTTCGATTATAGGCCAAATCGGTTGAGGCCTTCTTGGGTTATGGTCCTTCTTTTACCAAAAAATGTGAAAATTGGCCTTGTCTGTACTCTTACTCAAATAGTTTTTGTCCGATCGTCTTCAAACTTGCTGACAATGCTTATGGGTGTAATATCTAGGCCAAGTTCGATTATAGGCCAAATCGGTACAGGCCTTCTTGGGTTATGGTCCTTCTTTTACCAAAAAATGTTAAATTGGCCTTGTCAGTACTCTTACTCAAAGAGTTTTTGTCCGATCGTCTTTAAACTTGCTGACAATGCTTATGGGTGTAATATCTAGGCCAAGTTCGATTATAGGCCAAATTGGTTTAGGCCTTCTTGGGTTATGGTCCTTCATTTACCAAAAAAATGTTAAATTGGTCTTGTCTGTACTCTTACTCAAACAATTTTTGTCTGATCGTCTTCAAACTTGGTGACAACACTTATGGGCATAATATATTGGCCAAGTTCGATTATAGGCCAAATCGGTGCAGGCCTTCTTGGGGTTTGGTCTTCTTTTACCAAAAAAATGTGAAATTGGCCTTGTCTGTACTCTAACTCAGACAGTTTTTGTCCGACCGTCTTCAAACTTGGTGACAACGCTTATTGGCATAATATCATGGCCAAGTTCGTTTTTAGGCCAAATCGGTGCAGGCCTTCTTGGGTTATGGTCCTTCTTTTACTAAAAAAAGGTTTTGACTTAATAAGGGCTTTTATTTCATAATCAATATTTTTTGTCACTAGCACACCCAAGACGGGCGTATTTTGTGACATTTTGGCACTCTTGTTACAGTTTAAGCCACTCCCAAATGTCATGTTCAGTATCCGCCCATCCTGACACTTCCTTAATGAAATGTGTGAAGTTCTCATCCTTGAAGTGTCTGAAACAGGACATTATTTCCGGCACATGTCAAGTACTCAATGAAACATCTTATTCTTATAGCATGGCCAATTTGACACAAGCCTGACCTTTTGATTAGCATAATTTAACAGTCGATATATTTCCTACGTTTACAAAACCGATTGCATGTTTTCATACTCGGGCAGTATCACGAAGATGCTAGAGATGTAATACAAACACAAATCTGAAAAACCGATATGGCACGATTTGCATGCGGTAATTGATATATTCAAAGTAAGAACCTTGTAATATATTCTTGCATAAAGGTCAGGTTCATGTCAAAATAGCCAAGCTATATATACTTATATTGGGTGTGTATTGGAATTTAAGTAATTCCCATGGCTCAGTGCAAAACTATGTTAACTACATTATTGTATACAAAAGTTAATGTAGTTTTGCACTGAGTCTATAATTTTTTGTATCATTATATAGTACAGAGACTTTAACGGCGTCCTCAACCGTCTATAAGAATAATTTAATTAATAGCTGATATTCATAAACCTGATTATATGTTTTCTTAATCAGGAAGTATTAAAAAAATGCTTGAGATCTCAATACCAACTTGAATCTTAAGTACCAATTCTGTATGATTTGCTCATGGAAATTTATATATTCACAGCATGAGCCTTGTAGTACTGGTATAAATAGGATCTATTACCAGTTGTCAATGGATAAAATCTTATGTTAAACGAGTTAACAGGGGTGGATAAACTAATGTAGATCAAAAGGTTTAATAATTATATTATATAATCTTGCAAATTCACATAGTTCACATAGTTCACTTATATTTCTTAAATGATACTTTTAGCATGAATTACGGACAACAAAGAACAGAACAAATTACTAACAACAAAGAACAGGATGCAAAGAAATATCATAAAGAATAGCTAATATTTTCTCGCGCTAAATGTCAGAAATTCAAAATTTGCTAATTTTTCAGCAAGCCCAGACGACATATATCCACTTTTACAGTAAAATATAAAATTATGTAGCGGTAGCAAGTACATCATTATGGGAATTCTGAATTGCTTATGAATAATAATGACTTTATTTATAGTGGATAACATATTTGGTTCTAGACCAATTTTCGATATGGTCTACAGAATGTTATATGTCATTATATACAGTGCCCACCAAAAATATGGATACACTTTTCGACAGATGCAGAATTATAATTGGTTTAATTATTCCATATCTTTTGGTCAGACGGTAACAATGTTTGCAATTTCTGAAAAAAAACAGTTAATGAAGGAGTAAAAAATGTGACAGATAGAAAGATGAACATTTTCTGATTTAAAAATAAACTATGGGGTTCAAGGGGCTGAATTTGCCATATTATATGATCATGTTCAATGATGTTGTCGTTCAAAGCTGGCAGAGAAACTTAATATTTTCTATCTAGGGTACCAATCAATGTATTGTCTTTACACTGAATAAAAAAAAAATATTCCTGGTCTTCAAAAACATTGTTGCTTCCCTGTTCTGCAAGTAGTGTTATACAGGCAAGTAAATGGGGGAAAACTCTCTGCATTCATATTTTTGGAGGGCACTGTATATTATCATAATGATCATAATAGTGTATACTTTACATACATAGACTGGTGTAAAGATGATGGGTTTGGTTTATACTTGGGTTATCTAGTATAGCCTGGACAATTTGACCTGATCCTGACCTTTATGCATGAATATATTGCAAGGTTAAATTTTGCTAATTTAATGGTCAGGGTTGTGTCAAATTTGTCAAGCTATATGACTTGATGTGTTCAGGATAATTGGCATAACGCCAGTTGTCAATATTATAACTCTAACGCGGTATTGGGACCTGTGCCACTTAAAGTAAACAGGCAGATCAGGTACAACAACATACAAGGATATTGGAAAAGGGATTATCTTTTTCAATGTGTATAGCTTGGTTATTGTGACCTGAGCCTGACCTATATGCAAGAATATATTACAAGATTTTTGCTTTGATTATATCAATTTCCGCAAGCAAATCGTGCAATATTGGTATTTCAGATTTGTGTTTGCATTACATCTTGAGCGTCTTCGTGATACTCCCAGATTATGAAAACATACACTCGGTGTTGTAAACGTAGACAATATATCGACTGTTAAATTATGCTAATCAATAGGTCAGGCATGGGACACCAAAAATCAAGCGGGACGTTCTGATCAGGAAGACTATATATGGAGGATTAAATATGATTGATATTGTCGCATATATGAAAAGTTTGAAACTATCATGGCTAAAGAGATTATTGTCAGGAAATAATAGTAATATTTGTTTATTTGTACAACAGATTTTCAATATAGATATGATCATTAATTGTGGCAAAATGTACATAGATAAAATTTGTGGAAAAATAAAAAACATCTTTTGGAAAGACGTACTTTATGCTTATAGTTACATTATAGAAGTAGCAACAATCGAATCAACCAACGACTTTTTAAATTTACCTTTATTTTATAACCATAATATTTTGATAGACAACCGTCCTGTATTTTACAAGTCTTGGTATGATAAAGGTATCAGATATATTAACGACTTAATGACTAAAAATGGTAACTTTATTAAAAGAACAGATTTAGAAAAGAACACTGATACAAGCATAAATTTTCTGCAGTATGGAGGGATTGTAAAATCCATTAAACGTTTGATAACATCAATGAAAATTACGTTTGACAAAAATGAGAAAGAAAACAATATTTTTCCAATTATACCAATACTCTTAAAACCTATAATACTAAACAAAAGTGAGGCATATTCAAAATACAATCTATTAATAAAATCAAATTTACTACCAACAAGTCAACATAAATGGAACGAGTTATACCTTTGTAACCAAAAGGAATGGAAAATTATATATACAATGTAGTTGGGTCTTTAATATAACAAATGATACATATTTACAATGGTTTCAAACTAGAATCAATCACAGAATTTTAGGTACAAACATTATATTAAATAAAATGGGGATTTCACCTTCAGACAATTGTACTTTTTGCAACAAGGAAAAGGAAACACTTATTCATTTATTCTGGGATTGCCCATTATTACAAAATATTATTTCAGAAATAAAGCTGTATACTAAAGACTCAGATAAAGACATTAATAGTAAAAACTTCATATTAGGCAGTAAACAAAAATGTAACATGCTATATTTACAAACTAAGAAATATATTTACTTATGTAAAAGGAAAACAATTATTCCAACAGTAATAGGATTAAAAAACAGTCTAAACCTTGCCTTGACAATTGAAAGAAAAACATACTCCAAAGAAAAAACTGAAATATATTGGTCAATTGTAGCCGACTTTATTAATTAAGTCAATAAACTGATAGTAGTTTTATACCTCAGGGTTTCTATGTCTATCGATCATTCTCTTCTTTGCTCTAACCTCTTATCAAAATTACTTTCTTTTCTCTTTACCTTAATTTTGCAGGGGATATTCTTATATATATTATATTTATTACATACCGGTAATGTGGATGTATACCACTACATTAAAAACTTATTTAGTTAGCATTATGTGATGTTATATAATATAGTTTTAGTAACTACTAAAAAAAAAAAAAAAAAAAAAAAGTAGGTCAGGCTCATGTCAATATGGCCAAGCTTTACTGTTATTTTAATTTACTCGGTGAATAAAAGTGAGCAGGTAAAATACACTTCCGCTCTCCCTTAATCGATGTAATGGTCAGTGATTTCTGTTTATATTGACATTGCAGAATATCGCGTTCAGGGCCTTTTTATGCCCCCGTATCGATAGATCGGGAGGCATATAGTAATGCACCCGTCCGCCCGTCCGTCTGTCCGTCCGTCCTTCCGTCCGTTCGTCCGTCCGCCCTGGTTAACCCAAATTGACCGTTTCTTCTAGCATTAATATGGCTTGCTACAAAGCTTTCAAACTTGCATGGATGTTGTATATGAACACTCTCCACGCGCCTGTATCACCTGACTCCATTTTGACCTTCACCTTGACCTAATTTTGGACTTAGACTTATTGAAAGGCCAAATTCTTGGTTAACCCAGATTGACCGTTTCTTCTAGCATTAATATGGCTTGCTACAAAACTTTCATACTTGCATGGATGTTGTATATGACCACTCTCCACACACCTGTATCACCTGACTCCATTTTGACCTTCACCTTGACCTAATTTTGGACTTAGACTTATTTCCCCTTTAGTATTTTCACAATAAAATTTTGTCTGGAGTGTATCTTCAAAACAATTTAACATATTGACTTGAAATATGATATATAAATAGATGGCAACTTGGAGAAGTGCATTGACTAAGAACCATAACTCTGTCTGTCTTAAATTTTGAATTATCTCCCTTTTCGTGTTTTTATAGTCAAATTTGGCTCTGAGTATATCTTCAAAACTATTTAACATATTGACTTGAAACTTGGAATATAAACAGATGGCAACTTGGAGAAGTGCAATGACCAAGCAATATAACTCTGTCTGTCTTGAACTTTTAATTATCTCCCCTTCAGTATTTTCATGATAATTGTTTGTCTGCAGCGTATCTTCAAAAGTATTTAAAATATTGACTTGAAATTTGGTATATGAATTGGTGGCAACTTGGAGAAGTGCAGTGACAAAGAACCATAACACCTGTATCACCAGATCACACATGAAGTCAATCAAGGCACTGCTTTCAAATGTGGCATATTCGTTTACCACCATAAGTCCCTTATAGTTCAAAGCCATGTAACACTATCAAACATTTTAACTGAATAATGGCCCCTGATTGACTTACAGCTTTTTATGGACATGGCTTCCACGGGGGCATAAGCGTTTATTGAACGCAGTCTTGTTTCCATCTAAAACAGAGGCCGATCTTCGGTGACTTCCCAATCGCAAAAAGCTTCTTTTTTTCCCAATTTCGTCAAAGAATTTCCCAAAAAACCAATGCTAAATTCCCAATGTATTGAAATTTCGTACGGAATGGTTCGTACGGAACGTAATGGCGTTTATCCTTTGTTCAGTTAAAATGAAGAAAAAATATGTATCATTCGATTGGCATTACTAATCAATTAAACGAACGGCCGTCAATTTATTTTCTAACTTAATTACGAGTGCGACATCGCGGAAGCAATATTGCATTTGTTATCTACGAGCGTCGAAAGCGACTCGCAACACGGCCGCCATTTTGTTATGCAGAATGGCTTAAGTCCGATACGGGACTGTACCGTTCGTATCCGGGCCGAAAATATGTTCGGAATTGAAATATCAAGGACAAAAGTCGTAATATTAATTGACAGCTCACAGCCTCATACAATGGAAAGGTATATTATGTTTGAAAAAGAACTTTAAAGAAAGAATGATAAATTAGAGAAACTAAAGGTGACAGCATGGAGTTACATACCTAAAATACTGTATGTAACTCCATGGTGACAGTTGTAGGCTATATTAAAATGGGGCTTTTGTTGTTCTTAAATTTATAATAAAACATGAAAGCCCTGGATGATTTAACATGTATGTGGACTGCAGTTTCCTTTTTGGTGTATCTTAAGTTAATTTCCTTTTTCCCAATTTGGCCGAAAATCGCGCTTGAATTTCCCAAACTGACAGGCTAAGGCCTCTTCCCAATTTTTGGAAAAAAGGCCCTGGCGTTAGACTTATACCCTTTAAATAAATTTTAACGGTTAATTATAATCACATGTTCCAATGGATTAACTTGAAAACCTTGGCCAAGCAGCCCTCGACAACCAACCAGACAGAGCGATCTCTGCTCTGGCATACCGTCAACTATGTCATGTCACTCATTCAAATTTTGAATTGACACTCAATAAATAGATGTGAGTTTATACACCGTCCGAAAATCACATCATTCATTTGAAATTCAATTCAACATTTAGATTGGTGTCACAGTGGATTAGTTAGTAACCTAAACTATGGATTGACAAGTCCCTTGTTTGAATCTCAGCCTGGACTTTCTGTCTATTCTGAAACCATTTAAAGGTTAATTGTTTTCTACCCATATGGGGATGAAGTGGTTGCTCAGAGGGACCGTAAAACCCCAAAATACCCCCGCTTAAGAAAATATACGAGGGGCGTTTCAAAAGTTCCAGGAAAAGTGCTCTATAATGTTTATCATATGTTCAAATTACTTCAAACTTTGCACTTAAATAGAACAATCCATAATACATTTTTGTACTATGTGTCGTACAAAATGTCACTGCTGCCATTGTGAAGTTTGTGATGACTACTTTTGAAATGCCCCTCGTATAACTGGGGGATAAATACAGACAAGAAATCAGCTGCTTATTATTGAAGGTCAATTCTCTGGACTACTGTATACCAGTTAAGGACTTTTTTTCAACAGTAGGGAAGGGGCCTTTTTTTTAAATTTGGGAAAAAATATCAGATAATTTTTTCAAAAGGGAAGAAAAAACTTGATGTCAATCTGATTTTAGTTGTAAACTGCATGATTTCAAAGAATTTTCCTGAGGGGAAGGGGCATGTATTGTAAATAGCCTGCTATAGAAGGGGAAAAAAGCCCTGCAATTTACTTGTGTGAATGCAAACTTTCGCATTTTGCCAATTGAAGGCATATTCTGGAAGTAAACATTTTCAGGTTTTTGAGTTTCCCACGATGTTGAAATATTAATATTTTGAACACTTTCGCACCACGATGTTGAAATATAATATTTTGAACACTTTCGCAGATATTACTTAATTTCGCAAATTTCAAATGCTCGGGAAGTCAAGGAAAGTAAATCACGCAAAATAATTTCTTGGTTACAGTATTTAGTTCTCATTCACTGAAAGGTTTTGTGTACATGTACTTTACTCAGCTACATGACAGGTGCTTGGATGAAACATGTTACATGTTTTGCTGCGCTCGTCATAATGTAATTATTTAGTTTTGCCTTCAGGGCAAAAACAATTATAATACATCTTTTCCTTGTACACTCATAATTGACCACTGTAACTTAAAGGTAGACCGTCAAGTTTTCTATCTTATACATACCAGATAATTCAACACCAAACTCTTGCTGGTTTAAAGCATGTAAATTAGAATGCAGCAAATAATATTTTAGTTTGTCCGAATGTATTCTTTAAAGGATGGATGTCATTATTAGGCCTAGTCATTATAAGACCTGTCTGTACAGTTGGCATATATTGCTGACTTAGAATGAGAACGTTGTTAGTACAGTGTACTACTTATGACCTTATAACTGATAGGTCTGATACATATTAAAAATCAGCCTCATAAGGCGCTTCTTGTGAGCCTATTTTTATGAAAAATTGGAGCTATGTATTGGGTTATTATTACCCAATTAATATTCTTAAAAACCCAATAGATTTTGAGAGGAGAAAGGAAGAAAAAGCAATGGCAATCTGAAATACCCAAAAAGAAAAGGAAGATTTAGTGAAAAACCGTGCATAAAAGATCATTTACCGTATGAGTTTGATCAAATACCCAAATAAAATTGGTTAAAACCCTATCAAAATTGAAACTTGGGGGTAAAATACCCTATGGACTAAAACCTTAGCTGTAACTCTGTAGATTGATAGGGACTGTCACTTTAAAGTTTAACATTTTATGTTTCAGTTCGTGAAGAGTGGGCAGTACACGAAGACGGTGCGTTTGCGTATCAACTCCAGAATGAAGAAAGTAAGTTAGACTTTAGTCAAAGACCACCAGTCTTGCAATATCCTGATTTATCTGGAATTCTGGATTTATCACTCATAAACGAGCTATGTCTCCTGACAAAAATAAAAATTATGTCAAGATATGGCCAAGTTATGGTAAATTTAATCATATACATGTATCTGCTCTGAAGGATTTTCTTTTATACAAACTTACTAGGTCAAAGGTCAAGGTCACTGTGACCTTTACCATTTCTGACTATAAATAAAAAATTAAGCTGCGTTGGGGCTCATAGGGGGGTACATTCATGTTTTACAACAATCTTTTATTGTTTTTCACAGTTGATCGTCACTATGGTATGAACCGATTTAACCGGCGTACCGTACGGGAAGATCTACCGATAGCGAAGATTGTACAGACTGACGAGGAGATACAACAGCAGAATGAGAGATTTCAACAACTACAAGCTCTCCGTGCACAGTATGTCTCGTGCAATAAGTACAAATTATTTCACATGGGTGAAAGTTTTCAGGCATATGCCTGAACTTCAGGTTTTTGAGTGAATTAAGATCATGTCTGTTTTTTTTTATTTTCCCTATATATATATTGTCAATTTTTGAGAATTTCAGGTTTTTCAAAATTCTAACTTTCACCCATGCCAAGATTAAAACCACTTATCACTAAAATTGCCATAGAAATAGACAAGGGGCTGTCTCCCAGGAGCTTCTTATTAAAGTTCTGACTTTTTTCTCTAAGTCGAGATTGTTTGACTAGCTGTAGAGTGTGACAGATTACATGGGAATTAGGGAATTTCCATTTCATTTATAAAAAAAATATATAGTCCTCAAAGGTATCTGTCTATATATTATATGTGTGCCATTAGACGTCTACATGTATTTATGAATTGTAGTAATTTCTACACATCTCAATACTGGCCAATATATCATGGTTTGGAGGTCATATGCATAGGAATTAAGCGTAGGGTAAACTGTGATATATTGGCCGGTATATCACGGAAAACTATTACAGATCTATTTGCATTCTAACACGTGCAATATGCACAATTTCATACAGTCTAATTTTTATTGCAGATGAATTCGTTATTTGCCGAGTTGCTATAGACAACTTCCACTGTTTAAAGTATAAAACCTCCACCCCTAGAATTCCATTTTTTGTTCATTTCATTAAGCTAATGCATATTTAGAGCTCATTCCTAATTATGTATTTCATATAAACGCAAATGAATCGATAGCTGCATATATATATGATATAATACTTCTCCTTTTGTTGCCTGGTTTGTTGTTTTCAAAGGGAGGCAATTTGCAAAATAAAAAGTAAAGTAATTTAAGGGCTCAGTGCAAAACTATGGTATTTGCCTCCATAAATTGATGTACCGTAATTACCACAGTTTTGCATTGAGTCCTCATTTATTGTGAAAAAGTCTTAAAGGGACTCAACTCCAGTTGGTAAATTGCAAAATTTATCAAAAAGTTCTCTTAAAATCACATTTTTTTGGCTTGACCAACCTAATACATAGTGCCGTTGATCAAGATGTAAGTTGTAAGAATACTTTATGTATTTGTAAAACAAAGTTTTGTGACTAAAATGTCTGTATAACATGTTTTTATCATGGAAATGGAGTTTAGTCCCTTTAATGGTCTGTTCTGTAACAAAAATGTTAACTTTTACTTTCAGAGCTGAGGAAGATGAAAAGATCGCTAAAAAAATGATGGAGCAAGACCAACTACAAACGCAAGCACATAAAATGGCTATAGAACTCACTGATGAGGTTTGCGTTATTCTTATTACCTATCTTGATTCGATTTGTCAGCCATTTTGAAGAGACAATAATCTTAATTGTAGGACAAAATTGTGAAATAATTATTACTTATTTACTATCCAATTTACTGGTAATCCAGTAAATAGGATCCGAGTTGTCTTTGGCGAACAACGTTTCTTAAACGGGTCTAGAAAAACACAGCCTTGGGCGAGCTTAAAATAATTTGTTTTTGTGAAGTGTTTAACTTTAAGAAAAGACATCAATTTTTCTCACACATGATAGCAAACAATGTTGAATTGTTCCATCATTTGTTCTTACGTGGAAGATTGCAGTATGTTTGCGATAAATATGTAAATTTAATCTAACCATGAAATTGATGACAATTTATTTCGCTGGAATTGTAACCTGGCCATCTACTGCAAAATTGTTAATTTTCGTGGGGGATTATATTTCATGGATTTCGTGGTTCACCTTCAACCACGAAATCAAATTTCATCGAAAACTAATTTTTGGCCCTTGTATCTATTAGCTAAAATTCAAAATCCACGAATTTCAAAATTTTCCTTAAAGCCACATTTTGACCTCAAGATGTTGAATTGAAGAGTGATGTTCTCATTTTGTAAAATCATGTTTAAAGGGACTAAACTCCTTTTTGATGATAAAAACATGTTTTGAAGACATTTTAATCACAAAACTATGTTTTACTAATACATAAAGTATTCTTACATCTTACATTTGATCAACGGCGCTATTGATGAAAACTGTTGAACATGTTTTACTGTCAATTATGACTTTTGTCGGAATTTAAACACTCCAACGTTAAATTATATATCTTTAACTGCGCTAGTCATGCAATAGATTTTAGGGGTTGAAAAGGTAATAAACTGACGTTACGAGATTATTTTTCTTCCGGATGTATAGGTTAAGATTCTTATATAAATGTATTAGTTTGGTCAAGCCAAAAAAATGCGATTTGAAGAGAACTTTTTGATAAAGTTTGCGATTTACCAACTGGGGTTGAGTCCCTTTAAAATAGAGTAAATTTTAGTAAAAATTAGTGATTTTAAGAGAACTTTTTGATAAAGTTTGCAATTTACCAACTGGGGTTGAGTGCCTTTAAAATACAGTAAATTTTAGTCAAAAATATCAAATTGAGAATGACCCTTCAGATTCAGAATCTATTGGAGCCCCTTTTACATCAATGATTATATTTGTATATATTTTGTTACTATGTTGTTGGTTGTTTTAGTTTTTAGCTCACCTGTCACAAAGTGACAGAGTGAGCTTTTGTGATCACTCTTCGTCCGTCGTCCGTCCGTCCGTCCGTCTGTCAACAATTGGGTTGTGTCCTCTCTAGCGGTCACAATTTTGGCCTAATCTTTATGAAACTTGGTCACAATGATCATCTTAACAAAATCTAGGTCAAGTTCGATATTGGGTCATCTGAGGTCAAAAATTAGGCTACTAGGTCAAGTAATAGAAAAACCTTGTTTTTCATTGTATCAAAGGGAGTGTACTCTGTAATTATACTGGTTGTGATCATGTAAGAGTTGTCTCTCTTACTATATTTTAGTTGTAGAACTACGAAATGTGTACTTGTTAGCAGCTTTGAGGCTTTAATTTAAATTAAATGCAGAATGTTGATATTAGGGTTATCATCGTTTACAGTGATTGTATGTTTACAAACTATTAAACAATTATTAAGCTGTAATTATAGTCTTATGCAACCTTACTAATCGTTTTACATAGACTTATATAGGGAAAACATATAAAAATCTTCTTCTCTAAAACTACAATGCCTAGAGCTTTGATATTTGGTATGTAGCATCATCTAGTGGTCCCCTACCAAGATTGTTCAAATTATGGCTCTGGGGTCAAAATTGGCCCCGCCCCGGGGGTCACCATTTTACATAGACTTATATAGGGAAAACATATAAAAATCTTCTCCTCTAAAACTACAATGCCTACAGCTTTGATATTTGGTATGTAGCATCATCTAGTGGTCCCCTACCAAGATTGTTCAAATTATGGCTCTGGGGTCAAAATTGGCCCCGCCCCGGGGGTCACCGTTTTACATAGACTTATATAGGGAAAACATATAAAAATCTTCTCCTCTAAAACTACAATGCCTACAGCTTTGATATTTGGTATGTAGCATCATCTAGTGGTCCCCTACCAAGATTGCTCAAATTATGCCCCTGGGGTCACAATTGGCCCCGCCCCGGGGGTCACCGTTTTACATAGACTTATATAGGGAAAACATATAAAAATCTTCTACTCTAAAACTACAATGCCTAGAGCTTTGATATTTGGTATGTAGCATCATCTAGTGGTCCCCTACCAAGATTGTTCATATTATGCCCCTGAGGTCAAAATTGGCCCCGCCCCGGGGGTTACCGTTTTACATAGACTTATATAGGGAAAACATATAAAAATCTTCTTCTCTAAAACTACAATGCCTAGAGCTTTGATATTTGGTATGTAGGATCATCTAGTGGTCCCCTACAAAGATTGTTCATATTATGCCCCTGAGGTCAAAATTGGCCCCGCCCCGGGGGTCACCGTTTTACATAGACTTATATAGGGAAAACATATAAAAATCTTTTTCTCTATAACTACAATGCCTAGAGCTTTGATATATGGTATGTAGCATCATCTAGTGGTCCCCTACCAAGATTGTTCAAATTATGCCCCTGAGGTCAAAATTGACCCCGCCCCGGGGGTCACCAGTTTCTATATTTACGCTCTACCTTTGTTAGTCTAAATTGTGCAGGGCTTCATTTATAATCAGGTGAGCGATATAGGGCCATCATGGCCCTCTTGTTTTATAAATATATATTTTATTTCCATTTTTATAATTTATTTGTTTGGCCAACATGTTACTTTATAAGAAGACAACTATATAAAACTAGACGTATTGACTTAAAAAGGCGTTCCCTATATTTTTGATCATTTAAATCGATTTAGGAATATTATACATTAAATGAGAATCATTATTGCTTAAACTCCTCAAATTTTCAACAAAAAGCTCCCACTAATTACCGAGAAAAGAATGAAAACATATATACATAATGAGCCTAAATAGTCACAAGTTGTTTCCCTTTGACCGCATAATAATTAATCGCTGGAAGTGATAAATTATTATTGGTGATTTAAATATATTTTTGACATTATAGAGACATATTTGCACACACTTTCTTCTGACAAATTATGATAATTGATAGTGCTTTGTACATTATGCTCATTTAATGTGAGAG
The DNA here is from genome assembly GCA_963678985.1 of Spisula subtruncata. Lineage (NCBI taxonomy): Eukaryota > Metazoa > Mollusca > Bivalvia > Venerida > Mactridae > Spisula > Spisula subtruncata. Next base: position 2,073,152 of record OY787669.1, read on the forward strand.
TCAGAGAAAAATATGCAAGTTATAGGAAAAGCCTCTTTGAACTATTGGGGCATGGATTTCTCTTCTTAACGACTCTTCTGTTGTCCTCCTGTCTTAAACTGTGTCGAATCGCTGGCTTAAAATTAGAAGGTCGTTAGTACAAAATGATTTAATCGATATTTTGAGACAAAAAAAACAACGCCGCAATAAGAAACATGTATTGCTGACTCATAATGAGAAGGCCATAAGTACAAACTCGATATTTTGAGAAAACCAGAAAACTACTCTTTACGTATAGTAAAACAAGCTGTTAAAACTTCAGTTTCGTCCACATGACAAATTCCGATTTCCATGTAAATAGGCTCATAAGAAGCGCCTCATGTTACTGAATTCAAATATGTATCAGTTTTATAAGGTCGGAAGTAGTAGTTACAACCTTCTCATTTTAAGCCAGCAAAATGCTCATGACAAATTATCGGTTCACTCAAAGGGTTTGCCACACCACAGATGTTAAATACACTTAACCACTTTAAATTTCTAATTGGTTACTTTTTGAACCCAAAACATTTGCGCACATAAGTGTTATGTAAATGACTTAACAATCAATTTATTGCAACATCAAAGTTACATGTCAAAGTATGCATGGTCAGTGATGTGATCATTTTTGCAGTTTCATTTTCTGGAGATAATGGCGTCATTTAGGAGATAAAGTGACATCATTTAAACCTTATACTACACGTGTTATGTATAAGAATATACATACTTTTTATACTAAGTAAACCCGGTAACAAGGAAAATCATGTGATTTATAGAAATTCTTTTCTTTTAAATTCAAGAATATAGCGAAAGAGTTAGTTGAGCAGGAACATTTGCAGATTGAAGCTCGTAAAGTAGCATTGGAACTCACTGATGAGGTATAACTTCACTAAATCTTTTTGTGTGAGGTATAACTTCACTAAAAAATTGTGGGTGTGGCATATTCACTTAACCTTCCTTGATGTGGTGTAACTTCACTAAAGCTTTCCTTGTGTGTGGCATATCTTCACAAAATCTTGCATGATATGGAATAACTTCACTAACATTACCTTTGTGTGGTGTAACATCACTAAAACTTTCTTGGAATGGTATAACTTGACTAAAACTTTCCTGGTGTGGTATAACTTCACTCAATTTAACCTTCCTAGGTGTGGTAGTTTCTTCACTAAAACTTGCATTATATGGAATATCTTCACCTAAATTATCTTGATGGGGTATAACTTCACTAAATCTTTCTTGGTGTGGTGTAACTTCACTCAATTTTACCTTCCTTGGTGTGGTGTAACTTCACTCAATTTAACCTTCCTTGGTGTGATGTAACTTCACTCAATTTAACCTTCCTTGGTGTGGTGTAACTTCACTCAATTTAACCTTCCTTTGCGTGGTGTAACTTCACTCAATTTAACCTTCCTTGGTGTGGTGTAACTTCACTAAATCTTTCTGGTTGTGGTATAACTTCACATTTTTATGTATGATGGAACTGCACTAAAGTGTTCTGTACATGGTATATACTGTAAAATCATTTAATTTCGATGGGATGAAATTTGTTTTTTTTTTAAAAAAACTGTTTTGATGGGATGTTACTTCCTGGATTTTGCATTTCAGGTAATAAACACAAGGGTCAAAATTATTGTTTGATGGGAAGGTTGTTAAAGGTGAACCACGAAATCCACAAAATATAATCCCCCACAAAAATTATTGATTTTACAGTAACTAAACTTAATGATTGGTGTGGTATGACATTTCTTAATTAATTTTAGGTATGCTATAACTTCATTCACATTTTCTTGTTATGGTGTGACTTCACTAAAACTTTTAGTATAGTTTAACTATATAAGTTAACCTGATTTAAGGCATAAAATGATGTCATTTATGAGATTAAATGTAGTCAGATGAATGCTATTCTACTGAATGCAAGAGCAAGTGTAGTATAAGAAATTTAGTGTAGTATAAGAATATACATACTTGTTATATTAGCCTGACAAATTTGACCTGATCCTGACCTTTATTCATGAATATAATATCACAAGGTTCTTGCTTTGAATATATCAATTTCCGTGAGCAAATTGTGCAATTTTGGTACTTTAGATTTGTGTACTATTGCACAATGAGCGTCTTTGTGATACTCTGTGCCTACGAAAACATAAAACTGTATTCTGTACATTCTGTTTTAACTGCGGTGTTGTCATGTGATGCGGCGTACATTCTGTATTAACTGCGGTTTTGTCATGTGATGCGGCGTACATTCTGTATTAACTGCGGTTTTGTCATGTGATGCGGCGTACATTCTGTATTAACTGCGGTGTTGTCATGTGATGCGGCGTACATTCTGTATTAACTGCGGTGTTGTCATGTGATGCGGCGTACATTCTGTATTAACTGCGGTGTTGTCATGTGATGCGGCGTACATTCTGTATTAACTGCGGTGTTGTCATGTGATGCGGCATACATTCTGTATTAACTGCGGTGTTGTCTTGTGATGCGGCGTACATTCTGTATTAACTGCAGTGTTGTCTTGTGATGCGGCGTACATTCTGTATTAACTGCGGTGTTGTCATGTGATGCGGCGTACATTCTGTATTAACTGCGATGTTGTCATGTGATGCGGCGTACATTCTGTATTAACTGGGGTGTTGTCATGTGATGGGGCGTACATTCTGTATTAACTGCGTTGTTGTCATGTGATGCGGCGTACATTCTGTATTAACTGCGGTCTTGTCATGTGATGCGGCGTACATTCTGTATTAACTGCGGTCTTGTCATGTGATGCGGCGTACATTCTGTATTAACTGCGGTGTTGTCATGTGATGCGGCGTACATTCTGTATTAACTGCGTTGTTGTCATGTGATGCGGCGTACATTCTGTATTAACTGCGGTGTTGTCATGTGATGCGGCGTACATTCTGTATTAACTGCGGTGTTGTCATGTGATGCGGCGTACATTCTGTATAAACTGTAGTGTTGTCATGGTTACAGGAGTTTGCTAAAGCTGTTCAAGAGAAGGAGAAAGTAAAGTATGAGAGACATCTGGAGAAGAAAAAATTACAGAAACTGAAAAAAGAACGAGAACAGATCGAGAAAACACAGGCCCAGCGTACAGAGGAGGCACGATTACATGTTAGAAGAGGTAAGCGATTGCTTGATGGGTAAAAGTCAGGACTTTAAAGTCCTTCTATAGCTAGGGCCGTTTACAGGCCTCTGTCCCTCTTTAAAATTCTTTAAAATAAGGCAATTTTCCTGAAAAAAGCAATTTACATTAAGTTTTTGCTTCCCTTTTGCAGAAGCTATCTGTTATTTTCCCTGAATTTTTCGAGAAAAGGCCCCTTCCCCAACCATTTAAAAAAGCCCTAAATTCAGGATTTTTCAATAATTATGCCCCCTATCTTTGATAAGGGGGGTGTTTTTATGCCCCCGGAACCGATGGTTTGGGGGCATATTAAAATCGCACCGTCCGTCCGTCCGTCAGTCCGTCCGTCCGTCAGTCCGTCCGTCCGTCCGTCCGGATTCGTTTCCGCTCAATAATTCAAGCAGTGTATATCCGATCTTCACCAAACTTCATGAAAATGTGTAAGGCCATGAGATCTAGGTCAAGTTCGATAAACAGTCAAATTGACCTAGCCGCTTCAGAGTTACGGCCCTTGACACATAGAAAAATGGCGTTTTTTTTGGTTTCCGCTCAATAACTCAAGCATTTGTCATTGGATCTTCACCAAACCTCATGAAAATGTGAAAGGCTACGAGATCTAGGTCAGGTTTGATAACCAGTCAAATTGACGTAGCCACTTTAGAGTTAGGGCCCTTGACACATAGAAAAATGGCGTTTTTTTTTGTTTCCGCTCAATAACTCAAGCATTTGTCATCGGATCTTCACCAAACCTCATGAAAATGTGTAAGGCTACGAGATCTAGGTCAAGTTCGATAACCAGTCAAATTGACCTAGCCGTTTTAGAGTTACGGCCCTTGACACATAGAAAAATGGCTTTTTTTTGGTTTCCGCTCAATAACTTAAGCATTTGTCATTGGATCTTCACCAAACCTCATGAAAATGTGAAAGGCTATGAGATCTAGGTCAGGTTTGATAACCAGTCAAATTGACGTAGCCACTTTAGAGTTACGGCCCTTGACACGTAGGAAAATGGCGTTTTTTTTTGGTTTCCGCTCAATAACTCAAGCATTTATCATCTGATCTTCACCAAACCTTTTGAAACATGAAAAGGTGTACGGCCATAAGATCTAGGTCATGTTAGATAACAAGATTTCAAATTGACCTACACGCTTAAGAGTTATGGCCCTTTACACAAAGAAAAATATGTCAATATCACATTTGCCCAATATATTATGACACATCTGTGACGGTGCTGATATCTTAACGTTACGTTACTATCAAAGCATGCACGGGGGCATGTGTCGTCCTATGGAGACAGCTCTTGTCTTTGTATGTGTTAGTCGGGTTCGACAGACTGTAGATGAAATGGTTTCTGTTCAATCAATAACTAATGACCACTTTGACCAAGGATTTTAAAACTTATTTGGAGGTTTGCCAACAACAGGTGATGAACCCTAATAATTTTGAAGTCGAGCATTTTGCACACATTTTGCGGTGCTTTTGTTTAACACATTTTTGTGGGCTCAACTGGATTTCCTTTGAAATTTAACATATGACCAACCTTAACATGTACATGGACAAATTTGTTGTGCCAGCGATGACATGTTGTCTGTTCTTTAGTTTGAACTTTTTTTTTTGAACATTTTTTCGCCAATCCTCCTCAGACTTATAGGAAATGTCTTTGACTACATGATTTATATATTTTTTTTATTTTTCTGCTACATCATGTTGCTCATTTATTTCCCCGTCATAGTATATGTTGCAGAAGGTCTTTCCCATCTTACAATTAGGCATGAATATATATCCGATAAAGCCTGGCATAGCCATAATCCAAGGGGAGCAACTCCATTAGCCTTTTAATTTGGACAAGTCAGAGTACCTTCCCTTTGGTTGTATTTTTTTTAAATATTTTTTCCTGTTATGGATATAAAAGTGTTATAGAAACCACATGATATCGCTGGCTTAGAATGAGAAGGTCGTAACTACCTAGTCGATTCTTTTTAGAAAAACAAGAAAAAACTGTCTGAAATTTTCTCTTTACGTATGGTCAAACAATCTTTGACAACTTCATTTTGGTCAACATGACAAGTTCCAATTTTCATGACATTAGGCTCATAAGAAGCGCATTGGAATGTAGATTTCAAATATGTATCAGTCTTATAAGGTGGTAAGTAGTAGTTACGACCTTCTCATTCTAAGCCAGCGATATATTGACTACCGATACAGGTACAAGCGAGAAAAGGTGAGGTCGTGAATTCAATGTGTATCCATAGTGGACTTGGCTGCATGTTATATCACTTAGTATTTTTTTTTTTTAAAAACAGTTAACTGTCTATTTAGTTTTACTGAAAGCTGGAGAAATTTATAGCATGCCAAATTATGTAGAAACTTAGTATAATGTAACATTGTGGTTAGTGATTAATTAGAAGTTAAGTGGTTTCTGACAGGAATAAAAGGTATCTGAAAATCATAATAATAGAAAGATATGGCTTACCACTTAAGTTTTTAACTGCATGGAAAAAAGGTATGAGGAAATCAGACAGGGAAGGTAGCACTCAACCTAACTAGCCGAGCACAGAAATCAGAAACACCACAACACAACTACACTGAGCAATGCCCGCTCATAAGCCAAAGAAATAATCGGAAGTTTGTCTGTACAGTGGAACCTCTCCACTATGACCCTCCCTAGAGGTAAATAACCGCTAAATGCCTACGCGGACCAAATTCAGATAGTCAAATAGTCCGGTAAAAAACTTTAAAGCGACTGGAAATGGGGGTATGTCTTACCAAATCAGCATTAGAATCATGAAATTGGTGTTAAATGCTTTATTTGCATATATGTGATGTAGTGAAATGGCTTTATTCAGATATGTTTTGTATTCTGGCTGAAATATGAAAGTGAAAGTAAGGTTGGGGCTATGGACAGTGAGTAAATCCGTACATGTGAGCAAACCGCGTTTGGCGAACCAAATTTTTCTTATATGATACATGACCCCCTACTTTTTTTTCATTTTCTTGAAGCTAGATGCTATTTCTATTGATTAAAAGATTTTGAGAGCGGGCCCCATGGACAAGAAGTGGACATTTTTTTTGGCAGACCTAGGTCACTTTTCATTGAGTTAAAGAACAATTCTATTTGGTGGTTTTTGACGTAGAGTAAATAACAACCTCATTATAACAGTCAAAGAGTCTTATCATTCAAAGGGTGTTGCTATGTAGAAGTTTAACTCTGTGAGATAATGAAAGATCAGACCAAAAGGCAGTGCTCAACAGAAAACTTTGGTTGTTTCTCTGGCTTATGTGTGGGCATTGCTCATTGTAGTTGCTAGGAATATGTAATACTATTTCCTGCCCCATTCCTACCTTGCCCACATTTTAACTAGGTCAAGTCCTACCTTGCCCATATTTTAACTAGGTCAAGTCGTAGTTGTGCCGCTTAAGGTTGCATAACGTTAGGTCACTGTCCTTAGTGTTTTAACCTAGGTCACGCCCCAGGGTTGTTGTGCCTTATTTGGTTGCCGTTTTGGCATGGGTTTCTGTGGGCATTGCTCAGGGTAGTTGTGTCGTTCTGATCTCTGTGCTAGGCTGGTTGGGTTGAGTGCTACCTTCCCTGTCAGATTTTCTCATACCTTTTTTGCACACAAGGCACCAATCCTTGAGGTCAAGGAACACACACAAAGAACTTAGCACAAACACAGACACAGTGTACAAGCATATGGCAAAATGACGAGCATAAAAATGAACACGGTAATTGATCTATACAGCAGTGGTTCCATTCTATCTTGGAGAAAAGGTTTTTGACCCTCCGAAATACCAAACTTGGGTTGAAGGGTCAATTTCTTATTGTCATCGGTTTTTGCCTATAAAATGGTAAATATTCGTCAAAGGTATCAACATGACCCTTAAGACTCAGTAGTTAGTGGAACCCCTAGCTGTACACTGGAAATGTGTGTTTATTTGAGAAATAGCTCATACACAGACAAATGCACACACCATAATTCATAATCACAAAAATGGAAACTTATCTATATCACGGAAACAGGAAACAGCTGAGCAGGAAGGGCTAAAAAAAGAAATTAATTGATAAACACAAACATTAACCAGAAAATCGAAACTAATCTTTACAGAAAACTTGTGTTTTTTTGAGAAATAGCGCATGCACAGACTGAAAGCATCACATTTCATTAACACAAAAATGGAAACTTATCTATATCACAGTAAAAAGGCAGAGCATGAAAAGCACAAAAAGGAACTCAGAAAAAAGACATACAACAGAAATGCACAGACTAAAAGCATAAATACAAAAATTTAACGAGAAAATGGATACTAATCTATACAGGAAGTGTGTGTTTATTTGACAGGAAGTACTGAAGAGCTTGAGGAACAGGTGACAGATTTGAATCTTCAAAATGGAGGTGCAGCAATGAGGTATACAAGGTAGTGGATTTAGAATACTAACACAAACAGTATAGTTGGGCTAAAAATAGAAAAACATATACAAGTGGTTCAGGTGTAGGGACATACATGTATTATAAATTTTCCAGACTTACTCTATAAGTATATACAAAGACCTAACTTACAGTTATTTAGGTATTTGGTATATTGTTCTTGTTGTGATTTTTGATGAATAATCTGCTAGAGTTTATTTGCTAGATATTTTATCAAAGTCATTGAAACAGGAAATAAACTAATTTTGTTCATTTATGCTAAAAAAAACTTACATATATTTTAATACCCTAAATGAAAAAAATATGAAAAATTTCAGTAAATTATTCTCATGACTTTGAAATAAGTATACTCTGTGTTTTTTATTGTGTTACCCTGAACCTTTTTCTATTTGTTTGTCTTAATACAGAAGTGTGATTACGTTTTCAGTTTCAAGCATCTTTATTCTCCATATGGGAATCACATAAACCTGTTTCCAAACTGTCCTGCAATGGGGGCATACAGTCATTTTTACAAACATCTCTTGTTTAACTTTCTTTATAGGTTCATAGACATCAAAAAGCTACTCACAAACAGTAGTATAAGCATTCGTATTATGAATTGGTATACACTGGAATTGAGAAAGACTTAGTGTCATATTCAAGGGAAGGTGTTGCTGAAACTGAATGAAGACTTTCTTATTATCTTTACCAAACTTCACACAACTTTGAGATACTTTTCTAAAGTTTTTCTAAAACTGACAAATCACACTTTTGTAGTATACTGGTAGTTTGTAGAAATAACAATGTTGTAACCATAATAACATATCTGGTAATTTATTAATATATTATCAATTCTAAAGAATTATGCCGAGCATAGCCTTTATTTGCTTTATTTCTACTGAAACATGGCAGGCATATATATGTACCTCCACCCGGATTTGAACCCGGGTCGCCAGATTAGACGACAAGCACACTGACCACTGAGCTAAGGAGGCACATATTCTAATTTGCCAAAAGAATTTTGATATTTTATTCGAATTTTTTTTTTTTACTAAGGTATGGTTATATGAACTATCTCATTGAAGGTGCTTTATAAGTTTGTATTGTTAAGTCCTCTGACAGAGTGAAATATAGCATCATACCATATACAGGGTGGACTTACCACGTGACTTTTCGGCTAAGACTGCAAGTAAAAATAACAATATTTAAACAAAAAGTTAAAAACCAACCATAATTTTCTTATTATTTGACCGATTTTCACGAGATATTTTCGAAGCTGAAGCCGAGAATGAACACTACATATGCAATTTAATTTGTTGCAACAGAATTTCACAGTTTTTGTCCAAATCCGACTGGAATGGTGTACATGTTGTTGAGTCGGTCTCAGGCATTAACCTGGACCTGCCTCACAAAACTATTATTAATAAGTTGTGTCGGTAGTGCTCATTCTCGGCTTGAGCGTCGAACATATCTCATGAAATCAGTCAAAGAGTAAGATACTTAAAATTAATTTTAATTGTTTGTTTACATACTTTTACTTGTATACTTCGTCAAATGTCATATGGAACAGATCTTTCAAAATTAAACGAGAACCGTTTGTCAACATCGAGTCGTCTATGTTTATTTAGCTTTAGTTGGGTATACAATGTGTACCTGAGTTAACGGTAATCCCTGCTATTCTTTCAAATGGGATAGTTCCCTCGTTAGTATTGCTTATTGAATCGACTATATATGTCCACCCTGATATATGTAGCTCAGATGAGTTTTGTGACCTTTTTAAAGTATATAGAGCTATATTCTAACAGTCATTCAATGTCAAAATAATTACTTGCATCGTTTTTAGTATGATACTTGACTACCTAAATTGAAAGTTAAAACTTTGGATGGGTTCTGTGTACCTTGATTCAATCGTCAAAAAAATAGACGATTCTTATAGTTTCATAGGGTGTTCTTGAACACTTTTGTATGAAAATGGACAGTTTGCATGTCAAATAAATCATAGTTTCTGTTAATACTGAAGCGAAAAATTATCTAATGGATATGAAAGCATAATTGTTTTTCAGTTTTTGAAACTTTTTTAAAAAATATGTTCCGATATAGCTCTATACACTTTAAATCACCAAGATACCTTTCTACTCTGGTTACGACATTGACTAACATTGGGTGATGGTATATTCTACATGTATGTCATATCCAGTATGTTTGTATTACTGTAAAGACATTAATTTTCGTGGTGGTTATATTTCACGGATTTCGTGGTAAACCTTCAACAACAAAATCAAATTCCATCGAAAAATAATTTTGGCCCTTGTATTTAATTACCTGAAATGCAAAATCCACGAATTAAGATTTCATCGAAATGGTCTTTTTTACCATCGAAAAATGATTTTACAGTGTAATGTTATTCATATACAACAAAAATTTAAAAATTGTTATAATGCCGAGCATTCTTAGCCTTTATTTGCCAGTCAACTTTCTGCTGAAATATGGCAGACATATGAGCACCTGCATTCAGATTTGAACCCAGGTCCCTGGATTAGGCAGCAAGCACGCTCACCACTCACTGGAGACACAGGTTATACAGAGCAATGATATTTCAAGAATCCGGCAATTTTAAAGTTCCTGCGCATTGCTATATTTTTAGCTCACCTGTCAGGTAGCAATGAGCTTTTGTGACCACTCTTCCTCCATTGTCTGTCAACAATTCAGTGTGGATCCAATCTTCATGAAACTTGCTCATAGTGTTGTTCTCTACGAAATCAAGGATAAGCTCAAAATTAAATCATTGGGGGTCAAAAACTAGGACAGTTTGGTCAAATCTTTGAACAAACATTGTGTTCACTCCAGAGGTCACTGTTTTGATACAATCTTCTTGAAACTTGGTCAGAATGGCATGTTTCTTAAAATACAGCCCATTGCGAATTTGGGTCATGTCAGGGAAAAAACAGGGTCATTATGTCATATCTTAGAAAAACATTTTGTGTTTACCCCAGACGTCACAGTTTTGGTTCAATGTTTATGAAACTTTGTCAGATTTTATACTCTCCATGAAATCTAGGCGAAGTTCAAAACTGTGTTATGTTGGATTGGAAACTAGGTCACTAGGTCAAATCTTTGAACAAACCTTGTGTTCACTCAGTTTTGATCCAATCTTTATGAAACTTGGTCAGTATGTTAGTATCATTGATATCTAAGTCATTGTTCAAACTTGAGTCATGCCAGGTAAAAAAAACTAGGTCATAGGGTCAAATCTTAGAAAAAATGTTGATGCAATCTATTGTTGTGACATGTCTTTTAGAAATTGTAAATGCTATTTTAGGTTACTATAGGTGCATCGTTCTTTATATACATTTACACCTTTATGTTGAATATCAGTTTTATGAACACAATGCAGTTTTATGTTGAGCACAGGCGCCTTTTACTACAATTTATTGATATATTGAATTATATAAATTACTTCAAACGTTAATTGAAGAGGCGTTCCATATAACTTTGATCGCTTAAATCGATTCAGGAATATTGTACATTAAATGAGTATTATTATTGATTAAACTCCTCAAATTTTTAACAAAAAGCTTCTCCTTATTACCGAGAAAAGAATGAAAACCTATGTCCTTAACAAGCCAAATAAGTCACAAGTTGTTTCCCTTTGACCACATAATAATAAATTATTATTGGTGATTTAAATATATTTTTGACATTATAGATCCAAATTAAATTCAAATACAATACATTTGAATAGCACACAAATAACAAAATGTTTTCTCTTGGGCTGTACACAAACAATAACATGTTGATAAAACATGTATGACTATTCAATGTTCAAATTTCAATTAGTTTCTTTTCTAAAAGAAACTTTAAGTTTTATTTAGACTGTTATATGCTAATATTAGTACTTATATGCAGTGATTTTGTATCTGATTGTTAGAGTGACACCTGGTGGACGAATTGAAGATGAAGGCGACTTCTCCGATTTCTACAATTTACCAGAACATGTTGATCCAGCACACAGACAAGCAGTGCAGGAAATGCAAGATGAAGAACTCGCTAAATTGCTGCAAGAACAAGAGCATAAGGTATGAATAAATCTCTCAGCAACGTCAAATATAGTGTAAGTTACACTGTAAAATCATTTAAATTTTGATGGGACACTTTCAGTAATAAATGTAACCATTTTAATAGATTGGGTCATAAATGATTTATGATTTGAACATGACACAATGTCCACCAAGACACCAAAGGTGGTCTCGGTATCTCGGTACTGTTTTATCAAAAGTCACATACTTACGGAAATCGTAAACTTATGTTCAAATTTAAATTCAGTATAACTCTTCAACAACTGCACATTGAGGGCAGAATTTGTTGGTAGGAGTTCATTAACTGATTCTTTATTAGTACTACTGCTCCATTTACCACATTTTATAGTTGTAAAGGTATTATAAAGAATTTAAATTTGATGGTAAGTTTACGATTTCCATAATTCCTTTGATATAACAGTTTCTAGGTGTGTATCCTGCTGGGTGTGGCATTGAATCCTGGACAAAGGTTGTGGGATAGGCATAAGTTGTGCAATGTCTATTAGTCAGTTTGGTATCATAAGAAGGTCACTTGCAGTCACCGACAAATGTTTGTTGCTATGCCAAGCATTGACCTTGGTTTTGATGGACAATGTCCTGTTATTCACCGATCTATGTCCCTCTGGTTCAAGTCTGATTAGCCAGAGTTTAAGAGTTTATTATTTCAAAACTGAGCTCCAAGTAAGCCAGTCAAACGCTATGATCTGATGACTGGTTCCTTCACATTTGAAAAACCTAAGTGAAAAATCTCAGATAAGTTTAAAACCAGTCTAAGAATGGAGCTATTTGATTGGTCAATTTGAAATACAGATTTGAGTCAACCAATCAGGTGCCAGAATGTTATGACTGGTTCCTCAAGACATTTGTTAAAACCTAATGAAACTTTTCAGTTTAACTTTGACACCAGTCTAAAAATGGAGATGTATGATTGGTCAATTTCAAATATAGATTTGAATCAACCAATCAGATGCTAGAATTATGTGACTGGTTCCTTGATATTATATTTTTACTACATTTACAGAGATCTAAAGCTGAAGTAGATAGAACCAAACTTCGTGAGATTGAGGAACAAGATAAACGACTCGCTCAAATTATTGAGGAGCAAGAAAAAATTAGATTAAAGAAAGCAAAACAAAAATGGAAACAGCAGCAGGACTTGAAGAGAGCACAGGTCTGTATTTTTGGCACCCCCCCATCTTTGATGAGGGGGTATATTGCGTTGCACATGTCTGTCAGTCAGTTGGTTTGTAGACCAAATGGTTTCCATTCAATAACTCAACAACGCTTTGTCCTAGGATCTTCAAACTTTGCATTGAGGTTGGTAGGAGGATGACCTCAATGAAAGACCTATTTGGTTCTTTGCTTCAATCAAGAAATTAAATACCCCACACATATTAATGATTCTGTAGTATCTATCTAAGTAGTAAATGTGACTAGGTGGTCGAGCGGATAGCCTGCTTGACTACTGATCTGGAGGTCCCGGGGTTCGATCCTTGGCCGTGTATCGGTGCTATTCATTGGGCATGTTAAAGAACCAAGGTATCTGAAATGGACAGAGCTAGGCACCTGAATACCTTGTATCACACCATTGTCTCTTTCACCTGCTGTTCCTTCAGCAAATACACAGGACAAATTGGAAATAAGTGCTTGCACTTTCATGGGTTATCCTTGACTGAAATGTTTAAATATTTACACAAATGTATCCTTGAAATTCTGTCCCCATGAAATGGTATTTTTCACACGACCACACACTCGCCCACCTGGTTGCTATGAATTTCTATGCTTCTATTCTATGGTTTGTTTTTCAACAGGAAGCGGCTTCGCGACCACCTGCTCTCCCACCTGATTTCTATGAATTTCTATGCTTCTATTCTATGGTTTGTTTTTCAACAGGAAGCGGCTTCGCGACCACCTGCTCTCCCACCTGGTTACTATGAATTTCTATGCTTCTACTCTATGGTTTTATTGTTTTTGAACAGGAAGCGGCTTCACGACCACCGGCTCTGCCTCCCCGTAACCAGGAGCATGATCATCGTAGATACCGACGCAATAGTTTTATTCAATCGATGGAAAATAATGGACCTGAAGAAGGTGACGACCTTAGCCCTCAAAGTCAGGGTTCGCCAGAGGATTATTTAACTCCTATGCACTTGAATGATCAAAGAAATCAAGCATTTCAAGGACCCAGATCAAACTCAAATTCAAACCGTCAAGCGTCTAGTGATAATTTGTTGAACAACAGTGTCAAACCTTCTCATGAGATTAATCAAAATAAACAAAACCTGCAAAAGGTGAAAAATAATATACACGGCTCTAAACATCCACAAAACGTTCATCCGTCTCAACTTCCGTCACAAGAGATGCCGGATGTTGAACGATGGTTGGCGTCACATCCTCCCGATGCCTCCAGGGGGCGCTTACAGTCTGATGAAGTTCCGTACATTCCTGATTCACCATCGCCCCCAGGGAGTTACCATAGTGACGAGGCTTTCCCATATCGCGGGTATGTAGGGAAAATTTTGAAAATTATTTTTTTATCATTTTTACCTCGACTTTTCAAAGAAAAAAAGTTAAGGGTCGTGACGTGATCTTTAAAGACTACAAAAGGTATTCTGATAATTCACTTGAAACTTAACATAGTTATTCCACCATCACAAGGCAAGTCCATTCTGACAAAGCCGGTAACCCTGTGTCATATATTTATTGAGTTATTTGCCCTTGGTGCTATCAAAAACGAGAAAGTCTAGCGTAAGCACTCACAGGCGGTGCTCTTGTTTTACATTCAAAGAAATCTGATAAGGTCAGCTAGTAATTGTAGTATAAATAAATGTATTACTAATGATGTTTCAAATTCTTGTAATATTGATATTTGGTTTAGTAGTGTTGATATTCAATCATTTGTCATGTGTTTAGTCCACGTTTCTCATACTGTAAGAGTGCAACTGTGGTAACTACGAGGGGTGTACCAGAATTACGTAGACTTTTGTCATTACTTTTTTATTAAGGCATGTAATGTCACCAAATTTGCCGTACCAAAACGTCAAACCTTTTTCAAGAGAAGCAGTAAAAATATTTTCTGACGGAATGTTAGAAAGTTATTTAATCTGTCGCCATAGTAACCAATAGTTGGATAGGCGGGGCAGCGAATTTTAAAATCTCTTTTGGCATTATTCAACTGCTTATACCTCACATATATCAAGTCTAATTTCTTCGCGACTTCGTGATATGCAAGCTCAATATCCGTGGAACATACACCATAAATTTCGACATTATAAAGGTTACCGTCGTTGATTAATGGTATAAAACAGGCTACAGCTGCTGCGCGTCAGCAGTGAAAATATGACGTTAGCGAAATACGCTGGAAATCGCATCAACATGAAGTTTTGTGTGAACCTCGGGAAGACTCCAAAACAACCGCTTTAAATGTTAGAACCTGCTAACGCTAAATCTCTTGTATCAAGTTTTTCAAACGACACAAGCGCATCAATCCTGGTCGAGAAAACTAAAACGACATGGACCGACAGCGAAAACCAACGGCGAATGCGACGTCACAATGCGTTTTCTAGGACCACATCGACCTGGATCGACGTTCTATTATTTATATTATAAGGGTTATATGCAATATTACTGGTAATATATTGGAACTTTTATCACATTTAAGGTAGTAAATAAACATTCGTAAGTTTTGTGTACGATTGTGCCCATCTTTATAGCAACAATGTACACAATAAGGAGCTACACTTATACCGGACATTCCGCTGTCGTCATGTCGTTCCGTTGACGTGCCCCGCATACTGTACCCCTATCTATCCACGGAAGCTGCATAATTTGATCAAAATAAGATACGGCTTTGAAATTTCACGTACTTACGCGGTAAATATTATTTGCAATCTACAGAAAAGTATTTGTTTGTATGATGAATGGTATGGAACGTATGGCAAAAGTCTACGTAATTCTGGTACACCCCTCGTATATCAATTTATAGAGGCACATACCAGTCTTCATGCTAAGCTTTCAGAATTACTTGCACGTTTGGCAGACAACATCTAAAAAGCACTTACAGTTACAGTGACTGCTTTGGCCCGTGTTGATGGACACATTTCTAATCTATTGTTTATTGTGTTTTAAGAATGTCTCAGTCACCGCCTCACAACGTGAGTACAGATACGGGTTCCCACTACGCTGTCAGTGATCCCTTCAATTTCAACATAGCAGCCGCCATAGATCCAACATATACTCGAAGACCAGACTCGACGGATCGGAAACAAGTTATAAATCATGGCGGTAGACCATTACCACAGGAAGGTTAGTTGATATAATATGTTGTTATTCAAAATGTTGCTATTAATAGTAACAAAATACAGGAGTAATTCATATTGTTGCTATAAACAAGTAACAACATACAAGAGTAATTCATATTGTTGCTATAAACAAGTAACAACATACAAGAGTAATTCATATTGTTTGCTATAAACAAGTAACAACATACAAGAGTAATTCCTATTGTTTGCTATAAACAAGTAACAACATACAAGAGTAATTCCTATTGTTTGCTATAAACAAGTAACAACATACAAGAGTAATTCCTATTGTTTGCTATAAACAAGTAACAACATACAAGAGTAATTCAAAATGTTGCTGTTAATAGTAACACTATACAAGAGTAATTCCTATTGTTGCTATAAACAAGTAATAACATACAAGAGTAATTCAAAAGGTTACTCGAATAGTAATGCAATACAATAGGAGTAAATCAAAGACCAAAATAAATCTAATTTAGGTCTTTGAGTAAATGTATACTATTAAGTTTCTATGAATAGTAACAAAAGGCTACAATGGTAATTTCATTCCATGTCACTAGACATACAAGCTAACATATTGATCTTTTCAAGTAGTAAACCACCTCAAACTTTAGTTCTAGCCCTAGTTTCTAGCCTTAGGTTTTAGCCCTATTAGCTAGAATGTTTATAGAACAAAAGTTGAGCTATTGTCGTGATCGGATCGTCTTCGTTGGTTAAGTTTATTGTCAGAGTCATTTTCTCTAAGGTATCTATATTTATTGAGTTATCTGCCCTTGTTTTTATCAAAATCAAGAAAGCCGAGCGTCCAGCACTCATAGGCGGTGCTTTTGTTATTGATGTTTTGATGTAGTTTTATAAAACTTCAAATTGAAACCTGTGTGTCTAACAGAATAACAGTCTTATTGTTGTATTAATTTCTTTTGAGATATTTAACTCCTTTTTGTTACCGCTTATATTTCACTAACTAGACTGGGTTGAGATAGAATGGGACCCTAGCGTACGAGGGAGTATACGTCGAGGTAGTCTATCTCGGCTACAAACCTCACAAAATGTGTCGCTAACTAAAGGTAATGCATGATTCACCGTGTTTGTTTGAGTGTGTGTTTGGTTGTGTGTGTGTTTGCTCGCTATGGAATGTCCTACCCTCCTATATGATGTATTTATATGAACTCATTTTTATCTACCATCAATATTTTGACCCAGGGGTGAGCAGTGGGCATACATTGGACTTTAGACAGAATAAAATTTCCAAACAGGTGGGAATTTTATGTGCTAGCAAGGATATAGAGTTTGATGGGATTTTAGATCCTGTTTTTATTAGCTCACCTGTCACATAGTGACAAGGTGAGCTTTTGTGATCACTCTTCGTCCGTCGTCCGTCGTCCGTCAACAATTGACTTGTGTACACTCTAGAGGCAACAGTTTTGATCCAATCTTCATGAAACTTGATCAGAATGTTGTTCTCCATGAAGTCTAGGCCAAGTTTGAAACTGGGTCATGTAGGGTCAAAAACTAGGTCACTAGGTCAAATGTTAGAAAAATCTTGTGTACACTCTTGATGTCACCAATTTGTTCCAATCTTCATGAAACCTGGTCAGAATGTTGTTCTCTATAAAATCTAGGACAAGTTCGAAACTGGGTCATGCGGTGTCAAAAACTAGGTCACTAGGTCAAATCTTATAAAAACCTTGTGTACACCCTAGAGGTCACCAATTTGATTCAATCTTCATGAAACTTGGTCAGAATGTTGTTCTCTATGAAATCTAGGCCAAGTTTGAAACTTGGTCATGCAGGGTCAAAAACTAGGTCACTAGGTCAAATCTTAGAAAAACCTTGTGTTCACTCCAGAGGTCACTGTTTTGATCCAATCATCATGACACTTGATCAGAATGTTGTTCTCTATGAAATCTAGGCCAAGTTTTAAACTGGGTCATGTGGGGTCAAAAACTAGGTCACTAGGTCAAATCTTATGAAAACCTTGTGTACACCCTAGAGGTCACTAATTTGATTCAATATTCATGAAACTTGGTCAGAATGTTGTTCTCTATGAAATCGAGGCCAAGTTCGAAACTGGGTCATGCCGGGTCAAAAACTAGGTCACTATGTCAAATCTTAGAAAAATATTGTGTTCACACCAGAGGGCACAATTTTGATCGTATCTTCATGGAACTTGGTCAGAATGTAGGTTGTACTGATACCTAGACCAATGTGCAACAGGTGAGCGCCCTAGGGCCTTTCAGGCCCTCTTGTTTGAGGAAAGTAGACGAAGCAAAAATACCGAAACTACCATTTTTAGTTTGTGCAAACCCCTGATTATTTTTTGATACATTATTTTTTGTAAGCAACTTGCAATTCTCAGTGCAGAGATTTAGACATAATGTTGGACTCTGAGATGAGGCAAAAAAACGAGAGAATAAAATATGTGATCCCCTGGGTTTGTGTCCTCCCCTTCCCTCTCTGTGGTGAAATATTGATAGGTGCATTACTCAATGGAGATGGATCATACCCTATCTCTACCGAGACAGTTTTATCAATCTTTGTTTTCATGGGTGAAACCATTAATTTTATACTATAGATTTGTCAATATTTTGCTGGCTTAGAATGAGAAGGTCGTAGGTACTACCAATAAGACTGATACATATTTAAATGGGCATCATAAGACGCTTTTCATGAAAATCGGAACTTGTCATTTTGATTAAACTGAAGTTGAAACAGCTTATTTTACCATAAGTAACAGTTATTTTCGGACAGTTTTTTTTGTTTTCTCAAAATATTGATTTTGTACTTACGACGTTCTCATTTTTCTTAGCCAGCGATTTATTTGCTTGGCTTTCATAAATTCTATGCAGCATATATATAAACATTACCACTCGAAAATGCCGAATGATCGCAATGTCATTTTTTATCATCAATTATTCCTGTTTATTGTTTCCCACCCTAAATTACGCCTTATCTTCGGTAAAGAATCTAATGGGAGACCATCAAATCATCACAAAAAGAAAATGCCGAATTTCTTTTAGTTTTTATTTGGGGCAAAGAAAAGAATGAAAATAAGCAATTCCATTATATTTTTTATTCAATACCTATTCAATAAGATGTTTTTCGTAAGAAATATATGATTTAGTTCTATATTAAATGATTTCTGAAGGAATTTTAGTTTTCATAAAAAAACTGGGTTTTTGCCTCTCCTGAAAAGTGGGTTTTTGTCATACGGTATTTTCGAATGGCACTGTCGATATCCAATTACTGTATAGATAAACCATGATTTATGAGCCGTGATGGAAGGTTACAGTTCTTAGTCATGGTATGTGAATATACCTGGTTAAAATCTCTTTGGGCCATGGATTGGTTACTGTCACTGGTCACATAATTGCTTTAGCCTTAATACATACCCTATATCTATCCTTTGAGGGCAAATCAACCTTCCTGCATAAATTAGTCACGGCTCAAAAAACATGGTTTATCGATACTGTATATTTCTGTGACTATTTTATTATGGTACATATATCCTTGTATCAGTGTATAGCTAGTTTGCGATAGAAAAAAATCGTGTTTTTTAAATATTTCTCTTTAGTTACTACACCTACAAGTATGAAATTTTGCACGAATAAATGAAATATATCTACCTAATACACACTAAAATTTCAGCAACATCAGAAATGAGTTAAAAAAGTTTTGTTCATAAGTTCTATGTAACATTTTTGTAGTTTTGTATAAAAAATCAAGTTAGAAGACTTGATACTTGCAACAGCCAATTTACGGTCAAACAATACGCATAACGGTATATTTACGTATTTGCAACCTACTTAATTTAACACATGCGAGGCCCGTCTGTGATTATGACGAAGTACATGTTATTGCTGTACATTGTTTACGAGCGACACACCTAAATAAACCGAATAACAAGGGCCTCCCAAGTCTTGTCTTTATAACAGCAATCTCAATCCCGCTGATCACGGATTGTAACGGTTAAATAATTGATAGTAAATCATCAATGGAATACCAGATTACCTCCCTGCGTTAAACTGTAAATACGCATGTAATTTCAATATGTAATAAAGAATAAATATCTTTTAATTGGTGACTAAAAATTATGAAATTCAAAATGAGACTAGGTAGGAAGTTATTGTAGTTCTGTGTAATTTTTTACCAAAATCTGATGAATAGATTTTTTAAAATCTTTAAAAAACACGATTTTTTTCTATCGCAAACTAGCTATACCATTGTTTTATTTATGCTGCCCATATAACTACATGCATGTATGTGTTCCGTATTTGTAAATGTCTCTGTAGGGTTTTGCATTCGACATACAAAGTTTTCAGTTAGAATGGCTTTTCTCCAATGTTACTTATATGTAAGATGGGCCTGTTGCTATTTGAAGATATAGAGGATCTATCAAAATTGCCAATTGATATAAATTTATAATAAACGAGCGTTAGAAATTTTATTAAGAGAGCTTCATACATGCCAAGTTAGTTAAATCCAAAGTATGAGTGATAAAGAAAAACATGTCACAAGATACACTTAAATGTGATTTAAAAGAGATTTTTATGCATAGTACTCCTATTAAAATGGAGTTACTCCTATTTTTGTTGGATAAATTTCTGATTTCCAATATCACCTACCTTGCACAAAAGTACACTTGGTTCATTTAAGGATCTTCTGTACCATATTTATAACAACTAGAATTAATACATGCCTTGTTTCTGCATCTTAATCCCTTTTAAATCACATTTTAGTGCATCTTGTAACGTACATTATTTGCTTTATCACTCCTTAATTGGATTTAACTAACTTGCCAGGTATGGGTCTGTGTTCTTCATAATCATACTATTGTACTACAGTACAACCTTTCTAGGGTGGCCCTCTGAAGAACAGTATAACATCTCTATAAAAACACCTTCAAATTTTTTCCCTAAATTGACATCTACTCTAAATTTAACCTCTAAACGACAGCCATTATTTGCCGCACCCAAATGATGTTTGCTCTACAGAGGATGGGCTATAGTATTATTATATTTATGCTTAAATTGGAAGGGATCAAGTTATAAAGCATGTTTGAGTATATCAACATTTTATTTCTGTTCATTTGATGACCTTTGTTATTATTAAGGTGTATAACAGACTTTTCAGACTGGTTCAATATTGAAACTTTTTAAAAACAGAATGATACTTTTAAAAGCAGACTGGTTTAATTTTGATACTTTTTAAAGCAGACTGGTTTAATTATTGAAACTTTTTGAAACAGAATGATAATTTTTAAATCAGACTGGTTCAATTATTGAAACTTTTTAAAACAGAATGATAATTTTAAAAGCAGACTGGTTTAATTTTGATACTTTTTAAAGCAGACTGGTTTAATTATTGAAACTTTTTAAAACAGAATGATACTTTTTAAAGCTGACTTGTTCAATTATTGAAACTTTTTAAAACAGAATGATAATTTTTAAATCAGACTGGTTCAATTATTGAATCTTTTTAAATCAGAATGATAATTTTTAAAGCAAAATGGTTTAATTTTGATACTTTTTTAAGCAGACAAGTTTAATATTGAAACTGTTCAAAGCAAACAGGTTTAAACAGACTCATTCAATATTGAAACATTTTAAAACAGACTGGTTCAATATTGAAACTTTTTAAAGCAGAATAGTTTAGTATTGAATCTTTTTAAAACAGACTGGTTTAATATTGAAACTTTTTAAAGCAGACTGGTTTAATATTGAATGGGATCCTGGAATGTGTGGCAGTTTGAGAAGAGGCAGTCTATGTCGTAGAATTCATGCGTCTTACTCGTTGGAAAATATGTTTTCCAGTAATGGAGGTATAATGTCTGGCACTGTGTCCTTTGTGTTAGATGTTTTCATAGATAGACTGGTTTAAGAAATTGTTTCACAAGTTAGAAGTTGGTTTATGGGTGATGTTTGGCAACTTTATTAGACTGGTGTTAGAGTTTTTACCAAATTTGATATTTTGATTAGATTGCGTCAAAATGTTTTACTAGTTTAGACTGGTTTTAGATGTTGTTTTACTAGATAGCACTGGTTTAATTAATCTGTTTTACTAGATTTGACTGCTTATGAAGCTGTTGTACTTGGTTAGACAGGTTTAAGAAGTTAATTTACTAGATTAAAATATTGGTTTATTCCGCTGTATTACTAGTAGCTGTTTTACTAGGTTAGAATAGTTGAATAAACTGTTTCACTCAGCAGTTTTAGACTGGTTTATGAAGCTTGTGTGCTAGGTTAGACTAATTGAATAAACTGTTTCACCAAGCAGTTTTAGACTGGTTTATGAAGCTTGTGTGCTAGGTTAGACTAATTGAATAAACTGTTTCACTCAGCAGTTTTAGACTGGTTTATGAAGCTTGTGTGCTAGGTTAGACTAATTGAATAAACTGTTTCACCCAGCAGTTTTAGACTGGTTTATGTAGATGTTTTACTAGATTTTACTGGTTAAAAAAATGTGTTTCACACCTTTTAGACTGCTGCTTTACTAGATTAATTACACTGTTTTGGGAAAATGTTTTACTAGTTGAGACAGATTTTATTGACAAAAAATTATTCCACTGGTTTAGGCAGGTTGAAAACAAATTGTTTCCCTATAGATATACAATGAAGAGTGAGCCGTTACTGCTCTTTTAGCAGTATTGACTTTTTACACTGACCTCCAAAAGTTCCTTTGCACTGTTTACTAGATTAAATATTGGTTTATTATTTATTTGGAGGGCTGTGTATATTGAATATCTTAAGGTCAGACCCCGATGATTTTAATTTAAGCTTTTTTCGTACCCAACTGGTTCAATATTGAATGGGTTTAATATTGAATGGGTTTCATACCCAACTGGTTTAATATTGAATGGGTTTCATACCCAACTGGTTTAATATTGAATGGGATGCTAGAATGTGCTGCAGTTTGAGGAGAGGCAGTCTATGTCGTAGAATTCATGCGTCTTACTCATTGGAAAATATGTTTTAATATTGAATGGGATCCTGAAATAGAAAGTGTATCATAGCTCTTGAAAAAGACCGCCAGGTTGAAAATTTGAGTTCAGAGTGGTTTTGCTACAAACGATATTGTGATCTCCTGTTAGGGATATTATTATACATTGTTGAGTGTTGATGTACAGGTATATAGGAAAATTTCCCCGACGTAGAAATTGTATACTGTGAAAATCATTTAATTTTGATGGTACGAAATTTCGTGATTTTCTTATTTATAAAAGACCATTTCGATTTAGACGTTAATTCGTGAATTTTGCATTTCAGGTTATAACACAATGGTCAAAAATAATTTTTGATGGGATCAAATTTTGTGGTTGAGGTTAGCCACGAAATCCCTAAAATTTAATCCATCACAAAAAATTAATGATTTTACAGTAACAGTATTTACCTGTCGTATAGAAAAATTGAATTCTCTATTTAAATATATTTTCAGATCGAACAATAAGTACTGTATCCTCGAGAGGCGAGAGTTTCCAGGACGATGGACCAGGGGTCGTCTCCCCTTTCCTTCCGGTTCAAGGTCAAAGACGCAATATGGGTGAACGTCAACGCAAACCAGGACGGCAACAATCTGGACAAATGAGCGATAAACAGAAAAACAATAATTGTAAACAACAGTAACATGGGGTAACGACAACGTAAACAGGGACGGCAACAATCTGGACAAATGAGCGATAAACAGAAAAACAATAATTGTAAACAACATAACATTGGGGAACATTGCGTAGTTGTTATGGAATATTTAAGTACTGTAAAATCAATAAATTTTGATGATGCAAAATTTCATGGTTTTAGTAAAACAACCATTTTGTATTTCAGGTAATATATACAAGCACCGAAACTAGTGTTCCTTGGGATTGGATTTCTTTTGTGAGTAAAGGTGTACCACGAAATCCCCCAAAATTAAATCCCCATGAAAATTAATTATTTTACAGTATTAGATTTCTGTAAAACACTATAGGGGGTCCATATTAATATTTTGAACACTTTCCCGTGAACTTAATATTCGCGAATTTCTACCACTAGCAACTTCTGCGAAATAAAAATAGCAAGAAATAATTTCTTTGTAGTACTATAAGTTGGGTATATTTTCTTGGTGCTTTTACTATTGCTAGGTCTACAAATTAAGTTCTTAGCTCACAAATTCATAAATCCAGGTACTGGTAAAAGTTAAGTTCTTAAAGGGACTCAACTCCAGTTGGTAAATTGCAAAATTTATCAAAAAGTTCTCTCCTAAAACCTACCAATGCAATTATGAATTTGCAAAATAAGTTTATTCTGAAATTTTGGGATAGGATTAGGTGATTAACTTCAACCCTCTGGTAAGAATGGGTTCTTGTGATGGGGCCATTCAATAAATTTACTAATCTTGTGCTGTTATACAGTAATTTGAAGGAGGAGAAAGTGCTTATCAAAGTAATATATTTGTTGATAAATTTGTCTCTTGGAATTGAAGTTTATAATGATTCGCAAAAGAGTAAATTATTACTTGATTTCATAGCTACTTACATTTAATTTTGTTACCATGAATATCTGATAGAAAATCACACTGGATTTGGATAAATGGATAAACTGCCTACCCCTTGTCCCCTTATAAAAAAATATGATATTTACTACCTACATAGTAACAGGGTTAAGTTTGGTGTCTCAAGTTTGAAATGTTATTAATTGATATTAATGCAAATATGTTATTGAATTTTGTTTTATATCCAATATGACCTATTCGCTGACTTAGAATTGGAACATCTTAAGAACAAAATCAATATTTTGAGATAGAAGAAAAAACTGTCTGAAAAGTACTCTTTACCTTTTTGGTAAAACGAGATGTTTCAACTTCAGTTTGGTCGACATGACAAGTTCAGATTTTCGTGAAAATCAGCTCATAAGAAGCGCCTTGTGATGCTGATTTTAAATGTCTTATAAGGTCGTCAATTAGTAGTACTTACAACCTTCTTATTCTAAGCCAGCGAATTATATTTTTATTGGGAAATTTAGTTTAGGCAATATTTTATTTGGTGATATTACTCATTGTGAGATGTACATCGGCTTTCAACATGTCATTTACATTTGTATTACTGTAAAATCATTTAATTTCGATGGGACGAAATTTCGTGGTTTTGATAAAAAAGACCAGTTCGATGTGACGTTAATTCGTGGATTTTGCATTTCAGGTTGTAAGTACATGGGTCAAAATTATTGTTTGATGTGATTTGATTTTGTGGTTGAAGGTGATCCACGAAATCCACTAAATTTAATCCCCCATGAAAATGAATGATTTTACAGTATACATCAGCTTTCAACATGTCATATATATTTGTATAATGCAACTCGTATTATTGCACACATCATTCCAAATTTTCTGATTGGTTTAGTAAGTATAATTCGACGATGCCGTTCGAAAATGCCTAATAATTAAAATGCCGTTTTTTATCATTAGTTATTCCTGTTTATCATTTTCCCGCCCTTAATTACACCTTTAAAAAATCTGGAGTAAATAAGCCAATAGGAGACCATGAAATCATCGCAAAAAGAAAATGCTGAATTTCTGTAAGTTTTTATTTGGGGCGAAAAAAAGAACGAATATCAGCAATTCCATTATATTTATTACTCGATATCGATTCAATAAGATGTTTTGCGTATGAAATATATATAATTTAGTTCTATATTAAATGATTTCTGAAGGAATTTTAGTTTTAATAAAAAACTGTTTTTTTGCCTCTCCTGAAAAGTGGGTTTTCATTATATATACAGTATTTTCGGATGGCAACCTCGATATGTATGGTGGCACGTCTTGTATATGTACATCATAGATAGTCACTGTTTAGTTAGTTGTCACCCAATCTTTATAACGCTTCACTACGTTACACTGATATAGGATCTGACCACACTTCACATGGGGTCATCTCAATTTGAAATTTACATCATCCGATCAAATCGCTACTTTCATAAATCTGAAAGTGCAGAGAATCTCTCTCTCAGAGAACTACCTTGTTTTCATTCAGAGATGTTTACACATCTAGAGAGCTAAGTGTAGACTGTCTTTAGTACACTCTCGATCAATACATGCAGGTGAATAGCCATAACGCAACAGGCACTAGAGAGGTCATTTGAACGTGACCTCTTATGTAGAGTAGTCAGATCTAACTAACAGCGTAACAGAATGTTCTATTATGTTCCATTTTAAATGATAGAATCTGATTTTAATGTGCTTGAAGTGTGACCTTCACTTTATCCATATGTCCACCTCATTATTTGCCAATATGACAACATCACCCATATTAGTTTATTCCTTCATTCCAAGAAAACTTTTGTATATTTTTGTTATCCCCAGCCAAGGTAGGCGTCATTCCGTATATTTGTCCGAGCTTCTGTGTACAACTCCTTCATTTCAAAATTTTAATGAAACTTTCACACAATAACTATTATGAAGGCCTACAATTCATATTGTCAGCATTTTTTATTCAATCATTTTAACCAAGTTACGGCCCTTTGTTGATTATCTTAACTTCGGCAGGTTAATGGCTGTCTATACTTGCTTCTCGTGTACAACTATTAGAATAAGGTGAGAATTATCATAATTAAGAGTAGAAATAGTTTCTCTTTTATTTAATTTATTAGTGACTTATACACTTAAGTCTTAATTGTCTCCCATATACAGTGGGGTAGCTAGTGGGGACCTATTGATTTTGTGCTCGATATCTGCATGGTGGGTTGAAGTCACAAAGTTCATCTGCACATATGAATTGTTCTCGAAACTTCACCTGTATACCGGTAGTCAATACTTAGTCTTAAGACTAGTCGTTCAATATTGTCAGGAATTTTAGGTACTGTAAAATCATTAAATTTCGTTGAGACGAAATTTCGTGGTTTTGGTAAAAAAGACAATTTCGTTGGCACTTGAATTCGTGGATTTTGCATTTCAGGTAACAAAACAAGGGTCAAAATCAATGTTCGTTGAGATTAAAGTTTGTGGTTGTAGTGAACAATGAAATCCACGAAATTTAATCCCCCACGAAAATTAATGATTTTACAGTATTTTGATTGTTGCATAAGGGCCTTAAGTTACCTCCAGTTTAATATAAATATAGAAGGCATGGATTACCTCCCGTGGAAAGCACTACATAACGCTTTGCTTAGGCAACAGACCCCTGGTCATTTTTACCAGAGTTACATCCCTTTGTGGGCGACAAATGTCTTTGTATTCAAAATCTTTAGTTAGTTTGGAGTTAGATCTTATAACAATAGACATAGCGATGGCTTAGAATGAGAAGGTCGTAATTACTATTTACAACATTATAAGACTCGTGCACATTTAAAATCTGCTTCACAAGTCGCTCCTTATGAGCCTATTTTCATGAAAATCTGCATTTGTCATGTTCACCAGTTTTCTCTTGTTTTCGCAATATATCCATTTTGTAGTTACAACGTTCTCATTATAAGCCAGCGATAGTACGTAGCATAGTGTAGAATAAGCGAAAAGCACTACAGTAATATTATGTGTTCATTACTAACTTGTGCATAATTTATATATAGAGGATCTATCACGAGTTGTCAATTGATTTAAATTTATATCGAACAAGTTTGGGAAATTTTATTAAGCATGTCTTTGGCAAGCCTAATTATATTTTCTGAACGAGTTTAATATAAATATATCAAATGACAACGAGTGATAGATTCTTTATATCATATGACACTAAAAATGCACAATATGCATTGATTTATTGGAAAAACTCAACCATGTATTTGAACTTTATACAACACGTGTTACGTATAAGATTATACATACTTGCTGTACTAACCCAGATACAAGGAAAGTCATGTGATATAAAATTATAAAATGTGTATTCAGGTTAGGCACTTGTTACATAACATAGGTTGCATAAACATTGCAATATCTTTTAATAATCAGAGGTGTCAATGTTCCAGATAAATCCTGAATTCTGGATTTATAGATCCTGAAAAACCATGATTGCTGACCAAAATATAAGTGTATGTGATGTAAATATCTTGAGAAATGGCAAAGTTATGGTCATTTAAGTCTGTTTTGTTATGTCATTTGGGAGAATAGCGGGACTACCATTAACTCTAGACCTAGATAAACATAGTTTACCTTGCAGACATGTATACCCAGTTAAACCTAGATAAACATAGTTTACTGGTGGACATGTATACCCAGTTGAACCTAGATAAACATAGTTTACCTGGTGGACATGTATACCCAGTTGAACCTAGATAACCATAGTTTACCTGGTGGATATGTATACCCAGTTGAACCAAGATAAACATAGTTTATCTGGCGGACATGTATACCCAGTTAAACCTAGATAAACATAGTTTACCTGGCGGACATGTATACCCAGTTTAACCTAGATAAACATGGTTTACCTGCCAGATGAGCTTATGTTTATAGCCATTATCAATTCACTTTGAACAGACTGTTAACAAGTGCCTGACCTGAGTAAGCGGACTCTGCTTGTTGTGGGAACTTGTCATTATTTATCAGTGCTTTGATACAATTATTGTGCCTTCTGTATTATACATTTATGTTTATTTATTAATAAAATGCAGTAAAACTTTAAAAATAAGACCACCTTTTGTTCAATAATATGAAATTTTGTTCAATATGGAAATAATGTGGTTGAATGTCTCTTGTTTGTCAAAAACTGGTTGACCACATCTGATTTTTTTTATTTTAAATTTGACTCCATTGACAACCTTGATATATGCTGGTTAGATCTGAGAAAGTGTAGTATCTTGTTTGGCAAAACTGTTCGGCTAATAAATTTCTTGATTTTGAATTTGGCACCGTTGACCTCCCTGACATAAAGAGCTCTAAGATGCAAAGGTATAATAAAGCTGTAAAATAATTGGCAAGGTTTGGATTATTCTCATTTTGCTTGGATACACTTTTTCGTCTGACCTAGGTAGTAAAAAGAGAGGTTCTATCTTCTATCACAGGTCTGACCGTGCATTCACTGTGATTGTTTTTGTTTCATTGAATACACAAAATGTTTCTATATGATTCTATATAGAAAACGTTTAAGAATCTCACAGTGTATATTATATGTTATATTGTTATGACACATACATGTTACATTATTACGTACATTTTGTTGCTTTTTAAGAATTTGCGGAATATGTTGATGATATTTGATATTGTTAGATGAAAACACTGTACGCGATTTCATGTTTTATTTTGAATGTTGCTTTATATTATGAAAATCTTAAGTCTTTTTTGACGTAAGAAATTGAAGCAATATTAATCCATGGTACTGTATTAAATTTTGTTCATTGGTTGAATTTTTTGAAACAAGGATTGTGATTAGTTGAAATTAAAGAAACATGGATTGTGATTGGTTGAACTTTTTGAAACATGGATTGTGATTGGTTGAACATTTTGAAACATGGATTGCGATTGGTTGAATTTTTTTAAACATGGATTGCGATTGGTTGAATTTTTTGTATCATGGATTGTGATTGGTTGATATTTATGCATTTACACATTCCTACGATTATTGAAAGGCTAAAATAAAGAGTTGTGGGATCAATTTCAGAACATAGAGATCTGATTGGTTGTTCCATATTTGAACAATGGCCAATGAGAAACCAGCATTCCAAGATTTGTCTAATACATTATGTTGAATGTTTTAACATTATGAACCTCATTAACTGGTTCATAATAATATGAGTTATTCTCAAATTTTTGATGTCGTGAAAAATATGATTTACGACATAACATCTGGCGACATTACTCTTGAAGTGCAATTTACTACACAATAATTTTTTTAATTTTTTTATGTAAAATGTCAATACAAATGTACTTTAGAAAGATTTTGTAAAGATAACTTTAGCCTGTTGTCTGCTTACTTCAAATTATCGCTAATCTTCCAATGGAGGAAAGAATGTTATTTTAGCCCATTGTCTGTTGACTTCAAATAATATCAATACTCTTCTATTGGAGGAAAGAATGTTATTTTAGCCTACCGATATGTCATCTACTAACTGTAGTTTCAGACTTGTGAGACAGTTTTGTAAGGGATTAGTTTTCGAAAATTTATGCCAATATTTTTTAGGTTGTAACATTGGACAAGTGCTTTTGTAAAGAATGATTAAGGTTGCGGACACTGGGTTGTGTTTAAACTGTGTGATAAATATATCGACCAAACAACTTTAGTTGTCCAATATTCCAATGTGTACCTATGTGTTAATTTATACAGATAAAATTATTTTTTATATAATTATGTGTACTTCGTTTTTTCTTGATATTTTTCTTGATATATATTGCCAGTTTTTGTATATATTTTGCACCTTATTTTTATCTGAATTTACATCAATATATTTCATCATCATCTTCATTATTGTCGCAATAGTTACTTTTTTGTCAGAATCATAATCACATTTAATGCTTCAGGTTTTTGAGACACAAATATAAATATATTTCCATCTTCGGAACCCACATTCGATCTATTACGTTACACTACATACTATCAGGACCGTGTCTAGAATCCCTAATGCTTGCGGCCATGGAGTTATTGACTAGAGAAATATCGTAATTGTTATGAATAAAAGGTGCAATTTCATTGGGTTCGCAGGAATTCCAGTGCGGAAGTTCAGCTATTGAAACTACATGTTACATTCGGCCTTCAGTTCACTCTCCAATTTGTATATTTAAAGTAACATAAACCCTGTGGGTATCTGACGATGATATATGGCATGGTTTAGCCAATGCCACCACACCAAGGATAACCTGCATTACAGAAGTTGCAAGGGGGATTATACTGTTTACAGCTTGTCTTGTCTCTGTCCTGCTGTCTGTCCGTAGACGCATTCTTGTGAACGAACTCCTCCTACAGTTTTTGCAGGATTCACTTCAAACTTTTACACATGAACAACCTTAACATGTAGAAGTGCATGAGTGAAAGAATAAGTCCTGAGATTATTTTTCATAGAATTATGGCTCTTTTCTGGCTGGGTATATTAGTTGGCCGATTTGCGACAGCTCTAGTTTCTTGTTGCAACTTGTTAAGACAGACATAGTTTACCTTTGAATTAAATTTTTGCGTTTATAATACCAATGGTCTTTCTGCAATATTTTATTACACAATCTCTGTATATTCTATTAAAGCCTAGGTCACACTGAACATTTTTTTGCCTCGGCGATGTTCTCCCGATTTAAATAAAGTAGCTTCTGGAGTCATCGGAAATAGGGAATCTACCAATTTTCTAATGACTTCCCTGCAGCTTGACCTTGAGGACTCTTCTTCCGATTCCTTCGGCTGCCCATTTATTAAATCAAAAAGTATGTTGCAAATGCAAAAATGCTCAGCGTGACCTATGCATTACTGAGCTGATTTTATGGCTATAGAACATTTATTTCATAAAGTTATTGTAACAAATGTTTTTTTCTGCAATTTGTTTGATTTCTTCCGTAGTTTATGATTTGTCACTGAAATATATTAAAAATAATGAAATGTGGATATTATTGTTCTTTTATCTATTCACAGGGTTCCTACAATTCCAAGCAAACCAGATTTGCATGGCTGTCAAGCATAGTTTTAAGTTTTTCTATTTATATATGCCTGAAGGGTCGTATTATGTTATGGTCTCCATCGTCTGTCTGTCTGTCTGTCTGTCAGTCATTAGCAATTCCGTGTCCGGACTGTATCTTCCTTACTTATGGTAGGATTTTAAAATACCTTGGCGCAAATAATAACCACAGAGAGACGATGTGTCATGCAAATGACCCAGGTCCCTTGTTGAAAGGTCAAGGTCACAGGGGGACTTTCAGTTTCGCACTGCTATTCATTGTCCAGGTTTTATCTTCTTGCAGTAGGATTTTTTTCTGTTTTTTTCCTCAATGTTGTTGCAGGTGTTATTTCCAGGTGAAGCAATGTGTCATGATATTTTCTGGAGAAATGTCCTATCGATTGCTATTCTTTGTCCAGGTTGTATCTTTCTTACTTGCAGTAGGATTTTAAAATAACCTGGCACAAATAATTACCAGAGGTAGATAATTAGGGTTCCTATGTCAAAGGCCAAGGTCACAGGTGGACTTGGAAGTTTTCCACTGCTATTCCGTGTTCAGCTGTTGCGTCATTGTTTTTTCTTCAGAGGTATAATGTGCCGGCCAGCGGTGCACTTGTTACAGGGTGGCCACAGACTCTGGAAAACAGGGAAAACAGGGAAAATGTCCAAAATAAATTCCCTGCAGGGAAAAATCAGGGAATTTCAAATTTGGGCAAAAATCAGGGAATTATCAGGGAATTTTACAAATTGGAGAAATCAAATAATCTTGTTATTGTTAATTTGTCGTTTGTTTTGGTGAAAAAGTATGAAAAGTGAATTTTCGTGCTCGCTTCGATCGCAAAATAACTTTAATCTATATAACAATCTTATCTGGTAGCTTTAAATACAAATAGTAAGATAAAGTTTGCCCCATATCATTAATTGCCTTTAGGTTTTATGTTAAATAATAAAACAGCCTTTTACTAAACCATGGTCGCAAATGCTGCACAAATCATGGAAAATAACCTTTTGGTCAGGGAAAAATCAGGGAATAATCAGGGAATTTCATTCTTCATTTTCTGTGGCCACCCTGTGTTAGTAATGCTGACCTTGACCTCATTGTCAATCCTATGCAAGGTTTTTCAGTAGCTATAGCTTGGCTTTTTTTTACCTGAACCTGACCTTTATGCAAGAATATATTACAAGATTCTTGCTTTGAATATATCAATTTTTGAAAGCAAATCATGCGATATCGGTATTTCTAATTTGTGTTTCTATTACATCTTGAGCGTCTTCATGATACTCATGGATTATGGAAACATACAATCGGTGTTGTATCATAGGTAATATATTGACTTGTTAAACGAGACTATTGCCAAGCAATGAAAGTCCCCTACCGGTAGCCAATTGTAATAGGGTAGTGTAAGGTTGGCGCCGTTAAACTAGTTTAAGCCTCCTACAGTTCTCACCAGACCGTTCCAAGGTGTTTACCCTCGGGAGAATTTTTGTTTGTTTTACGTTTTAGGCTCCGAACAAAATTTAAGTAAGAAAATTAACAAAGGGGAATAACTCAAAAATTAAGTAAGGGAGAGTTATGGTTCTTGTGCACTGCACTTCTCCTAATTGATATCTATCCTCATGTAAAGTTTCAAAATCATATCTCTTTTGGTAATGGAGTTATGCTCCAGACAAAATTTAAGTATGAAAATTAACAAAGGGGAATAACTAAAAAATTAAGTAAAGTTTCAAAATCATATCTCTTTTGGTAATGGAGTTATGCTCCGGACAAAATTTAAGGATGAAAATTAACAAAGGGGAATTACTCAAAAATTAAGTAAGGCATAGTTATGGTTCTTGTGCACTGCACTTCTCCTAATTAATATCTATACACATGTGAAATTTCAAAGTCATAGCTTGCTTAGTTTTGAAGTTATGCTCCGGACAAACTTTTGTGACAGACTGACTGACGGAGCGCAAACCATAAGTCCCCTTCGGTTTCACCGGAAGGGAACTAATTATGCTAATCAATAAGTCAGGCTCGTGTCAAATTAGCCAAGCTATACCTATACAGCAAGTTTCATCATGATATCTCATTCCTAACTCAAGTTATCAATAGGAAACCTAATTGTTGATGCCTTCCTGCCCGCCCGCAACCGAAATCGCCAATCTAATAAACAGTTTTTTTCTTTGAAAAATCTGGTTAAAAATGGCAATATTGGTCAAGTAGACTAAGTGCAAAATCTTTTAAAATTTATTCAAATGTTTCAGTTGATATACCAAGAAGAACATGAAACACCTTGAAGTTCGTACACCACAACCCTTGTTTTCAACTTTTGGAAAACTAATGAAGCTAAGCCTAAGTCCGTCCAACTGAGCATTTTTGCCTCGGCGATGTACTCCTGAATTCTTAAATGAGCAAATCGGAAGGCTTCGGAAATATGGTCCTATTAGTTGGTCGAACGGAAGCTTCGGGAACGTCATGAGAAAAAATTGAGAAATTCCTGTTCCAAAAATTAATGCCTCCCGAAGCTCATTTATTGTGAGTAACATTGCCGAGACAAAAAATGTGTCCAGTGAGACCTAGGCAGTAGTCTTAAGATTGTTAAAACATGGAACAAGCTTCAAAACTTGAAACATAATTCTAATTCTGTGAGAAAATGGAAATATAGCTTATTTCAAACTTAACACGAATTCTGTATAAAACATTAAAGAGGCATTCCCTATAACTAGCATATTTTTCTCTACTATCACATTAAATGAGCTAAATGTACAAAGCACCATAAATTATCATACTTTGTCAGAAGAAAGTGTTCGCAAATATGTCTATAAAGTCAAAAATATATTTAAATCACCAGTATTAATTCATCGCTTCCAGCGATTTATTATTATGTGGGCAAAGGGAAACAACTTGTTACTTATTTGGCTCGTTACTGAAATATGTTTTCATTCTTTTCTCGGTAATTAGCAGGAGCTTTTTGTTGAAAATTTGAGGAGTTTAAGCAATAATGATTCTCATTTAATGTATAATATTCCTGAATCGATTTAAACGATCAAAGTTATAGGGAATGCCTCTTTAATATAATTTGGAGACAGAAATATAACGACATTACATCAAAGCTCTTAACAATTTAGTGAAACAGTGGCTCTGATCTTCCTTAACAAACATCTGAATTAGAAGCCTATCTCAACTGAAATTGAGATTTTGCTCAAATAAAGTCAAAATTTGAGATAAATCTAAAATTCAAGGTCCAGAAATATTACTGTTATGGTTTCCGAATAAATTGTTTCTTTTATGTGATGTCAATTTGAACTCCAACATCCCATAGAAATAGACACTTAGTCACAGAACAATAGTTGAAATTTTAATGAGTTTAATCTCAGATTAGGGTATTTCAGGGCTCTGGTCCCAATTCCTGCAGAATCTGAATATGAGAAAAATCCCAACTCTTGATATTGCCACATATTATTCTAGTTAATATCTATTGGAAATTTGAGCTCAATAAGTGGTATCACAAAACAGAAATAATATAAAATTATTAGCTTATAACAACAACATTTTGAGAATTTAAACTTGAAAATCTCAAATTTCGTAATTTGAGATGCCTTGGAAGATCTCACTGACACTAGGGCTGTAACGGTATACCGCGGTATACGAAATACCGCGGACTTCAGTCCCACACGGTTCACGATACACGACTTCTAAATTTCGGTACGGTTCGGTATAAGTTTTTTTATGAGCAAAATCATATTCAGACAACGAAAACTCCTGACAGCCCTCTGATTATGTATAATTACCATGTATCACTCGTTTTAATTGTATTGAGATATGCTTCATATTGTCTAAATTCACTTAAAATAGTTGATAGGCACATGATAATTGCTGTAATGGAAGCAAGAAATTCATTATTACTTAAAAATTGAAGTATTTAAGCAGCTGTTAGAGAATATTGTATCATACCGAAATATACCGAACCGTTAGAAAAATTGACGGTATGTATCATATCACTTGTAGCTAATGTAGGGATAGCATACATTGTAAAAACTGAAAATTAGGATTTTGTCCTATGGACAAAGATATATT
Source organism: Spisula subtruncata (assembly GCA_963678985.1). Classification (NCBI taxonomy): domain Eukaryota; kingdom Metazoa; phylum Mollusca; class Bivalvia; order Venerida; family Mactridae; genus Spisula; species Spisula subtruncata. The sequence continues at coordinate 2,108,664 of OY787669.1, forward strand.
ACTGTAAAATCATTAATTTTCTTGGGGGATTAAAGTTTGTGGATTTTGTGGTTTATCCTCCACCACTAAATTAAATCCCAACATTCAAACAATAAATTTGACCCTCATATTTATCACCTGAAATTCAAAATTCACAAATTAACATCCCATTGAAATGGTCTCTTTTACCAAAACCACAAAATGTTGTCCCATTGAAACTAAATGATTTTACAGTATAGCATTTATAAATTTTATACATTGTGTGTATATATAATTCTATACGTTTATTAGTGTAGATTCAATTTTTACCAAAAAATTGACATAGTAAACATTACATCTACCCGAATGTAATCAATTTGAACAAACAAGTTATCACTTAGCAATACAAGATATTGCATCAGTCAATATTATGCCCGGGTGGGGGAGGATAGGGGATACAGACAAAATTTGAAATCTTGTGGACTGACTCCGACTCCCAGGACTTTGGTCCTTTTTTAAGACCCGGAAATTACTATTTGATCATGTTTCCCGCCCCCTATGGTAATTAAGACAGCTAGCATTGTCTCTAGAGTGGTGATTTAGACATCAAAAAATAAAAATGTCTAATTCCCCCTGGGTTGTCTGACACGCCTGGCGGAAAAATAATGACTGGTTCAAAAATAGCAAAATTCTAATAAAATCCTTCACAATCAATTATCATCAAACATGAAATTTTCCCTTTTCAACACTTAAGAGTATAACTTGTTAGAAATATTAAGACTCAAAATACATAGTTTGTATGCGCTTCACACAAAAACTGTCATTTTGCATTAACAACATATCATCCAGTAGAAGGTATTTGACATTACGCCAGTTTTAACGGTAATTATAATCACACGGTCTAATGGATTAACCAGAAAACTTCCCCAAGCAGCCTTCGACAAACAACCAAGTGGAGCAATCACTGCTCTGGCGTAATGTCAATTATTTGAAAAATCCCCTGACCCCTACAGCCCCTGAGTTGTGTCTTGACAGGAGGGCAGTTAGCATCGCTCATCCTAGTAATTGTGGACTTCAGCCCTATATTTAACTTTTTACATATTACTGGCTTAGAATGAGAAAGTCATAACTTCAAAATCAAAATTTTGAGAATACAACAAAAACTGTCTGACAATCTCTCTTTATACTTATGGTAAAATAAGCTGTTTCAACTTCAGTTAGGTCAACATGATGAGGTCTGATTTTCCTGAAAATAGGCTCATAAGAAGTGCCTTGTAATGCAGATTTCAAATATGCAGTAGTCTAATAAATAAGGTAAGTGCCACTTACGACCTTCTCATTCTAAGCCAGCAATATACACATCATGGCTTTTCTATAATTTGAACTGATATTCAAAATTTAAATATACTCCAGGGTTTGTACTGGGAGTCACATTAAGCAACTCATTACTGACTTGAAAACTTATAGAGATATTTTGACAGAAATTAGAAAATTTGTACTGCATATCGATCGATGGCTTAGATTGAGAAGGTCGTAACTACCAAATCTATATTTTTAGAAAACACAGAAAAGCTTTCTGACATTTACTCTTTACTTATGGTAAAACAAACTTTTACAACTTCATTTTGGTCAACATGACAAGTTCAGATTTTTATGAAAATGGGCTCATCAGAAGCGCATTGTGTTGCTTATTCTAAATATGTATGAATCTTAGAAGGTCGTAAGTGGCACTTACGACCTTCTAATTCTAAGCCATCAATATATCTCTCCCATAAACCATGCATGATACATGCATAAACGGAAGTAAAACAATGCTTTCTTTGTGATTATGCAATTAAGTAGCTCTCTCATGCTTTAAAATTTTGTAAACAAGTAACAATAATCTTGAACAATTATGTTCATAATTTGAACATATGCTTAAGCATGTCCTAGGATACTTTGTACTATTAAACCCTGATCATCGATATTTAATCGAAACTAACATAATAATTCTGACCAACATTAATAAATATATCCAATTCAAAATGTAGCAAGAAAAACGGACGAAGAGCGATACAGCAGAAGCTTGCCTTGTTATTTTGTGACAGGTGAACTAAAAAGTAATTGAAAGCTCTGACAGTTCTTTTAATGTAAAATCATAAATTTTCGTGGGGATTTAATTTCGTGGATTTTGTGGTTCCCCTAAACCACCAAATTTAATCCCACTCATTTTGACCCTGGTATCGATTTATCGCCTGAAATGCTAAATCAACAAATTTACGTCCAATCAAAAATGGTCTTCAACCAAACCCAGGAAATTTCGTCCCATCAAAATTAAATGATTTTACACTTATCTTACATTACTGGAATGTGTGGCTACTTTAACTCATACATTTTCACCACATCACTATTCTCAATGACTGTGAACATTCTATTGAGTCCAGGATGGAAACACACTGAAAGCGGGTCATGAAGACCATTCTCTCTACTTACAACTATACCAACCTTCGTCCCGTTCTCACTGAACTGTACAACATTATGAGAGTTTTGTCCGACCACGAACACATTCCCCCGACCATCAGCACACACACCATCTGCAAAACTTAGGTCTGCATCTGTCAGGGTGCACAAGTATTCACCTAGCATGTCCAAACAAACCAGTCCATTGTAACCGCCTCCTACAAACATATTTCCACATGTATTGAAAGCAATATGTCTGCTCCTATCAAATAGTCGGTTCCCGTTATTATCTTGTGATACTTTTTTCAACAGGGTACCAGCAGTCATATCGTATATATACAACGAAGCTGCGCTATTGGTCACATAAAGCTTACCGTCCATATAGGCAACACCGTAACACTGGTGCGACGTTTTGATCTGTCGTGTTGGCGTCATTGCGTTCCCAATTGAAACAAACTGAATCTTTTTCTCATTCACGCAGGCAACAGCCACTTCATGTTTACCAGTGTAGCACACATCCTGCGGTGACGAATCTAACGTACAATAGTCAACTACGGTCAATGTCTGTACATCCAAACTCTTCAGTGTCTTGTTACTGCAGTCAGTGACCAGTAGTCTGTTAGCTCGAGCAGCACAACATCCGACCGGATAACAAGCTTTTGTATCATTAGAAAGTCTAATCGATATGTTTCTGGTGACAGTGTCTTTAATTTTGTAGACGTCTTGTTCGAAATTCTGTTTTTTGCTGACATCTTTTTTTTCGTGTACTTCTTTATGAACTTGACCAATCTTTTCAAGACCTTTTATCTGATCTGCCAATGTTTGATTAGGAATAAATGATATTTCTGTCATACAATGTAAAATATCCTTCTTCATTTCGCTTTCGGCATCTTTTAGAATTTCTTTGGCCATTTTAGTACGCTCAAAACGTTGAGCTCGGTTACCCACAGACTGATTCAGTTTCTTGGCCATTATTTGCAAATTACGATAAATTTGATCAACACTCCGTTTCTCTTCTAAGATATTTGCTTCGACATCTTCGTAGGCCGCTTCAACTTGTTTTCTTGAATTCTCTGCAGCGTTCCATATGATAGCCTCCAGCAGTTTATAAAATGTTGTCACTTTGTCCAACGTTTCCTCCCTTGTTTTATGTAACGTTTGTAATTTTGTCTCTCTGATTTTCATAACTGATGCGATTGAATCCATCATGTCTTCGAGATGACTATCAGGAGGGGACCTGAAATAGAGTGATTATTGAATAATACATGTATTCTAGTTTCGATAGACAATCTATGTATATAGCTTGGCTAATTTTACACGAGTCTGACCTTTTGATTAGCATAATTAAACAGTCAATAACTATATTGCCTACGTTCACATCAATTGAATGTTTTCATAATCAGGGAGTATCACGAAGACGCTCGAGATTTAATACAAACACAAATCTAAAATACCAATATTGCCGATTTGCTTGCAGAAATTGATATATATTCAAAGCAAGAACCTTGTAATATATTCTTGCATAAAGGTCAGGTCCAGGTCAAAATAGCCAAGCGGTAGCAAATGAAAAAACCTTGCTTAGGATTGAATATAAGGTCAAGGTCAGGTTCAGGTCAAAATAGCCAAGCTATACTCAAGGACAAAAGTTATGCACGGTATTCATATCCCAACACGGGCAAAACATTAACATGTGTCTTACCTTGTATTGAACTCATATTTCTTGGATTTCATTTTTATAATATTCATAAATACTAGGGATTTAATACACGGTTTGGAGCAGTAATATTTAATTTATTTAATATCAAATAGAAAGAGACTAATGCAGCATAAAATTAGTTTAAAACATAAACATAGCGGACGTTCTACACTTAATCCCAAAGAGGCCCCCAAATGCTGCCTTCCCTGTTCGATTTCCTCATACCTTTTTTGCACAACGTGTTCTAGCATGCATGTTCCAGTCAAAATTTTGTGAAACTTTGAAACACTAACGTAAAAGGGAAAGGTGTATTCATATGTACGTCATGTTCCTGTATGCTCGAGGAGATGTATCGATTGTATCATAACATCGACTTAGACGTCTGGTGGTTTGTTATCAGAAACCAAATCAACATTAAACCTGCTGAGATTTAAATTTCCTTTAAGTGAAATAAATTCCTTATTTGAAGTTCAATACTGATGCAAACATCAAGCAAAAAATAAAACAAATGTTGGCGTTTGTGTGTTTGTTTAAATTTTGTGATGTCATGAAGAGACAAACAGTATGGTGTCACCCAGATTTAAGATTATACTGGCTGTTTGTCTTATAGGCCCAAATACAAAATAAAAACAAATTTAGTGGAAATTGATGAAAATTAAAAAGTAATTAAGATTCAAAAACTTATTTGAAAACCGGTAGGGCCTAATTATGCACTGTTAAATATCATAATCTGTCGGGGATGTTAGGGTCTATTTTCTTGTAAAACCAAGTTACACAAGTTTCCTGACTACTGTAAAATCATTAATTTGCATGGAGGATTAAATTTCATGGATTTCGTGGTTTCCCTACAACCACGAAAACAAATCCCACAGCAAATAATTGTGACCCTTTGTATTTATTACCTGAAATGCAAAATCCACAAATTAACGTTCCATTGAAATGGTCTTTTTTATTAAAACCACGAAATTTTGTCCCATCTAAAATAAATGATTTTAAACAATCGCTATAAGACTTATAATACTTACATCCTATAATGTTCTGTAGATAACTCGGGTAGAAGTGGCGTTGGCGTTCCTTGGTTGATATCTCGAAGTTTGTGACCTCGTAGTGCAGGAAACTTGTGGGCGTCCACACACGACACGCAGCAATATCTCTGGCATTGCACGCAGTACTTCAGAGCTTCCAATGTCCTGCCATCTTCTGCACATGTTGTGCATGTGAAATTGAAAGTTTCCTCCGACATTTTCAGCTGGGATTGTCTTCCATACGCCATTTTCTATTACCTATTTAGGAAAATCACCAGTTCACTCTGTCACGCACAGGTAAGCTGACTCCGTCTGTAACACACAAGATTCAATCTTAACCTAGGCAAAAAACCAGGGCAAAACATGACTGCCTTCACTCAATGTTTATGTCCTGGTGAAAACTGTGTCCATAATAGACAGGGTTCTCAATAAATTTTAACCTAGCAGGCCGAAATGCTTCACCAACAGGACAGATAAGGCCCTAAAGTCAGCTGGCCCAAAATGGTCTTCAAGCAGTCATTTTGGCCAGAGCCTGCTGTTATTGAGAACCCTGATTAGACACAAGTTAAGTCAATCAGGGGCCAGTAAACAAGTACGCCAAGTCTGAAAACTATGCCTAATGATTAACTTTAAATTGATTAAGTTTCAACAACTTGAAATTTTTTTTTAACATTTTTAAGTGAACGAACAAACAGATAGACATGACATCGCAATCACTTCTCCCATCAGACTAGATGCACTTAGCATTTTAAGTCAACATACATTTTCATATCCATAGGGATTGCTTTTGTCTAAACCAGACATCAGTCAATAGGACTAGTATATGCCCCCACTCGACATATATGGTCACATCAAGGACCAAAACTCAACTACACATACATGAACTAATTTACTAATAAGCATAATTTAAGTTACCAATTTTCTAGGGCTTGTTTCAGCTGTCAAGCCGCTAAAGTACCTTTTGACATTTTAACTTCCTCTGGTCATAGGGCTACAGGTAGGTCTCTGGAAACCTACGTTTGTGTCTCCCTGAGGAGACTATTTCTCCCTTGTAGGTGTGGCAGCCAACATCGATCAGTGGCGCCTGGGAATAGAAACTGCCCTCACAGGTACCAAATTACACCTTAGTGGACACTGCCCTCACAGGTACCAAATTACACCTTAGTGGACACTGCCCTCACAGGTACCAAATTACACCTTAGTGGACTAAGTGGAGTGGAGCATGTGGGCTATATATTCTTGCTCAGAGAGATTAATCAGTGATCCAGACGGGGGTTGAACCTAGGACCTCTCGAACTAACCTCTAGGTCACTGCTCCCAATCATGTAAGGTTTGACAACTGTATCTCAAACGCATACATGCCATATTTTCCTAAAGCCTAAGCAGGAGATTTGTGATGGAAATGCAGGAGATTTCAGCGAAATGCAGGAGGTTTTTCTTGCTCAAACCTTAAACTTAAATAAATGAAGTTAATATGAAGTTTTCACTTATTTTACTTGTAGGACATTACCATGCTTGGTTCATAAAGCTATTTAAAATAATATTTGTTATCATTTTCATCATGCAAACCAAAAATTTCAAGGTTCCAGTATTCCAAGAAATGCAGGAGATTTAATCAATATGCCGAAAATCATGCAGGAGTAGAGTCTCAAATGCAGGAGACTCCTGCATGATGCAGGAGATCTGGCATGTATGCAAACGCATCAATGTTATATTATGAGAAACCAGGGCTTTTTTGCCAAAATTATGAAGATGCCCTAGCCTGTTAGATTTGTGAAACATAAAGCGCGATTTTTGTTCAAATTGTGAAATTCAAGCGTAGTTTTGCTTTTGAATTGTGAAAAAGGAAGCACGATATTGACTTTAATAAATTTGTGAAAAGCAATTTACAACTACTATTTCCCTTTATTTTGTAAAGAAAATCAATAAAGGCTTGATATATTTCATAATTGAATGTTTAAGCTACTCTGGTTGTGTCAATTTCAAATTGAAGAAAACTTTGAGCTTGGGCAAGTGGTTTCATTTGTGAAACTGGCATTATGGAATTGTGAAGCACCCTCCTTCAAGCTGTGAAGTAGACTTAAACGGCCTCTGTTATATAGTGAAAAAAAAGCCCTGGAAAAAATAGCTAAGTTTCGTCATTTCAAGGGCCACAACTCTGCTAATACTGATAGAATCCGGACTAGACGACCAACAAATCGTTTCAGAAGTTTAGGGGAAGAAGTTTTAAATACAACTCATTTTACTAAAAGTTAACCCTGGAGCATTTTGTTCTTATGTGAGATTAAGATACCAAATACAGGGTTTTTCCTAGAAATATTCATATGAGGGTCCTAAGACCGTTAAGGTTTATATCAAGGGAGTCCCTGAGAAATTTTGGGGGTTCCATCATGTACGGGTATGCATTTCAAGTTCATTGTTACAGTATCAAACTTAAAAAGTATTACCATGTAGAGATATAGATTGCTCCATGAACCACAAGGGTAATAAATAGCATTAACAAGAGGGCCATGATGGCCCTATATCGCTCACCTGATTATAAATGAAGCCCTGCATAATTTAGACTAACAAAGGTAGAGCGTAAATATAGAAACTGGTGACCCCCGGGGCGGGGTCAATTTTGACCTCAGGGGCATAATTTGAACAATCTTGGTAGGGGACCACTAGATGGTGCTACATACCATATATCAAAGCTCTAGGCATTGTAGTTATAGAGAAGAAGATTTTTATATGTTTTCCCTATATTAGTCTATGTAAAACGGTGACCCCCGGGGCGGGGCCATTTTGACCTCAGGGGCATAATATGAACAATCTTTGTAGGGGACCACTAGATGATGCTACATACCAAATATCAAAGCTCTAGGCATTGTAGTTTTAGAGAAGAAGATTTTTATATGTTTTCCCTATATAAGTCTATGTAAAACGGTAACCCCCGGGGCGGGGCCAATTTTGACCTCAGGGGCATAATATGAACAATCTTGGTAGGGGACCACTAGATGATGCTACATACCAAATATCAAAGCTCTAGGCATTGTAGTTTTAGAGTAGAAGATTTTTATATGTTTTCCCTATATAAGTCTATGTAAAACAGTGACCCCCGGGGCGGGGCCAATTTTGACCCCAGGGGCATAATATGAACAATCTTGGTAGGGGACCACTAGATGATGCTACATACCAAATATCAAAGCTGTAGGCATTGTAGTTTTAGAGAAGAAGATTTTTATATGTTTTCCCTATATAAGTCTATGTAAAACGGTGACCCCCGGGCCGGGGCCAATTTTGACCCCAGGGCCATAATTTGAGCAATCTTGGTAGGGGACCACTAGATGATGCTACATACCAAATATCAAAGCTCTAGGCATTGTAGTTTTAGAGAAGAAGATTTTTATATGTTTTCCCTATATAAGTCTATGTAAAACGATTAGTAAGGTTGCATAAGACTATAATTACAGCTTAATAATTGTTTAATAGTTTGTAAACATACAATCACTGTAAACGATGATAACCCTTATATCCACATTCTGCATTTAATTTAAATTAAAGCCTCAAAGCTGCTAACAAGTACACAAATATAGTAAGAGAGACAACTCTTACATGATCACAACCAGTATAATTACAGAGTACACTCCCTTTGATAGAATGAAAAACAAGGTTTTTCTATTACTTGACCTAGTAGCCTAATTTTTGACCTCAGATGACCCAATATCGAACTTGACCTAGATTTTGTTAAGATGATCATTGTGACCAAGTTTCATAAAGATTAGGCCAAAATTGTGACCGCTAGAGAGGACACAACCCAATTGTTGACAGACGGACGGACGGACGACGGACGAAGAGTGATCACAAAAGCTCACTCTGTCACTTTGTGACAGGTGAGCTAAAAACATGTTCAACTGGAAACGAAAATGTCTATCCGTAGGATCCTATTGGGGGTCCCAGGCCAAAAAGTTGCTTCAGGGACGCAGAAAACCTGCATCAGGGAAATTCGTGCAAACATGTATAATAATAATAATAATAATAATAATAATGACTTTATTAAAAGAGGCAACACAGCTGGGCAGGCCCAATCTTACCTGTGAGCCTCTCTAACCAAACACATAACATTATGATGACTAGTATGACATTTTATTTTACCTGGTTTATTCTTTATACAGGATGCAATCAACAAACATCTTGTTTCTTAGCCGAACTGTAACCAATGACGACACCAAACACACAAAATCTATTATAAATCTAAGCCCAATACAATCACAAGCAAACCTGCAAAAGACAATTTTTAGGCTGGCGATTTCGCGCCAGACTATTACAATCCTAAAAAATGAAATCCACTAAGATGAATTTACTCCCGAAACTGACAACACAGAATCTATAAACTCAATGCAAATAGTTCCTCCTCATTAATCAGTTTTGCAAGATAAGAACATTCAACTTTCCTTGTTTCATTTATTCTGTTCGATTGTAATACATTATTTTCTTCTTGAAATGGAAGGAAATTGTATGAAATTAAAAGAAAAGGTGTTTAAAGGTGTTGATAATTATTACTACGCGTTACGAACGCGATATATAGCGCGGCACATCAATGATTTTAATATGTTAAATTATTTAGGTCAACATTCTCCAACGAGATCGTGGTCGAGTGGTTGAGCAACTGGCTTAGTAATTTTCTGATGCTAAGGTCCAGCGATCGAATCACGGCGGCTCCAAATTTTTCATATTTTTAAATTTTTATTTTTTGTTAAGTCCAGAACTTACCTCTCTTTCGACTTAGAAAACCACTTGATGTTATATTACTTGAAAAGCTATTGTTCCTTAGCAGTTCGCCAGCCTGTCAGTACTTTCAGTACTTTGATTAATATGTCTAAACAATGGCATACATTTTCAAATTCAAATTGTAAGTGTGTTTACAATTGCACACACATTTTATATTTTTACTTTCCGCTTTACCAGCACTGCCCGAGCAAAATAGGGATTTTTTCTCTGAACCAATAGGCTTACCAAGGGGACAATATTTAGTTGTCAGGGGCTGAGAAAATATTATAAGGGAGATTTTACCATCAGCTGAATGACGCCGGTTTTGAAAATCAAAAAGTAAAAATTGCTGCACATCCCCGGGATGGGGCTGTGGTAAATGTGGGGCAATCTGCTAGGAAATATTTTAATTTCTGACTTTTATCTCCACATGAGACTACTCTTGCTGCAAGAGACGAGTAGTCTCTACGTCGAGTTTGTTTGACTATAGGGGCCGTGGTACGATGGTACAGTAGTCCAAGCTTCTTAGACGATGATTATTCCATTTCAGTGATTCATTCCAATTCATCGACGTCAGTCAATAAAAGATCATTTAGTTATGGTATCCAGAACTAGGGCTGTGGTAGTTCTGGGTACCATAACTAAATGATCTTTTTATTGACTGACGTCGATCTTTATGAATTGGAATAATCACTGAAATGGAATAATCATCGGCTAAGAAGCTTGGACTAGGGCTGTGGATGCAACTGAGTGGTACACAACCTCCAAGTAAACTTTCAATGAACCATTTGGTCTTCAGACTGACCGACACTAGGATTAGACAACAACACAACTACTTAGATATTATTCAAATGTTTTGTTACCTCCCACGCTTCCCTGAAATATAGATTCATTGATCAGTCAGGGGATGGGTGGGGATTTTTACTTTTTTTGTTTTTGTTTCCCGGATTCCCCTAACAACATGCAGTTACTGACTTATCAAACCAGTAACATGCCTGAACAATCAAAATATAGATCAATGAAAGACTTACAGAATGTGCAGCATCTTACCTTTTAAGAAGACTATAATAAACTGTACCTAAATATCTGGAATTTTAATAAATTTGTGTGAAAAATCAAGACGCACGTGCGACATGTGATGACCGAGATGTGCCGAACAACATACGAAACGTAACTCTTGCGTACTAAGCAATTTGACCAGTACTGTTTACCTCCCTTTGTAACTTTAATCAAAGACCAATTTTTTTAGGTGTTTGCTTTAAACTCGATAAACAGAACAAAAACGTCTTTTTTATAGAAAATGTTAGGCATACCAAAAACTGATATCAATGCCATCGTTACCTGTGATCATAGACAGTCTGTCAATTAGCTAAAACCTGGTGCGTCTAACACCTGTGGCCATACTGTATGTGCTAAAACGAAAGTAGAGTGTTTTACAAGATGAATAAACACACGTGTCATCTGCCGCAATCTGATTGGGCGAATATGATCATAGGATACGCCCACGTGTACTAGGTGGCGAACTTTGACAATCAAGGTAAAGCGAAATTATAACAGCTAATGTACGAGTTGTCACAAAATTCGTGTTTTGTGTGTCATGTTTAGTTGTCGGTTTTTGAGTGGATTTATCTAAAATGTGATGTCATTATGGTAACTTTGAATGAAATATAGGGATTTATTTACAAGACATGGTTAAAAGCGAGATAAACGAGCCACAAATGGACCAACTAGAAGGTAGTTTTAATTTCATCTCTGTTTATTAATAATATTTTGCCGACAATAATTTGTCAAGATGTTATGACCGTAGGTTGGCAATGGTATTCATGTATATATAATGTTATATATTGGCCTTCAAAATTGTGATAGATTAAGTATATGCATGTATTAATATTTAGCTTATGCTATTGTATAAAAGTAATACAGTACTATAATTACAAATTACTCAATGCAAATATATTAAATATATGATTTATAAGGGTATTGTATCTTAATTTTAGAGTCAGGGGTTTTTTTGGGGGGGGGGGGGTATATTTTACAAGTAAACAGGTAAAATGTTCACAAGTTTTTATAAAGTTTTTCAAAAAAGATACAATAAAAGGGCCTCAGAACAACCTCCACTATGGGGCCCTCTATTGAGCAACAACCTCTCTATAACAGTACATTGAAAATATCCCAAGGCCGATATTAACTAGGCAACCGATAAGTTCGAATCTCCAGAACTTCTCATCTGTACTCATACCAAGTTCCAACATGCAGAACTGAGGCTCGTAGGATGTCCTTCTACCCACATACTATCAGGGATTGGAATGCCTTAATTACCACCTACCACAGCAAGTGCCCCGAATCTTGAATACTTCCAGGCTTGGCTAGCCAACTGCATATAGACTCATGTTTTAACCGTGCACCTGTATAAAGTGTTTTTATAAACGTTTCACTGTGTTATTCAAACTGTTTTATCATTTTTGTGACAGAAAAATCCACATATTGATTGTGGTCATGCAAATTAGAAGAAAAAGAATTTTAAATTCTACCTCTGTAGAAAACCAACCTCTTAACAATGGACAGTATTTACAGAACTGTTCCAATAGTGCTGCTATATAATCAACCTTAGTAAAAAGACCACCTGTACACAATGGCCACTTAAGCTAATTACAAAATTTGCATACAAGGACCACATATTTATCTCCTGCCTTTGATATTTAACCTGTGAAGAGAAACCACCTGTCAACAGGACTATTCTCTTGTGAAATGTGGTATTGGCTGAGCTATTAAACCTTGAGGTTTAACTTTGACTGACTCACTGAGCTACACTTTTGTAAGGTTTAACTTTGACTGAGCTACACTCTTGTTAGATTTAACTTTGACTGAGCTACACTCTTGTTAGGTTTAACTTTGACTGAGCTTCATGCTTGTTAGGTTGAACTTTGACTGAGCTACACTCATGTGAGGTTTAACTTTGACTGAGCTACACTCTTGTTAGGTTTAACTCTGACTGAGCTACACTCTTGTTAGGTTTAACTTAACTATGACTGCGCTACAATCTTGTTAGGTTTAACTGTGACTGAGCTGCACTCTTGTTATGTTTTACTTTGACTGAGCTTCATTCTTGTTAGGTTTAATTATGACTGAGCTACAATCTTGTTAGGTTTAACTGTGACTGAGCTACACTCTTGTTAGGTTTAACTGTGAATGAGCTACACCCCTGTTAGGTTAAACTTTAATTGAAAAGTATCTGTTAACTCTGAGCTACACAGCTGTGAGGTTTAACTCTGAGCTTCATATCTGTGAGGTTAAACTGTGACTGAGTTACAAACCTGTAAGGTATAGCTTTGACTGAACTACAATGCTGTGATTTTTAGGCTGGCGATTTGCGCCAGACTATTACAATCCTAAAAAATGAAATCCACTAAGATGAATTTACTCCCGAAACTGACAACACAGAATCTATACACCCAATGCAAATAGTTCCTCCTCGTTAATCAGTTTTGCAAGATAAGAACATGCAACTTTCCTTGTTTCATTTATTCTGTTCGATTGTAATATTGAAATGGAAGGAAATTGTATGAAATTAAAAGAAAAGGTGTTTAAAGGCGTTGATAATTATTACTACGCGTTCGTATACTACGCGTTACGAACGCAATATAGCGCGCGCATAAATGATTTTAATATGTTAAATTATTTAGGTCAGTATTCTCCAACGAGATCGTGGTGCAGTGGATGAGCAACTCGCTTAGTAAATTTCTGATGCTAAGGTCCAGCGATCGAATCACGGCGGCTCCAAAAAAATTTTTTTTTTCTGTTGAGTCCAGCACTTACCTCTCTTTCGACTTAGAAAACCACTTGATGTTATATTACTTGAAAAGCTATTGTTCCTTAGCAGTTGGCCAGCCTGTCAGTACTTTCAGTACTTTGATTAACTTTATAAGCTTAATATGCCCGTGTGAGGCTTTGTTAAGAACTGTACATACTGCTTCAATTTAAAATTCAAACATAAACATATTTGAATAGATTCAATCTTATTGAAGCGAATTATAAACCTGTCAAATGTTATTATAATGTATCAATCCGTTCAGAATGCACTCAAGTTTCCCATCATTAACCACGCTTCATAAGATCAGTTTGAACCATTCTGCACCTCAGACTGATTTGAATTTGAAATATAATTATGTACACAACAAACTTAATAAACATTTACTTTGTACTACACGCAGTCAAGTGTAGTCAATAAGTAGTACTAATGAGGGAACTCTCCGATTTGAAAGAATAGCGGTGAATACTGTTAACTCATGTATACCCAGTTAAACCTAGATAAACATAGTTTACCTGCCGAATGATAGTATATTTACTACAGTTCTCATTTGACTTTGAAAAGACTGTACATGCTATCTATTTTGTTGAGTTGGTTTCAGGTGAAAACTGCAAAAATAATAAGTTATTAGCTAGCTACTAGATTGTAACCTGAAAAATTTGCCTACAAGCATATTTTATGAAAATTTTACAGCAATTGCATAAATAAAACACATTTCCATTGGTAATAGTATAATGTTTTAATGAACAATTATGCTAAATAGAGTTTAAAGTTACTATATTTAATACACCCATCAATTCATACCTGAAGATCGTTTTTCAAATGCTGCATGGCCTATTGAGATTTTTATGCAACATTATAGCAATGCAATCATTTTGATATATTGCGTGTCTCCTATTTAAGTGCTGGGGTACTCGGCATAAGTGCTAGAAGGTTAAAAGTGTTGATTTCTGTGGATTATATATCTCTTTTAGTAAATGTACATTTTTACCTCAAATCTTGAAGTATGTTGGAAGTATGTCGACGCACATCACACATACGGTTCCCCTGGCTGTGAGTGACTGCGTGCATCGTGTGTGGTGCATACATGGCAAGTAAGTTGAACACGTGTACAACATGACAGGGTACAATCTCTGTTTGTCCGGCTGTCATACGGAGACTGTACTGGCAGGAACTGCTCACGTACGTTACCTGTACATTTAACATTGACAACAAAAGCCATGCGTGTTGCACGTTTGTTGCCTGCTCACAAAAACACACTGATGAGGTACTCTCCACATACGGATTCCTATGTACGAGGGGTGATCAATATATTCGAGGACTTTTCACCTAGCAATTTCATATTGGCAGCAAGGTTCAAGGCGATTTAACATCATTCGGAGTAAGATGTCTCTGACCGAATGCACTAATAAAATTATTTGATTTATTCAAGTGGCGCGTGACGTTGGACGTCACGCGACGTCATTCCAAGTGTCACCGTCGGAGCAGCACATAGCTCCTTTCTGGACTGATACCCGGTTCCATGTATGAGACTGGTTGTCTTTTACTACTGAAATAAGTAGTTAATAGCCGATTCTAGAATGTGAGGTGGTATAAAAAGACTATATATGCGTTATTGGAAACAAAACTCGGAAAAGGGCGGTTGACTTTACAAAATTAGATTATTTCAATTAAGACTGAAAAAGGACCTATCAGGTTTAGGACGCAATATCGAAATAATCCTTTTGATTTGGAGTCAACGATTTTATGGGTTGTAGCCTATACTAGTCTTCGTTTTTGCCAGGTACATTTGATTGAGATCTGTGCGTCTTATTTCGCAGAATTTAACGGAAAATGTCCCTAACGTGGTGTTATTTTTGCTGTTAATCCTTATTTTATCGACTCAACCGTTTGGCAGAGACCCTACACTCACATAAACAAAGGAATCATATGAAAATGGCTAATTGGGAGCGCACAGAATCCATGCACAATTTAGTCAAGTCATTTTGAAGGTATCGCAAGGAATTTACAAGTTTCGCGTTAATTTTCATAGCGTGTCGTTTCTCAGAAATAACGTTACGCCCGAAATGCTCGACGATGCGCGCTTCACCATGGTTACAAAAAGTGACGTCATAAACTAAATAGTGACGTTATTATAAAGAAAATTAGACAAATCGCGAGATAATTGATTGATCTACATCAGCGAGTAATTTCATTACTCTAGTTCCATTAATTCACAATTGAGAAGGAAAGTCCTCGAATATATTGATCACCCCTCGTATCATCTTTGTTTTTGAACGCAGACACCACGTCCAGTTGTGACTGCCGCTTATGGCAGTAAAATCAACTGGCTATGTGAAGCCTTAAATCAATTGCTTACTTTTTAAGTTCAACTAGTTGAAAGAAAATATTCCTAATTAATCATTTTCTGGTAAATTCAAGTGCCCTTTCATTTTTAGGGATACAAAATATTTCCATTTTGTGTGTTTCAGTCAGTATTATAGTACCTGAAAGTTGACTTTACATCAATTTTAAAATTTCTTGTTTTCTATACAGTAAAATACAATTCTTCAAATATTTGTGTGGTACTGTAAAATCATTATTTTCGTGGGGGATTAAATTTTCAATGATTTCGTGGTCCACTTTTAACCACGAAATCAAATCCCATCGAAGACCAATTTTGGCCTATATACTATTATATTTATTACCTTAAATAATGTAAATGCAAAACCCACAAATTAAGGTCTCGGTTGATACGGTCATTTTTACCAAAAGTACGAAAAAAATTTCCCATCGAAATTTTAATTAGTTTACAGTATACATGTATTATAATTGTGTAAATATGCTGTAAATAACATGTACACTGAATGTGCCATTGGTGGATATAAGTCGTCTGTCCGGGTATGATAAAACAGGTATAATCGTGTTGTCTAATAAAGCGAGAGCTTGATTATCGTTGAAGCAGAAATGTGGTTTTGAGAAATTATTTTGACCCCAATGATCGGCTATGCCGTGGTATAGTTTATGTATAATATTTTATTATGTTGGTTTTGTTTGATTTCATTATTGCGGTTACATCCAACCAACCGACCATTGGAGTGTAAAACTCCCTTGTAGGTATAGCTTGGCTATTTTGACTTGAGTCTGACCTTTATGCATGAATATATTACAAGGTTCTTGCTTTGAATATATCAATTTCTGCGAGCAAATGGTGCGAGATCGGTTTTTCAAATGTGTTTGTATTACATCTGGAGCGTCTTCGTGATACACCCCGATTATGAAAATATACGATCGGTATTGTAAACGTAGGCAATATATGGACTGTTTAATTATACTAATCAATAGGTCAGGCTCATGTCAAATTAGCTAAGGTATATTGGTGTAATATTATTATGTTGGTTTTGTTTGATTTCATTATTGCGGTTACATTCAACCAACCAACCGACCATTCAAGTGTAAACTCCCTTGTAGGTATAAAATGAGATGTTTGTTGATTTTCAAAATATGGCTATGTTATGCGTATCCATTTCCATAGTAACCGTATTATCGATTTTGATATTATATATTATTACAGATCTTTCAAAATTAAACGAGAATCGTTTGTCAAAATTTTGTGGATTGTAAAAGGTTGCAGATGAAATCAATTATCCATATTTCTTGGTTGATTAATGGTTGAGATTAGATTTCGTAGTGAAGATTAACAAAATATTAAACCATCACAAAAAATAATGATTTTCTGGTAAATTTGGATTTTAAGTTTTAAGGCAGGAAAAGATCATTAAAGAGGCATTCCCTATAACTAGCATATTTTTTCTACTATCACATTAAATGAGCTAAATGTACAAAGCATTATCAATTATCATAATTTGTCAGAAGAAAGTGCACATGTGTGCTAATATGTCTCTATATTAATGTCAAAATTATATTTAAATCACAAATAAGGATATATCGCTTCCAGGTGGTCAAAGGGAAACAACCTGTGACTATTTTGGCTCGTTACAGAAATATGTTTTCATTCTTTTCTCCGTAATTAGTGGGAGCTTTTTGTTGAAAATTTGAGGAGTTTAAGCAATAATGATAATATATATAGTATTCCTGAATCAATTTAAACAGTCAAAGTTATAGGGAAAGCCTCTTTAAAGTTTAACTTCTGCAAAAAATTAGATCTCCTATTAATAGGCTGTCTATATACTATTCTTTATTCATTTCCTCATATCCAATTTCCTTATGTTATGAAAACTTGAAATTTTATCCTAAAGTCGATAAACATACAGATAAACATACACTGGTTCTAGGATTATAAGTTATAACACATATCATCATGGTATTTTATTAAAGAATAATGTTACATATAACAAGGTAATATGACCTGTCCCTGATTCAGACCTGCTCAAATAATCATTTGTATGTAATTACGTACATTAGTGGCTTTTTCTCAAGGGTCATTTTAAGAATTTTGATACAGGATTTGATCATTTCTACCAGTAGGGGCTTTGACCATTATGAAATTTTCAAAAAGCCCCATTTTGACCCTAATGATTTTGATTTGAACTTTTTCAGTTATCTCTTTGAATGGTCCTAGGTACAGTCATTTCGGGTAATTCTGCGCACCGAAACTTTCTATTTCTTACAGAGTTTGCTGGGTCGTTTTCCTTCGGTCGTCAAGTGTTTTTGTAGATGTGTGTTACTTATGTAAAGTTTAATACACATCAACGAAATCGGAAAAGTATTTCTACGAAAAATGTACCAAAATGAGTGTCAACGGCGATTTTCGTTAATTTGAATAAAAGCACTTTTCTAATCTATGATGACTTTTCTTTTTTTGTCAACATTATCTTATCTTAATGACTTATTCTTTTGATACTGTGATAAATTTCTTGTGAAGCAAATCTTTGAAACAGACTATATAAGATGTTTTATTTTTGAAAAGCATTAACGAAAATCTTAAATATTTACGATCAAATTTGTTTTTTGTTATACTTTTACAAATATAAAATGTGGTAAAATGGAGTCAAAATACTATTCAACATTCAGATAAAGAACTCTTACAAATTGTATCTGTTCCCAATATGCAGTTGTGAAAGAATTATACAGAAATCAAATTTGAACGTATGTTTACGATTTTCATAAGTACGTTGATAAAACGGAGTCCAGATGGTTTAGAAGATAGAGAGGCCAGGTTATGCGACATGACGTCAGCTGAATACAGATCTTTAATGCCTTCTAACCCAGTATGGCCTAAAGTTACTGGTATAGTGTGACCAGGATAATGTGAAAGGTGGGAAAATTTGGTATAACCCATATAGGTGGTTTAAATTTTAACCAAGTGTTAAGGTTTTATCATTGTTAATTCAAGACCCTCATGCTGAAGGCTATTGCATAGCTGAAACGTTGGTGTAATAAATAAAAGATATTCACTTGACCCATCATGTCCATGTATTCCACTTTTCATACTTTAACCTGCCAGTGTTAATTTAGTATCAAATTTACCATAAAAGTTTATTTACGAGACCAATTTTTCAACAGTTATACAACAACTGGGGTCAATGTTTGTAAATATCACATTATGATCTCATTCTGTTTTGCCCTTTTTGTAAACATCTTATTTTGATCAGTTTACACTTTTTCAGTTTAATAACAAATATATTTATTTATCATTGTGTAGCCTGTTATTTTGTCTTTAAGTTATTTACTACTAGTAGCCTACTACTACGTCATAAAATGATAGTAATAATAAAAACAGTCACTTTGTCAATACGTCCGACTTATTATGATAAATATAGTCACTTTGTCAATACATTTGACTTATATTAGTCATATGTTTTTATGAAAAATGGATTATATCTCAATGAAAGATTAATATAATATCAAAGTAACCTACTGGCTATTATTGTAAAAATTTGTTGATCTGGTAAAATATTACAGTACTGTAAATCATTAATATTTGTGGGGGATTTAATTTCCTGGCTTTCATGGATGACATCAACCACAAAATTAAACCCCGATGAATATTAATGGATTCTATAGTACTGTATCTGACTTTAGGGATAATGTATCCTTGAAATTACGTACCCCCCCCCCCCAAGAAAAAAACACAAAAACCCACAAAATTTTGTCCCATTGAAATTTATTGATTTTACAGTATAGAGTTGCTTATATTTTTGTTGCGGATTTAAACGGAATTAAACCCCGCCAATGTGATGTCACAGCATGGACACTGTGTTTATGTTTATTGGCCACTGTGATGTCACAGCATGGACACTGTGTTTATGTTTATTGGCCAATGTGATGTCACAGCATGGACACTGTGTTTATGTTTATTGGCCACTGTGATGTCACAGCATGGACACTGTGTTTATGTTTATTGGCCACTGTGATGTCACAGCATGGACACTGTGTTTATGTTTATTGGCCACTGTGATGTCACAGCATGGACACTGTTTATGTTTATTGGCCACTGTGATGTCACAGCATGGACACTGTTTATGTTTATTGGCCACTGTGATGTCACAGCATGGACACTGTGTTTATGTTCATTCCAGTTTAATGTCACCTCCAGAGGAATTCGAAGCCAGGTCAATAATTTAGCAGTTATTTGTATTTGCAATTTCACCTTGCCATTTCTCAATAATTTTAAATCTGCAAAGACGTTACCGGCAAAATTATTAAGCAAGGATAAAAAACAAAACTAAACTAAAACATCAAATTTGCAACTTTTACTTTTAAAACCTTCCCTCAGTTTTCCTAGGCTGTATTCTGAGTGACTTTTACTAGTAAATATTTTGTTCCCTTCCACGAGTAACAAGCATCTTCTCCGCATGTGGAGGATAATCAACATTTGTCTCATATCAGCAAATATTCATGTCCGGGTATAACCAGGTGCCGAGACTACAGAGAATCAAACCTGCATCGACCATCTCTATAACCACTATAAACCCACTGCCACTATACAGCTTGGACAAAAATTGTGGTGTCATACTAATGTACTACGGCAGTCAGTTTTGCATCCACAGCCATCCCACCCCTATAGCCGGGGAAACAGGCATTTTTTACCTTCCAGCTTCCTCCGCACTACTGGGGAAATCTTGTGGAATTTATCTCCGAAACCAATTCCCAATGTTTTGTTGTCAGGGGACTGGGAAATACCAGAGATTTTACCATCAGCTGTCCCCCGCAGGGCGCTGGAATGGCGAGGGTTTTGACATCCCAAAAGTAAAAATCCCGACGCATCCCCAGGGTAAAGGCTGTGGATGTAACTGACTTGTTCATAATATGATACTGTTCATTTAAAGTTGCAGTTGTGATCAGGCTCATTTGGAAAATTAATTTATGTGTATTGTATATGATGTTCTATATTTTAAAATCTGTTGCATTCAATTGACAATTAGAAATGCTAATTAAGTAATAAAATAATTAACACTGTTTATCATTCAGCACACATAATTATTTTATGTTGGGTTAAATAAAGGTGGGATTTTACAGTTTTCGTATAATATTTTTTACTCCGTTTGAGTCTTGTAATAAAGCCAGCGATGCTTCTATCAATAATTTGTCCCAGGAGGAGAAGGGGTAAGGCTTGGTTGGCATATATGGAACTTCAGACAAAATAAACTTTCAGACAGACTGGAATTTGACTTGCCAGGTGATTCAGTGTCTAGGTTAATTTTGTTTGATTGAATTTATTTTTACAGAGTTACTTTTTCCAATTTTGACCATTATGCTGCTAAAATTCCTTATCCCAAAGCCATATGGGCTATGTTTCCAAAATATAAGGAAAAACATGCACTGTAAATAAAGGGTCCTTAGCTTTGAGCCCTAGTCTGGCTGCACATTTTTCTCACCTTGGGTAATGTAGTAATATACCTAAGACGATCCACAACCACTGTGAAGTGAAGTGCCTCCTTAGCTCAGTGATTAGTGTGCTGGTCGTTTAATCTGGTCACACCTGGGTTCAAATCCTGGTGGAGGCACACATGTACACTATACACCTGTCATATTTTAGCAGAAAGCTGACTTGCAAATATTTTAGGCGAAGCTCAGCCTTTTAAAAAAAAAGGCAATATGATCAGTTTATCTTTAGCTCTAAGTTATGTGACATAGATGATGTATACCACAGGCTATATTAATGTTATACATTAAAGTGGATTAGATAAACTCAGGTTGATTTATTATCATTATTACTTGAGTAAGACAATATGATAGATAAAACATTGTGGGAGAAATAGTTGGGTGAAATCTATGAAATTGTTAGTTTCTGTCCAAAAATTAGGGCCATTTTTTTGTTTATGATCGCCTGAGACATATTTGTATTCGTAAGAGTGTGGCCTGTTTTCCCTGCCAGACCGAGTGGCCAACTAAGGCTCAATCTTCCTTTTTATGCCCCCCATCTTTGATGAGGGGGTATATTGCTTTGCAAATGTCAGTCAGTCTGTCTGTCTGTCGTGTAGACCCAAATAGTTTCGGTACAATAACTAAAGTATCTTTAATAAAAAATGCAACTTTCCTTCGAAAATTAAAAAAAATGCAAACGGGTCACAAGTTCTTTTTCAAATTCCGTTAAAAACATTAAGGTTGAACTTTAAGCCAGGTTTTCAGGTCAATAATAATTAACAGAGCAAAAGTGTTGAAAACACTAATTAACAAACCAATGACATAAACAGATCTATAGAATAATAATGGATTATGAGACCTTGTCAATATTAATAGCAAGCTTATATAAAACATCAATATATTGTACTCTTGGTATATATTGCTGGCTTAAAATGAGAAGGTTGTAATTACACCCTACAACCTTATAAGGCTAATGTATATTTGAAATCTGCGTCAAAGTGCTCTTCTTATGAGCCTATTTTCATGAAAATCGGAGCTTGTCATGTTGACCAAACTGAAGTTGAAACAGCTTGTTTTACCATAAGTAAAGAGTAATTTTCGGACAGTTTTTCATGTTTTCTCAAAATATTGATTTGTACATACGACCTTCTCATTCTAAGCCAGTGAAGTGTTGAAAACATTAAATAACCTGATGATGCAAATGAATGTACAGTCTCATAATGATGCTGAAATTAGCAGCCTTATATAAAACATCAATATATTGTACTCCTTGTATACTGTAAAATAATTAATTTTAGAGAGGGTTTAAATTTTGTGGATTTCGTGGTTCTCATTTTACCACGAAATTAAATCCGATTAAACAATAATTTTAAACCTTGTATTTATTACATGATACACAAATCCACGAATTTAGGTCCAATCAAAATAGTCTTTTTTTACCAAAACCACGAAATTTCGTCCCATTGAAATTAAATGATTTTACAGTATTTATATATTTATACACCAAACAACTCTGTAACCAAATATAGTTCTAAGCAAAATTGATTCTCAATAGTTATTCAGAGTGTTTGCCTATTGCCAATATTTACCTTGTAATTTGTAGGTAATGTTCATGTAGGCTAGAGTTATAAAATATATGTGGTTACAGTGACCTAAATAAATTATATATTATTTTTCAACTATTATCTTAAAATGCCGAGCGTAGCCTTTATTTGCCAGTCAGCGTTCTGCTGAAATATGACAGGCATATTATGTGCCTCCATCTGGATTTGAACCCGAGTCGCCAGATTAGATGGCAAGTGCACTAGTGACCACTGAGCTACAGAGGCACAGACCACATAAGTTGACAGTACAAGAGGCCATTACAGAATATGTCTTAAGACAAACATATTTGATACAGTCTAGAGTATGTTCACGAGATTTCTCCGATTTTTACAAAAACATATTTATAAATTGGTTTGTCAATAAACTCAGGTAGAACAACAACCTCTAAATAAGGGCCAGTATTTGTAGCTCCTACAGGGTGTGATGCTCTACAGAGGTTTTAGTATCAAACATCAGACAGGTCCCGATCTCCCTAAGAAACTCAAGTATAAATCTCATCTCAAATTGAGATTTTGCTTAAATCAGAGTCTCAATTTGAGACAAATCTCAAGTACAAGCTTGTTAAATGTTACTGTTATAAACTCAGAATAATGTTTTTGTATTAGAATGCCAATTTGGAGTCCAATCTCCAAGGGGAATTAACTAAATTTATATGCAAATATTTGAGATGAGTTATAGCTCAGATTGAGAAGTTTCGGGGCCAGGTGTAAATTATTTTTTGTCAGATAGGAATGTGAGAGATAATTAATCAATTTGATGCATCATCTATTGTGTTTGTATTATGATAATGTATCTAAATTGTTCAAATATTCATCTTATGTCCAAATATGGTATAGATAGATAGAACCTGACCTCGGAGCTGTAACCTTTCACTGGGTACACCGTTTATTTTTAGAACTGGAAAAAACGTTAAAAAAAAATTATACCAACAATTTTGTTTAATTGGAGAAAGTGCAATTACTGGTCAGCCCGCTTAGCTCAGTTGGTAGAGTATGAGACATCAGATCTTTCGGTTGTGGGTTCAAATCATGGGCTGACCAGCTAAAATTTACTAATAATCTTTAGGATGAGGCTTTAAACCGAGGTCCAATGTATGGGTGCTATACACTAAAAGAACCAGTGGACTGCATGCGAATAGAAAAATTACTGGCTTAGTTTTGAAGCTGTTGAGTTCAGTTTACAGTATATTGTTAATATGTATTTTCTTTACATGAATATGTTTGTTAGTGTGTGCTTGTATAACTAATTTCACTTTGGGCTATTGTACATTCATTATGTACTGACATATATGTAGATGTTAACTGACATCATACATTTCAGTGTTTTAACAGGTTACAAATGATAAGATAAATAAAATGATGGGTCTATTTTTAAAACCTTCTTTATTTTTCACCCAAGGATTGTCTCACGCACAGGTTACCGTGAGTTTATCATTGATAACAAAACATTTTTTTTTGTAAAATTTATATTTTTCTTTAAAGAGGCATTCCTCTTACCAGCATATTTTTCTCTACTTTCACATTGAATGAGCTAAATGTACAAAACACTATCAATTATCCTAATTTGTCAGAAGAAAGTGTGTGCAAATATGTCTCTATAATGTCAAATATATATTCAAATCACCAATAATAATGTATCGCTTTCAGCCATTTATTATTATGTGGTCAAAGGGAAACAACTCGTGACTATTTTTGCTTGTTAAAGAAACCTATTTTTAGTCTTTTCTCGGTAATTAGTGGTAGTTTTATGTTGTGATTTTGAGAAGTTTTAGCAATAATAATTCTCCTTGTATAATATATTTGGATCGATTTAAACGATCAAAATTGTAGGGAATGCATCTTTAAATAAATATTTTTTTCGTTTTAGTCTTTATCAATGACACAGTTACCTGCAGTCTCACATACCACTATTATCAATTTTCATGGGCTGCAATGTTTTGCATGAAGCTGTTTATGGGGTATTGGGGAGCTGTGGCCTAGAGGTAGGACGCGCGCTTCGGGATCGAGATGTCCCGGGTTTGATCCCCCTCTGGACCACTGGTTAAAATCGCTGAGCAAGACCAACAGCTCCACTCCACCATGGTGTAAAATGGTACCTGTGAGGGCAGTGTCTATTCCTGGGCGCCACAGATCGATGTTGGCTGCCACACCACAGGAGAGAAATAGTCTCCCCATGGAGACACGAGTGTAGGTTTCCATATGTAGCCCAATGACCAGGGGAGTTAAAATGTCAAAGGGTGCTTGAGCGGCCTAACAGCTGAAAAGAGCCCTAGAAAATTCAGGGGCGTAGCTGGACTGATTTTGAGTGTACGCCCGTTTTCAGATAAAAAGTGTTTTTTGGGGGGGGATTAAAGAAACATGATCCATGTGATAAAACTAACTAATACTTGTATAATGCGAGCAGCAGTCAACACATACACGTTCTCTATTTGATATGAGAATATGAAATTCACTTATTATAGTATCCAGCGAGGGAAGCGAGCTAGAAAAATACATTAGCTGTTTGCCCTAGCAGCAGGCCTTACACTTACACTTCTAGGGAATATAAAATTCACTTATTACAGTTGATGACAATTATTTATTAATTGAGCGAGCCTGAAAAAAACTGTTTGCCTTGGCAGCAGGCCATATATACACGTTCTCTACTTGATGACATTTACTTATTAATTGAGCGAACGAAGGGGGCCAGAAAAACTATTTGCCTTAGCAGCAGGCCATACATGCACCTTCTCTAATTGGTGACATTTACAGCATGTTACACAAACTCGATTTCTTTCATTTGATATTCATTTCGAAAGTTATTTTGAGAGTTAATGAGCGAGCGAAGCGAGCTAGCAAAAAATCTAAAATGTGCGCTGAATACAAAAGAAAGAGCCTTCCATATTTATGCCTAACCCTAGTGAGGCATCGATTTTTATTGCATTTTTCGGTCAGTTTATTTTATCATTCTTTTAATGGAGCGTACGCCCGGGCGTATGGGCGTATGCCTGGCTACGCGCCTGAAATTGGTAACTTAACTTAACTTTTTATAAATATAATAAATAAATAAAGAATTTGTGAAATACTGACTTCAATTAATACAATGCTGAATACAATGTTTGTAAATATAATTCTTGACAATAGCGTAAAATAATTTATTTTCCATGTAAAAAAGACCATTTCGAGGCGGCAAAATTTCAAGGAAACCTTATCCACTAATAGTCAAATACTAAAGAATTTTTTTTATATTTGTGTGGTTTTAATTTTGTTGTTGAGATCATCCAAAAAATCCATGATATTAAATCCCCCTTGAATATTACTGACTTTACAGTAGGCCTATGAGAATTAATTTCTGGTCTATGCAGAATAAATATCTATCATGGAAATGCATGCATCTGAACCAGGTGTAAAAATATATAAATTTCAAGAATGCATTATGCTGAGTGATATTTGAAATGTCTTAGAAATGTACTCCACTCAGAGGCTATAAATTGATTTTCTGAAATATTTTATTTTTATATTTTATGAGTTTTCTCTCTCTCATTATATCCTTTGTGATGGATACCACAGATATATAACTGTATTGTTGAAAACGAAAAACATTTTTTTTTTTAAATTTATATTTTTTTTTCAAAGTCCATTTGTACAGAATTCCACGAGCCAGTTCAAGAAGTGCCAGGTGCACTTTGTTTTTAATAAAAAACTTGATGTATACCAATCATCAAAAAAAGGCTGTGTGTTCACACAATGTTATCTTCATAATTATTATAAATTCCATTGCTTAAACGTTTACTTTACCTGTCGCTGGTGTAACATGCTGTGTTTTTGCTTTTGATTGCGGGAAATTCTGGTTACCTTAGAACAAATAAACCTTTATAGAAAAATATAAATTTTCAAAAAAATTATTTTCGTTTTTTTTTCATTTTGTACGATACAGATACCTGTGCTGGATACCATTACAAAATGCATCCATCAAGAATTTAATAGGTGTCGAGCATAATTGATATTAATTTTGAAAATGATGAACCACGAAATCCATGAAATTAAATGTCCCACGAAAATTAATGATTTTACAGTAGACCGTATAATAATATTTACTATTTTGTTGCTGAGGAAGGAGTATATATGGCAGCACTGGTTACATAAAGAAAATATTAGTTCTTTTAAATTGCAACATAGCTGGCTTCACCTTACCTAATTAAACTTACAATAATATTTATCATATCTTATGGCTAGGAGTCTGAACTTTAAATATTCTTTGTTTTCCTCTTCTCGACCCAAAATTTTTTAGAATGATTTAGGAGAGGGGTAGGGTGGTCACATGGAAAAAAGTGAGAGTGCTATTTAAACATCCCTCAATCATTCATCAAGGTGAATATTAGTACGTTTCTAAAAGATCTAGACTGCAACATAGCAGTGGCTTCCACCTACCCAATCCAACTTAACAATAATATTTACCATATTTTTATGGGCTGAGAGGAGGGCAAGGGTGATTATATACCGGTAGAGAAATTGAGAGTTTTTGCTATTTCAACATTCCTCATTCATCATGGAGGTAGATGATTTCTTGTTAACAACAGAAAGTTAATGGTCTGTGCAATATGTTACATATACTACCTCAGACCAGATGGGATTTTCAACTCCTATCTATTTTCAAACTGTTGTTGTATACTTACAACAAAAAGTATTTCGGATGGTTTAGTATTTGTGAGGATTAGATTTTGTTGTTGAGCTCAGCCTCATTAAATCGACTAAAAAAATCATTCCCTCAAAAAAAAAATTTGCGAAACACTAAAAATTGTTTTATCCTGTGTACATATCATTGGCTTAGAATGAGAAGGGCGTAACTACTACTTACGACCTTATCAGACTCATACATATTTGAAATCTGCTTCACAAGGCACTTCTTATGAGCCTATTTTCATGACAAGAGGGCCATGATGGCCCAATATCGCTCACCTGATTATAAACCCTGCACAATTTTCACCCAAAGGAATAATTTGAACATCTTGGTAGAAAACCACAAGATGATGCTACATACCAATTATCAAAACACTAGGCAGTGTAGTTTTAGGCAAGAAGATATTAATATGTTTTCCCTATGTAAGTCTATGTAAAACGGTGACCCCCGAGTGGGGCCAATTTTGACCCCAAGGGCATAATTTGAAAAATCTTGGTAGAGGACCACTAGATGATGCTACATACCAAATATCAAAGCTCTATGCAGTGTAGTTTGAGACAAGAAGATTTTTATATGTTTTCTCTATATAAGTCTATGTTAAACGGTGACCCCCGGGGCTGGGCCAATTTTGACCCCAAGGGCATAATTTGCACAATCTTGGTAGGGGACCACTAGATGATGCTACATACCAAATATCAAAGCTCTTAGGCATTGTAGTTTTAGACAAGAAGATTTTTTTATGTTTTCCCTATATAAGTCTAAGTAAAATGGTGACTCCCAGGGTGGGGCTAATTTTGACCCAAGGGACATAATTTGAACAATCTTTGTAGAGGACTTCTAGCTGAGTCTACATACCAAATATGAAAGCCCTTGGCCAATCGGTTTCAGAGAAGAAGATTTTTTAAGGTTTTCCTTATATAACTCTATGTAAAACTAAGGGCCTCCAGGGCGGGGCCAATTTTGACCCCAGGGACATAATTTGAACAATCTTTGTAGAGGACCTCTAGCTGAGTCTACATACCACATATGAAAGCCCTGGGCCAAGCGGTTACGGAGAAGAAGATTTTTCAAGGTTTCCCCTATATAACTCTATGTAAAACTAAGGGCCCCTGGAGCGGGGCCAATTTTGACCCCAGGGACATAATTTGAACAATCTTTGTAGAGGACCTATAGCTGAGTCTACATACCAAATATGAAAGCCCCTAGGCCAAGCGCTTTCGGAGAAGAAGATTTTTTAAGGTTTTCCCTATATAACTATGTAAAACTAAGGCCCCCGGGGCGGGGCCAATTTTGATCCCAGGGGCATCATTTGAACAATCTTTGTAGAGGACCTCTAGCTGAGTCTACATACCAAATATGAAAGCCCTGGGCCAAGCGGTTTCGGAGAAGAAGATTTTTTAAGGTTTCCCCTATATAACTCTATGTAAAACTAAGGGCCCCCGGGGCGGGGCCAATTTTGACCCCAGGGACATAATTTGAACAATCTTTGTAGAGGACCTCTAGCTGAGTCTACATACCAAATATGAAAGCCCTGGGCCAAGAGGTTTCGGAGAAGAAGATTTTTTAAGGTTTCCCCTATATAACTCTAAGTAAAACTAAGGGCCCTGGGGCGGGGCCAATTTTGACCCCAGGGACATAATTTGAACAAACTTTGTAGAGGACCCCAAGGTGATGCTACATACCAAATATGAAAGCTCTAGGCCTTACGATTTCAGAGAAGAAGATTTTTAAAGTTTCCTTTTTGAAAATCTATTTTTAGCCTGTGTGACCTAGTTATGCGACAGACCGGAATTTTTTTAACAACTTTGGTAGAGGTCCACCTAAGGAACATTCCTGTTAAGTTTTATCAAATTTGGCCAAGTGGTTTAGGAGGAGAAGTCGTTTGAAGAAATTGTTGACGGACGCACGACGCACGCCGCACGACGGACGACGGACATCTCGGTATGACAAAACCTCACCATGACCACTTTGTGGTCAGGTGAGCTAAAAATCGGAACTTGTCATGTTGAACAAAATGAAGTTGAAAAGGCTAGTTTTTCCATTTTAAAGTACGTAAAGAGTTTTTTCTTGTCTTCTCAAAATATCGATTTTGTACTTACGACCTTCTCATTCTAAGCCAGCAAATTAGGGCCAGATTTTAAGATCGATGTTTACCCCAAAGAACCAGCACCACCCTTCCCTGCTAAATAAAGTTTAAAAACCTGCAGAAGTAGTGAAAAAAATTATGTGTTATATATTAATGTTGAGCAGTATAGTTTCTACTGATCTGCTTACCTGGGAAATGGTTTAAAACAAATGAACCAGGACTGCAGACAGAAGGTAGAATCACCTATGTGCGAAACTAATATTCATCTGCTGAAGATGTTTTTGTAACTGACTCTGAAAAAAACCAAGTTCTGAGTTTGGATAATTATGTAACGATAAAACCATTGTTTTATTTTTGAGGTTGAAGTAATTTGTTACAGCTTATGAATGTTGGGTTAAAAAGTTTTTCGATGAAAAAAAATCTGAAAATATTTTTAGTGAAAAAAAAGAATGAATCTATTTTTTGTGTTATCTTGGTGATTCTGTTCAGACGAGGAGCATTGCAACATTTATTTTAAACTTGTCGTGTTCAGAGATAGTTAGATATAGTATGTATTTTTATGGCCATCAAGTGGTCTTTATAAGAAAATTAAAGTTTGTGCAGCTTGTAACACAAAACAATTGGAGATAATTAAATATAATATATATTTTTAAACATTATTTGAATTTCTACAACATTCAACGTTTTTATTTATAATACATAAAAAATAATTATGCTAGTAATGTTATATAATTGGGATATTATGATTATAT
Organism: Spisula subtruncata; assembly: GCA_963678985.1. Classification (NCBI taxonomy): domain Eukaryota; kingdom Metazoa; phylum Mollusca; class Bivalvia; order Venerida; family Mactridae; genus Spisula; species Spisula subtruncata. Next base: position 2,139,250 of record OY787669.1, read on the forward strand.
AACTAGTGTTTGTTTATATTAGATTTATAATTTCATTTTTTTATGTATCCTGTGTTGGTTATGGTTGGAGTAGAGCAATTAAGCAAAATGTCCTTGGAATTAGGAGAAAAAAGGCTATATTAACGATTGTTTAAAGGGCAATATAAATATTTATTCTCCTTCTACTTGGACGGAATTGTTACAAGCAGTTGTGTTTATTGCCTGGCTGCATATAAGTTAAACAAAAGGGTAACATGGTTGGTATTTTTGTTTGAGGATAAATTTTCATGGCTGGAATTATATTTCTTTAGTTTAAACTTGGAAAAATAATGAAACAACATGTTCAAGAAAAGAGAAATACAAATCATGTATTAATTCATGCCCAATGTTGTCAATGAAAAGGAATAAGTTTAAACTCCGGAAATAGTTATAAAAAAGTGAAAATAGATATATTCATTCAAGCATTCAGTGTTTTAAATTGTCACAGACTAAGAATGAGTTTAAACGTCAAAATAAAAGAGAAAAAATACAGATGGATATATCCATGCAGCTAGTGTTTCAATGAAAAGGAATTTCGTATTTAGTTATAAAGTCAGGAAAAAATTATGAAAATTGTTCAATAAAATAGAAAAAAACATGCATCTTGTGTTGTCAATGAAAAGGAATTAAGTTTAAACTTTGGCAAAAATGATGAAAGGTGCTCAAGAAAATAAAAAGAGAATAGAAAATTTTCATTCATCTCGAGTTGTCAATGAAAAGGAATTAACAGCAGGGGCACAAAATGACAGCAAAGCGTTTGATGAAATTGAAAGTGTCTGTGAAGATTTCATTGAGGTTGGAAGTCATGCACAAGGCATTGGAATGGCTGTTGGTGTCGGGGAAAAGGTTGAAATGGATAAACAGACAGAAACTGGAAAAAGTTTCCAAGATGAAGCAGCCTTTAGTGAAGAAATAGCTGCTCATGATTTATGTACAGATAATGTTACTGATGATGTTGATGATGTTGATGATGTTGCAGGTTTTGAAATGGCTCATTTAAGTAAGCATGATAAAGTTAAAAGCCATTATTTCGGCAATGAAGAAGGCAATCACAATCAGGAGATGGAATGTGAAAGTGGTGAAGTCATTGCTGCTCATGATACAGATAATGTTTATGATGATGTAAATGATGAAAGTTGTGAAATGGCTCACTTAAGTGAACAAGACAAAATTGAAAGCCATATAGGCACTGACGAAGGCAAAGAGATGGATGAATGTAATGCATGTACTGGTAGTAAACATGTAAACATTCAGGAGGGTATCGAAAAAGAAAACAATGTTTTACACAACGTTAAAGACTCCTTAAATATGAATGGTTTACACAAAGAAGGTGGTAGAATAGAAAAGGATGACATTGATTTCGACAACACTAAAGACTTCTTTGATATGAATGATTCATATGAAGAAGGACTACATAGTGCTGACACTTCTGGTAAAACTGAAGCCCATGTGGTTGACACAGATCATGAATCTGGAATAACTGAAGTAGGACTTGGTGATATTGCTAAGTTAGATGCTGAGTTGAGTGATTCTAAAACCACTGTTGTAGGAACTGACAGCTTTAAAGTGATATCAGATATCAACTGTGATATGAATGCTAAAGAAAATACTGTTAGAAGTTTCAAAACTGAACCAATAGTTGACCCAGAAAATACTGTTAGAAGTTTCAAAACTGAACCAATGGTTGACCCAGAAAATACTGTTAGAGGTTTCAAAACTCAACCAATTGTTGAGCCAGAGATTGACATAGAAATCACTCTTCATGTTGATGATTCGTCAATGGAAGACGAAGAAGTTAAGACAATTATGGAATCATGTGAAGAACTTGATCATAACCAAATTTTCGCAAAACCGAAAAAGATGAGAAAACTACGAGAGAAGAGAAAATATGAAGAAATTAAACATCGTAAACGAAGTAAATCTGTAGATCAGGGACAATTGTATGCTACTCAAAATTTTGATTTCTCGAAATATGGAATATCTGTGGGGTCGGGAATCCCTCATGGTAAATATATTACCATTTATTTATTATATGATTGTACTGTTTCTGCCAATATATTAAATTTGTGGGTTTCCATTCTAAAAAATCAGTGGTTTATAGTCAAGTCTCCAGACTTCATATGAAAAATAAGCTTGTTGAATGAGAAGGGGTTTTTTTTTCATGCCATTGAGATAAGTCTATAGAAATATATATGCATAGATCTAATTGATTGATTATAAAAATGAGGGCATCTGATTGGTTGTTTCAATTCAAGTAGAATTACAGTTTCATGCTCATGAATGAAAAAAAACCCAAAGAATTTAATCAGTTGCTGGATTCTAATTAAAAATAAACTTTAATAGCATGGTTCACTGGCTGTTCTGAACTTCATAAAAAATGTTTTGGCTGGCGGTTTAGGTGATGGAAATATTTTTGTATAATTATGTTTTAAACATGTACAAACTGTATTATAAAAAAATTAAAACTGAACTCAATCAGTATAAAACTTCAAAAATAAAAATAAGGCTAAATATCTTTAACTTCTGATCAGATTATGAACCTTTAACTATACACATGTACCATATTCCCCTGAATAAATGCTCCCCCTCTAATAAACCCTCCCCCCTTGTTTTGAGAATTTTTAGTATTGCATAATATTTTGTTTTATCTGACGGTTATTAATATTTTTATGACCACAATCAAATTTTTTTGGACAAAATTTAGACACCCGAAAAAAGCCCCTTTTTTGCAAAATACATGGCCCCGGGGGCGTTTATTTGGAGGTATACGGTATGCATAAAATAAAAGATGCAGATACCTTGAACAGTTATAGTTTATGATTGCATAAATTTAATTTCGTATTCAATTTTCTCAACTTGAAGTTACATTATGTTTCCCCCCCGTAGTGCATACATTATGCATGTAGATATATTTGTTACATATCTAGATTAGATTATTAAATCGACTCTCACGTACTCCCGGCAGATTTTATCTTTCCATTCACTTTTCACGTTTATTTTCAAACCTTTTAAACATGTGCAATCTTCTTCTTGCTACCAGGCTGCAATCCGTCTTCGTCAAAATGATGTGAAAGTTTATGTTTCATTTCGTTCAGAGGGCGTAGCTGAGACTTCTAATCAATGTAATAACTGCCAACTGGTGTACTTTCCTTGGGAAATCTGCTGATGCATTTAACCCTAGAAATGTTTGCTATTGCATACCTGTCAAGTACTCCTATTAAAATGGAGTAACTCCTATTTTTGTTGGTAATTTCTGGTTTTAAATTTCCAAGTTACCTAACTTTGAACATAGGAACATTTGATTCATTTGATGGTCTTCAGTCCCATATTTATGAAATCTAGAATTAATACATTCCTAGTTTATGCATCTGATTCTGTTTTAAATCACATTTATAAATAAGTGCATCTTGTGACATTTTTTACTTTATCACTCCTAATTTGGATTTGATTAACTTGGCAGGGATGTTATATAGCTTGGCCAATTTGACACGAGCCTGACCTTTTGATTAGCATAATTTAACAGTCGATATATTGCTTACGTTTACAAAACCGATTGTATGTTTTCATAATAGGGTAGTATCACGAAGACGCTCGAGATATAATACAAACACAAATCTGAAATGCTGAAATGCTGATATTGCACGATTTGCTTGCGGAAATTGATATATTCAAAGCAAGAACCTTGTAATATATTCTTGCATAAAGGTCATATTCAGGTCAAAATGGCCAAGCTATACTACCGGTAATCACCATTAAATCGTTATATGTTACTAAAGTATGGAGAATTTGCCTAACGTTTATGCACAAATAGATCTCTGGCTTAGAATGAGAAGGTCGTAAGTACTACTTATAGCATCACAAAGCGCTTCTTATGAGCCTGTTTTCATTAAAATCTGAACTTGTCATGTTGACCAAACTGTAGTTTTAATACATGTTGTTTTACCATAACGACATGCCATTAAAAAATGCCTAATAATCAAAATGCCGTTTTTAATCATTAGTTACTCCTGTTTATCATTTTCCCCGCCCTTAATTACGCCTTATCTGGGGTAAATAAGCTAATAGGAGACCATCAAATCATCACATAGAGAAAATGCCGAATTTCTGTTAGTTTTTATTTGGGGTGGCGCGAAGAAAAGAACGAATATCAGCAATTCCATTATATTTATTATTCGATGTCGATTCTATAAGGTGTTTTGCATATGAAATACTGTACATAATTTAGCTCTATATTCAATGATTTCTGAAGGAATTTTAGTTTTCATAAAAAAACTGTATTTTGCTTCTCCTGAAAATTAAAGTTGGTTTTCGTCATACGGTATTTTGGAATCACCGTTGATAAGTAACGAGTAAATTTCATGCCGTAATATAACAGATTTCCTATTGCACTGCCCCTGTATTATGTTTATGTAAGCTATATTTATTCTAAGATCAAACTTGGCATGTATTGGGATTAGGGAATGTCTGCATGTCTGTGTCTATTCTTCTAAATCGAGCTGTTTGTTTTACAAAATTACATGGAGATGCTGAAATATGGTGTATGTGCCTCAGTGCATGCACCTCATATGCACAGGTAACAGTACCGTTGAAAAAGAAATTGAAAAAAAAAAAATTGAAAAAAAATTTTTTCTCGAAATTTAGGTATTATATTATATAATACCTAAATTTCGAGAAAAAAATTTTTTTTTTCAATTTCTTTTTCAACGATACTGTTACCTGTGCTCATATGCTCAAACATTTTACGTCTAAAACTCAGACTTAGACTTTACATTGTCAAATGTATTATTCACTCTCATATTGTTATAAATGTACTGATTTTGATTTACCAGTAAATGGGTATACATGTTCAACAGGTATCATCAAATAATTAGATAATATTTCACATTGTTTTATCTAATTGCAAAGAAATGGCAGGGATTATAAATGTTGTCAATTTTAAGTCTAAGTCCAAAAGTAAAAATCCTGACCCATCCCTGGGGATGGGTGTGGGGGCCTGTGGATGCAACTGACTGGTGCATTAAACCTCTGGCTGAGTGAATGGTGATTGAGGAAGAGGACAACCATTGTCAGGGTACAGAAAATTAAGAGCTCAAAAGTTGGTGGCTGTTGCCTCAGCGCTTTCAACAGGAGGTAATCCATGCCTTCTATTGATATAATTGAATGGGAGGTAAATGAATGAAGGTGCTGAGTAGTGCTTTGCTTAGGAATTAGTAGTGCTTTGCTTAGGCATGAGTAGTGCTTTGCTTAGGAATGAGTAGTGCTTTGCTTAGGCATGAGTAGTGCTTTGCTTAGGCATGAGTAGTGCTTTGCTTAGGCATGAGTAGTGCTTTGCTTAGGCATGAGTAGTGCTTTGCTTAGGCATGAGTAGTGCTTTGCTTAGGCATGAGTAGTGCTTTGCTTAGGCAATGGACACTAGATAGTGATCCGGTCTGATATAGCTTAGAATTTGTCCATTATTTCATTGACTCTGTCAAAAGTACATAATCAATATTATCACATGACTTTCCTTGTATCCAGGTTAGTATAGCCAGTACGTATAAAGTTATACATACCACGTGTAGTATAAGCTATTGAGTTTTTCCAATAAATCAATGCGTATTTTGCGTTTTTAGTGTCATATGATAGAAAGAATCTATCACGAGTTGTCAATTGATATATTTATGTTAAACTCTTTCAGGAAAAATTATTAAGCTCGCCAGAGGCTCGCTTAATAAAATTTCCAAAACTCGTTTAATATAAATTTATATCAATTGACAACTCGTGATAGATCCTCTATATACAATCTACAATCTCGTGCAGGGTAATGTTCTGTTTACATACTACATTTGTCAAGTGAATAAAAGTGTAGTTTATATTTATCATGACATATAAAACTTGTTTTTTAAATAATAAAGAACTAAGATCAAACAAACAGTTAATGATCCGTGCCATAGTTTAGGACTTCTTTACATCAAATTACGTTTCGGAACGTTGAATAAACCTCAGTGGTATTGACAGTTGACATGATCGTTAAAGCTTTATCATCATCAGGGTGGATGTATCACATACATGACTTTTTTGCTAAGACTGCAAGTAAAAATGTGTAAACAAAAAGTTAAAAACGACAAAAATAAAATTTCTTTGACCAATTGGAATTCTTATTCTTTAATAAGCACAAAGTAACGTTTTAACTTTTGTCCACCCTAATAGCATGTTTCAATCCAAGTAATGTGTGGCAGAATGTGGCTTTTAAGGTTTTTAAGGCATTAGCATATTCCGCAACCATCCTGCCTTTGAAAGTCACTGGTTAGTACTTTCAATTAAAAATTCTGACATGGTCAACTGTCATAATGACATTATAACATTACAGGCCATGATTTTTAACGTACAAAGTCCTTTGCCAAAGAATAATCAGTTTCGCAAAAATAATCAGTTTTGCAAAAACAATTTGTTTTGCAAGTCACATCCCATCTGTCAAACTGTATTACATTGAGTTCACCAGAGGATATTGTATATGTGACCTTTGATGTTTATATTATTGTTATGACTTAAAATCAGCCAGTGTGAAGTTGTCGCAAAGATATTAATGTATAGTCGATTCAATAAGTAATTCTAATGAGGGAACTATCCCATTTGAAATAGTAGCAGTGACTACAGTTAACTCAGTTACACTTAGTTAAACCTAGATAAACATAGTTTACTTACAGACGACTCGATGTTTACAAACCGTTCTCATTTCATTTTGAAAGGACTGTATAGTAATGTTGTTGCGAAAATACTAAATTAAATGACATATAATGTGTTGTTGCTTCCACTTATAAGAACATGGTGGTAATGTGAAATCATGCCCAAGTTTGTTATTTTGAAGAACAAAAGTATTAAACTCAGAGCTTTACATTTTTAAGGTCCACTATTATGAATCTGATTCAGTTAGGTTTTATTACACCACATTTTTACTCAGGTCTTTCATTAGCCGAGCTTTATTGTACAAGGACATTGAGAATATATTATGAACAATTTTAGGGTGACAACCACAGGTAACTGTATCGTTGAAAACGAAAAAAAAAAGAAAAAAAAAAAATTTTTTTTTGAAAATTTATATTTTTCTATAAGAAAGAAAAATATTCATATAAAAAAAAAAATTGTGTTTTTTTTCAATGATGCTGTTACCTGTGGTGAAGTTTATCCTATGTGTGACTATGTGGTAGGCTTCATGAGCTGAAGAATGCTAAACATGATAAATCTTTGTATCATTGAAACAAACTGTCAACTTATCTATAAATATATCAATGTACTGGTGTAACGGTCATTATTATCCCGGTACATGACTGACGGTCACCTGCGCACACCTGTTTAAGGTCATCAGCCCTGTCATTGCTGGACTGACCAAAACAATTTTATGTGTAAAAAAGCTGACTCGGCTTTTAATTGACCTTGCAACAGGGCAGAAGCTTATAGTTATAATTGTTGATGTGACATTGTTTTTTGGGAAATTTACAATTGTTGAATCTATCGGATTATACAAGCATGGGTTACAGTAATGCATTTATTTATTTTTCAGCCAAAATTCACTATTTCATTGATCAGCTACTTTTTCGTTTTTGCATTGTCGTAAAAAATATATTTTGCAGGCTAAAATGAAATAACAATTGAAAGTTACTGGATAGGTCTTCCACATATTTTGCTAAATAATAAGGTCGTAAGTAAACCCTTATAAGACTGATACATATTTAAAATCACTATCACAATGTGCTTCTAATCAGCCTAATTATTCATGAAAATCAGAACTTGTCATGATGACCAAAATGAAGTTGAAAAAGCTTATTTATCCATAAGTAAAGAGTAATTTTCAGAAATTTGTTTTCTCAAAATATCGATTTTGTACTAAACACCTTCTCATTCTTAGCCAGTGAATTGCTATGAAAGTGTACCTATGAAGATCCATGAATTTGCCTAGGACTTATTTGGTGAATTATAGCATACCTGAGGCTGAAGTTCTCCAATTAAAGAGGAGTTACTCCTATTTTCCTTGTTAATTTCTGGTTTTCCAAGTTCTTTTACTTTGAACAAAGGTACATTAGATTCGTTGTATGATCTTCTGTCCTATATTTATACCACTAGAATTAATACATGCTTTGTTTATGCATCTAAAGCCCTTCTAAATCACATTTAAGTGCATCTTGTGACATGTTTTGCTTTATCACCCCTTAATTTTGGATTTAACTAGCTAAAGACAGGTATGATTATAGTGAAAATAAAAACCTTGCAAAATAATACCGGGCATACAGTATAACAATGATAATGTAAATGTTAGTGTTATTTTATTATAGTTGGTTCATAAACACACTTTGATGGTCAATCTTTTATGTTTATACAATTCATCCAGGGGATGTCCGTAAATCATGACATTGCATTTCTGTTGTTGAAACACCACTGACATAAAAGTCTTTCCAATTTTGATCATGGTACACTTTAATACCTCAAGGCCTGACTATGTTTTTGTTTCCCAACAAGGTTGTGGCTTAACATATCTGCATCCCTTGTGCAACAACGTCATTTCTCAGTCACTTATAATATACCACAGGGGCATTATTCACCAACATTGTAAGACTGAAACTCAGACTCACAGACTAAAAATTGACTACATTTATAGTCACTGCCATTTCTTTGCATAGATGGCTTAGTTCTTTGTCTCCATTTAGAGATACAGAAGAAATCAAATTCTATTGCAACGAAATGGCTGTGATTACGAATTTTAAGTCCAAGTTTCAGTCTTTTAATTTTGTCTGGGGCATTATAGTGAGGGGTTTCTTTCTTTTGACACATTTTAAATGTCAGTATTTACCTTTTTGTATTGTCTGCCATTTAATCGTTGCTTTTGAATGTTTGTATGTATAACTTGACCAGATTTAGTAGGCACTCCGGACATATTCTGTGCATGTTTTAGGCAAAGTAGGTGCAAAAATAAACAAATATTTCCGATAAGTACCGACTACGCTTACAGAAAATAATACACGCTTCCGAAGTTTAATGAGTGCCTACTAAATCTGGTCAAGCTATACTCATGTTGTAATTGTTTTTTTTTTTTCTTTGATGACCCCATGAGCGATTAGCCTTTGGCGTAGTTGGTGTTTCATCGTCAAATAAAGTTATTAATATTATTATAATAAAGATAAATTGCAACAAATTAATAAATATTATGTGACCTTGTATTTTGTGTATTTTCAGACTTGCTGCCTGGAATAGAAGACTATCTATGTAATGTTTTATCCAATGAGAATTTATCAGAATACGCGGAAGAACAACGACAGTACTTTCTGGAACGACTTGATATTATAAAACTTCCACCATCCATTCCACCCCGCCCACAATGTGAGTAAACAGTACATGTTTTAGTACGAAGAATTTGACACAATTCTAACCCTTCTATTTGCTTATTATAGTACGCTCAGGATAAGGTTATATTTACAAACATTGAATTGATTGGGCTACTGTTGCAAAATTGGTTGCTTAAATAAACACATTATGGTCAAGTTTATACGAAAATAACATGTGCATGCTTGCTTTTCCCTTCTATATGGCGTATACCAAATTTTCCTGTGTTTCTCGTTACCCTAGGCGCACTATACAAGGCTTTTATTGCCCCTATTTATAACAGTTTACCCTGGTTGGGGGATAAGTATCACTTATATAACGATGGCTTAGAATAAGAAGGTCGTAACTACCAAATCGATATTTTGAGAAAACACGGAAAAACTGTCTGACATTTACTCTTTACTTATGGTAAAACAAACTTTTACAACTTCATTTTGGTCAATATGACAAGTTCAGATTTTTATGAAATGGGCTCATAAGAAGCGCCTTGTGATGCTTATTCTAAATATGTATGAATCTTAAAAGGTCGTAATTCTAAGCCATCGATATAGACTTATATTAACAACACAACATAACACAACTACATAGAACAATTATGCCCACACATAACCCAACAAAATTATTTAAAGTCCAACTCCTCATTATAAAAGAGCAGGAAGGCTTGGTTTCACAAGGTGCAACATAGCAGCTGTTAAATCATGCTCCTGTAACTGTCGATTCAATAAGTATTGCTTTGCTATTTTGACCTGAACCTGACTTTTATACAAGAATATATTACATGGTTCTTGCTTTGAATATATCAATTTCCGCAAGCAAATCGTGAGATATCGGTATTTCAAATGTGTTTCTACTACATCTCGAGCGTCTTCGTGATACTCACCAATTATGAAAACATACAATCGGTGTTGTTAACGTAGACAATATATCGACTGTTAAATTATGCTAATCAAAAGGTCAAGCTCATGTCAATTTGGCCAAGCTATAATACTAATGAGAGAACTATCCCATTTGAAAGAATAGTGCTGAATACCGTTAACTCTGTTGCACCCAGTTAAACCTAGATAAACATAGTTTACCTGACGGACGAGCCAATGTTTATAACCGTTATCATTTAACTTTGAACAGACTGTAGAAGGACAAGGAATTGAGTCAACATCTCCATACCATAGAATAATGTTTATATACAATGTAGGTTTGTAAAAAATTATATGAAAGAGCTCTACCCTTTATTAACATATTTAATTGTACTATTAACCTTTTTATATGAACTTAATACTGTAAAATCATTAATGTTTGAGGTGTATTTAATTTCATTGATTCCGTGGATGATCTTAACTGAAACACGAAATTAAATCCCAACAAATATTTACAATTTCTACAGTATATTACTTAGAGGATAACTTAAGATATACTTCGTAGGTTTGTAAACAATTATATAAAAGAGCTCCACTCTTTATTAATATACTTAATTTTAGCAAAACTGAACAATAGAATTTGTATCTTATAATAAGATAAATTTACCAAGAAAGATTTCTACGTTGCCGACAGTTAGGCCATACCAAATCGCTTTTATGTTTATCGTCAGGTCTGGCTTTTTGAAACCTAGCTACCTATTCAAAAAAATAAACAAAGCATTTTTAGAAAAACACTGCCTCTCTTGGAACCGTATAGTTGTATTAAAACATCAGATTGGCAATCATTACCCACCCAAAATGGTATTTTAGACATGCATGGAACAAGTCACTAAATGCATTTTAGTAGCATTATTGTTAGCATCAGTTTGATAATTCAAATGCAACACCCCTTTATCAGTCGATTCAATAAGTAATACCAATAAAGGAATTATCCCATTTGAAAGAATAGCGGTGACAACTGTTAACTTAGGTATACCCTGTTAAACCTAGATGAACATAGCTTACCTGATGGACTAATATATATTTACACTCGTTTTCAATTGAATTTGAAAGTACTGTGCCTTTGAAGAATGCCCCTAAAGTCAGAAAATAGAGACAATTTATTGTTTTTTTTTCTTTTTTTGTGAAAATCAACTTCAAACCTTGGCGCTGAAAGCTTAAGTTAAGCATAAAAGCTATTTGGCCTTTACTGACATAAAACAAACAATTGTCTCATATCTGTCAGCATTTTGTAATTTGGATGGCAAGTATACTGACAAATGGGAATCAAATTAAATTTGAAAAATTTTCTGTACTTGCATTAGGGGTTCATGCTTCATGTTTATATATGTAATCATGTTTTAAATTTATATCATTGAAATGATATACTGTAAAATCATTTCATTTCAATGGGACAAAATTTCATGGTTTTGGTGAAAAAGACAATTTTGTGGTGATGGAATTTGAAGGATATTTTGTCCTCTAAGTAATATACTGTGGAAATTATAAATATTTGTGGGGATTTAATTTCGTGTTTCAGTTAAGATCATCCACAGAATCCATGTAATTAAATACCCCTCAAACATTAATGATTTTTCAGTATTCATTTCATATAAAAAGGTAAACAGTACAATTAACTTCTCTAGAGCAGCACGCTTTGGTAAACACACATTTTGGTTTGTTATACAGAGGTTTTTGCTCTATAGATAGTAAATGTATAGTAAACGGCTATCCAATATAAACTGTCTAGAGCAACAACCTCTCTTTCACAACACCTTTAAAATGTCCATAAGCTGACAGTGCATTATTCTAAATTTAACCCCTGTTCAGCAACAACCTCTCTATAACAACACTTTCAAAAATTCCATAAGCGAATAATGCATTACTTTAAATGTAACCCCTGTACAGCAACAACCTCTATAACAACACCTTCAAAAATTCCATAATAGAATAATGCATTACTCTAAATGTAACCCCTGTACAGCAACAACCTCTATAACAACACCTTCAAAAATTCCATAATAGAATAATGCATTACTCTAAATTTAAGCTCTGTACAGCAACAACCTCTATGACATCACTTTCAAAATGTCCATTTAATAAAGATGATAATGCATTACTCTAAATGTAACCCCTGTACAGCAACAACCTCTATGACATCACTTTCAAAATGTCCATAAGATGATAATGCATTACTTTAAATGTAACCCCTGAAGAGCAACAACCTCTATAACATCACCTTCAAAATGTCCATTTGATAAAGATGATAATGCATTACTCTAAATGTAACCCCTGAAGAGCAACAACCTCTATGACATCACCTTCAAAATGTCCATAAGTTGATAATGCATTACTCTTAATTTAACCCCTGTATAGCAACAACCTCTATGACATCACTTTCAAAATGTCCATTTAATAAAGATGATAATGCATTACTCTAAATGTAACCCCTGAAGAGCAACAACCTCTATGACATCACTTTCAAAATGTCCATTTAATAAAGATGATAATGCATTACTCTAAATGTAACCCCTGAAGAGCAACAACCTCTATGACATCACTTTCAAAATGTCCATAAGTTGATAATGCATTACTCTAAATGTAACCCCTGAAGAGCAACGACCTCTATGACATCACTTTCAAAATGTCCATAAGTTGATAATGCATTACTCTAAATGTAACCCCTGAAGAGCAACGACCTCTATGACAACACTTTCATAATGTCCATTTGATAAAGTTGATAATGCATTACTCTAAATGTAACCCCTGAAGAGCAACGACCTCTATGACAACACTTTCATAATGTCCATAAGTTGATAATGCATTACTCTAAATGTAACCCCTGAAGAGCAACGACCTCTATAACATCACTTACAAAATGTCCATTTGATAAAGATGATAATGCATTACTCTAAATGTAACCCCTGTAGAGCAACAACCTCTATGACATCACTTTCAAAATGTCCATAAGTTGATAATGCATTACTCTAAATGTAACCCCTGTAGAGCAACAACCTCTATGACATCACTTTCAAAATGTCCATAAGTTTATAATGCATTACTCTAAATTTAACCCCTGTACAGCAACAACCTCTATGACATCACTTTCAAAATGTCCATTTGAAAAAGATGATAATGCGTTATTCTAAACTTAACTCCTGTACAGCAACAACCTCTATGACATCACTTTCAAAATATCTATTTAATAAAGATGATAATGCATTACTCTAGATGTAACCCCTGAAGAGAAATAACCTCTCTATAACAGTCAATATTACCATAAGGGTATTGCTCTACAGAGGTTGCCCTGTATTTCTAGAACAAAATGATTTATATATTGTTGGCTTAGAATGAGAAGGTCGTAAGTTCTTAGTGCCACTTACGTCCTTATAAGACTAATGCATATTTGAAATCTGCATCATAAGGCGCTTCTTAATTATGAGCCTATTTTCATGAAAATCAGAATTTGTCATGTTGACCAAACTGAAGTTTAAACCACTTGTTTTACCACGTGTAAAGAATAACGATCGGACAGTATTTTTCGTTTTCTCAAAATATCAATTTTATACTTATGACCTTCTCATTCTAAGCCAGAGATATAAATTGTAATTATTAGGTTTTGATTTTTCATTGAAGCAAGAATGAAGATTAAGTCTTTATTTATGTGCTTGTTTATCAAAACTATCAAAGAATAAATACAAAGTTAAATCTTAACACAATCTTTGATATTTCAATGTATGTGGGATCAACTATTAATTTTGTTGAAAATGTTACGGCTATTAATTATGGAACATCAGAAAATGCCTTAATTATGTGATTATTATACATGTACTGTTTACTTGGAAAGTAACATTTTAAGATTAGTTTCAGTAGGAAAGTGTAGTTGTAGAGCTATATGGAAATACAGCTAAAGTATTGTATACTGCATAATTATATATTGCATAATTGCATTATGATGGGACAAAATTTCTTGGTTTTGGTAAAAAAGACCAATTCGATGGAACGTTAATTTGTGAAATTTGCATTTCAACTAATAAATACATGGGTAAAAAATATTGTTTGACGGGATTTGAATTTGTGTTTGCATGTGAACCACGATATGCACGAAATTTAATCCCCCATGAAAATTAATGATTTCACTGTTAAACTCAAAACCATTGTAAAACAGCCAATGGACCATGAATTTTCATGAAAACTCCAAACTACTGTTAAAAAGTTGATGGACTAATCGGTTCTTCTTAAGAACTGCAAACCATTGTAAAACAGCCATCGGGATGACCACAGTTTTTCATATTTTATTTCACCATTTCTCTGTTTTATTGTAGCTCTTGGTGTTAGACTATATCCTGTTCATAGTTCCCCGCCACAGTCGAGCCATGAGAGCATACGGAGCGTACAGAGCCTAGAACAAGATGACTTTGCTGCTTATCAACGTGAACTTTCTCGAGCGTTAGTCGATCCGGATACCTCGTCTAATGCGGTTAGTATACCAGTTACAAGTAAGGTCAGTCAGGTTTTTCCAGCATATATTTTCTCCCTAATCCTTCCCCAGTTTGAAATTGTTCACCGATCACCATCGTGAAGAAGAATTGGCTTGTCTAAGTCAAAGGGTAGGAGAGAAATTGACTATTCAGTTCTTTTCTCACTGCAAAACATTTAATTTTAGGGAAAAAAACTGACTATGGGGAACAAGTCAGTTTCTACCTCCAGAAAAAAAAAAACTGGGGATAAATAGACTGTTTCACCGTCTTTCGTACTTCCACAAAGTTGGTGCTGCATTCATTTCACAAAAAAGAAAATAAAGGCTGATAAACAACGGTGAACAGAAACTTTAATGTACAAGCATACATTGATAGTATTTTCCTCAGAGAAAATCTGTAATTATTTTACACAATGATATTCGTCATCGATAGAGTTACAATAGTGACAATATTGACAGAAATGTTGATGAATGGTTGCTATAGATACAATTGATAGAGGGAACTGTAATATGATCTATTAGAGACTGACTTAGGTTAATAATAAAGGTTGATGACCTTCAGGGCTGGACATTTGTTTGATAGCAATTGCAGAAATTGGAATGGCCAAATAAAAAGCTGGTGCCTTATAATAACCACAATTTATTTTATAATAACATTTTTATCACCTGGATATGTAGATAGTCAATCTCTCCACATGATTCTGTAGTTAAATGGATGTCTGTGGAGTAAAGGGTTATACGCTTTTATGTAACCTGTCTTGATATCGCTTGCTTTGAATGAGAAGGTCGTAAGTCCAAAATCAGTATTTTGAGAAAACAAGGAAAAACTGTCTGAAAGTTACTCTGCATTTTACTAACAGGACAATAGACGCATTTGAAGCGTAATGTGATGCTGACTTTAATCAAAGTACTGAAGTACTGACAGGCTGGCGAACTGCAAAGGGAAATAGCTTTTTAAGTATTAATATAACATCAAGTGGTTTTCTAAGTAAAAAGGGAGGTACCGGTAAGTGCTGGACGAAAAATAAAATGAAAAAAAAAAATATAAAAATTTTGGAGCCGCCGTGATTCGATCGCTGGACCTTAGCCTCAGAGGAACTATTTTTATTGAGTGTATAGATTCTGTGTTGTCAGTTTCAGGAGTAAATGCATCTTAGTGGATTTCATTTTTTGGCATTGTAATAGGTCTGGCGACATCGCCGGCCTAAAAATGTATCAGTCTTATAAGCCAGCATTGTATTGCATGCAGCTATACCATGTAATTATGTATGTATTTTGACAGATAATAGTGCACTAAAAGCACTTTTGAAACTGAAACTGAAAAGCAAAAAACAAAAATCGTTTTCATTAAAATTTGAATTGTATATTCATACTAATTTTAAAACTTATGGATTATGCCAATTAAGTAGGTTTGGCACAGGTCTCATTTTCTCATCTGTATTTTACATAAATCTTTTCAAATAAATGAAATGTACTCCTTTAAAAATCATGAATTATTCCACCTCTTGATGCCTAGCATGTGTGAAAGTTCTATTTTAATTCCATGTACTTGATAGAGAGAGTGTAATTGGATGCAAACGAGATTTTGAAAGCTTTCTAATTTTTGTGTCTGGTTGGTGTATGTGTATAATTACACCCTTGATAATCTAAATGCATCAATGTGTTTGAATTTTTAGTAACTTTTAATTATTATGTTGAGTGTTATAGTTTCGAAAAGCTGTTTAAGAATTGATTATTTTGTAAAGAAAATGTGTATGAATTCAATGAATGTAAATTTCTATAGATTAACTGTAAAATCATTTAATTTTGATGGGACTAAATTTCAGGGTTTTGGTAAAAATATCATTTCAATAGGATTTTAATTCATGACTTTTGCATTTAGGCAATAAATACAAGATTCAAATTTATTGTTCAATTAGATTTGATTTTGTGATTGAAGGTCAGAACCGAGAAATCCACAAAATTTACCCCCCATGAAAGTTAATGATTTTACAGTAAGTGAATGTAAAACCTCTTAATATTGCACCTGGGAGGACTGGCAACCTCTAACAAATGGCATTTTTGTTTATACTAGTAAATACATAAAAAATTATGTTATTTTTAATTAAATTCTCTCCTTAAATTTTTAATTAAAATTCTCAAGCAATAAATACAAAATGAATTACAAAATCACCATACTTATTCAGGATGTATCTGCTCTTGAATTATGTAAGTTAAGAAAATTTTAAGTTTTAAGGGCAGAATATTTTAACTTCTTAACAAACAAAGTGACCTTTGAATTGTTTTGTAATTTTGTCTTACAATTTTATAAGATATACATGTACTGTTGATTCAATAAGTGATACTAATGAGGGAACTATTCCATTCTAAAGAATAGCAGGGACTTACCGTTAACTCAGGTATAACCAGTTAAACCTAGATAAACATAGTTTACCTTACAGATGAGCTTACATTTATACCCGTTCTCATTTACCTTTGAACAGCCTGTACGTTGTCCTTTCATGCTAACCTGCCATAAAGTCAATGAACATATTGAAAAACCAAAAATCTGATGGCATTACATAAAATCGTCTAAAAATTCATTTTAAACCTCCACTTTTCAGGCATGCTTAATTCTGTACATTCATAATATTTATGAGCACATCTCCCACTCAGATTTCATTCTGTATTTTCATACCTTGAGCCTCACTGTGAAATATTACATAAAATCCACATGTTTTAGCTATAAGAGATGCCTAATAAACAATTAAACGTTTCCTGATAATATTTTCAAATTCTATATAATGTAAAATCATTTAATTTCGTTGGGATGAAACTTTGTGGTTTTGGTAAAAAGACAGTTTGTTGCGACTTGAATTCGTGAATTTTGCATTTCCGGTAATAAAACAAGGGTCAAAATTAATGTTTGTTGGGATTAAAGTTTGTGATTGAGGTGAACCACGAAATCCATGATATTTAATCCCCCACAAAAATTAATGATTTTACAGAAGCTTATATGATTACCATGCTTCCTATTTTGCTAGATTTACTCACTTGTACTTTCATTTGAACTTGATCTGGTTTAATTATGATCTATTTATCACATTAACCCATATCTGCCAAATACTCCTATTAAAGTGGAGTTACTCCTATTTTTGTTGTTAATTTCGGGTTTTCCAAGTTCACCTTACTTTGAACAAAAGTAAATTTGATTCATTTTATGATCTTCTGTCCCATATTTGTAACTGCTGGAATGAATACATTTGTTGTTTATGCATTTAAATCCCTTTTAAATCACATTTAAGTGCATCTTGTGACATGTTTCACTTCATCACTCCTGTTTTGGATTTAACTAGCTTGGCAGGTTGCAGTCGAGGAGTGCGTAAATCAATGCCGGAAATATCGTTTTACACCCCAAGACTATTACATAAATATTAACTGTAAATCCTTCCCTTGAATCAACCTATGATGTCAGTATTATAAATAAATGGCGTCATGATGCTGCACGCATTGTACCGCTTACAGAAAAGAGTAGCAACACAAGAAGCTGTGTTACTTTACCTTGTACATGTACCTTTAAAATGATTAAAACAGGAGGTTGCTTTATACAAGGGACTGCTATCAAAGGGTTGACCGTGGATTTGTCTTCTCACTATCTGTCAGCATACTGGTATTCATAATTTTCCTGTTTTATTTTTTCAGACAGAAGTCAAAGTTTACGATGACATTGACATCGATACGGCAGATAGCAGGTTATATTATAACGTATACATTTTATGCTTCACTGGCTTAAAATGAGAAGTTCTTAAGTACAAAATTGATATTTAGAGAAAGCAAGAAAAACTGTCTGAAATTTACTCTTTACTGATGGAAAAACAGGCTTTTTCATCTTCATTTTGGTAAACATGGCAAGTTCCGATTTACAAAAAAATAGGCTCATAAGAAGCAATTTATGATGCAGATTTGAAATATGTATCAGTCTTATAAGGTCGTAAGTAGTTAGTTACGACCTTCTCATTCTATTAAGCCAGCGATATTTAATACTATACATTATATGCTCCGCTGACTGATCTCCTGAGTATCTTGATGAGATGATAAGATAGTATTATATTGTCAAAAACTATCTTTATATTATATTTTTATATTATTTTTAATGTTTTCGCTTCTTTTTTCTGTGTTTTGTATTTTCACTTTAAAGCGTTACTATGGCAACTCAAAACTTTGTGATAATATGCAATGTAATAATGTATCATATTGTGATGTAATATGAACATCATAAAATCTTTACTCAGATCATGTTTAAATTATCCAACGACTTTTATGTACCGTATTTGATATTTAAAATTTGTTTGTTTCATGTAACGCCCTTCCTTAACCCTTTTAAATGGCCCCTAAATCTCAATGTCTTACGGTACCTGAAGTGGACTCCATCCAGGTCTTGCTCAATCTCAGCATAAAATATTTAAAGCCGGCTTCTCTCCATGACAAACCCTTGGGGGGGGGGGCATTGAAAAAATATGTAGAGACACTGTTGATTGTTAAGCTATCTACTGTAAAATCTTTCGACTTCGATGGGACGAAATTTCGTGGTTTGGGTGAAAAAGACCATTTCAATGGGACGTATACTCATGGATTTTGCAATTCAGGTTATAAATACAAGGGTCAAAATTATTGTTTGATGGGATTTTAACCACGAAATCCTCGAAATTTAATCCCCTACAAAAAATTAATGATTTTACAGTATCCTAAGAATTTCATCAATTATCTGAACAAAAGCATGAAACTCACGAAATTAATTTGTTTTTCAAATTTTTTTTTAATAAGAATTTATTCATTACTAAGAAATTACGTGCAATTAAGTTTTAATCCATATAGCTTTCATAATGTTGTTATCAAATGGTGCAAGTTTAATGAAATTTAAACTTAAATGTCTGACACATTTTTACTGCATTTTTTATAAAATTATACAACATGCTAGTACTAATTACTGCACATAAAGAAATATGTACTAAGTCCAAATTTTAGGAAATAAAAATATGCTGACATTATTCCCTTTAAAGCTAACAAAATGCTATTTTTGTACCAGAATTCTATATTTCTTCTGCCTTGTTATGATAGATAGACTGCGTCTCATATTTTTACATTGTTTGGATACAGAGCAATATGATACAGGAAGCCAGTCTGGCTCGTAATTAATAAATGGCTTAAATATCCGTATTCATAATCTGTCTATGTCATTTACTGTATATTATACATACTTTATACTACCATAATAATCCATATATTATTATACAAAGGTCTTGGTGCAAAACTATGGTACATGTCGCTGGCTTAGAACAAGAAGGTCGTAACTACCAAATCGATATATATTGAGAAAACAAGAGAAAACTGTCTGTAATTTACTCTTTACCTATGGGAAAACACGTTTTTAAAACTTCATTTTGGTCAACATGACAATTTCAGTTTTCATGAAAATAGGCTCATAAGAAGCGCCTTGTAAAGCAGATTTCAAATATGTATGAGTCTAATAAGGTCGTAAGAGGTAGTTACGACCTTCTTGTTCTAAGCCATCTATTAGTTACCATAGTTTTGCACTGACCCCTCGATGCATTTACCAGTACAAAGTTGGATACATGGCCAGAGTGGCAGGGAGATCTTAGGTTCTGGATTTCCGCACCCCCTATTGCAGAGATTTCTCAGAGTATATTTGAGATTAATAATAATAAATAAATTTGAGAGTCTATTTCAGTATACTTAAGATTTCTCAGATTATTTTTGCGATTATAAAAATTTGAGATTGTAGTTCAGTATACTGTAAAATCACTTTATATTGATGGGTCGAATCTTCATGGTTTTGGAAAAAAACAATTTCAATGGGAAATTTCAGGTTATAAATACATGGGTCAAATATAAATCTGATATTCTATTCAGTATATTTTAGATTATAATATACATTTGAGATTCTATTTCAGTATATTTGAAATTTCTCCGAAAATATTTGAGATGTTTTAGAAGTTATTTGAGATTTCTCCGATATATATTTTTGATAAAATAATTTGAGATTCTTTTTTGGTATATTTGAGATTACATGTATATGAATTTGAGATTTTATTTCAGTATATTTGAGATTTCTCCGAGTAAGACGGACGAGGAAGATGATGAGAGTATGTACGAGATCCCACAGAGAAATCGTAGCGACTCCGGGTACGAGAAAGCGGTCGAGTTATCTCCGTTATCTAAATCCTCGGCAGGTTCACAGGAACAGTTATCTTCCTCCTGTAGTACAGGTTTGTTCTCAATCAGGGCCAATATTTTTAAAGCATCTTAAGTGAAATTTAGATTTTTCTTAAAAGTGTATCAGCTTAACAGGAAAACTAATATTGACAATTATTTAAATTGTTTAGAAGCATTATGTAAAGAGCTACAGTTATCATATAGAAAACATTGGTTATTTTTCGTTTCTTTTGAAATATGGGCAGTTCAATATTTTAGTTTTTGCTTAAGATGCTTTATGAATACCCACCAGGCCCCAATCTCCCTAAAAAACTCAATCTGAGATTAATCTCATCTTTAAATTGACATTAAATTTTGTCATTAAGATAAGTTCCTATAATTTAAAATTGGCATCACGCTATTTTAAGTTCAATTCTGTAAAGTTTAGAGAGCTTTGACTTCAGATTTAAGTCAAATTTTATGCAGACTCTTATTTGAGTAAAATCTCAATTTGAGATGAGATTTCTACTTGAGATGTTTAGGGTGATTTGGGCCTGGTTTACTATAGTACAAGGTTCCTACATTCTGTGAATTAAGAATTTCAAACTACTCGGTTCTTGCCCAAATTGGTAAAATTTAATAGTTTCCCTATACTCTACTTTTGAGATCAGGAAACCAAATGTGTCAGCCTTGTTAAATAAAGTCAAAAAAATTAACATACTTACTATCTAGTAATATCTCCTTTGCCAGTATACATAATTACTGCAAAAGTTCCTTTCCTGAAAGTTTCTTTCAAGTTTCAACAATTAGTACTTGTCCTGGACAACCCAACATGTGCTTATTTCGCTGACTGGTGCTACAATCCCGGAATTATCTGAATACATAAATTTTCTGCAGAAAATATACTAGTATAAGTAATTTGAAAAGTTTCAAAATATTGACTAAGTTGAAATATTCTGTAGGCGTGTCTAGTGTATGTTTGACTGACTTATTACCTGAAGAAAAGCGAAAAGATTTTGGACACATGTTTTCCGCATGTTTTCGAGTGTAAAGTTTTTATATGTTTATCAGGTACACCGATGCCACCACCTTTACCTCCACGTGGAGAGCGGACTGGTTCTGAGGCAGCAAGTCGTGGATCTATAGGCAGTATGTTAGAGTACCAGTCTACTGACCCGGTGGTTGTGAAAGCCAAATTGTGTCGGGAATCATCAGTACCGACCAGATTGTCACGATCGTCAGATCCAAGGAACGATAAATCTATCGAGGACTTGTTGAGTCAAGGTGAGAGATATAAGTCTCGGTTGTACTGAAACCATTTAAAGAATTTAGACTTGTATCATGGGTGGTACAGTGGTCAATTAGGTCCCTGGTTTGATTCTCATACAAGGGATGAACGTTTTCAAAACATTGATATGGACTTCACGGAAAACTTAAAAATGTCAAAGTTTGTAGTCTTGAATATGCCAATAATCCACAGAATGCGGAAGTTAGAATTCACAAAAACAAATTGGTTCACATTAGAGGGGTATTCCTAACAAAAGTATGCATTTGTTGATATATATTTTCCGTGTGTTTTGTTATAACTTTGCAGTTCATGGTTCAATAAACATTTTAACGGTTTCCATAGCTACCAATTATTTAACAGCATTTTAGGTGCAAAATCAAGATGCCGTAATAAAATTATCTACTATTTTGCATTATTATGTTTAAAGATGAAGTGATAAATTTTGTTGTTTTAGGACAATTGAAAAATATTTTGTGTGTTAAGGTATCATAATAAAACGATTTTAGGAAATTAGCTAAGGTTGGGAAATATTTTTAACTAAAACTCTTCGAGTTATCATTTTTAACTAGACTGTTCGAAGAAAAAAAAGTTGAGATATTGTCGTGACCGGATCTTCTGCATGTGCGTGTGCATTGGTTAGGTGAGGTAATTGTCAGAGTCATTTTCTCTAAGGTATCTGCTTGAAACTTAGCATAATTATTCTCCATCACAAGGGAAGTTCATACTGACAAGGTGTTATACTGTAAAATCATTAATTTTCGTGGGGGATTAAATTTTGTGGATTTCGTGGTTCATATCAACCACAAACTTTTATCCCAACGAACATTGATTTTGACCCTTGTTTTATTACCTGAAATGCATAACCCACGAATTCAAGTCCCAAAGAAATTGTCTTTTTTACCAAAACCACGAAATTTCGTCCCAACGAAATTAAAATGATTTTACAGTAACCCGTTTACTGAGTTATCTGCCCTTCTTACTCTCAAAAACGATAGTGTCAACTAACAATAAGTCTTTTGCCTTCGTTGTGTATGAAATTAGCACATTTCTAGTCTGATACATATTACGTGTGTTATAAAATTATATACATGTACTCAAAATTGGATTCCTACAACCCTTCCAAAATCTCAATGACATGGGACTAAGAGGGAAACTAATAAATAAATGTTTTATTTTTGGCCTAATAATGTTGCAGCATTTCTTTACATACTTTGACATAACATAAATGTATGCTAATTTCATACACAACGAAAGGCAAATCACTTATTATTGTTACTGAAGTATATATACATGTATCAGCAGTTGGTAATAAACTGTGTGACATTCTATGTATTGCTGGCTTAGAATGAGAAAATCCTAAGTACAAAATTAATATTTTGAGAAAACAAGAAAAAACTGTCTGAATTTTAGTCTTTACTTATGGAAAAACAAACTTATGAGACTTCAGTTTGGTCAACATGGCAAGTTTCAATTTTTAAGTGAATAGGCTCATAAGAAGCGCCTTGTGATGCTGATTTTAAATATATATATATATCAGTCTTATAAGGTCATAAGTAGATGTTATGACCTTCTCATTCTAAGCCAGCGATTTGTATCAAAAGTGCAATGAAACCCCCAACATGACAACCTTTCCATAGCGGCCCTCTGAAGAACAATGACATCTTTTTAGCACCACTCATTAGTTATTTTGTTCCAGAAGTAACCATTTTACTGTAAAGTTTGTTTACCTCTTCAGAACAAAAACCTATACATGTATGACAACCTTAGGTTGTGTTTCCCAAATGGTATAATTGTACTATAGCCGATTCAATAAATAATACTAATGAGGGAACTATCCCATTCGCAAGAATACCGGGGACTACGGTTAACTTAGGTATACACAGTTGAACCTAGTTAACATAGTTTACCTGACAGTCGATTCGATGTTTACAAACTGTTCTCATTTTTGTTTTCCTTTGTAAGTGATAATATTATATATTAGTATGGTGTTAAACTTGTGAACAATATTTTGGTCTCTACTATCAGTGAAATCAATAATAGCATAGGAATGGTTGGGTACTAGAACATTAAATATTTGTATATAGTCACTATGTTAACTTTATGTTATAGTTTATTACCAATTTATTTTTGGTTGATTGTGAAACAAGTTTTTCCAACTTATATTAATCACTCTCGACACCTCATTCCTGATGTTACCCATTGCCACAAGGGTTTGAGAGAAAAGAACTCACTGACAGTGATGAGGTGTCCCAATGCACATTTTGTCAGACATTTATGTTTCAACCAATTTTGACAGAGTTATTGCCCTTTGTTTATTTTGTACATAAATATGTAATGATAATCTTATTATTATTATTATGTTTGTTATATTTTCAGATTTTGTACATGAATGTGTAACGGTTATGATGTATTTGTTATATTTTCAGATTTTGTACATGAATATGTAACGGTTATGATGTATTTGTTATATTTTCAGATTTTGTACATGAATATGTAACGATAATGATGTATTTGTTATATTTTCAGATTACTATGATGGTGCATCGTGTGAATCATTGGACGAGGTCGACTCATTCTCCCGTGATCGTACCTCTAGTCTCGTCAAACTACCTAGGTAAGCAATGTTCATATGCATTTATTTGGTAAAAAAAAAATTATTATAAAACTTGTGATTTACGAGGGATGATCCAAAATAACGTGGACTTTTGCTACAACATATTTATGTGTCAATTGATCATTTATGAACTGATATTAACATTAATCTGAATATGTCCGGCATATTTCTGAAATAAAATCAAGGAATAAAAAAGATCACTAACTGCTACCCGGCGCACATCAGTGTTGGTTTCATGACGTCATGGATCGATGATCCTCACTTTAGTATTTTTGAACCTTCACATATTTATTTAAAATGTTATACAATTATGTTTATTATTACTGGAATGTTTAAAGGGACTAAACTCTAGTTGGTAAATTGCAAATTAATCAAAAGCTCTCTTAAAATCACATTTTTTTTTGCTTGACCGACCTAATACATATATATACGAAGCTGGACTTTATTTATCTAGAAAAAATAATTGCATAACGTCAGTTTATTACCTTTTTAACTCCTAAAATCTATTGCGTGACTAACGCAGTAAAATATATAATTTAACATTGTTAAAACGTAGTTGTGTATAAATACCAAGAAAAGCCGTAATGGATGGCAAAACATGTTCGGGAGTTTTCATCAATAGCGCCTTTGATTGTAATGTAAGTTGTAAGAATACTTTATGTATTCATAAAAAATAGTTTTGTGATTAAAACTTCTACAAAACGTGTTTTATCACTGTACTGGAGTTTAGTCGCTTTAAGATATCATTAGACATTAAAACCTGCTAATTATCTTATTGACAATCGTTGGCCTGCCTCAACTCATCACCGATAACGTCACTACTGTTGTGCTGTATTTTCTATATCATCTGTGATGCTTGCCCTATCCTATCTTATCTTTCTTTATCAACATATTCAGGATGCAAATTAAAAAGAAGAGCTCAGCTTAAAGGGCATGATCCATTAGTCTGCTCAATCATTTTAAGCGCCCTTTGTATTCCCAATTTATTAGTGACTTGTTTCAGTAGATTTGAATGATTTCTTTCAGACCAGTAAAGAGGAAGAATCGGTCGAATCATCGAAAGCTTGGAAAATCCTTGACCTCATTATGGGAGATAACCCAACCATTTAGCATGTTAGAAGACGTCGTTTTATCTGGAGAACTCCATTACAAGAGCAAACTTACATGGACTCGAAAAATTGTCGCCTTGACAACGGGACGTTTAGTGTGTTATAAAAGTGATAAAACTGACTCACGTCCGTCCTTTGTGATTCTCCTGACAGGTTATAAAGCCACCTCCCATAAAAGGGAAGGTAGGCGGAGTTTCGAGGTCCATCTGGACAATGAGAATTTTGAATCACATGTGTTCTTAGTGGATTTTAAAGAGTGGGCAGAAACTTGGTGTGAGGTACTATTTTACATTTCATTTACATATCATTTACATATGGCTGGCTTTGAATGTGAAGGTCGTAAAAATGGTATTTTGAGAAAACAAGAAAAAAATGTACAAAAATTACTCTTTACTTATGGTAAAACAAGCTGTTTCAACTTAAGTTTGGTTAACATGACAAGTTCTGATTGTTATGAAAATAGGCTCATAAGAAGCGCCTTGTGATGCTGATTTTAAAATATTATTATGTATCATTCTAAGTCAGCAATATAGCCAGTTTGTCAAGTTATTCCTCATTGCTAAAATCTGCAAGGTTCTAAATTATATTTCTATGATACCAGTTGTTGAAATTATTTATCTGCCCTTGGAATTTGCAAATTTAAGAAATGCAATCTGAATATATGATATATATTATCTAAGGCTAGATAGCATCTAATGTTCCTAACTTACCACAGTAACATAATTCCTTGTTGGGCGTTCCTTGTTCTAAATTGATGCTGTACATACATAAATGTATATAAAAATTTTGGACACATTCACTTTCTAACACATGTTTTGAATTTGTAATCTTTGTCCCAAAAACTGCAATATTCACTCAAATTTGGCTCATATAAGACAGTCATAATGTCTACTTGATTATAATTATTACATATATACCAAACATAAATAAACAGTTTAGAAACAACTGTATGAAAATCGAACAATAAATTAACATTGTTCATTCTGTTTTCAGTAAACTATTTTGGCTTGTAAACACAAGTATTTTATGTTTTCAGCATATTAATGCAGCATCTATAGGACAGAAGGCACCTGGTCCAAACGTACATCTAGCCCGGGGTTCATTAATGGCTAATCAGGACTGTACATATCAGATAGCTAATGTAAGTGTACTTCTGTTTTACTTTACTAATGTTTATTTGCGTCTGATTAACCCAAAAGGCATAAAACATATCACTATGTAAATGAAACAGTATCAGAAGCAAAATATACAAACAACACCAATAATAATTTGCAAGTAACATCATACATATTACCCCAATTAAAAGTCCAGTCCCCCTTCTCTTTTGGAGAAAATTTGTATTTTGTTTATTGAAAAATTGTATACTTATTGACGATTAATATTATAGTAATCAATATTTTGTGATTGCTTCATCAACAATACAAATATTTATGATTTTTTATAAAATTTTTGGAAAACATTTTTTTTAAAAATTAAGACCCCCCAAATTATAGCCCCCCCCTTTTTGCAAAATATATGGCACGGGGATGTTTTTTTCGAGGGGGGGGGATAAGGTAGATGTAACTTATGATAATATTGTTCTATGTTTCAGTCTAGTAATCGCTTATCTAACTCTAACACATCTCTGGTCAGTAGTGATGGACTGGACGCGGAACCGGGAACAGTGAAAATCAAGAAAAGAGGTGAATATACATGTATATTAAAATATCTCTGATAATAGTTGACTACTTATTTTTTCTTGCAGACAGATACATGCCAAATGTCCTTATACAATCCACTGATACTGTCAGATATTTTGCCAATGCATTTTCTGATGCTGTTGCAAAATGTTGAAACTCAAATATTTTTGAAGTCCATCAAGACATTGCTTACAAACTTTGCATATTTGTTTACCATCATAAACAAAGCCATGTAACACTATCCAACATTTCAACAGACTTATGGCCCCTGAATGACTTTTTTATAGGCAAGGCTTCCACCAGGGCACCAGTGTACTGTTTCATCAAAGCAATTATTGAAACCTTAATCTTGGGATCAAATTTAAATTCTATATGATACATTTACAACAAATAAAATCTGTAATACTAATCAAGGTTCAGTTAATGAACACCTACAAACAATATCTATCCCCAATGTGCCGTTCTCAAATAATTATACTGAATTTAAATTTGAACCAAGTTTATGATTTTCGTAAATTTGATGATAAAACGGTACCCAGAACACAAAACTTCAGTTCTCAGGGTTGTGGATTCGAGTCCCAGGGCTGACCAACTAAAATTACTAATAGTCTATCGAATTAGGGTTTAAACTGAGGTGCCATGGATGGGTGCAAATACACCTGGCAAGTGCAAGAACCAGTGGTGTCTCTTGAACCGGTACACCTCTTGTATCTGCGCTATCTACTAAATCTAAAATGACAATTCTGGGGGCCTCGTCCATATGGATCATCTGATTACCTTCCAAACTACTTTAGATAAAAAAATTCAAAGTTTCAACCTTTCCAAATGATATAATTTTACACTGTCTCAAATTGACTATAGTTTCCCCAGCACTATTATAACATTAACAAAATGTATTTACCTTGTATGTATATCTGCTATGGTTACAGATCATTCTGGGACCAAATCAGCTAAAATGGGAACATTCGCTTTCAAAGCAACCCAGTTCTTTGAATCTTTGGGCAAGAAATCGTCTATGAGGAAAAGTGGGTCCATGTCGGAGAGTATGCTATCTACAGAGAGAATGCGACAATCTTCAGGGTCCCAGTCTTCAATCTGTGATATATCGGAGAGATTGGGGCCGCTGACCCCTGATATTGAAGAATCGACGGCAGAAACTCCCGTGGAAGTACAGAAACATATTAAACATCAAGGTATAATGCTGTGCTATGTTTCATTATTGGCACCTATAGTGGGATTCAAATTTAGCAATGTGAAGTACAAAAGGTTTATTTATGTGACATAATGTGACTTGCATTGATCTAGATATAGGGAGTTATTGCCCTTGGGTTTGTTTCTGTCGTTACTGACTCCGAGACTCATTTGCCAATTACAAAATTATAATTCAAGGAGAGAACTCATATGGTCATGTTCTATATTTCTATGATATTTTTATATACAAGGGGCAGAACTCATTGGCTACACTTTATAAATCAAGGGAGAGAATTTTAGTACTTGAATGAGAAAAACTTGCAAGCAAAATTAAACAATCGTCACCCACTTATACAATGTTCTTATCGCAGGTTATTTAGATATCTACAGTAGTTTCAACAAGCGCAAGTGGGGCAAACGTTGGTGTCTCATACACGAGAATAACTTTGAATGTTATCGTACCCAACAGAGTGACGTCTGTGAGCTTGAGATTCTTCTGAAGAAGTGTGTGTTACGTCGTGCTATTGAAGAAACAAAGAGTGAATTAGGACTGATGTTAATGGAAAATGATCGAGAAAAAATTACAATAGAAGTAAGTGATGAGAAAACTGAATATAAAACTTTTTGTGCCCCACTCACTTATTTATTATAGCAAATAGCAGTGGTGCTGTCCATCTGTCCGTATGTTCATACATAACGCATATATTGTGTGTTTATCTCCTCACGAATCCCTTGGTGGAAATGCTTCACAGATTAACAGCATTAATGTGTAGTTGATCGTAAAGTATGGAATATTTGCTGCAGACTTTGGCTTTGGAAACAGGATTTTCTGGCTTGAGAATGATTGCTGATTATTAGGCCTAATAGTTTATGCTTAAAGAGCTTAGTTTTTTGTACGCACATTTCAGTGTCTCACAGACAACATTAATAGATTTATCAACTGTAATGCCCAATGCATTCTGCTTAAGAACCACAGAGTAATGGCCCTTGTACAATGCCTTGGATTATTGTACCTTGTTGCATATTTCAGCCTGTCAGTTGGAATGAGCTTGGTTCCTGGCTGAGAATACTGATGAAGGAAACCAGTACACCGGTCACACCCCCGGGTTTAGAGGGTTACATGGACGATACTCATCCGTACCATGAAGCTGTCGAGATAACCAGATTACCAGAAACTTTACAAAAACAATCATCGGTAAACTTTCTACAATTCTCATCTCATTTTTATTATGCAATGTCATCTACTGATGCGAAGGCATATAGCGATGCACCTGTCTGTTCATCCATCTGTTCTTTTGTCTGTCCGTGAAAAATGTTAAGTGTATAAGAAAACAAAACAAACTCCAGTTGTTCCAACGTTTTGACTACATTGCCTTCTTCATGCAGGGTACAAATTAAAATTGTGATGTGAAAAATGTTGAAACGCAAATATTGCTTTCAAACTTGGCATACTTGTTTACCATCATAAACTCATTATCATACCCATGTAACACTTTCAAACATTTCAACAGAATTATGGTCTCCTTAGTGGCTTAGCTATTTGTTATGGACAAGGCCTCCTACCTGGCAAGCGTTTACTGAACACAGTCCTGTTATTCACAATTTTTTATTCATTTATGGAAGCTACTGATTACTGTGTCATTGTCCTGTATATCCAACACATTGAAAATATTGACCAAAACTTCAAAGTTTTTGAAACTCAAATATACAATCAAGTATATCAAAGTGTAGCTTTCCAACCTGGCATACTTAGTATTGTAAGTTTAAATACTGTATGAAGTGGAACATAATAGCCTGATAAGAGGCTAACTAATTCCCCAGAAGACAAAATGTAGACAAAAAGTATAATACAAAATGTACATCTCATTCTTGTTTTTCGACATTTTTCAGCTGACTTTGAATGTCAATACCAGATTACCTGGGTCTGACAATAGCTCGGAAAGTAGAACTAGCGAAGGAAGTCGCGACAGTGGTATAGGATCGTCAGTTTTCTCCGATGATGTGTTTACTTCTCATGATCGTAAGTCAATCTCCCCACAAACTCACCCATGCTACAACGATTCCAGTCTTCCAAGAGTCAGCGTGTGCGATACCGGTGCTATATATACACAGGTGACCAAAAACAAAAAGGGTTTGACTGGTTCCAAAAATAAATCAGACAAATCTGACAAATCAGCTCTATTAACTGGGAACCAGTCTACAGGAAGTGAAACAAATGTTGGTGCTTCTGGGAAGGATGGTGAACGTTCTGAAACTGATGTAGATAGTGATAAGCTATTCTTTGATTTTGGTGATTCAAATTTCGAGAGAGAGGAGAGCCTAGTAGATCAGATAATGTCGCAACTTAATACTCGTCTCAGCAGTTCACAGAGTCCAACGTTTGAGTCTGATTTGACAGAAATGTCTGACAATGATCTTGGAAAAAGGAATTCTAATGAATTTCATCCCAATGATAATACCCTTAGTCCGATCAAATCTGAAGATACAACCCTGATAGATGGTGATCCTGTCTTCATGTGTTCAAGTTTTTTAGAAGAAACTAATGCTCCTGCTTCTATAGATAAAGCAACGGATAAAACTGATGAAATCGCCAATACTGTTGACAGTGGTAGTCAGCTTTCAAAAGGGAATGTACAACACAAGAAACTTACAGCTACAGTTCGTAGACACCCATCCACCGTGTCCAGAACGGAAGAAAATATTGAAGACAATTTAATGGAACTTCGTACGAGGCTTGTGCAACTAAAGAAAGATAGGTAAGTATGGGAAACAATTAAATTATTTTTGCATTCATTGACAAGTGAATTTTTTGACAAAAATCTATGAAAAAAAGTCCAAATAATCTGAAATGCATTTTGGCAATTCTTCTTATAGAACATTCTTGGTGCTTACTATTTCCGAAGAAGCCCATAAATATACATGGCCTATTAGTATTATTTACAGCCTATTTACAGGATAATAATCACTTTCAAAGATTTGCCTTCAGTTAAAGACGAAGAAAATTGGACAGGGCCGGAATGCAGTACTCATCAAACACAACCGAGCACGCTAGGCACAAAAAGGAACCCACTGAAATATAAAAAAAATCCACAAACATACCTCACAATGTTCAGTTGACACATGTTATTTGCCAAATCCAAAGAAAATATTGTCATTGGTCATCTAGGTTAACAATGGCATTACCTTAAAATCACTCCATATTTATCACTCCAACTTAATTATAGGATTAAACAAACTTTTGTTAACGTTCACTGACGTGTAAACACCCGATCTTCAGGAATACATTGAATAAAGCATCAAAGTCTCAAACGGAGGATAAAATGGGTGTGTCACGTCTTAGCCAAACAGAATACAGGGATTTGCCAATTATTATTTATATATTATTATTTCCTTGCAGAATCAGCATCAGGGATAGAAAACATCTAATTGTTTCTGAAACAGACAAAGATTTTCTAGAAGCTGAGTATGAACGGCTGAATCGTGAGTGTAAGAAAGTGTCTGATGAAATAAATATGTTGGAGTTGCTTCATAATAGGCAAAGTGTTGAAGCTTCAGAATCAAATAGGAAAAGTTCTGATGATTTTGATGTAGAAACAGATACTGCTGATGACTCTCAAGTTGATAATGATGTCAATACTAAAGTTGATACTAAGAATGATGCTGATGTTGGTATTAAAATGGATACTAATGTTAGTTCTAAAGTTGCTGCTGATGTTGATACTCATTTTGGTAATGATATTAGTACTAAGGTTGACACTAGTATTGATACTATAGATGATGTAACAGTTAATGCTAATATTGAAGTAGAACCTCTCAGTCATGAAGGTCATGATTCAAATGAACTGACTTTAAACAATACAATTGACGACAATCACAAAACAGGGGTCAACGGTGAATCAGTGACTTCCGATAATGACAATAATCCAACATTGGATTGTGAGGGCAAAAATGTTCTTAAAGATTTTGATGACAGTACTATAAAAATGTCTGACGCCAGTGAAAATTCTGATTCAATACTACCGACAAATTCTAAAGATATAGGAGTAGAGCTTGACACTCTTGACTGTAACGTTGAATCAGATAGAACTGGGCAAGTAAGAAATGATGATAAAGTGGGCAATCTTAAATTTGATGAGATTGTAGATTTTAAACATGAAACTTCGACCTCTGACAAGAATGAAAATATTTGTAATGATAATCTGAATACTAACTCGATTGCAAAGCACTCTGAAGACAGTGAAGTTGATTGTAAAGACTCCGCAGATGTGTTACATGGAACTGTTGACAGTTCTGATGCTCAAATCGTTGAAAGTTGTGCAATTCAAAAACGGTTAGACACCGATCCTGTAGAGAACGCTGAACTCAATGAAACAGATACAGCTGAAGCTGATGCCACTGTTCAGGATAAAACGACTACGGACGAGATGATTGATACATAAAGGAGACAATAAGAAAATCACCATAACAAGATTTTGTAAATTTGTGCCAATTTGTGCCAATTATTTTCAGATCTCGTAAAATTTTAGAATTATTTTTTGTACCTATCTTTCATACCTGATTTTTATTACCACATCTTAACTTTTTAAAGACTGTCAGTAACTTGTTGATGGAAATAAAGACTATTTGGTTTTATTTTGGCATTAAGTGCTAGACCGGGTTGCTCTATTAACTTTTTAACTATATGGACACTCTTTACTCTTCTGTTGGTAGATGTTTTATTTATCAATATTTATGCTGCTTTTTATTATTATGCATGTTTTATTGTTTTATGTGTTGTGTCGTCTATCCAAGTTTCTGTGAAATTTGTTGCTGTTATGTGGATCTTTTTTGTTACAATTTGTAATATTGATGAAATTCTTTTTTATCTATAAAATTTTATTTACAAATAAATTTATTATCACTGTTGAGTTAGTGTTGTTTGGTTTGACCCCCACTGTCTGCTTGTGTATACATAGTACATGTATACCATATATATTCTCAATCCCCTTGAGAGCCCAGTGGTAGAGCATCGGCCTCGACTGCAAGAAACCTAGAGTTCGATTCTATGGCGCACTGTACCAAAGCCCTTTAAATAAGGCCGTACCAAATCGTTTCTTCGTTTAGCGTCCGAGGACGGATAGGTTTTGGATTCTTGGGAAAGAAAAAACAACATTTTTTTAAGCTCTAATATCTTCACAATCCATTGAGATATTAGTTTCATACTTTTCATACATTGCATCATGTCCCAAACCCCTACACGAAGTAGGTTTAACACAAATAGGTTTTCGGTAAGCTTAGTAAGTTATTATGATTGACAATGCATGAATGCTATATTGGTTAGCCATATAATGAAGAGGATTCATGAGCAATTATGACTTGTTTTTACGAGTGTTTTGTTTCTTGTCTCAGGATAGCTAGATAGGTTTTCGAGCTAAGGGTGGACGCTAAACGAAGAAACGATTTGGTATGGCCTAATAATACTGGTTTTTGTTTGTCATTCGACTTAGTTTGTTCATGTTAATTGTTGGTTGGTCCGGACCGATCCGTCCCGGTGTCTGGATAATGCGACAAGGTATGTTTCCATATGTTTGAAATGGCGTTGACCATTGATCTGTAGTGAGATTTAAAATCAGATTAATGCTTAAAATGCTGTTTTATTAATAAGCCATAACTTGGTAAACTCGCTGTAGAATGATGCAATTTGAGGACTTTAGTTGATTCCCAAATGGGAAAAACACCATGAGTTGGAAGGAAATAGAATAAAACATCAAGATGGTCTGTTGACAAAATGACAATTTGTAACAATAAAGGCATGATTTAAAGTCTAAGGGGAGCAAATCTTGCAAAAATATAATTATAATTATTTTGTTTACCATACAGTACGCTTTGCTAAATACGATATTTCCACAGATATAGTCAACATTCTATCGTCGAGTATTGGTCATTTGTACTAATGGTTCCATAAGTCATTGTATGTAATGGTTGATCGGAAACAGTTGTGGAGCAATAATGTGATTTTAAAACAAAATGTACTTACTGCGTTATGCCTGTAGGACCTCAACCGGAGTCTGTCTATGGGTATCTTCTTAACTGTTCACAAGGACTGCTAAATTTCCTTAAGTTCAGCTTCCATCTCATCCTTGGTCTTCCTAATTTCCTTTTGCTTCCAGGTGTCCAATGTAAGGCTTCAATTTTTGGGATGGATTTGTTGTTTATTTAATTATAAGATCCCTCAAAACAGTGGATTACTACACAATTACGTTATGGATGTCAATTAATTTCAGCGAAAAACAGATTTTCTTCAACTAGGACTTGTATATTACGCATTTCCGCCGTGTGTTCCAGTTAAGAGATTTCAGATGTGCTATTTGTGGACCTTGTGGTTGCCTTGGTGCTTGATAGTCAATCACCTTTTCCTTTTCGTGTTGCCTTGCCAATTGGGGAATAAATTGTTATAATATGGCATTGTTTGATAGTGTCATTGTCCACTAGATTTGAAGGATAATTCAAGACCATTGGTTTTTGTTTATTATTTCCATGTGAAATTTGGCGTGGGCATTTCTCCGTGTAGTTTTGTTGTGATGCTATTGTTTTCTCTGCTTGTTTGGTTAAGTTGAATGCTGCCTTTCCTGCCGATTGCCTAATTTCTTTTCATTTCATAAAAATGTGCAATTTTTATACGCCCGTTTGAAAAACGGGACGTATTATGTGAACACCCTTGGCGGGCGGGCGTGCGGGCGGGCGTGCGGGCGGGCGGGCGGGCGGCGGCGTCCAATATTTGTCTGTACTCTAACTCAAACAGTTTTTGTCCGATCGTCTTCAAACTTGCTGACAATGCTTATGGGTGTAATATCTAGGCCAAGTTCGATTATAGGCCAAATCGGTGCAGGCCTTCTTGGGTTATGGTCCTTCTTTTACCAAAAAAATGTGAAATTGGCCTTGTCTGTACTCTAGCTTAAACCGTTTTCATCCGATCATCTTCAAACTTGCTGACAATGCTTATGGGTGTAATATCTAGGCCAAGTTCGATTATAGGCCAAATCGGTGCAGGCCTTCTTGGGTTATGGCCCTTCTTTTACCAAAAAAATGTGAAATTCGCCTTGTCTGTACTCTAGCTTAAACAGTTTTCATCCGATCATCTTCAAACTTGCTGACAATGCTTATGGGTGTAATATCTAGGCCAAGTTCGATTATAGGCCAAATCGGTGCAGGCCTTCTTGGGTTATGGTCCTTCTTTTACCAAAAAAATGTGAAATTCGCCTTGTCTGTACTCTAGCTTAAACAGTTTTCATCCGATCATCTTCAAACTTGCTGACAATGCTTATGGGTGTAATATCTAGGCCAAGTTCGATTACAGGCCAAATCGGTGCAGGCCTTCTTGGGTTATGGTCCTTCTTTTACCAAAAAAATGTGAAATTGGCCTTGTCTGTACTCTAGCTTAAACAGTTTTCATCCGATCATCTTCAAACTTGCTGACAATGCTTATGGGTGTAATATCTAGGCCAAGTTCGATTATAGGCCAAATCGGTGCAGGCCTTCTTGGGTTATGGTCCTTCTTTTACCAAAAAAATGTGAAATTGGCCTTGTCTGTACTCTAGCTTAAACAGTTTTCATCCGATCATCTTCAAACTTACTGACAATGCTTATGGGTGTAATATCTAGGCCAAGTTCGATTATAGGCCAATCGGTGCAGACCTTCTTGGGTTATGGTCCTTCTTTTACCAAAAAAATGTGAAATTCGCCTTGTCTGTACTCTAGCTTAAACAGTTTTCATCCGATCATCTTCAAACTTGCTGACAATGATTATGGGTGTAATATCTAGACCAAGTTCGATTATAGGCCAAATCGGTGCAGGCCTTCTTGGGTTATGGTCCTTCTTTTACCAAAAAAATGTGAAATTGGCCTTGTCTGTACTCTAGCTTAAACAGTTTTCATCCGATCATCTTCAAACTTGCTGACAATGCTTATGGGTGTAATATCTAGGCCAAGTTTGATTATAGGCCAAATCGGTGCAGGCCTTCTTGGGTTATGGTCCTTCTTTTACCAAAAAAATGTGAAATTGGCCTTGTCTGTACTCTAGCTCAAACAATTTTCATCCGATCGTCTTCAAACTTGCTGACGATACTCATGGGTGTAATATCTAGGCCAAGATAAGTTTAAAGATGATTGTTCAAAAATGTTTTGACATAATATGGGCTTTTATTTCATAATCAATATTTTTTTCACTAGCACAACCAAGACGGGCGTATTTTGTGACATTTTGGCATCTTGTTCGTCTTGTGATTTTGTGTCTCTCCATCACTCTTGACCCAAAATGTTTTCGTTGAGATCACAGTGGAGATGATAAATTTGCGTTTTGTTAACTGACGTAAACTTGTGCTTGTGGTTTCTGTCAAGGTAAAACGTATCTTTTCTGCGAAATACTAGTGCCGAATTCATCCTCAAAAAGCACACAAGAGCATGTTTGTGGAAGCAAAAACACCCTTGCTGTTTTGACTTTCCCAAATGTTCACTCATTCACGATTAAAATCGTGTTGATGGTTGTGGTCAATGTGGATGGTAATATGATAATGGTGTTAGTGGTGCTAATGGCTATCACTGGGTGGTGTTTATAGTGAATGAGTGAATAAAATAGGGATGACAAAGCTCTGAATTGTGTGATATACAAATGTACATGTAATTTCTTAGTGGAATGATATTATATTCATACACGTACAAGTACATGTACTCGTATGTACATTGTATTACCAAAAACCACCCAGCACCCAATTAGGCACTCAACAAATCTATTAAACAATGCCAATCGTATTTTTCAAATGTATTTATTCTATTTATCCAACACAACAATAAGACAACATTCAATTAGATCTGACTTGGTATGCACAAGGCGTCTTAGATTAAAGCTTCCCTTCCGAATTTCCAGCTTAAAGTTAATCAAAAAATGTTTACGTCAATAGCTAAGAGGGAAACATTTGCACACATTTTTAAATATATAAAATTTTTACTAGGATACGGTTTTTGAATACCAGCACTGGGAGTAAAGAGATACGTACAACTGGTTACAAGGACTAATGGTACTCTATAGTTTTCACCGTTCCAGCTTTTTGATGTAAGCAAAAGTTTAAACATTCATTGAAATGATTACCAACATAGAAACTATGTACAACATGAAACATGAAGAACCCGTCTGCAATCAAAGGACCACGTTTAGCCGCTTGCACGTGTAGTCTTCACGCACATGTTTGACCGAATAGATAACGCTGGCTTAGAATGAGAACGCCGTACTTACGACCTTATAAGACTGTTACATGTTTAAAACCTACATCACAAGGTGCTTCTTATGAACCTATTTTCATGGCGATCGGAACTTGTCATGTTGACCAAACTGTAGTTGAAACAGCTTGTTTAACTATACGTTAAGGGCAGTTTTCAGACAGTTTTTTTCTTGTTTTCTCAAAATATCGATTTTTGCAGTTACGACCTTCCAATTCGAAGCCAGCGATATGTACAAATGCACATGTATTCCGTTTGAAAGTTTTTATTTCATCTTAAGAGTCATGTACATGTATGAAGCCAATAGTAAACCAAATACATTCCAGTTAGGGTAAGAATACAGTGACGCAGTGAAACAAGTATTTCAATGCTTTTACCAACAGTTTAATACCAAACTAAACTCTACCTGTTTAAGCAGTGGTTTTAATCTTTTGGGTACACATAAATGATGACGTCACTGTCAGAATAACCTAGCTGGACTTTACCAACAGTTTAATACCAAAATAAACTCAACCTGCTAAGGTCATGGTTCTAAACTTTTAGGTACACATAAACGATGAGGTCACTAATAAAATATCCTAACTGGAATATATGTATTCCATTGGCAGTTTTTTTTTTCATTTAAGGAGAAAGGTACATGTACATGTATAGAACCATTAATAAACCAAAGCTAGTATAGCTTACAAATAGCAGTGGCATAGAATAGATGGGCTCGACGCCGTTGTACATATTCTCTGGGTAACAATGTGAGGCTGTCTGTGTACACGGGTAGATGATTGTATCCATGTATACCTGCCAATGTCGCTTGATGTTCTTGTCTGTACATCGAGTATGGTCCATGGCGGAGCTTATCTGGGCAGCCATTTGACCCTCCAAACTAAACAAAAAGAAAAAAGTAACATAAATTTGAAACATATACATCAACAAAACAAAATACGCTCACTATAGAGGCTCAC
This sequence comes from Spisula subtruncata, assembly GCA_963678985.1. Lineage (NCBI taxonomy): Eukaryota > Metazoa > Mollusca > Bivalvia > Venerida > Mactridae > Spisula > Spisula subtruncata. The sequence goes on from OY787669.1 coordinate 2,178,276, forward strand.
AGGGAAGACCGGGCTTGCCCAACTGTGTTGCCTCTTTAAATAAAGACGTTATTATTATTTCCAATAACGCATCTCGTTGCCTCTTTATTGATCAAGGACTCGTGAGTTTAAAACAAAAAGTTAAGCCTAATTAACGTGTTATCTATGTAATGGACTACATTGTATTACCCATCATATTTACAACATTTAACGTAAACAATTGAAACGTATTTATAACGGATTGATCGAAATCCTTTTTATTTTTAGCTAGTAAGGATAGCTTTACATACATGTAGGTCGAACATAAATATGCAACTTTTAGAGAAACCACATTCGTGAAAGGGTTCGTACAATCGTAAAAACACCGACCATTTCCGTTTTCACCGGTCTAGTACACATGCCTACGAAATTAATTATATCACAAACTACAGTTTTTACTTTCAAGTTTTGTACTTTACTGAATGAGTGAGAAAATTCGGGTCAGTAAAAACTATAGTTTCTGATATAATATCTAGGCCTTTGATCAGAATGAGGTTCTGGATGGAATAATTACATACTCGCATTGTGCATCCATGTTCCATGTTCCCATAATACTGTGATTGTGTACACTGGACGTGAAGTGTGCTATTGCTTCTAGCATCATATCATCCGAGGTTCCAGCACAACTTACAACCTTGTCTGAAAAAATAGGAAGGGAAATTGACAAGTCGCTGGCTTAGAATGAGAAGGTCGTAAGTAGAAAATCAATATTTTGAGAAAGCAAGGAAAAACTGTCCGAAAATTACGCTTTACTTCTGGTAAAACAAGCTGTTTCAACTTCAGTTTGGTCAACATGACAAGTTCCGATTTTCAAGAAATGGTGCTCACAAGAAGCGCCTTATGATGCTGATCTTCTCATTCTAAGTCGGCGAAGTGTTAATGGGATAGCCTACTATGGGACATGTTTGAGAGTATTTGAATTCTTTCAACAATGCAGTACTTACAAAAATCGACAATGGAGTAAATTAGAATTGGGTTTTTAGAAGGAAATAATGAAATAAGAAATTTATGGTACAAAATTAATGGAGAAATGAATAATGAGTTACGCATTAAATGGTTGGTGAAATGAGCATCAAATTAAGAAATGAGTATAATGATTGAACAAATATGTGTGTTAGTAGTGACAAATCGATAACATAATGAAATGAGTATTGTATGAAACAGTAGGGTGTGTAAGTCTTGTCACGTGACTACGGGATTTAGCGATAGTTTCCTACTTCCGGGTACAATCAAATTATGACAGCAACGATAATTGCATCGAACAAGATCATGATAACTGAAGTCAATGACGGTGTAACTAAAGTTTACAACTATTTAGTTTTCAAACGACGTCAGTTTGGTAAATTGTCTACATTTCAAAAGTACTAAGTATTACAAAAACACACACAATCGATCACAATTTGAAGGTATAAAAAATAAATGTGGTGATCACAAAACTCACAGGGAAGTTACTCCTGTTTTGTGAGTAACCGGGTTGTCTTCTTTTGGGATTTGTCTAACAAGGGAGCTAACTTAAAATAATAAGGACGTCAACAGGAACTGACGAACACCAAAGGAGCACAAGGTTCAGGTAACTGTATCGTTTTTTTTTCATTTTTTTTTTGTTTTCAACGATACAGTTACCTGTGGCACAAAGCACTAAAATAACACGAAAACATAAGAAATAATGCCCAACACGTGTCCGATCAATATAAACGAAACTAAACCGTTTCAAGTCCAAATTACTATAAAAAATGAAGTCCTACTTACCAGAATTGTCCAGGGAACACATACAGTTAAAGGCAGCTTCAAAGCTCTCTAAGGCAGATCCATATAATGTCGCCACTTGTGGCTCGTACAGGCACTTTGTAATCACGTTCTTTAAACAATCGAAGATGTGATCTTTGGAACTGTAAAAAAGTATTTAAGTAACAGTATATTTCATGTGATCCAGGATTTTCGGTTAGAGTGGGCGTAAGAAATTTGTTGGGGGTCCAGGGCAAAGTCCTGCATGGGCGAAGGAGTGTTAAACCGTGTTTGGTGGTTAGTTTTACTATTTATCTTTGGAACTGTACGTTGAATTATGAAGCCGTTAGGCGCAACGTTGTGAATTACTAAAGTAACATTATTTTTTTTTTAGTTTAAACTGTGTTTGGTGGTTATATTCACTATTTATCTTTGGAACTGTCAATAAAACATAATAACGTTAGCACAATCCGAATTAATGCAATGACAAATTGATAATGTCTTATGTTTTGTGCTAAGAGTTACACCACAAGCGTCAATGGTATCAACTACGTAATTCTCCTGACGTTGCCAAAAAGAAGACTATTTAGCAGCTGAAATGATTATAATTGAAATATACGAAATATTCCACTTGCCTAAGAAATTATATCACAAACTACCGTTTGTACTTCCCCAAATTTTCATCCATTCAATATGGCGGTGTTGCGTCCTGGAAGCGTATGTACAATGTAGTACATTTTTGTATGTAATTAATGGATGAAATTTGGGGATGTCAAACTCTGTGGTTCTTTTGTGTGTGTGTGTGTGATATAATTTCTTAGGCCTCGTGAGTATACTGACCCACACATCTCGTCGGCATTTGATGGCGAGTCCGTGGTAGGTATCAGGGTGTTTCCGACATTCACTCCATTATTAGCGTAACAATGCATGGCATCAGCGTTGATTTGTTTGAGTGTACAAGGATAGTACACAGTAGCCACATCACTACAGGGAAACACGATGGTCTTCAAATATTGATGCATCACTCCATGACTTTCGGTCGAACAGTTTCCGCTTTGTACAGCTGTGTCGTAGATTTCCGTAATATTATGTAATAAGGTGTGTACATGGCTGGAAAATAAAATGTTATGATTAAGTCCTGATAACACACCTCGAACCAACACTATCATGTGTCATGCAAATATTTTTGTTTCAAAATTCAAATCCAAATTAAAGTAATTTATAAGAACCCATAACGCCGCCCAAATTTCAAGTTGGATCCACGCTTCCATATCGTTCGAGATTACCGTAAGGTCAACGACATCCAGCAGTAATTGCTTTCTGATCAACAATCTTGTCTACAAATGTTAATTAATATTTTATAATATGATTCATTGTGATTTTTATGATAAAAAATTACCTTAGGTCAAAACAACAAAACTGCAAAATGTTTTTTAAAGTTGTTGTAGTATAAAGAATATACTAGTAATTAAGAATATCCTCATTGTAAATATACATGGATATGCTTCCTAAAGATATGTAGGTGCATTTTCATTTAGTATACCAGTAACGTCATTTTAAACCAATAAATTGCAATTTTTTATGTCAAATTTTGTGTTTCTCTTGCATACTCATGGGCGTAGGAGCAGGTTGGAGCAGGGGGGACCAGGGGGGGGCATGCCCCACAATGTCTGGACAAGGGGCGGGGAAACATATCTTTTGGCCCCCAATAATTCAGACGAAAAGTAAAATTAACGCCCTAATATATCTCCTTATAGACAATTTGCTTTCAGTTTTTGGTGAATACGTATAAAAAAATTTTTTACCCCAAGTTGCCAAATGTTTGTCCCCCCCCCCCCCCAATGTTGAAGACGCTCCAACAGTGTTGCAAGTAATCGCGGTACAGTATGTTTACTACACGTTTTTGAAGCTTGCAATGTCAAATCAAGACAACTGTAGCTTTCATTAAAAAAAGACAGTACATTTGTAACAAAAGTCTTATAGGAAAACGCAATAAAACTCTACTTTTTAAAACAAATTATTTACTATGTATACTTATGCGTGTTTGATTATATAGGATCGGACTTACGTGCACATATCATAGAACGAGGTTCTATGTTGATAGAGTTTGTCCACATTATGTATAAGTTCATGTACCACCGTGGATATATGTTCTGCATAATCGAATGCACAGGTCATATCAACACCTGTCAAGGAAAACAATACATATTTATACCTTACAATATAAGAAAAAAAATCATTGGTGCAAAGCATCAAACTTCGCCGCGGATTCATGACGCTTCATGACGTCACGAACTTACTAGTAATTCACTATGCTACTTATTTGATTTGATCTGGATTTACGCAATGTATGAAACTACTGACTTCCAGACAGTAATCTGTTTAATAGGTATTACAAACGTCTCAGAAATTGGACACATAATCTATTGTTTAAACAATGACATCAATAGGTTAAACAATTACTAGAGGTAACTCATTTGGAACACTCTTCGAACATTTTCTGCTTCAGTGAAATTATAAGTAAGTTCAAGGCCACAGTTATCGATAACCGAACAGAAATTATGAAATAGATCGTAATATGTCAAAACATTGTTCAACAATAACATATTATACATACACACCAATATATTGTCTTACTTTTGTTTTGCTCGTTACAAATCCCGTCGTAAGCAGCAAGAAGAGCAGCCCCTTTTGTACCGAAGATAACCTTGACCCTTTTGTCCGAAGTACAGGGAGAGATCACTCTCGTTATACATCCCTTTATGTCATCTATATTGCGCCTGAAAATTATTGTTTGAAAGTAAAATATTAATGTAGTTGACATTGAAATGTATGCATTTTCCATTTACCTGTCATTGATGAGGAAACGACGGCAATCGTAACTACTCGGGCATTTCCGTAACTGAGAAATACGCCTCGTACATAAGTGTAGGGTGACACATTTTGGTTATGCGGTTTCCGGTAACGGCCAATCATTAGTTTTTTAATGCTACCCAGAAACCCAATTACAGGTCTCCTTTTAGGAGTTGATACCTTCCCATGGGTAAGTTACATTTTAGTTATCTTCGATTCCATCGTTTGATTCTCACGAGTCATGTTGTAAAGTAGTCCGTTAAAATGGCGGCTTCCCTATTATGTCCGAGGCACTTTCGATAGATAAACGGCGAGGAGTTCCGATTGCAACGACTGGTTAATGTGTAAGATACCGAGTAGATGGTATCTGCAATTGCTTGTGTCGAACGTCGCATCCCTTGAACGAGTTGACAAGTTTATTATTTCAATTGGTGCAACGGTTGTTAGCATATCGCTGGCTTAAAATGAGAAGGACGTAAGTACAATATCGACATTTTGAAAACAAGAAAAAACTGTCCGAATATTAATCTTAAAATTACTTATGGTAAAACAAGCTTTTACAACAACTTCATTTTGGTCAACATGACTAGTTCCGATTTGATGAAAATATGATTATAAGAAGAGACTTGTAATGCTGATTTTTTAATGTGTATCTGTCTTACGACCATCTTAATCCAAGCCAGCACTATAAGGCAATCAGTCATACTTACATACAAAAGTTGATCACTGCAGCCGAGTTGTTGAGGACGGGAACCAGTGGGTCGGTGCCGTTTTGCACCATGCTGTCAGTCAAACATTTACTTGTATCCCTGTGGATCTCCGCCGTGCTACATCGTCCCGATACAACCGAGGCAGTGACCACAACCAACACTGCTGTTGATGGACAAAGATAAATCGAACATAGATAGAGAATATTCGCACAAAATGAAATGCTAATACATTTTTGAACAGGGTTTCCCTGTTCAGAGCAAGCGTACAAAATTTATCCGTCAAGACTGTGATGCTAAAAATAGATTCGGGCGGTCATTCGCGCTTTATCGCCTTGCAGTACTAGCTAGTAGCGCATTTATTATGTAAAATGATCGATAATGAGTAGGGCCTAATGATTTCATAAAAGTGAATTTGGCTTAAATAATACACTGTACTCCAAGTTCAACTATGTTTTAATATTTCGCCAGGAGGGCCTTTTCAAAAGATTTTTCAACTTCATGATATGCTGTTTATTGTGACAAACATAAAATTTTAATAAAAATAATGCAATTCTGGTAAACAGGTTATAGTACAGTGTTATGTTGAAAAGTTATTATCCCTACTTGGAATTTATTCAGAGTTTTTTTTATCAATACTTTTTGTACACATATAAAAATATACACGTACAACCAACGGTCTAAAATACATTCAGATTTGTTTTGTACAAAATGCACAACCATTTACATGTACGTCACATTCATGACAATTGTAAATGAAATAAAATATTGTAAACGAATAGTATTGCTATTATTTTTCTACAATGTTATAAATAAAAATATATTCAGAATATATGTGAAATTATTATAAAAAAATACAGACAATAAAAGTCACATTGTTGATAACATTAATAATTCTGTACAAATTAATTACTGTTTTGTTGATGCAATGTTAATGTAAAATACGGTATATAGGTATAAAAATCGTTGGCTTAGAATACGAAGGTCGTAAAGACATTATAAGACTAATACATATTTAAAATCAGCATCACAAGGTGCTTCTTATGAGCCTATTATCATGAGAATCGAACTTGTCATGTTGACCAAGTTGAAGTTTTAACAGCTTGATTTCCGTTAGTAAAGAGAAATTTTCAGGCAGTTTTTCTTGTTTTCTCAAAATATGGATTTTATAGTTACGACCTTCTCATTCTAAGCCAGCGAAATGTTGCCTAACAGAGAAGAAGAAAAGCATTACAATATAATCAATAATAGAAACTGATTAATAACTTACCTATTTCAAACAGAAATTTTAGTTTTGAAGTCATCATAATATTATATACGTATAAAATTATTTAACCTCCTGTAGGAAGAGTGGAAAATGTTCGAAAGAAATGAATGAATATCTAGGCAACCAGCTTTTCCTTCATCGATTCTTCATTATCACCATCGGTTTTGGTCTTGGTTTCCGTAGTAACAGAATGCCAAGGAACCTCCTTTCAGTATACGATTTCAAAAGTGTGAAAAGTGTTAATTGTTATGTTTAAACTGAGAATGACGAATACGAAGGGAACACAAAATAGATTTATGCTATGTTCGACCGCCTGGAAAGACGTATTCTACGATGCTAGCCAACCGATGACAATCTGCGGATTCCAATTCCAATTCCAAATTTGTGTTTTGACAAATTCTTCGAAATTTATATAGCTCACGAATATTAGTGATTTTAGAGAATTCTTATACATAGTTTATATTGTAGGACGATATTGCTCTCTTTACTTCTGATCCAAATAGCTTTAGACGTTTATTAGACAATGTACATGCATATAGTCCAATATTCTAGTTAATGGGGTTTAAAATTAACGTAAACAAAACAAAAGTATGTGTTTTTGAAAAACGAAAATCAAGGCAAAACATTGTATGGGCTATAAATGGCGAAGATATTGGTATTGTTGACTCTTTTACATATCTAGGAATCAAATTTCACTATACAGGGAGTCTGAAACATGCAGTACCAACATTGTATGAACAAGCATTAAGAGCATATACTCGTAATATTATAGCTTGTTGTGAACTTTCAGTAGACTTAATATCGGTGTTAAAACAAAATTATCTGAAATATGGGGTCTATATAACTATAAAGACATTGATACAATGCATCTTAAGTTTTGTAAATACTTGCTCGGTGTAAAACCCCAAACATCAAATGGGGCGGTGTTAGGTGAATAGGAAGATATGCTCTGGCTATTATATGTGAGGAACGAGCACTTAAAGAGGCATTCCCTATTACTAGCATATTTTTCTCTACTATCACATTAAATGAGCTAAATGTACAAAGCATTATCAATTATCATAATTTGTCAGTAGAAAGTGAGCGCAAATATGTCTCTATAATGTCAAGATATATTCAAATCACCAATAATAATTTATCGCTTCCAGCGATTTATTATTATGCGGTCAAAGGGAAATAACTCGTGACTATTTTGGCTCGTTACGGAAATATATTATCATTTTTTTCTCGGTAATTCGTGGGAGATTTTTGTTGAAGATTTGAGGAGTTTAAGCAATAATGATTCTCATTTAATGTATAATTTTCCAGAATCGATTTAAACGATCAAAGTTATAGGAAACGCCTCTTTAATTATTGGACTAAAATAATGAAATATCCAAGCAACCCTGTTCATTCCTTTTTTATTGATCAGGTACAAAATATACACATTGTTTATAATAAATTATAATTATTAATAATGCATTGGCTTTTGCAGTAAAATCATTATTAGATAATCTCGTTTTTGGTTATATCTGGGATTCGTTTAATGTAGGAACTAAATATGTCTTTGTTTAAACACCATCTTAAGGATCAATGCATACAGGAATGGAATGCAACTGTAACAAACCAATCGAAACTTTATTATTATATATTGTTTAAAAGTGAATTTAAATATGTAAAATATCTGGATATTATTCAAAATGATAAAATTCGAAAAGATTTAACAAGATTAAGACTCAGCTCACACACATTAGAAATTGAAACTGATAGAACTACAAATGTAAATACATTTTTATAGAATTGATAGACTTTGTAAATGCTGTAATCAAAACGTTTAAGAATCTGAATACCATTTTATCTCCTGCTGTCCATTATATCATTCATTAAAGACCAAATATTGTATAAATGTATCATTCCCATCATTACAAAAATTTGGTACATTGCTATCAAGTCAGAAAAATAGGACCATAAGAAATATTGCAAAATTCATACACAATTCTTTACATTTAAGACAAGAAACGCTTAACATTTTACCTGCATCTTGAACATTGAATTTTGTATGCAACTTGTATGTTTGATTTGATAAATTGAGTTTTGTTATTCTGCATGCTTTATGTTTATATTTATGCATATGTAACCTTGTATATATATTTTGTTAATGGCCAAAGGCATTGTATAAATGTCGATTTGCTAATGAACTTGAACTTGAACTTGGTAAACAAATATTATGACAAAGCGTCGAAAGGGTTCAATTATTGAGGCCAATCATTCAATATTTATGATTTTTCCTTTGAAGTTATCAAATTTCTCATCGTTTCTGAGACTGATACGTTATCGACAATGATCCTCTATACCCTAAACAACTGTACATGCAAGCTTGGCTACCCGTCTACCCATGTCAACACGCTAATGAATATGCAAATGAAAATAGCGTGGACTATACATAGAACATCGCTTACTTAGCTTAGAAGGTCGTAAGTACAAAAACGATATTTTGAAAAACAAAACAAGAAAAAAAACTGTCAGAAATTTAGTCTGGAAAACAAGCTTTTACAACTTCATTTTGGTCTACATGAAAAGTTTCGATTTTCATGAAAATAGGCTCATAAGAAGCGCCTTGTAAAACAGATTTTAAATAAATATCAGTCTTATAAGGTCGTTAGTAGTAGTTACGACCGCCTCATTATAAAACAGCGATATATTGCGTATATCTCCGGTTACACTTGAATAGACGGACACGATATATTGATACATAATGTAAAGTTGACTATTTATAGCCGACATATTACATTATGTATCACCGGGAATAGAAAGGGGAATACCCTAGAAAACGGTCGATATTAACAAATTAAGCATTGAAAATGGAATCTGGAAGGAGTTATGGACACACTATGTCATCGTTTGGAAGCAGTTATCAGGACAAGATGTCCGCGGAATTGTTTGATTTCAAATGTACCGTTTGTGCAGACGACAACAAGACCAAGGAAGCTGTGAAGTATTGCGTAGAGTGCAGTGGATATATTTGTCAGACATGTGTCGATACGCACACACAATACCCGCCGTTGAGAAAACACAACTTGTTGGAAGTGAGCCAAGCAAACCAAGCGAGCGGTCAGCAGTCTGGTTTAACAGAATTTCCTACCGAAAGATGTAGCAAGCATGCAGGGAAAGTGATAGACATGTATTGTGACGTTCATGAAGCTGTCGGCTGCTACGTCTGCATAGCCAAAGATCACAAGTAAGGTCATTATTTCATGCTTATCGCGATCGGTAGTTTACGGCGAAAAAACGTTGGATTATTCCATGATAATTTCACTGTCGATTATTTCACTCAAACGGACTACCTTTTTAGGCATATAGCGGGGAAATGCATCTTATATCATTATTTTGAATCGATAGACTATGATTCCATTATGATTTTATTTATGTCTTAAAATACAATGATGGGATAATTTGATTTGAATAGAAGACATGTTTGTTCCACTCTACCAAGCTGAAAAGAGCCCTACAAAATTGGTAACTTTTTTAAACTTAAAATGATCACATTATGTTAAAAATGTAATGACAATTTTGTGCCGAAACTAAACACCGACTGCACATATAAGGATACCTTACAGAACCAGTAAACAGTCATGTAGAATTATCTTATACTTTCAGGTCTTGCCAAGATAGTCACATTCATTCCGTACCCGACGTGATTGATACGCTGTTTAAGTTGTCTGACAGCAAACAAACACAGAGTCTGATGAAAGACATGATCGTAGCCATGGAAAGAGAAAGCAAGTCAAAAGATACTCAACTCGAAACATTACACAAAGCTAAGAAGGAAGCATTGGATAAAGTCGATACCTTTGAGAAAGCATTGGAATCTATTTTAAGACGGAAAGCTGATTCCACTCGACAAGAGGTAGAAGGCGTGTACAAACAACTTGAAAATGAAGTTCTTAGTAAGCAACAAACTGTTGATAACATTCGTGATGGTTTGAAGACCACAAATGATAAAATGGACGATTCTGATGGAAATAGAGCCCAACAGTTTGTCTGTACTAAAATTGGACAAAGAAAGATCCAAGAAGCGCTCGATATGAAGACTACATCATTGTTACAATACCATACAGACATAACAATCATTCCAGATCAAACATTACTGGAGTTCATTGAGAGTTTACAGGGGATTTGCCAGGTTCAGAAGTATGGAGAACAGAAGCAAGACCTTTACAACGTCAAACGATCAAGAGATTTCAACATAAAACTTTCTGATGATTCCAATGCATGCAGACCTTATGGATGTTGTCTGACCCATGACAACCAACTTCTTGTTACCGATCGAGACAATAAGAGACTTAAACGTATTGATATACAAAATATGTCAGTGCTTGATCATTGTACCTTGGAGTATAAGCCATATGGTGTATGCAGCATCAGTGAACATGAGGTTGCAGTAGCATGTAAGTGGGATAACATTATCCAGTTTGTTTCGCTGGAGACTTGCATCAAGATGACTCCAGCAAGACAGATTAAACTGACACATTGTTGTCATGGTATAGTCGCCAATGCTGACAAACTTTATGTCACAGATAATAAAGCTTCTGTGTTTGTTTATTCAATGTCTGGTACTCTGTTGAAAACAATTTCACAAGATGTTATTGTAGGTACAGCATTCTGTATGAGAAGGCATATCAACTTCAATGAGAGTGGGAATAGAATGTTTGTCTGTGGTTGGCGTCGTGGGCTCGTCTGCTTTGATGGGGTAGGGAATTATTTATCTAGTACCACTGACTCCAACATTGATCGGGCAGATAGAGTGTGTGTTGATAAAAGGGGAAATGTTTTCGTCGCTGGGTACGGCTCTCATAATGTTGTACAAGTCAATGAGAATGGGAAGAAAGTGGGCGTGGTTGTGAAGCAAGGGGGTGGGCTAAAACATCCGCGATCTGTGTGTTTTCATCCGGGACTGAATATGTTATTCGTAACCATGAATAACAGTGATATACTGAAGGTCTATGAACTGGAGTAATCATAAGCGTTTGGCAGCATGTCGATGACTAAGAATGAAAAGGTCGTAACTACAGAATCAAGACCAGTTTGAAAAATACTCTTTACCGATGGAAGTTGGTTCTTGTTTTCTCAAAATATCGAGTTTGTACTTACGACCTTCTCATTCTAAGCCAGCGTTATGTGGACTGTTGTAGTTACAAGTACTCATGTATACAACATTATTTTACCACGTAGTTGTTAGGAGCATTTATACTGTTACATGAGTAATTTATCAAAAACGCTGTAAAAACAGAATTCTGTGAGATCGATTATTTGTAATAGAGAAAACATTTTGAGAGTTTCTCTAAATTCTGATGTTGGTTATTTGGCTCAAACCCACCTAACCATTTATAAATAAACATGTAAACGCTTTTTACATAGAAATGTGTTGTGTTATTAATTTATTAAATAAATACAAGAAATACTTTATAGAATATTAAAACCAATCTTTATCATTAATTCATGTGAGGGAACGTGTTGTTTATACATATGCGTATGCTTTGATGTAGTATGTATAGTTCGATTTCGAGCATTGAGCCGTGACTGCACTTTTAAAGTTTAATCCAATTGCCGATAAAGGTTGGCGCTGGATTGACTATTCAGATATGTATAACAAATAAGTATCTTTAAATCATGACTATGTAAATCAATAAATCACGGGTTACCCGCCCAAATAGATTTTCCTGAAAGGTCATGGCTCAGGGTTCAAAATTGAACTATAGTATGTATGATGATTGATATGTTTTTGGTGGTTGTAGTTTTGTTTTGTTTTGTTCTGTTTGTGTGTCTCTGGTACCATATGCCGTTCATATTGGACTGTTGATGACGCGCGTTTCATCCCCCTGTTTATACACATTGTCATATAGGCCCTATTCCATTTTTCATGTGCATGTTTTAGAATTATCTTAATTAAATAAAGCGCTGGTTTAGAATGCGAAGATCGTAACTACCACTTACGACCTTATAAAACTCATAGTTACATACTTGAAATCTTCACCATACGGCGATTCTTATGAGCCTATTTTGATGAAAATCAGAAATTGTAATATTGACCAAAATGAAGTTATAAAAGCTTGTTTTTCCATAAGTAAAGATTAAATTTCAGACAGTTCTTTTTTGTTTTCACAACATATTATCGAGTTTGTTCTTACGACCTTCTCATTCTAAGCCAGTCAAATGTAGTTTCCAGTTTTCTTTTAACTATTTGAGAAGACAGTGAGTGTAATTATTTGAAATTGGTCAACGTGCTCGCATATACATACGAAAAAGTGGTTGAAATCAGTTATAAGTTCGTGTTGAAATTGTACCATGAATAGTCACATTGTGATTATCTTGGGATTTTAATAAAAACTTGACTATATGATACTGACGTTTGAAGAACATTTGTTCTGTGTCCCTTGTATTCGGAAATGTATACAATAAAGTTATATCAAATTTCAATGTTGATGTGTTGGCTATTGTTTTAACATTATATAACCTGTTCGACGATCCCTTAATTATGCACTTAGCACATTTTTTATGTGTACATGTATGCATTTATTCAAAGGTCGATCAATACATGTTTCATTATGCTGAAAATGTCAACATACGTAGCTAAGGTAAATGGAATGACACATTTTATCACACATTTCACAAGAATAATAATTCAATAATGAGACCAACAACGAAATAGTTCTTGTTATTTGTCGATCTATAGAAAATTGACCAAACAAAAAAAGAATTTTCACTAACTTTTCAATTCCTTGTATAAAGTGTGACCTTATCGCTCAACCAATGACTATGCCAAATACATACATTTATAATTATTGACAATATAACATCCTTAATATACATAATTATATATAATATTCACCAAACAAAAAAGAATACTAGTATGCATCAATTTACAAGTCAATTTTGACAATTCTTCGTATAAAAAAATTAACGTGTAGCCCAACCTACGACTGTGCAAAATAGATGCATTTATTATTGACAATATAGACATCCTTAAACTACATATACAAAAAAAAACCGATAAAATTTTTAGTTTGAACATTTTATTCCCATTATTTAAAGGCTGCCTTATTTAAAACATATTATAATCAATAACATAATTATGCATGTATGTAAATATATATAGTGTATATACTTATAAATTAATAATACCGGATAGCATTATCTAGAACGAAAGACACACAGGGTGAATTATCTAGAGCACGTATTTTAAGAACATGTATACTGAACATGTCGGTAGAGTGTCAAGTAAGATCATATAGAAACCCTTAATGAAATTAGCTTGTCTGACCATCTTAGCAAGATATGAACATGGACTTACAAAACAATAACAAATACCTACAATCAGCTCTCAACACTCAAATATTGAAACTGTCAAAATGATAAAAAAAATCAATTTTATATGAGACTTTGAGCGTTAAATAGGCTACGTGCCGTAGACCTATGGCCGAGTTGCAATTTCGGGACCAGATCGGATCCCTTCATGTAGAACATTCAGACTGTTCATATTTTTTTTATGAACTCTTTGTAAGAAATTGCAAATAAATAGAATACCACTGCTATGGAAGGTCTACAGTTCATAATAAGCTTTCTTTTATTGCGCTTTTGGTACCTTGTTAGTACTGACCACATTTCTTTTCTGTATTTTAAATCTTTCCTGTAGTTATTTTTCTTTGGGTTATTTACCAACCGGAACCAGTCGAGGTCACAAACCACTAAATAAATTTGTTCTTTAGCTCAATGTAAAGTTACAATAGTCAGCCCCAGGTTGATACATGTTAAAGTCTATGGCCAGGTGGCAGACATATATCAATGAAAAGAAGGGGCTACCAGCTTTAAGAAAATACAAAAAAAAACAGGGGGTCACGCATCATATAAGAAAAATCGTGTCCGTCCAACGCAGTGAACATATTTTTACAGGCGCGCGGACCGACCAAATCCGGGTTTTACCCTACCCTACTTTCGCTTTGATATTTTGGCCAAAATCTCACAATATGTAAAATAAAACAGTTTCAATACATCACATACATGTATACAAAGCTTGTAAACCCAATTAGATGATTCCAGTTCCACCTTGTCAAAGCATTCTACCATTTAAACACAATCACAAGTTTATTTAGGGACTATTTGAGTGTATCCTATTTTGGTTCGCGGAGGCATTTAATGGTTTGTAACCTCGATGACACGTCCTCCATGTTGTTTGTTGTGAAGAGGAGCAAAAACTCGTCTAATTAAAATTACTGCATTGACAGTCAAAATGATACGCCGTAACGGTGGCACACCTAAAGTTGTTGCAGGAGTGATTGTATTTTTTGGATTTGTGTATTTTATTTACCTGTACAACTTTACAAACAACTTGAAAATGAAGTTCTTAGTAAGCAACAAACTGTTGATAACATTCGTGAAGGTTTGAAGACCACAAATGATAAAATGGACGATTCTGATGGAAATAGAGCCCAACAGTTTGTCTGTACGAAAATTGGACAAAGAAAGATCCAAGAAGCGCTCGATATGAAGACTACATCATTGTTACAATACCATACAGACATAACAATCATTCCAGATCAAACATTACTGGAGTTCATTGAGAGTTTACAGGGGATTTGCCAGGTTCAGACGTATGGAGAACAGAAACAAGACCTTTACAACGTCAAACGATCAAGAGATTTCAACATAAAACTTTCTGATGATTCCAATGCATGCAGACCTTATGGATGTTGTCTGACACATGATAACCGACTTCTTGTTACCGATCGAGACAATAAGAGACTTAAACGTATTGATATACAAAATATGTCAGTGCTTGATCATTGTACCTTGGAGTATAAGCCATATGGTGTATGCAGCATCAGTGAACATGAGGTTGCAGTCGCATGTAAGTGGGATAACATTATCCAGTTTGTTTCGCTGGAGACTTGCATCAAGATGACTCCAGCAAGACAGATTAAACTGACACATTGTTGTCATGGTATAGTAGCCAATGCTGACAAACTTTATGTCACTGATAATAAAGCTTCTGTGTTTGTTTATTCAATGTCTGGTACTCTGTTGAAAACAATTTCACAAGATGTAATTGTAGGTACAGCATTCTGTATGAGTAGGCATATTACTTTCAATGAGAGTGGGAATAGAATGTTTGTCTGTGGTTGGCGTCGTGGGCTCGTCTGCTTTGATGGGGTAGGGAATTATTTGTCTAGTACCACTGACTCCAACATTGATCGGGCAGATGGAGTGTGTGTTGATAAAAGGGGAAATGTTTTCGTCGCTGGGTACGGCTCTCATAATGTTGTACAAGTCAATGAGGATGGGAAGAAAGTGGGCGTGGTTGTGAAGCAAGGGGATGGGCTAAAACATCCGCGATCTGTGTGTTTTCATCCGGGACTGAATATGTTATTCGTAACCATGAATAACAGTGATATGCTGAAGGTCTATGAGCTGGAGTAATCGTTTGGCAGCATGTCGATGACTTAGAATGAAAAGGTCTTAAGTACAGAATCAAGAACAGTTTGAAAATTACTCTTTACTGATGGAAGTTGTTTCTGGTTTTCTCAAAATATCGAGTTTGTACTTACGACCTTCTCATTCTAAGCCAGCGTTATGTGGACTGTTGTAGTTGCATGTTCTCATGTATTTAACATTATTTTACCATATAGTTGTTAGGTGCATTTATATTGTTACATGCGTAATTTAACAAAATCGCTGTAAAAACAGATTTCTGTGAGATCGATTATTTGTAATAGAAAAAACATTTTGAAGAGTTTCTCTTAATTCTGATTTTGGTAATTTGGCTCAAATCTACCTAATCATTTATAAATAAACATGTAAACGCTCTTTACATAATAATGTGTTGCGCTATTAATTTATTAAATAAATACAAGAAATACTTTATAGAATATTAAAACCCATCTTTATCATTAATTCATGTGAGGGAACGTGTTGTTTATACATATGCGTATGCTTTGATGTAGTATGTAGTATGTATGATGATTGATATGTTTTTGGTGGTTGTAGTTTTGTATTGTTTTGTTCTGTTTGTGTTTCCCCTGTACCATATGCCGTTCATATTGGACTGTTAATGACGCGTGTTGCACCCCCCTGTCCATTTATTTTGGCTTTTTATACACGTTGCCGTATACTCCATTTTTTCCTGTGCATGTTTTAGAATTATCTTAAATAAATAAATCGCTGGTTGAGAATGCGAAGATCGTAACTTCTACTTACGACCTTATAAGTCTCATAGTTACATACTTGAAATCTTCACCATAAGGCGATTCTTATGAGCCTATTTTGATGAAAATCAGAAATTGTAATATTGACCAAAATGAAGTTATAAAAGCTTGTTTTTCCATAAGTAAAGATTAAATTTCAGACAGTTCTTTTTTGTTTTCACAACATATAATCGAGTTTGTTCTTACGACCTTCTCATTCTAAGCCAGTGAAATGTAGTTTCCAGTTTTCTTTTAACTATCTGAGAAGACAGTGAGTGTAATTATTTTGAAACTGGTCAACGTGCACGCATATACATACGAAAAAGTGGTTGAAATCAGTTATAAGTTCGTGTTGAAATTGTACCATGAATAGTCACATTGTGATTTTCTTGGGATTTTAATAAAAACTTGACTATATGATACTGACGTTTGAAGAACATTTGTTCTGTGTCCCTTGTATTCGGAAATGTATACAATAAAGTTATATCAAATTTCAATGTTGATGTGTTGGCTATTGTTTTAACATTATATAACCTGTTCGACGATCCCTTAATTATGCACTTAGCACATTTTTTATGTGTACATGTATGCATTTATTCAAAGGTCGATCAATACATGTTTCATTATGCTGAAAATGTCAACATACGTAGCTAAGGTAAATGGAATGACACATTTTATCACACATTTCGCAAGAAAAATAATTGAATAATGACACCGATAACGAAATAGTTCTTGTTATTTGTCGATCTATAGAAAATTGACCAAACCAAAAAGGAATTTTCACTAATTTTTCAATTTCTTGTATAAAGTTTGATCTTATGGCTCAACCAATGACTATGCCAAATACATACATTTATTATTGACCATATAACATCTTTAAGCTACATAATTATTTATAATATTCATCAAACAAAAAAGAATACTAGTATGCATCAATTTACAAGTCAATTTGGACAATTTTTTGTATAAAAAAATTAACGTGTAGCTCAACCTACGACTGTGCAAAATAGATGCATTTATTATTGACAATATAGACATCCTTAAACTACATATACAAAAAAAACCCCGATAAATATTTTAGTTTGAACATTTTATTCCCATTATTTAAAGGCTGCCTTATTTAAAACATATTATAATCAATGACATAATTATGCATGTATGTAAATATATAGTGTATATACTTATAAATAATACAGGATAGCATTATCTAGAACGAAAGACACACAGAGTGAACTATGAGAGGGGCTAGTGGTTTGGTCCCCTGTAATTCTGACAAACATGTGTTTTTCGGTATACACACACATGATTTTGTTATGGTTTATCTAGAGCACGTATTTTAAGAACATGCCGAGCACAGCCTTTATTTGCTTTATTTCTACTGAAACATGGCAGGCATTTATATGTATCTCCACCCGGATTTGAACCCAGGGCGCCAGATTCGACGGCAATCACATTAACCACTGAGCTACGGAGGCATAATAATGTACATGTCTGTAGAGTGGCAAGTATGGTCATATAGAAACCCTTAAGGAAATTAGCTTGTCTGACCATCTTAGCAAGATATGAACATGGACCTATAGAAAAATAACCAATAGATCTACCTACAATCAGCTCTCAACACTCAAATATTGAAACTGTCAAAATGATAAAAAATCAATATAATATGAGACTTTGAGTGTCACGTAGCCTATTGGTTGCAATTTCGGGCCCAGGTAGTATCCCTTCCTGGGGAACAGTCAGTGTGTTCTTGTTTATTATTATAAACTCTTTGTAAGAAATTGCAAATAAATAAGACACCACTGCTATGGAAGGGCTATATAATAAGCTTTCTTTTATTGCGCGTTTGGGGAATTGTTGGTTCTGACGACATTTCCTTTTCTGTATTTTAAATCTTTCCTGTTGTTATTTTTCTTTGGGCTATTCACCAACCGGAACCAGTCGATGACACGTCCTCCATGTTGTTTCTTGTGAGGCTCAGTCAGTAGACGCTTGGTTTCAAGATCCAAGCTTCTAAGAGATCAAAAATGTAAACAGATCCAATTCGCATGCACCATTAAGTAATATTATGGTCACTGCCAGGGATGAAAACCCAAAACCAGCAGTGAAATATTCTATAAATATGCAACAGCCCAATATTTAGCCAAAATGTACTCTATTATTATTTTTCTACATGGCCAATTCGCATATGAGGCTTGGAAACTGTGGTCTGGCTCCTTAAAGAGGAGCAACAACTCGTCTAATTAAAATTACTGCATTGACAGTCAAAATGATACGCCGTAACGGTGGCACACCTAAAGTTGTTGCAGGAGTGATTGTATTTTTTGGATTTGTGTATTTTATTTACCTGTACAACTTTACAAACAACTTGAAAATGAAGTTCTTAGTAAGCAACAAACTGTTGATAACATTCGTGAAGGTTTGAAGACCACAAATAATAAAATGGACGATTCTGATGGAAATAGAGCCCAACAGTTTGTCTGTACTAAAATTGGACAAAGAAAGATCCAAGAAGCGCTCGATATGAAGACTACATCATTGTTACAATACCATACAGACATAACAATCATTCCAGATCAAACATTACTGGAGTTCATTGAGAGTTTACAGAGGATTTGCCAGGTTCAGAAGTATGGAGAATAGAAGCAAGACCTTTACAACGTCAAACGATCAAGAGATTTCAACATAAAACTTTCTGATGATTCCAATGCATGCAGACCTTATGGATGTTGTCTGACCCATGATAACCAACTCCTTGTTACCGATCGAGACAATAAGAGACTTAAACGTATTGATATACAAAATATGTCAGTGCTTGATCATTGTACCTTGGAGTATAAGCCATATGGTGTATGCAACATCAGTGAACATGAGGTTGCAGTCGCATGTAAGTGGGATAACATTATCCAGTTTGTTTCGCTGGAGACTTGCATCAAGATGACTCCAGCAAGACAGATTAAACTGACACATTGTTGTCATGGTATAGTAGCCAATGCTGACAAACTTTATGTCACTGATAATAAAGCTTCTGTGTTTGTTTATTCAATGTCTGGTACTCTGTTGAAAACAATTTCACAAGATGTAATTGTAGGTACAGCATTCTGTATGAGTAGGCATATTACTTTCAATGAGAGTGGGAATAGAATGTTTGTCTGTGGTTGGCGTCGTGGGCTCGTCTGCTTTGATGGGGTAGGGAATTATTTGTCTAGTACCACTGACTCCAACATTGATCGGGCAGATGGAGTGTGTGTTGATAAAAGGGGAAATGTTTTCGTCGCTGGGTACGGCTCTCATAATGTTGTACAAGTCAATGAGGATGGGAAGAAAGTGGGCGTGGTTGTGAAGCAAGGGGATGGGCTAAAACATCCGCGATCTGTGTGTTTTCATCCGGGACTGAATATGTTATTCGTAACCATGAATAACAGTGATATGCTGAAGGTCTATGAGCTGGAGTAATCGTTTGGCAGCATGTCGATGACTTAGAATGAAAAGGTCTTAAGTACAGAATCAAGAACAGTTTGAAAATTACTCTTTACTGATGGAAGTTGTTTCTGGTTTTCTCAAAATATCGAGTTTGTACTTACGACCTTCTCATTCTAAGCCAGCGTTATGTGGACTGTTGTAGTTGCATGTTCTCATGTATTTAACATTATTTTACCATATAGTTGTTAGGTGCATTTATATTGTTACATGCGTAATTTAACAAAATCGCTGTAAAAACAGATTTCTGTGAGATCGATTATTTGTAATAGAAAAAACATTTTGAAGAGTTTCTCTTAATTCTGATTTTGGTAATTTGGCTCAAATCTACCTAATCATTTATAAATAAACATGTAAACGCTCTTTACATAATAATGTGTTGCGCTATTAATTTATTAAATAAATACAAGAAATACTTTATAGAATATTAAAACCCATCTTTATCATTAATTCATGTGAGGGAACGTGTTGTTTATACATATGCGTATGCTTTGATGTAGTATGTAGTATGTATGATGATTGATATGTTTTTGGTGGTTGTAGTTTTGTATTGTTTTGTTCTGTTTGTGTTTCCCCTGTACCATATGCCGTTCATATTGGACTGTTAATGACGCGTGTTGCACCCCCCTGTCCATTTATTTTGGCTTTTTATACACGTTGCCGTATACTCCATTTTTTCCTGTGCATGTTTTAGAATTATCTTAAATAAATAAATCGCTGGTTGAGAATGCGAAGATCGTAACTTCTACTTACGACCTTATAAGTCTCATAGTTACATACTTGAAATCTTCACCATAAGGCGATTCTTATGAGCCTATTTTGATGAAAATCAGAAATTGTAATATTGACCAAAATGAAGTTATAAAAGCTTGTTTTTCCATAAGTAAAGATTAAATTTCAGACAGTTCTTTTTTGTTTTCACAACATATAATCGAGTTTGTTCTTACGACCTTCTCATTCTAAGCCAGTGAAATGTAGTTTCCAGTTTTCTTTTAACTATCTGAGAAGACAGTGAGTGTAATTATTTTGAAATTGGTCAACGTGCACGCATATACATACGAAAAAGTGGTTGAAATCAGTTATAAGTTCGTGTTGAAATTGTACCATGAATAGTCACATTGTGATTTTCTTGGGATTTTAATAAAAACTTGACTATATGATACTGACGTTTGAAGAACATTTGTTCTGTGTCCCTTGTATTCGGAAATGTATACAATAAAGTTATATCAAATTTCAATGTTGATGTGTTGGCTATTGTTTTAACATTATATAACCTGTTCGACGATCCCTTAATTATGCACTTAGCACATTTTTTATGTGTACATGTATGCATTTATTCAAAGGTCGATCAATACATGTTTCATTATGCTGAAAATGTCAACATACGTAGCTAAGGTAAATGGAATGACACATTTTATCACACATTTCGCAAGAAAAATAATTGAATAATGACACCGATAACGAAATAGTTCTTGTTATTTGTCGATCTATAGAAAATTGACCAAACCAAAAAGGAATTTTCACTAATTTTTCAATTTCTTGTATAAAGTTTGATCTTATGGCTCAACCAATGACTATGCCAAATACATACATTTATTATTGACCATATAACATCTTTAAGCTACATAATTATTTATAATATTCATCAAACAAAAAAGAATACTAGTATGCATCAATTTACAAGTCAATTTGGACAATTTTTTGTATAAAAAAATTAACGTGTAGCTCAACCTACGACTGTGCAAAATAGATGCATTTATTATTGACAATATAGACATCCTTAAACTACATATACAAAAAAAACCCCGATAAATATTTTAGTTTGAACATTTTATTCCCATTATTTAAAGGCTGCCTTATTTAAAACATATTATAATCAATGACATAATTATGCATGTATGTAAATATATAGTGTATATACTTATAAATAATACAGGATAGCATTATCTAGAACGAAAGACACACAGAGTGAACTATGAGAGGGGCTAGTGGTTTGGTCCCCTGTAATTCTGACAAACATGTGTTTTTCGGTATACACACACATGATTTTGTTATGGTTTATCTAGAGCACGTATTTTAAGAACATGCCGAGCACAGCCTTTATTTGCTTTATTTCTACTGAAACATGGCAGGCATTTATATGTATCTCCACCCGGATTTGAACCCAGGGCGCCAGATTCGACGGCAATCACATTAACCACTGAGCTACGGAGGCATAATAATGTACATGTCTGTAGAGTGGCAAGTATGGTCATATAGAAACCCTTAAGGAAATTAGCTTGTCTGACCATCTTAGCAAGATATGAACATGGACCTATAGAAAAATAACCAATAGATCTACCTACAATCAGCTCTCAACACTCAAATATTGAAACTGTCAAAATGATAAAAAATCAATATAATATGAGACTTTGAGTGTCACGTAGCCTATTGGTTGCAATTTCGGGCCCAGGTAGTATCCCTTCCTGGGGAACAGTCAGTGTGTTCTTGTTTATTATTATAAACTCTTTGTAAGAAATTGCAAATAAATAAGACACCACTGCTATGGAAGGGCTATATAATAAGCTTTCTTTTATTGCGCGTTTGGGGAATTGTTGGTTCTGACGACATTTCCTTTTCTGTATTTTAAATCTTTCCTGTTGTTATTTTTCTTTGGGCTATTCACCAACCGGAACCAGTCGATGACACGTCCTCCATGTTGTTTCTTGTGAGGCTCAGTCAGTAGACGCTTGGTTTCAAGATCCAAGCTTCTAAGAGATCAAAAATGTAAACAGATCCAATTCGCATGCACCATTAAGTAATATTATGGTCACTGCCAGGGATGAAAACCCAAAACCAGCAGTGAAATATTCTATAAATATGCAACAGCCCAATATTTAGCCAAAATGTACTCTATTATTATTTTTCTACATGGCCAATTCGCATATGAGGCTTGGAAACTGTGGTCTGGCTCCTTAAAGAGGAGCAACAACTCGTCTAATTAAAATTACTGCATTGACAGTCAAAATGATACGCCGTAACGGTGGCACACCTAAAGTTGTTGCAGGAGTGATTGTATTTTTTGGATTTGTGTATTTTATTTACCTGTACAACTTTACAAACAACTTGAAAATGAAGTTCTTAGTAAGCAACAAACTGTTGATAACATTCGTGAAGGTTTGAAGACCACAAATAATAAAATGGACGATTCTGATGGAAATAGAGCCCAACAGTTTGTCTGTACTAAAATTGGACAAAGAAAGATCCAAGAAGCGCTCGATATGAAGACTACATCATTGTTACAATACCATACAGACATAACAATCATTCCAGATCAAACATTACTGGAGTTCATTGAGAGTTTACAGAGGATTTGCCAGGTTCAGAAGTATGGAGAATAGAAGCAAGACCTTTACAACGTCAAACGATCAAGAGATTTCAACATAAAACTTTCTGATGATTCCAATGCATGCAGACCTTATGGATGTTGTCTGACCCATGATAACCAACTCCTTGTTACCGATCGAGACAATAAGAGACTTAAACGTATTGATATACAAAATATGTCAGTGCTTGATCATTGTACCTTGGAGTATAAGCCATATGGTGTATGCAACATCAGTGAACATGAGGTTGCAGTCGCATGTAAGTGGGATAACATTATCCAGTTTGTTTCGCTGGAGACTTGCATCAAGATGACTCCAGCAAGACAGATTAAACTGACACATTGTTGTCATGGTATAGTAGCCAATGCTGACAAACTTTATGTCACTGATAATAAAGCTTCTGTGTTTGTTTATTCAATGTCTGGTACTCTGTTGAAAACAATTTCACAAGATGTAATTGTAGGTACAGCATTCTGTATGAGTAGGCATATTACTTTCAATGAGAGTGGGAATAGAATGTTTGTCTGTGGTTGGCGTCGTGGGCTCGTCTGCTTTGATGGGGTAGGGAATTATTTGTCTAGTACCACTGACTCCAACATTGATCGGGCAGATGGAGTGTGTGTTGATAAAAGGGGAAATGTTTTCGTCGCTGGGTACGGCTCTCATAATGTTGTACAAGTCAATGAGGATGGGAAGAAAGTGGGCGTGGTTGTGAAGCAAGGGGATGGGCTAAAACATCCGCGATCTGTGTGTTTTCATCCGGGACTGAATATGTTATTCGTAACCATGAATAACAGTGATATGCTGAAGGTCTATGAGCTGGAGTAATCGTTTGGCAGCATGTCGATGACTTAGAATGAAAAGGTCTTAAGTACAGAATCAAGAACAGTTTGAAAATTACTCTTTACTGATGGAAGTTGTTTCTGGTTTTCTCAAAATATCGAGTTTGTACTTACGACCTTCTCATTCTAAGCCAGCGTTATGTGGACTGTTGTAGTTGCATGTTCTCATGTATTTAACATTATTTTACCATATAGTTGTTAGGTGCATTTATATTGTTACATGCGTAATTTAACAAAATCGCTGTAAAAACAGATTTCTGTGAGATCGATTATTTGTAATAGAAAAAACATTTTGAAGAGTTTCTCTTAATTCTGATTTTGGTAATTTGGCTCAAATCTACCTAATCATTTATAAATAAACATGTAAACGCTCTTTACATAATAATGTGTTGCGCTATTAATTTATTAAATAAATACAAGAAATACTTTATAGAATATTAAAACCCATCTTTATCATTAATTCATGTGAGGGAACGTGTTGTTTATACATATGCGTATGCTTTGATGTAGTATGTAGTATGTATGATGATTGATATGTTTTTGGTGGTTGTAGTTTTGTATTGTTTTGTTCTGTTTGTGTTTCCCCTGTACCATATGCCGTTCATATTGGACTGTTAATGACGCGTGTTGCACCCCCCTGTCCATTTATTTTGGCTTTTTATACACGTTGCCGTATACTCCATTTTTTCCTGTGCATGTTTTAGAATTATCTTAAATAAATAAATCGCTGGTTGAGAATGCGAAGATCGTAACTTCTACTTACGACCTTATAAGTCTCATAGTTACATACTTGAAATCTTCACCATAAGGCGATTCTTATGAGCCTATTTTGATGAAAATCAGAAATTGTAATATTGACCAAAATGAAGTTATAAAAGCTTGTTTTTCCATAAGTAAAGATTAAATTTCAGACAGTTCTTTTTTGTTTTCACAACATATAATCGAGTTTGTTCTTACGACCTTCTCATTCTAAGCCAGTGAAATGTAGTTTCCAGTTTTCTTTTAACTATCTGAGAAGACAGTGAGTGTAATTATTTTGAAATTGGTCAACGTGCACGCATATACATACGAAAAAGTGGTTGAAATCAGTTATAAGTTCGTGTTGAAATTGTACCATGAATAGTCACATTGTGATTTTCTTGGGATTTTAATAAAAACTTGACTATATGATACTGACGTTTGAAGAACATTTGTTCTGTGTCCCTTGTATTCGGAAATGTATACAATAAAGTTATATCAAATTTCAATGTTGATGTGTTGGCTATTGTTTTAACATTATATAACCTGTTCGACGATCCCTTAATTATGCACTTAGCACATTTTTTATGTGTACATGTATGCATTTATTCAAAGGTCGATCAATACATGTTTCATTATGCTGAAAATGTCAACATACGTAGCTAAGGTAAATGGAATGACACATTTTATCACACATTTCGCAAGAAAAATAATTGAATAATGACACCGATAACGAAATAGTTCTTGTTATTTGTCGATCTATAGAAAATTGACCAAACCAAAAAGGAATTTTCACTAATTTTTCAATTTCTTGTATAAAGTTTGATCTTATGGCTCAACCAATGACTATGCCAAATACATACATTTATTATTGACCATATAACATCTTTAAGCTACATAATTATTTATAATATTCATCAAACAAAAAAGAATACTAGTATGCATCAATTTACAAGTCAATTTGGACAATTTTTTGTATAAAAAAATTAACGTGTAGCTCAACCTACGACTGTGCAAAATAGATGCATTTATTATTGACAATATAGACATCCTTAAACTACATATACAAAAAAAACCCCGATAAATATTTTAGTTTGAACATTTTATTCCCATTATTTAAAGGCTGCCTTATTTAAAACATATTATAATCAATGACATAATTATGCATGTATGTAAATATATAGTGTATATACTTATAAATAATACAGGATAGCATTATCTAGAACGAAAGACACACAGAGTGAACTATGAGAGGGGCTAGTGGTTTGGTCCCCTGTAATTCTGACAAACATGTGTTTTTCGGTATACACACACATGATTTTGTTATGGTTTATCTAGAGCACGTATTTTAAGAACATGCCGAGCACAGCCTTTATTTGCTTTATTTCTACTGAAACATGGCAGGCATTTATATGTATCTCCACCCGGATTTGAACCCAGGGCGCCAGATTCGACGGCAATCACATTAACCACTGAGCTACGGAGGCATAATAATGTACATGTCTGTAGAGTGGCAAGTATGGTCATATAGAAACCCTTAAGGAAATTAGCTTGTCTGACCATCTTAGCAAGATATGAACATGGACCTATAGAAAAATAACCAATAGATCTACCTACAATCAGCTCTCAACACTCAAATATTGAAACTGTCAAAATGATAAAAAATCAATATAATATGAGACTTTGAGTGTCACGTAGCCTATTGGTTGCAATTTCGGGCCCAGGTAGTATCCCTTCCTGGGGAACAGTCAGTGTGTTCTTGTTTATTATTATAAACTCTTTGTAAGAAATTGCAAATAAATAAGACACCACTGCTATGGAAGGGCTATATAATAAGCTTTCTTTTATTGCGCGTTTGGGGAATTGTTGGTTCTGACGACATTTCCTTTTCTGTATTTTAAATCTTTCCTGTTGTTATTTTTCTTTGGGCTATTCACCAACCGGAACCAGTCGATGACACGTCCTCCATGTTGTTTCTTGTGAGGCTCAGTCAGTAGACGCTTGGTTTCAAGATCCAAGCTTCTAAGAGATCAAAAATGTAAACAGATCCAATTCGCATGCACCATTAAGTAATATTATGGTCACTGCCAGGGATGAAAACCCAAAACCAGCAGTGAAATATTCTATAAATATGCAACAGCCCAATATTTAGCCAAAATGTACTCTATTATTATTTTTCTACATGGCCAATTCGCATATGAGGCTTGGAAACTGTGGTCTGGCTCCTTAAAGAGGAGCAACAACTCGTCTAATTAAAATTACTGCATTGACAGTCAAAATGATACGCCGTAACGGTGGCACACCTAAAGTTGTTGCAGGAGTGATTGTATTTTTTGGATTTGTGTATTTTATTTACCTGTACAACTTTACAAACAACTTGAAAATGAAGTTCTTAGTAAGCAACAAACTGTTGATAACATTCGTGAAGGTTTGAAGACCACAAATAATAAAATGGACGATTCTGATGGAAATAGAGCCCAACAGTTTGTCTGTACTAAAATTGGACAAAGAAAGATCCAAGAAGCGCTCGATATGAAGACTACATCATTGTTACAATACCATACAGACATAACAATCATTCCAGATCAAACATTACTGGAGTTCATTGAGAGTTTACAGAGGATTTGCCAGGTTCAGAAGTATGGAGAATAGAAGCAAGACCTTTACAACGTCAAACGATCAAGAGATTTCAACATAAAACTTTCTGATGATTCCAATGCATGCAGACCTTATGGATGTTGTCTGACCCATGATAACCAACTCCTTGTTACCGATCGAGACAATAAGAGACTTAAACGTATTGATATACAAAATATGTCAGTGCTTGATCATTGTACCTTGGAGTATAAGCCATATGGTGTATGCAACATCAGTGAACATGAGGTTGCAGTCGCATGTAAGTGGGATAACATTATCCAGTTTGTTTCGCTGGAGACTTGCATCAAGATGACTCCAGCAAGACAGATTAAACTGACACATTGTTGTCATGGTATAGTAGCCAATGCTGACAAACTTTATGTCACTGATAATAAAGCTTCTGTGTTTGTTTATTCAATGTCTGGTACTCTGTTGAAAACAATTTCACAAGATGTAATTGTAGGTACAGCATTCTGTATGAGTAGGCATATTACTTTCAATGAGAGTGGGAATAGAATGTTTGTCTGTGGTTGGCGTCGTGGGCTCGTCTGCTTTGATGGGGTAGGGAATTATTTGTCTAGTACCACTGACTCCAACATTGATCGGGCAGATGGAGTGTGTGTTGATAAAAGGGGAAATGTTTTCGTCGCTGGGTACGGCTCTCATAATGTTGTACAAGTCAATGAGGATGGGAAGAAAGTGGGCGTGGTTGTGAAGCAAGGGGATGGGCTAAAACATCCGCGATCTGTGTGTTTTCATCCGGGACTGAATATGTTATTCGTAACCATGAATAACAGTGATATGCTGAAGGTCTATGAGCTGGAGTAATCGTTTGGCAGCATGTCGATGACTTAGAATGAAAAGGTCTTAAGTACAGAATCAAGAACAGTTTGAAAATTACTCTTTACTGATGGAAGTTGTTTCTGGTTTTCTCAAAATATCGAGTTTGTACTTACGACCTTCTCATTCTAAGCCAGCGTTATGTGGACTGTTGTAGTTGCATGTTCTCATGTATTTAACATTATTTTACCATATAGTTGTTAGGTGCATTTATATTGTTACATGCGTAATTTAACAAAATCGCTGTAAAAACAGATTTCTGTGAGATCGATTATTTGTAATAGAAAAAACATTTTGAAGAGTTTCTCTTAATTCTGATTTTGGTAATTTGGCTCAAATCTACCTAATCATTTATAAATAAACATGTAAACGCTCTTTACATAATAATGTGTTGCGCTATTAATTTATTAAATAAATACAAGAAATACTTTATAGAATATTAAAACCCATCTTTATCATTAATTCATGTGAGGGAACGTGTTGTTTATACATATGCGTATGCTTTGATGTAGTATGTAGTATGTATGATGATTGATATGTTTTTGGTGGTTGTAGTTTTGTATTGTTTTGTTCTGTTTGTGTTTCCCCTGTACCATATGCCGTTCATATTGGACTGTTAATGACGCGTGTTGCACCCCCCTGTCCATTTATTTTGGCTTTTTATACACGTTGCCGTATACTCCATTTTTTCCTGTGCATGTTTTAGAATTATCTTAAATAAATAAATCGCTGGTTGAGAATGCGAAGATCGTAACTTCTACTTACGACCTTATAAGTCTCATAGTTACATACTTGAAATCTTCACCATAAGGCGATTCTTATGAGCCTATTTTGATGAAAATCAGAAATTGTAATATTGACCAAAATGAAGTTATAAAAGCTTGTTTTTCCATAAGTAAAGATTAAATTTCAGACAGTTCTTTTTTGTTTTCACAACATATAATCGAGTTTGTTCTTACGACCTTCTCATTCTAAGCCAGTGAAATGTAGTTTCCAGTTTTCTTTTAACTATCTGAGAAGACAGTGAGTGTAATTATTTTGAAATTGGTCAACGTGCACGCATATACATACGAAAAAGTGGTTGAAATCAGTTATAAGTTCGTGTTGAAATTGTACCATGAATAGTCACATTGTGATTTTCTTGGGATTTTAATAAAAACTTGACTATATGATACTGACGTTTGAAGAACATTTGTTCTGTGTCCCTTGTATTCGGAAATGTATACAATAAAGTTATATCAAATTTCAATGTTGATGTGTTGGCTATTGTTTTAACATTATATAACCTGTTCGACGATCCCTTAATTATGCACTTAGCACATTTTTTATGTGTACATGTATGCATTTATTCAAAGGTCGATCAATACATGTTTCATTATGCTGAAAATGTCAACATACGTAGCTAAGGTAAATGGAATGACACATTTTATCACACATTTCGCAAGAAAAATAATTGAATAATGACACCGATAACGAAATAGTTCTTGTTATTTGTCGATCTATAGAAAATTGACCAAACCAAAAAGGAATTTTCACTAATTTTTCAATTTCTTGTATAAAGTTTGATCTTATGGCTCAACCAATGACTATGCCAAATACATACATTTATTATTGACCATATAACATCTTTAAGCTACATAATTATTTATAATATTCATCAAACAAAAAAGAATACTAGTATGCATCAATTTACAAGTCAATTTGGACAATTTTTTGTATAAAAAAATTAACGTGTAGCTCAACCTACGACTGTGCAAAATAGATGCATTTATTATTGACAATATAGACATCCTTAAACTACATATACAAAAAAAACCCCGATAAATATTTTAGTTTGAACATTTTATTCCCATTATTTAAAGGCTGCCTTATTTAAAACATATTATAATCAATGACATAATTATGCATGTATGTAAATATATAGTGTATATACTTATAAATAATACAGGATAGCATTATCTAGAACGAAAGACACACAGAGTGAACTATGAGAGGGGCTAGTGGTTTGGTCCCCTGTAATTCTGACAAACATGTGTTTTTCGGTATACACACACATGATTTTGTTATGGTTTATCTAGAGCACGTATTTTAAGAACATGCCGAGCACAGCCTTTATTTGCTTTATTTCTACTGAAACATGGCAGGCATTTATATGTATCTCCACCCGGATTTGAACCCAGGGCGCCAGATTCGACGGCAATCACATTAACCACTGAGCTACGGAGGCATAATAATGTACATGTCTGTAGAGTGGCAAGTATGGTCATATAGAAACCCTTAAGGAAATTAGCTTGTCTGACCATCTTAGCAAGATATGAACATGGACCTATAGAAAAATAACCAATAGATCTACCTACAATCAGCTCTCAACACTCAAATATTGAAACTGTCAAAATGATAAAAAATCAATATAATATGAGACTTTGAGTGTCACGTAGCCTATTGGTTGCAATTTCGGGCCCAGGTAGTATCCCTTCCTGGGGAACAGTCAGTGTGTTCTTGTTTATTATTATAAACTCTTTGTAAGAAATTGCAAATAAATAAGACACCACTGCTATGGAAGGGCTATATAATAAGCTTTCTTTTATTGCGCGTTTGGGGAATTGTTGGTTCTGACGACATTTCCTTTTCTGTATTTTAAATCTTTCCTGTTGTTATTTTTCTTTGGGCTATTCACCAACCGGAACCAGTCGATGACACGTCCTCCATGTTGTTTCTTGTGAGGCTCAGTCAGTAGACGCTTGGTTTCAAGATCCAAGCTTCTAAGAGATCAAAAATGTAAACAGATCCAATTCGCATGCACCATTAAGTAATATTATGGTCACTGCCAGGGATGAAAACCCAAAACCAGCAGTGAAATATTCTATAAATATGCAACAGCCCAATATTTAGCCAAAATGTACTCTATTATTATTTTTCTACATGGCCAATTCGCATATGAGGCTTGGAAACTGTGGTCTGGCTCCTTAAAGAGGAGCAACAACTCGTCTAATTAAAATTACTGCATTGACAGTCAAAATGATACGCCGTAACGGTGGCACACCTAAAGTTGTTGCAGGAGTGATTGTATTTTTTGGATTTGTGTATTTTATTTACCTGTACAACTTTACAAACAACTTGAAAATGAAGTTCTTAGTAAGCAACAAACTGTTGATAACATTCGTGAAGGTTTGAAGACCACAAATAATAAAATGGACGATTCTGATGGAAATAGAGCCCAACAGTTTGTCTGTACTAAAATTGGACAAAGAAAGATCCAAGAAGCGCTCGATATGAAGACTACATCATTGTTACAATACCATACAGACATAACAATCATTCCAGATCAAACATTACTGGAGTTCATTGAGAGTTTACAGAGGATTTGCCAGGTTCAGAAGTATGGAGAATAGAAGCAAGACCTTTACAACGTCAAACGATCAAGAGATTTCAACATAAAACTTTCTGATGATTCCAATGCATGCAGACCTTATGGATGTTGTCTGACCCATGATAACCAACTCCTTGTTACCGATCGAGACAATAAGAGACTTAAACGTATTGATATACAAAATATGTCAGTGCTTGATCATTGTACCTTGGAGTATAAGCCATATGGTGTATGCAACATCAGTGAACATGAGGTTGCAGTCGCATGTAAGTGGGATAACATTATCCAGTTTGTTTCGCTGGAGACTTGCATCAAGATGACTCCAGCAAGACAGATTAAACTGACACATTGTTGTCATGGTATAGTAGCCAATGCTGACAAACTTTATGTCACTGATAATAAAGCTTCTGTGTTTGTTTATTCAATGTCTGGTACTCTGTTGAAAACAATTTCACAAGATGTAATTGTAGGTACAGCATTCTGTATGAGTAGGCATATTACTTTCAATGAGAGTGGGAATAGAATGTTTGTCTGTGGTTGGCGTCGTGGGCTCGTCTGCTTTGATGGGGTAGGGAATTATTTGTCTAGTACCACTGACTCCAACATTGATCGGGCAGATGGAGTGTGTGTTGATAAAAGGGGAAATGTTTTCGTCGCTGGGTACGGCTCTCATAATGTTGTACAAGTCAATGAGGATGGGAAGAAAGTGGGCGTGGTTGTGAAGCAAGGGGATGGGCTAAAACATCCGCGATCTGTGTGTTTTCATCCGGGACTGAATATGTTATTCGTAACCATGAATAACAGTGATATGCTGAAGGTCTATGAGCTGGAGTAATCGTTTGGCAGCATGTCGATGACTTAGAATGAAAAGGTCTTAAGTACAGAATCAAGAACAGTTTGAAAATTACTCTTTACTGATGGAAGTTGTTTCTGGTTTTCTCAAAATATCGAGTTTGTACTTACGACCTTCTCATTCTAAGCCAGCGTTATGTGGACTGTTGTAGTTGCATGTTCTCATGTATTTAACATTATTTTACCATATAGTTGTTAGGTGCATTTATATTGTTACATGCGTAATTTAACAAAATCGCTGTAAAAACAGATTTCTGTGAGATCGATTATTTGTAATAGAAAAAACATTTTGAAGAGTTTCTCTTAATTCTGATTTTGGTAATTTGGCTCAAATCTACCTAATCATTTATAAATAAACATGTAAACGCTCTTTACATAATAATGTGTTGCGCTATTAATTTATTAAATAAATACAAGAAATACTTTATAGAATATTAAAACCCATCTTTATCATTAATTCATGTGAGGGAACGTGTTGTTTATACATATGCGTATGCTTTGATGTAGTATGTAGTATGTATGATGATTGATATGTTTTTGGTGGTTGTAGTTTTGTATTGTTTTGTTCTGTTTGTGTTTCCCCTGTACCATATGCCGTTCATATTGGACTGTTAATGACGCGTGTTGCACCCCCCTGTCCATTTATTTTGGCTTTTTATACACGTTGCCGTATACTCCATTTTTTCCTGTGCATGTTTTAGAATTATCTTAAATAAATAAATCGCTGGTTGAGAATGCGAAGATCGTAACTTCTACTTACGACCTTATAAGTCTCATAGTTACATACTTGAAATCTTCACCATAAGGCGATTCTTATGAGCCTATTTTGATGAAAATCAGAAATTGTAATATTGACCAAAATGAAGTTATAAAAGCTTGTTTTTCCATAAGTAAAGATTAAATTTCAGACAGTTCTTTTTTGTTTTCACAACATATAATCGAGTTTGTTCTTACGACCTTCTCATTCTAAGCCAGTGAAATGTAGTTTCCAGTTTTCTTTTAACTATCTGAGAAGACAGTGAGTGTAATTATTTTGAAATTGGTCAACGTGCACGCATATACATACGAAAAAGTGGTTGAAATCATATAAGTTCGTGTTGAAATTGTACCATGAATAGTCACATTGTGATTTTCTTGGGATTTTAATAAAAACTTGACTATATGATACTGACGTTTGAAGAACATTTGTTCTGTGTCCCTTGTATTCGGAAATGTATACAATAAAGTTATATCAAATTTCAATGTTGATGTGTTGGCTATTGTTTTAACATTATATAACCTGTTCGACGATCCCTTAATTATGCACTTAGCACATTTTTTATGTGTACATGTATGCATTTATTCAAAGGTCGATCAATACATGTTTCATTATGCTGAAAATGTCAACATACGTAGCTAAGGTAAATGGAATGACACATTTTATCACACATTTCGCAAGAAAAATAATTGAATAATGACACCGATAACGAAATAGTTCTTGTTATTTGTCGATCTATAGAAAATTGACCAAACCAAAAAGGAATTTTCACTAATTTTTCAATTTCTTGTATAAAGTTTGATCTTATGGCTCAACCAATGACTATGCCAAATACATACATTTATTATTGACCATATAACATCTTTAAGCTACATAATTATTTATAATATTCATCAAACAAAAAAGAATACTAGTATGCATCAATTTACAAGTCAATTTGGACAATTTTTTGTATAAAAAAATTAACGTGTAGCTCAACCTACGACTGTGCAAAATAGATGCATTTATTATTGACAATATAGACATCCTTAAACTACATATACAAAAAAAACCCCGATAAATATTTTAGTTTGAACATTTTATTCCCATTATTTAAAGGCTGCCTTATTTAAAACATATTATAATCAATGACATAATTATGCATGTATGTAAATATATAGTGTATATACTTATAAATAATACAGGATAGCATTATCTAGAACGAAAGACACACAGAGTGAACTATGAGAGGGGCTAGTGGTTTGGTCCCCTGTAATTCTGACAAACATGTGTTTTTCGGTATACACACACATGATTTTGTTATGGTTTATCTAGAGCACGTATTTTAAGAACATGCCGAGCACAGCCTTTATTTGCTTTATTTCTACTGAAACATGGCAGGCATTTATATGTATCTCCACCCGGATTTGAACCCAGGGCGCCAGATTCGACGGCAATCACATTAACCACTGAGCTACGGAGGCATAATAATGTACATGTCTGTAGAGTGGCAAGTATGGTCATATAGAAACCCTTAAGGAAATTAGCTTGTCTGACCATCTTAGCAAGATATGAACATGGACCTATAGAAAAATAACCAATAGATCTACCTACAATCAGCTCTCAACACTCAAATATTGAAACTGTCAAAATGATAAAAAATCAATATAATATGAGACTTTGAGTGTCACGTAGCCTATTGGTTGCAATTTCGGGCCCAGGTAGTATCCCTTCCTGGGGAACAGTCAGTGTGTTCTTGTTTATTATTATAAACTCTTTGTAAGAAATTGCAAATAAATAAGACACCACTGCTATGGAAGGGCTATATAATAAGCTTTCTTTTATTGCGCGTTTGGGGAATTGTTGGTTCTGACGACATTTCCTTTTCTGTATTTTAAATCTTTCCTGTTGTTATTTTTCTTTGGGCTATTCACCAACCGGAACCAGTCGATGACACGTCCTCCATGTTGTTTCTTGTGAGGCTCAGTCAGTAGACGCTTGGTTTCAAGATCCAAGCTTCTAAGAGATCAAAAATGTAAACAGATCCAATTCGCATGCACCATTAAGTAATATTATGGTCACTGCCAGGGATGAAAACCCAAAACCAGCAGTGAAATATTCTATAAATATGCAACAGCCCAATATTTAGCCAAAATGTACTCTATTATTATTTTTCTACATGGCCAATTCGCATATGAGGCTTGGAAACTGTGGTCTGGCTCCTTAAAGAGGAGCAACAACTCGTCTAATTAAAATTACTGCATTGACAGTCAAAATGATACGCCGTAACGGTGGCACACCTAAAGTTGTTGCAGGAGTGATTGTATTTTTTGGATTTGTGTATTTTATTTACCTGTACAACTTTACAAACAACTTGAAAATGAAGTTCTTAGTAAGCAACAAACTGTTGATAACATTCGTGAAGGTTTGAAGACCACAAATAATAAAATGGACGATTCTGATGGAAATAGAGCCCAACAGTTTGTCTGTACTAAAATTGGACAAAGAAAGATCCAAGAAGCGCTCGATATGAAGACTACATCATTGTTACAATACCATACAGACATAACAATCATTCCAGATCAAACATTACTGGAGTTCATTGAGAGTTTACAGAGGATTTGCCAGGTTCAGAAGTATGGAGAATAGAAGCAAGACCTTTACAACGTCAAACGATCAAGAGATTTCAACATAAAACTTTCTGATGATTCCAATGCATGCAGACCTTATGGATGTTGTCTGACCCATGATAACCAACTCCTTGTTACCGATCGAGACAATAAGAGACTTAAACGTATTGATATACAAAATATGTCAGTGCTTGATCATTGTACCTTGGAGTATAAGCCATATGGTGTATGCAACATCAGTGAACATGAGGTTGCAGTCGCATGTAAGTGGGATAACATTATCCAGTTTGTTTCGCTGGAGACTTGCATCAAGATGACTCCAGCAAGACAGATTAAACTGACACATTGTTGTCATGGTATAGTAGCCAATGCTGACAAACTTTATGTCACTGATAATAAAGCTTCTGTGTTTGTTTATTCAATGTCTGGTACTCTGTTGAAAACAATTTCACAAGATGTAATTGTAGGTACAGCATTCTGTATGAGTAGGCATATTACTTTCAATGAGAGTGGGAATAGAATGTTTGTCTGTGGTTGGCGTCGTGGGCTCGTCTGCTTTGATGGGGTAGGGAATTATTTGTCTAGTACCACTGACTCCAACATTGATCGGGCAGATGGAGTGTGTGTTGATAAAAGGGGAAATGTTTTCGTCGCTGGGTACGGCTCTCATAATGTTGTACAAGTCAATGAGGATGGGAAGAAAGTGGGCGTGGTTGTGAAGCAAGGGGATGGGCTAAAACATCCGCGATCTGTGTGTTTTCATCCGGGACTGAATATGTTATTCGTAACCATGAATAACAGTGATATGCTGAAGGTCTATGAGCTGGAGTAATCGTTTGGCAGCATGTCGATGACTTAGAATGAAAAGGTCTTAAGTACAGAATCAAGAACAGTTTGAAAATTACTCTTTACTGATGGAAGTTGTTTCTGGTTTTCTCAAAATATCGAGTTTGTACTTACGACCTTCTCATTCTAAGCCAGCGTTATGTGGACTGTTGTAGTTGCATGTTCTCATGTATTTAACATTATTTTACCATATAGTTGTTAGGTGCATTTATATTGTTACATGCGTAATTTAACAAAATCGCTGTAAAAACAGATTTCTGTGAGATCGATTATTTGTAATAGAAAAAACATTTTGAAGAGTTTCTCTTAATTCTGATTTTGGTAATTTGGCTCAAATCTACCTAATCATTTATAAATAAACATGTAAACGCTCTTTACATAATAATGTGTTGCGCTATTAATTTATTAAATAAATACAAGAAATACTTTATAGAATATTAAAACCCATCTTTATCATTAATTCATGTGAGGGAACGTGTTGTTTATACATATGCGTATGCTTTGATGTAGTATGTAGTATGTATGATGATTGATATGTTTTTGGTGGTTGTAGTTTTGTATTGTTTTGTTCTGTTTGTGTTTCCCCTGTACCATATGCCGTTCATATTGGACTGTTAATGACGCGTGTTGCACCCCCCTGTCCATTTATTTTGGCTTTTTATACACGTTGCCGTATACTCCATTTTTTCCTGTGCATGTTTTAGAATTATCTTAAATAAATAAATCGCTGGTTGAGAATGCGAAGATCGTAACTTCTACTTACGACCTTATAAGTCTCATAGTTACATACTTGAAATCTTCACCATAAGGCGATTCTTATGAGCCTATTTTGATGAAAATCAGAAATTGTAATATTGACCAAAATGAAGTTATAAAAGCTTGTTTTTCCATAAGTAAAGATTAAATTTCAGACAGTTCTTTTTTGTTTTCACAACATATAATCGAGTTTGTTCTTACGACCTTCTCATTCTAAGCCAGTGAAATGTAGTTTCCAGTTTTCTTTTAACTATCTGAGAAGACAGTGAGTGTAATTATTTTGAAATTGGTCAACGTGCACGCATATACATACGAAAAAGTGGTTGAAATCAGTTATAAGTTCGTGTTGAAATTGTACCATGAATAGTCACATTGTGATTTTCTTGGGATTTTAATAAAAACTTGACTATATGATACTGACGTTTGAAGAACATTTGTTCTGTGTCCCTTGTATTCGGAAATGTATACAATAAAGTTATATCAAATTTCAATGTTGATGTGTTGGCTATTGTTTTAACATTATATAACCTGTTCGACGATCCCTTAATTATGCACTTAGCACATTTTTTATGTGTACATGTATGCATTTATTCAAAGGTCGATCAATACATGTTTCATTATGCTGAAAATGTCAACATACGTAGCTAAGGTAAATGGAATGACACATTTTATCACACATTTCGCAAGAAAAATAATTGAATAATGACACCGATAACGAAATAGTTCTTGTTATTTGTCGATCTATAGAAAATTGACCAAACCAAAAAGGAATTTTCACTAATTTTTCAATTTCTTGTATAAAGTTTGATCTTATGGCTCAACCAATGACTATGCCAAATACATACATTTATTATTGACCATATAACATCTTTAAGCTACATAATTATTTATAATATTCATCAAACAAAAAAGAATACTAGTATGCATCAATTTACAAGTCAATTTGGACAATTTTTTGTATAAAAAAATTAACGTGTAGCTCAACCTACGACTGTGCAAAATAGATGCATTTATTATTGACAATATAGACATCCTTAAACTACATATACAAAAAAAACCCCGATAAATATTTTAGTTTGAACATTTTATTCCCATTATTTAAAGGCTGCCTTATTTAAAACATATTATAATCAATGACATAATTATGCATGTATGTAAATATATAGTGTATATACTTATAAATAATACAGGATAGCATTATCTAGAACGAAAGACACACAGAGTGAACTATGAGAGGGGCTAGTGGTTTGGTCCCCTGTAATTCTGACAAACATGTGTTTTTCGGTATACACACACATGATTTTGTTATGGTTTATCTAGAGCACGTATTTTAAGAACATGCCGAGCACAGCCTTTATTTGCTTTATTTCTACTGAAACATGGCAGGCATTTATATGTATCTCCACCCGGATTTGAACCCAGGGCGCCAGATTCGACGGCAATCACATTAACCACTGAGCTACGGAGGCATAATAATGTACATGTCTGTAGAGTGGCAAGTATGGTCATATAGAAACCCTTAAGGAAATTAGCTTGTCTGACCATCTTAGCAAGATATGAACATGGACCTATAGAAAAATAACCAATAGATCTACCTACAATCAGCTCTCAACACTCAAATATTGAAACTGTCAAAATGATAAAAAATCAATATAATATGAGACTTTGAGTGTCACGTAGCCTATTGGTTGCAATTTCGGGCCCAGGTAGTATCCCTTCCTGGGGAACAGTCAGTGTGTTCTTGTTTATTATTATAAACTCTTTGTAAGAAATTGCAAATAAATAAGACACCACTGCTATGGAAGGGCTATATAATAAGCTTTCTTTTATTGCGCGTTTGGGGAATTGTTGGTTCTGACGACATTTCCTTTTCTGTATTTTAAATCTTTCCTGTTGTTATTTTTCTTTGGGCTATTCACCAACCGGAACCAGTCGATGACACGTCCTCCATGTTGTTTCTTGTGAGGCTCAGTCAGTAGACGCTTGGTTTCAAGATCCAAGCTTCTAAGAGATCAAAAATGTAAACAGATCCAATTCGCATGCACCATTAAGTAATATTATGGTCACTGCCAGGGATGAAAACCCAAAACCAGCAGTGAAATATTCTATAAATATGCAACAGCCCAATATTTAGCCAAAATGTACTCTATTATTATTTTTCTACATGGCCAATTCGCATATGAGGCTTGGAAACTGTGGTCTGGCTCCTTAAAGAGGAGCAACAACTCGTCTAATTAAAATTACTGCATTGACAGTCAAAATGATACGCCGTAACGGTGGCACACCTAAAGTTGTTGCAGGAGTGATTGTATTTTTTGGATTTGTGTATTTTATTTACCTGTACAACTTTACAAACAACTTGAAAATGAAGTTCTTAGTAAGCAACAAACTGTTGATAACATTCGTGAAGGTTTGAAGACCACAAATAATAAAATGGACGATTCTGATGGAAATAGAGCCCAACAGTTTGTCTGTACTAAAATTGGACAAAGAAAGATCCAAGAAGCGCTCGATATGAAGACTACATCATTGTTACAATACCATACAGACATAACAATCATTCCAGATCAAACATTACTGGAGTTCATTGAGAGTTTACAGAGGATTTGCCAGGTTCAGAAGTATGGAGAATAGAAGCAAGACCTTTACAACGTCAAACGATCAAGAGATTTCAACATAAAACTTTCTGATGATTCCAATGCATGCAGACCTTATGGA
The DNA here is from genome assembly GCA_963678985.1 of Spisula subtruncata. Taxonomy (NCBI): domain Eukaryota; kingdom Metazoa; phylum Mollusca; class Bivalvia; order Venerida; family Mactridae; genus Spisula; species Spisula subtruncata. Next base: position 2,218,870 of record OY787669.1, read on the forward strand.
TGTTGTCTGACCCATGATAACCAACTCCTTGTTACCGATCGAGACAATAAGAGACTTAAACGTATTGATATACAAAATATGTCAGTGCTTGATCATTGTACCTTGGAGTATAAGCCATATGGTGTATGCAACATCAGTGAACATGAGGTTGCAGTCGCATGTAAGTGGGATAACATTATCCAGTTTGTTTCGCTGGAGACTTGCATCAAGATGACTCCAGCAAGACAGATTAAACTGACACATTGTTGTCATGGTATAGTAGCCAATGCTGACAAACTTTATGTCACTGATAATAAAGCTTCTGTGTTTGTTTATTCAATGTCTGGTACTCTGTTGAAAACAATTTCACAAGATGTAATTGTAGGTACAGCATTCTGTATGAGTAGGCATATTACTTTCAATGAGAGTGGGAATAGAATGTTTGTCTGTGGTTGGCGTCGTGGGCTCGTCTGCTTTGATGGGGTAGGGAATTATTTGTCTAGTACCACTGACTCCAACATTGATCGGGCAGATGGAGTGTGTGTTGATAAAAGGGGAAATGTTTTCGTCGCTGGGTACGGCTCTCATAATGTTGTACAAGTCAATGAGGATGGGAAGAAAGTGGGCGTGGTTGTGAAGCAAGGGGATGGGCTAAAACATCCGCGATCTGTGTGTTTTCATCCGGGACTGAATATGTTATTCGTAACCATGAATAACAGTGATATGCTGAAGGTCTATGAGCTGGAGTAATCGTTTGGCAGCATGTCGATGACTTAGAATGAAAAGGTCTTAAGTACAGAATCAAGAACAGTTTGAAAATTACTCTTTACTGATGGAAGTTGTTTCTGGTTTTCTCAAAATATCGAGTTTGTACTTACGACCTTCTCATTCTAAGCCAGCGTTATGTGGACTGTTGTAGTTGCATGTTCTCATGTATTTAACATTATTTTACCATATAGTTGTTAGGTGCATTTATATTGTTACATGCGTAATTTAACAAAATCGCTGTAAAAACAGATTTCTGTGAGATCGATTATTTGTAATAGAAAAAACATTTTGAAGAGTTTCTCTTAATTCTGATTTTGGTAATTTGGCTCAAATCTACCTAATCATTTATAAATAAACATGTAAACGCTCTTTACATAATAATGTGTTGCGCTATTAATTTATTAAATAAATACAAGAAATACTTTATAGAATATTAAAACCCATCTTTATCATTAATTCATGTGAGGGAACGTGTTGTTTATACATATGCGTATGCTTTGATGTAGTATGTAGTATGTATGATGATTGATATGTTTTTGGTGGTTGTAGTTTTGTATTGTTTTGTTCTGTTTGTGTTTCCCCTGTACCATATGCCGTTCATATTGGACTGTTAATGACGCGTGTTGCACCCCCCTGTCCATTTATTTTGGCTTTTTATACACGTTGCCGTATACTCCATTTTTTCCTGTGCATGTTTTAGAATTATCTTAAATAAATAAATCGCTGGTTGAGAATGCGAAGATCGTAACTTCTACTTACGACCTTATAAGTCTCATAGTTACATACTTGAAATCTTCACCATAAGGCGATTCTTATGAGCCTATTTTGATGAAAATCAGAAATTGTAATATTGACCAAAATGAAGTTATAAAAGCTTGTTTTTCCATAAGTAAAGATTAAATTTCAGACAGTTCTTTTTTGTTTTCACAACATATAATCGAGTTTGTTCTTACGACCTTCTCATTCTAAGCCAGTGAAATGTAGTTTCCAGTTTTCTTTTAACTATCTGAGAAGACAGTGAGTGTAATTATTTTGAAATTGGTCAACGTGCACGCATATACATACGAAAAAGTGGTTGAAATCAGTTATAAGTTCGTGTTGAAATTGTACCATGAATAGTCACATTGTGATTTTCTTGGGATTTTAATAAAAACTTGACTATATGATACTGACGTTTGAAGAACATTTGTTCTGTGTCCCTTGTATTCGGAAATGTATACAATAAAGTTATATCAAATTTCAATGTTGATGTGTTGGCTATTGTTTTAACATTATATAACCTGTTCGACGATCCCTTAATTATGCACTTAGCACATTTTTTATGTGTACATGTATGCATTTATTCAAAGGTCGATCAATACATGTTTCATTATGCTGAAAATGTCAACATACGTAGCTAAGGTAAATGGAATGACACATTTTATCACACATTTCGCAAGAAAAATAATTGAATAATGACACCGATAACGAAATAGTTCTTGTTATTTGTCGATCTATAGAAAATTGACCAAACCAAAAAGGAATTTTCACTAATTTTTCAATTTCTTGTATAAAGTTTGATCTTATGGCTCAACCAATGACTATGCCAAATACATACATTTATTATTGACCATATAACATCTTTAAGCTACATAATTATTTATAATATTCATCAAACAAAAAAGAATACTAGTATGCATCAATTTACAAGTCAATTTGGACAATTTTTTGTATAAAAAAATTAACGTGTAGCTCAACCTACGACTGTGCAAAATAGATGCATTTATTATTGACAATATAGACATCCTTAAACTACATATACAAAAAAAACCCCGATAAATATTTTAGTTTGAACATTTTATTCCCATTATTTAAAGGCTGCCTTATTTAAAACATATTATAATCAATGACATAATTATGCATGTATGTAAATATATAGTGTATATACTTATAAATAATACAGGATAGCATTATCTAGAACGAAAGACACACAGAGTGAACTATGAGAGGGGCTAGTGGTTTGGTCCCCTGTAATTCTGACAAACATGTGTTTTTCGGTATACACACACATGATTTTGTTATGGTTTATCTAGAGCACGTATTTTAAGAACATGCCGAGCACAGCCTTTATTTGCTTTATTTCTACTGAAACATGGCAGGCATTTATATGTATCTCCACCCGGATTTGAACCCAGGGCGCCAGATTCGACGGCAATCACATTAACCACTGAGCTACGGAGGCATAATAATGTACATGTCTGTAGAGTGGCAAGTATGGTCATATAGAAACCCTTAAGGAAATTAGCTTGTCTGACCATCTTAGCAAGATATGAACATGGACCTATAGAAAAATAACCAATAGATCTACCTACAATCAGCTCTCAACACTCAAATATTGAAACTGTCAAAATGATAAAAAATCAATATAATATGAGACTTTGAGTGTCACGTAGCCTATTGGTTGCAATTTCGGGCCCAGGTAGTATCCCTTCCTGGGGAACAGTCAGTGTGTTCTTGTTTATTATTATAAACTCTTTGTAAGAAATTGCAAATAAATAAGACACCACTGCTATGGAAGGGCTATATAATAAGCTTTCTTTTATTGCGCGTTTGGGGAATTGTTGGTTCTGACGACATTTCCTTTTCTGTATTTTAAATCTTTCCTGTTGTTATTTTTCTTTGGGCTATTCACCAACCGGAACCAGTCGATGACACGTCCTCCATGTTGTTTCTTGTGAGGCTCAGTCAGTAGACGCTTGGTTTCAAGATCCAAGCTTCTAAGAGATCAAAAATGTAAACAGATCCAATTCGCATGCACCATTAAGTAATATTATGGTCACTGCCAGGGATGAAAACCCAAAACCAGCAGTGAAATATTCTATAAATATGCAACAGCCCAATATTTAGCCAAAATGTACTCTATTATTATTTTTCTACATGGCCAATTCGCATATGAGGCTTGGAAACTGTGGTCTGGCTCCTTAAAGAGGAGCAACAACTCGTCTAATTAAAATTACTGCATTGACAGTCAAAATGATACGCCGTAACGGTGGCACACCTAAAGTTGTTGCAGGAGTGATTGTATTTTTTGGATTTGTGTATTTTATTTACCTGTACAACTTTACAAACAACTTGAAAATGAAGTTCTTAGTAAGCAACAAACTGTTGATAACATTCGTGAAGGTTTGAAGACCACAAATAATAAAATGGACGATTCTGATGGAAATAGAGCCCAACAGTTTGTCTGTACTAAAATTGGACAAAGAAAGATCCAAGAAGCGCTCGATATGAAGACTACATCATTGTTACAATACCATACAGACATAACAATCATTCCAGATCAAACATTACTGGAGTTCATTGAGAGTTTACAGAGGATTTGCCAGGTTCAGAAGTATGGAGAATAGAAGCAAGACCTTTACAACGTCAAACGATCAAGAGATTTCAACATAAAACTTTCTGATGATTCCAATGCATGCAGACCTTATGGATGTTGTCTGACCCATGATAACCAACTCCTTGTTACCGATCGAGACAATAAGAGACTTAAACGTATTGATATACAAAATATGTCAGTGCTTGATCATTGTACCTTGGAGTATAAGCCATATGGTGTATGCAACATCAGTGAACATGAGGTTGCAGTCGCATGTAAGTGGGATAACATTATCCAGTTTGTTTCGCTGGAGACTTGCATCAAGATGACTCCAGCAAGACAGATTAAACTGACACATTGTTGTCATGGTATAGTAGCCAATGCTGACAAACTTTATGTCACTGATAATAAAGCTTCTGTGTTTGTTTATTCAATGTCTGGTACTCTGTTGAAAACAATTTCACAAGATGTAATTGTAGGTACAGCATTCTGTATGAGTAGGCATATTACTTTCAATGAGAGTGGGAATAGAATGTTTGTCTGTGGTTGGCGTCGTGGGCTCGTCTGCTTTGATGGGGTAGGGAATTATTTGTCTAGTACCACTGACTCCAACATTGATCGGGCAGATGGAGTGTGTGTTGATAAAAGGGGAAATGTTTTCGTCGCTGGGTACGGCTCTCATAATGTTGTACAAGTCAATGAGGATGGGAAGAAAGTGGGCGTGGTTGTGAAGCAAGGGGATGGGCTAAAACATCCGCGATCTGTGTGTTTTCATCCGGGACTGAATATGTTATTCGTAACCATGAATAACAGTGATATGCTGAAGGTCTATGAGCTGGAGTAATCGTTTGGCAGCATGTCGATGACTTAGAATGAAAAGGTCTTAAGTACAGAATCAAGAACAGTTTGAAAATTACTCTTTACTGATGGAAGTTGTTTCTGGTTTTCTCAAAATATCGAGTTTGTACTTACGACCTTCTCATTCTAAGCCAGCGTTATGTGGACTGTTGTAGTTGCATGTTCTCATGTATTTAACATTATTTTACCATATAGTTGTTAGGTGCATTTATATTGTTACATGCGTAATTTAACAAAATCGCTGTAAAAACAGATTTCTGTGAGATCGATTATTTGTAATAGAAAAAACATTTTGAAGAGTTTCTCTTAATTCTGATTTTGGTAATTTGGCTCAAATCTACCTAATCATTTATAAATAAACATGTAAACGCTCTTTACATAATAATGTGTTGCGCTATTAATTTATTAAATAAATACAAGAAATACTTTATAGAATATTAAAACCCATCTTTATCATTAATTCATGTGAGGGAACGTGTTGTTTATACATATGCGTATGCTTTGATGTAGTATGTAGTATGTATGATGATTGATATGTTTTTGGTGGTTGTAGTTTTGTATTGTTTTGTTCTGTTTGTGTTTCCCCTGTACCATATGCCGTTCATATTGGACTGTTAATGACGCGTGTTGCACCCCCCTGTCCATTTATTTTGGCTTTTTATACACGTTGCCGTATACTCCATTTTTTCCTGTGCATGTTTTAGAATTATCTTAAATAAATAAATCGCTGGTTGAGAATGCGAAGATCGTAACTTCTACTTACGACCTTATAAGTCTCATAGTTACATACTTGAAATCTTCACCATAAGGCGATTCTTATGAGCCTATTTTGATGAAAATCAGAAATTGTAATATTGACCAAAATGAAGTTATAAAAGCTTGTTTTTCCATAAGTAAAGATTAAATTTCAGACAGTTCTTTTTTGTTTTCACAACATATAATCGAGTTTGTTCTTACGACCTTCTCATTCTAAGCCAGTGAAATGTAGTTTCCAGTTTTCTTTTAACTATCTGAGAAGACAGTGAGTGTAATTATTTTGAAATTGGTCAACGTGCACGCATATACATACGAAAAAGTGGTTGAAATCAGTTATAAGTTCGTGTTGAAATTGTACCATGAATAGTCACATTGTGATTTTCTTGGGATTTTAATAAAAACTTGACTATATGATACTGACGTTTGAAGAACATTTGTTCTGTGTCCCTTGTATTCGGAAATGTATACAATAAAGTTATATCAAATTTCAATGTTGATGTGTTGGCTATTGTTTTAACATTATATAACCTGTTCGACGATCCCTTAATTATGCACTTAGCACATTTTTTATGTGTACATGTATGCATTTATTCAAAGGTCGATCAATACATGTTTCATTATGCTGAAAATGTCAACATACGTAGCTAAGGTAAATGGAATGACACATTTTATCACACATTTCGCAAGAAAAATAATTGAATAATGACACCGATAACGAAATAGTTCTTGTTATTTGTCGATCTATAGAAAATTGACCAAACCAAAAAGGAATTTTCACTAATTTTTCAATTTCTTGTATAAAGTTTGATCTTATGGCTCAACCAATGACTATGCCAAATACATACATTTATTATTGACCATATAACATCTTTAAGCTACATAATTATTTATAATATTCATCAAACAAAAAAGAATACTAGTATGCATCAATTTACAAGTCAATTTGGACAATTTTTTGTATAAAAAAATTAACGTGTAGCTCAACCTACGACTGTGCAAAATAGATGCATTTATTATTGACAATATAGACATCCTTAAACTACATATACAAAAAAAACCCCGATAAATATTTTAGTTTGAACATTTTATTCCCATTATTTAAAGGCTGCCTTATTTAAAACATATTATAATCAATGACATAATTATGCATGTATGTAAATATATAGTGTATATACTTATAAATAATACAGGATAGCATTATCTAGAACGAAAGACACACAGAGTGAACTATGAGAGGGGCTAGTGGTTTGGTCCCCTGTAATTCTGACAAACATGTGTTTTTCGGTATACACACACATGATTTTGTTATGGTTTATCTAGAGCACGTATTTTAAGAACATGCCGAGCACAGCCTTTATTTGCTTTATTTCTACTGAAACATGGCAGGCATTTATATGTATCTCCACCCGGATTTGAACCCAGGGCGCCAGATTCGACGGCAATCACATTAACCACTGAGCTACGGAGGCATAATAATGTACATGTCTGTAGAGTGGCAAGTATGGTCATATAGAAACCCTTAAGGAAATTAGCTTGTCTGACCATCTTAGCAAGATATGAACATGGACCTATAGAAAAATAACCAATAGATCTACCTACAATCAGCTCTCAACACTCAAATATTGAAACTGTCAAAATGATAAAAAATCAATATAATATGAGACTTTGAGTGTCACGTAGCCTATTGGTTGCAATTTCGGGCCCAGGTAGTATCCCTTCCTGGGGAACAGTCAGTGTGTTCTTGTTTATTATTATAAACTCTTTGTAAGAAATTGCAAATAAATAAGACACCACTGCTATGGAAGGGCTATATAATAAGCTTTCTTTTATTGCGCGTTTGGGGAATTGTTGGTTCTGACGACATTTCCTTTTCTGTATTTTAAATCTTTCCTGTTGTTATTTTTCTTTGGGCTATTCACCAACCGGAACCAGTCGATGACACGTCCTCCATGTTGTTTCTTGTGAGGCTCAGTCAGTAGACGCTTGGTTTCAAGATCCAAGCTTCTAAGAGATCAAAAATGTAAACAGATCCAATTCGCATGCACCATTAAGTAATATTATGGTCACTGCCAGGGATGAAAACCCAAAACCAGCAGTGAAATATTCTATAAATATGCAACAGCCCAATATTTAGCCAAAATGTACTCTATTATTATTTTTCTACATGGCCAATTCGCATATGAGGCTTGGAAACTGTGGTCTGGCTCCTTAAAGAGGAGCAACAACTCGTCTAATTAAAATTACTGCATTGACAGTCAAAATGATACGCCGTAACGGTGGCACACCTAAAGTTGTTGCAGGAGTGATTGTATTTTTTGGATTTGTGTATTTTATTTACCTGTACAACTTTACAAACAACTTGAAAATGAAGTTCTTAGTAAGCAACAAACTGTTGATAACATTCGTGAAGGTTTGAAGACCACAAATAATAAAATGGACGATTCTGATGGAAATAGAGCCCAACAGTTTGTCTGTACTAAAATTGGACAAAGAAAGATCCAAGAAGCGCTCGATATGAAGACTACATCATTGTTACAATACCATACAGACATAACAATCATTCCAGATCAAACATTACTGGAGTTCATTGAGAGTTTACAGAGGATTTGCCAGGTTCAGAAGTATGGAGAATAGAAGCAAGACCTTTACAACGTCAAACGATCAAGAGATTTCAACATAAAACTTTCTGATGATTCCAATGCATGCAGACCTTATGGATGTTGTCTGACCCATGATAACCAACTCCTTGTTACCGATCGAGACAATAAGAGACTTAAACGTATTGATATACAAAATATGTCAGTGCTTGATCATTGTACCTTGGAGTATAAGCCATATGGTGTATGCAACATCAGTGAACATGAGGTTGCAGTCGCATGTAAGTGGGATAACATTATCCAATTGTTTCGCTGGAGACTTGCATCAAGATGACTCCAGCAAGACAGATTAAACTGACACATTGTTGCCATGGTATAGTCGCCAATGCTGACAAACTTTATGTCACAGATAATAAAGCTTCTGTGTTTGTTTATTCAATGTCTGGTACTCTGTTGAAAACTATTTCACAAGATGTTATTGTAGGTACAGCATTCTGCATGAGTAGACATATCAACTTCAATGAGAGTGGGAATAGAATGTTTGTCTGTGGTTGGCGTCGTGGGCTCGTCTGCTTTGATGGGGAAGGGAATTATTTGTCTAGTACCACTGACTCCAACATTGATCGGGCAGATGGAGTGTGTGTTGATAAAAGGGGAAATGTTTTCGTCGCTGGGTACGGCTCTCATAATGTTGTACAAGTCAGCGAGGATGGGAAGAAAGTGGGCGTGGTTGTGAAGCAAGGGGATGGGCTAAAACATCCGCGATCTGTGTGTTTTCATCCGGGACTGAATATGTTGTTCGTAACCATGAATAACAGTGATATAGTGAAGGTCTATGAACTGGAGTAATCATAAGCGTTTGGCAGCATGTCGATGACTTAGAATGAAAAGGTCGTAAGTACAAAATCAAGAACAGTTTGAAAATTACTCTTTACTAATGGAAGTTGTTTCTTGTTTTCTCAAAATATCGAGTTTGTACTTACGACCTTCTCATTCTAAGCCAGCGTTATGTGGACTGTTGTAGTTGCATGTACTCATGTATATAACATTATTTTACCATATAGTTGTTTAGTGCATTTATATTGTTACATGCGTAATTTATCAAAATCGCTGTAAAATCAGATTTCTGTGAGATCGATTATTTGCAATAGAGAAAACATTTTGGAGAGTTTCTCTAAATTCTGATGTTGGTTATTTGGCTCAAACCCACCTAACCATTTATAAATAAACATGTAAACACTTTTTACATAGAAATGTGTTGTGTTATTAATTTATTAAATAAATACAAGAAATACTTTATAGAATATTAAAACCCATCTTTATCATGAATTCATGTGAGGGAACGTGTTGTTTATACATATGCGTATGCTTTGATGTAGTATGTATGATGATTGATATGTTTTGAGTGGTTGTAGTTTTGTGTTGTTTTGTTCTGTTTGTGTGTCTCCTGTACCATATGCCGTTCATATTGGACTGTTGATGACGCGTGTTGCATCCTCCCTTTTATACACATTGTCATATATTCCATTTTTCCTGTGCATGTTTTAGAATTATCGTAAATAATTAAATCGCTGGTTTATAATGCGAAGATCGTAACTACCACTTACGACCTTATAAGACTCATAGTAACATACTTAAAATCTGCACCGTAAGGCGATTCTTATAAGCCTATTTTGATGAAAATCAGAAATTGTAATATTGACCAAAATGAAGTTATAAAAGCTTGTTTTTCCATAAGTAAAGATTAAATTTCAGACAGTTCTTTTTTGTTTTCACAACATATTATCGAGTTTGTTCTTACGACCTTCTCATTCTAAGCCAGTCAAATGTAGTTTCCAGTTTTCTTTTAACTATCTGAGAAGACAGTGAGTGTAATTATTTTGAAATTGGTCAACGTGCATGCCTATACATACGAAAAAGTGGTTGAAATCAGTTTTAAGTTCGTGTTGAAATCGTACCATGAATAGTCACATTGTATCTTGGGTTTTTAATAAAAAATTGACTACATGTATCATAATAGTGACGTTTAAATAACATTTGTGACGTGTCCTTTGTATTCCTAAATTAATGCAATAAAGTTATATCAAATTTCAATGTTGATGTGTTGGCTATTGTTATAACATTATATAACCTATTCGACGATCCCTTAATTATGCACTTGGCGCACATTTTATGTGTACATGTATGCATTTATTCAAAGGTCGATCAAAACATGTTTCATTATGCTGAAAATGTCAACATACGTAGCTAAGGTAAATGGAATGACACATTTTATCACACAATTCACAAGAATAATAATTCAATAATGAGACCGACCACGAAATAGTTCTTGTTATTTGTGGATCTGTAGAAAATTGACCAAACAAAAAAAGAATTTTCACTAACTTTTCAATTTCTTGTATAAAGTTTGATCTTATGGCTCATGTAACCAATGACTATGCCAAATACATACATTTATAATGGACACTATAACATCTTTAAGCTACATAATTATTTATAATATTCACCAAACAAAAAAGAATACTAGTATGCATCAATTTACAAGTCAATTTGGACAATTTTTTGTATAAAAATATTAACGTGTAGCTCAACCTACGACTGTGCAAAATAGATGCATTTATTATTGACAATATAGACATCCTTAAACTACATATACAAAAAAAACCCGATAAATATTTTAGTTTGAACATTTTATTCCCATTATTTAAAGGCTGCCTTATTTAAAACATATTATAATCAATAACATAATTATGCATGTATGTAAATATATAGTGTATATACTTATAAATTAATAATACCGGATAGCATTATCTAGAACGAAATACACACAGGGTGAATTATCTAGAGCACGTATTTTAAGAACATGTATACTGAACATGTCGGTAGAGTGTCAAGTAATTATAGAATAATACATGGCTGAGCAGTGCCTTTGAGTGATAATCGCCCCGGTAGGCTGATAATTGCCCGAGGGCTTTAGCCCGAGGGCAATTATCACAGACCTACCGGGGCGATTATCACTCAAAGGCACTGATAAGCCATCTATTGTTCTGTATAATATTTATGTTGCAGCTTTTTCATTAAAACAGCACATTAAAAAAAACGTAACGTGTTCAGTAATTGGTAGATCAGTTGCTATTGTAGAGAATTATCGTGTCAAACTTGGATCTAGGCGCGCAGTGCACATTTACAAGAGCTGTAGATCTAACACTAAAATGCTCGTAACTTTTTTATTATTGAACGGAAACATATCATGTGGGTATTCATTTTCTTAATTAGATAATTTGCTACAAGCTGATGTTTATTTTAATGCAAAATTCTGAAAAAAAGTGTTTTTCACATTTTCGAAAGAATACAAAAATATTGATCTCGTCTAGGAAACTCGTTGTTTTGATCATAAATTAAAGGTCTAGTACATAGGTCATGTATATTCCATCGAAAGTTGATACAAAATATATTTTAAGTGTGCTATTCTGCTTGTCCAACGCCATCAACCGTGGTTGCAAGTGATTCTGGTAGAAATAGGCCTACGCTCAGCGGCCGACGCTAAAATGACGTAAAGTTGCGCGTGAACGTTTTCCAAGGGCTATTATCAGTGATAATCGCCCCGGGGGCGCGTGGCGGCGGGGCAAAAAGCTGATAATACTTTTGAAAGGCCGATAATGCTATTTTTCGAAGGCAAATTTGTTACTATATTTAGTAACATAAGTATTATGATCATATAGAAACCCTTAATGAAATTAGCTTGTCTGATCATCTTAGCAAGATATGAACATGGACTTACAGAAAAATAACAAATACCTACAATCAGCTCTCAACACTCAAATATTGAAACTGTCAAAATGATAAAAAAAATCAATATTATATGAGACTTTGAGTGTTAAATAGGCTACGTGCCGTAGACCTATGGCCGAGTTGCAATTTCGGGACCAGATCGGATCCCTTCATGTCGAACATTCAGACTGTTCATAGTTTTTTTTATGAACTCTTTGTAAGAAATTGCAAATAAATAGAATACCACTGCTAAGGAAGGTCTACAGTTCATAATAAGCTTTCTTTTATTGCGCTTTTGGTACCTTGTTAGTACTGACCACATTTCTTTTCTATATTTTAAATCTTTCCTGTAGTTATTTTTCTTTGGGTTATTTACCAACCGGAACCAGTCGATGACACGTCCTCCATGTTGTTTGTTGTGAAGAGGAGCAACAACTCGTTTAATTAAAATTACTGCATTGACAGTCAAAATGATACGCCGTAACGGTGGCACACCTAAAGTTGTTGCAGGAGTGATTGTATTTTTTGGATTTGTGTATTTTATTTACCTGTATAACGATTTGTCGGGTCAGTTGAAAAATACCGAGAATTCTGCTGCTCGCTATCGCCGCGATGCTGAATCTGCCTCGGCCCAGTTACAAGGTATAACTGTCATTGAGTTTATCGTGCTATTTTGATATTACAAATTGTTTTTTTTTGTTGCAAACATGTGTGACTTTCTTTCAGCTCAATTTTGTTGGATGCACCGTGCAAACAGCCAAAGACCCTAAGTAATTTAGGATGCACCTACCCAATTCAGAGACAGACAGATAGCACCACTAGCAAATTCAACGTCATTGTCAATAACTTGAGGAAAAACTAGCCCCCACCCCCTGCATACAAAGCAATGTTTATTATCGAGTTAACACAGGGTTTAAATACTAAACTTACTGGTTCTCGACCAGCAAAGATCAATGCCACTGTCCGCATACAACTGTACAACAATCAATATTCATTTCAGAACGTTATTTAAAGTGTTGGTATTTTACCGATGACATCATTACAATACTGAATACCGTATTACCTCCTATTAGCGCTCCCCCTCTAATTAACACCCCCCCATCGATTTTTGAAAAAAAAATCTCACCTTCAATAATTGGTCCTACAGTAATCCAATAAAGTATCCACACAAATCCAGAATAATAGTTAGTCATGATACGGTAATCCATTAAAACGAACAATTAATTACCGCTGAGTAATTATTTACCAGTATTTATAGCGTAGACTACATGTTTATTAGCGATTTTTGCGTATGACAGGGCCTTTTATCCTTCTAAAACAGAGGCCGATCTTCGGTGACTTCCCAATCGCAAAAAGCTTCTATTTTTCCCAATTTCGTAAAAAAATTTCCCAAAAAACCAATGCTAAATTCCCAATGTATTGAATTTTCGTACGGAACGGTATGGCGTTTATCCATTGTTCAGTTAAAATGAAGAAAAAATATGTATTATTCGAATGGCATTACTAACCAATTAAACGTACGACCGTCGATTAATTTTTTGAATTAATTACGAGTGCGAAATCGCGGAAGCAATATTGCATTTGTTATCTACGAGCGTGGAAAGCGACTCTAGGACACAGCCGCCATATTGTTATGCAGAATGGCTAAAGTCCGCTATGGGACCGTACCGTTCGTATCTGGGCCAAAAATATGTTCGGAATTGAAATATCAAGGACAAAAATTGTAAGATTAATTGACAGCTCATAGCCTCATACAATGGAAAGGTATATTATTTTAAAAAAAGAACTTTAAAGAAAGAATGATAAATAATTGAAACTAAAGGTGACAGTTGTGGGCTATAATGGGGCTTTTGTTGTTCATGAAAAGTTAGGACTTCTAAACTTTATAATAAAACATGAAAGCCCTGGATAATTTAACATGTATGAGGACTGCAGTTTCCTTTTTGATGTATCTTGAGTCAGCCTTACTTTTCCCAATTTGGCCGAAAATCGCGCTTAAATTTCCCAAACTGACAGGCTAAGGCCTCTTTCCAATTTTTGGAAAAAAGGCCCTGTACGATAGGCAAAAAAAACAAAGTCCAGTATTACTATGAAGAGGAAGTAATTCGTACTGGTTAAGGTAACGGCTAAGTGCCGTACTATACGGTACCGTTCTGTTCCCTGGGTGGGGGGGGCGATTATACGAGGTCCGACTGTGTATGGAATTATTTTTTCAGAAAATGCATCGCCCCGGGGGCGATAATACGAGGTTATACGGTACACTGAATCACAAAAACACACACACACATTGATACAAGGTTTTTCCCAGTTCATTTACCTTGTCACAATTTTTATGTTTTGTGTGTTGTAATAGGGTTTATGCATGGGTTTAGTGTTATTAGATCTGCAGAGTCCTGAGTGATGGTTGGTGTCCAATTAAGCCAAGGCAATGGCACCAATTCTCTGGAAAGACTCTGCATATCTGTTATAATGCGATAACTTTGCTTAAACGCTATTATAGTAATCAAATCATTAATTTATGAGATTGTATTTTGGCATAAAATTTTGGGCGACATTTCAAAAAGAAGCGCGACATTGTGACAACATTTTTTATATCATGCGTCATGTCTTTCTTTGGCTGGGACCTGAAAATGATGTCAGCATCACATGAATCTTTAAAATGTTTACGCATGGGTCTGGTTCCTTTTATATATGAGCAAAATCACTGTTTTTATGCTATAATGTATTGTGGGGTTGTTCACCTGCTTAGTTGGAACCATTCATGTTGTTACATGAGTATTAAATGTTAATTGTTATTGTTGATGTACAAATGTAATTGTTTGTTTTCGTGCTCACAGCTTCAGTAGCAATTGCTTGTCTTGTTTCCTTGGCTAAATTATAAAGAAAAATATGTCTCTAAAGCTTTATTGGAGGTATATAAGTAGCTTTAAAGGTGCCTGCTTTTTAACATGTTTGTTTGCTTAGATTATTTTGATAAGTAAAAGTAGAAAAGTAGTGTACAAAAATTATAATGTTTTGTCAGTCTGTCCCACCCCACCAGGTAGTAATCTATACATTTTCTCCTGATTTTGGGTCCTGATTGACACTTTCCCACAATTTATATTGTGGCCCTTTTTCCTAAATGTAATTTAACTCTGGTGATGGGATGCTTCCTTTGAAATTTTGACAACAATGAATCTACTAATCTGAGGTACTGAATGGTATTAAAAAGCATAGGTTGTGTAATGAATCAAACCCAAAGTATATATAAAAAAAATGGTAACATTAGTACAAACGCTTTAGAGATTACTTTGGAACTGCTGAATGTTGCAATTTTGTACGTAACTGTATATATGTATTATTATGTTTTCATAAACAGCTTCACAGTTAACAGTGTCTAATGCTTTCAATATATATATATAAGTATACCAGATTTACTCTGCAGCATGTGCTTATTTCAGTACAAAAAGGCCACACAGGTCGCTTACAAACAGCACTTCAAGCAGAAAAGTTAAAGTATAAAGCTTCATTAGATGGTAAGGCTGCATGGCCAAGCTGCCCCCATCCCATCCAATCCCCTTACCAAGTGGAATGCAGCATGAATTGTTCAAATAATAGCGACAGCGTGCAGCGACAGGGTGCTCAATTTTGGCCAAGATACCAAATATTCAACATTTTATTAATTTTTTATAATCGAACAGACAGTCCATTTGCAGCATGAATTGTTCAAATAATATGGTGCTTCGTTCAGGTCAAGATGCCAAACTACGTTTTGTATTGATCAGTCTCTGTCCCTTTTTCCTTTTGAAAGCTGCTGCATGCAATTTTTCAAACATTTAATATAATGTTTAAAGTATCAATGATGGAAATTTCTTGACAACAACATGGTTTCTTTTCCCGTTAGTTATACATTGTTTTCCAATGCGCCGGTTTAAAGATGGTGTACACTATTTAACTACATTAATCTTTGTCTGGTAAAACTGGTCTTATGAGTATGCATTTAAGAGATCTTTATTCTATTCGTTTGGATCCCTATTTCCAAAATTCTGTAAGATTTATGCCAGTATGCTAGTATTATATTCTAATTATTTATTTTTTTTTTTTATTTTTTTTTTAGTATTATATTCTGGCTTTTCAAGTCTTCATATCCTCGATCACAAAGTAACATAAGTTGTGAGTTTTATTGCTGACCTAACAATTACCTCACCATTACTTTCTAAAGTCCCTTGTCAATGTTCCCAATGACCCATGCTGCCATGCAGCTGCCTTAGTTTCCTGAATTGCCTTGGAATGACACTGTCTGCTCTGTAGTTTACCATACAAAACAATGATGCTTGCAAAATCTAACATTAACCGTTTGTGTGATATAGTTTGTGTACTAATAAATGATTAATAAACGACATCCATTCAAATATCTGTCTTAAAAAAGCTGTCTTTTCATAAGCCAGTTTAAGACCCAAGTTCTGAAACAACCAACCAAATGATAGTTTTAAATTTTCTTGTCTCCCCAAGTATGCTGATAGTGACATGCATGGATCATCATTGTATGTTGAAAATGTAGTTTCCAGTGTTTCCACTGACATTTTTATCTGGGGGTACAAAGCCAGGTCTTCTTACAATTATGTCCCTGAGTAACGGTTATATAATAGAGTGCATCAACACTGGGGGTATAGCAAGCATTTTGGGGTAAAAAACACGCATTTGAGGGAGGGGCTTGGGAACACTGGTTTGTACCCAGTGTACTGGTAACTCCACTGAAGTGATCTGGCATCAGAGTTTATGTTGATTGTCATGACGTCTGTTTGAGAAACTTTGGTGTTCCCAAACAATTTCTTGTGTCACAATGAAAGGATGGGTATATTTGTAATTGTATTGGTCAAATAAGACAATAATAGGTAACTTCCAAGACCTGATGCCATTTCAGATTGTCCGAATGACACTTGGTTGTCCCCCATGCCTCTCTATGGTATACAGGGGTTTAGAAATGTTTTCATATTTGTAGCCAGTCTATCTTCAAGAATAAGTGGTTGGGTTAAAATTTCACTTAAAGAAAATGACAAAGAAGAAAAGGGCGAATACAAATTGTAGCCAGCAAGCATGTTCAAATAGCCATTGGATTTTACTGCCCACCAACTCATTTCGGTACCCCTGCATATAATATTATAAGAAATATAAAAATATTCTGGTCCTCCATTTAAGCTTTACCATATTTTTTATGCCCCCTTATCAAATGATTTGGAGGTACAGGGGCGATCATTATTATATGGTAACATAAATAACTTTAATAACTTTGTCAGTTTTTAAGATAATATTTGTTGTTATATGCCATAATTTAACATATGCATGTAAGTTTTATTCAGGACATAAATCATTTTCAAATGTTACATATTATTTTCTCAGCAGATGTTTTAAGCATTTTCCTTAATTCTGAAAAACGGCCAAAATCAGCAGCAATTGACGTCGTAAATTACCAATGAATTCCTTGCATTTTACCCATTGATACTTCCAATTTAACAATGTATTACAGTTTTCAAATCATTAAAATATACTGGTTTTGTATTATACAATCCTTCCTTCAGCTATTCCTGTGATCAGAAAGTCCAGGGTTTTAAGTCCGGTGGGTTTAGGGGTCAAATTTAAATGTGGTCTTCGGCGAAATTATTCCAGATCGCAAAATTTCCTGGAATCACTAAAAATGTATGGCATCATCGATGACGTTTTCACATCAAATCAACGTAGCATGCATTTATTATCCATATCTTATAAAAAACTTGGAGCCATTAGCTTTGAAATAAGGGTCAAACTACTACTCTATCATTAAATGAAGTTGTTTTGCGACTCGGTTTGTTTGGTATAAACCTTATATTATCTTGTACTGTACCCATGTAAATTGTTTAATCTTAATTTCTAATGATGCATATTTGAGGGTCTTGAAATTTTTTGATGGAAATTGAAGTTCAGACTCGGGATATGAACATTCCTTGTTGCTGTTTCTGTGTAAATAGATGTTGTGGCTTGGCTGCTAAACTAACAGTACTGCACTAGTGATAATATTTACATCTTTTTAATTATGGTTTAACTATGATTACAATGCATGGTATTCATATACTGAAAAATTATTTAATTTCGTTAGGACGAAATGTCATGGTTTTGGTAAAAAAGACAGTTTCGTTGGGACTAAACTTGTTTTCGTGAATTTTGCATTTCAGGTTATAAAACAACTGTCAAAATTAATGTCGTTGGGATTGAAGTTCGTGGTTGAGGTGAACCACGAAATCCACAAAATTTCCCCCCCCACGAAAATTAATGATTTTACAGTATATGACTATGCTTTGTTACACGAATGCAGTGAGGAGTAGCCATAAATGTGACAGTCTGTCTGTACTCCATGTTATATAATTACCATACTAGTTGGTTTGATAAACACTTAGGTCAAACTGTAACTTTATCTTAGAATTGTATGAATATCCAGGCCTGGTAATTTTCAGCCCTGTGTCTGATTTCCGGCTTTTGAATCTATGTTCAGGTTTTGAAACACTTTTTACAGATTTTCAGACTTGAAAATGATAGCAATATACCAGGCCTGATATCGTTACGGCCATTTTCAGGTTCATTTTTCTTATGGGCTGAGGTTCAACCATAACTAGGCAGAGATACAAACATAGAGTACAGCCTTACCTAAGGCTGAGGTATAATAGCTTTTTTTGCAGAATAAAACCCACAAAACAGTAGCTTAAGAGCAATATGAGGACTCAATGGTCAACTATATGGTAAATACATCAATTTATATAGCCAATAGGGCTGTAACGGTATACCACAGTATACGAAATACCGCGGACTTGATACAGACACGGTTCACGATACAAGACTCCTAAATTTCGGTACGGTTCGGTATAATTTTCAGACAACAAAAACACCCGACAGTCTTCTGATTATGTATTTATATTTATATAAGTACCATTTGTCACTCGTTTTAGTTGTATCTAGATATGCTTCATATTGTCTAAATTCACTTAAAATAGATGACAGGCACATAATTTTAAATAATTGCTTTTATAAAAGCAAAACATTCATTATCACTTAATAATTGAAGTATTTAAGCTGCTTTTTAGAGAATATTGTATCATACCGAAATAAATCGATCCATTAGAAAAATTGACGGTACGTATCATATCGTGAGGTGAGCGTACCGTTACACCCCTAATAGCCACATGCCATAGTTTAGCATTGAGCCCTCATTATCATAAAATTATGCAATTGGAAACTAACAGCTTTGTGGGCTTTGTAGATAATATATGGCAGGGTTTTGATTACAATTTAACAAAAGTCAATTATTATTATATTTATCCACTTTCAGAAATGATTCTTGCTAAGAATGAATTACAGCAAAAGTGTGATAATGAAAAGGTAAGTGAAGAATTTAGTCTTAAAGGGACTCAACTCAAGTCTCATTAAACTTTAAACTGATTTTTTAATAAGCTTTTTCTTGGTAACCGCTCTACAGAATGATGCAATTTGAGCACTTTGGTTGATTCCCATTTATGTGGAAAACACCATAAGATCATTGAAGAAAATGAAATAAAACATCCAGATGGTTTGTTGACAAAATGACAAATGAGCAACACTAAGTCTTATGCACATCAACAGTTACTGTCTGCAGTTGAGTGCTAAAATAGAAAATCCACAGGACTTATTGTTCAAGTATAAATTTGCACCAATCTGTAAATAGAGGTGAATATCTTTTAGTTTATACTATATTAAAGTGTATAGAGCTATATCTGACAATATTTTTTTAAAAAATTCAAAAACTGAAAAACAATTAAGCTTTCATATCCATAAGATGACTTTTCGCTTCAGCTTTAACAGAAACTCTCTCTGTGATTTATTGGACATGCGAATTGTTCGTTTTCATACGAAGGTTTTCTAGAACTTACTTACTTACTTACTTACTGGAATACCCTGTGAAATTATAAGAATCCTTTATTTTTCGACGATTGAATCACGGAACCCATCCAAAGTTTTAATTTGCAATTAAGGTAGTCTAGTATCATACTAAAATCAATGCAAGTAATTATTTTGACATTTAAATGACTGTCAGATATAGCTATATACACTTTAATTTATATAATACATACAATTCTCGTTACAGGAACAAATGACAAACAGATTAAATTCACAGCAACAGCAGTTTAAAATGTTAAAGGTACTTGTCCATTACTGTAGAATCATTTAATTTTGGTGGGACAAAATTTCGTTGGTTTGGTAAAAAAGACCATTTCGATGGGACCTTATTTTGTGAATTTTGCACTTCAGGTAATAAATACAGTGGTGAAACTTATTGTTTGATGGGATTTTTTTTCGTGGCTGAAGGTGCATGAACCACGAAAATCCATGAAATTTAATCCCCCACTAAAATTAATGATTTTACAGTATGTTTACAAATTCTTTACAGACCTATAATTTAATAAAATTAATGTTAAAAAATAAATATTTGTGGCCAAAATTTTACAGCCTGCGTCTATTGTTATGTCTAGCTGTTAATTACGACTATTGATATTTTATCTTGCATTTTTAGATTATATAATTTATAATAAACTACTATTGTTGACCTCCAGATGACTGCCAAATTTTTACATATTTCAAAACAAGTGCAATTGGTCTGTACGATATGTAAAAAAATTAGAATAATGAAATGGGACTTGTATACAGTGCCATTGGAATCTAATTTTTCATTGTCTATTAAAACATATGTCTTATTTCACAATTTTACCTTGTAGACATATCGCTGGCTTAGAATGAGAAGGTCGTAAGAACAAAATGTCAAAACCAATATTTTGAGAAAAAAACTACTCTTTACTTATGGAAAAAACAAGTTTTTGGACTTCAGTTTTGTCAACATGATAAGTTCCGATTTTTAGAACATATAGGCTCATAAGATGCGCCTTGTAATGTAGATTTCAAATATTTATGAGTCATATTCTTAGGATCTTCTCATTCTAAGCCAGATTCATGTGTGGGACTTTGACTTGTAATACATTTTACAGATTTTTGTTGAAAATTCCCAAAATCTACAATATATAAACCTAATCACTGTATGGCTTATTGGGAGACAATTCATTTTGTCTGACTTAATGCGAGCAAAATCAGTTGTTATTTACAGTAATTGTATGCCTTTTTGGGATACTATACAACTCAAATTGTCTGACTTAATGCGAGCAAAATCATCTGTTATTTACAGTAATTGTATGCCTTTTTGGGATACTACACAACTCAAATTGTCTGACTTAATGCAAGCAAAATCATCTGTTATTTACAATCACTGTTTGCCCTTTGGAAGACCGTACCATTCTATATGTATGAATTATTGCGAGCAAAATCATCTATAATTTCTGGTAAATGTATGACTTATTGGGAGACTATACAATTCAACTTGTTCGATTTATTGGGATAATGGAACTTGATTGATTATATACTGTAAGATCTATTGACAGCGTTAAACTCTTAAATAATTGAACATTAAACTTCAACGACTTTTAGAAACATTAAAAATGTAGTGGTTTTTAATATATTCCATTGGTTGATAGTCATAGATCTTATGGTCTGCTTGTTAAGATCAATTTGAATGATAATTACTGATTATCTAGTATCTCAGTCATGTACAGTGCACTGTTGCTTATAATCACCTTACCATCAATATAAATTATATAGAAAACTCAGAATGAAAAATTTGACTTCTCAGTCTTCTGTATTGCTTGCAATTCCTAATTAATAATTAATTGATTATTTTAGAGTCAACATGAGGATTTGGAATCAGAGTTCGGACGTTTACAGAACGAGAAGGAGAAGGAAGTCGAGGACCATAAAAAACAAGACGATGAACGTGCCATAGAATATAGTCAATATAAACAAGAAAAAATGCTGGAAATGTCAAATCTTAAAGGTAAAATATCATCAGTTTAATTCAACCCAAAATGACCCAGATTCCTTAAGATACCATGAATATAAAAGTTATTTCTTTGCTTATTTTCAGTAGACATGCAAGACCTTTGGACTAAAACTTGTCAATAGTATAGTTAGAAAATTTTGGCCTAGACAAACTTGTTCATTGAAATTTTGTGTTTAATCATGTTCAGCCAATTTCAATAACTGTTCTAGCATATCACAGGGTTTCATTTGATCTTTGAATTGACCTTTTACACCACAAAAAATGAGAGCCTGTTGCAGTCGCCATATTGCTTTGCTCATGTCTGTCGGCCTGTCCTTCTGTCAGTCAGTAGCTAGACCAAAATGGTTTCCCTTCAATAATTCTAGAACGCTTTGCCCTAAGATCTTCAAACTTTACACAGAGTTCAGTCAGCATCAGTAGATGGCCCCTACTGATTTTGAGGTCAGTGGGTCAAAGGTCAAGGTTACTGTGACCTTTACCACTTTCTTTTTTGACCAAGTGGTTTTCCTTCAATAATTTTAGAATGCTTTTCCTAGGATCTTCGAACTTTGCATGGTGTTGCCCAGCAACAGTAGAAAACCCTTTTTGATTTGAGGTCAAAGTCACTGTGATCTTTACCATTTCTGACTTTAGGGCTACTATGGGGGTATACATGTTTTACAAACATCTTATTTCTGTTTTGTTTTATACAGATACAGTTGCCAATTTAGAGCGGGAAAAAGAACAACTAACACAACAAATATCTGAATTAAAACAACAATTACAGAATAGTTTGGTAAGTCTTTAAATCTTATGGAATGAAAAAAAGATTTAAAAATAATGAATGATATGAGCATATTACTAATATACATTCGAATTTGTTATGCCAGATTTGTAAAACAATCTGGGATAAAACTTACTCATTAATATTTTGAAAAAAAAAGTAATAGGAAACCTAGGCTATTATTTGATTGTTTCCTAGATATGACTTAAAGATGAGTTACACTCAAAATGAGGAAAAGATTTATCTACCAATATTTCATTAGAAACAATTATATCACAAAAAAAAAAGTTTTAACATCCTGAAATTTTCACTCATTTTTCATTAGATAAAAGAACAGGTTTGAAATGCCTCTGTTCGCCCCTACATGAATATACCATTTTACGTATAAATGGGCCAGAAGATGATTTTTTTCGAATCTTATTATGCCTTTACCACACAAAACAATCAAAATATATACCTATTGTCGTGTTAAGTTATAATATCAGGTACTTTCGACGATGTGCCGTTTTGGGTTGGAAGCCATTGCCACTTAGTTTTGATATTGACAATGGAACCCAACCAGAAACGTCGCAAACCTGTCAAATATATACTATATTGAATGGATGAAAAATTGTAGAAGTTAAAACTGTTGTTTGTGACACAATTTCTTAGGCCTGTGGTTTAACTTAATAAAACAGTATAATTGTACTACGGTATATTTGCATCCAGCTACGAGTCAGTACAGACAATCAAACAATTATTGGACTACAGTCTGAAATTCAGACACAAAAAGTTGAAATTCAGAAACAAAAGGTAGAAAAAGATTACTAATGTCCCTTGGTTACAGGCCCCAATGCTAGAAAACTGCTTATGAACCAGTCTAGGATTGCTGCCATTTCATTGGTCAATTTGAATTTTGCTCATAAAATTAACCAATCAGAAAGTAGTATTTCTAGACTGGTTTTCAAACACAATAATATAGCAAGACACTGCAGTATCATATCATCCAACTATTATTCCCTACCTATGTGTGTGTAAGTGTATGTTATGTGTATTTTATGCTGGTGTAAGCGCATATCCCTGCTAAGTGCTAACTGTTAATGCTCTTCACCCATTTATACAACTTTTGTAAAAATATTTAAAAAAAAATAGGTAGTGCAAATCTAGTATCAAGTTCTTGTATACTTGCAGTGAACTTTCAGGGGAATGTTTGTTTTGTAATCCATTTTGTAGGCTTATCCACGTTCATTTCCCATCCAAACCATTGCAAGATTGAATTTGTTGTTAATCTATCAAGTTATTAATGTTCTGATTGGTTATATCGTTTTTTGGCAACCCAGCCTGGCAACAAGTTGGGAAATATTGAATCAGATGTGTTCTTTGTATCCATGGTTACTCATGTTTTTAGTCAATTGATTGTTTTTATCTTCAGGCAATTGAACATAAGGTGATTGTGTTATCTCCCACAATACATTGCACATTCTTGTATAATTTCCTCTCTTACCAGAATCACATGAAACACAAAGATTGTAGACCAGTCTAAGAATACTGTCTGCCATTGGTCAAAAACGTTTTTGAAAGCAACCAATCAAGACAATTTCACCAATGCAGTGTTTAGACTGGTGTACATGAAACACAAACATAAAGTTTGTTAATCAGTCTAAGAATGTATAGATAAACCATGTTTTTTGAGCCGTGACGGAAGATTACACTTGTCATGGTATGTGAATATACCTGTTTAAAATCTCTTTTGGCCATGGATTGGTTACTGTCATTGATCACATATATTGCTTAAGCCTTAATACATACACTATATCTATCAGTTGAGGGCAAATCAACCTTCCTGCATAAATTAGTCACGGCTCAAAAAACATGGTTTATCTATAGTGTTGCCATTGGTCAATTAAAAAAAATGTTGACCAATCAGGTGACTCCAATGCACTGTTTAGACTGGTGTTCATGAAACATAAATATTGTTGATCAGTCTAAGAATGCAGTCTTTTCATTGGTCAATTTAAAAAAATGTTGGAAACCAACCAATCAGGTGCTTTCACTGTTTAGACTGGTGTACACGAAACACAAAACTTGTAGACTAGTCTAACAATACAGTCTTGTCATTGGTTTAAATTTTTTGAAACCAATCAATCAGTGTCCTATATTAAAACATCTCAATCTGATCTAAATCTCATCTCAAATATTGTCATATATCTTTTAGTTAATTTTCATGAGATTTTGAACTCTGAATAGGCATCACAAACAGAAAACATACTTCTAAGTGTATTACAGTAACACCAAACAAGCTTCAACTTCAGATTTATCTCAATTTAAGACTCTGATTTAAGCAAAATCTCAATTTGAGATGAGATTTTTACTTTAGATGCTTCGAATTTGAGATCGGGGCCAGATATGATTGCAGTGTTTAGACTGGTCTACAATTTTAGTCTCTTTGAAACTTGGTACAGGGTACATTACCAGTCCTGTTAAACAGTCTATCCCTTCAGTATATTATTGTATAGAATATAATCAGTAAGTATCAGGGGTTTAAGGAGCTTATTTGAGAATAGTTAGTATCCGATCTTTCAAATTTATTTCAGACTATTTTTATAGTAATTTTCTAGTGTGTTTGGTTATTGGGATGACATATTTATTAGTTTTCCCGCTAGTTTGCAGTTCATGTAGACAGTTCTTAGAGAGGTCTATAAGGACCAATGTGTATTAGGGCATACATTTGTTGAATTAATTAACAGGCTCCTATTTTTGTCTGCTTGAGTGTATTTAATAGTTGGGTTGGAAGTGAACAACTTTCAGTTTACCTGTCAGAATTCATTGATATACAAACACACACACTTGTTTCTGTTTGAAGTGTTTCATACCTCAGACCTTCACACTTTCCGTACTGACCAGGGGTTTCGATTGACCTGAAGACCCGGGTCCAGACTCGGGAGATTTCCAAAAGACGCAGAAAGGACCCGGCATATTTCAAGTCGGTGTGTCACTTTGGACCAGGGGGATTCTTCCTTTATCAGTCCATTAAATTATCGCACATCCTGTCATAAAACTGTAAATATAAGCTTGTAAACAATCATTGGACACTTGAATAATCACTATCGATGATACTGACTCGCAACGGAAGGTCTTCACACTTTTTGCACTGGCTGAAGGCTTGCTTCTTATCTTTCTGAATGACAGTAGACCTTTCACACTTGTCCAAAGTGTGTCTGTAGCTTAGTGGTTGGTCCTCTTTCTGCCTAATCCGGCAACCAGGGTTCAAATCCGGGTGTAGACACTAATATGCTTGACATATTTAAGCGGAGAGCTAACTGGCAAAAAAGGCTATGCTTGACATACTGACTGACTGACAGTCAACTTTCACACCTGTCCCAACTGACTGACAGTCACTTGTCACACCTTTCCTGACTGACTGAAGTCAACTTTCACACCTTTCGCAACTGATTGACAGTCAAATTTCACACCTTTCCCGACTGACTGACAGTCGACTTTCACTCCTTTCCTGACTGACAGTCAACTTTCACACATTTCCTGACTGACTGACGGTCAACTTTCACACCTTTCCCGACTGACTGACAGTCAACTTTCACACCTTTCCTGACTGACTAACAGTCAACTTTCACACCTTTCCTGACTGACCGACAGTCGACTTTCACAACTTTCCAGACTGACTAACAGTCAACTTTCACACCTTTCCTGACTGACTGACAGTCAACTTTCACACCTTTCCTGACTGACTAACAGTCAACTTTCACACCTTTCCTGACTGACCGACAGTCGACTTTCACAACTTTCCAGACTGACTAACAGTCGACTTTCACACCTTTCCTTATTGACTGACAGTCGGCTTTCACACCTGTCCCAACTGACTGACAGTCACATTTCACACCTTTCCTAACTGACTAACAGTCAACTTTCACACCTTTCCTGACTGACTGACAGTCGACTTTCACTCCTTTCCCAACTGACTAACAGTCAACTTTCACACCTTTCCCAACTGACTGACAGTCGCATTTCACACCTTTCCCAACTGACTAACAGTCAACTTTCACACCTTTCCTGACTGACTGACAGTCGGCTTTCACACCTTTCCTGACTGACTAACAGTCAGTTAATCCCATCAAAGATGTTAAAATTTGCCGACAATTGGTTTTAAATGCGTATCGGGTTGATGTTAAAGACTGTTTTCGGCCGTAATTATATTCCGGAATTTCACATGAAATGACCACATGAAATACGACCGTGATGTCAACAAAATTGGTTATGAACTCTGTGGACCGTAAAAGCTGTATTGGAAGGCATTAATTAAAGACTTGAACATTGCAAGACATAAACATGTCTTAGTTAAAAGAATTTGCCATTATAAATCACTCAAAATGTCGACAATTTGAAATGTCATATGTTTTCGCGACCTTCACATACGATTTTGTTACAACAATAAGAATTTGACATGTCAGTAGTCAACAGAAACATTACAATACATATCAACAGATGTTTGATTAGCAACAGGTGTGTTTCTTTACCCTTCCTAGACAGTTTTGTCTTTCAAATCTCCATTATGGTAGCAAATATGTAGCATGGACCACAAGGGAGGTAACTCTGCTCTGACTGACATTCATATGCATACTGAATCAAAGCACTGGATGCATGAAATTTGAGTCAAACTTACACACAGTTTAATATAGTTACACACAGTTTAATATAGTTATACATATAGGCCTACAGTCTGGACTGAAATGTTAGCAATACATTATTTTTACTAGGCCTTATGATATTAAAATGTCAGCCAGCACAAATATAAGTTTAGCTTCAGTTATAAGAATATTATATCTGGGCAACCAGAAAAAAATTCTGGTAGCCAAGTGGGCAACCAGCTAGATTAGAAATTTATCGGACACTGCTGTAAGCATGCTATTCTCTGATGAATGGTTAGCATATTGTCAATAACATAGACAATAAAATTAAATTGTTATAATAATGCTGTAAATATATTTGTAACAATGATGACTTCTAAGTTCACACTGAAGAGGAACATAAGTAATGCAATTAAGGCATTACCATGGACTCATCAAAATACACATAAAACAGAAATATATACAAAAATTACAAATACAAGATTTAGTCCATCATTTACATCATTTCAATTTTGGTCAAAGTGGTGCATAAGTGGCGATAACTTTTTTCATTTGGCGAAAGTGGTGGCGCA
The DNA here is from genome assembly GCA_963678985.1 of Spisula subtruncata. Taxonomy (NCBI): domain Eukaryota; kingdom Metazoa; phylum Mollusca; class Bivalvia; order Venerida; family Mactridae; genus Spisula; species Spisula subtruncata. The sequence continues at coordinate 2,246,836 of OY787669.1, forward strand.
AGAAAAATATAAGCCAGAGGAAGCACTGCTTTCCCGACTGACTGACGGTCAAATTTCACACCTTTCTCGACTGATTGTATAAAAGTGTGAGCAGCTGCAGCTGCTGCTGTCAGTGAGTATTAAGACTAGGGTGTTGTGATAACTGTGTTTTCAATAGCATTAGTTTTATCTGTATTTTTGTTGAGAAGCTAAACTTATTCACTATACGTAAAGACCTATAAGTATATTTGATACTAGTTTATCAATTTGTATTTTAATGATAAATATTTCAGGTAATAAATACAAGGGCTGAAAATTATTGTTTGATCAGATTTGATTTCGTGGTTGAAGGTGAACAAGGAAATCCATGAAATTTAATCCCCCTTGAAAATTAATGATTATACAGTAATATATTTAATTGTGTTCCCATAGCAACAACTACAGACAGATCGTCAAACAATTATCAGAAATCAAGGTCTACTTAATTATGCGCAGGTCTGGTAAACTATTTATATTATTGCCATGGTAACAGAAATCAGAAAATGTATCGCTTGTTGTCATGGTTGTCATGATAACAACAAACTGAATATATATTGTTTGTTGTTATTGTTGCCATGGTAACTGGAAGGAAATGGAATATTAAGCTAGTAGGTCCAAATTGCTTGCATGCTTGTATGTGTCCAAAAGTCATTGTGTTGTCTGAAGAATCTGCCGTTATATTCGTCAGGCGAAATCTGTAAACTTGAACATAATTTAACAGATGCATTCAGAAATCAAATGTTGGTGTTTTGGGTTTTTACATGAATATTAAAATGAGATTGGTGTTAAAGGGTCATGCTTTCATTATAAGTATTGTATATCAGTGATGTAGTTGCAAAATGATTTTAATCAGAAAGCTAATATGGTTATAATTATTTAAAATGGGGGTTTGTAGTGTAAAATGTATAATCATTATATAAACAGCATTAAAAATTGAGGCTGACATGTTATGTTGATGATACGAGTTCTGCTATTGATGATAGACTTGTTTTGTGTCAAGATATATCACTGGCTTAGAATGACTAATGCATATTTGAAATTTACACGATAAGGCACTTCTTATGAGCCTATTATCATGAAAATTGGAACTTGTCATGTTGACCAAACTGAAGCTGAATAGGCTTTGTTTTGCCATAATTAAAGAGTGATTGTCAGACAGTTTTTCTTGTTTTCTCAAAATATTGATTTTGTAGTTAAGACCTTTTCATTCTAAGCCAGTGATATATAATTATATTGGTAACACAGGGCTTCATTTGGTGTCTACACTGGTGTGCGTTTGTGTCTAGTGGGGAAGGGGGGGGGGGTAGGTGGCGGCCCTGTTACAGAGGTCAGTACAGCACAGAATTGACTAAGAAGGTGGTGGTTTGGAGTCCTACAATGGGCACCCATGGTCATATATAAAGGAATCATATATATCTCTTTATACCATTTATCATCGAGTGCTACTCACTAAAATTGGTCATAGGGGAATAATAAAAGCAATATGTGGTATACTTATTGAAATGTTTTAATACACAGGATCGGTGTCAAGGTCATGTATCAATAATCTGAAATTGTCAAGATAATAATTAGATTTAATTGATGTTTTTCCCTGAATTTTACGGGAAGTATAGTGCGTCCAGGATATTTTGAAAGCGGGAAAATGTGGATTGAGCCACGGAGGTGGATTACTCAAGTGTGCACGATTTATCAGTGTTATTTTAGTGCAGAATTAACTGATTTTACAACAGAACGCTAAAACAGTCAATGTTTATAAACATCTATTCACATTATCCTGGGCGCACTAAACTCATAATATTTTTTATTATTTCACTTAGTTCGCTGATAATGCTATAAAGTAGAAATCGTAATTTGTGTGATATAACCCATTTCAATTGTCAGTGTATGAATATTGGTTTTACAACGGCACAGATTTATAACAAAACTTGTTTGTAGGATAACCGGTAGTAGATCTATGGAAAGTAATGAATTCCTGACATCTTCCAATTTATTGGTATAACACCAGAGCAAAGATCTCTTCCATTTATTATTAGCTCACCTGTCACAAAGTGACAGAGTGAGCTTTTGTGATCACTCTTCGTCCGTCGTCCGTCCGTCCGTCCGTCCGTCTGTCAACAATTGGGTTGTGTCCTCTCTAGCGGTCACAATTTTGGCCTAATCTTTATGAAACTTGGTCACAATGATCATCTTAACAAAATCTAGGTCAAGTTCGATATTGGGTCATCTGAGGTCAAAAATTAGGCTACTAGGTCAAGTAATAGAAAAACCTTGTTTTTCATTTAATCAAAGGGAGTGTACTCTGTAATAATTATACTGGTTGTGATCATGTAAGAGTTGTCTCTCTTACTATATTTTAGTTGTAGAACTACGAAATGTGTACTTGTTAGCAGCTTTGAGGCTTTAATTTAAATTAAATGCAGAATGTGGATATTAGGGTTATCATCGTTTACAGTGATTGTATGTTTACAAACTATTAAACAATTATTAAGCTGTAATTATAGTCTTATGCAACCTTACTAATCGTTTTACATAGACTTATATAGGGAAAACATATAAAAATCTTCTTCTCTAAAACTACAATGCCTAGAGCTTTGATATTTGGTATGTAGCATCATCTAGTGGTCCCCTACCAAGATTGTTCAAATTATGGCTCTGGGGTCAAAATTGGCCCCGCCCCGGGGGTCACCGTTTTACATAGACTTATATAGGGAAAACATATAAAAATCTTCTCCTCTAAAACTACAATGCCTACAGCTTTGATATTTGGTATGTAGCATCATCTAGTGGTCCCCTACCAAGATTGCTCAAATTATGGCCCTGGGGTCAAAATTGGCCCCGGCCCGGGGGTCACCGTTTTACATAGACTTATATAGGGAAACATATAAAAATCTTCTTCTCTAAAACTACAATGCCTACAGCTTTGATATTTGGTATGTAGCATCATCTAGTGGTCCCCTACCAAGATTGTTCAAATTATGCCCCTGGGGTCACAATTGGCCCCGCCCCGGGGGTCACCATTTAACATAGACTTATATAGGGAAAACATATAAAAATCTTCTACTCTAAAACTACAATGCCTAGAGCTTTGATATTTGGTATGTAGCATCATCTAGTGGTCCCCTACCAAGATTGTTCATATTATGCCCCTGAGGTCAAAATTGGCCCCGCCCCGGGGGTTACCGTTTTACATAGACTTATATAGGGAAAACATATAAAAATCTTCTTCTCTAAAACTACAATGCCTAGAGCTTTGATATTTGGTATGTAGCATCATCTAGTGGTCCCCTACAAAGATTGTTCATATTATGCCCCTGAGGTCAAAATTGGCCCCGCCCCGGGGGTCACCAGATTCTATATTTACGCTCTACCTTTGTTAGTCTAAATTGTGCAGGGCTTCATTTATAATCAGGTGAGCGATATAGGGCCATCATGGCCCTCTTGTTTACAAAGGTGGATAGTTGAATGTTTTTAGTGAATTAACTAACCAACTACCATATTCCTACTTTCCAAGATTTTTGGCTTTCAAGTGCTTTAAACGTGTTAATTTTTTTTCATTTTCAGGCCCACAAGGCCGGGTAACCCTAACCTCATTTATCGTCTTAACTTGTGAAGTAGTCAGGGCTCGACACTTACGCCCGGGGCCCGTGAAAATCTTGAAAGACCAGTGAAAATCAAGAAGGACCAGTAACTGTTTTCTTTAAAAATCTAATGCTTCTTTACTGTCAGACCAGTGACAAAATATAGTTGGTGTTAATCCCTGGTTGTATATTTTATTGTTGTAATTGTAGGATTTAGTACAACAAGCCCAAACCCGACAACAACAAATAGAACAACAATATCAACAATTACAACAACAAGTAGCAGCGGCACAACAACAACAGGGACAACAACAACAACAGCAACAACAACAAGGGATTAACAATGTACAAGGTGGCGGTGGCGGCGGTGTTGGTGGTGGTATCGGAGTACAGCAAGGGTTGAATGCTGTGGGCGGGGCAGGTGGTTTAGGTGTAAACAATATGCAACAAGGTAAGAAATTCAATTCATTTTTACATCCCACCTCCCCACAACTTTGGTGAGGGGATTTAGGTGTTTATTGCTTTGCACAATCTTGTCAATTATGCCCCCTTCCCCCCATCTAATGAGGGTGTATTAGTCCAGCAATAATGTCCAATAAACATTAATTTTTGGAGAAAGTTACCAAACTTGGTACAACTGTTCCTTGGTCCATTTGAAACATTTTTTTCATGAGACCCACTTAAAATATTTTCTTTGGTTGCCATAGCAACGGTTTTCAAAATGGCCGCCAAAATGATCAAATGGCGGTTTTCGCCCAATAACTTCAGTTTAGAATAGCATATCGTGATGAAACTTGGTGTATAAGTAGCTTGACTCAATACGCCACTAAAAATAAAAAGTTGGATGGGTGGGGTCAATATCTAGGTCACTGTTACTAAAAATAGAAAATTGGTTTTTGCTGAATAACTTCCGTTAAGAATGAGATATTTGGATGAAACTTGCTATATACGTTGCTTGTAGGATGATACACGTTGGGATAAAAAATGGGACATTTGGGGTCAAGGTCACTGTTACTAAAAATAGAAAATCGGTTTCCGCTGACTATATTTAGTCTGGATTGACATATATAAATGAAACGTGGTCAATATATAGCTTCCGCGAAGATACTTTCCATCAAAATAGGTGTAAATGGGGTCAAGGTCGACGTTGATAAAATAAAAAGCCAGTTTCTGCTTAATAATAACAATAAATTACGAATTACAAGCAATATATAAGCACCCTGTTTGGTTTTCTATGTTTTTGTTACCATGGCAACCACAATTGTTGTCTGAATAAAACACAAATTGACATGAATAATCTGCTTATTAATTTGTATCCACATACCAAGTTTTATTAATCTAGCTTCAAAACTAATTAAGCTATGACCGAATCCAGAGTTTATAAACGGACAAAACCTTGAGTTTACTATGTTATATATATATAAGCCAGTCTCTAGGAAAACCTGCTATTTTTACAAGAAACGTTTTTTGTGATGTTTCATAGTTATAAAGACTAATGCCAATGATGCATGATTCAAAAGAAATTGTGTGAATATCTTGAGTTTTAAGGAAGTTACAGCTGTTTTTGTAAAGTAAATATTCCGATTTTTTTGCCTGAATTCGCGAACGTCATTCGAACGTCATTTGACTGTAAAAATAGTTTCATAATTACACCATATGATTAATTCTTGACATAAAATGTTCAAAATAGTGTCACATTTTAGAATTATGTTCTGATTTTTTAAAATATATATCATAATGAAACATGTTGCATTTAGAGAAAGGCTACTGTTGTTTTAAACAGCTTACTCTCAGTTTTTCTTAATTGAAGTATTTTTCCGAAATTGGTAACCATGGCAACAAAGTATATAGTTTCAACATAATTTATGAGGAAAATTAAAGCTAAGAAATAGTACTATATGGATAAATTACTTAAAGTAGAATCAACAGATATATACAGTTTTTCACTTATTTTAGAGCCTTTTCAAAACCTTGTTTTATATAGTAATTAAAAATACATGATGTCAAGTCAGCAGGTTTTCCTGGATCATGGCTTATATATAAGTGAAGCATTAGGGGTCAACGTCATAGTTACTTTAAAAGAGTATCAGCTTACTATCAAATTACTTTGAATGAGATATTATGATGGCAATTGCTGTAAATGTAGCTTGTCTGAAGAATAAATAGCGTATTTTGCGCCAGATTATTTGGCCGACATGAAACATGATTTTCAAATTTTCATGGAATTTCATAGTTTCTTGTTGTGGAACTTCAGTGTTTATTTTTTTCGAATAGTTCAAACAATGCAGCGTTAACAAAAATATATGAGATGGTGACCTAAGAGTGTAACACTTAAGACATTTTGTAACAGTAATCAATGAAATGGGGCCCACTTGTAGTGTTAACCTCATTTGATTAGCAGACTTGAAGCCCTGTATAATTTTGAAAATGTCCAGGCAGCACCAGTTACTAGTATTTGAAATACCGGTATGACCAGGTAAAGCCATCTCAAACAATATCATCTTCTCAAATAAATATGCAGAGATTCCATGCATGTGTGGTATTCATCATTATGCCTAGGTCTACCTGAACATTTTTATCCTGACAATAAAGATACCTAGTTTGGTCGGGCACACCAATTCCTCGTCAGAAATTCCTTTCTTGGTCGACACGTTGTGTTTTATTCCTGTCTAAGCAATGCTTTTGGTAGAGAACGGCTCTGTGTGGTACACATCATTGCCTGATACATAATTGCTTGGAGTAGGTTGTTTCATTTACATTTTTTGTGTTTTACTCCAAAGAATTCCATTTTACACAAGTTATTTCATACATAAATGTTATGATGTATTAAGCAAACTGTTACTACCAACCTAATGCAGTGAGTTATTGACGAATACGATGCTTAATAATTGAGTGGTCTTCTGATTCCAATAATAATTAATTACTGTTTATAGTTAGTAATGTTTTACCCAAAAGAGATAACATAACATATGAACAACTTTTAGAACAGATTATTAATTTCTTAATATGCGAAAGACAACATGTGAATATCGTAGTGATTAATTATAAAATAGCACAGTTTGTGGCGTTATGACATTGTGATCATTAGATTTCAAAAATCCTCACTTTTATTAATTTTAATTTTTGACTGTTTCACCCCAAATATATCCCAAGACGCCAGTCATTTTGAAACTAGATTATTAATATCTTAATAGGAAAAACTGCATATGTCTATCTTAGTGATTTATAACTAAATAATGCGATTGGTGCCATTGTAGTAAACCTATTCCAAAAATCACCATTTTAGTTTATATTTTGTACGATTTTGTCCCAAAATAGCATTCAGTAATCATAAATGATATTAATATATTATTTGATATACTAAACTTTAAGTTACTGCAAACGAATTGCAGTTGTTTTATAAATAATACGATTTTAAATGCCACCGTAGCCAATCGATTCCTCAAATCCTCACTTTTGTTTATACTTCCAATGTTTTTGCCCCAAAAATGTCTTAAAATACATAACATTTAGGCACCAGATTAGCAATATCATAAGCAAGAAGACAATATGTGTCCATCCTATTGATTTATAATCAAATACCATAATAAATGACATTACTGTAAACTGATTCCAAAAATCATCATTTTTGTTTTCATTTTGTAGTATTTTACCCCAAAATATCGTATCTTGACCAATAGCCGATAATTTCGTATAATATATATAATACTATAAGATACTTCACTTATATTGCAAGGGTTTTCAATAATATACTACTATAAATGACATTGTGGTCTGCCAATTCCAAAAATCCTCACTTTTGTTTGAAGTTTCTCATATTTTACCCCAAAAATATAGGTCTCAAGTGTAAGTATAGAACTCCACATTAAGTATGTTACAAGGCAACAATTATGTTGCAGGATATAACATAAAACATTTATGTGCATTTTGTGCCCTGTTCTGAAATTCGCAGAAAATGGTGACGTAACTTAAAAACTCAATTTTCTCAATTTCATGTCATGTCATTAAGGGCCCTTTTCTCAGATCGAGGCTTATCTATATTGAAATTTACGTCCCTAGAATAAAATATCTGCTTTATCCACTAATTAATAATTAAACTGGAATACATTTAACCAGATTTTTCTAGAACTATCAGAATAAATGTTAAAAATATAGTATCAGTATACCTAAAAACTATTATATTGAATATTTCTAATTTGGCGGCCATTTTGTTGGCCATTTTGGATATTTCAAAACGATTTTTCGGTTAAAGGTATAAGTTAGATGTTAGTTAAGTTATTTCTAATAAAAATACTTTACAATTACTCATAGTAACGTTGTTGTCATGCGTTATATAAGATATACACCGATTTTTCGTTTTTGGCGGCCATCTTTAAAAATGGTTGCCATGGCAACCATAATGGCAGATACGAGATGGGTCTCATGAAAAAATTGTTTCAATATGTTTGCCCAATGTATATACCAAGTTTGGCAACTTTCTCCAAAAATTAATGATTAGTCGATTTTTGGAGACATTATTGCTGGACTATATATTGGTCTGCATATGTCAATCTATTGGTTGGGTCCTTGTTGTGTTACCAAAAAAGGGCTTCAGTGCAAAACTATGGTAACTACATCAATTCATAGATGCATGTTCCATAGTTCTGTATCCAGTCCCCCAAATGGTTTCCTTTCAATAGCAGTCACTCAAACATACATTGCCGTAGGATCTTCAAACTTTTAGTTACCTGAAGGTTGGCAAACAATATTAGGTGAACCCTATCCATTTTGAAGTCAGTAGGTCACAGTTCAAGGTCACTGTGGCTTTGGCCATTTCTGACTATTGAGCTGTCATGAGGGCATGCCTGTTTTACAAACGTGTCTTGTTTGAGTTTCTGGTTTACTGTTACTGAAATTTATGAAATAAAGATCACATGTCCTATTGAACATAAAGCAGTTTAGCAGATTCAGTTTATTAGCATAAGGACATTATTTATGTTCGTCGCCTTAAACAATAGATGGCAGGTGAATCAACATAAGAAGAGCATGACTCTACAAAATACAATAAACAGTGTGAACACAATAACATAACGACAGTCCCAATATTATATGTACAAATAATTTAACTATACATGTTTAAATATCAATTAAGGAGTTTGAAAAATTTACTGGTTATCCAAAGTGTTTACATGAATGGATTATATATTGTCAGGTGGTTTACAGCACCCGGGTGAAGGTATGGGATTATTTGGTGATCAGATACAACAGAATGTACAACATGTGATGCAAGGATTGAAGGAACAGATACCACAAGATGGTACACTTGGCAAGTTTATACAAGGTGCTAATAATCTGGTAAGTTACGAGTTTTCTGAGCAGGTCATTGATACCACAGGTAACTGTATCATTGAAAATGAAAAAAAAAACGAAAATTTTTTTTTTTTGACAATTTCTATTTTTTTTTTATAAAATAGAAATTTTCAATGTTGAAAGAAAAATATAATTTTTTTCGTTTTCAATGATACTGTTACCTTTTATTATACGCCCGTTGAAAAACGGGACGTATTATGTGAACACCCTTGGCGGGCGGGCGGGCGTGCAGGCGTGCGGGCGGGCGTGCGGGCGGCGGCGTCCAATATTTGTCTGTACTCTAACTCAAACAGTTTTTGTCCGATCATCTTCAAACTTGCTGACAATGCTTATGGGTGTAATATCTAGGCCAAGGTCGATTATAGGCCAAATCGGTGCAGGCCTTCTTGGGTTATGGTCCTTCTTTTACCAAAAAAAGGTGAAATTGGCCTTGTCTGTACTCTAGCTCATTCAGTTTTCATCCGATCGTCTTCAAACTTGCTGACAATGCTTATGGGTGAAATATCTAGGATAAGTTCGATTATAGGCCAAATCGGTGCAGGCCTTCTTGGGTTATGGTCCCTCTTTTACCAAAAAAAATGTGAAATTGGCCTTGTCTGTACTCTAGCTCAAACAGTTTTCATCCTTTCATCTTCAAACTTGCTGACAATGCTTATGGGTGTAATATCTAGGCCAAGTTCGATTATAGGCCAAATCGGTGCAGGCCTTCTTGGGTTATGGTCCTTCTTTTACCAAAAAAAGGTGAAATTGGCCTTGTCTGTACTCTAGCTCATTCAGTTTTCATCCGATCGTCTTCAAACTTGCTGACAATGCTTATGGGTGTAATATCTAGGCCAAGTTCGATTATAGGCCAAATCGGTGCAGGCCTTCTTGGGTTATGGTCCCTCTTTTACCAAAAAAAAGTGAAATTGGCCTTGTCTGTACTCTAGCTCAAACAGTTTTCATCCTTTCATCTTCAAACTTGCTGACAATGCTAATGGGTGTAATATCTAGGCCAAGTTCGATTATAGGCCAAGTCGGTGCAGGCCTTCTTGGGTTATGGTCCTTCTTTTACCAAAAAAATATGAAATTGGCCTTGTCTGTACTCTAGCTCATTTAGGTTTCATCCGATTGTCTTCAAACTTGCTGACAATGCTCATGGGTGTAATATCTAGGCCAAGTTCGATTATAGGCCAAATCGGTGCAGGCCTTCTTGGGTTATGGTCCTTCTTTTACCAAAAAAATATGAAATTGGCCTTGTCTGTACTCTAGCTCATTTAGGTTTCATCCGATTGTCTTTAAACTTGCTGACAATGCTCATGGGTGTAATATCTAGGCCAAGTTCGATTATAGGCCAAATCGGTGCAGGCCTTCTTGGGTTATGGTCCTTCTTTTACAAAAATAAATGTGAAATTGGCCTTGTCTGTACTCTAGCTCAAACAATTTTCATCCGATCGTCTTCAAACTTGCTGACAATGCTTATGGGTGTAATATCTAGGCCAAGTTCGATTATAGGCCAAATCGGTGCAGGCCTTCTTGGGTTTTGGTCCTTCTTTTACCAAAAATATGTTAAATTGGCCTTGTCTGTACTCTAGCTCATTCTGCTTTCATCCGATTCTCTTCAAACTTGCTGACAATGCTTATGGGTGTAATATCTAGGCCAAGTTCGATTATAGGCAAAATCGGTGCAGGCCTTCTTTGGTTATGGTCCTTCTTTTACCAAAATAAATGTGTAATTGGCCTTGTCTGTACTCTAGCTCAAACAATTTTCATCCGATCGTCTTCAAACTTGCTGACGATGCTCATGGGTGTAATATCTAGGCCAAGATAAGTTTCAAGTTGATTGTTCAAAAATGTTTTGACATAATATGGGCTTTTATTTCATATCAATATTTTTTTCACTAGCACAATCAAGACGGGCGTATTTTGTGACATTTTGGCATCTTGTTGATACTATATTCCACTATTACTGAACCTGACCATTCAGGGGTCCTACAAGTCGGGATTCACCCGGATATCTGAATCAGCAGCATAAAAACAAATAATCTGTTCTGCACCAAATACAAGTTATGTGATGAAAAAATTCAAAGAATCAACCAAGTTATGGCCATTTGAAGTACCATAATCTGAATTTAACCAAAGAACAGTGTTTGAAACCTTGTTATAAACGGTGTAGGGACATTTGCTTATGGCACCCAAAACAGTCCAAATTTTTATTTCACTAAATTTTGATATGTTTCCTGATCCATTTTGTTTTCAGCATCAGAACATGATGAACCCACAAGGTCCATTGCAACCTATAGTGGGTCACAACCCGCAGCAAGATAATAAAAACGATCCTGAGGTAAGATTTATCTCTTAACAAATTGATAAAAATGTTTGTCATTCATAAATGAATACAAATTCATGAAACATAAAAAATAATTATCAATGCTTTGGGGAAACAGAATAAATGACAAAACAGTGTTCTCCAACACGACTTTTGTTACAAATGCTTAACGTCACCAGCTTTTCGACGCAAAAACCTAATGTTATCCGCTTAAATTTTTTAATTCTGACATTTATGTGACTCAGTATTTATGGTAATGTGATAAAAAGAACCTGCCATTCATTGTCTTTGAGATTAACATTTCTTAAACTCGTCACGAAAACAAATAATTTGAGTTGCCAAAGGCTCGCTAAATAACTTCTGTTTTCTAGACTCGTTAATGAAATAAAGATCTCCAAAGACTGCTCATAATGGATCCTAAATGGGTGTTATTATGCTCCCCCCGAATTTTCGGGGAGCATATAGTTGCCGCTTTGCCTGTCCATCGCGATCGATTGTTCCGTCATTCTGTCATTCCGTCCGATATTTTTGTCCTGAGCCTAACTAAAAAAGTATGTGAGGTATCATCATGATACTTCATAGGTGGATAGATCTCAATGAGTAGAAGTGCAGTGCACAGGAACCGCAACTCTACATAATCTATTTTCGAAGTTATTGCCCTTTGTTTTTTTTCATACTACGGTTTTTATTCAAGATTTATATAAAAGATGTCATCATTATTTGCCACATCGTATTTCATCATTTCAAATGTTGTACCTTTCTGTGCCAAACACCTGTTTGGGGAGCATAACCTGTCTGTGACGGCTTCAAGTTGACATTTTTAAGTTTGTGTCATATTTTCATACATTCCCTACATTTATTTTCAGCCATACAATATAGCTGATGACATCTTAAAAAGTTTACAAGATAAGCATAAACCTGTTGATGCCAATATTCTAGAGGAACAACAAAAACAACATCAAATCATCCCTCCCCACGAACCTGAGCCGGTAGATGATGATCAACAAAAACATGATCAGAACTTACTAGGACAGGTATAGCACATAGAAATTGACCTGATCTTTTACCTTCTAGTAACATAATTATTATGCCCCCTATCTTTGATGTAGGGGCATTCATTGAAATTGGCTTATGAATATTACCTGCCATTCGGCCAAGTAATCCTTCATTAAGTAACTATGGAAAAAGTTACTCGCCGGAACAGAAAATCAGCCTAAACTTTCTCGCCAGGGCCTTCAGGCGAGTGCTAATTTCGATGATTCTAGGGGTATATTGCTTTGCTCATATCTGTTGGTTGATAAACCAAATAGTTTCTGTTCAGTAACTCGAATTCCAGGAAAACAGATAAGTTTCCTTAAGATGACCATTGTATATAGCTAATATATTGAAAAATTGCTTAACACCATAAAAACTTATATATTTTGCAGGAGGGTCATGGTATACAAAACTTAGACCCAGAACAGGGTCAGATAGGTCGTCCAGATTTAAATGCTGGAAATGATGGTCACTCAGAAGATAAAAAATCACTGGCACCAGCCGCCGGGGACCATGACAATAGAATAGAAAACCAGGGACCAGTTAATTTACAGGTAATTGTCAGGATCAGAATGGGAAGTTAAAGTGTATGTCTGCTTGTATGTGTAGCTTCACAATGCTTTTAAAATTGGCTAGTGTGTTAACAAAATTTCTTTGCATAATTTGAATTTATTATTATATTTTTGATATTAACCAGATGATGTGCATTGGTTTTTCAAAACTATAATGTGCAGTAACACTGTCTCATAGAATTGCAAAAACATTTTTTAAAAATTGTAAAACTATTCTCTAAAGATACAGTGTGTCATTGAAATTTTACAAAACAGCCTTGCAAAATTTCTTTACTTTGATTATTGGTTTTCTTTATAAAACATGGTAACTGACTTCCTGTTTCAGGTGCAAGAACCAAACATGCACGGGGATAATGGTGGTGACAATAATGGTGAATTAAAGTTCCGTCCTAATATCCAAGTACCTGTTGACAATCAGATGCAACCACAAGCCGGGCTTGATGATACCAGACATGATGAACAGATGGATATACCCATAGGACGAGACAAAAATATGGTATGAAAATCATTTAATTTCAATTTGACAAAATTATTGTGTTTTTAAAAACATTTTGTAAGAAGTAATTTCAAGGATACCTTATCCACTAAGCCATATTTTGTAGAGTGAAGATATTATAATATTTGTGTGGCTGAGATCATCCATAAAATCCATGAAATTAATTTCCCCTGGGGCACTGTTTTATCAAAGCATTTGCGCTAGCGTAAACGTAAGATTTCCTAAAATATCGCGTACGTCGATAATATTTGTGTAAGTGCGTTTTACAAAGATATTTTAGTTCACATTCTGTCGTAAGTTTTAGCTTATTTCTACGCCAAGGCTGGGCAACCCTAAATGGCAAATATGAACGTAATTGAAGAGTTTTTAACACGCACTGATGATTTTTGACCGTCGCATGTTATTTTAGACCGTCGTTTGTTGTTTTAGACCGTCACTTGTTGTTTTAGGCGTGATTAATCATCAAATCTTGACGCATATTCATTCATTCTGGTACCTGTCATATTTGTTATATTGGTTATATTGTGTCCCGAATTACGTTCAATCTTCAATATTTTTTGCGTAAATGTATGCGAGTACTTGCGATCGTTTAGTAAAACACACTTACAAGTTTGCGTAAGGTAGATATCTATGCGTAAATATACGCGACATTTACGCATTGTTAGTAAAACAGTGCCCTGGAATATTAATGCCTTTACAGTAATAACCACTGCCTTCAATACTACATCAGCACAACTTAAGCTGATATTTACTATGAATTTATTCTTTATGGAGCAATAACCCTTACATTGACCAATATTTGCAGCTGCCAAAGTTAGTTGCTCTGCAGAGGTTGTATATTAATTGTAAAAAAATGGATTATATTTTGCAACAAGTTGATTGACATTTGAAACTAGAAAAAAACCACTCAGCTGAAAAGATATTGCAGTTCTATTTATCATTAATATGAAAAAGTGAATAATAAAAAGGTTGGAGCAGCATGAACAAGTTGGGGGAAACCATCTTGGGATACAATAATGAAGAGCCATTTGACTTAAAAATATTGAGTCTATTAAAATCTGTATAAAATATTCAAGATTTAGGCAAGCCAGGAAATTGAAACTCTCATTTCTGACCCTAATAATTGATTTATTTTTCTCTACAAATTTCTTTATAGAATAATATTTATTAATTATGATTATATTTTCAGGATGATAAATTGTTAGACAGAAAAGAATACAATGAAGAGGATGAAGGTAGGTTTTGATACTGTTGCTAAGGTTGCATTGTTGTCATGGTTACAGTGTTGCTATGGTTTACATTGTTGTCATGGTTTACATTGTTGCCATGGTTTACATTGTTGCCATGGTTACATTGTTGCCATGGTTTACATTGTTGCCATGGCTTACTTTGTTACCATGGTTTACATTGTTGCTATGGTTTTCGTTGTTACCATGGTTTACATTGTTGCTATGGTTTTCGTTGTTACCATGGGGTATTTTGTTGCTATAGCATGTTTCGTTATCAATTGGGATATGGTTTGATATTCAAGTTTTTCTATTAAAAGATCTCCATGGTTGTGAGATCACAGTGGCTCATTTCAGATCATTTGCCACTCACCATAATGATTGTTGGTCTGATACTGTGCTGGAATGTTTTCGTACACTTTCTAGGAAAGTGTCCAGTCGTTATTATGAACAGATTTTTACTAGCCCTCTTTTAAATTTTCATGGGGTAAATTCAGGGTTGGCATAAAACTCACTTTTTCGTTTAAAACCCTACCCAAATGGGTTTTCGTGTTTTAAAGGGTTATAAAGGGCAATAAGGGGTTTTAAAGGGTTTTATAAAAATATTTTTGGGTTTTAAAGGATCAAACCCTACCCTTTAAAACCCTAGTTTTAAGGAGTTTAAAGGGTAGGGTTTTATGGCACACCCTGGCTAAATTTTACCATTAGAGCGATATTTGAAACATGGTTTTGATGTAGGGATTTGTGCTAATGAAATCTGAAACAGGCAAGTTTGTGTCTTATTTTCCTGATTGGATAAGCTGATTAAATATAGAGGTGACAATTTCCATTCATTGTTTGTTGTATGTATGTGTAGATTTGAAACAATGTCTAGCCAGTCCAGTGTAGATCTTTAAGAGAAAATATTTTTGACTTCATAGAAATTATGTATGAGTATTATATTGTTTGTTTCCATATTAATGACTATTTTAATAATAGTACAATTTAACATAATGGTCAAGGCTAAATAATTATATCCATTGAATATTTGTTAGTTTAAACTGAAAATTATTACCTCCCCTTAGTCTCCCTTTGTTAGACCTACAAATTATTACCCCTTTTGAATATTTCATTATTAAAATGTAATAATTGGGAATTCAACAACAACAACATGTATTTTGTAAAATTATTATTGTATTTACGTTTCGGCCGAGGCCTTCTTCAGAATTACAATAATAAAACTATTTTATTACAATGTGAAATTTGTTAAAATGTGAAATTTGTTAAAATGTGAAATTTGTTAAAATGTGAAATTTTACTCTAGTTGAAAATTTGATTTTTATCTCCCCTATATCACCTGTTTCACTTACATTGCAATTTTCTGTATTTCATACATTACATTTACTTTTGTAGAATTTTAAACTTGAAGACTTTGGTAATTTTTGTTAAAGTTTAAGGATGCACAGAGAATGCACGATAAAAGTAGCATGGGGGATTGTATGATAATAGTATGACAGATGTTTGTTTGTGCTGGTGAATTGTTCGGCTAGGTCATAATTAACCCATTACTCCATCTAGGTAACCTCGTAATGTACTTAGGTTGTGTACACAAAACCCATGCTGGTAACTTTATCATGGATAACAAAAAAAACAACGAAAAAATTCAGAAAAAAAATTCTTTCGTTTTAGTCTTTATCATTGATACAGTTGCCTGTGGCCTGTTACTGCAAAAAAGTCAGTTCAAGAATATACATTATTGTATTCTGACATAGAAAATTTAGGACTTATGTTTACACAAATCAATTATCTTACTAGTCACAGGGGTGGCATGATTCTTGACCAAAATAAAAATTATTTGATGAAAATATCATGAGAAATGGCTAAGCTATTGTCAATTTATTCTGTTTAGAAGGAATTTCTTTATAAAAACTGATTAAAAAAAATGGTTGACTGCATCAGATTTTTGTGCTGATTTTAAGTTTGGCTCCGTTGACACCCCTGTAGTTTTGAATAGGAAAGTTATCAATTAAGAATCCTGAAAATAAGACTATATCAATTGTGTACAGTCTCAATGTAATTACGTACGCTTTCCGGAGTAATGGGATAGCATTGCATAATAAATAATACTGTAAAATCATTTAATTTTGATGGAACAAAATTTCGTGGTTTTGGTTAAAAGTACGTTAATTCGTGGATTTTGCATTTCAGTTAAATAAATACAAGGGACAAAATTATTGTTTGATTTGATTTGATTTCGTGGTTGTATGTGAACAGCAAAATCATGAAATTTAATCCCCCAAGAAAATTAATGATTTTGCAGTATATAAATCAAGTTTATGTAGCTTTGAATGATCAAATATATTGGTATGATAATGTGGACAGTTTAATGCATGGGACAGTAATAGCTTAACCAACACATCTGTTCTAACAATGTTGAAGTTCATGTTTCGTCAGTCATGATTTAATTCTGTGTAAAATATTGCCGCAGGTCCAAGGCTTGTTGGTTTGTCGTAAATTTTGAGGCCCATATCATAATGGAAGATTGCACAATAATTATTGTAAATATGTGAGTTAAAACAAAGACTTTACTTACTTACTTGTTAAATTGTGCCACCTAACAAATTAATTGATGGAAAATGGAAGAATTTTTTTGGAAATTTTTAGTTCCATATTCTTTAAAAAACAATATTGGAATTTTTGGGTGAGGTTATGGAGGGGTTTTTCAGATATCTAAGGTGAAATCATATAAAACTAAGGGAATTCCTATAAAACCTTAGGTAAATATATCAACCTAAGGAATATTTTCTCCTTAGGAGCTTTATGAATACGGGCCCTGTTAAATTTGATGAGACCAATCAACCTGCCAGGTATCTGTGTTTATTATGTTTGTAATGTATTGCTGTTGATGCTGTATTAGGCAAGATGTGAGCACAGTATGACTAAATATACAATGCCCACCAAAAATATGTATACCCTTTTTTACAGAATGTGAAATTATTATTGGTTAAAATACTGAATTTCTGTTCATCAGTCGGCAACAATCATAGTAATTCCTGAAACTACAGTAACTAAACAAGTAAAAATTGGGGTAAAAATACAGATGAAATTGTTTTGAATTAAAATAACCATGGGTCCCATGGGGCTGCATTTTCCGTCCTTTTCAGACAAAGTTGTCTTTCAACAGAGGCAAAGAAACTTACTATTTTACATCTAGGGTAGCAGTCAATCTATTGTCTTTACGCTTGATCAACAAAAAATATTCATAATCTTCAAAAACAATGGTGCTTCTTTGTTCTGCAAATAGTGTTATACAGGCAAGTACATGGGGAAATAACATCTGGCTACTTATTTTTGGTGGGCACTGTATTAGGCAAAATCCCCAGTCATGTTAGAATACCTATTAATACATGTGCTGGAATGTCATTACATTGTTTCAGACGATGATAAGTATGACGACGATTATGATAAAGATAACGATAACGATGATGATGATGATGAATATTAGAAAAGGTGAAGGTTGTTAATATGGTTGCCGTGGTTACGCATGCGTTTGTTGTAGTAAAACCACCTGACTAATATAATTGTAGGTATAGTGCAGAGATATTGACATGATTCTAACCAACCTTGAATTGCATGAATTGACACCGGAGCAGAAATTGCTCCGCCTGATTGTTTGTCTAATCCATTGGACCATGTGATTATAATTTATTTACCTTTAAAATTGATTTAAAGGGTATAGAATGACAACTATAGCTGATTCAAAGATCTCTGTCACAACCGCGTAAACAAACATTCAAGTTTGGCGATTATTACAGGTTTCTCAGGATTAAATTCTACCATCATAAATACACTTATATGATTATAACTCTAATGGTCCTATAGCGTAGTGGTTATACTTACTGCATTAAGTTATTTAGAAATAAAAGATTCTAGCGGTTTTGTCAGACATCTTTGAATCGACAATAGTGTAATGTCAATTGTTATATTACAATGTTCTTGCTTTGAACATTTCAATTTGACAAATTAAGAATTTTCTTAATCAGTATATATTCACATTTCCCTATTGAATAAAGTAATTTTAATTCAAGCAAATTGTGCAATACTCATCCTTTAGATTTGTGTTTATATGATAAACCCCAAGCGTCTTCCTTATACCCTTACTTATGAAAATATACAATTGGGGTATAAACATAGACACATTATCAGCTATTAAATTATGCTGATCAAATGTCAGGGATCAGGTCAAAATCTGTGTACTATAATATTCAACATTGCAGCAATATCGAGGTGCTGAAAAACTGTTTTTACGTATACCCCTGTGAAAGCTTCTATCACACCTCTGTGTTGCTGTACGTGCCCCAATTTCCCGAAACACCTCAAGTAGAAATCTTAACTCAAATTGAGATTTTGCTCAAATTAGAGTCTGCATTTGAGATAAATATGAAGTTCAAGCTCTCTAAATTTTACAGAATAAAACTAAAATTAGTGCTTTCTGTTTTGTGATGCCACTTTTAATTCCTACCTCTCAAGGAAATTATCTTAATGACACATGTCAAATTTTGAGATGAGATTTATCTCAAATTCAGATGTTAAGGGAAATTGGGGTCAGAGCACTGCTTTATGTTGTGTAACTATATAATTTTTTGCTCTGTGAGGATTTTTGTTGCCTTGGTAACATAAATATAGATTTTAAACTTATTATTTTATTTCACTATGTCTGTTTGATTTTCAGGCCCCGATCTCCCGAAGCATCTCAAGCAAAAATCTCATCTCAAATTGAGATTTTGTCCAAATCAAGAGTCTGATTTCCTATAACTCTGAAGTTAAAACTCATGAAACACCGATGGAATTTACAAAGAATAGCATTTGCTGTTTTTGAAGCTAATTTTGAGTCCATCCTCTCTTGGAAATTATTCAAACGTAAATGGCAATGTTTGAGATGAGATTTATCTCAAAATTGAGATGTTTCGGGAGATCGGGGCCTGGAGTGGTATTCTTCTATACTACAGTAACATAATTATTTCATTGGTATGCCTTGGTCACATAGAGATTTTTTGTCACTGCAAAGTACTCCGGATTAAATAAATGGTCATCGGAAGTCATCGGGAAACGGGATTTCGTGGTATGGGGGAAGCTTGGGGATAGACATGAGTAATTTTGAGCTCTGTTTGCAATGCCCACCTTAGGCTAATTTAATTAAATTGTAAGTACATTGCTGAGGCAAAAAACTCCTTAGTGGGACCGAGGCATTAATAAGCAGCAACCATGGGTGGTATTCAATATTGATCTTACTTGACTGGAGGATAATGACAACCAATCAGATTGCACCATTTCTAACCTGGTCAGTAACAGACGATATGATTGGCTGTCCTGATTCTCTTTTTGCAGTAAATAGATCAATTTTGAAAACCATTCCACACCAACATAATTTTTATTTTATTTATGTTATATAGATATTCATAGCTTATAGTCTGTTTCTCTGATATTTTGTGTTAACCGTAATTTCAATTCTATTTTGGTGTTGCACATTTTTGTGGTCTTCACTATTCTCTAGGGCTGTAACGGTATACCCCACACGGTTCATGATACAAGACTTCTAAATTTCAGTACGGTTCGGTATAAGCTTTTTTATGAGCAAAATAATATTCAGACAACGACAACGCCTGACAGCCTTCTGATTATGTATAATTACCATGTATCACTCATTTTAATTGTATTGAGATTATGCTTCATATTGTGTAAATTCACTTAAAATAGTTGTTAGGCACACAATAATTGCTTTTATAAAAGCATCAAATTCATTATCACTTAAAAATGAAAGTATTTAAGCTGCTGTAAGAAAATATTGTATCATACCAAAATGTACCGAACCGTTCGAAAAATTGACGGTACGTATCATATCGTGAGGTGAGCCTACCGTTACACCCCTACTATTCTCAGTATTTTGACCCCTGGATGACGTAGCTAGTTTTTATGGATGAGGCTGCCACTGGGACATATAAGCATATAATATATATTGAGCAGACTTGTTGGCACGGTTTCTCAAAATTCTGCTTAGGTTGCTCCTTTTGATATCGTTTAAAAACTTTCAACATATCAAAGAAAAAAAACGCCATTCTCATAACATGGCTTAAGAATCATAATTCAGGAATTATTGTTCCGTATTTTGTCCTATTATATGATATGATAATATTTTCTTAACTGTGAATAGTTTAGTGAAGAAGTTTGAGAGTTATAGGGGTTAAATCCACAGTACCGGGGTGACTTGAGTGACCCCTTTCCAGCATCACATGTCTCATATAATGTAATAATTTATTATCCCCTGGCGACAACGAAGGGGATTTGATAATGGTAGCAGCCAGTCGTCATTCCGTCTGTCAGTCATAACGACATTCTCTGTGCAGCTTCTACATTTTGTAACGGATTTTGATAAAATTTTGTCAGAATAAATACTACGTGAAGCTACATCTCATATTTAAGGATTTTGTGATTTTACCATTTTTGCTTAAGTTATTGCCGTTCGCATTTTTTACGTATAGTTGAATTATCTTCTCTTCAGGGGGGATATGGTTGTCTATGACCATTTCTTGTTTCTATCTATTTCTTTAGTACTGAGGTGTTTTGGGTGTGAATATGGTGAAACTAACAATCCTACACAAATTATCAAATTAATATGCAAATTTATGCAAATTTATGCAAATATATGCATGTATGTATGCATGATGAATATTTATATATAGACTGCATTCTATAGACATTAATCATATTCTGCATGTAAATGGATGCACCTGATTTATTGTATAGTTTAATTTATTTATAATATTATGTTTAAATGTATGTAAAAGTGTTGTTAGATTGTTGTCACAGTTGATATGCCACAGGAAAAGCATATCCTTAAAAGTTTTTGGAAATGGATGCAATAATTCAAAATTGTATATTTATTTATATGTTTAAATGTATGTATAATTGTTGTTAAATTTGTGTCATATTTGATTAGGTCAGAGATTTACTTTCTGGCTCCTTCATAACGAGACGAAGAAATGGTACCCATGTATTTCTTTGCACTCAGCATTTCAATATGAAACTGGCATCTCTCAAATTTCTCTCAAACAATTGTGGTGGTGAATACCACTATAGCAATGAGATGTCAAGAGTCCAGTAATTTTGACATTATTTCTATGCCTTATTAGTTGTGTGCTTTATGATTGTGTTGTGTTTTGTGCAAGGGAAGTAATCCAAGGGATTTAAACTAAGAAACTTGTTTTTTTCAAAGTTTTGTTTCAGTATATATATTATAAGCTTAAAAAATTGTTGTTTGAGAAGATTCATAGAATGCAGACATGTCATTGGTCAATTTAAAAACTGTACACAAAAACAGCCAATCAGATGCTTGAGATTTGAATAATGTCTTGGTCCCACTGAGCTTTTTTTTGCTTCGGCGATGTACTCCCACTGAAAATAAACAAATATCGGGGGAATTTGGAACGGGGATTTTATAATAATATAGTAATAAAAATAAAGACTTTATTTATTTATTTTTTCCTTTTTTTTCAAATTTCCTGATGATTTTCCCAAGGCTTGCCCTAGGCATTGATGACCTTTTCCCCTGAAACCTTCAGAAGTTCATTTATTAGATGGTGATTACATCGCTGAGGCATAAAATGCTCAATGGTACAAAGGCATAACTTATGAATGGATATTGCTAAGATTGGGCTGTTGATGAGCATTTGATTTATTTTATCATTTCGTGTATCTTATATTTTTTATTATTTTGTCTTTTTCAGATAAACCAGTCTTACCAAATGGTCAGGTAGGGCGGGTATGAACCAGTCTGTGATATTATAGAAAACAACAGTACAAACTTGACAACCATTCCATGCTGCTTAGCAACCGGTAGCAACACAACCAGTCTTTGTGATGTCATATCTACCTAGCAACCATGAGTATTGTGATGTTATTTCTACCTAGCAACCAGGCATTGTGATGTCATTTCTACCTAGCAACCAAGAGCATGTGATGTTATTTCTACCTAGCAACCACAGACATTGTGATGTCGTTTCTGCCTAGCAACCAGGCATTGTGATATCGTTTCTGCCTAGCAACCAGTCATTTTTGATGTCATTTTTACCTAGCAACCAGGCATTTTGATGTCACTTTCATCTAGCAACCACGGTCACTGTGATGTCATTTTCACCTAGCAACCAGGCATTGTGATGTCATTTCTACCTAGCAACAAGTCATTTTGATGTAATTTCAAACCATCTATGCCTTATAGCGAGGTCAATTTTTATATATAGTGATAGGGTTAGAAATTGCTACTAGATTGGCATAGTTTGTGGGGCAGTATTTGTGTCGTACATGGATATTTAAAGATCTCCTTAACTATTGAAGCTATCATGTAACGTTATACATGAAACTTCACAGCTTGTGTTGCTCGGTCGGTTCAGTGAAACAATTTTCATATGCATGGTTGTCTGAAATATGTTTTTCATGCAAATACATTAATTAATTGTTTCTCTTAGTTTTCCTTGTGAAAATTACTTGGCATTTTCACCAGAGCCATGGGCCATTGCCGTTGGAAAATATATTTCTCATGCCAATATATTAATTAAATTTTTGTTAGTCTTCCTTGTGAAAATTCACTTGGCATTTTGAATCACAAGGTGTAAGGTGCAGAAGTTCTCACAACCGTGAACTGACTTCAGTTTACAGTAAAAACTCAAGATTTAAAATTAGTGTATAAAGACTTTGATTCTTTGTAAAAATGCTTTTTTAAATAACTTTTTTTTTGTAAATAAGGGTAGAATAATTATATGATAAAGATAAGATAAATTTGGTGGTCTTTTAAGACAGGTATTCTTATAGACTAACTGGTAGTTGTCATAAGGTTGTCTTTAACACAGGTTTGTCTATATATGCGTCTCCGTTATTCAGTGGTTAGTGCGCTTGCCATCTAATCAGGCCCCGATCTCCCGAAACATCTCAAGTAGAAATCTCATCTCAAATTGAGATTTTGCGAAAATCAAAGTCTGCATTCGAGATTAATCTTAAGTTCAAACTCTTTGTGTTTTGCTATAATAAATTCAGAATATTGTTTTCTGATATGTGATGCCAATTTTTAATCCAGTTTCTCATGGAAATTAACTAAAAGACACATGCCGATATTTGAAATGAGATTTAACTCAGATTGAGATATTTCGAGTGATTGGGACCTGGCGACCCGGGTTCAAATCCGGGTGAAGGCACATATATATGCCTGCCATGTTTCATTAGAAATAAAGCAAATAAAGGCTTTTGCTTGGCATTTTTAGATTTTTTATATATAGATGATACAGATTATCTTTGCTGGTTAATTATCAAATTGTTTATTGTTAAATTAAGCTATGTATATTAAATTGATAATTTACATTTCCATGTATATATGTGCTACTGTTAGAAATTCTGAACTTTTCCTTGCTTGGAAATATCCATTTACACAGTATTGAGGTGTTTATACAGAAATGTACATTAAGATGATTTTGTTACACTTGCACGTAACGCTGCTGCTTTTTTGGCTGTCTGTTTGTGCATCCTACATGCTCCAATGTCTTTGCTGAATCTTGGCAACTTGCTGTGTACTGTAAAATCATTTAATTACGATTGGACGGAATTTCGTGGAATTGGTAAAAAAGACCATTTCAATGGGACGTTAATTGGTGGATTTTGTTTCAGGTAATAAAAACAAGGGTCAAAATTTTTGTTCAATGGGATTTGATTTCGTGGCAAACCTTGAAATTCATGAAAATTAATCCTCCAAAAAATTAATGATTTTATAGTACTAAAAAGAATATATAAATTCTGGTCTGATGATTAATTTCCCATGGTCATTAGAATACAGGTACCAATTTACACCTTGGTGGAGTGGAGCATGTGGGTTATTCTTGCTCAGAGAAATTAACTGGAGTTATCCAGACAGGGGTTTGATCCAGGGACCTCTCAATCCTCAAGCGCTAGCCCTACATTCAGGGTCCCATCAGGGAGCAGCCATCGGATAAACCGATATTTTGTTCTCAAGGTCATGCGATGAAGGTCAAGGTCATGCAATGAAGGAATGTATGTATATATTGTATTTATTTGTTAAGAATATCGATGGTCCCGAACCAAAATTGAGTTATGGGGTTTTGGTTCGGCACCGTCGATATACATTAAATGGCCTACACCGTATTCATGTGATATAACTACAGGGTGTGATAAAAGTGTTCTTAAAACCACAGTAGATTATCTCCCCTACTGTGGGGACATTATATACTATACTGTAAAATCACTAATTTTTGTGGACATTTAATTTCGTGGCTTATGGCAACATGCAATGCATAGAGTTGTAAACTCATGGATATCAAGACATTGTAGGGATTGGAAGGGGGTGGTGTAGATAAATTTTTTGGGATTTGATTTAATATCCACAAAAATCAATAAAAATTATATCGCCTTGAATAATAATGATTTTGCAGTATTATTAGAAACAGGACAAACTAATTTATCTACGACTTCTTTAACAATGTCATTATCTCCCCTTTCTTGACTATCGTATACTATTATTAAACAGTTATAATGCACCAAATCCTATTTGCATCACCATTTCATCGTTAAATTGAAACCTACTTTATGCAAGTGACTGAGTCAAGTCTTCATGAATCAACCAATTTGTCCCCATAAATGCATATGGGACATTCCAGTATTTAGTCATAATCAACTAAATGATCAGGGGTGTCAATTTTCCGGATTTATCATTCCAGAAAGATCATTGCATTCTGAACAAAAAATAAAAGTTATTTGATGAAAATATCTCAAGAAATAACAAAGTTATGGTAAATTTAATCTGCTCTGAAGGATTGTTTAGCTGAGTTAAATTCAGAAATAATGTTATTGAAGGTCTCTAGTTGGGCTTAAATGTTTGGCCGTGCTCATTTTTATTTATTTTGACTTTGGCCTTGTTGACACCCCTGAGTGATTGACAGTTTCCATTTATAGTGAATGGTGAATGATTATGTTTTGCAATTATGGTAAAAGGGTATCTCTCTGTATATCTGGCACATGGAAGGTCTTTTCTCACACCCTGTATAATAGAACCAATTCTCTCTATGCAATGTTTATATATATAATATGTCCGTCAGTGCTGTAGCTGTATTTGTTCATACCCTGTTCATAGTTTGCTTCACTCAAGACTTTTGTCTATATTACATGCTATGTTATTGATTTTATGATATTGTCAGTGAGTCAGTTGACCCCTGAATAGGTCTTATGACCCCTACTATAGGGAGTTAGTTGACCCTTGAACTGGCCTTATGGCCCCTGCTATAGGGAGTTAGTTGATCCTTGAATAGGTCTTATGGCCCCTGCTATAGGGAGTCAGTTGACCCCTGAATAGGTCTTATGGCCTTGAATTTTAGAAAATTTCATTATGTACTGCCAGGATCCTCTACATGTTTTATGTGGTTCGAATTTACATGTTGTGAATGTTCATATTTTTATGAATCTCGTATAAATAACTGTTAACACTGCACCCAAATTACATTAACTATATTTACTAGTATTTTAACTTCTCGTAGGTAGATGACTGTTTCATGTCACTAAATAACTTGAAAGTATGATTCAATAAGTTGTAACTCTTAGAATCAAGTATGAGAACGTCTAGCGTCCAGCACTCGTAGACTGTGCTCTTGTCAGCTTTGTAATGAGAACATGCATAATGGCTCAATGATTAAATAGTGTTCATAAGTGTATAAATTATTTACATTAGGTTGTGGGTAGAAGCTCATCTATATATAGTCTATAAATTGCTGGCTTCGAATGAGAAGGTCATAAGTACAAAATCAATATTTTGAGAAGACAAGGAAAAAATGTCCGAAAATTACTCTTCACTTATGGTAAGACAAGCTGTTTCAACATCAGTTTGCTCTACAGGACAAGTTTGAATTTTCAATGTGATGCTGATTTTATATATTATGTGTCAGTCCTATACACCCTTTCAATTAAGACCGTAATTAAATTGTCTCCCTTTGATGACGTCAAACGAGGGCTCAAAGCGAATACACGAGCCGATTACCGTTAGCGTGTAAAGGAAATAAAAAATGTGTCAACTTTAAACCGCCGTAAATCACGTTTTACTCTGTCGATTTTTAAAAGATGAACACTTACGAAAACAAGATCGTATAGACTTTTTAATAATGTAACTTTTGTTAATGTATTTTCAATAATAAAACATAAAAAGCCATGTTTTCGGAACAAAAATTTCAAGGCAAGAAAATGTAAAAATAAAGAACTGAATTCAATACTAAACAATTGGCATTTAACTTGCTCAAAATGTTTATTATTTACAGTTTTAAGAACTGTGTAGACTAAGCTTTCCAACAATTATATTATTAAAAGATATTATTAAAGTTTTAAAAGGAGAGCCATGCTTTTCGAACCTAAATACCATGCATCACGTGCGCACAATCCACTCATTGAAACCTGACTTACATTTTATACTAGCATAAAGAAATTGTGTATTTTAATAATTCATCACACATCATAAAAGTATAGAATATTAGCTATATCATTTCAAAAGTACGACTATCCAGCCAGAAATTAAAACGTTAATTTTCACAGGAGGAAATTTCTTTCTAGATATAGTTTGTACTAAAATCCGAGCGGCATGATTTCACATGTCCGCATGTGCTTACTTGTTTAGTGTTAACACGAGTACATTGATGTGTTGTTTACTACAATCAAAGAAAGTAAAGCATCACCGGAAAAGTTCACACGACGAATAACTTAAAATCAGAATCAATTCTATGTAAAATTTTGTTGTATGTAGGTAAAACTATATTGTTTGGCAATACAATGTAGTCTGTTTCAAATCTTACTCTTCCATCATGAAACCTTTGTTCATTTGAAATTCATATACAAGTAAATGAGAAAAGTGCTTCATTTATTTTAAATGGTGTCTACGTGTAAAAATATTGCAATAAATTATATTTAAAACATCAAAATGAGCATTGTAGCACAAGTCATACAGGTGCATGTCCATTAATTTACACTTTTTGTTCGGACACGGAATTAGAGAGACCTCCGTGGTTTGGATCAACAAAATTTATACTTTTTTGTAAAAGTAACCCAAACGTTGATTTAAAAGTGTCAATCAATGTCAATCATTTAAGGTAAAACACTGATCAATATAATGTACATGTATATTAAGATGACAGATGGTGACAACATAGTACTGATTGGTTGTATATTAGTACCCTGCTGTGAAACTAATTTAGTGTATGGTGTTGGTGGCTTATCTTGATATTAGGGGATCTATGCTGTTTATTGTAAATCTTTATATAATTATACAGCACCTAGATTCATTTATGCGTTAGGGTTTTAGCACCTCATCATCTGACAAGATTTTATTTATGCATTAGGGTTTTAGCACCTTAACTTCTTAAGTATCTGTCTCACTTTAATTTGTTATGTTTTTCCCATCACTCGAATTGCAGTTCAGGTCACTTTTTGTGAATTAAGATTTACAATTCTTATATTAAAAACAAAATATTGTTAATTGTGATGTTAGTTTGAAGAGCAGTTGTATATAAATAATGTATTTTTTAAATTAATTTATAACAATCAACTGCTATCATAATCGTCAATTATACAGCTTTTAAAGCCGAATTTGCCCGAAATGGCACGTATCAAGGATTTAAATACATATATACCTCCCTGCACGTATGTAACCAGATAGGACATTCCAATAAATCGTTGTGGCTCTAATATACGTGTAATCAAAGGCCTAAATAATTATGTATTTGTTTTATTACAATCCAGAATAAACAACACATAACTTGTGAATTGTATTGGTAAAAAGAAATGAGACATTGCAATGATCCGGAGTTAACTAGATCTAATGGCGGTAATTATGTAGTATTGAAAGAACCAGGTGAAAATACTTGCGCTTTATATTCCCGGCAAAATATACATTTATCAAAGTACAAATATACACTGTATCTTGGCACTAACGCTCAATTTAATGAACGAAATGTGCATGACAATCAACCGAATTACAAAACAAAATTAATACAACTACAGATCTTTTTGGAAATTAACGCCCGATAATTGACCATTGTTGATAGAAAATATTCCGATAAATCACACGTTTCCTCCACATCCATAACATGTAACATACTATACATACATTGTTAGTACATTATAAACATCTTGTTTGAAAAAACAACAGCTACAAAACATGCAATTAACGAAAAAATCGATTAAATAATCTCTTCGCTACTGCGTTTATAGTGTCGTTAATTTGTAGAGCCCTCGTTTGACGTCACATCCGGTTACGGGAGGTAACTCTGTACATACGATTATCGCTTAATTGAAAGGGTCTATAAGGTCGTAAGTATGACCTTCTGATTCTAAGCCAGCGAAATAGTGCTTGAATTTCTATAAATAGATGTTAAAAATCTATAATTAGCTCTCATTTATATAAATATCTGTCATTAATTATTGTTATTTGTGTCACATAATTTATTAGACTGGTAGTGATTCTAGTATTGTTAAGATGATTTATTTAAATTTTTGAGTAATGTTTGAAAATCTAAAGGTGGTTGTTCTTTTATGAAAATATTAAGTATTAAGTATATATGACCAAATATGTCTCGTCTTTAAAGAAATGGATGTCTCCAGGTTTTGCTCTGCTCAATCTCGATAATAAGTAATAGTGATAATAATAGTATTTATAATAAAATTATAATCATAATAATAATAACAACTTTAGGCCAAACCAAATTGTTTCTTCATTTAGCGTCCGAGGACGGATATGTTTGGGTATCTTGGGAAAGAAAAAACAACAAAATTTGCAACCTCTTAAATCTTCATAATCTATTGAGGTATTGCTTTCATACTTATTCACCATCATGACCCAAACCCATACACAGCATTAGCTTCTATACAAACATATTCTTTCGAGTGTTTCGGTTTTTGTCTCAGGATAGCTAGATAAGTTTTCGAACTTAGAGCGGACGTTAAGTGAAAATACAATTTGGTATGGCCTTATTGAATGTAGTAACACAATTTTGGCAGCATAGTCTTCCCTGTGAGTCTGTCAAAAACTGTTTGCTTTCACAGTACAAGGAAACATGATTGATTATAACTTATTTTATTGAATAATTTACTCACATAAAATAATCAGGATAACAAATGGTTAGTGTAATCTCTAAAGGTGACAGTTTGACTTGATATTGATGAAACTTGCCCCCCTAGATTGAAAGTAAATATGACGCCATATGAAAGCATTACGAGAGCTATGGTAACTACATCAATTTATAGAGGCATGTACCATAGTTTTGCACTGAGCCCTCGATTGACGGTTTACTCATGCTTTGTTACACTGCTTGCATTCTCTTGTGATCTTCTTTAATATTGTAGTCTGAGTCGTGTTTAATTGTTAAGATTTTATTTATGGCTTATATTTGTTAGATGGTTTTATGTACTAGATAGATATGATATGAATTCAATTTAGTGCCTTGTTTATGCCCTGCACAGCGTATGTTGTAAGTGGGTAAACTGTTTTCAGCTTGTCCGTCTGTCTGTCCATTTGTAGACGGATTCTTGTGGAATTTTTTGTAGGATATCCTTCAAACCTTCACGTGTGAATAACCTCAACATGTAGATGTGCACGAAGGAAAGAATTTGCTCTGCAATGAATTTGGCCAGAATTATGGCCCCTTCCCTACAGCAGGTATTATGTAGGAGGCTTTTTGTACATATGAGGAGGCCAAGATACCTGAGCACTGAAGATGGAAGGCAGCTGGGGTTAAATTTGAGACGGCCCAAATATCATTTGAGGCAGTCAAATTGGCCTCCTGGGTACTGTTTTATCAAAGCATTTACGGCAATCTTAAACTTACGATCAAATTTAAATTCTTTAAGATACCTTTAAAACAATAAAATGTGGTAAATATTGCTGTAATACTAATCAAGATTCAGCTAATGAACTACTACAATACAATATCTATCCTTGATGTGCAGTTGTTAAAGAATTATACTGAATTCAAATTTGAACGTAAGTTTACGATTTCCGTAAGTACGTTGATAAAACAGTACCCTGCTGCCTCATAATGACAACCCTGCTGCAGGGGGTATATTATCTGCCGAATGATGACAGCTCTAGTTTAAGACTTGAATTACTTAGTCATATCAGACTTAAACTTTCACTGCTCAAACTTGTGTGATCTGAGATGCTTAAATTTAAGTTTTATAGTCAGTCTCAAAATGCTGCTTTTTCATTGGTCAATATTAAGATTATGCTCAGAATTGACCAATCAAATGCTTAGTTTTCGACTGGTTGCAAAACTGAGATTTGTAAGCTATTCGAACCTGGGCATTGGGCTTTGATCTTGTTGTTATAAGGGTAATCACTCTGTCAGTAAATGAAGTTAGCTATGTTTACATGGGTGAAAGTGTTCAAGATTGTTACTGAACTTCAGGATATTGAAAGGCTGAAATAGGTCTGATTTCTTTATTTTGTTATGAAAACTGACAATTTTTCGGATTTCTGGATGTTCCAGCAATTTTAAACCATGTGTTTTGAAATGACATGTTAAGATACTATTTCATAACAATATTTTGTGTTGTAATATCAAAAAACCATCAATTTTGAAAAAGTGTTTACACATGTATTAAAGCCTGTGTTATTCCTAACCAAACATGTTGAAATTTTTCGTTTGCCTGTTGAGATGAGATGCCTCGGTGACCAAGTATACATTTTATGATGTTCTAGTGTCTGCAATACTGCAAAAAACCCGGCTTAGTGTTTTAGTTGTGTCCCATGGACAATATTAGGTTTCGTGTCAATTTTACATAAATTGTTTGTCACATTTGTGTACTTTGTTTCAATATTCAAGTTTTGTTGTATATTTGCGTTTTGTGTTTTTTACCTAGATTATGAATAGAAATTTTGAGACCAGTCTAAAATCTAAGCAATCTGATTGGTTGATTCTTTGCAACTTCATGTAATTAACCAATGAGGAAGCTTTATTCTTAGACTGGTCTACAAATTCACGTAGATTAGTGAATGACACATCAAGTGCTTTACTTACATTCATCATATAATACACTTACATAATGAGTTGTCTTTGGAGATCAACATTTCTTAAACAAGTTTAGATAACACGAAGGTTATTAAGTGAGCCTCTGGTGAGTTTAATAATTTATTAGTTTAATCATTTGTGAATTTATTAATTTGTTTTTGTGAAGAGTTTCAGAAATGTTGATCATCAAAATAACAAGTGACAGATTTTGTTTATCACATTACCATAGTTACCGCTTCAAAACAGTTGGCGACATTACGTTTTTGCGCCGAAAAACTGGTGATGTCACATTTTTGTTATGTTTATCAAATGTGTTTGTTATCACACGTGTTTGTAATTGCATAGAATATCGCATTATTTATGTGATGAATGTTATTTTCAAGTGTATTTGGTATGTAACATTATGCTGTTGGTATATATATTAAAGTGACAATAAGGGTCATTAATAAGGACCATAATTAAAATAGGGACCATTGTTAACGGTCCAGATATCTGAATATGAAAGTCATTATGGTAACCATGGAGTTGGGGTTTAGCAAAATACCATATACCAAACTCCCCTATTTGTAGATTAGTAATTACAAAAAATTGAATCCAAAGTTTATCTTTTGCATAATAGCGGTACACCTATGGGTATATTAGCTGATGAATTATGCTAAAAGAAGGGTCAAGGATCAGGTTAATAGTTCCACACAGTACAAATATATATTACTACATGTTAAGAGTGTTATTGGATCTATAAATGATATGATGAACTTAATAATAATGTATGTACCGTATGTAAACTATGGTAACTACATCAATTGACAGAGGTACATACCATATTTTTGCACTGAGCCCTCCATATATGGTTTTGTTTCTGGAGGTGTAGAGTCTTGTTGGATAAAAGATATGTAAATCATAAATATTTGTAGGGATTTAGTTTCGTGGGTGACTTTTTATCACAAAAATCACGAAATTTTGTCTCATTGAAATTAACTGATTTTTCAGTCTTTAAATGCTTTCGGATGATTGAATTTGTTTCTGTATATTAAGTGTCTGTTTGTATGAATGAGTATGTATTTAAATCGTGGGCTTGGTGCAAAACTATGGTAACTTCATCAATTTAAAGAGGCTTGTACCATAGTTTTGCACTAACCCCTTCAAATGCTTTCTGGTACTTGAATTTGTTTGTGCATGTTAAGTATCATCTGGTTGTATGATTTGGTTTGTATTTAAATGAATAACCAATTTTATGTACAGGTGGCAGTGTCGGTCATAGACTTATAAAAAAAGACTTAAAAAATATTTTTTCTTCACTATTTACTATATAATTTATTTAGTAAAAATAGTGAAAAAAATTTAAGTCTATTTTTTATGCCCCCCCTATCGATAGATCGGGAGGCATATAGTGATTTACCTGTCCGTCCGTTCGGCTAGCCGTTTGTCTGTCCGGCCTGGTTAACCCAAATTGACCATTTCTTCTAGCATTAATATGGCTTGCTACAAAGCTTTCAAACTTGCATGGATGTTGTATATGACCACTCTCCACACGCCTGTATCACCTGCCTCCATTTTGACCTTCACCTTGACCTAATTTTGGTGTTAGATTTATTGAAATGGCTTCCATGGGGGCATAAGCGTTTAATGAACGCTGTGTTGTTTGAGTCTATGACTGATACTGCCACCTGTGTTTTTATGTACATGTTCATTTTATGTTATCATTATGTACAGTTACATTCATTATTTGATATGTTTAACATATATATTTGTCACCGTTACATAGTACATTTTATCATGTGGAAAATGATTGAGAAATACAGTGGGTATAAATACATACAGTGTTTGTCATGTTTTTAGGTGTAGGTAGTGCTTTGATTATTGCCTTGATCTCCTGCATCGTGCAGGAGTCTCCTGCATTTGAGACTCTACTCCCGCATGATTTTAGGCAAATTGATCAAATCTCCTGCATTTCATGGACACTCTGGAACCTGACATTTTTTGTTTGCATGATGAAAATGATATCAAATATTAATTTAAATAGCTTTATGAAGCATGCATGGCAATGTCCTACAAGAAGAATAGGTGAAAATTTCATATTAACTTCATTCATTTAAGTTTAAAGTTTGAGCAAGAAAAATCTCCTGCATTTTGTTGAAATCTCCTGCATTTCCATCACCAATCTCCTGCATAGGCTTCAGGAAAATATGGCATGTATGCAGTCTTCCATATCATCTTGAGTGGAAATCTCATCTCAAATTGAGATTTTGCTCAAGTCTGTGTCTGAATATGGGATAAATCTGAAGTTAGAAAGTATTGTAATAAGCTTGTCTTGTATTTTATTATACTTGTAATAAGCTAGGAATAGTGTATGCTGTTTTTGAAGCCAATTTTGAGTGCATCTTCTCATGGAAATTATCTCAGAGTGAAATGTTTCGGGAGATCTGGGCCCGGTCCCTGATTGGGAGCCAAGGCTCTGGTCCACTCCAGTGGTTGTGTTACTTACCTAATATTGCAGTTATGATCGAAAGTAGTAACAGGCCCTACCCTTCCATGAAAATTTGACACCAATGTCGATTTTCCTTCCCATGTGATAAAATTGCAGATTCCTTGTGAACGGGTACGTAAGTTAGTTCTGGTCAGAACTTAGGATGTAATCCCGAAATAAGCCAAACGGATCAGAGACTGTATTATGTGCATGTTACCGTTAACAAGAGTTGAGAAATACAAATGGTGTTATGCCCAAATAAGAGAACTTTTATGCAAAGTGGTTGACAAATCGAGAAATGACAGAGAATGACTGGACATGGGATCAAGTGGAACGATAGCTGCAGAAAGAAGTAATTAGCGTTCTTTGGTGATGGCCTTAGGGGTACACCAGCCCGGGGAGGATTAGGTAGGTAGGTAACGTGGTTGACTGGTCTTTGGTGTCTTGTCAGGAGTGCCGAAGGTTGGAGAATCCACTTCAAGTGACTCGCGATAATCACATATATAAACAGTCTGTAACTGCAAAATGTTTGCAAAGCATACATGTCCGTTTGCTAGGTACTCGATGCTAGGGCATAGGCTTAATAATTTCAAGGCTATGCTAGGATAAAAACTCGAGGAAGAAGCTTGTTTAAACTTAAGATGGAAGACTTTGATTCGATCTTTATTAAACTTCGTATATTTTTTGTCCTCATGGCAGCTAAATGGTAATTAATTTTATGTATAAGGAATCATCGACCAACTGTCCTCCAAAGCATTGTGGATTATCTTCCGTAGATCACCTATCTTCCTAATTGAGCAAGAGCGACGTATCTTAGGGACTACATGTATCTTGTTGTTTGTGCAAAAATATACAAACATACGTACATGTTCTTGTCTAGCTAGAACCAGAATAAGTGTACGTAGACGATTTTGCCTCGTGACTTCCTTGATAGTTGAGTACGCCACAATTGACCGCATAACGCAGTCAACATACGTTGTTTGTACGGTACAATTCAAATGCTAAAACACTTTATGTTGCTACATATTACCCAAACCTATAAGTGAGGTTTGTACCAACTTTTCCAATCTACTCAAAACTCTTGAAAACATCTACGATTCTGTTAAGTGCATATGGTTTTATTTCACAAGTTGATGTAATAATTAAGTGGTGGATGTTGAAATACGATTGAAGGTTCAACAAGGGCCTTGGGTGTCGCAGACTGAACCAGTCTTTATAATCTGTCTCGCGTGGTGTCGCAGACTGAATTAGTCTTTTATAATCTGTCTCGCGCGGTGTTGTGTACACTGTTAAATTATGGATATTATGAAACAAATCTCGCAGTTATGTGTGTTTTTCTCATGTAAGTACATGTTTATATCAATTCGTATTTTTTTTTTTTTTTTTTTTTTAGATTTATTTATTTTAAATTTTTGTCATTTATGAAGTTATAGATATACATGTATAAATTTGTACCTAGTCAAACAATCTTGACTTAGTGACTACTCATCACTAAGTCCGTGGAAGAAAACCACCGGAGACAGAAGACGTGTCTATATTTGTACCATGAAGAAAGCACACGTGTTAGTCACAGAGTCCAATTTTTTCGAAATGTTTTAAAAATAGTAGACCAATACGAGAGTATATTTTGGTCATATATAGGTAATTTTATGTTATGTCCTGCACACATGGAAGAAAGTAAAGAGAACAAAATGGCTAAATTATCGTCTAAAGCTAGGCAAGGATATAAGTTGATCTAGTTAACTTATCTAATGTAGATTATGAACTCATTTGTGTTGGTCATGTTGTCTTTTGACATTCATTGATTTGTATTATATATGATTATATTATATACATGTATAAACTTATATATGCAGCATTGTGTGTATTGGTGGACGTATTACACTACGATGTCGTACACGGATACCCATTCTCGTCAGACATCAAGATTTGGAACAATCATATTGAAGTGTCAGCAAAGACATTGCGGGTAAACGCCGGGTCACGTGTTAGCTTGAGATGTGATGCTATTTATAGTAACAAACCACTCCTTAGATGGTATGGTCCTGACAGACATTGGATTAATGGGAAGGACTCGAGGTTGGTCAAAGTTTTTACAATTAGCTGTTAAAATGTGGTTTTTGACCATTAGCTGTTGAATTTTAAAATGTCCTTGGCTTGATTATGAAAGCCCAGCTAAACACCAGAATTGAAGAGTACGACATGTACGAGCATGTATATCTTAGTTACGACTTTTAATTGAAAATGACCTAATGTATGATTTTGCTCGCAATGTTTTTAGCAATGATCATCTAAGATAATAAAATAATGTTTGCTAGAATGTAACCGTTGAGCTTGCATGTGATCGGTAGTAAAGCGTTATGACTTAATGGTCATAATAAACTGGAAAGTTTCCTTTCTTAACTTGTGTCACTGCTTTTAAAACACATGCTATAACAATTAAAACATGCAAGGATTTTTTCATGGAATAAGATGTAAAATAAGATTTGTGATAAAATAATATCAAAATATATCGCTGGCTTAGAATGAGAAGGTCGTAAGTACAAAATTGATTTTTTGAGAAAACACGAAGAAACTGTTTGCAAATTACTCTTTACTTATGGTAAAACAAACTGTTTTAACTTCTGTTTGCATGGTCAACATGACAAGTTCCGATTTTCATAAAAATTGGCTCGCATGAAGCGCCTTGTGATGCTGATAACAGATATGTATCGGTTAAAACAGGACCTTTACATTCTAAGCAAGTGACATATACCCTATAACTTAATGTAAACTTACATTTTAGGTTGCGAGTAGAGGACTCACGTTTCAAGCGTTTCTTGAAGTTCAACATTGTCCGCGTGAAGTCCATCGATGAAGGGATGTATATTTGTCGCGGCTGGTTCGAAGCAGACAAACGCTTTCATATGAAAGCTATAAAACTTGTAGTAGGTATGTATTAGAACTTAGACCATCCAGTTTGTTTTACTGGCATTTCATTGACATTGTTATAGCATACACATCAACATTAAGTCTGGTAGCTCAGTTTCGTCAGTTTGTTAGACAGAACGGCGTCGATTTTAAAAGGGAATGTCTCCACGCACGTTCACTTTTATAGGCCCTCTTTTGCCCTGTTTTAAGGCAAACATCTTGTTGATTTTTAAAAAAATACCAGGAAGAAATAACACAATACCATGTTGCTCATATAAAGTTTATTCCATGAACATATGGGTTGAATATAGCTCTGGATGTATTCAAGTGAGCGCTTAGGACATATGACCTTCTTGTTTAATAATGGTCCGCTTATCTCTAATAAGGCTTAAAGGGGCATTCCCTATAACTTTGATAGTTTAAATCGATTCAGGAATATTATACATCAAATATGAATCATTATTGCTTAAACTCCTCAAATTTTCAACAAAAAGATCCCACTAGTTACCGAGAAAAGAATGAAAACATATTGTCGTAACGAGTCAAATTAGTCACGATTTGTTTCCCTTTGACCACATGATAATAAATCGCTGGAAGCGATAAATTATTATTTGGTGATTTGAATATATTTTTGACATTATAGAGACATATTTGCACACACTTTCTTCTGACAAATTATTATAGTTGATAGTGCTTTGTACATTTGGCTCATTTAATGTGATAGTAAAGAAAAATTAGCTAGTTATAGGGAATGCCTCTTTAACAATAGACAATGTCTGAATAATTAGAAATAAAACATACAAACTAATGTATTAACCACAGTCCTAAGAAATCATATCACAAAAACAGAGTTTAACATCCCCAAATTTTTACTCATTCTTGTCAAATATATACTACATGTATATTGGATGGATGGAAGATTTAGGAAGTAAAAACTGTCGTTTTGATACAATTTCTTAGGCCTGTGTGTTACCAACCTTTACTGTACTTTTTACAGTTAACAAGAAAACTTCACCACCGACCACAACAACAACGACAACAACAACAACAACCACCGTAACAACACCACAAACCACCACATTACGGCGCACAAGATCAACGTCAGGTATGCTTTACAAATAAAAGAGAGCAGACGAAAACTACCATAGAGCAGATAGTAATTACGTTATAGTCACCCACCGGTTTTAAACGGTAGGGGGCTATAGGTTTGCCATCCAAGAATTCGGGATGCTGCCATAACTCTGTTAGTTTTCAAGCAAGGTTTATGAATCTTGGTACGTGTATGTGGATAGGGACCAATAAGGAGATTATGCACGTCTTTATATATATTTGGACGAACAATGTGGTTGTTAGGGATACCGACATGTTGAACATGATGAAACTACTTCAGAATCTGGATCCTGCCATAACTGAAACTCTTTTCAAGTTAGGTTTTATGAAACTTAGTATGTGGATAGGGACCAATACAAATATTATGCACGTCTAATTATCCCCGTCAAAAATATCGCTGGTTTAGAATGCGGAGGTCGTAACTACAAAATGGATATTTTAAGACAAAAAAACTGTCTGAAAATTACGCTTTACTTATGGTAAAACTAGCCGTTTAAACTTCAGTTTGGTCAAGTTTCGATTTTCATGATTTCTCATAAGAAGCGCCTTGTGATGCAGATTTTAAATATGTATCAGTCTTCTCATTCTATGCCAGCGATGTATAGATGAATGGAATATGTAATTATTATGCTTGAACATTATAGAAGCTTGTGGGTTCCGCTGTGGTGATGGTATGTGTCTAGAAAGTAGCTACGTATGTGACACTTTCCCTGACTGTGTGGACGGCAGCGATGAGCATCAATCTACCTGCGGTAAATATCCCATAATCATAACATGTATAACACACCAATTTGATAACGTTATACTACACTAGTGTAGTATAAGACTATACGTGTTCGCTATACTTACCCGGGTAGGCCTATAAGGAAAGTCATGTGATAATCAACTGTTGAGGCCCACATGGAAGTCTTTACTTACTTACTTACTTACTTACTTACTTACTTACTTACTGTTTATCAATCGTTGTCAATTAATATAATTCATATTAAACGAGTTCTGGAAATGTTATTTAGTAAGCCTTTGGCGACAAATTGTAAAAAATCTAATATGAAATAACAAACGAACCGTTTTAACTTACAGCTGACAAAATATGCGCTGAAAACATGGTAGCTTGCAAATCCGGTGATGAGTGTGTATCTGCTGACAATCGTTGTGATGGCGTTCCACATTGCCAAGATGGTTCTGATGAGGCGCCAGAACTTTGTTATAGTTCAACAGTACCTGGCTTCTGATTGGTCAATGCAGTGTTCAATGATCAACGGTGATGTTACAACGATTCTGATTGGATAACGAGTTGTTGTTATTTAAATATCATTATAAATATTTGTTAATGAAAGAGGCATTCCCTATTACTTTGATCGTGAAAGTCAATTCAGGAATATTATATATTAAATGAGAATCGTTATTGCTTAAACTCCTCAAATTTCACGAGTTGTTTCCCTTTAACCACATAATGATAAATCGCTGGAAGCAATATATTATTATTGTTCTTTTAAATATATTTTTGACATTATAGATACATATTTGCGCACACTTTCTTCCGACAAATTATGATAATTGATCGTGCTTTGTACATTTAGCTCATTTAATGTGATAGTAGAGAAAATATGCTAGTTATAGGGAATGCCTCTTTAACAGGTGAAGAGACACAATTGTGAGCAATAAATGATTTATATGTAAACTTTTTTCAGTTTCCTCAGATTGATATTAATTGGCTTTAAGCCTTGTTGCCGATTTGAAGTTGCTAGATGAAAAGTCATCGAATATATTGATCACCCCTCGATCACCCCTAGTACATTGTAATGGTTTGTAGTTAATTTTAGGGTATTATGTTATCCGAATGAAAAAAGTAGACACACTTATAAAACAGGTACATATTTGAATATATCTTCCCACTTATTAATCTCAATTTATCAGTATTAATTGCATGCTCAATGCATGATGATTGAAAGTTCTCTTTTTGATCCATGTTGTTGAAAAATAAAAACAAATTTAAGGAACAAATTTCCATGGTGTTGCAGTTTTCTTTGGTTTCTTTGTCTGCTACTGAACAACGGCAAACACATGAAGTGTAAACAACTAGAAGTTCGTAAGTAGTTACACGTATACAATGCATAAATATATATCTGGTCATCGAAAAAAAGTCAATGAAAATGGTTTTATTAATTAAGCTAATTGAGTTAGATTATACAATTAGTGTCCAGCAACTACATTCGTGCTAAACTATATGGATGTTTACACACAAGTGAACTTCAACACATGGTCATTTAATCATATACATGTAGTAAGAACAGATAAACATAGTTTACCGGACGGACGATCTCATGTATGTATATAACCGTTCTCATTTAACTTTGAACGGACCGTGGTGTGAAAAGATACATTTAAGTAACTCCGGATCCAAGGGAAATTGAAACTTGTTCTTGTGTGTGTGCGTGTGTGTGTGCGTGCGTGCGTGCGTGCGTGCGTGGGGGTAAATCGGCAAATAACAGGACCCTCTACACAATCGATCATTATACCCCGTCAAACGAGTTGTAAGAGATGGTATACGTACTTGATTCAGCTCATCTGTTCTAAGTCTGTGATACGTATTGGACACCACACAAAGTAATTGTGAGAAAATAGCATAGATATGGACACACTCACACGCATTTTCGCGTTTTATATTAATCAATCCTCTTATATTTTATTATTGATCAACGGAAAAAAAGCTTTCTGGTTGATAACAAAAGGGAGGTAAGTGCTATAAGGAATTAAGATGCGATGTGTTTAAAACGCGGAAAAATTATTCGTATGAATTTTACACTATGCCCGAATGGGAAATACCCTTAAAAATCTGTTCGAAATCGAAAATAGCAAAGTCAAAGTCAAAGAATCATGGCATACGGAGGTCGTTCCCAACTGAAAATGTCGGAGGAGACATTCGATTTCGTGTGTACGGCGTGTGCACGAGACGGTCAGAAAGTAGAAGCAGTAAAGTATTGTACGGAGTGCAGGGGATATTGCTGCCGACCGTGTACTGACGTCCATAAGAAATTTCCGGCTTTGAGCGGACACAATTTGATGGAAGTAGACCAAGGAAAAGTTACGTGCGGTCAGCCGTCAAGTTTGCCGGAGTTTCCAACTGAACGATGTACCAAACATAAGGGCAAAGTACTGGACATGTATTGTGAAGGTCATAATACTGTCGGCTGTTCTACATGCTTCGTTCAAGATCATAAGTAAGTCTTGTTTCGTTTTTGAAAGGGCAGTGATTGTTCTTCAACAAACATTTAACTAAATGTGTCTTTAAAATGTAAAAAATTCAGCGCGACAAATTGCAAAATTGGATTACAATACCAATACAATACAATCTTTATTTTAAGTCGGATTTCATTTACAACAAAAAAACATTAGCTATGTATTTATAGCTATTGTCCGACATTAGGCGATTGGCCTTTTGACGTAGAAAGTATGGACTGTTGTATTGTTTTAGCTTAAATCAGCTAACAATAACATAATCAGGTGATTTTATCCAACACAAATCAAAGGGGGAGTGTGCACATTGTTTTTGGAAAAAATGGAGGTTATTTTGCTAGGGAAAGCACCTATATTCTGCCCTAAAAATAGCCAAAATAATTTGTACAGGGTCAGAATTTAGAACATGACAATATTATAATACTCTGCATATCCTATATTTACACTTAACAAATCTTATAAGTATGCATGTGTTTTTACCTTGTAACTTTTTTATTTACGAATTTGTATATTTGCTATTGAGTACCTCAAGATTGAATCAATAAAGTTTTTTCTTCGAAATTAAAAGATGCGGTTCATTAAACCGTGAAAAATCAAAACAAGCAAAATTACCGGGAAATTTACACATACGTGCAAATTATGTTTAAGTTTGGTCAATTTGTATTTAAAATGTATCACCAAATTAAAAAAAACACAAAATAATAAGATTTTTTTACTCAACAATACGCTATTTATCAACTTTAAAAAAATATTTTTATGTTGATGGTCAAAGGGAGGTAACTCCGTCAGAAATTTCCTTTTTCGGATGAAAGTGGGTATTTCTAATCCTCAATTGTACTTTATTCGATTCATGGTTTACATTGTTTTTAGACAAATGATAAGCACATATGCTTGAAAATAAAAGTTAAAAGCAAAGCAGTAAAATAGCTGCATCAAGACCCAGACAAACTACCGATGAATTCGCTGCAAAAATTGGTGACATTAGCATTTGATGATATCATCATTTGATTATTCTGATTGTAATTGTGTTAATCAGATGGTACTTAAATCAATTGAATTGTAATTCCAAATGTCCGAGCTACATATGTTGAAAATTTCAGCACAATCCATTAGGTATTTACTGAGCTATCGTTAATATAAGCATGCATGCCATGCACACTTATAAGATTTGTTAATTGTACAAATTTATATATCTATTACATACTTTAACCTGTACACTTACCACAAACACAAACTTACCACCAACATCGTAATGCACACTTATGAACTAATATGAACTAAACACTTAATTTTAATCACATATTTTGTCACTCCGCCTGCATTGTTTAAAGTTTTATGAATGCTAGTCACGTGGTCAGATCAATTATTTTGAGAACAAACCAAAAATATATACATTGGGTCAAAGTTGCTTCAGTCCTATAACTGTCAGAATAGCAAAAAAAAAATATTTCAAAAGACCATACATCGGCAGATCATCCCCTGCGAAACAGACCATATGTTGTATGACCGAAGCATGGTTGACCGACCATGGTTAGACCATGGTTTGGGGGGCATGATTTGACCATGGTTGGTGGACATGGTTCGACCATGGTCAACTAATTTGACAATGGTTGGGCATGGTAAATGAGCATGGTTTGTGGATATGGTAAAACCATTTAACCATTTAAACAACACATGGTCTACCGTGTTAGTCCATGCTTAGATTTGAAACCTGTTTTGCCTTTTAAAATAACTGCCATTCTAGAATTTACAAATTCAAGAACAACTCTTAAAGCAACTTCTGTAATATATCTTGCACATAATGATCAGAACTGTATACAGAGGTTGTGAGAAATCTGGGAAATCGTAGTTGTTTTCTTGTGTCAATTTAGTGTCATAAATACATTCAAATATATTACAATAATGGTATATGTTCTCTATGTTTTGTTTATTAGTGTTGAACA
Source organism: Spisula subtruncata (assembly GCA_963678985.1). NCBI lineage: Eukaryota > Metazoa > Mollusca > Bivalvia > Venerida > Mactridae > Spisula > Spisula subtruncata. Next base: position 2,290,160 of record OY787669.1, read on the forward strand.
AGATTTATAAAAAAATATATGTAATTTGTGTTAAAGAGATATAATAGCAAACACATAATGGTCAATCATAGTTAGCCATGGTCGACTATGGTGAGTTGGAATGAACATGGTTGTATATGTTTTACAATGGTCAGACCATGGTTGCTCTGGTTTGACCATGGTTGTTTACTTTCAACCATGGTTGCATATGTTTGATCATGGTCAGCCATGCTAAAATTCCAAGTTCTCAAGTCCAATCAGGTGGTACGGTGGTCGAGCGGATAGCCTGCTTGACTGCTGATCGAGAGGTCCCGGGTTCGGTCCTCGGCCCAGGCACTTGATCATTTCTGAAACGCTTTTCTGTGTTTCCCACCTAACTAGAGATGAACTGGTTAGCAACCCAGAGATAGTCTCGCGTGTATCGGTGCTATACACCGGGCACGTTAAAGAACCAAGGTGTCTCTTCGGAAAGAGATAGGGCATCTCGCCCGGATACCTTGTATCACACCACTATCTCTTCCACCTGCTGTCCCTTCAGCAAAAACACAGGACCCCATTGGAAATAAGTGCTTGCACTTTCATGGGTTATCATTGACCTAGAGGTTTAAATAATTACATTTAAATAATTACAATCATGGTCAAACCTGCTTTGGCGAGGGATAACCATGGTCAGCCGTGGTTGTTTCGCTGGGGATGTGTCAACGATATTCTTCATATTCATTAAAACTGCTGCACGCCAGAACCGAAAATAACGCAACCATTTCAATTTCAGATCTTGTCAAGCCAGTCATATCCATTCCATACCGGACATGATTGACACAATCTTTAACCTGACAGACTGCAAACAGACACAGAAGCTACTGAAAGACATGGTTGTATCCATGGAAACTGTAAGTAAATCGAACGATACACAACTTCAGTCATTGAATAAGGCAAAGAAAGAAACACTGGACAAAGTGACAATCTTCCAAAACGCGTTAGAAGCAATCCTTAGAAAAGCTGCTGAGACATCAAAACAAGCAATAGAATCTGCATACAAGAGCATAGAAAACGAAATTCTGCTACACAAAAGTAATGCTGAAACCATCCGTAATAACTTGCAGACGACAGATGATAAGCTGGACCAATCTGAAGGAAACAGAGCCCAGCGTTTTGTTTGCACAAAAGTTGGCGAAGAACAGATAAAGGAAGCAGACAAAGAAAAGACGAAGCAAGAATTAAATCATGCAGACGACGTTCCTATATCATTTATTCCAGACCAGTCGTGTATGGAGTATCTCCAGGCTTTACACGTTATTGGTCAAGTACAGAAACACGGAAATAGGAAAAACGACCTCTACAAAATCAAAGGCAGTAAACATATTACCATAAAAGTAGCTGACGACTCAAAGAAATGCAATTCATTTGGGTGTTGTCTGTCACATGGAAACAACCTTCTTGTGACAGATGTTGGCAATAGGAAGCTCAAACGTATTGATATACAAAAGTTGTCAGTTGTTGACTATTGTACATTAGATTCTGGACCTTATGGTGTATGTTGTATCAGTAATCATGAAGTTGCTGTTGCATGTCAGGGTGACGGCAAGATCCAGTTTGTTTCCCTTCAAGGCAAGATGTCTCCTACAAGACAGATTAAAATGTCACATCATTGTTATGGTATAGCTTTCAATAATGATAAACTGTATGTGACTGACTGTAATGCTTCCTTGTACGTTTATGATATTACTGGTACCCGGCTGAAGACAATCACACAAGATAATGCTGGGAACACGATGTTTGACTCCAGCAAGCATATCACGTTTAATGCGAGTTGTAACAGAATATTTGTCGCAGGTCGAAGTCAGAAGAATGTCCTTGTGAGGTTTGACGGGGTTGGAAATTACCTGTCCTCTGTTACTGATACTGACATAGAACATGGAGATGGCGTGTGCGTTGATGGTAGAGGCAACGTGTTTGTAGTTGGTTACTTTTCAAATACTGTAGTACAGTACAGCGAGGAAGGGAAAAAAGTTGGTATGGTTGTGAAGAAAGGAGATGGTTTACAGCGTGCACTCTCTGTGTGTTTTCACCAGGGACTGAATAGAATGTTTGTTACCATGTATGACAGTAATGTGGTGAAAATGTATGAACTGGAGTAAATAAGTAGGCATTTGTATAGCTGAACTACCAAATTCATTGATGTACATGTATTATAGCTGTTGGCATTTTCAGTTTATGTTTTAACAGAGATATAGCTCTTTCATGTAGAGATTTTGTTGGGATTGGTATTGAAACTTTGAAAAACATGTACCAGAACTATGGTTCTACAGATAACATGAAAGACAAGCATGAACATGTATGCAGAAATGTATGGGTAAAAACAATGTGAAATTCGGACATCAACTTCGGTCAATTACTACAAAAAACTCATCAGTAGAACATACTGTTGTTTTGTACGTATTTTCATGTTATTGATTTATTATTTGCATACATAGCGTATTTCTATCATTCAATCATATTTATAAGTACTTGACGCAAAATGTAAAATACAGGTATTGAACATAAATTTATTTATAAGATCTTTCTATTGTGTCTTTAAAACAATGGAGTGACATTCATCAGATTTCAATTTATACATGACATCTGTACCTGATTTTGACAGATTTATTTCTTGCAATTGGATAACATTATTTAAAAGCCAGTTGGAATGTTAAGAACTATATCAATATTATGGAGGAGACTGGGATATTACAGGTCAAATAGGAATTATTAAAAAAATTATATTCATATTCAGTAAAACCTCTATAGAGATGCCCTCTGTAGAGAAACAACATGTCTTTTCATTTTGTAACAACGCCTTTTAAATGTTGGAAGCTGATATCCACACTAAATGTAACCTCTGTTGAGCAAAAACCTCTTTAAAATGACCAGCTGTACCAAAAGGTGATGCTCTCAACAGGTTGTACTGTATATACAATGTGCTTTTGTATTGTTATCATGTCACGAGTAAAGTCTAGCATGTTTGATTCAGCCACCTGGGATATTTATCAAACGTGACAGTTTGTATCAAATGTAGCAGTGTATGTTAAATGTGGCAGTATATATCAATGGGCCATATTACAGAGGTATTTAATGCACATACATAAAAGCGCCAATGCTAATTCATATGTTGATTGCTTGATTATTTATTTCATATAAACTTGTAATAATGTATTGGAATTATTATTTGTACCCTATAATGACATCATGTTGTTATTTTGACTTTTTATCATAGATTAATTCTGTTATATGTTTACTGATGTTTGTCATGTATTCAGGTAAATTATTGTATGTACCACATGCTAATGTGTATCATATTGAAACTTGGTCTAATACCACATTGCTGGCTTAGAATGAGAAGGTCGTTAGTACGACCTTATAAGACTGGTGCATATTTAAAATCAACGCCACAAGACGCTTCTTGATATACATTTTATGCATGTGTGTAAGTTTTCATTAAACACATAATTTTAATGAATATTTCTTCTAAGTGTCTGTTGACGAATGTGTTTATCTATTGGTGTCTTATATTGATTTGTAGTTTTACTGTTTTTAATTCAATTATGTTTCATGTAAATACTGGTTATGTCCATATGTGACATCATAGATTTCGTTTTGTTATTGCTTTATTATCTTCATCACAATTATACTAGAAGGCCTTTTGAAAAAATGCTGTATATTGTTTTAAAACTCTGAAAATTTTATTTGTAACATTCGTTAAATAAAGATGTTATTATTATTATTATTATTATTATCTTGATAAAGCTTGAAATTAAGAAACAAATTCACTGTATTGGATTTAGTAATGACTAGCAGATTACTCATATTGTTTGTAGGTAGAGGTCAAGGTTTTTGGGTTATCCAAATATGATCATCAGAACTAAATTGATATATAGACTTTGTTTCATTTTTTCAATATTTATTATTTAACAATATAAGTTTGTTTTCTATTACCAGTCGATCTAACACATGTTACGAGCTCTATACATGTATATGCTTTTATGCCCCGGCATCTACTGTTGTAGAGGCATAAAGTGATTGTTCTGTCCGTCCGTTCGTTGGTTCGTCCCATTGAAAATATTAATCAGAACTATCAGGTAGATGAAGCTCAACTATTTTTTTAAGTCCACCAATGGATTGCTTTTAAACTTGGCATGTTAACTACAGAAAACACCTTACATTGTCAAGAACATGTAGTAATGGCCAACATTTCAACAGACTTTCAAGTTCTTAAAACTACATGTAAATATATTTTCAAATCCATCAATGCGTTGCTTTAAGACTGGTCATGCTTGTAAGCGCTGATAAACACCCTTATACATGTATTATCAACGAGATGTAACACTATCCGACATGTTAAATAAATTATGCTGCCTGGCTGACTAAGCTATATTTTAGACAAGACTTCCAGTAAAACGGGGCATATGTATCTATATTCGCTTTTACTAAAAACGGTCTTGTTTTATCAGATGTTACCAATTCTAGATCAGTTTATATTGTTATATTTGAATGTTTCTAGTTCTGCTTTCTACAGTCCAGTTAGGATAAAAATCCAGTGACGCAGTGGAACAATCCACTAGTACGGTGTAAAACAACTATAAAAGCTTATACCAACAGTGTAATACCAAACTAAACTCTACCTATTTAAGCAATGGCTTTCATCTTTTGGGTATACATTAACGATGACGTCACTGTCAGATTACCCTAGCTGGACTATAGTACATTGTGTATCATATTTATGTAAAAGTAACCTAAATAAAGTTGATTGTACTCTATGCGATTTATCATTTCTATCAACATGTCTACACATAATATTTCAAGGACATATGTGTCATTGTTTGTCCTGACAATGATTACATGTATAACTTAATTTCCACCTAGTAACTGTTTTGTAAAGGTGGTTGTACAAGCAGTTCTGTGTTGGAATATTCTTACTATTGAACAGTAAATGAAAAAACATGCGTCTTAGAGGAAATGAGGATATAGACTGACTGTGAATCATTACTAGACTACTATACCGAAACGGATATCAGGAAATCGGACTGTGAAGGCAGCACTCAACTTAACCAGCCGGACATAGACATCAGTTACATGACAAGTCAATTACATTGAGCAAGGCCCACACATGCATGTAAGCTAAAACAGTGGATGGCAAAGTCTTCCGTGCCGATGATGTATCCGTACAATACAATACAATACAATACAATACAATACACGCCAACAAACGTAGGGACATGTTAGAAAAATCAATGTTGACTGTTTGCTTTGAATCGGCAAATAGCAGCACCCTCCACACAATTGTTATACCGTACCCTACGAAACGTGCAGTAAGGGGGTGTTATGGGTTCAGCGTGTCCGCCTGTTTGTCATTTACTTGACCCATTGTTGTGTAAGTTACTTATCCTACAGTATTTGCTGGATTTCCTTTAAACATTTACACTGTTATGAATAACATTTTCGTGTAGATGTGCACGAAGGAAATAATTTGCACTGAGATCACTTTTGTCAGAATTATAGTCCTTTATTATTATAATCCTCTATGTAATGTCTAGCATAATTATATCCCTAACAGGGGATCACAAATTATACTAGATTTTATCAACATTTCTGTGTAATGTTTTTGTGAAAAATAATTGTGACTGCAATTCCTGCTACAATTTTGACGAAATTTCTTTTACAATTTCATAGACGATCCACGGTGTACATAAAGGAATAAAAGAACAGTCGAATGATGTTTTTTTTCCTTTTATGTACTATATGAAGAGTGTACTGTTGTGAACACAACTCCTTAAACAGTGTTTGTAGGATTTTCTTCATACCTTCATACATGAACAAACTCAACCACTAGATGTGCTTGAAGGATAATATACACACTGAGATGAAATCTGCCAGAGTAATGGCCATTTGTTCTTTTATTCACTGAGTATTGCACCAATAGGGAAATAGTATTGTGAACGATACACATTTTCGACATCTCCAAACTTTCAAAGATGACCAACATTGACATGTGAAAGGAAATAATTTGTCCTGCGGTAATGTTTGCCAGATTTGCCAGCTGTGTATACGGGGTATATAAGTCTGGCGAATGGCGACAACTCCAGTCGGATTTAATCTTATGTAACGATACATATTGTATACGATCACAAAATGACCCTAACTTTCACATCCCTAGACGGTGAACAAAATTAGCAGACAGATCTATGGCCGTCACTGGTCCAAAATGGTGGAACGATCTACCAAACTATCTCAAAGACATCAAAAGTGAAACCAGGTTCAGAGCACATTTGAAAACTTATTTGTATAGGAAGTTTCATCGGCAATGAGTGTGCTCTTTATCGTATGACTAAATCTAGTTTCTAGAATCCAGGTTTTAAATTGAATGTTTTTAAGTGAATGTATATAAGTGTGAAGCGCAATAGAATATGATTTAATAATTTTTGCGCTATACAAATGACATGTATTTGTATTTGTATTATATGATTAAAATGTATAGTAACTAATGACCGAGTTTTGCCGCTGATCACGGTGACCGCAATTCAACTAGAGACCGCTTAAACTTGCTTTGTTTAAAACATAGTCGAACCGACGGTAAGTTGCTTTGTTCCAGTTTTACTTGAGCTATCTGCTGATCTTATGGGCGTCCCGTAGAAGCTTACATATACTTAAGCAATAACTTCAAATGTCGACAAAAAATGAACATATTTTCACCTTACGCAGTATTTTCTGAGTTTATTCAACTTAAGAGTTATGCTGGGGGTAATTGCGCGGATAAAAGAGTACAAGGGAGTGGACGACTGTGTTATTGATGTGTGGCCGCCATAGTCTTAAAAAATGTCACTCGTTTCAAGTTGTAAACATTTCAAATGGCGGGGTCAGAGTGTGATTTCTTTTCTATTTTTATACGGTATAATCAATTATGCTTTTGGAAGCTATCCGTGCATATTAGTCTATATGTAGCTACCAATTGGAAACATCCGTGTATAAGTTGAAAAGTACCAGCTCGGATATCTAAGGATACTTCTATGAATTCGATTGTAAACCTGTTTATCCTATCGGGGATTCGGGGAGCAGCCATTTTTGTGCAATTCAGTTTGAAAAGAAAGTACGTGGATGCATTTTCATTTAATTTCAATAGCGCTTTGCGATATTAGATATGTAATAATCCTGGCCAAGATCTCCCGAAGCATACCAAGTAGAAATCTCAATGCCCATATCCAAGTCTGAATTTGAGATAAATCTGAAGTTAAAACTCTTTGAATTGTACTGCAATAAGCTAAGGATGCTGATTGCTGTTTTTTGTGCTTATTTGGAGTCCATTTTCTCATGACAATTATCCAAACGGAACATGCTAAATTTTGAGATGAGAATTAGCTCAGAATGAGATGTTACTGGATATCGGGGCCATTGCGTATAAAATATGAGATTTCGAAAGTTTGGTGTTTTATAAATTTTGTAGATCGGTTATATCGAAGAATCGCCTGGGTTTTTGTCCATAGAAAGGTGTGATGGTACACTGCCATCAAGTGACGTTAGTGAGTATTTTGCTGATTTAAATTGTTATTGCTTTGTTCATGTTAACAATCTCTTTAACGCTATAATAGTATTCATTTTAATTTGTTATTGTTTACATTAAGCATGTTATCACTATGAACAAGTAGTTCTTTTATGATGTTTTTATCTTGTCATTGCACCATTTGTTTTTCTTCCGCGTGTACGATTATGATACATACCAGACGTTAGATTAAGTACATTGGAATCTTGGAATGGGTTATTTGTCTAAATTGTTCTTCAATGGGTGTAATGATAATGTTAGTGTTGTTGATATTCCATTTTGATGCACTTATTACAAAATAGTTTCTGATATTCCGTGTTCATTTTCAGTTTGATATGTTGGTTTCATATTACGTATATTTAGTTATTTGACATTCATATTTTAAGTAAACACGGGAACACAAAGTAATGCAATTACCGCCGTATACACGACTACGACTAATCACACGACTGCAATTCCAACGACGGCAACTCACACATCGGTTACTTCCACAACGGCAACACCTACAACGGCATTTCATACGACGAAAACTCCTTCGACGGCAACTCTTACGACGGCAACTCCAACGACGGCAACATCTACGACGGCAATTCCAACGACGGCGACTTCAACGACGACAACCAACTACCACAAATATTCCTATTACGACCAAGAATACGAAAACAACAACACTACACAACGACTCTCCATGTCCAGATGGTTGATCACTACTAAAACAATCAGGTTACAAACTCAACTTCCATACGATGGATTACCCGACCGCATCCGTGAGTATTTGTTTAAAAATGTCACTTTAAAACCTTGTTGTTGTTGTAGTACTATTACGCTATTTCCGTAGCGAAATAGTCTTTCTGTATTTCGGTAATATCCTCTCGTGTTCTCTCTTTGTGCTTCAGCTCTTGCAATTCTGGCTGATACTTGAACGTCTTAGGCTGACCAGAACCAGTATCGTATTAATACATTTATCATTGTACATAAAACTGTAAAGCACGAGTTGACGACTGTGAAAAGTCTCTTCGTACTTCACTTTAGTATAGTTACCATTCATAATCACCCCCTTTATGACGAAATACAAAGTCCACAGTATGTGTCATTTATTGGGGAATGAGTTTATAAGCTTGCTTAAAATATCAATGCTTTGTGATGTAAACGGTTTTTTCTAAGTCTGACTTTCGCGATCATGGCTGGCCGATTTCGCTGTAACATTGTGACTTTGAGTTGTATCAGCACTACATTATTTATTTGCAATGTGAATGAGGTGAAACAAATTTGTATTCAATCATTGGTTCATTAGAAATTTATACATAGCTGGCAAGATATGAGGACATTGGACAGGGAAGGGAGACATCACGCAGAAAACTGTAACATCACAACTACACGGAACAATGCCCACACACAACCCAAAGACATGATTAAAAGCCCATGTCCCCGCCGCAAAAATGGAGGACGATCAAATTTCACAAAGAAATAACAAAACCGGTGATCCACTGTGACCGAATGAAGCACAGCTAAACCCAAACTAGTTCGCCAAGTTCCCGATGCAGACTTGGAAATTGGAAATCTTCTTAGTATAAAATTAGCCAGATTTCCGATATCTCTGATAGTCACATTAATGGTCCGACATCAATTCTAAGGGTGCAACGATATATCGTATCATATCGTATCGCGATACGTAGCCCACGATACATAACATAACATAACATAAGTTTATTTGGCATAATACATAATATATACATACATAGCCAGAACAGTACAATAATAGCAATAGCAATAGTGAGAAGAATGCAGTTCACAAAGTTTTCACAGTTTAAAGATTCAAAAACTTGATTGAATATACAAATAATACCAATTAATTTCTATTTAGAGTTGCGTAGTAAATGTATTTAGAAATTTGTAAAATGGTACGAGTTGAGGTTGTGGACATGAGACATGTGAATTTTTGTGTGGTAGGCCAGCTTAAATCCAATACGTATCGTGACATAAAGCAGATCACGATACGATTTGTACCTAAAGTGATATCAGAATATTATTGTAAATGTCTGACAATTAAAAGAAAAATTAAAACACTAATGCAAAATATTGTTCATTGTTGTTGAATAAGCTCAGTGTTCAATTTCTTCGAGTTGAATTAAAATGATCAAGTAAAATAGTTCACAATAATAAGTAAAATGTCAACTATATTCCGAAAAGTATCAATACTTTATAGGAGAAATAAGGTATGTCTGTATCGCGATATGTATCGTATCGTCACCCTTATATCGCGATACGTATCGCAACGTTAAGTGACCGTATCGTTACACCCCTACATCAACCAATTACATAATGTAATGGGGATCTGCAACGATAGATTCAAGATGGCGGAATGATAGCAATGTGTATAAGCAGTAGAGTCATGTTTTCACGTTTACTAGTATAATACGATTGTTTTGGTTTGGGCGCCAAAAACCTTTTATTTAAATAAAACAAAATTTAATAGGGGATTTAATTGCCTGCGCGTAGCGCAGGCTATTGAAAATACCCAGACCGGTAATGCGGGTGACATGCGTATTTTCGTTGAGTCTCAGCAGGTACTAATGCTTTCAAAAAAAGTTATTTCCGGTCAAAAATTTCAGGCAGTTTTCCGAGGTGAATGGTCCTTGGAATATAAAAAAAATAGTAAGCCTATCGTTCTCTTTCAATTAATTATTATTTTTAAAAAAGTGTGTAATAAATAAAACAAACTATTTTTTAAAAAACAAAGGGAAGTAAGAAATACCTCTACTCCCCTAGATGTGGGGCAATCTGCTAGGAGATTTTTTAATTTCTGACCTTTATCTCCATCGCAGATGTGGACTAAAGTGTCATATATGTGGAAGTAGCGCCGATCAAATTTTTGGCGCAACTTGAAAAGGTGAATGAAAAGTTGTAAATACCATGAAATATATAGCATGTCCACGAAGATCAACCCTTTTTCTCGTTATCTGCACCAAAAACATCCATAAAACACTCAGCGGTTCGTTTGTCCGACAATTTTAACACGACGAGGTCGCACTTTTAAATTCCACTACACAGCTATTTGTTGTTGATATGCAGATCGCATTCCCCTATCGACCAATCAGAATACTCGATGGAATGAGTTACTAGAACAATGGAGGATGCTGGGAGATCTTCGGCACTATTTGGTTTTCACAGTGATGTACACTGGTACGCGTGAAACCAATTACACTGAGCTCGCTCGGGTGAAACTAAAATCGAAAAATTAACGAAGAATTGTTGACAAATCGAGCTGATTATTCTTGTAAACTGATAGTTAATGACTTATGAACAAAATACGATAAGTTAAATGAATTTTACTGCTCGCTTAGCGATTCGCACAACGTTAGCATATGAATCACACACGTGTTGCGCTCATCTGTACGGGCTGTACGGGCGGTATACGCGTACCGGATACTCACAGTTATGTTTACATTTGGATTTTCGGAAATTACACGTGCTGATTTATTTATCGATTTATTGATTATAAGGACCAATATTAGCAGGTATTCTGTACCATTCGTTTATTTTTATTATATTTTACATGTTCAATGCTGAAAATGGCTCAAATTTGGCGTAAAAGACAGAATTCATGAAACTCAAAAACTGATCAATAAAGCGCATAATGGGTCTTGACTTAGAAGTGGATACTCTAAGTCGAGATTGTTTGACTACTACTCCCCATGACCGTGGACCGTGTCATTAGCCAATTCATTGCAAGCGTTTGCGAGATTTCCAAGCGCCCGTTTCACATGGAAGATGTTTTAAGAAACATCAAAAATAAAGGTGATATTTTCATTTAAATAGCCGATTTATCATGACAGTACTCGATCTCCGAGGAAATTGGTCTTTAATAGACATTTTTACGTAGCTTTACAATGATATCAACACTCAGATCATACCAGATGTTTGAACGTAAGTAGGCTACAATTCGTTCCATGTCAACAACTGAACAATGCAAATCAACAATTCTATGTCTCAATGTATATCTTGTCAAAGCAATGTTTATGAGATTATTTTGTTACTGTCAGTGTGTATAAGACTTATGTACCAGTTAGTTTCATCCACAGCAGCCCAGCCACGGGGGAAGGGCGCTCTGGAATTTTGAGTTGTCAAAAACAACGGCCCTTCTACGGCCAGCGGGGGAAGCTGATGGTAAAATCTCCCGCATTTCCCCTGACATTTACCGGTAAATATTGTCTTTAGGCTATAGGTTTTCGCAGAATAAGTCCTAAATTTCCCCTGCCTTGCGGGGGAAGCTGGATGGTAAAAACATGGCTGTCTCCCTGGCTATTCGCCATGGATCCCTGTGGTCGGGGGAACTGGGGATGCAACTGACTGGTGCATTAATTATTTGTGGTGGACAAACTTGTGTACTAGGAGGGTCCATATGTTGTTGCTTATGTAATAACATCTTCGATTTTCCAAGCGGATAAGGACGAAAGACAAACATCGGAGGCTGTAGTGTAAATTATCTATATTCAGAATATAAATAAACCATCTTAAAGTAGGCCTACAATACTACAATACAGTACAACAAGGTACGTCTTTGATTTTATTGAATTGGAATCAAATTATGACAATTTGATTGATTGACTTGTGTGCTGTATAAAGATTACAATTCACAATGATTGCATGCATTTGTTATCTCCCTTGGATAATGCATAGCAACTGGGGCCCGTGTCTATATCTACAAACATAGCCTAGCGGTTATCTAATATTTATTAAAACCCATATAGGCAATGCCTTAGTTCATATTATGATCGTCATGCCACATGGCTGTTATTGCAGTAATATGTCTGTCTATTATAATGAATTAATTCAAATCACATTAAACATTAATCAATTATGAATACACTTACTCATTGACCTCACATAAGAATATGATTTTTGAAGAAATTAAATTGACTTATTAACTTAAGGGATCATTAAGGATAAATTATTTGATAGTGCTCTTAAATTTATACGCCATTCTTTACTTTAAAGACAAGAAAAGCTTAACATTTTACCTGCTTCTTGAATATTGAATTTTGTATGTAACTCCACTAACTTGTATGTTTGATTTGGTAAATTGTGTTTTATTATTTTGCATGCTTTGTGTTTATATTTATTCATATGTGACCTTGTATAGTTGATTCAAAGATCTCTGTCACAACCGTGTAAACAAACATTCACCCTGGTCGATTATTAAAGGTGTGTAAGGATCAAATTCTACCATCAATAATACACCTAATTGATTAAAAAGCTAATGGTCCTATAACATAGTGGTTATACTTGCTGCAATTAGCTATTCAGAAATGGAACATTATGGCGGTTTTGACAGACATCTTTGAATCGACAATATATATGTTTTGTTAATGGCCAAAGCCATTGTATAAATGCCGATTTGCTAATAAACTTTAATTTGAACTTGTTATTTCAGGAAATATGTTCACGATATAACGCCCATTTGGCCTTTATAGATGGTAGATCGGAGCAAGTGACACTTTCCGAATGGATATACAGCTTCCGGGCTTATTGTGAGTACATGACAATAAAAAGCATGGGGTAGAATATTGAAAGTAGTTAGGGTAATGTTAAAGCAATTATCATTAGCACCAGTTGTCAATCAATACCCGTAAAATAAGTTTTAACAGTAAACTATAATCACATGACCCATTGAATTACATTGAAAACCTTCGCCAAGCAACCTTTGACAAACAAACAATTAGGTGGAGCGATCTCTGCCCTGACATAATTGCTATTAGAGAACTCTTAAACTTTTAACTAAATACATTTCAATTTGATTTCGAAATAATTCCTTAAATCCTAAATATTTGTAACATAACTAATATGGTTTACAGAATTTGAAAGACTGAATACTAATTAATATTGAATATCAAATTGTTATATAAAAAGGTTATTGTACGCTCGATCTTAACAAAAATATATGAGGAAGTCAGACAGGGAATGCAGTAATCAGGTTAACCAGCTTATATCAATCACCTCTGTTATCGAGCACTTGAGAAGGGATTGTAAAAGATATGTCTTTATGTTCTTTTGATAAATAAGAAAGCCCCGAATTGGTTTGAAATATCATCTTCCAATGAACATATAACTAGATAGACAACCACTTATGTACGTCGGTTTTTAATCGCGTTTTTTCAATTTTGCTATCATTCGACTATAGAGTACATAATGGTAAAACAATCGTTTCCGATACACTTTACATGTACTACGTCTAGGTACAATATCTAGACTTGAAGTTCAATACATCTTCATTAACGCCTTAAATACATGATTTTGGTGGGTGGTTCGGTACGTGGTTCAAGACCTGTACCTGTTTACATGATGTTTAACGAATTTGATGTGATGCATTGTTTACTTTGTTTTTAATTAATATCGTTTACCCACTGTCACCGTGGCAGCTAAATTGATATTGTAAATATGTTATACATACCGAGGGATGCCTGTAATAACAGTTGACTGCAGTAAGTCCTTCTTTAATTATATGCAGTTACTACAGTCTTGTGGACAGCCCTCGATATGTCATATATATTACATGACTTTGCAATTTGAACAAACTGAAAAACGGAAATAACTTGTACTGTGAGAAATTTTAAGATATTGAGAATGTCATCATTTATTCCATGTTTATCTGTTCAATATGACTTTGCCATGTACATTTATAGATTAAAAACGAAGAGGGGACCAAAAGGTCATGACATTTTATCTTTGTAGGACGCAAGAACATATGGACATATATGTATACGCCATTGATTTTATTGTTGAACTTTGACATGGCGGTGTCAAGAGGTGTTATAATTGGTAGTTTACTTGTTAATAATTTAATCGAATTGGTGTTTGGAACATTTCCCTGCATATGTAGCTACCAACTAGAAACTCCAGTGTATAAACTGGAAGATAGGTCATCTGATATTTTAGGATATATGTATGAATTTGAGTGTAAACCTGTTTATCCTATACGCGGTTCTGAAAACAGCGAATTTAGTGCTATTCAGTTTGAAAAGCAGGTACGTACTATTAAAGTCACAATACGCCTTAAACTGCTATTTCAATAAGCCATAACTTGGTATCCTCTATGCAGAATGATTCAATTTGAGCACTTTTAATTGTTTCCCAAATATTGAAAACACCATAAGATGGAAGCAACGGTAATAAAACATCCAGATTGTTTGTTGACAAAATGTAAACAATAAATGCCTGATTTAAAGTCTAAGGAGAGCAACGTTTGCAAAATGATGATTGTGTTCACCAGACAATTTGCTTAATAGGATATTTAGTCTACTACGAGAGGTGCCCCACTTATATTTGAACAGTGTTGAACATCCCATATTTTCAACATGACATTGTATAGTCGAAAAGTCTTTATTCAATCGTATACATCAATGTGTCAATAAACATATACACCCATTGTTTTTGTATTTGTAATTACGTGAGAACCAAGAATTCACATTTTTGTATGGGTATCCTTTTGAGTTTTTTTATGAATGAAAAAATCCTACCAATGTTGTGAATATGTATCGATTGTAACCAATGTTGCTTTATCTTTAAGATTCCAATTCTTTGGATGCAGCGTTGTTTGACTTTGTTCTTTACTATTATCGCACAATAAACATGAAATACGTGTTCTTAAGGTTCAGAATGCCGTGATTGTGTTGATGTATGGTGCTTTTCCTTGGCCAAAACACCATAATTCGGAAATTGTCGCAAGGATAACCATGTAGGGTACATTTTGTCCAAAAACGGGTTTGAACATAAATGGGATACTATCGTGCGCTGATTTGTCCGTTTGTAGAATAAATATGAGTTCTAATTGATTAGTTATAACAAACAACAGCGCATGTAATGAAACAGGCTGCTAACCCATGTAGCTTAACGAATGTCAACTTCTTGGCAGGGTTGTAGATATTTCTCATGAGTGTAGGATAAAAGCCCCTACGGACATAAGCCCCTACGCTCATTTTTATACATGAGGACATAAGCCCCTATGCGTTTTTTTACACTAGGACATAAGCCCCTACATACTTTTTTACATTAGGACATAAGCCCCTATGCATGTTTGTTTGCAACATGAACAACTCAGCCATGTACCAGCGTCTACAAGTTCAATTTTTTAAGTTGTAATTAATTATCAAATGAGACACAACATAATAATAAAGAATTATTATATTTATAACAAGTATCTATGAACAAATGAGTGTTTTGGGGCATGCTACAAACAGATAGTCACTACAATACATGATAATTAATCTTATTAAGCATTTTGCAGACTAATTTTCTCCCAATTTACTAATTTTATACCTGAAATTAATGCATATTTGTTACAAATATACAGTAGATACAATAGAACAGTTTGTACAATAATTGTTTCTTAATTACCCATTTAATAATAGAAGAAAACATAGAACGGTGCAAACAAAACAAGCACAGGGGCTTATGTCCTAGTGTAAAAATATGCGTAGGGGCTTATGTCTTAGTGTAAAAAAATGCGTAGGGGCTTATGTCCTCATGTATAAAAATGAGCGTAGGGGCTTATGGTCGTAGAGGCTTATGTCCGTCCCCCATTTCTCATAAAGCAGTCTGGTCGTGTACCGTAAATATCTCAATGGTGATATATTGTCTTATCAGAGATGACAAAGTTATCGATATAACCGACTAACCGTTCTGTTGATGTATATATGGTGGTTGAAGACGATTGACTCCCTTTATTTTTTGTTTTGTTTTTGCGCTTGTGAACACCACTAATTTCGGACTTTGGCCAGTAATATTTTCGAATTTTCTGATTTGGTTATTACAAGAGATACTCCTAACTTCGTTGAAAACCACATTTTAGTTATTTGGTTGGTGCTCGTAATTATACACGCAATGAGTACGATCATCAAATAAATAGTCACATTTTTGGCATTTTTTAATAGTTTGTGTTATTTCATTTATGGGCGCAACATTGCAAAAAACACCCTTCTGGTGACGAGTACTAGTAATTATCTTCACAAAAACGTACACCAATATTTCTTTAACTTCTTTTTTGCGATTCGTTGTGAGTGTTTGGCCTTCAAAAAGTCCAAAGCAACATCCTCTACAGAATTGGAATTATCGGTTGGAACCATATTGCAAATATCCAATACAATTATTGTATATGATGCCTGACACATAACTTCTCACTGTTCAAAACAGATATTTCATTTATATCGTGTTAGATGGATGATATCGGACATTCAGCACTGTTTAAATATAAGTGGGGCACCTCTCATATTTCACAGATATAGTAAACATTCTTTCGTCGAGTATTGGTCATTTGTTAAGAAACAGCCTGATGGTTCCTTAATTTATTGTATGTAATGGATGATCGGAAAATAGTTGTGGGATCGATAGTGTGGCCTTATTATAAATATTATTTTACGTGTGTGTATTTCAAGCATCTTTTATTCCTTAGATTAAACTGATTTTTCAGTAGTATTTATGTATATAAAGAACAATACAACATTAAACAAGCTACATGTAGACCGGGAAGCATAGTTTTAATAATGTTTTTATTAATGACTTATTACTTGACTTTATGTGACATTATTTTAATGATGGATACTCACATATATTTCGATTTTGGATGTAGTTTCAGCCACACTTTATTATGAGCATACCATTTGCGGATGTACAATTTGGTTTTAAAGAAGCATATGAGATACGCCGAATAGTAATCAGGAGCAAAATTATTTTTAAAACTTAAAATTTCTTTGTTGTTTTTTGTCTATTAAAGTGTATATAGCTATAACAGTCATTCAATGTCAAAATAATTACTTGCATAGTTTTAAGTACGATACGTGACTACCTTAATTGCAAATTAAAACTTTGGATAGGTTCCGTGTACTTTGATTCAATCGTCGAAAAAAAGACAATTTTTCTAGTTTTATAGGGTGTTCTAGAACAATTTCGTATGAAAATGGACAGTTCGCATGTCCAATAAATCACAGATTTCTGTTAAAACTGAAGCGAAAAATGATCTAATGGATATGAAAGCATAATTGTTTTTCAGTTTTTGAAACTTAAAAAAAATATCTTCCGATATAGCTCTATACACTTTAATTATATAGATCGGGTATATCGCAGCACCGCCTGGGATGTTAACGATTGAAGATTGCCATGGTACACCGTCTCCAATTGACGTTGGTGAGTAGAATAGTAGTTGCAAGTTCTGGCTTATTTGGATTCACTCCTATGTTGTTTCATTTTTATTGTATAATTGTATTGGTTGACTGTCTTGGTATGTAGATGCGATTTATGTAAGTCGTTGTCTCTCCCTTTCTATTATTGAACCTGTTGGACATTAAAGGGGCGTTCCCTATAACTTTGATAGTTTAAATCAATTCAGGAATATTATACATCAAATATGAATCATTATTGCTTAAACTCCTCAAATTTTCAACAAAAAGATCCCACTAATTACCGAGAAAAGAATGAAAAGATATTGTCGTAACGAGTCAAATTAGTCACGATTTGTTTCCCTTTGACCACATGGTAATAAATCGCTGGAAGCGATAAATTATTATTGGTGATTTTAATATATTTTTGACATTATAGAGACATATTTGCGCACACTTTCTTCTGACAAATTATTATAGTTGATAGTGCTTTGTACATTTGGCTCATTTAATGTGATAGTAGAGAAAAATTAGCTAGTTATAGGGAATGCCTCTTTAATAAAGGGTTTATGGATAGTAGTGAAACTTATCTGGGTAAGGCGTTCTTATAAATTATACAGGTAAATGAAATGAGCATTGCATTGATGTAAAATTCAAATAGTCACATACTATTTCTTTTGATGAATAACTTAATCTATTTCCCTGGTACAATGAGTTGATTCAGTGGTGAATTGTCCTTTTTCAAGTGATTACTTTTCAAGTGCTCTTCAGTTTTGAATATGCTTTACTTTACATTAGATTCTATATTTAAGTGACAATGGGTGCTCATACCGATGCAATTACCGCAACTTCAATAACTTCATCTAATACATCTACGATTCCAAGTGCGTCGACCAATCATCCGACGACAAATTCTACGACTAACATTCATCCGGCGACAACTTCTACGACTACCATTCATCCGACGACAAATTCTACGACTACCATTCATCCGACGACAAATTCTACGACTACCATTCATCCGACGACAAATTCCACGACTACCATTCATCCGACGACAAATTCCACGACTACCATTCATCCGACGACAAATTCTACGACTACCATTCATCCGACGACAAATTCCACGACTACCATTCATCCGACGACAAATTCTACGACTACCATTCATCCGACGACAAATTCTACGACTACCACTCACACTCACATTCAAACGACTGCCAACCAAACGGGTAAGTTTAAGTGATCCTTAATATCATAATTACTTAATGAATTGTTAATTATTAACTATGCAACCTTTACAGCGGACGATACACTGAACAACACATATTATATAATATTAAATTTACTGCAGATAATAGACGGGCCGTTCGCCATCATTTAATGGAACAATTATGCACGAAATTCAAAGTCCACAGTGTGTCATTCATTGCGACTAATCAGATTAACCTTTTGTGGGGGCCTCGCCCATAGGGATGACCCGGTGTCGATGAGAAATATAAGTATACAAACAAGCATAATTTTTAGGGGATGTAGATGGTTAGTGTTCTATGTCTGACTCTTTCGTTTTGGGTGTTAAGGCAATGTACCCATCGACTTGAATGTGCGTTTATTTTTCCAGAGGTATTTAAAAAGATTATTACGATGATTTGTTTTGAAAAAAATGGTGATGCATTAAAATTTGTTTTCCAGATGTATGTCCCCCACAATGGAAACACGAAAATAATTCATGTTACTTTGTGAACTTACACAAAACTCAGTGACGATATTATGCACAGGCAAGCGATTTAAAACTAGATTATGATATACTATAAGCTATGTTTTATATGTACACTAGCCAATAAAATAAACACGCGAAGCATTGTTGAAAGTACAACTGACGAACTAATAGCAAATATGTATGAGCGACTACATTTATATTTGTACTTGAAAACGCTATTATTTGAAATAAAATGCTATTACATATGGAGTTTAGATCCAAAGGGATTTGACACGGCTAAGAATGAATCGTCTTACTTTTCGACCTACCCTCAAATGCCAATTTTTACATTATGCAATAATTCAACAAGTGCTGGCCATTTTGAATGTTTTATCAAAACATGTACACAACGTCATCAGTATTGAGCATTGGGTGTCCGCAAAATTGGTAAAACCGTCCCTTCCTTGTACAGAGGTTTGAGCCGACAGAAAAAACATTTAACTAAATAGAATAAATAGCACGATTAGTGTCCAATTTCAGAACAAAAATGAAACAGAAAACATTTTCTATCTCACAACCACTTGCCTGAATCGCATATTGTTCTACTACATGTTATGTAATAACTCCATTTTTATATGTTTTAGCTTGCGTGTTCAAGGAAGAATGCCGATGCACATTTAGCTTTTATAGAATCTGAGCAAGAACAGACCACCTTGTCAAATTATATACGGTCACTGCCAGAATACCGTACGTGTGAAGTTTCAAGTTGATGAATTGCAAATCGAGCGAAAGTATTGTATGATATAATTTCCCTTTCATAAATTCAAGATACGGTACATGTTTTTGTAATTCCGTCCGAGCGTTGCATCAGTTTCCAGTTCCTTCACTGCCATATTTAAGCAGAACACTACCCTGGCGGAACTGAGAAGCGATGTTTCACGATACATACCGCGACCTGTGTATACCTTGGCTAATTTGACACGAGCCTGACCTATTGATTACCAAAATTAAGTCGATATATTGTCTACGTTTACAACAACGATTTGTTTTCATAATCGGGGGTGGGGGGGTATCACGAAGACTCTCGAGATGAAATGCAAGCACAAATCTCATATAACGTTAGTGCACGAGTTGCTTGCGGAAATTGATATATTCAAAGCATGAACCTTGTTACAAATTCTTGCATAAAGGTCGGGCTCAGGTCAAAGTAGCCAAGCTATAAAAGTCACTAGCGGTTGCTTTATGAAATATTTATTGCACACCAATTTAAACCACCATGGATAACGCGTACTGATTATGTTTTTCTTCATTATTCTTCCTTTGTTTGCCAACGTTGGCCCAACATAAGTATGCTATTTAAGAAATAAATCATGGCTTTGGGATGAATATGGACATTTACGGACTGGGAAGTCTGAGCTAGAATGGAATATGGCCCGAAGCGAAGCTGGGAGACATAATATTATACCATTCTAGATCAGACTGTACAGTCCTTAAACTTCCATATTGACCCCAAAGCCATGTTTTGTTTGGTTATATTATACCGAATCTAAGTATTTGGAGAATCCCCATTTGAGCTGCTGCTTAGACATTTCTCCGTCAAATATACCCGGAATACATTAGATATGTGTTTGGTGGATTATTTAGTGTCAAGGTATACTTAATGGGTAAAGGTTACGTTAATAAATTAAATTAATTATGTAAATATACTTTAATATGTTTTGCATATGGTGTAGTATACCTTATTTGCGATATTCCCTTCTTATTTAAACGTAATATTGACTTTTTCGTCATACATAAAATGACGGAAAGCACATAGAGAATAAACGCTTCTGACGTCATTTGAAACACTAAGAACGATCCCTTTGTGCTTTTCTGATGTCTCTATAGTGTATTAATTTATTTATTTTCCAGCTGCTCTGGAGCGTAAGCATCACAACATGTTCATGTGGATAGGTGGTATACTTCGTAACGATAATCCTGGTAAATGGTTTTGGAAGGTTTATAACAGCACAAATATTATGCAATATACCAATTGGCAGCGGGACATTCACACTCCGGATAAGGGTTTGTTACTTATATATTGATGTAATTAAAATACATAGGATCTGTCATGAGCTGTTTTCGGAGATCAACATTTTTGAAACGAGTCGGGAAAACCCGTTAACTAAACGAACCTCTGTCCGAACGTTTGACGTCAGAACTAACAATTACAAGCTAGTGACGTCACGCATTGTTATCACACATGTTGGTGAATATTGATCAGTCATTTTTCTCACAATCAACTCACGTTATTTATAATTATGATAAAATATTATTACCCAATCAATATTCCTGCACGCCAATTAGCTACATTGTTATTGATTGATTGAATAAATTTAATCAGTACATGTATTATTTAATTTTTTGTCGACGTCCGTCCGTCCGTCCGTCCGTCTGTCTGTCTGTGTGTGTTATTCAATTATGACTGTATGTGTGCAAATTATAATCAAGGTTTCCCGTGTTGTGTGTCAACCATTGTTTGCTCGGTTTGCGATATTTACTTTGTGCACATGGTATTTCTTTTTGGGCATGTTATGTAATTGGCTACGGTCTCTTCGATATGTAGCTTGATGAGCTGCAAGTAAACAGTTTAAAGGTTCACCAAATAGTAATAACCACAATATTTGCAAGATAACATCCAAACGTCGATATAGTAGACTATCTTGATTTCGTTCTTCTATTTGTAGATCCTGTATGTGCTTTTATGGCCCCAGGACATGATTTCCAATGGTTACAAGCATCGTGTAAGAAACGTCATTTCTTCATCTGCGAAATAGATTTGTAAGTGTACTTACCGCAGTAAAATTGACACAGTACTGATTTCTATAAAGAACAAACTGTTTACAAGTCCTTTGACGATCAGTGCAATTGGTGGAATATTTTGATACTAGAAATATGTGCATTACTAATAAATTACTGCAGTACCAATTAAGGATCCTGAATCATTTAGTACATCACCATAAACTCAGACCGAGATCGACCCTATCACAGACGAGTCTATAAGTTAGTACCATGCTTAGAAAAAAGTTCAGTATTTCACCTGTAATTATTTGTAAAGTTGTTAGATGTTTATGGAAGTGATATAATTGTTGCAGCAATTTTTAAAATATGTATACAAACATTTCTAGTTTTAAAATATTCCAACCGAAATCCAACTCTTTGGAAACGAATTTATTATATGTGCATTCATGAGAGCGTGACGCTTGTCTTAAATACACATTTGTAGTTTCTTTTTTCTGTACTTTGAGAACTTCGTAAATTATAGTCTATTATACACTCAACCACTTTTTTAATTGGTCTCTTATTTAACGTTGTTAATACCTTTAAATTGTAATCGTGACCATATATTTTAATGGTATTTTGCACATTAAAGGTTTGTAAAAATGCAAACATGATCGCATGGCCGGCCATGAATACTTTTGCACGTAATTTGATTTATTTACGAATTTATTGTTAAGTCAGTTGCAATGTACACAAATACATGCGCTCAAAATATCATAAGAAATAATATGACCAGAGTTAAAAGTATTTGGGTTTCGAAAAGTGGTCAATTAGAAATGTAGTTAAGTGTACATGTATTTGACTGCTCAATCTATTATGTGTTATATGCATTTCAGGAATGAAACTCCGACTTTGGTAGGATAGATAATTGAACGAATGCTGACTAAACTTATGTATGGATGTTTGCCAAATAAATGTTTTACCTTTTTTGTTGCTACTTTTAAACTTTCACAACATTCTATTTGTATTGTCTTTTCACATAAGGGTCCGACAGCCCGATTATACATTGGGCAAATGTTGCAAGTACACACTTCAATCGTGGTCGTTAATTTGTTTTGTAATAGTAGGAATAGATGTAATATTTTGCTCATTATTTTTGGACATTATTTAGCCGAAATAGATGTTCGTTGGAAAATAAAGTTCGACCAGCTATACACAATATTGTAATAGATTGAACTTTATCATCCTTTGATAAGTGGCAATGTTTCGGGTTGGTTTTAAAAATCGCTTTCAAAATGAACATTTGTCTAAAACGACAAACACATTGGCGATGTTTTCAGTTTTTATTTTATTTCGCAGATTGATTTGTAATGGTATAACAATACTGTAGACAAAAAATACTTTGCATGTGCATTATCTAGACTAGAAATACAATAAACAATCAACCCTCATCAACACGTTCGATACATTATTAAGGCAGTAGCGTAGCTGCCGCTAGGCCATTAGGCCCGGGCCTACACATCATTTCGAGAATTTTTTTTTCAGTTTAACTTGAAATTTGATCTCCTGAATATACGTCAAAACGCACCAGTACCTTTCAAGGAATAAAAAAATCCAAGGGAGCATGCCCCCGGACCCCCTACTTCTTTCATCTTTACCTAAAGGGCTACACATTGCTAAGGTCCTAGCTACGCCCCTGTAAGGAGGTGGCTGCGTGTGGTTTAGGAAAGTTAACAGATATGAGGATAATTTAAGGAATTGAGGCTGTCATGATTTGTTCTATATATATTATCTGTTCAATATGGTTTTCTCATGTACGTAATATAGATTAGAAACGAAGCTTACGGGGGCAAATAGGTCGTGACATTTTTATCTTTGTAGAACGCAAGAACAGAGATCATTGATCTATAGTTTAACTTTAACATGGCGGTGTCAAGGGGTGTTTTTCTAATTGGTCTTTTACTTGCTAACAATATAATCGAATTTGCGTTTGGAAACTTTCCGTGTATATGTAGCTACCAACTAGAAACTCCAGTGTATAAACTGGAAGATCGGTCATCTGATATTTTAGGATATATGTATGAATTTGATTGCAAACCTGTTTATCCTATACACGGTTCTGGAAACAGCGAATTTAGTGCTATTCAGTTTGAAAAACAGGCAAGTTTTATTTATATAAATAGTATTTTAGCTAATTGCAGACATTTTCAGTTGTAAACAATTACATGAATTATACAATAATATAAACATGGATTAAGCTAATGGATAAAGTTTTTTTTAAACTACACTTTTATCAACTCCTTTTAAAATTCCTTGAATTGACTCATTTACATAATGGTAAAAAACACAAACACCTTGTTCTGAAGTTTTGGATGCAATATTGCTTTTATTTTTAAGGATAAGGTAAACTTATTAGATTACCAAATTGAACTGTTAGTCAATTACAGGCAATATTGCGACCTGCCCTAAATCTCAAATTAAATAAGATCAATATTGAATTAAACCGCACGTCTATAGTTGCTTAAGCCAAACCCTATATGCAGCAAAAATATATTTTGTGGAAACTTCAGTTTTTTAAACGAATTAAAGACAAGCACATCAAGTAGATGGCCCGAATAATTATTCTGAGAAAATTAATTTGAAAATTTGTATCTCGTGTTTCCTGTTTTAATTTCTTATAATTATACAGATCGGGTATATCGCAGCACCGCCTGGGATTTTATCGATTGAAGGCTGCAATGGTACGCCGCCATCAGTTGACGTTGGTGAGCATAATTCGAAACACAACACTAAGTTTGTTTGATTTATGTTCAAACTTGAGTTATTTTATTTTGAATTGCCTACTATTTCTGTTGACAGTCAATTGATTGGTATCCTGAGTAAATAATGTGCTATCAACTGTTGTCTTTCATCCTCTACTATTGTACTGTAGATGCATCACTAAATGGCGGTGGTCTGTTTTGACTCCACTAGAACGACATACATGCCAAAGACAAGAGTATTTCAATCTCCACTGAATAGAAAAGTCCATGCAGATGCCACTTAATGTAAATTTAAATTAATATTAAAGATACGTGATATTAAATAATAAATACACTTATCTGAGGCTAGTGTCGTTATTTGAGAGTGGGCAAAATGGCGTATTGTAAGCAAATCATTTGCCGGACAAGAACTGCTAGAAAATCAATCAAATTCAAACTAGATACACATGTATATGTTTGGACAAGGTGCACTTATCAAATATGTAATGAAAGTGCAGAAGGGTATATGTTGAAGATAATCACCTATGCCCCATACGTGTACAATATGTATGAATCGAATTGCCATATAATATTTCTTCGGACGAATAGCTGAATTCGTTTCCCCTATACGATGAGATGAATCAGAGGGTGAATTTAGCATTCAAGTAGTTTCATTTACAAATATGGTACACATTTGCATTTACATTTTAGTGATCAATGGTGCACTTACTGATGCAATTACTACAACGACAACTGCTAAAACATCGACGATTCCTCTGACGACGGAAACTCCCACGATTAAAACTTCAACTAAGACAACTTCTACGACTACCACACATACGACGACAACCTCTACGACTACCACACATCCTACGACAAGTTCTCCGACGACCACTCATCCGACGACAACTTCTACCACGAACAATCATATGACGACAAGTTCTTCGACGACCACTCATCCGACAACCACTCATCCGATGACCACTCATCCGACGACTACTTCTCTTCCGGTGACAACTCAACCGACGACTACTCTTCCGACGACTATGTTTCCGACGACATCATATACTAGTACAACGACAACACACACATCCAATATTTCTGCTACCAGCCATCAAACGAGTAAGTTTAATTGATCCTAAAAAATTCAATAACGTAATCATTCTTTCTATTTTAATAATGCAATCTTTTCGAGCTTATGCTATACTAAGTTTGTAAACAGCTAATCATACAGCACATTGAACTGATTAAATGTATTTCTATGAGTATAATAACTTTAGACAGTAAAGATGCCGTGTATAACTCTAACGCGATATTCTGCAATGTCAATATAAACAGAAATCACTGACCATTACATCGATTTAGGGAGAGCAGAAATTTATGTTACCTGCTCACTTCTATGCACCAAGTAAATTAAAATTACGGTATAGATTGGCTATTTTGACTTGTGCCTGACCTTTATGCAATAATATTTTACAAGGTTCTTGCTTTGCATATATCAAGTTCCGCAAGCAAATCGTGCGATATCGGTATTTCAAATTTGTGTTTATATTATATCTCGAGCGTCTTCTTTATACTCACCGATTATGAAAACATACACTCGGTGTTGTAAACGTAGGCAATATATCGACTGTTAAAGTATACTAATCAAAAGGTCAGGCTCGTGTCAAATTGGCCAAGCCATACACATTTAAATGATAATCCCTTTTCAATATCCTTATGTTGTTATACCTGATCTACGTATTTACTCTAGGTGGCACAGGTCCCAATACCGCGTTAGAGTTATAATCATAATGCATAATGATAGTGCAACCATGATAATGCGATGTTTACAAACATTGACCGGATTGGTCTACTGTTGCAAAATTGGTTAGTTAAATAAACACACATGGTCAACTACAATTTTACCGAGATAACACTGATAAATCTAAATATTGCACGCTTGATTTTTCACCTATGTGGCCTCTTCCAAATATTCGGGCCTTTCTGGGTATCCTGGATGCATTTTACCTACCTTAATGGATTGTTATGCGCAACATTCATAATCAACAGCTATTCATCCAATGCTTTGTGTGTACATATATGACATAGACTTGCTTGAAAAAAGTTTGCCTTTAAATGTGAATGGTTCTTTCTAATTCTGACTCATGCGTGGTTAACTGGGCGATACCACATTTGGATGGTTTGTGCACTTAAATAATATTAAGTGTTGTTTTTAACAAGTCATTGTCTCTAAAAAAAGATACGTAGTTATCACATACCATTTTCTCTAAACATAGAGATGTATTTATCACATACCATTTTCTCTAAATGGAGATGTATTTATAACATACCATTTCTCTAAACATAGAGATGTATTTATCACATACCATTTTCTCTAAATGGAGATGTATTTATAACATACCATTTCTCTAAACATAGAGATGTATTTATCATATACCATTTTCTCTAAATAGAGATGTATTTATAAAATACCATTTTCTCTAAAAATAGAGATGTATTTATCACATACCATTTTCTCTAAATAGAGATGTATTTATAAAATACCATTTTCTCTAAAAATAGAGATGTATTTATTACATACCATTTTCTCTAAATAGAGATGTATTTATAAAATACCATTTTCTCTAAAAATAGAGATGTATTTATCACATACCATTTTCTCTAAATAGAGATGTATTTATAAAATACCATTTTCTCTAAAAATAGAGATGTATTTATCACATACCATTTTCTCTAAATGGAGATGTATTTATAACATACCATTTTCTCTAAACATAGAGATGTATTTATCACATACCATTTTCTCTAAATGGAGATGTATTTATAACATACCATTTTCTCTAAACATAGAGATGTATTTATCACATACCATTTTCTCTAAATAGAGATGTATTTATAAAATACCATTTTCTCTAAAAATAGAGATGTATTTATTACATACCATTTTCTCTAAAAATAGAGATGTATTTATTACATACCATTTTCTCTAAAAATAGAAATACATTTAAATTTTGCTTTCCAGATGTATGTCCACCACTATGGAAACACAAACACAATTCGTGTTACTTTGTAAACTTTTATCATGCTCTCAGAAGAGCTGATGCCCAGGTAAGAGATTGTGCACTTAGTTAAATAACATGGTTGTGAATATATGAATTGTTTTATTATTGGTCCCACTAGGATTGTTTAGCCTTGGCGATGTACTCACGATTTAATAAATGGACATCGGAAGGCACCAAGAAAATAGTCTTTGTGACCTAGTAGAAGTCTTGGTGTAATCATTATAAATTTTGTGATATCACTGTTGCGATGCCTAACTAAGCTTATTTATTTAACTGGTGAGTACATCGCAAATGCCAAAAAATGCTCAGCGGGACCGAACTGCCTTGCTTTGTATTTCACAAGATCGTCATTTGAATCGGAATACTATTAGATATGAAGTTTAGATACAAAGGGATTCGTCACAGATGAAAAAACACAACCTTACTTAACGACCGACCCTTAAAACCCCATCTCTACGAATTACCTATCATAACCTGTACACAACATTGCGACTGTCGAACACTGAATGTCCAAAACCTTCCTATCATCATTGGGTTGAACCAACAGAATAGCATTAGATTCATGACGAAAAATACGACGAATGCAAAATGAACAAGACGGCTAGAGAAAAAAATATAATTATATGTTTTACTCACCATCACTCGCCTGTATCGCATGTTGCACTATCACGCATCATAACTGCATTATTTTGTTTTAGTTTGAATGTTCAAGGAAGAACGGCAACGCACATCTAGCTTTTATTGAATCCGCGCAAGAACAGCACTCATTGGCACATTATATACTTTCACTTCCAGAATACGGTACGTGCACAAATGTTTATATATGGAAAAGACGAGTGATACCATGATACGGATTCGGAAAACCAGACATGTATGATACGGAAAATGTGATCAGTCGCGCTGTATTCCACTCTGCGATTTGATCAGTATTTTAGACAATTCATGTACTGGTATTTAATAAAATATATAACAGTTACGGTGGAAAAGAGAGCAATAAGTGCAGAAGTGCACATGCGCTAGAAAAAACCGCATGCTCAATTTAAGAATACACCGGACGTGGCCACATCCACCTTGTCATCAGATGAACTATGATAAAAATACATACAGAACAAATTATCAGATTATCAATTAAAACACGAAGTACGAAAACTAATCGTTTCACTTTTGTATCGTAAGTTATTTTTTGAGCCAATCTCCAGTAAAATTTGCTACCTTGACAAAGAGGGATTTTGAAATTTCAAAATTGTAAAGATTAATGAATATAAATGAAGCAATTAATATCTTGAGTTTAGATTAAGACAGTAAAAATGTCAGGTTTATTGTGTGACGTCGCTAGTGTCTTTAAACGTCACTGTAACACGTACTTCAATAAACTGTTTAAAAGTATCACATTTTAGAATCATGTATAATTTTCCAAATGCCCCCACATCGGGTTTTCCAGAGATTGACTAATTTATTTTTCAGCTACACTCGTGCGTAAAAATCAAAGTACGATATTGTGGCTAGGTGGTAGGCTTCATAACAGTGAACCCCGTAAATGGTTTTGGAATGTCAATAACAACTCATATAGCATGCACTATACTAACTGGGAGTCGGGCATTCATACACCGAATAAAAGTAAGCTATTTTTATACATGCATTTATACAATTGACGTATATGATTACACATTTAATCAGCCTTCAAATCAATACGCAACGTTATCAATTGGTTGTATGAACTTTTGGATTATTTCATTACTATTTCTAATTGATTATTGTCTTCTGTCAGGTATTGTTCAAGTTTTAACGTACAAAATTGTACCCATTATATTCGATGTTCCTCCTGTTTTTTTAATAATAATTGTTTAATATTCGATTGCTTTGTTTCCTTTGGTATTTTATGGCAGATTATGCCATTGTCTATGGTCAGTCAGTTTCGCCTCCTTGATATGTTATTTGATCAGTTTCATGTTAAAAGGACGAAACTCCATCAAAAATATAAAGCACAATAATAATAATACATTAAATAAATGCCTATTCTTTATTTACTTTATTTCTACTGAAATTTGGCAGGTATTTACGTATATGTGCCTGTATAAAAATATAGTTCCTTTTCCAAAAGCTTTGCATGACAGCATCCAACCGTCGATTACCTTATTTCTGTTCTTGTATTTATAGATCATGTATGTGTTTTAATGGCTCCACAACATAAGTTCCAGTGGTTACAAACATTGTGTGTTAACCGTCACTACTACATCTGTGAAATAGATTTGTAAGTGTACTTAGTGCAGTAAAGCGGGCACAGTACCAATTAAGGAGGGTAACCATTATTTATTTGATAATTTAATTTCATGATGTAGTGAAGTAAAACGGGCTCAGTACCAATTAAGGAGGGTAACCATTATTTATTTGATAATTTAATTACATGATTATTGCAGTAAAGCGGACACAGTACCAATTAAGGAGAATAGCCGTTATTTATTTGACCATTTAAGTTAATGATGTAGTGCAGTAAAACGGGCACAGTACCAATTTAGGAGGATAACCATTATTTATCTGATAATTTAATTTCATGATTAGTGCAGTAAAGCGGACACAGTACCAATTAAGGAGGATATCCATTATTTATTTGATAATTTAATTACATGATTAGTGCAGTAAAGCGGGTACAGTACCAATTAAGGAGGAGAGCCATTATTTATTTGGTAATTTAATTACATGATAAGTGCAGTAAATCGGGTACAGTACCAATTAAGGAGGATAGCCATTATTTATTTGATAATTTAATTACATGATTAGTGCAGTAAAGCGGGTACAGTACCAATTAAGGAGGATAGCCATTATTTATTTGATAATTTAATTACATGATTGGTGCAGTAAAGCGGGTACAGTACCAATTAATTAAGGAGGCTAACCTTTTTTTTGGATAATTTGAATTCACGATGTCAAGTGTATACATGTATATGATACAAATGTTTGACCATGGTTTGTATAAGTTTGGCTACCAATCAGGCGGAGTATTGTTCATATTTTGTTCAATTTAAGTTTTAATTAATTAGCTGTCAAAAATGTATTTAAAATATATGTTACAATTTTGTGAGGTAATAAAAAATGTGCTAACTATAATTATCTTTTATAATGTTAGAATATTTTACAGCCCAATCTATGCTGTTGTTCTTTGTTTTTATTTCAGGGATGACTCTCCAGCTTTGGTTGGTTAGAATTATTTGATGGTTAAATGAATGCTGACTAGATTTTATAATTTACCAAATAAATGTTTCTTATAACGTAGTTACTACTTCTTTACCATTTCTTTGTACACATATTACTTCCGGATCCGACAGCCCACTGTTTTTTATATATATATTTACGTCATTTGAATAGCTTGAAACCAACTAGAATCGTGTCCATATGACACACGGCTTTCCGGTCCTCCCAGACCATAGGTTATGTGATAAATGAAACTATTAAAACCACTTGAAGTCCAAGTCGAAAAATACAAGTATGTAAATCACTGCCAATGGTAGTGCCGAACATCAATCGTGGTGGTTCGCAACAAAAAGATAATAATAGTCCAGTCATTTTAACTTTTAACCTCAAACTAATTGCAAAACAAACAGTTTTGTGTTTATATAGTGCGTAAAGCAATCCTTAGCAATGTACAAAATGTCTTAATTGAATATTCGTGGGACTTTTTGAGATATTTACAAATATATTGAATTGTCACATGTTTTCGCGATATTTGTCACGTTTGATGTAAATAAATCTTGACTTGTACCAGTAACTTATTTTTACATCGTGCTTAGAGGTCGCAATTTTGGTTTGATTTTTATGAAACTTGGCAGCAATTATCATCAGAAGCTAATCTAGCTAAAATAAAATTTTGAGTTAACCGGAGCCAAAATCTAGGTCACTAGGTCAAAACATAGAAAAAACAAGATGTAGTCACCAGGGGTCGCAATTTCGACCTTACACTTGTGAAGTTTAGTCACAATGATCACCTTACAAAAATCAAGGTCATGTATGAAATTGGATTAACCTGAGTTAAAAACTAAGTCACTAGGTCAAATTATAGAACAAATCTTTAAAATGCGCCCTTTTTACCTAATCTTTATGAAACCATGTCACATGGATCCTGAAGACAAAATGTAGGTCAAATTAAATATTTACCTATCATGAGTTAAAACTAGGTCACTAGGTCAAATAATAGACAAACCTTCATGCGCCAAAAAGTCGCAACAATTATTTTCATCTATTGACCTAATTTTGACCCAATTTATTCAATAACATACTTGTCTTAGATGTTTTGAGATGAGCATTGTGACCAAGTTGCATACATATTAGACCAAAATTGTGAAATTTGAACCTACACAACGTTTGCCTTTGATTTTAACTAGCGACCTACTTTTTGACCCCGGATGACCCAATCTATAACTTTGACCTAGATTTTGTTGATATTATTATTGTGACCAAGTTTCATAAATATAAGGTCAACATTATGACCTCTAGCGACTACACAAGGTTTTGCTATAATTTGACCTAGTGACCTAGATTTTTACCCTTGATCATCCATTTTCTACCTTGGCCTAAATTTTGTTCAGATGATCACTCTGACCAAGTTTCATAATCAGAAAGTCAAAATTGTGAATACAAATGCAAATGTGGACGAACAGACAAAGAGAACAATCACTATTTCTCCCGAATCGATAGATTCGTGTACATTTTGTATATTGTCATTATTGTATGCTGTTCAAACACAAATATCCTTTTTCCATTAGACACACATGTATACAATACATGATATGCGTAAATTTTAAACAAATTGGATTAATATTAAAGAAATGAATAAAACTTTTGTTTCCCCTTCCAATTGCTATTTTGAGTCATTTTGTCGACTTTTGAATGGGTAGTATAGCAACACATAGACTGGCAAATATATGAAAAGTAAATTGTCTGATGATAAAATCAATATTTGTATTCGATAGAAGAAGGTTGTATCTTTCAGAAAATATAAGCTTTAAGGTACAATTAGTAAATATTTAACGACTTACTTGGGAATTATTAGAACTTAAAATTCTCCATGTAGCATGAAATAAGGAAAATGTTTAAATTGCCAGCAAAAGTGACCTTAAACATGTCGATTTTTTTGTATTTTCCCCACTGAACTCGCATATTTGACGTTTTGTTTGTAGTTGATAATAGTCAGTAGATGATGAAAATGCAAAGAAACTCTGTTTTGCAATTTGTTTGAGGTTGACCATATTTTTTAGCTTCAATGACTGGACTATAAGTAAGCGCATCGTAGACGATGTGTGCAAGAAATAAAACACTACTTAGCTAAGACGTTCTCGCTCAACAACTACACAGTTACAAATAACAACACTAAACGAACCTGACAGGGCAAGAACAAGCGAGAACGAACCAAACAGGGGTACGAAATAGTGAAATCGAACCGAATTTGGCACGAACGAGCGATAACGAACGGACAGGATACCAACGAGAGAGAATGTACCGCATAAGGCACGCACAATCGAGAATGAACAAAAGCTGGGACGAGATGCAAAAATTAATAGCACAGCCTCCTCGAAGAAGCAAGTCAAAACGACACGGTATGGCAGGACATTTTAAAAAAGGAATACATAAACACGAACTTTCACATACCCACAATCCACCACAACAAAGATGCAACTGCACAGCTATAAAACTGGGTTGCCCCAACCTCCGCTAGGGACCAAATATTTAAAAATATACCAATTACAAACAATCTAATAAAAAGATTACTGCAAATAATGTTTCAGCCATACGATCACCCTATCGAATTCTAAGTATCAGGTACTAGTAACAGAAATAATGTGTAATAAAAAACGTATATTACCGCTACCGATGGAGGAGCACAGGAAGTCAGAATGAATGACAACCAGAGATCAACATATTAAAAAAAGCTCCACAATGCAGCAGACAAGCACCATCGAATGTCGTCCGGAATGGGATAAGGGTAGGCGTCCGCAGAGTGCCTGCATATTGTTCTGTCATCCCACTATGAATGGCGACCATTCGCATGTCTTAACTGTGCCAAAGACTCGTATTTTAGAAAGACTGCATGTGTGCCATTTGACGGACGCAACGTGCCAGGAGTAGCCATTACAGGATATCCTCAGAACACACTTTTTTATAATTGTTTAATTATGTGTCATTTGACGGATGCAACATTCCATGAATAACCATTACAGGATAACTTCAGAACAAAGCCAACATTTAACCAGTTGATTCAAATACTATATACTGCGAAGGATTTGATATTTGCCTATATCATTTAACCTTTTATTATGTATATGTGTCATGCTCTACTTAAAGTGTATAGAGCTATATCGGACGATAATTTTTTAAAAGTTTTAAAAACTGAAAAACAATTATGCTTTCATATCCATTAAATCATTTTTCGCTACAGTTTTAACAGAAACTCTCTCTGTGATTTATTGGACATGTGAACTGTTCATTTTCATACGAAAGTGTTCTAGAACACCCTATGAAATTATAAGAATCGTCTTTTTTCGACGATTGAATCAAAGTACACGGAACCCATTCAAAGTTTTAATTTGCAATTAAGGTAGTCTAGTAGCATACTAAAAACGATGCAAGTAATTATTTTGGCATTAAATGACTTATAGAATATAGCTCTATACACTTTAAATGTACATAGAAGATAATCAGGAAGCAGTATATATATATATAGCTTGTATATAGGGCATTAATGACAGTCAGCCAGTACCTATACTAGGACAATGTTTAGACAGATGGAAATGAGCGATTCGATAATTTTAAAACGTAAGTCAATGTCTAATTGTTCATATTTGATTAAATAGATGGCAGTTTGTATGTATCCCTGATGAAGACTTGAATTAAAGTCGAAACGTTGGATCAGCTAAACTGGAGTTTGTCTTGTATTATATATTGGAATAGATGCGGAAATTCGAACGCTTCGCTTATAACGCTTTGCTTTCTTTTGACATACAGAATGTATTTGTAATACGGAATTCTGAGTTCATAAAAAGGAACTTCTAAAATATATTTAACAAATGAAACCTGGCTTTCTATAGCATGCTAGCTCAGACAGCCCAGTCTGTAAACTTCTATGTTGACCGAAAAGCCATGTTTTATTTGTTATACATGTATCATACAGAATCTAAGTATTTGGAGAATCCCCATTAAAGTTCCTACTTAGACATTTCACTGTCAAAAATGTCCGGAATACATTACGTGTGTGTTTGGTGGATTATTTTGTGTCAACGTATAATTTATTGATAAAGGTAATAACTCGCGCAGTCATATCGGATTAAGTCAGCAGAGTTCTCTGCCCGCGGGAAATATGCGTTATATTGACCGGTCAATATGCGAAATAAGAATTTGAAATAAGAAGGGAATATGCAAATTAGGTATAGTATAATTTACTATTTGACCGAAATTGTAATCATTTGCTGACTTATACGAGTAGTCACTGTCGTGTTTTATTTACAGAGCTTTCATATGATATAATTACACTCGATTTTGCATACATTTGACATAATTGTTTGCTGAAACTGACTAAATCTTTTCTTAGTTGAAGGATTGAACATAAAAAGAAATGCATTTTAACAGTGAAACAGTTTAATAATAAACAAAAGAATAGCTAGTTTTGCAACAGTTTACTGAATTTTAACAAGAGATCAACTGAAATACACATGTATGAGCATTAATGATAAACAAAAGCATAGCTAACAGTTTACTGACTTTAACAAGAGATTAACTGAAACACACATGTATGAGCATTAATTATAAACAAAAGCACAGCTAATTTTGCAACAGTTTACTAAAATACCAAATATGCATGGAATACTTTGCACTTTTTGACAGGTGAGCTAAAAACAAGCGCCGTCACAGACGGGCGATGCTCCTACTGAAAAATACTCCTATTATATAAGAAACTTATGCTTCTTTGCTACTGCACTTTAACTTACAAGTTATATTTAACTATAATAAAGTTTAGAATTGATGTATCAAATACTGCATTGTGTACAAATTCTGTCAAATTATTGTTGACATTATTTCATGATTTTATTGCGTAAAGATTAGTATGAAATCGATGTATACATACGAACTGTGGAATCTCCTAATCTTGGACACA
Source organism: Spisula subtruncata (assembly GCA_963678985.1). Lineage (NCBI taxonomy): Eukaryota > Metazoa > Mollusca > Bivalvia > Venerida > Mactridae > Spisula > Spisula subtruncata. Next base: position 2,326,265 of record OY787669.1, read on the forward strand.
TTTCCTACTGTCTGTACATTGATATAATCATAATAACTTAAATAAAATGTTCTTGTTTGGTATTCATTAGCTTCAATGGCATCAAATAATTATATCTACATCAAAATAAATATTTTATAACGGGTAAAAGGTCAGTTAAAGTCCTTTTAGTGTTTTAGCCATACCCAAATGGCGTAACTTATACCACGTGAACAAACTAAGCCAATATATTGGCTAGCGGATAGCGTGCCTTTTCATGGTACGTAGACTGGCACCACGTATCAAAATAGTGTAGACGTAGTCGGAAAATGAGACACGTGGTACCAGTCTCATGATACCCGATTCATGTGGTTTAGCTAAATACCGAACAGAAAACTATGTTCGTAAACAGAAACCAATTACCGAACAGAGATTCTGTTCGTACGTCGGTAATAGTGAAAACATAATTAATTAAGTCAAAATCCGTAATTCTGTCCATCATTTATGACATTATTGAAGTTTACGTTAGTTTTACTGACTATACGTGTTTAAAATAAGATTTATTGCTTATGTTCGGTAATTGATTTATGTTCAGCAGAATTTCTGTTCGGTATTTAGCTATACCCATTCGCATTGGGACAAGTCATTTAGAAACTTTTAGAAGTGGTTATTATAAACTTATTTTAGTGAATATTTATCAAAAAAATTGATTCGTGCAAAAAATAATATTAGTTATATTAACTATTATAAATATATAACTGTTGATTACATGTTTTTTATCATTTTTGTACATTTTAGTGACAATTTCTTCATATTTTCTTCAAAATTATTTCTCCCCAAATGGATCGGCATCTCCATGAAAAAATTTCACATTGCATTCGAAGACGGAATTGCGGCTTCCTAATGAGTCCTATAAGGTCGTTATTACTGTGGGTAATATCGTTATTCAATCATCTATTTTATTACAGTATGTCTATGGTTACTCATGGTGGACCTTGCCGTCAGTTCGGAATCGTCTTGTCAAGATGTAGACCATAATTCATGTATATCAATGATCTATCAAAATCCTTCTATGTGCACGGATGCCGTTCTCAGCCGTTCTGTATGTCCACAATTATGCCAAGTTTGTCGTGAGTACCCCTTGTTAAACACACATACATTTATACCCATTGGAGTGTACTTATAATTTTATTCGAATAAAGTGCTTTAAAGATATCTTTGACTTAGTTAATTACGATTAATATTGTTTTTACTTTCGTTGCTGCTTGCTTTAGATTTGCAAATTAACATCTGCAACTTTTTCATATTTCCTTTTTAATTTTGCTGACTGTTTTATTATCGACGTATCGTTTTGTTTAATCATCATACAATTCGTGATAACTTCGTGTCCCATAAAATGTTTGTTAAAGTCACATTATTACTCCCGCTACTATTTTCCGATCATCCATTACATAAATTTGTACTATGAATTATGTAACCATTATGTTGTTTCGTAACATATGACCAATACTCGATGATAGAATGTTAACTATATATGTCGAAATAAAAGACCAAATATCTTTATTAGCAAAATAAATGGTGATCAAAATACTCATTTTGCAACAGATGCTTACCTTAGATTTTAAATCGTGCATTTATTGTTCACAAATTGTAATTTTGTCAACAAACCATCGAGAAGTTTTATTACATTTACTTCCATCAGAAGGTGTTTTCCACATTTGGGAATCAATCAAAGCGCTCAAATTGAGAGATTATCAAGTTACAGTTTATTACAATAGCAGATTAAGACTTAACGATGTCCGGGTGTAAAAACTTTTTTTTAAATGTTGAGGAATGCATTTTAAATATTTTTATTCTATTGTATACCCATTAAGACAACTGCATGTGAATTTTAAAACATATGTATTGTCATTTAAGAGAGTAATTGCTATTTTAATGTCCCTACACCCAGCGTAAGAACGTACTGCACAAACAAATGGAGGCAACCGCATGATAAATAAAATAAATCTCCAACAGATAACACAATAAAAACAAAAGTGTGTTTAAATCTAATGATAATGATTATTTCTTCAATCAAAAGTGTAAAAATGATGGTCTAATAATGAAGTAGATAAAAATACAAATGTAACCCTACCCTCCTCGAAGTTAAGGCATTTTTTTGCATATTGCCATAAGTACCCTATAGATAAATGGAAATAAAATATGATCTAAACAATTGGCACCATTGATTTTTTTTTAAAAATAACTTCAATGTGTGTGTAATGTTTTAACAAAATTTTAAAAGGTTTTACCAAGCGGTTTAGAAAATATACATTTCAGAAATCCTTAGTAACCCGATTTTCATCTGTTTACCACAACTTAATTCCTATAAAATTAAATAAAAAAAGAAAAACATTTTTTTTCTCCAAATTACACTATAAAGTGATGTTACGAAGCCAAAACATTGTCTTATAACTAAAAATTAAATAAAAAAAGAATTTTTTTTTTGGCTCTAGTGGGGGTGGAACCCACGACCTACAGGAAATCAGTCACTTTGTCATAAAATTACTGGAATTGAGAACTCTTCCAGAGGAGATTCTTTATTAGACCCGGATATCCTTAATGTGACTTTAATGACGGATATTTCATTCGGTCCTCATTGCTTATTTGTTATTTCTTTCAGCTCTCAGGTGTTATAGCTGTCATGTTTCTTCATATGACCTTAGCCGGTGTAACACTATCACTTGCAACAATCATGATCAGGTAAGAAAAACTGGAATGTTTATTTATTGTCATTAACATTCCCACGTCTACTGAGTCCCCTCCTACTGGGTTAGTAGCACCCAACTACTGGGTTAGTAGCGCACATCTTCTGGGTTAGTAGAACCCTCCTACTGGGTTAGTAGCACCCAACTACTGGGTTAGTAGCGCACATCTTCTGGGTTAGTAGAACCCTCCTACTGGGTTAGTAGCACCCTCCTACTGGGTTAGTAGCACCCACCTACTGGGTTAGTAGCACCCTCCTACTGGCTTAGTAGCACCCACCTACAGGGTTTGTAGAACCCACCTACTGGGTTAGTAGCACCCAACTACTGGGTTAGTAGCGCACATCTTCTGGGTTAGTAGAACCCTCCTACTGGGTTAGTAGCGCCGTCCTACTGGGTTAGTAGCACCCACCTACAGGGTTAGTAGAACCCACCTACTGGGTTAGTAGCACCCACCTACTGGGTTAGTAGAACCCTCCTACTGGGTAAGTAGCACCCACCTACTGGGTTAGTAGCACCCACCTACTGGATTTAGTAGGATCCCGTCTACTGGGTTAAGTATTATTTTACCCGTTTGCACAAATGAGTGGTAGATATATTTTTATATGTGATTTATAAATGTGTTCATACTTAAATTTTTTATTTACATTGTATACTGTTTTAACCATGTATTAGTTGTGATTGTATGTTTTGAACGTTTGTATACATGAAAAAAGGCTATATAAATATAGTATAATAATAAAAAAAAATAACATAATTATTAAATTGAAACAAAGTATACGTGCATTTTTGTATTTCGTATTCTTCTGGTTCTGTCTTCCCTTTCCGATGTTTTTATCCCTTCAAACCAATTATCTAATTAAATTGCTCATATTACCCGGTATGTGAGGAGCGGTGACCTTGGGGTATGGTGCGCGATTCGGGATCGAGAGGTCCCGGGTTCGATCACCCTCTGGACCACTGGTTAATTTCTCTAAACAAGACCCACAGCTCCACTCCACCATGGTGTAAAATGGTACCTGTGAGGGCAGTGTCTATTCCTACGGCGCAGATCGAATTTGCTGCCACTTCACAGGAGAGAAATAGTCTCCACATGGAGAGACGAGTGTAGGTTTCCATATGTAGCTCAATGACCAGGGGAAGTTGAAATGTCAAAGGGTGCTTTAGCGGCCTAGCAGCTGAAAAGAGCCCTAGAAAAACGGTAACTTTAAAAAAATAAATTATGTAAGTATGAATAATTTATTTCAGAGTTGTACTTTGCACACAAACAGTGGTAACGGATCATTCTCATTAGGATGTGACACCGACAATGTAGGTTGTTTCCCAGATGCAATATCTTTGTCATCATGGTATATCCTATGCTTAAATATTTCCAGTGTATAAGAAAATCAAACTCTAGTTATTTCCAACGTTTAGACTATATTGTCTTCTTCATGGTACAACTATTTCGAGAACATACACATTTCGAACAGCCAAGATTTTTCAAAGTTAAATACTCTAAATTAGTGTATCTACTTTCGTTAATTCGTTCGATGTAAATATATACTAACAAGGAGTTAGAACTTGTTGTCGGTTCATGGACCCCTATGTACATACTAGCGTCCCAGTTGATGAAGCATCCGTCTTAGGAGGAGGAGGTCATCCGTTCTAATTCCCGTGTGTGTGCGTTCTACTAGTCATTGAATATCTAAAAAAAACATCTATGCCAATTACGAGATAACCTACAAGCCTGCTACATGTATAAACATTTTCGTATTGACACCTTATTTCTCAAGCTCATGTTACAATTAGTTTACATAAGGTAGTGTATTCGATATGTATAGCTTGACCAGATTTAGTAGGCACTCCGAACATATTCCGTGCATAGTTTGGAGAAAGTTGGTGCGAAAATAAACAAATATTTCCGATAAGTAACGACTACGCTTACGGAAAATAATACACGCTTCCGAAGTTTAATGTGTGTCTACTAAATCTGGTCAAGCTATATAAGGATTGATTTTTTTGTTTGTTTGTGTTTTGCACTTTTTCATATGCTTCGATATGACTGAATGTAATCCTTCAGGTGTGTCATAAGGGAAATCATGAAGGGATCACACACAATAGGAACACAACAATGTGTTGTCATAGTGATTTATGTAACTTACCAATACCACCAACAACACCTGGACCTACTGTACGTCCATCGGATAGAGGTTGGTTGTTTACCTACTATATTTCCTGGCATTATCTGTTAATAATGTTATTTTTGGGCGGCTTCAGAAAGTCATATATGCCTTCGTCCAAGACATCAGGGTACTATTTTATCAACGTAGTTACGCAAAATCTTTAACTTACGTTCAAATTTAAATTCTGTATAATTCGTTAACAGCTGCAAATTGGGGACATATAATGATTGTAGGAGTTCACTTACTGATTCTTGATGAATTTTACAGCTCCATTTACCACATTCTATAGATGTAAAAGTATTATAAAGAATTTGAATTTGATCGTAAGTTTAAGAATTCGTAAATGCCTTGATAAAACAGTACCCAGGTAAATTTTACAGTATTCAGCTAAATAACAAGGCAATTGTGATAACGCCTAACTATAAACATTTTGCATTATAATAGTTTTTATAAATGGTGGTATCATTATATAGATATAATGTCTTTGATTATTACCGACGATACATACGTATATGAGACGTTCTCCGCTCATTTCCCAAATTTAATTTTAAATGACAAACTTACAGACATTTAAAGCTAACCCCTACCATCTACCGGAGTGACATCGAAAATATATCCACGTGCATATTAAGAGGGCACTGTCGTTTTATGCATAATGGGTTGATTATTTTCGACGATATATTTGTTTGCGTCTGCTTATCACCGGTAGTTTCATCATGCATATTAGTACGTCTGTGTTATAACTTGTCTAGAGATTGGTGTGATACCGAAGTTTTTGTATCAATATGTGGTCAACCATTCCTTAAAAGTACTAGTATTTCATTTCAGGCCCTTATTGCTATTCTTGTTCAGACCATATCACACCAGATGCCTCACCGTGCAAGAATGTAACATGTAACCAAGAGGAGGTAACGGTTTGTTTGAACTTAAAAACATTCTAATGTGTAAACACTAATACTCATTATAATAGTGCACCCAGTCCCATTTTTCCTTGTCATACTCAAACTCCATACTCCATGCTCCAACTTATATTTTGCATCAAAACCAACACCAACTTGTAGCAAATGATCTAAATAAGAAAATAAACCCCCATTTCATGTTTCCATTCAGTTATAAAGATGTTACAGCCGTTTTTGTAACTAAAAAATAGTCGAACTGGAGTACGGAGTATGAGTTGGAGCATGGAGTATGTTCTCAAATGTTTATAAACACCGGGCCAGGTTAGCTAGAAAGGCGATATTATAGATGAACCATGTTTTTTGAGCCGTGACTAATTCATGCAGGGATGTTTATTTGCCCTCAAAGGGACGTATAGGTATAGGGTATGCATTAAGACTTTAAGGTGATTCACCTGTGTTGGATTTTTCTGTACAAGCTGTATAAACCTGTTATATTTATAAAAAAAACATTTACAGCAATCATTCTGGAAAATCCAAACAGTTTTGCTCGGCTAGTTTTTAAGGTATTCTTGAATTTTGGGGACAACCCCTAAAAATGAAAATTGTAATTTATCGAAAAAGTTTTGATTCAATCCTCATAAAATTTGGTATACATAAAATTTCGTTTATAAGGAATAAAACATTAAAGTTTATGTTATACTGTGCAAGTTATATTATTGTTTTGAGTTTAACATGAAAAATGCATGCAACAAGTAGGGTGACAAATATTGAAGTTTCATGCAAAATTCCATGACGATTGATTGGCTAGTTTATTTTAATTGCACTTTAAATGATTTCAGAAACGCTGAAAACAGGGGTGGTTACAACATTAATCAACGTTTTGCATCCGTTGTATTCGTATTTTGCGATTATTCTATTTTCAAAATTAGTGCACAATTCAACGTGCTGACAGTTTTAATTCGGGTACTTCTGCGTGTATTAGTATATATTATTCAGGAATAAATGCAAAAGAACCGTCTACTAAAATGCTCGGGATATTGCTATTGAATAATTTTGATATGGGCGCATAGAACTACGTTAACTACGTTGTAACCAATACGCTAGATTAGGTGTTTTATATCATTTGAAATAAATCATCCGTAGGGATTGAGCTAAGTGTGATTCTGTATTTTCATTGAAAGTATATAATCGTAATAACTATTCAGTACAATTGCGATTTTAAGACAAGGGAAGATGCTGAAAAATCAATTTTAAGCATTTTGTATTATTTGATCTCGGTTGTAAGTCGTTCACAATATACCTAAGTAACTGTGATTTTAGCTTCCAAACTCAAAAGCGGTGAAACACCTTAAGCATTATAATTAATTTGTGATCAATGAGAGTAACCAATCCATGACTATGGAACGCCTTAACTGTCTTATATTAGCAAACAGTTCGATAGTATGTCAATATCGCTGAACATAAATGCATGCGACCACTATATAATGGCAAAATTTATATATGTATATAAATATAAAAGATGAATATATAATGACAAAACATTAATAGTGTATGTTAATAAATGGGCGATTTGATTTTAGCCCTGATATTTGTTCAACGTCTGTCCCGAGGACAAATAACAGGGTTAATATAAAATAACCCATTGACAATTCAATTAAATAAGTATCAATTATTTTAAAATTTTCTTCGTATGTAACTGCGAAAAATTTCAGATTTTTGCATCCAAATAAGACCAAATTGTAGCAAATGATCTAACTAAGAAAATAAATACCCATATGGCATGTTTCCGTTCAGTAATAAAAACGTTATAATGTATACATTTTAGTGAGTAAAAATCGATTCTCTATAATTTCAGCTGAAAATCTATATAACTTTTTGGCATGTCTATTAGCCAATCAGATTGCTTTATAGGCGGGCAAATATTAATATCGCTTTTCGGTCGCACGCATTTATGTTCAGCGATATTGATATTATATCGAACTGTTTGCTAATATAAGACAGTTAAGGCGTTCCATACATGGTGTTTAACCAGGTATTATTCACATACCACGACTGCAAAATGTGATGGTCTGTCACGGCTCAAAAAACATGGTTTATCTATATTCAAAGCATTTTTTTTATATGTATAAACAATAATACTCATTAGTATAGTGTGCCCAGGATAACGAGAAAGGCGGAAACTTAAAAGGGGTGAAATGTGTAAACTATAATAATAACTATTTAATTCAGTGATACGTTTCCTATTGACATAACTCTTAAACAAACACTAGATACTACATGTATAGTTGATTAAAAAAGCTCGGTCATAACCGCGTAAACAAACACCCAACCCGGTCGATTATTACAGGTTACTCAGGATTAAATTATACCATCATAAATACACTGATATGATTAAGATTCTAAAGGTCCTATAGCGTAGTGGTTATACTTACTGCATTTAGCAATTCAGAAATGGAACATGCTGTCCGTTTTGACAGACAACTTTGAACCGACAATACTATGTTCGTGTTGTGTTCACTTAGTTAAAGCATTTTTGAACAGGGAGCTTTGCTTCCTGGTCAGTGTAAGCGTTAAAAATATACTGGATATGATTGCGAGCTAAAAATAGGTCCAATTGCTCATTCCGCGGGATGACTTCGGACTTTATCGCCTAATCTTTAGCCGAGACAGTGTTTATAATGTTGCATGATAACTTAGCACTTTATTGCAGGAAGCTTGGTAAATATATCGAGACAGCGACTGTATTATGTTACGTAAGCTAGGTTACCATCCGGTCATTGATAAACGCTCAAAGTTTAAATACTGCGAGTAGTATAGGCAGTAGAGGTAATAATGTATTAACTAGATGCTGGAACATACATAGGGCGTTGGGGTGGCATTTGCCCTCATATGCTTTGTGACTGGAAAAATATTTTTCTGACAACAGGAACAATCCCTGTTCTTCCAGTGCCATCGGCGCTTTGATAACTTATACTATACTGCACATGTACTATTCTGGTACAATAAGGTTCGTTACGATTAAAAAATAAGTTACCAGTTTCCTTGGGCTCTTATCAGCTGTTAAGCCACTCAAACACCAGTTGGACGTTTGATCCTCCCCTGGTAATTGGGCTACTTATGGAAATCTACGTCCGTGTCTCCCTGTGGAGACTATTTATCTCCTGTGGGTGTGTCACTGTCTCAGCCAACAGCGATCTTCGGCGCCCAGGAATTGACACCATTTTCATTTCATCTTTGGTGTGACGCGGACTAAGGATACACCGGACGTGGCCACATCCACCTTGTCATCAGATGAACTATGATAAAAATACATATCGAAAAATTATCGGAAGTATAGCTAAAACACGAAATACGAAAACTAATCGTTTCACTTTTGTATCTTGAGCTAATTTTTGAGCCAAAATCCAGTGAAATTTGCTATTTTGACAAAGATATGAATTTTGAAATATCAAAATTGTAAAGAGTAAATATAAATGAAGCAATTAATATCTTGAGTTTTGATTAAGACAGTAAAAATATCAGCTTTATTGTGTGAAGTCGCTATTGTCTTTAAACGTCACTGTAACACGTACTTCATTATTAAACTTTTTGATAAATTCGTGGTATAAACTGTTTAAAAGTATCACATTTTAGAATTATGTATAATTTTTCCAAATGCCCCCAAATCGGGTTTTCCAGAGATTGACTAATTTATTTTTCAGCTACACTCGTGCGTAAAAATCAAAGCACGATACTGTGGCTAGGTGGTAGGCTTCATAACAGTGAACCTCGTAAATGGTTTTGGAACGTCAATAACAACTCATATAGCATGCACTATACTAACTGGGAGTCGGGCATTCATACACCGAATAAAAGTAAGCTTTTTTTATACACGCATTTTTATAATTGATATGTATATGATTACACATTTAATCTGCCTTCAAATCAATACGCAACGTTATCAATTGATTGTATGAACTTTTGGATTATATCATTACTATTTCGAATTGATGATTGTCTTCTGTCAGATATTGTTCAATTTTTAACGTACATACATTTGTACCCATTATATTCGATGTTCCTCATGTTTTTTTTTAATAATAGTTGCTTAATATTCGATTGCTTTGTTTCCTTTTCGTATTTTATGACAGATTATGCCATTGTCTATGGCCAGTCAGTTTCGCCTCTTTGATATGTTATTTGATCAGCTTCATGTGAAAAGGACGAAATTCCATAAAAAATATGAAGCACAATAACAAAAATACATTTGCAAAATGCCGAGCATATTCTTTATTTACTTTATTTCTACTGAAATATGGCAGGTATAGTTGATTCAAAGACCTCTGTCACAACGGCGTAAACAAACATTCACCCGGTCGATTATTAAATGTGGGTCAGGATTAAATTTTACCGTCAATAATACACTTAAATGATTAAAAAGCTGATAGTCCTATAGCGAAGTGGTTATACTTGCTGCAATTAGCTATTCAGAAAGGGAACATTATGGCGGTTTTGACAGACATCTTTGAATCGACAATACATACGTACGATATGTGCCTGTATAAAAATATAGTTCCTTTTCCAAAAGCTTTGCAAGATAGCACACAAACGTCGATTGTGTTGATTTCATTCTTGTATTTATAGATCATGTATGTGCTATATTGGCTCCACAACATAAGTTCCAGTGGTTACAAGCATTGTGTGTTAACCGTCACTACTACATCTGTGAAATAGATTTGTAAGTGTCATTAACAGTAAAACTAATTAAGGAGGATAACCATTATCTATTTGATAATTTAATTTCATGATATACGGTAGTGCAGTAAAGAGGGTACAGTACCAATTTAGGAGGAGAGCCATTATTTATTTGATGATTTAATTACATGATTAGTGCAGTAAATCGGGTACAGTACCAATAAAGGAGGATAAGCATTTTTTATCTGATAATTTAATTTCATGATTAGTGCAGTAAATCGGGTACAGTACCAATTAAGGAGGATAGTCATTATTTATTTGATAATTTAATTTCACGATGTCAAGTGTATACATGTACATGTATATGATACAAATGTTTGACCATAGTTTGTATCAGTTTGGCTATCCATCAGGCGGAGTATTGTTCATTGTTTGTTCAATTTCAAGTTTTAATTAATTAGCTGTTGAAAATGTATTTAAAATATATGTTACAATTTTGTGAGGTAATAAAACATTTAAATGTGCAAACTAGTATTACTTTTTATTATGTTAGAATACTTTACAGCCCAATCTATGTTGTTGTTCTTTGTTTTTATTTCAGGAATGACTCTCAAGCTTTGGTTGGCTAGATGGTTAAATGAATGCTGATAAGATGTTATAATTTGCCAAATAAATGTTTCTTTTCACGTAGTTACTACATGTACTTCTTTACCGTTTTCTTTGTACACATATCACTTCCGGATCCAACAGCCCGCTGGTTTTTTACATCATTGGAATAGCTTGAATCAATGTGAGAGAAACTAGACAGTTCTAAGTAACTAGAATCGTAACACACGGCTTCCCGGCACTCCATGTGATAAATGTAACTACCGTAATTAAAACCACTACAAGTCCACGCCCGAGGGCCGAATACTACAAGTATCTGAAGCACTGCCAATGGAAGTGCCGAACATGATTGGAGACGATGTATGCAAGAAAAAATACACTACTTTTCTAAGAAGTTCTCGCTTAACAACTAAACAGTTACAAATATCAACACTAAATGAACCTGACAGGGCACGAACGAGCGAGAACGAACCAAACAGGGGTACGAAATAGTGAAATCGAACCGAAACTGGCACGAACGAGCGATAACGAACGAACATGATACCAACGAGAGAGAATATACCGCATAGGGCACGCACAATCGAGAATGAACCAAAGAAGTGACGAAATGCAAAAGTAAATGAGCAAGTCAAAGCGACACGGTAGGGCAGGACATTAAAAAAAGAACACGAAATTACACATATCCACAATCCACCACAACAAAGATGCAACTGCACAGCTATAAAACTAGGTTTCCCCAACCTCCAGTAGGGACTAAATATTTAAAATGGGCCAATTACAAGCAATCGTATCAAACGATTACTGCAAACAATGTTTCAACCAAACGATCTCCATATTAAATTCCTAAGTATCAGGAACTAGTAAAAGAAATAATGTGTAATAAAAAACATATAATACCACTACCGATGGAGGAGCACAGGTAGTCAGAATGAATGACAACAACAGAGCAAAACATTTGAGAACAGTCCAAGACAACGTAGTAGACACCGAATGTTGTCTGGAAAGGTGTAAGGGTAGGCGTCCGCAGAGTGCCTGTATATTGTTCGATCATTGCACTATGAAGGGCCGATCATTCGTATGCTTCATTTATTCATTCTTCCAAAGACTTGTTTTTTGATGTGCTGAATGCTTGTCATTTGACGGATGCAACGTGCAAGGAGAAGCCATTACAGGATATCCTCAGAACACACTTTTTTATGATTGTTTAACTGTGTGCCATTTGATGTATGATGCAACATACCAGGAATAACCATTACAGGATAACTTCAGAACTAAGCCAATATTGAAACAGTTGATTCAAATACTATGTACTGCGAAGGATTTGACATTTGCCTATACCAGGAGTAACTGTTACAGGATAACCACAGATCTTAAACCAATCATTTAACCAGATGATTCAAATACTATATACTGCGAAGGATTTGACATTTGCCTATACCAGGAGTAACCGTTACAGGATAACCACAGAACTTAAACCAATCATTTAACCAGATGATTCAAATACAACAGCTAAGGATTTGACATTGGCCTATATCAGGAGTAACCGTTACAGAATAATTCAAGAACTAAGCCAATATTGAAACAGTTGATTCAAATACTATGTACTGCGAAGGATTTGACATTTGCCTATACCAGGAGTAACCGTTACAGGATAACCACAGAACTTAAACCAATCATTTAACCAGATGATTCAAATACAACATCGAAGGATTTGCCATTTGCTTATATCAGGAGTAACCGTTACAGGATAACCACAGAACTTAAGCCAACAGTTAACCAGTTGATTCAAATACTGCGAAGGATTTGATGTTTATCTATATCAGTTAACCTTTTATTCTGTATAATATGTGTCATGCTCTACTTAAAGTGTATAGAGCTATATCGGACGATAATGTTTTAAAAGTTTCAAAAACTGAAAAACAATTATGCTTTCATATCCATTAGATCATTTTTCGCTTCAGTTTTAACAGAAACTCTCTCTGTGATTTATTGGACATGTGAACTGTTCATTTTCATACGAAAGTGTTCTAGAACACCCTATGAAATTATAAGAATCGTCTTTTTTCGACGATTGAATCAAAGTACACGGAACCCATTCAAAGTTTTAATTTGCAATTAAGGTAGTCTAGTAGCATACTAAAAACGATGCAAGTAATTATTTTGGCATTAAATGACTTATAGAATATAGCTCTATACACTTTAAATGTACATAGAAGATAATCAGGAAGCAGTATATATATATATAGCTTGTATATAGGGCATTAATGACAGTCAGCCAGTACCTATACTAGGACAATGTTTAGACAGATGGAAATGAGCGATTCGATAATTTTAAAACGTAAGTCAATGTCTTATTGTTCATATTTGATTGAATATATGACAATTTGTACGTATCTCTGATGAAGACTTGAATTAAAGTCGAAACGTTGGATCAGCTAAACTGGAGTTTGTCTTGTATTTTATATTGGAATAGATGTGGAAATTCGAACACTTCGCCGGTAATGCTTTGTTTGCTTTTGAAATACAAAATGTATTTGTAGTATGGAATTCTGAGCTCATAAACAGAAACATTTAAGATTTACTATTTGTCCGATTTTGCAATTATTTTTTCTGACTTATAGTCACTGTCTTTCGTGTTTTATTGGCAGAACTTTCATATGATATAATTGCACTCGAGTTTGCGTACGTGTACATTTAGCTGACTTAGAATGAAAAGGTCGTAAGTACAAAATCGATATTTCGTGAAAACAACAAAACTGTCTGATAACTACTCTTTACTTATGACAAAACCACCCTTTGGACTTCATATGGTCAGCGTAATAAGTTCTCATTTCATGAAGATAGGTCCACGAATAAGAAGCGCTATGTAATGCAGATTTGATATATGTGTGTATGAGTCTTATAAGGTCCTAAGTACTGCGGGTAATATAATTTAATCTATCATTTATTTTATTGCAGTATGTCTATGGGTACTGATGGGGGACCTTATCGTCTGTTCAGAATCGTCCTGTCAAGATATAGACCATCATTCATGTCTGTCAATGATACAACGTAGTCCACACATGTGTCAGGATGCCATACTCAGCCGTTCTGTTTGTCCAAAAGTATGCAACAATTGTCGTAAGTATCCATAGTTGAAGACACATCCCTACATTCACATTGAAGTGTACTTATCATTATATTTAATAAAGTGCCTCAAAGATATTTTTGACGTAGTTACTTAATGATAATTTTGTTTTACATTTCGTTGTTTATAGCTTTAGATTTGAAATTAACATGTGCAACTTTTACGTGTTTCCATTGTAATGGCGCTGATTGTTATAATATATTATTATCACGTATCATTTTGTTTAATCATCATTCAATCATCATAATAACTCGACACTTTATGAAATATCATATAATGGTGCTTGATGACAAACATTTTATTCGGTCCTTATTGTTTATTTGTTCTTTATATTTTTGTACTTCAGCCTTAACATGTTATAGCTGTCAGATTTCTTCCTATGACGTAAGCCAATGTAATATAATAACCTGCAACAAAGACCAGGTGAGACAGCAGCAATATTGATTTAAATAATAATAATAGTAATAAAGACATTATTTATAGAGGCAACACAGTCTTCCCTGTGAGCCTCTTTCAAGTAACATATGTAACTGAATGTTCTGTTTGTTGGAAAAGGTGTGTCCTAAAATCAGGTAGGAGGTGGTTGAGAGAATAATACGCACCACCTTAATACTACCTTACTACTTCATTCGTAATGTCAATAGAATTAACTTACTCTCAAAACAACGTGTTTCATTGACATTAACATACTAATTAATTTGAACCAATTGCATACGTGTAAGTTTACATAAATATGTATATAATTTTGGTTTCGTGTTCTGCTATTTCTCTGTCTTCCCTTTCCGATTTTTTATACTTTCAATCCAATTATCTTGTTAAACATCTCATATTACCCGGTATTCGAGTATGAATCATTTGTTTCAGAGTTGTACTTTGCATTCAAGCAGTGGTAACGGAATTACCTTCTCATTAGGTTGTGACACAGACAATGTAAGTGTATGCGGTATCTTTGTCAGCTTTGTCTTTACTTTATGGTTGATCTTAAATGCTTAAACATTTCGAGGACTTAAAAATTTGGAATAGTCAATGTTAAAACATATAAGCTTGTGTCCATTGCATAGGTATGCTCATGCATACTGTTGCTAATGCCAGGTAGTTTAAACAAATGTATTTGAAGTAATAAATTACATTATTGACACTTTAATTTTCAATTTTTAGTTACATTTAATTTTCGAAAATTAGGTAAAGTATCTCATAAGGATTGCTTTTGGATTGGTTTTGAAATATTGCATATGTTTCGATATGTCTGAATACTGCAGGTGTGTTATAGAGGAAATCATGAAGGGATAACACAAACTGGGAACACAACAACGTGTTGTCATAGTGATTTATGTAACCTACCCACACCACCAACGACACCTGCTCCAACTGTACCATCGTATAGAGGTTTGTTTCTTACCGACAGTTTTTTGAGTTTTTGTTTGTACCGACGGTAATGATATCGCTGGCTTATAATGAGAAGGTCGTAACTACAAAATCAATATTTTGAGAAAACAAGAAAAACTGTGTGATAAACACTTAATATCTTTGCATATGATAAAACATGCTTTTTCAACTTCAGTTTGGTCAGCATGACAAGTTACAATTTGCATTAAAATGTACTCATAAGAAGCGCGTTATGATTTAGATTTTAAATAAGCATTAGTCTTATAAGGTCATAACTGGCACTTTCTCATTCAAAGTCAGCGATTTGTTCGTTAAAAAGAGGTCGGCATTACGAGATTGTATGGCTTAATATCAAGGTCAATAAAACTGTACTTTATCTTCATAAATCATATTGGTTGGATGATATCCGACGGCATCGTCATGCAATGATTGCTTTGTTTAAGATCATGGTATTACCAAATCCAGTTATATCAATTCGTAACCACACATAAAGTATTTCTTTTCAGGTCCATATTGTTATTCTTGTTCAGACAAAAGCATTGCAGATGCAGCATCGTGTCAAAATGTAACATGCAAGAAAGGAGAGGTAGGTGTTTATTTCGATTAGTTATTAATGCCACATTATCGCTCCCAAACATTTTTCCGGTCAGCCTATGAATACAAGGCAAGATGGTTCCATTAGAATGCTTTTCACATATGGCAGATGACAGAATGTCAACTATTTCTGTTGAAAAAGTATGATATTTATATCACATTTAGTGACATGTATGAAATCCGATGCCATAATACTTACGTTTTGCATTACCTGTTTCCCTTAGAAATCTCATAATGCAATTATTGTGCACAAATCGTTATTTAGCCCAACTGGAGGTTCTTCTTCCATCTAAGTCTGTTTTCTACCTTTAAAATCCTTTGAAAGTGCTCAAATAATCATTAAGCTGTTGTATTAACGAGTCATCGCTTTTTGAAATTAGCCGTTTAGAACATAATGCGGTTTTAATTGGATGCGTAATTGGTACGTAATGGTGTTTTAAATAACAAATAAAACATTGCTTTGATGCCCATACATATATGAACGTTTATGGACTGGGCAGTCTGAGCTACATGTAGAATATGACCCGAAGCGAAGCCCTTGTTAAATATGCATTTTATAGACCAACTGACGTCACATTAAAATATGAAGAGAATATGCAAATGAGGAATACTATTGGTAACTTATGAACATCTTAGTTTCCTCAATGTGTGTTTATCAGAGGTTATGTTAGAATTGCCAATGTTTTTTATTACGATTATTATCTTTATTATTTTAGAGATGTTCTGTTCAGATGCATACACGATGAGCTGCATGACTAAGTACGTGAGTTTGCAATACATGTTGCTTATATGTATGTCTCTGTAGTTTAGTGGTTAGTGCGCTTGTCGTCTACACTAGCGACGACCCGTGTTCACATCTAGGTGGCGGCACATATGCTTGTCATATTTCAATAGAAATAAAGCAAATTAAGGCTATGCTAAGCTTATGGGCGTGTGTTAACATTATATAATTTGTCAATGTGTATATGTGTATTTATTTGAACACGACGATTAACGTTGCATTTGGTTTAAGATCGATTCCTTTCACTGAGTGATCACAGAAATCATTGTTGTTGCAAGTGGTGTAGTTATTTACTAGTATAAGAGAATTTTGTTAAAAAGGGAATAGGGTAACATAGTTGATGCCCATATCTGGAGGAAGAAACCATGAAGGTTTGGCCAAGACCAAGATGTTGTGGGAAGTCAGCAACCTCAAGCAGAAGGTGTAGCTTATCAAAGCAAACAAACGGAACGTATTAACGACCATATCAGTAGATATGTTAAGTAGTGCCCCGCCTACTGGGTTAAGTAGGGCCTCGCCTACTGGGTTAAGTAGTATTTTACCCATTTGCAATAATGAGTGGGGGATATATTTTATATGTTATTTATAAATGTGTCCATACTTGTATATTTTATGTACAATAAATATTGTTTTAACCATGTTTTAGTCGTGATTGTGCGACACTTTTGAACGTGTGTATACACGAAAAAGGGCTACATAAATATGGTATAATTATCACATTGAGTGTACACGTTATTCATTAGATCACGTGATTCTACAAACTGTATGGAGCGGGCACCTTTTGGCACAAGGAATGAACACATAATGAGACTCGTCAGATTATGTTAGGTTAAAAAAATGGGGATACAAACAAAGACTATCGAAAAATATTTATCGTTACCAAATCAGGAATTTACACTATTACTGCCAAATATAAGGAAAATATTTAATATTTATTTTGATTTCAGTACTGTGACAGGTTCGACGAACATGCATTGTATCCAGGAACAAGGTCAACAGTATGTTGTGATACTGATTTTTGTAATATGCCTCAGTTGACCACCACTGGGTTTCCACCGGTAGCGACCATCAGCCACATTTTACAACAACCGTACCCCGGTATTTTATATTGGTTATACATTTTTTTGTACGTAACTCTTTAGAAAAGACGGATAATAAATTATATTACTCCTACTAGTACATTCGAGCCAGTCATCTGTTTATACGAGTAAGTACAATTTCTGTTACTTTCGTTATATTACAAAATAGTTTATAAAAATATTTTGAATTGGTTTTTACTACAATTGTATTCGATCAATAAAAATGTGATGTTCTGATACTACAGTACCGCCGGCGTGTTTGTCCCGTTTTTTCATGCGTTTAAACGCACGCAACATGCTACACGAACGGTTCTAGCTATAGTTCATGCATGACATTGTTTGTTTACAAGTAATGGAACATAATGAAGGAACTGCTCTGTACTGTACTTTTAGAGTGCCCACGTGACATCTTGATATTTTTGGATCAATCGGAACCCCTAGTCAGTAACTGGACAGACGTGAAGAAGTTCCTTACAGACATTATCAGTACGATGGATATAGGACCAAACATCACTCAAACTATGGTGTCTCTGAATCGTTTTGACGGATATAATCATGGAGGGTGGCTATTTCAAAGGTAATACATTACACGAGGGATGATCTAAAATAACGTTGGCTTGTTTTCATATATAAAGTTAGAACAAATTACATTATGTGGAATGTATTTTGTTGTCTATTATGCAATAAATTGCAGTGAATATATGTATCAAACGCAAATATCAGATGGTTAGTTTCTAGTATTTCTTGTCGTCATATAGGTAGAAAGGTGGACATATGCTGAAGAGTGTTGTCCTTTTTAAGTCACACAACATATCATTTACATTTACGACAGACAACCGGTGTAATGTGGAGTATATGTGAGCAGCCTATGACATGCTAGAATACATGTATAACCTTCAAACTCCTAAACTATCGATCGTCCAAACTAATTCAATCGTGTTTAAAGTACGACGTTATTTCAATTTCAGTAACAATGACTTAGTCCTATAATATATATTATATGTATGCTATCTTTTGCCCATCTTTCAGAAACAACCACAACAAGTCTGAACTGCTCGTACACATACAGACGCTTCTTCCATATGCACCACGTCACGCCCCATACGGAAACTTTGATATAGCCGTCGTTGACCTTCATCATAATCCCCATATCTATAGTGCTGAATTGTTCGGTAATCGGCAAGCGGTTCTAGACGTTCCTTTGTTTATTACGGGGAGTAGCGGTAAAAGGAATGACGTCATGTTGGCTGACCTGAGAAAGCGCTACAGTAATATCATCACTATTGGGATTGGGAATATAACCAACCAGGATTCCGTTAGCTACATTGCAACTGATAAGAACCATGCAATCTTCCTTAACACTACAGCCGAACTTCTGTCTTCTGCAATGGAACACAGGGTACTTAATCTCATATGTAGCACTTAATAGAATGTCATCTCCATGAAATAAATCACTCAACATGACCTTAATTTTAATTGCAGTTTAAGTACACGTATGTAACGCCACATCGACTTGCTGGTATTTTGCTTGTGTTTCTTGATATCATGTAAAAGGTATTTTGTTGGTATACGTGTCATTGTTTTGAGTTTTGTGATTTGTACAGTGTTTCTATCATCTAGAATTTAGACGAATGTGCATATGATTCGGATTTCCGCATCGGAGGTCTAGCGTACCGCATATCTTAGGTAAGATCCCATGCACCAACATATTGTATTGGTACATCTCCCTTGATTGACACTCATCATAGTTGTCAGTAGCGTCAGGCAACTGCTGCTTTGCCGATGGCTCCCGTTACGCTTAGTGAGTTTGCAGAACAAGTCTACGCGACGATTGGAGCCTCTTGTCCCAACCGAGAGAATCTTCCGATGTCGTGGGTTGGAAACTCAAATCCGATTCACTCGATACCTTCTTATGTACATTTGTTACAATATGTCTCTGTTACTCACAGGAATCTCTCACACACAACGAGAAACCCGCTCAGGAATATTCTTAGACGTTATCCCGAAGAAAACCACGAATGTGTCACCGAACTAACACCGGTTATCGTTGTTTGTTTCTTAATGTTTGGTGAATTTTTGCATTTTTTTCTTTTTGTTACGGCTTTGTCGTGCCTGTAAAGTGCTCCTCTATCAGACATGATGATACACGTTTTCATCTTGATTTTATTGCCAGGATGCAGATCCTTTTATGTTCTGAATACAGACAGACACGATGCCCACGATTAAAAAGTATCGTTAATCTTAAGAGAACCTTTGAATGTGTAAGAGATCGTGGTGATCTTCGTAGTACAACTTCACAGAATCTTGTTGGTATCATAAGGAATCGTTTAAGGTAGTAGCAGAACGTATTGTACAGGTGTAGGGCAAAATAGTAAAACGAAATTTCCTACAATTAATCGTGGAGCTCCGATCGTTTCAATTTTCCAATCGTGATCATTGTGGACATCGTGGCTGACCGTAAACGCAGCATTAAGCAGCAAATGGCAGATTTCATCAACGTGTACCATTCAATTTGTCTGTTATGGTCCTTCTGTTATTTTGCATCAAACATTCAGTTATCGCACTTCTATTTTCACTGATAAATCGCTGGCTAAGAATGAGAAGATCGTTAGTACTACTTACTTACAATCTTACAAGACTCATGATACATAATTAGAATCAGCATAACAAAGTCTATTTTAATGTAATGTTCACCAAACAGAAGTTAAAACATTTTATTTTACCATAAGTAAAGAATAATAATACATTTTCAGACAGGTTTTACTTGTTTTCTAAAAATATTAGTTTTGTACTTACGACCATCTCATTCTAAGCTAGCGATATACCTACAATCCACTGATGGCATATAATAGACATTTGGCTGATACGTCATACTAAAACTTAAACTTTTTAGACTCGTTGTTGCAGTATATATAAACAGAAATCTCACTTTCTTTGTACACAAGAAATTATGCGCAATTGTTTTTCGTCACGAATGTCTTGTTTATAGTTGACAGCCTTATATGGGTAATTCATATCAACATGAGCAGCCAAACCCTAGGTGTCTATTTTGATACGTACTCGCATGCAATTTTCCGACACTGTAGCATTACGTGTCTAAATCAAAGACATTGGTTTGCATGCGCCAGTGTATTTATTCTTTAAATTTGTTTCCCTTTCCGACAGCTCTTTGAAACATACACGCAAAAAACACATGAATGCATCAAACATGCAATGCTTCATAAATCATATTAAACACTCAACCAAAAAAACAAACCAATTGATCGTGACAATATCCATGAATACGAAAGTCGTGATAAGTTTAACAGAATGCAAAATATAGATGAGCCCTCTTCTGACAAATAATAGCGTAACAAAAAAAGATCGTAGACAGTTCGATTCGTGATTCACCCTGTCTGATATTCAATTAAGAAGAGGTACGAATAAATCGCTGGCTAAAAATGAGAAAGTCGTAACTACAAAATCAATATTTTGAGAAAACAAGAAAACAGTCTGACAATCACTCTTGTCTAATGGTAAAACAAGCACTTTCAACTTCAGTTTGGTCAACATGACAAGTTTCGATTTTCATGCAAATAGGCTCATAAGAAGCGCATTGTAGTGTAGATTTCAAATCTGTATTATTCTCATCAGGTCGTAAGTGCCACCTTCTCATTCTAAGCCAGCGAAATGGGTCTTCATTGTAATGTATATAATTATTTGTTGATTGCTATTACGTTAATTACTGAAACCTCTTCATGTCCCTATCACGTTAACTTCCCAAAAAATATTTTAAATTGTTATTACCAAATACGTTTATTAGTCATATCGATGGCTTAGAATGAGAAGGTCGTAACTACCAAATCGATATTTTGAGAAAACACGGAAAAACTGTCTACTCTTTACTTATGGTATAACAAACTTTTACAACTTCATTTTGGTCAACATGACAAGTTCAGATTTTTATAAAAATGGGCTCATAAGAAGCGTCTTGTGTTGCTTATTCTAAATATGTATGACTCTTAAAAGGTCGTAAGTGGCACTTACGACCTTCTAATTCTAAGCCATCGATATTTTGATTAGAAGACAGTTTGTGAAGTTTTTTTTCTAACTTTGTCGTATTCACTATGTGTCTGTATGTATGTTCTGTCTGTGGATGACTTGCGCTAATCGGCATTCATTGATCGTAATTTTCTCTGGAATAATTAATCGACTGAAGCATAGCTACACATCGTTATTTAATTACTGGCATGTGTCACAACAAGATCAAGGTTGCTTCTAATATAAAGGTCAAGAATACTAAGGTAATCGCTTGCGTCTGATAAAAAATCAAAACAAAAAACAACCACACCGTTCATGAGAACTTTTATTTTTCTTTCGACATCGATTGAATACTAAATACACTTTTTAAACTCGAATATTTTCCTAATCCGTTAACTTATAAACTTGAAATTTTGTATGCTGACTTCGATTTATATTATCTACAGAATGCAGCTTTTTCTATGAAAATTCTTTAATAATCACTCACCCATAGCGGAATAGCCTTACACTGCCTTTTTTCGCGTGTTGATGGATGGCTCGCGATTTGCTCGCATATTGTGCAAGCATTTTGAAGAATATGGATGGATGAGTCGGAAAAACAAAATTACTTGTAGAAAACATGGTGCATATGTCAAAGGAAGACTCCGAATGATCAGTCGTTATGCTCAAGTGAGGGGTATGCGTACTAAAAATCAAAATTTCGTTGATTTAAAGTCCCGAAGTTAATATTTCATTCATTTAACACAAGATTGAATACATATACACCTGTTAAGAAAGATAAAAATGCATTAGAAATCATAGGATGTAAGAAAAGTCTTTAAGTCAAGTGCAATAACCCTTGGATAATTGTCCTGACTTTTTAAGATAAATCACCAAACTTTTACACTAAATTGTATAACTGGATATAACTGAACTAGTCTACGTGGTCAGGTTATGATGTTCATTAATATTTAGCCGTAAATTGTTTTTTGAAAACTAAGCACGCCATTCAAAACCGCATATTTTCTCCATTCAGTGCAATAATCAGTCTTAAAAGAATACCTATAGTGTCCATGCAATTTATTTCCTGTAACAAATGGTGATACTTTCACCATCCTTGGGACAAATATAATATAATTATGTTAATCTCAAAACGAGAAGTTTCGAATATTCGTTTAGAGCCGCTAAATTTGAAGCAGTGTTATAAAGAAACTGCCTAGTTAACTATTTACTCAATTTATTACTCCACGATTATCTCCCTTTGACCATAGGAAATACACCAAGGCTCTAATAGAGCAAGCTTTACTATTTTGGAGGTTGTGCGCGAAATAGTGCACAGGCCCCTTAACAGTATCTACACTTCACATAGCCCTTCTGCAACAACGACATAGCATCCCACTAGCATTCCATGAACGTTTCATACGATTAATATGTCGTAGGTGTAAACGAGGCATCGATCAAGTTGGTGGTTTTAAAAGATTAAAAATTGTGACTTTCTGTTTTATACTGCCCCCAAAACAACTGGTTCAAAACTATGTTGCCAAACAACATTATCTGATTCGAAGTGATATTCATGTGTCACTTGCATATATCTATCCTATGACAAAATTTCGCGATGCTTACACACTTATTAAATGTGTTATGCTATGTAAGTGTTGCGTTTTCATTGCCGCTCAGTGTAGGTTATTTACGTCAAATATAACAATGATTTGGTTTTATATAAGCAAAGTTTAATCGAACACTACTGGCCAGAGTTGTTTACATTGATTACAGTGGAACTGAAGAACTCGATCATTGTTAAGATGATGAGAGTAAAACTGCACATAAAAGCGGGTAACATACCGCAACAAGGTTTTTAAAGGGACTCAACTCCGGTTGGTACATGTTAATTGCAAATTTTATCAAAAAGCTCTCTTAAAATCGCATTGGCTTGGCTTGACAATACATTTATATACGAATCTAGACTTATTCATCCAGAAGAATCGCATAACGTCGGTTTATTAAATTTAAAATACCAAAACATATATTCTGTGACTAACACATCAAACTATGTATTCAATGTTGTGTAGCATAGGGTGGCGTTTAAATGCCGAGAAAAGCTGTTACCTAATTAACGGACGGTGAAACATGTTCAATAGTTTTCAACAATAGCACTTTGATCGTAATGTAAATCGTAAGAATACTTCATGTATTCGCTAAACATAGTTTTGTGATTAAAACGTCTTCAAAAACGTGTTTTTGTCATCAAAATGGAGTTAAGTCCCTTTAGTAAGCGATTTATTTCTATGAAATAGTGATGTCGATGTCTGAAATACTACATACGAGACTGAGTACCCTGTGCTCAATTGCAGGAGACATAAGTTCGGTTGTAGTGTTTAGAAAGATTGCATGATCGCTATCAGTAGCAATGTAGCTAACGGAATCATGTTTTCTTATATTTCCAATTCCAATAGTGATGATGTCATTATAGATGTTTCCTAGGTCAGCCAATATTTTATTACCGCTACTGCCCGTGATAAACAAAACCACATCTGGAACATCTGGTCTGTTACCGAATCGTTTTTTATAAATATGTTCATTGTCAAGAAGATCAGCTACGGCTATATCGAAGTTTCCATGTGAGGCATGGTCTGGTGAAATTGGTACAAACGTTTTGATTTGCTCAAGAAGATCAGCATTGTTGTGGTTCTCCCTGAAAGAAAAATGTTTTTATAAATATAGTGAATTTTGTTATGACGAGCATCCATATTACGAGCACCCGGCCTATCTGGCCTATATCTCGAGCAAGTTTTAAAGTTCAATCGAATTTGCTCTATATTGTTCACGCAAACACAATACTTATATATCTTAACTGGTACATGTAAAACAAATAAATTTATCTGGTTTGTGACATGCACACTTGAGCAACTTGTACAGAACAGTTGTTTGCCCATATGTAAATGGTTTTACGCAATGTTTGCAAGTATGTGCATGTAAGAAACCCACCTATGTCAATAGACGATATACCTAATTTCCCAATTTCGTTCTAACTAATTATCATATTAGAAATATTGTTTTAAGTCATATAATTTTATTATGATAAACATACATCCTACCACACGTTGTCAGTTGTTAGAAAGCAAAGGTTCGTTTGATATTTTTTTCCAGAAATCGTTGGATAAAAGTTCCAAATCAATTGACAACTCCTGATACAATGTACAAATAATGTTTTACCTTCGGAGTGACCATGCGCCTTCATGATGATATGAATCAAATAGCTCCAAAGCTACTCTAGTTTGAGTTATGTTAGGTCCTATATTCATCGTACTAACAATGTCTGTGAGAAACTGCTTGACGTCTGTCCAGTTATTGACTAGGGGTTCCGACTGATCCAGAGATATAATAATATCCCGTGGACATTCTGAAACAAAGGCATACAGTATAATATACATGTATATACAATGACCTCTATGTATTGACCCCTTTAAAGAAAGAATACAAAGTGTTTTGTTGATCTCTAATCCAGTTAGAATATTAGTAAGATGGCGCTATGTTTATGTGAACACAAAAATTACAAAGTATTTTGTTGATCGATAATCTAGGTAGAATATAAGTAAGGTGGCGCTATGTTTATGTGAACACAAAAATTACAAAGTATTTTGTTGATCGATAATCTAGGTAGAATATAAGTAAGGTGGCGCTATGTTTATGTGAACACAAAAATTACAAAGTGTTTTGTTGATCTCTAATCCAGTTAGAATATTAGTAAGATGGCGCTATGTTTATGTGAACACAAAAATTACAAAGTATTTTGTTGATCGATAATCTAGGTAGAATATAAGTAAGGTGGCGCTATGTTTATGTGAACACAAAAATTACAAAGTATTTTGTTGATCGATAATCTAGGTAGAATATAAGTAAGGCGGCGCTGTGTTTATGTGAACACAAAAATGGTTTTGTGTGAACAGGTAGAGCATTGTAATAATCAAGGCATGGCTGTAGTTTCTAAACCTGCATACTCGTTGCATATCATGAATAGTGAAAATAATGTGGAAAAAATTGCGGATAATTGTGAAACACATTTTTAATGATCGGTGTATTTTCCCGCTCAAAATTTACAATTTCCTTTGAAACTTTATCAATATCAGGTCGGTCGTTGAAAATACCAGCCAGTTTTGTTCAGACGAATTTCTGAGTCTTATTGCCATCAGTTCATCTTTGGCGTTTAATGAGCTCTGCATATTTATTGAGACAGGATTTCATTCTTTCATTATAATTCTTTAACTACGACATAAGTTTGCACGACACGGTTTCAACCTTTGTGCCAAAATGAAAGTTCCCGTTGTTATATAGGTCTTTGGATTCTTTCGAGTGTAGTGTAAGGGCACTTTAATGTAAAACGACACCGTATGTCGAACGTAGGAAACTTTACACAAAATACTGGACATAGTAATGCCTTTATTTATCGAGGCGAGCTCATTCGGTTTCCTGATCTTCAATGTGGGCCTCAACATTTGCAATATAACATAAGAATATACACTAAACATAGACATTATAATATACAAAAACATTAGATTAACAAAGACCAGATGTGTTCAAGAAATTAATTTAAGATCATAAATGGTTATCTTGAAGCAATATCCAGTTCTTGACAACACAATATGTGAAAGAACCACTGTGTTAAGGATTGCAGACATACACTGAAAGCTGACCTTTACTTAAAGAGGCATTCCCTATAACTAGCTAATTTTTCTCTACTATTACTTTAAATGAGCCAAATGTACAAAGCACTATCAACTATAATAATTTGTCAGAAGAAAGTGTGCGCAAATATGTCTCTATAATGTCAAAAATATATTCAAATCACCAATAATAATTTATCGCGTCCAGCGATTTATTATCATGTGGTCAAAGGGAAACAAATCGTGACTAATTTGACTCGTTACGACAATATGTTTTAAATTCTTTTCTCGGTAATTGGTGGAAGCTTTTTGTTGAAGACTTGAGCAGTTTAAGCAATAATGATACTCATTTAATGTACAATATTCCTGAATCGATTTAAAGGATTAAAGTTATATGGAACGCCACTTTACTTTATGTGATTCCTCATTCGAAACGGATGAATCACTTATATCTAATGCTTATGCATTTGTTACTGACTTTTAATATTTCCGTAGTTTTTAACTTACACAAGTTACATAGATTTGTGTATATCTAGCATAATGAATTTGAAATTTATGCACAACGTTAGTCCAACTTATACGTACTTAGCGTAAGTACGGATTGCGACGGTCACGTTTGTTGTCGCAATATGTTGTGATTTTATAACAAAACGCAACTGTTACATGACTCAAGTCGAGCCGATATATTCAGCCATTTGTCTACAGAATAACATTGATCGTTGTTATTTATTTTACACATATGGACACACTTCTGAAATATCAAAATAGTGTACCTGGGAATGGCGTTAGGTTGATGTGGCTGACGGTCGTTACGGGTGGAGCTCGAGTAGTCTTCAACTGAGGAACATTACACAAATCAGAGTTACAACAGACGGTCGAATGTGTACCCGGATGTAACCCGTGTCCGGTATTCCGATCGCAATACTGAAATGAGTAAAAAATATAACTATAACAACGAATAATATTCTTATTGTCTTATACACATGTTTTGTACCCTTATAAAAAATGTACCTAATATGGTGACGAGGGAAATAAATTGTTGTGGTTCCAATCAGGTATTTTAGGAAATAATGTATTGCTCCGTAGCTTAATATTTAGTACTCTTGCCGTCTAATCAGGAGACCCGGGTTCAAATTCAGGAGGATTTACACATAATACTCTAGTATATTACTACCATATTTCAGCGGAAATCTGGTAAGCAAACAAAGGCTATGCTAGGAAATACATCATTATTATGTTTTCAAACACGGATGTTTATCACTTGTGTCTCTTCAAGATACTGTATCTGGTATTCAAGATTAAGTACTGCATTCGTTAATCCACTTACATTGTCTGTGTCACATCCTAATGAGAAGGTTCCGTTACCACTGTGTGATTGCAGCGTGCAACTCTGAAACGAACACTAGATATTATAAATTATGTAACTCTGAAACAAACACTATATATAATAACTTATTTATCTTATATTGACACAGCAGTGATAAGACCTAGAAGGAAGCAATCAACCGAAACAGAAGAGCTTATTAAACCTTTATTTAAAGAGGCAACACATTTGGGCAACCGCAGTCTTCCATGTGAGCCTGATAGCCAAACTGATCCAAGCTGCAGTGTGGTTTGGATTTCTTCAATGTCTTTTCTTTGTTTGTGTGCGACTGACAGTCCACAGTGCGTGGTTGTTTTGATTCCCTCCTTAATCTGATGTCATAGAAACATATGCCTATTAATGAATGCGTTATTGTTAAATATTTGACGTTAGCTAATTACATTGACAATACAAATGCATTGTGAACAATTCAACATGCAGTATGCTCATTAGTTTAATTTAAAGTCACACAAAGTCTTAAACTGCTATTGTAATAAACTATAACTTGGTAACCTTTCTGCAGAATGATGCAATTTGAGCATTTTAGTTTATTTCCAAATATGAAAAACACCATCAGATGGACGAAAATGTAATAAAACATCCTGATGGTGTGTTGACAAAATGATAATTTGTAAACAATAAAAGCATGATTCAAAGTCTAAGCCGAGCAATTCTTGCAAAATGAGTATTTTTTCACCATACAATTTGCTAAATTCAATATTTGGTCTATTTTTCGACAGATATAGTAAACATTCCATCGCCGAGTTTAGGTCATATGTTAAGAACCAGCATGATGGTTGCATAATTCATTGTATGTATTGTTTTGGGAGCAATAATGTGACTATGATAATGCTATTTCTTATCTGACGTACCTGATGTTGGCTACATGTAATTGTGTTGCACATGCTAACGTCGTGGGAAGGTATATGACAGCTATAACAAGTGAGAGCTGAAAGAAAAAAAGCAAACAAGT
Source organism: Spisula subtruncata (assembly GCA_963678985.1). Classification (NCBI taxonomy): domain Eukaryota; kingdom Metazoa; phylum Mollusca; class Bivalvia; order Venerida; family Mactridae; genus Spisula; species Spisula subtruncata. Next base: position 2,355,274 of record OY787669.1, read on the forward strand.
ATTATTAGTATTAAAACAAATATGAATAAAAACAAGTAATAATCACCAAATTATGTTTTCGTCAACTAAACAAAACGTCGATAATGCAGCTGTTGGTATCTTTGAAACGGTAACACATTTTAAAAAACCTATTCTATATTGACACCAGACATGCTTGTCCACGCATAGTCTCAGATTTTGAAAATATTTTGCCACTTTTTTGGTATTCACCCATAAAAACGATTTCAGGGCTCAAAACTTCATTTTTCATACCGTTGCTATGGCAACAGAGGAAATTCGATTTTTGCTTTTTTTCACATTTTTGAAAGATGAATTTTTCCATTTTTACGCTGTTTTAAGAAGGACTCGAGACAAAAATGGCCATCACACATCCGAATATTTCAAAAATTATGTTACATATACTTTTGTAGAACTGTTTTACTGTAAAGATATGTAATGCAATATTTGTACGTATTTGCGATTGACAAAATAAACTTACGGCAGTTGTTGCATACTTTTGGACATACAGAGCGACTCAGAACGGCATCCTGGCACATGTGTGGATTTTGTTGTAACATAGACAAACATGAATTATGATCTATATCTTGACAGGACGTCTCTGAACTAACAACACGATCCGCCATGAGTAACCACAGACACACTGTAAGATAATGGTTATTTTATAGAACATCGGCACATAATAAGAGCCACCAAATCGCCAAGGTAGCACAGTCAATTGGCAGCTACATGAAATGCTAAAATGTTTCCTAAACAGCAACCTTGGTATAATGATTATTAATTTTTATTTCACATAAAATACATGCATATCGCTGGCTTAGAACTACAAAATCAATATATTGAGAAAACAAGAAAACCTGTCTGAAATTTACTCTTTACCTATTGAAAATGGAAAAACAAGCTTTTACAACTTTATTTCGGTCAACATGACAAGGTCCGATTGTCATGAAAATATGTTCATAAGAAGCGCCCGATGATGCAGATTTCAAATATGCATTAGTCTTATAAGGTCGTAAGTGGCACTTACGACCTTCTCATTCTAACTTAGGGATATATGTTATTTCTAAAATTGCTATAATACCAAACGAACGAATCGAATTATAATTAATTGAACAGTATAATCATCATTCAATATACCAAAAGGTTTGATTATGCAATGTGGCAAAATAGTGAAGTTTCTGCCAATAAAACGAGACGGTACTTTGGTCAAAATAACTCTTGGGCAGCTTTCATTCTTTATTAAATATTATTGCTTTATTCTAAATCCATATGATTTTAGAAATACAAGCAGATGGTGAAATAACAAAAAGTTGAGTTTGTAAATACAATAATAAATACAATAGTTTTCACTAACTATAATGTATTTACTTACCTTTAATTAGTAAAGCACACATGTTCATCTGCGTGTACATAGCAAAAGTATACCAAATGGCTGTGATAGATTACATAAAAGTTATATATATGCTTGGCTCGTGAACTCGTTATCCTTTTTCTAAATGGAACATGTTGTATATTTAGAATCAAAGGTCAGGAGAATAATAAGTTTCAAATCTTGTATCTAGATCATATTACATGTCTATTGTTGTTTTCAAGTTATCATGTTATTGACACCATACACCAGATACACTGTATCCATTAAAGAGGCATTCCCTATAACTTACATATTTTTCTCTACTATCACAGTAAATTTATCAGAAGATCGTGTGCGCAAATATGTTTCTATAATAAAATATATTCAAATCACCGATAATAATTTATCGCTTCCAGCGATTTATTATAATGTGGTCAAAGGGAAACAACTCGTGACCATTTTGGCTCGTTACGGAAATATAGTTCTATCTTTTCTCGGTAATTGATGGGAGCTTTTTGTTGAAAATTTGAGGAATTAAAGCAATAATGATTCTCATTTAATGTATAATATTCCTGCATATATTTAAACGATCAAAGTTATAGGGAACACCTCTTTAAATGGCATAAATTTAACCAGTAATTAAACAAGTAATGGACACAGCGTAGATGTGTGAATAGTCTCCATTGCATCATTTAAGGTTACATTTATTGCTACGTTTTGGATTTTGTATAAGGTATTAAAACACGCTATTTTTTGCTCGGTTAGATATTAAGATACTTTTAAATTTTAGGGACAACCCCTTAAAACTGAAAAAAAATGTATTTTACCGAAAAAGTTTTGGTTCAAAACGCAAAACATTTTGCATGTAAGGAATCACTCAGCTGAAAAGGTAGCAATGACCTTACATTGTGTATACGATGGGGCGGTGGCCAAGGGGTAGGGCGTGCGCTTCGGGAACAAAAGGTCCTCGCGGGTTCAACCCTCGTCTGGACCACTGGTTAATTTGTCTAAGCAAGAACTTAATTAACATTGATCATGCACAGTGTCACTCGTTCCTCTTGTTAAGACATCAATGAAAGACAAAAACGCGCCGTATGTATAAATAAGGTCAAGTGGTTAGTCTTATCAAAATAATTAAAAAGAAGTCGACCAAGCACAGATTAGAGATTCGTGACGAAAAACAATTGTACATTTATCACATAAGATATTACTTCTGATTTCTTTCTGCGGTAATGATTGGTGTATATTTAAAGTCACATTACTGCGCCCACGACTATTTTCCGATTATCCATTACATACAATGAATTATGGAACCATTAGGCTGTTTCTTAAAGAATGACCAATACTTGAGGACAGAATGTTAACTTTATATGTCGAAATAGTAGACCAAATATCGTATTAAGCCAATTGTATAGTGAACAAAATACCAATTTTGAAAGAGTTGCTTCCCTTTGACTTTGAATCATGCATATATTATTTACAAATTGTCACTTTGTCCACAAACGATCTGGCGTTTTGTTATATTTTTATAATCTTTTTATTTTTTTTAAAATTTGGAATTCAACTAAAGTACTCAATTTGCATCATTCAGAGAGGTTATTAAGTTATACCTTAATAACATAGCAGTTTAAGACTTAATGTGACTTTAAGGGAACATTATCATGATACAAATAAACCAGTTGAAATGTAGGGCACCCAGGATAATGTGATGTTGACAAACATTGACCAAATTGGTCTACTTCAGGGCCGGTATTTATAAAACATCTTAAGTGAAAACTTAAATATTTTGACTTAAGTTAAAATGTTGACCTGCCTTTATTTCACAAGAAATGTAAAATCGCCCATGTTTTCAATAATGATAATTGTAGATATTAAAATAATGCTTCTAAACAATGTAAATATTTGCTAAAATTGGTTTTCCTGTTTAGCTGATGCACTTAAGCAAAATTTGAGATTTTAAGAAAATTCTAAGTTTTCACTTAAGATGCTTTATAAATACCAACCCTGCAACATTAGTAACGTAAATCAACACATACGGTCACTTATAATTATACTAAAGTAACTGATAAATCGTGCATACTTGGTTTTCCACCTTTGTGGCTAATTCCGAATTTTCCGCGTTTCTTGTTATCCTGGGCGCACTAGTATGTGGTTGAAACATATCTTAAGTCACTATAGCAAATTGATGCACCTATAACGGCATGTCACTCTAGCAACTAGCATCACTCAATCAACCGTATGCGTTTTGTTCCTTGATACTAACGTTCTCATACAGATAAATGAAAGTTTAATACAATATGACATAACGGCCATTCCAGACAAATTGAATATTGCAATTTCATTACAAATTACACACAATGCTTGACATGGACGGAATCTGGGCAATAATGACATGATGAAAAAGCGTATACTCTGGAATAATAAATCGACTGAAGCATCGATACATATCTTGATTTAATTAGTAACACAGGTCACACAAACATAAATGCTGAATAGAATATTGAGATCAGGTATGGTAATCGCTTGTGTCTGAGAAAATGAAAAAAGAACACAATCACGCCGTTGGTGAGAAGTTTTATTTTACGATCGACTCTTGTTGAATAACAATGTACTAAATGGATTATTTAAGGCAAATATGATGATGCATTAGTTTTATTTAAGAAAACATCGGTCACAAAATACGTGAGAGCGGTGTTTACCTTGTTAACAGTGAAACTGAAGAACCTGTTCGTGGTTATGATTAAAAAAACACATTGAAATAAGAAATTGCAAGCAATGCAGAAATTCCCCACTCGATTTTCAGGCTTTCAATGTTTATGTTGCCATAACAACCACAATGAATGTCCGAATCAAAAAGATGTAAACGTGCATAATCGCATATCCACATACATGTACACAGTTTCACAGGCCCCTTAACAGTATCTACACTTCACATAGCCCTTCTGCAACAACGACATAGCATCCCACTAGCATTCCATGAACGTTTCATACGATTAATATGTCGTAGGTGTAAACGAGGCATCGATCAAGTTGGTGGTTTTAAAAGATTAAAAATTGTGACTTTCTGTTTTATACTGCCCCCAAAACAACTGGTTCAAAACTATGTTGCCAAACAACATTATCTGATTCGAAGTGATATTCATGTGTCACTTGCATATATCTATCCTATGACAAAATTTCGCGATGCTTACACACTTATTAAATGTGTTATGCTATGTAAGTGTTGCGTTTTCATTGCCGCTCAGTGTAGGTTATTTACGTCAAATATAACAATGATTTGGTTTTATATAAGCAAAGTTTAATCGAACACTACTGGCCAGAGTTGTTTACATTGATTACAGTGGAACTGAAGAACTCGATCATTGTTAAGATGATGAGAGTAAAACTGCACATAAAAGCGGGTAACATACCGCAACAAGGTTTTTAAAGGGACTCAACTCCGGTTGGTACATGTTAATTGCAAATTTTATCAAAAAGCTCTCTTAAAATCGCATTGGCTTGGCTTGACAATACATTTATATACGAATCTAGACTTATTCATCCAGAAGAATCGCATAACGTCGGTTTATTAAATTTAAAATACCAAAACATATATTCTGTGACTAACACATCAAACTATGTATTCAATGTTGTGTAGCATAGGGTGGCGTTTAAATGCCGAGAAAAGCTGTTACCTAATTAACGGACGGTGAAACATGTTCAATAGTTTTCAACAATAGCACTTTGATCGTAATGTAAATCGTAAGAATACTTCATGTATTCGCTAAACATAGTTTTGTGATTAAAACGTCTTCAAAAACGTGTTTTTGTCATCAAAATGGAGTTAAGTCCCTTTAGTAAGCGATTTATTTCTATGAAATAGTGATGTCGATGTCTGAAATACTACATACGAGACTGAGTACCCTGTGCTCAATTGCAGGAGACATAAGTTCGGTTGTAGTGTTTAGAAAGATTGCATGATCGCTATCAGTAGCAATGTAGCTAACGGAATCATGTTTTCTTATATTTCCAATTCCAATAGTGATGATGTCATTATAGATGTTTCCTAGGTCAGCCAATATTTTATTACCGCTACTGCCCGTGATAAACAAAACCACATCTGGAACATCTGGTCTGTTACCGAATCGTTTTTTATAAATATGTTCATTGTCAAGAAGATCAGCTACGGCTATATCGAAGTTTCCATGTGAGGCATGGTCTGGTGAAATTGGTACAAACGTTTTGATTTGCTCAAGAAGATCAGCATTGTTGTGGTTCTCCCTGAAAGAAAAATGTTTTTATAAATATAGTGAATTTTGTTATGACGAGCATCCATATTACGAGCACCCGGCCTATCTGGCCTATATCTCGAGCAAGTTTTAAAGTTCAATCGAATTTGCTCTATATTGTTCACGCAAACACAATACTTATATATCTTAACTGGTACATGTAAAACAAATAAATTTATCTGGTTTGTGACATGCACACTTGAGCAACTTGTACAGAACAGTTGTTTGCCCATATGTAAATGGTTTTACGCAATGTTTGCAAGTATGTGCATGTAAGAAACCCACCTATGTCAATAGACGATATACCTAATTTCCCAATTTCGTTCTAACTAATTATCATATTAGAAATATTGTTTTAAGTCATATAATTTTATTATGATAAACATACATCCTACCACACGTTGTCAGTTGTTAGAAAGCAAAGGTTCGTTTGATATTTTTTTCCAGAAATCGTTGGATAAAAGTTCCAAATCAATTGACAACTCCTGATACAATGTACAAATAATGTTTTACCTTCGGAGTGACCATGCGCCTTCATGATGATATGAATCAAATAGCTCCAAAGCTACTCTAGTTTGAGTTATGTTAGGTCCTATATTCATCGTACTAACAATGTCTGTGAGAAACTGCTTGACGTCTGTCCAGTTATTGACTAGGGGTTCCGACTGATCCAGAGATATAATAATATCCCGTGGACATTCTGAAACAAAGGCATACAGTATAATATACATGTATATACAATGACCTCTATGTATTGACCCCTTTAAAGAAAGAATACAAAGTGTTTTGTTGATCTCTAATCCAGTTAGAATATTAGTAAGATGGCGCTATGTTTATGTGAACACAAAAATTACAAAGTATTTTGTTGATCGATAATCTAGGTAGAATATAAGTAAGGTGGCGCTATGTTTATGTGAACACAAAAATTACAAAGTATTTTGTTGATCGATAATCTAGGTAGAATATAAGTAAGGTGGCGCTATGTTTATGTGAACACAAAAATTACAAAGTGTTTTGTTGATCTCTAATCCAGTTAGAATATTAGTAAGATGGCGCTATGTTTATGTGAACACAAAAATTACAAAGTATTTTGTTGATCGATAATCTAGGTAGAATATAAGTAAGGTGGCGCTATGTTTATGTGAACACAAAAATTACAAAGTATTTTGTTGATCGATAATCTAGGTAGAATATAAGTAAGGCGGCGCTGTGTTTATGTGAACACAAAAATGGTTTTGTGTGAACAGGTAGAGCATTGTAATAATCAAGGCATGGCTGTAGTTTCTAAACCTGCATACTCGTTGCATATCATGAATAGTGAAAATAATGTGGAAAAAATTGCGGATAATTGTGAAACACATTTTTAATGATCGGTGTATTTTCCCGCTCAAAATTTACAATTTCCTTTGAAACTTTATCAATATCAGGTCGGTCGTTGAAAATACCAGCCAGTTTTGTTCAGACGAATTTCTGAGTCTTATTGCCATCAGTTCATCTTTGGCGTTTAATGAGCTCTGCATATTTATTGAGACAGGATTTCATTCTTTCATTATAATTCTTTAACTACGACATAAGTTTGCACGACACGGTTTCAACCTTTGTGCCAAAATGAAAGTTCCCGTTGTTATATAGGTCTTTGGATTCTTTCGAGTGTAGTGTAAGGGCACTTTAATGTAAAACGACACCGTATGTCGAACGTAGGAAACTTTACACAAAATACTGGACATAGTAATGCCTTTATTTATCGAGGCGAGCTCATTCGGTTTCCTGATCTTCAATGTGGGCCTCAACATTTGCAATATAACATAAGAATATACACTAAACATAGACATTATAATATACAAAAACATTAGATTAACAAAGACCAGATGTGTTCAAGAAATTAATTTAAGATCATAAATGGTTATCTTGAAGCAATATCCAGTTCTTGACAACACAATATGTGAAAGAACCACTGTGTTAAGGATTGCAGACATACACTGAAAGCTGACCTTTACTTAAAGAGGCATTCCCTATAACTAGCTAATTTTTCTCTACTATTACTTTAAATGAGCCAAATGTACAAAGCACTATCAACTATAATAATTTGTCAGAAGAAAGTGTGCGCAAATATGTCTCTATAATGTCAAAAATATATTCAAATCACCAATAATAATTTATCGCGTCCAGCGATTTATTATCATGTGGTCAAAGGGAAACAAATCGTGACTAATTTGACTCGTTACGACAATATGTTTTAAATTCTTTTCTCGGTAATTGGTGGAAGCTTTTTGTTGAAGACTTGAGCAGTTTAAGCAATAATGATACTCATTTAATGTACAATATTCCTGAATCGATTTAAAGGATTAAAGTTATATGGAACGCCACTTTACTTTATGTGATTCCTCATTCGAAACGGATGAATCACTTATATCTAATGCTTATGCATTTGTTACTGACTTTTAATATTTCCGTAGTTTTTAACTTACACAAGTTACATAGATTTGTGTATATCTAGCATAATGAATTTGAAATTTATGCACAACGTTAGTCCAACTTATACGTACTTAGCGTAAGTACGGATTGCGACGGTCACGTTTGTTGTCGCAATATGTTGTGATTTTATAACAAAACGCAACTGTTACATGACTCAAGTCGAGCCGATATATTCAGCCATTTGTCTACAGAATAACATTGATCGTTGTTATTTATTTTACACATATGGACACACTTCTGAAATATCAAAATAGTGTACCTGGGAATGGCGTTAGGTTGATGTGGCTGACGGTCGTTACGGGTGGAGCTCGAGTAGTCTTCAACTGAGGAATCAACTGAAATAAATTGTTGTGGTTCCAATCAGGTATTTTAGGAAATAATGTATTGCTCCGTAGCTTAATATTTAGTACTCTTGCCGTCTAATCAGGAGACCCGGGTTCAAATTCAGGAGGATTTACACATAATACTCTAGTATATTACTACCATATTTCAGCGGAAATCTGGTAAGCAAACAAAGGCTATGCTAGGAAATACATCATTATTATGTTTTCAAACACGGATGTTTATCACTTGTGTCTCTTCAAGATACTGTATCTGGTATTCAAGATTAAGTACTGCATTCGTTAATCCACTTACATTGTCTGTGTCACATCCTAATGAGAAGGTTCCGTTACCACTGTGTGATTGCAGCGTGCAACTCTGAAACGAACACTAGATATTATAAATTATGTAACTCTGAAACAAACACTATATATAATAACTTATTTATCTTATATTGACACAGCAGTGATAAGACCTAGAAGGAAGCAATCAACCGAAACAGAAGAGCTTATTAAACCTTTATTTAAAGAGGCAACACATTTGGGCAACCGCAGTCTTCCATGTGAGCCTGATAGCCAAACTGATCCAAGCTGCAGTGTGGTTTGGATTTCTTCAATGTCTTTTCTTTGTTTGTGTGCGACTGACAGTCCACAGTGCGTGGTTGTTTTGATTCCCTCCTTAATCTGATGTCATAGAAACATATGCCTATTAATGAATGCGTTATTGTTAAATATTTGACGTTAGCTAATTACATTGACAATACAAATGCATTGTGAACAATTCAACATGCAGTATGCTCATTAGTTTAATTTAAAGTCACACAAAGTCTTAAACTGCTATTGTAATAAACTATAACTTGGTAACCTTTCTGCAGAATGATGCAATTTGAGCATTTTAGTTTATTTCCAAATATGAAAAACACCATCAGATGGACGAAAATGTAATAAAACATCCTGATGGTGTGTTGACAAAATGATAATTTGTAAACAATAAAAGCATGATTCAAAGTCTAAGCCGAGCAATTCTTGCAAAATGAGTATTTTTTCACCATACAATTTGCTAAATTCAATATTTGGTCTATTTTTCGACAGATATAGTAAACATTCCATCGCCGAGTTTAGGTCATATGTTAAGAACCAGCATGATGGTTGCATAATTCATTGTATGTATTGTTTTGGGAGCAATAATGTGACTATGATAATGCTATTTCTTATCTGACGTACCTGATGTTGGCTACATGTAATTGTGTTGCACATGCTAACGTCGTGGGAAGGTATATGACAGCTATAACAAGTGAGAGCTGAAAGAAAAAAAGCAAACAAGTATTATTAGTATTAAAACAAATATGAATAAAAACAAGTAATAATCACCAAATTATGTTTTCGTCAACTAAACAAAACGTCGATAATGCAGCTGTTGGTATCTTTGAAACGGTAACACATTTTAAAAAACCTATTCTATATTGACACCAGACATGCTTGTCCACGCATAGTCTCAGATTTTGAAAATATTTTGCCACTTTTTTGGTATTCACCCATAAAAACGATTTCAGGGCTCAAAACTTCATTTTTCATACCGTTGCTATGGCAACAGAGGAAATTCGATTTTTGCTTTTTTTCACATTTTTGAAAGATGAATTTTTCCATTTTTACGCTGTTTTAAGAAGGACTCGAGACAAAAATGGCCATCACACATCCGAATATTTCAAAAATTATGTTACATATACTTTTGTAGAACTGTTTTACTGTAAAGATATGTAATGCAATATTTGTACGTATTTGCGATTGACAAAATAAACTTACGGCAGTTGTTGCATACTTTTGGACATACAGAGCGACTCAGAACGGCATCCTGGCACATGTGTGGATTTTGTTGTAACATAGACAAACATGAATTATGATCTATATCTTGACAGGACGTCTCTGAACTAACAACACGATCCGCCATGAGTAACCACAGACACACTGTAAGATAATGGTTATTTTATAGAACATCGGCACATAATAAGAGCCACCAAATCGCCAAGGTAGCACAGTCAATTGGCAGCTACATGAAATGCTAAAATGTTTCCTAAACAGCAACCTTGGTATAATGATTATTAATTTTTATTTCACATAAAATACATGCATATCGCTGGCTTAGAACTACAAAATCAATATATTGAGAAAACAAGAAAACCTGTCTGAAATTTACTCTTTACCTATTGAAAATGGAAAAACAAGCTTTTACAACTTTATTTCGGTCAACATGACAAGGTCCGATTGTCATGAAAATATGTTCATAAGAAGCGCCCGATGATGCAGATTTCAAATATGCATTAGTCTTATAAGGTCGTAAGTGGCACTTACGACCTTCTCATTCTAACTTAGGGATATATGTTATTTCTAAAATTGCTATAATACCAAACGAACGAATCGAATTATAATTAATTGAACAGTATAATCATCATTCAATATACCAAAAGGTTTGATTATGCAATGTGGCAAAATAGTGAAGTTTCTGCCAATAAAACGAGACGGTACTTTGGTCAAAATAACTCTTGGGCAGCTTTCATTCTTTATTAAATATTATTGCTTTATTCTAAATCCATATGATTTTAGAAATACAAGCAGATGGTGAAATAACAAAAAGTTGAGTTTGTAAATACAATAATAAATACAATAGTTTTCACTAACTATAATGTATTTACTTACCTTTAATTAGTAAAGCACACATGTTCATCTGCGTGTACATAGCAAAAGTATACCAAATGGCTGTGATAGATTACATAAAAGTTATATATATGCTTGGCTCGTGAACTCGTTATCCTTTTTCTAAATGGAACATGTTGTATATTTAGAATCAAAGGTCAGGAGAATAATAAGTTTCAAATCTTGTATCTAGATCATATTACATGTCTATTGTTGTTTTCAAGTTATCATGTTATTGACACCATACACCAGATACACTGTATCCATTAAAGAGGCATTCCCTATAACTTACATATTTTTCTCTACTATCACAGTAAATTTATCAGAAGATCGTGTGCGCAAATATGTTTCTATAATAAAATATATTCAAATCACCGATAATAATTTATCGCTTCCAGCGATTTATTATAATGTGGTCAAAGGGAAACAACTCGTGACCATTTTGGCTCGTTACGGAAATATAGTTCTATCTTTTCTCGGTAATTGATGGGAGCTTTTTGTTGAAAATTTGAGGAATTAAAGCAATAATGATTCTCATTTAATGTATAATATTCCTGCATATATTTAAACGATCAAAGTTATAGGGAACACCTCTTTAAATGGCATAAATTTAACCAGTAATTAAACAAGTAATGGACACAGCGTAGATGTGTGAATAGTCTCCATTGCATCATTTAAGGTTACATTTATTGCTACGTTTTGGATTTTGTATAAGGTATTAAAACACGCTATTTTTTGCTCGGTTAGATATTAAGATACTTTTAAATTTTAGGGACAACCCCTTAAAACTGAAAAAAAATGTATTTTACCGAAAAAGTTTTGGTTCAAAACGCAAAACATTTTGCATGTAAGGAATCACTCAGCTGAAAAGGTAGCAATGACCTTACATTGTGTATACGATGGGGCGGTGGCCAAGGGGTAGGGCGTGCGCTTCGGGAACAAAAGGTCCTCGCGGGTTCAACCCTCGTCTGGACCACTGGTTAATTTGTCTAAGCAAGAACTTAATTAACATTGATCATGCACAGTGTCACTCGTTCCTCTTGTTAAGACATCAATGAAAGACAAAAACGCGCCGTATGTATAAATAAGGTCAAGTGGTTAGTCTTATCAAAATAATTAAAAAGAAGTCGACCAAGCACAGATTAGAGATTCGTGACGAAAAACAATTGTACATTTATCACATAAGATATTACTTCTGATTTCTTTCTGCGGTAATGATTGGTGTATATTTAAAGTCACATTACTGCGCCCACGACTATTTTCCGATTATCCATTACATACAATGAATTATGGAACCATTAGGCTGTTTCTTAAAGAATGACCAATACTTGAGGACAGAATGTTAACTTTATATGTCGAAATAGTAGACCAAATATCGTATTAAGCCAATTGTATAGTGAACAAAATACCAATTTTGAAAGAGTTGCTTCCCTTTGACTTTGAATCATGCATATATTATTTACAAATTGTCACTTTGTCCACAAACGATCTGGCGTTTTGTTATATTTTTATAATCTTTTTATTTTTTTTAAAATTTGGAATTCAACTAAAGTACTCAATTTGCATCATTCAGAGAGGTTATTAAGTTATACCTTAATAACATAGCAGTTTAAGACTTAATGTGACTTTAAGGGAACATTATCATGATACAAATAAACCAGTTGAAATGTAGGGCACCCAGGATAATGTGATGTTGACAAACATTGACCAAATTGGTCTACTTCAGGGCCGGTATTTATAAAACATCTTAAGTGAAAACTTAAATATTTTGACTTAAGTTAAAATGTTGACCTGCCTTTATTTCACAAGAAATGTAAAATCGCCCATGTTTTCAATAATGATAATTGTAGATATTAAAATAATGCTTCTAAACAATGTAAATATTTGCTAAAATTGGTTTTCCTGTTTAGCTGATGCACTTAAGCAAAATTTGAGATTTTAAGAAAATTCTAAGTTTTCACTTAAGATGCTTTATAAATACCAACCCTGCAACATTAGTAACGTAAATCAACACATACGGTCACTTATAATTATACTAAAGTAACTGATAAATCGTGCATACTTGGTTTTCCACCTTTGTGGCTAATTCCGAATTTTCCGCGTTTCTTGTTATCCTGGGCGCACTAGTATGTGGTTGAAACATATCTTAAGTCACTATAGCAAATTGATGCACCTATAACGGCATGTCACTCTAGCAACTAGCATCACTCAATCAACCGTATGCGTTTTGTTCCTTGATACTAACGTTCTCATACAGATAAATGAAAGTTTAATACAATATGACATAACGGCCATTCCAGACAAATTGAATATTGCAATTTCATTACAAATTACACACAATGCTTGACATGGACGGAATCTGGGCAATAATGACATGATGAAAAAGCGTATACTCTGGAATAATAAATCGACTGAAGCATCGATACATATCTTGATTTAATTAGTAACACAGGTCACACAAACATAAATGCTGAATAGAATATTGAGATCAGGTATGGTAATCGCTTGTGTCTGAGAAAATGAAAAAAGAACACAATCACGCCGTTGGTGAGAAGTTTTATTTTACGATCGACTCTTGTTGAATAACAATGTACTAAATGGATTATTTAAGGCAAATATGATGATGCATTAGTTTTATTTAAGAAAACATCGGTCACAAAATACGTGAGAGCGGTGTTTACCTTGTTAACAGTGAAACTGAAGAACCTGTTCGTGGTTATGATTAAAAAAACACATTGAAATAAGAAATTGCAAGCAATGCAGAAATTCCCCACTCGATTTTCAGGCTTTCAATGTTTATGTTGCCATAACAACCACAATGAATGTCCGAATCAAAAAGATGTAAACGTGCATAATCGCATATCCACATACATGTACACAGTTTCATAAACATTGGTTGAAAACTGTTTTAGTTATGTCAGAATCCAGATTTCCATTTCACAGCTGGACTGACTGGCGGAGGGCAAACCTGTAATCTACAAGGGACTAAAAAGCAGGTCACATATCGTATCAATGTTTTTAATGAACGAATGATTTTTTGCATCAAGTATAATTGTCATTTTATTAATTACTACATATCAGATTAAGCGCCCTGTGCTCAATTGAAGGAGACAGGAGTTCGGATGTAGTGTTTAGCCAGATTGCATGGTTCTTATCAGTAGCAATGTAGCTAACGGAATCCCGATCGGTTATATTCCCGATCCCAATAGTGATGATATTGCTGTAGCGCTTCCTCAGGTCAGGCAATCTCGTGAATATGATAGGATTTGATGTACCGCTACTCCCTGTGATAAACAAAACTACGTCTGGAATCCCTCCCCTGTTTCCGAATTTTTTTCTATTATTTATGTATAGATTATCGTGAAGATCATCTACGGCTGCCTCGAAGTTTCCATGCGAGGTATTATCTGGTGCATTTGGTGAAAAAGTTTTTATTTGCTGAAGAAGCTCACTATTATTGTGGTTATTCCTGAAAAAGGAATGTTTCTATAAATACAGTGAATTTTGTTATAAAGAGCATCGATATAACGAGCTTCCGGTCTATCTCGAGTAAGTTCCAATTTGCTCTTTAGTATACAAGCAAAAAGAATATATATACGGGGGATGATCAAAAAGTAATGAGCCAAAATGCTCTAATTTTTAAGGTTTACCTATCCGATCCATGAAAGTATCATATTAATTTAGCTGCATTTAATGCCGATGTTTAGGTATAATTCGTATACAATGTTCTACAATAAGAAGTTCTTTATTAATGCAACTTCAAATATAATATATATGGATTAAAACGTTGTTGATGCATTTTTCGGAGCATTGAGACGTTCGAATAGTTAACAATTTACGTATATGACGTCATTGACGTCGTTACTGTAGGGCGACTCGCTGTACCCAAAGTTGCAAAGCAAGTGATATATCTGCCAGTAATTGATGCACACTAATGCAAGTCTGCAGATGGAGAGAGGATATATTGTTTATTTGGAATAAAAAATATTGTATTGATAAATGTACCACAAAGTATAGTCATTTTACAGTATTTGTCTCATTACTTTTTGATCACCCCACGTACACATATTTCTTACAACTAATTCTGAAAACTAAATCATTTCCAATGAACCCAAATACATATTTTAGCCATGTTTTACGTTTGTGCATTTTAGGACCCGCTGATGTCAATAAACGATTTACCGGTTAATACGAGCTGAAATTCCAAGTTCGTTTTCATTAAGTGTCTATAGTATTCAAATTGTGATTAAAACAGCAAGCACGTGTCTAGTCATTTGAATGTCATGGCACTAGACGCGCATCACTAAAATAGAAATGACTTACTGTTCGTTTACATAACGTCTTATTGTTATTTCAAGAGGCGTTCCCTATAACCTCTATATGTCAACATAAAACTACCACTAATTACAGAGAAAAGAATAAAAATAGGTTTCTGTAACGCGCCGAAATAGTCATGAGTTGTTTCCCTTTGACGACATAATAATAAATGGCTGGAAGCGATACATTATTATTTGTGATTTGAATATATATTTGACATTATAGAGACATATTTGCGCACACCTTTTTTCTGACAAATTATGATTATTGATAGTGCTTTGTCCATTTAGCTCATTTAATGTGATAGTAGAGAAAAGTATGGTAGTTATTGGAAATGCCTCTTTAAGTACGTATAAATGTATACATATATTTTCATATACTATAATATTGTTAATGCAGTGCAGAGTACTTCGGGAATGGTAACCGTAAATATATCTTCAACATGCTCTCACTTTATTCTCCACGTGGCCTTTGACGTCTTTCCCTACACACAAACATGTGTATTTCGTGTTATTTATGTCATATATGATAAGTTAATATTCAAATATACATTGTCATTCGATACAAACCAGTTGTTAGCTAAATGAACTTTCCATAAGTCGTTTGAAAACAGTTTTTATCTATTGACAATTCGTGAAACAGATAATATTTTACCTTCGGAATGACCATCCCGCATGAGAATGTATATCAAAGAGCTCCAAAGCTATTCTAGTTTGAGTAATGTTACGCCCGATATCCATCGTGCGAACAATGTCTGTAAGGAACTGCTTGACTTCTGTCCAGTTACTGACTAGGGGTTCCGACTGATCCAAAAATATCAAGATGTCACGTGGGCACTCTGAAAAAATAACACACATAAGAATAGATTTAACATGACGACTTTAAAGTATATTGGCCATTTTAGAGGTAGAATACAAAGTACTTACTAGTTACACGTAAAAGCTTTGTGAAACTATACAGACCAGTTAGGATATTATATGTGTGACATTAACGTTAGTGTAAACACCAAACCTTACAACAATTGTCTGAACTGGTAAAGTAAACATAGTATTTTAGGTTAGCATTGCAATAATAGAGGCATTTATAAGCCTTTATAGCTATAGATTTATGACGGGTGCGTTTAAAGAGGCGTTCAGGAATATTATACATTAAATAAGAATCATTATCGATTAAACTCCTCAAATGTTCAACAAAAAGCTCCCACTAATGACCGAGAAAAGATTGAAAGCATATTCCGTAACGAGCCAAAATAGTCACGAGTTGTTTCCCTTTGACCACATAATAATAAATCGCTGGAAACGATAAATTATTATTAGTGATTTGACCATATTTTTGACATTATAGAGACATATTTGCGCACACTTTCTTCTGAAAAATTATGATAATTTATAATGCTTTGTACATTTAGCCCATTAAATGTGATAGTAGAGAAAAATATGCTACTTATAGGGAATGCCTCTTTAAAGAGACGGAAGAGTTCAAAAGTAAAAATACGTCGTTCGATTATCTCTCTGTGCATGGCGCTGAAAAACTATAAGGAACGTATGTACATTTACACAAGACGCTGGGCAAACACTGGTACACGTATATGAACTCAAACAATCAGTACTAGTATATGCCTATTCCAACTAGGTTGGACTTTCAGTTTGTATTTGAATATATACTCTGTTTAGATAAAACGAATCGGCAAATTATGAAAAGTTTCCATTTTCTGCAATGTTGCGACATATTGTGGCAATACACAACTTGATAATACCATTCATGCCGATATAATAAGACGTTTTCGTTATATTAAAACGTTGGTCAGTTTACTAGATTTCAGACAAATATAAATATACATTTTATAAGACAGATAGACAAACACAGGAAGTACCTGGGTACGGCCGTTGTAAAACGTGCCTAGTGGTCGCTACTGGTGGAACTGCAGTGGTAGGCAACTGAGGAACATTACACAAATCGGTTTTACAACAGGCGGATGAATTTGTCCCTGGATATAGAACATGCTCATCATTCTTATCACAATACTGAAATAATAAAATGATATATCTGACAAACATGCATATTGCATCACTACAAATACTTTTTATACTTATTTCTTGTAAGTAAATACTGTAGACTTAGTTGACATTAGTATCATTAATACCTTTTTGGAAATTTTGCTTTTACCAAGGCTTTGTGTTATTTCGTTAATAGAGTTGGTACTTCAGACTTAATTTGTAACCTCACTTTCATGATATTTCCGTGTGGTGCGGACACTTAATTCTGATCTGCATTATCCAGGATAGGAAACAATGTCAGGTACTAGTATAAAATATGTTCCATGCGTTGTTGGTGGCGTTTGAATGGTGTGTTTGAATTTCTCGCTCTGAGGTTTCCCTGAGATACTGGATCAGGTATACACGATATAATACGAGAAGACATAGAAGCTTATGATAGTACATAATTATCTAAAACCACTTACATTGTCTTTGTCACATCCTAATGAGAAGAATCCGGTACCATTGGTTGATTGAATAACGCAACTCTGAAATTTAACTATATATTATAAATTATGTATCTTATTTTGTCATAAAAATTGAAGTCTAAAACATAGTATGCATTATATTGTTGGTATATTACATTGTAACATAAATGATAAAATAGTGAATGCAAGACTCAACTGAAATAGAAGAATATAACAACCAAATCGTTCAAAACTACACTAGGATGACGGAATCGCTTGGTGTGTTGTTGGTTTCCGTTCGACTGACAGTCGTAATAGCTGTTTTATTCCACCTGAATCTGGTGCCATTGACACAAAATATGATAGTGTATAATTTTGGACAACATACTATTATATTAACAATAAACCTGTAGTGGTAAATGATCGTATGGGCATTCATTCAAGAATAGGTTTCCTTATTTGGACACCACCTTATTACATTGGCAATACTTATGTAGTGTGAAGATGTAGTATGAACATTAATTTATTAATGTTGTTTCTTTTCTGTCTCACCTGATGTTGGTTGCATGTGATTGTATTGCACCTACTAATGTTGAACGAAGATATCTGACAACTAAAACACGCGAGAGCTGAAACAAAAGTCAAACATGTAATAATTTTCAAATGATATTTTCGTCATCAAATAATATTTCTTTATAATTAGGATAGTAAGTGTGCGTTTTGACTTAAAAATGAAATATTTATTTGGAAGTATGGTTATATTTATTATACGTTTATTCATGGTGTAAAATTCATCATAGCTTGAATAATGACAAAACTAAAACGTCGACAATGAAGCAGTTAGCATCTTCGAAATGGTAAAACGTTAATGTAGCACACGTTATAATATTAGTGTTAATTAATATTTGTATGTGTGTTTGACGAAATAAACTTACGACAGTTGTTGCATACTTTTGGACAAACAGACCGGCTGAGTACAGCATCCTGGCACATTTGTGGATTTTGTTTCAACATTGCTAGACATGAAGTATGGTCGACATCTTGACAGGACGTCTCCGAAGTGGCGGCACTATCCACCATGAGAACCCATAGACATACTGTATGATAATGGTTATATGAAAGATCATTGGCACAAACAATGACCAGTGTCTTTAGATTGCCCAATTAGTCAATTCATTTGGAAGCTACCTAGAACGCGAGCCAAATTTCTAGGACAGCAAATTCGTCCGAAACAATAGCCATAGTCGAATGAACATTAGCTTCACAATTGGAGATGTGCACATCTAGACGGATGTGAGGTTCTATATTTGTTAACGGCAAATATATTAGTTTTTTTTGTTCAAATATATGAATGACTGGCACTAATTTACCATCAATACACATGATTAAATTCATCTGCTTTATATTATATCAAAATGTAATTGAGACAGTCCCTCTGTTTTTAACGCTTAAAATTTACCGATCTAAATATAGGTATAGGTGTGTACATCTCTAATAATCGAGATATATTACTACTTATATTAATACTTATTGCTATTACAGCAATGAAAGCAAGAAGTCATATTTAATTGAATATGATAATCAGTATTCCGTAGGATCGGTATTTATAAAAATCTTACACAAAACTTTAATAGTTTTACTAAAGTCTCATTAAAGAGGCGTTCCCTACAAATTTGATCGTATTAATCGATTCAGGAATAGTATACATTAAATGAGAATCACCACTGCTCAAACTTCTTAAATCTTCATCAAAAAGCTCCCAGCAATTACCGAGAAAAAATGAAAATATATTTCCATAACGAGCCAAAATAGTCACGAGTTATTTCCCTTTGACTGCATAATAATAAATCGCTGGAAGCGATAAATTATAACTGGTTATTTGAATACATATTTGACATTATAGAGACATATTTGCGCGCACTGTCTTCTGACAAAATATATTAATTGATAGTGTTTTGTACATTTAACTCATTTAATGTGATAGTAGAGAAAAATATGCTAGTTATAGGGAATGCCTCTTTAAGTCTTAAAATGCTATTTTAATAAGCTATAACTTGGTAACCTCTCAACAGAATAATGATCTTTGAGCACTTTAGTTGATTCCAAAAATGTGAAAAATAGCATAAGATGGAAGAAAATGTAATAAAACATCCAGGTGTTTTTTTGACAAAATGACAATTTGGAAACAATAAACGCATGATTTTAAGTCTAAGGTGAGCAACTCTTGCAAACTGTTTATTTTGTTCATCATGCAATTTACTAAAGACGATGTTTAGCCTATAATTTCGACAGATATAGGTAACATTCTACGTCGAGTACTGGTCATTTGTTAAGAAACAATCTTATTGTCCTATGATTCATTGTATGTAATGTATGATCGGAAAAGTTGTGGAGGCAATAATGTGACTTTAATGTCAAGAGAAATATTCATGTTTGCATAGTGAAGATGATAGATCTCTTCAAAATGATTGCATAAATCCATATACAGCAAAACCTCGTTATATCGAGGACTAATCGGGACAAGTTAAATGATCGAAATAAACTCGGAACTCGAAATAGCGTTGTGGTATAAATATACAGCATATATTTTGCCGGGACTTTGAAATTTGCTCGAAATAAGCCGGGTGATCGTAATAACGATGCTCGCCTTAAAAAAGTTTTATTTTACTTTTAATACTACGTCCATATAAACATTTCAATTGACTTACTTTTAATTACCAAAACATCCATGTTCATCTAGGTTAATATAGTCTAAGAATACCATATGGCTGTCATAGATTACATACAATATATACATGTACCAAAATGTCACTGTACGTAAATGACCTAGAATAGTATTTATTATTGAATGGATTTAAAGGAGTAGACACTGGTTTGTTTAAATTGCTTCTGATGGTCTATGCCGATGAGTTAAGGTATTCTATCCAATTATTGCGATAACAGGAAAACATTTGAGCCGTTCTCCAGTAAAACCGGGCTTAATGACATTGTTTTGTAATTATGCAGTAAGATTTAGAAAAATGTCTAAAATGAGAAAAAACTCGTGTCCTTTGATTTCATACTTATTTTACATTGTGAGCTTACACACTCGAAGTGGACACGTTTTATTAAAATAAGGATATGATTCTAAAATCGGCCACAATTTTAAAGGTTTATGTCAATAATTTATAATATACTGGATTTGTGTACATTGTATTGAACTATAAACTAGTATGTGGTTAAAACTTATCTAATAAATTCACCATAGCCAATTGATGCACATATATCGGCATGTCACTCTAGCAACTAGGATCGCTCAATCAACCATATGCGTTCTGTCCCTTGACACTAACATTTTAGTGCAGATAAATGAATGTTTAAGACAATATGACATAACGACCATTCCAGACAAATTGAATATTGCAATTTCATTACAAATTACACACAATGCTTAAAATGAACGGCATCTGGGCAATAAAGGCATGATGAAAAAGTGTATACTCTGGAATAATAAATCGACTGAAGCATCGATGCATATCTTGATCTAATTAGTAACACAGGTCACACAAACATAAATGCTGAATAGAATATTAAGGTAAAGTAGGGTAATCGCTTTTGTCTGAGAAAATGAAAAAAAGCACAATCACGCCGTTTATGAGAAGTTTTATTTTACGATCGACTCTTGTTGAATAACAATGTACTAAATGGATTATTTAAGGCAAATATGATGACGCATTAGTTTTATTTAAGAAAACATCGGTCACAAAATACGTGAGAGTGGTGTTTACGTTGTTAACAGTGAAACTGAAGAACCTGTTCGTGGTTATGATTACAAAAACACATTGAAATAAGAAATTGCAAGCAATGCAGAAGTTCCCCACTCGATTTTCAGGCTTTCAATGTTTATGTTGCCATGACAACCACAATGAATGTCCGAATCAAAAAGATGTAGACGTGCATAATCGCCCTATCCACATACATGTACACAGTTTCATAAACATTGGTTGAAAACTGTTTTAGTTATGTCAGAATCCAGATTTCCATTTCACAGCTGGACTGACTGACGGAGGGAAAACCTGTAATCTACAAGGGACTAAAAAGCAGGTCACATATTGTATCAATGCTTTTAATGAATGAATAATTTTTTGCATCAAATATAATTGTCATTTAATTAATTACTACATATCAGATTAAGCGCCCTGTGCTCAATTGAAGGAGACAGGAGTTCGGCTGTAGTGTTAAGAAAGATTGCATGATTGCTATTAGTAGCAATGTAGCTAACGGAATCCTTCTTGGTTATATTCCCAATCCCAATAGTGATGATATTGCTGTAGCGCTTCCTCAGGTCAGGCAATCTCATGAATATGATAGGATTTGATGTACCGCTACTCCCTGTGATAAACAAAACTACGTCTGGAATCCCTCCCCTGTTTCCGAATTTTTTTCTATTATTTATGTATAGATTATCGTGAAGATCATCTACGGCTGCCTCGAAGTTTCCATGCGAGGTATTATCTGGTGCATTTGGTGAAAAAGTTTTTATTTGCTGAAGAAGCTCACTATTATTGTGGTTATTCCTGAAAGAGGAATGTTTCTATAAATACAGTGAATTTTGTTATGACGAGCATCAATATAACGAGCTTCCGGTCTATCTCGAGCAAGTTCCAATTTGCTCTTTAGTATACAAGCAAAAAGAATATATATACGGGGGATGATCAAAAAGTAATGAGCCAAAATGCTCTAATTTTTAAGGTTTACCTTTCTGATCCATGAAAGTATCATATTAATTTAGCTGCATTTAATGCCGATGTTTAGGTATAATTCGTATACAATATTCTACAATAAGAAGTTCTTTAGTAATGCAACTACAAATATAATATATATGGATTAAAACGTTGTTGATTCATTTTTCAGAGCATTGAGACGTTCGAATAGTTAACAATTTACGTATATGACGTCATTGACGTCGTTATTGTAGGGCGAATCGCTGTACCCAAAGTTGCAAAGCAAGTGATATATCTGCCAGTAATTGATGCAAACTGATGCAAGTCTGCAGATGGAGAGAGGATATATTGTTTATTTGGAATAAAAATTATTGTATTGATACCACAAAGTATAGTAATTTTACAGCATTTGTCTCATTACTTTTTGATCACCCCACGTACACATATTTCTTACAACTAATTCTGAAAACTAAATCATTTCCAATGAACCCAAATACATATTTTAGCCATGTTTTACGTTTGTGCATTTTAGGACCCGCTGATGTCAATAAACGATTTACCGGTTAATATGAGCTGAAATTCCAAGTTCGTTTTCATTAAGTGTCTATAGTATTCAAATTGTGATTAAAACAGCAAGCACTTGTCTAGTCATTTGAATGTCATGGCAGTAGATGCGCATCACTAAAATAGAAATGACGTACTGTTCGTTAACATAACGTCTTATAGTTATTTCAAGAGGTTTTCCCTATAACCTCTATATGTCAACATAAAACTACCACTAATTACAGAGAAAAGAATAAATATAGGTTTCTGTAACGCGCCAAAATAGTCACGAGTTGTTTCCCTTTGACGACATAATAATAAATGGCTGGAAGCGATACATTATTATTGGTGATTTGAATATATATTTGACATTATAGATACATATTTGCGCACACATTTGTCTCACAAATTATGATTATTGACAGTGCTTTGTCCATTTAGCTCATTTAATGTGATAGAAGAGAAAAGTATGGTAGTTATTGGAAATGCCTCTTTCAGTATAAATGTATACATGTATTTTCATATACTAAAATATTGTTAATGCAGTGCAGAGTACTTCGGGAATGGTAACCGTAAATATATCTTCAACATGCTCCCACTTTATTCTCCACGTGGCCTTTGGCGTCTTTCTCTACACACAAACATGTGTATTTCGTGCTGTTTATGTCATATATGATAAGTTAATATTCAAATATACATTGTCATTCGATACAAACCAGATGCTAGCTAAATGAACTTTCCATAAGTCGTTTGAAAACAGTTTCTATCTATTGAAAATTCGTGATACAGATAATATTTTACCTTCGGAATGACCATCCCGCATGAGAATGTATATCAAAGAACTCCAAAGCTATATTAGTTTGAGTAATGTTACGCCCAATATCCATCGTGCGGACAATGTCTGTAAGGAACTGCTTGACTTCTGTCCAGTTACTGACTAGGGGTTCCGACTGATCCAAAAATATCAAGATGTCACGTGGGCACTCTGAAAAAATAACACACATTAGAATAGATTTAACATGACGACTTTAAGGTATATTGGCCATTTTAGAGGTAGACTATAACGTACGTACTAGTCACATGTAAAAGCTTTGTGAAAATATACAGACCAGTTAGGATATTATATGTGTGACATTAACGTTAGTGTGAACACCAAACCTTACAACAATTGTCTGAACAAGTAAAGTGAATATAGTATTTTAGGTTAGTATGCAATAATATAGGCATTTATAAGCCTTTATAGCTATAAATTTATGACGGGTGCGTTTAAAGAGGCGTTCCCTATAGCTTTGATCGTTTAAATCGATTCAGGAATATTATACATTAAATAAGAATCATTATCGATTAAACTCCTCAAATGTTCAACAAAAAGCTCCCACTAATGACCGAGAAAAGATTGAAATCATATTCCGTAACGAGCCAAAATAGTCACGAATTGTTTCCCTTTGACCACATAATAATAAATCGCTGGAAGCGATAAATTAATATTAGTGATTTGACCATATTTTTGACATTATAGAGACATATTTGCGCACACGATCTTCTGACAAATTATGATAATTTATAATGCTTTGTACATTTAGCCCATTAAATGTGATAGTAGAGAAAAATATGCTAGTTATAGGGAATGCCTCTTTAAAGAGACGGAAGAGTTCAAAAGTAAAAATACGTCGTTCGATTATCTTTCTGTGTATGGCGCTGAAAAACTATAAGGAACGTATGCACATTTACACAAGACGCTGGGCAAACACTGGTACACGTATATGAACCCAAACAATAAGTATATGTAAATGCCTCATTCCAACAGTTTGCATTTGAATGTATACATCTCTGCTTAGATCAAACGAGTCAACAAATTATGAAAAGTTTCTATTTTCTGCAATGTTGCGACATATTGTGGCAGTACACAACTTGATAATAACATTCATGTCGATATAATAAGACATTTTCGTTACATAATAACGTTGATCAGTTTAAAGAGGCATTCTCTATAACAAGCATTTTTTTCTCTACTATCACATTAAATGAGCTAAATGTGCAAAGCACGATCAAGTAGTAAAATTTGTCAGAAGAAAGTGTGCGCAAATATGTCTCTTTAATGTAAAAATATATTCAAATCAACAATAATAATTTATCACTTCCAACTATTTATTATTATGTGGTCAAAGGGAAACAAGTCGTGACTATTTTTGCTCCTTATGGAAATAAATTTTCACTCTTTTCTCGGTAAATGGTGGGAGTTTTTTGTTGAAGATTTTTTTGAGTTTAAGTAATAATGGTTCTCATTTAATGCACAACTTTCCTGAATCGATTTAAACGATAAAAGTTATAGGGAACGCCTCTTTACTAGATTTCAGACAAATATAAATATATATTTTATTAGACAGATAGACAAACACACGAGGTACCTGGGTACGGCCGTTGTAAAATGTTCCTAGTGGTCGCTACTGGTGACACTGTAGTGGTTGGCAACTGAGGAACATTACACAAATCGGTTTTACAACAGACGGATGAATTGGTCCCTGTATATTGAACATGCTCGTCATTCTTATCACAATACTGAAATAATAAAATAATATATCTGACAAACATGCATATTGCATCACTACAAATACTTGTTTTATACTTATTTCTTGTAAGTAAATACTGTAGATTTAGTTGACAACGGACCCATTAATTGAGGGCCTATTATCATTAATACGTTTTCTTAATTTTGCTTTTACCAAGACTTTGTGTTATCTCTTTCATAGTTTTGGTACTTTAGACTTAATTTGTAACCTCACTTTCATGATATTTCTATGTGATGCGGACACTTAATTCTGATCTGCATTATCCCGGATAGGAAACAATGTCAGGTACTAGTATAAAATATGTTCCATGCGTTGTTGGTGGCGTTTGAATGGTGTGTTTGAATTTCTCGCTCTGAGGTTTCCCTGAGATACTGGATTAGGTATTCACGATGTAATACGAGAAGACATAGAAGCTAATGATAGTACATAATTATCTAAAACCACTTACATTGTCTGTGTCACATCCTAATGAGAAGAATCCGGTACCATTGGTTGATTGAATAACGCAACTCTGAAATAGACTATATATTATAAATTATGTATCTTATTTCGTCATAAAAATTGAAGTCTAAAACATAGTATGCATTATATTGTTGGTATATTACATTGTAACATAAATGATAAAATAGTGAAGGCAAGACTCAACTGAAATAGAAGAATATAACAACCAAATCGTTCAAAACTACACTAGGATGACGGAATCGCTGTGTGTCTTGTTGGTTTCCGTTCGACTGGCAGTCGTAATAGCTGTTTTATTCCACCTGAATCTGGTGCCATCGACACAAAATATGATAGTGTGAAATTTTGGACAACAGACTATTATATTAACAATAAACCTGTAGTGGTAAATGATCGTATGGGCATTCATTCGAGAATAGGTTTTCTTATTTGGACACCACCTTATTACATTGGCAATACTTATGTAGTGTGAAGATGTAGTATGCACATTAATTTATTAATGTTGTTTCATATCTGTCTCACCTGATGTTGGTTGCATGTGATTGTATTGCACCTACTAATGTTGTACGAAGATATCTGACAACTAAAACACGTGAGAGCTGAAAGAAAAGTCAAACATGTAATAATTTTCAAATGATATTTTCGTCATCAAATAATATTTCTTTATTATTAGGATAGTAAGTGTGCGTTTAGACTTGAAAATGAAATATTTATTTAGAAGTATGGCTATATTTATTATACGTTTATTCATGGTGTAAAATTCATCATAGTTTGAATAATGACGAAACGAAACATAACGTTGATAATGAAGCTGTTAGCATCTTCAAAATGGTAACACGTTAATGTTGCACACGTTATAATGTTAATGCTAATTAATATTTGTATGTGTGTTTGACAAAATAAACTTACGACAGTTGTTGCATACTTTTGGACATACAGAGCGGCTGAGTACAGCATCCTGACACATGTGTGGATTTTGTTTCAACATTGCTAGACATGAATTATGGTCTATATCTTGACAGGACGTCTCCGAAGTGGCGACACTATCCACCATGAGAACCCATAGACATACTGTATGATAATGGTTATATGAAAGATCATTGGCACAAACAATGACCAGTGTCGTTAGATTGCCCAGTTAGTCAATTCATTTGGAAGCTACCTAGAACGCGAGCCAAATTTTTAGGACAGCAAATTCGTCCAAAACAATAGCCATAGTCACATTGGCTTCACAATTAGAGATGTGCACATCTAGACGGATGTGAGGTTCTATATTTGTTAACGGAAAATATATTAGTTTTTTTTTCGCAAATATATGAATGACTGGCACTAATTTACCATCAACACACATGATTAAATTCATCTGCTTTATATTATATCAAAATGTATTTGAGACAGTCCCCCTGTTTTTAACGCTTAAAATTTACCGATCTAAATATAGGTCTAGGTGTGTACATCTCTAATTAACGAGATACTTATTGCTATTATTGCTATTAGAGCAAACAAAGCAAGAAGTCATATTTAATTGAATATTATAATCAGTATTCCGTAGGATCGGTATTTATAAAAATCTTACAGAAAAGCTTAATACTTTTACTTAAAGTCTCATTAAAGAGGCGTTCCCTATAACTTGATCGTTTAAATCGATTCAGGAATAGTTAACAATAAATGAGAATCATTATTGCATTAACTCCTCAAATCTTCAACAAAAAGCTCCCACCAATTACCGAGAAAAAATGAAAATATATTTCCGTAACGAGCCAAAATAGTCACGAATTATTTCCCTTTGACTGCATAATAATAAATCGCTGGAAGCGATAAATTATTACTGGTTATTTGAATATATATTTGACATTATAGAGACATATTTGCGCACACTTTCGTCTGACAAAATATATTAATTGATAGTGCTTTGTACATTTAACTCATTTAATGTGATAGTAGAGAAAAATATGCTAGTTATAGGGAATGCCTCTTTAAGTCTTAAAATGCTATTTTAATAAGCTATAACTTGATAATTAACCTCTCAACAGAATGATGATCTTTGAGCACTTTAGTTGATTCCCAAAATGTGGAAAATAGCATAAGATGGAAGAAAATGTAATAAAACATCCATGTTGTTTCTTGACAAAATGACTATTCGGAAACAATAAACGCATGACTTTAAGTCTAAGGTGAGCAACTCTTGCAAACTGTTTATTTTGTTCATCATGCAATTTACAAAAGACGATGTTTGGCCTACAATTTCGACAGATATAGGTAACATTCTACGTCGAATACTGGACATTTGTTAAGAAACAATCTAATTGTCCTATAATTCATTGTCTGTAATGTATGATCGGAAAAGTTGTGGAGGCAATAATGTGACTTTAATGTCAAGAGAAATATTCATGTTTGATATAGTGAAGATGATAGATCTCTTCAAAATGATTGCATAAATCCATATACAGCAAAACCTCGTTATATCGAGGAGTAATCGGGAAAAGTGGAATGATGGAAATAAACCGGAACTCGAAAAAGTGTTGTGATTTTTAGTACTTTTTGCCGGGACTTTCAAATTTGCTCGAAATAAGCCGGGTGATCGTAATATCGTTGCTCGTCTTAAAGAAGTTTTATTCTACTTTTAAAACTACGTCCATATAAACTTTTTTAATTTACTTACTTTTAATTATCAAAACATCCATGTTCGTCTAGCTCAACATAGTCTAAGAATACCATATGACTGTCATAGATTACAAAGGTATAGTGTACATGTGTACGAAAAGGTCACTGTACGTGAATGACCTAGAATAGTATTAATTATTGAATGGATTTAAAGGAGTAGACACTGGTTTGTTAAAGTTGCTTCTTATAGTCTATGCCGATGAGTTTAGATATTTTATCCAATTATTGCGATAACAGGTAAATATTTGAGCCGTTCTCCAGTAAAACCGGGCTTAATGACATTGTTTTGTAATTATGCAGAAAGATTTAGAAAAATGTCTAAAATGAGAAAAAACTCGTGTCCTTTGATTTCATACTTAAGTCATTGGATAGTATAGTACTACCCATTAAGGAGCGTACACACATTAATTTTTGCTATATTACATTGTAAGCTTACACACCCAAAGTGGACACGTTTTATTAAAATAAGGATGTGGTTCTAAAATCGGCCACAATTTTAAAGGTTTTTGTCAATAATTTATAATATACTGGACTTGTGGAATGCCAGTTAACGTTACGTCAAAAACGTAAATAATGATGTTCGCGGCGTCACTCATAAAGTAGGCGGTAGTGGTTGATTTGAAAAGTCTTTAACCTTGTAAGTGTATGGAATAATTTGTTCACATTTTTATAAACTGTTCACAATAGTCTCCTCTTTCTAACCATATATGATCAACATTTTCACAATTTTGTCACTAAGCCCGGTTTTTCTGGAGAACGGCTCATTTGTAAGCGTTAATAAAATCAAAATAATGATTTTTAAAGCAGGGAAGAAGTACATTACGAATTATAAGCTTCATGCATTTCAAGATATCAATAAAATAAAAATGACTTTAATAAAAAAAACGAATATAAGCCGTACGTTAGATGATCATGCATTTGGTGCAACTATGTATAGAAGAAGATAAAGGAGCTAGTCACCCATATCAAAAGTAATTAAATAGAAGTCGATCAAGCATAAAGTAGGAATTTGTGACGAAATATAAGTGTAAGTAAATTTATCATATACGAAATTTCTGATTTTATTATACTGTAATGGTTTGTGATGTAGTTAAGAGTACATTGTATTGAACTATAAACTAGTATGTGGTTAAAACTTATCTAATAAATTCACCATAGCCAATTGATGCACATATATCGGCATGTCACTCTAGCAACTAGGATCACTCAATCAACCATATGCGTTCTGTCCCTTGATACTAACGTTCTCATACTAGAGATAAATGAATGTTTAATACAATATGACAGAACGGCCATTCCAGACAAATTGAACAGTGCAATTTCATTACATATTGCCTACAATCAGTGAAAGGGACGGCATCTGGGTAATAAAAGACATGAAACGGTTTATAATCAAATCTGACAGAGAAACCCGCTTTCATCAGAAACAGGAATTCAGTCAATTCACATAAAGTAACAAACAAATGTGACGAGAAAACTTTCAACACTACACCTAAAAGGTACGGCAAAATGGTTATAACAAATCAGAATTGGAACTCATAACCCTTCAGAAACAGCGCGAGCACAGAAAACAGAAAAGTTGCGGACCACAATCACCCCACACATTACCTAACACCCAACTGAACGGACACAATGAAACGAAACCACTGAAAGTCAGAATGCAAACTTAATATTATCTTTCTCCAGGGATAAGCATGCTTGTAGAGAAAATGAGGAGATGACTGTCAAACAGATTGATTGAAAATATTTATATAGCGCTTCAT
Source organism: Spisula subtruncata (assembly GCA_963678985.1). Lineage (NCBI taxonomy): Eukaryota > Metazoa > Mollusca > Bivalvia > Venerida > Mactridae > Spisula > Spisula subtruncata. Next base: position 2,385,838 of record OY787669.1, read on the forward strand.
ATAACGAGTCTCTTAAGCGCTTAACACGCGAAAGTCAACTAAGTGTAAGTTCATTTAAAGTCTAAAAAATTCACTTGATTATCACTAATATACACTTCTAAACAGAGGTGTTTTCAAAGTATTTTTGAAGAAGACTGTCAGAGAGTCAATGTGCCTCATATCCACAGGAAGACTGGTCCATAAGGTGGCAGCACATTTGTCGAACCGCTTTTCACCATAATTCTTGGTTTTTACTCTAGGAATGTTTAATAGCACTGCAGTGTCTGATCTTAAAGACCTGGTTTGCTGGTATACACTAGTCAACTCATTAATGTAGACAGAAGCAATGTTATTAAACTACGGCCTTGAGCCGCAGGTTATATTTGATTGCAGCAAGAAAAAAGTTCATGGAGGGGCACGTGACCTGTTCTGGACGGTTTACCATTTCAATGAGAATCGCTTTATTTTCCTTTCTGACACTCTTCGCGCGCCGATACCCAAATAAACACAAATATGAACGTTTTTTACCCAAATACTTGTATTTAATACACTATTTGTCGTAAATAAACTATATTACTCATTTGAATTTCTTATAATGAAAATAGCACCATTTTCCAGTAAATTATACTAGGTAAATATACCCAAACACACATAAGCCCACTAAATCAGAGAGATTTGTAAAATTCCGCATTTTTCGGCGGGGACTTGGACTTTTAATTGTTTCTTTGGCTTACGTGTGGGCATTGCTCATTGTACATGTTTTGTGGTGTTACTGATGAGAGTCTTTGCTCAGCTGGTAAAATGTGCTGCCTCCCCTGCCCGATTTCCTCATACCTTTTTATCAAGCCTTATTAACACTTTAAAAAGTTCTAGTTTCTAAAATTATAAAAAATGTCTCTCATAATACTGGTATGTAAAAAAATTGTCCGCAGGAACTATTTATCTTGTATCTGATCTGAAATGCGTATAGATAAAACATCACAATGGACAGAAAAGAGGCTGCCGATCAGAACAGCCACAAACATCCCGAAACACACATAAAATGCGCTACACAAAACTGAACAATTATCTGTGCAAGGTATCTAATCTGACGTTTAATGGACATGGTTTGTGATCAGTATAAATAGTTGCACCAAAGACCATTGACAATTAAATGATCACGGAGATGTGTTAATTAAATATAATCTTGCTCGATATGCCAACACGGTGACGACTCCAAGTGATTGAATGAGGCATTAATGCGACTTGACCTAGTTACCAAACATCATAGCCCAAAACCACTGAATCACGCGACAATAACGTCATAGTATTTATTTTGCCTTTTATTATGTTACATTGTATTTATTGCACTGTCGAAAATTGGACAAAATATGCATTTCTTTTCCAATACATGTGATTGTTCAGGATGGCAAGTTCGTTGATGAGCACAAGGCTGCTTCGTTTCTTCGTTAAGGACATTAATACTATCAAGGGTTTACTTGTTAATTGCCATTTTGATGTGTGGTCATGCTTTTACACAGTTCTGTTTTGTGACGCCTTTCATGATCTGCTGATTTTGCTGGCTGATGTTTTCCTCATCCGATTTCTAATTATCCGTTTACATCCATAAAGAGACAGCATATCACACCTGCCATACTGTAACATCTGCAAGACTGTTCGTACCGATCAAAGTTGTATATTATTGCACTATACGTGATAATTAGAGGTTTTTGTAGAATAATTTTAATCTTAATGGTATAATTCAGACGAATGAAGATAAGCTATATGGTCATATTATATCAATCCCTCATCGTTGTCTAGTATCTCTGTTGCATGCTCTATCATTGTGGAAACTACTGGCGATGCAATCATCCCAAAGTGAATATTAAATTTACATTAGAGACGTGTCGCAGAATCATCGTTTCGCATTAATAAAAAACAAACCACCGGTTCACACAAAACACATTGGCATTTCTGCCTTACCCTCAAAGCGACATGTGAACCCCACAATGTCTGCTGTGGTTTGGTATTATATCCCAGAAACCTCGATCAATGTCGGCCATTCCATGCAAGGATATGATGTAGTGCGTTTCCCGTTAACTAATGCCAATTAATGAATATTTCGATGTGCATCAAACAGTAATGATTATATCATACGGAGATACACATCGTAGGATAGCGTCTATTGGCCTGTTAGGCCTCTCTCGATGGGACAAGTCAGCATAATAACGACTCATAGATATATAATGTTCACTCAAAAGTGACTAGAATGTAAATATAAGTGGTAAACATTAATGCGAAAGGAAGACAAGAAAGTTGGACCGGATGACAGTACTCAACCGCAACAGTCGAGTACAGAGAAAAACAACATTCCGTACCATAATTGTACTAAACAATGCCGAACACCAGAGGCTCGCTTAATAACTGTTATTTTTTTCTTGATTCATTTAAGAAATGTTGATATCAAAAGAAAACTGGTGGTACATCCTATACATATAATATAGAAATTTGTATTTCAGATCAAATCAGAAAACGAAATTGTTAAAGAAATGTTAAAATACGTGTTGTTATTGGAACATATGATCATTGTACTATATTGCCTAGTTTCAGTGTACATACTTACTAATAGGACAGCGTAAAAAGAGGAAATCAGACAGTGAAGACAGTATTTAACTTAACCCGGCGAGATCAGATCACAGTAACATTACAACACAACTACACGGATCAATGCCCACATACAACCCAGAGAAATGATGAGCTTTCCACAACTTGTTAAATAATTGAAGTCCGGAGGATACATTCTAAAGGTAATACACTTTATTCAGTAATTGACATGCCTGCAGATATAAAATGATACAGAGTTTACTTATGTTTCATCAATTCATGAACACCTCTGAGAATGTAATGCAATTATAGTTGAACTTCTTAAAGATAGGTAGATTAAAATAAGAAATTTAATCCGTTTAGTCTTCATTTTTAGAAAATGAAACATTCAGACACTCCTATGGCATTAAAAACATTTTCTTAATCGATCAGTATATTGAAACAATAGTGCCAAAGACATAAAGGGAAGTGAATATTGAATCATTTTGTGAAGTTCACAGATGTGTAAACACCCGATATGAAGGATCATATTAAGTAAAGACATTCGGGCATTATGATAATCATTGTTTGACATGACAAAAACCTCTATTTATTTGGTGTAGGTAAGGATATCGTTCCCCCGACGTGTTAGAGATCCATATTATATATAAATAATGTTTTGTTCTTAAAATTGCTTAAAGAACCAGAATTCCGATATACGAGGCCCTCGTATCGAATGTCTGTAAGAATAATGCATAATGATTAAAAGTATTTTAAGCTATTCGTGTTCAGCCATATAATCGCTTAGAATATGACACGTCATCAATATTTCCCTAATGTGACGCACAGTTTCTAAATAGTGTAAACTAGCTTCTTATATATGCAATGTATATATGTTTCTCTAACACGCCAACACTTTGTGCTGACATATTTGATCGTTATGTAGAGTGACAGTGTCTGTGTTGGAATAGTTATCTTTTTGCTGAATACTTATATTGAAAGTCGAACTTTTATCACGCAAAACCGATCACATAGTTGTTATGTTCGCCCGTAGATGTCGTTTATAACTCTAACGCTATTGTCAGAATATTCTAGCATAGGTACACAACTTAATTTCCCCAAATCAGAATTTATTCGAAACCAAAGTTAGATATGTTTTAGTAATTTAACAAAAAACGAAAATTTTCAAAACCAACTGGATTAAGTCTACAGATTTTAACTCCCAGTACGTTCAATCATTGATATCGTTTGAGGTAATGCATTCATTATACAAGGTTTCTTGATAAACTGATAAAAATATATACTGGAATTATGTGTTATGTATTAACCCGGCATGTGGCAAATATCTTCAATTACTTGGAACAAGAGTTTTTATTAACATACTTCATACTATCTAAGTCAGACACTGAATGTACGTCCTAGCTAGCTGCCTGGCAGGATATTTATGAAAAAATATCTTATTCTATATCTGTGGTTTAACTTCATGCTATGCCTCTACTCATATCACTTATTAAGAATGAGAACATCGTAAGTGCAAAATCAATATTTTCAGGAAACAAGAAATAACTGTCTGAAATTTACTCTTTACATATGGAAAGACAAACTTTTACAACTTAATTTTGGTCAATATGACAAGTTCCGATTTCATGAAAATATGCCATATTTACCTGTCTCGAAAATCGAAAGAAGGTTATACTCTTTGATATCCCGAACGTATTTTGTTCGTTAAAGTTGTATTTTCTAACACACAATTAAACTTGATGACACTATCTTCATTCGTCTAGAAAATCGAAGCAATACCCGGTAGCTGCAACGGAAATACTTCTCTAACGGCATGCATTATTCTCTATAACGCGATTGTCAATAGTTTTTGCTATTGATAGTAGTTCTATGACTCCACTTGGGATAATTCATCATGTTTCATAATAAGATTTTCGATCAAAGCATACGATTAGGAAAAACAAAGGCCAAACAATTTTGAAGGACATGATAGATCATTCCTGCATACTGATTATAACAAGAATTGTGTATTTTTGAAAACTTTCAGAATGACGAGTTTCCTATGCTTCATAATCAATTCCATTGAAGTTGACATTTGGTCGATTCATTCCAGAAAGTAAACCTTGAAATTCTTAAATAACATGGTAGATCTTCCTATTAAGTAATGCCATCGATTACCGATTTGTTGGATATACGATCTTCCGTTCTGATAGATCAATAACAGTATAAATCATGAGTTCTAGATGCGAATTAAGCCCAATCGGATGTTATATTGTTGTGTTCCTAAACAATGTACTATACATGTCATTAATATGTTAACCCAATATACTGAAGCATCATTAGGTAGTATGATGCCTTCTCCGAGTGCTCCCAAACCGGATTTTAAAATCAGTTACGACCTGATTAATAATGATAAAATACATTTGATGTCGATAATGTATAAGTTTATCTTTATTTGTTGCTGTACGTAAAAACCAATCTATTGAAAGGTCATTTAAGTCCACCCGGGAGCTTCTACAAAGAATTTCAAAACATAAGTTACGACCTAAATAATCATGATAGCGAAATAAAACATTATCCGATAATGTCTAAAAATGACTTTAATGACTACTGTATTCAGGAGAACAAAGTACATTTGTAGGAAAACGTGATTGGGTTTGGGAGAACACGTTTGGTAAATTACGTTATAGGTTAGTGGCCGATGGGTGCTTTTTGGTCGGATACCCCTCCCCATAGTAGAACATTTCACAACCTGTTTTTTATTGACGAGGGGGGTATTGTGTGTTGGAAAACGGTGGTTGTGAATCTGGGATCAATGTAGGTCATTATGAAAATCGACATTTTATGTGTGTTTTTCAGTGTTTTGAGAGGCAATTTTATGACATATTTTGTCCATGTACAGAACAAGATAGATACCATTTTACTCAGGAAAAACAATACACATACATTATTATTGTTGAATCGTATCACATTATGAGTGTCTTATAACATTTACAAATTCCAGCTCCATACGAGCTTGAGAAATTGTATTTTTGGGGAAAAAACATTAAAAAATAGAAACGAAAAGTGCGAATTTTAGGAATCGGTGCACCACAATTTCATATATCGATCTATTCGAAATAAAATCACTTGGGTGGGAAGGTAGTGATCTGTAGTTTAACATATCAACAATCTATTGACCATCTATTACTCAAATTGCGATAATTTTGGGGTTAAATTGTTAAAAAACATAAACGAAAACTGCGAAAATTAGGAATCGGAGCACTACAACTTCATTAATTGATCTATTCAGAATACAATAGCTTGGATGGGAAGGTAGTAACCTATAATTTAATATATCGAAAATATATTGACCAATTATTACTCATAATGCGATAGTTTTGGGGTTAAATTGTTAAAAGGTATAAACGAAAAGTGCGAATTTTAGGAATCGGTCCACGACAACTTCATATATAGATATATTCGAAATACAATCACTTGAGTGGGGAGGTAGTAACATGTAGTTATTTAAATAATTTATATCAAACATGTATTGACCGGATATTACCAAAAATGCGATAATTTTGTGGTTAAATTGTTAAAAAGTATCAACGAAAAGTGCGAATTTTTGGAATCGGTCGACTACAATGTCATCTTTCATTTTATTTGATAATTAATCACAGAGATATATAGGTATGAAGGTCAGGTTTAATACGCCGAGGTCCTACTTACTGACTCTTGTGCAAAACTCACTAAATTTGGGGCAAACTTCACAAAAATATGCGAAAAATGCGATTTTTTGTAATTGGTGGATTGCAGTGTCATTCATGATGTAATTTGAAAACAAATCACATAAAAGTACATAATACTATGTAGTTTAAGATGTCTTAAAATATATTAAGCCTAGGTACTCGGCAAAATGAGATATTTTGAGGTAAAATATCACGAAAAATGAACAAAAATCTGGAATTTTGAGAATCAGTAGATTTCAATGGCATTAATGATTTGATTTGATGTTGAAGAACTGTGACATTTTTTTTAAATAACATGCAATTTAAAACATTAGAAATGTAGCATTTGGCTACTGTTTTAATTGAGATATTTTTGGATAAAAAGGCGAAAAAATAAGCTAAGACTGTGAAATTTCGGAATTGGTTGAATACAGTGTCATATGATTTGATAACCAATCACAACAAAATGTGCTAAGTAGTATGTAATTTAAGCTTTCAAAACTGTTGCCCCAGTCTATCGTACAATATGGGCAATTTTTTGGGGGGTACAAAAAACAGTCGGCGTAAGCTTCAACTTATTCATAATGAGTGAGGTACTACTCACTGCCAGGTAAGGGTCGTCTGTGATATTCAACCAGTGAAAACCAGTCCATTGAAATCGGCGGTACCACACGGTGTTGACAAGACGGATTACCATGACAGATTGATCTAATGATTCAAGCTCTTTGACACACCATCCTTACTTCGAATTAACCAAAACAACGCATACAGGTTTCATATTCATCCAATTCAAAGAATAATAATTTGGTCAATGCTACAAGAAGGAGTTAGATGTGTTCGCGAAGACTATGTATACGCTCCATGTCATGGACCATGCTCGTTCGAAACGACCTTGGTAGTTTGAGTATTTTCCCCAATTGATGATTGAGTCAACAACAATGCATTGACTTCACCGATAGGTCATGCTATGGTGTAACGAAAACGAGGGATCACCTAATGTGACTATCGGTATTGATGCGGGAAAATTGATTCATGATAGTTTAATCAAATTACACAGTAAGAACACATAGAAAGCTTACTGTATGTTTTGTGACCATAGTAACGTTATACTTATATATCGAACAATATAGTATGACTGTGAAGGAAGGGGGGAGCGTACTTGACCATCATCCGAATGGGTAGGCAGATGTCATAATGTCAACAGATGATGTCACATGAACAGTAGGTTTCGAATTTTACTACTCGCAATAACAAAGGTATGTGAGGATCACCAAACAACAATGACACAGGGGCTTTGAATATACGTTTGTAATTATATATTGTATGATGTCTGTCATTACACTGCTCATGTGAAAAGGACAGTTGTGGAGCTCTGAATTAGCCCTCCCACTCTCTACACTATGCTAGTTAACCTTATGAACACGTCCGATATAAGTTCAGTATACATAATTAACCCAACAAGTCCAGTAACGAAGTGTTTAACAAATTACAATAGTTCATTGGAAGCATGATATGAAAATGAAGATGTCTGTCAAAACCGCCAAAATGTTCCATTTGTGAATAGCTAGTTGCAGTAAGCATAACCACTAGGCTTTAGGACCATTAGAGTTGTAATCATATAAGTGTTTTTATGATGGTAAAATTTAATCCTGAGAAACCTGTAATAATCGTCCGGGGTGAATGTTTGTTTACGCGGTTGTGGCAGAGATCTTTGAAGCAACTATATGCACTATGGTAGGGTACAATTGATGGGTTATGAGGGTGGTGACCACCAACAAGTAGTACATGAATATGAAGGTATTTGTACAGACATATAATTATAAGTCATGCGCATGATCTGATTTGGACCAGCGCTGATTATAAGAGCAATGAATAAATTAGCTATTTCAAACCTGCCTCACGAAGCAGCTATGGTTGTTATTTATACCTGCAGAGGTTAAGAAATTACGAGTAGAGCATATTAGTCTCGGTGGCGATGTACTCTCGATGAAACTAAATGAGCTTCGGGTGGATGCTCTGGACTATGGGAAGTTTCTTGAAAGTTATGAGAAATGTACATTTGCATTTACATCGCGAGTAGGCCTACACCGGGATATTAAAATGAAATGCATTAAATTTTAATTCCACGTCGCTGATGAGAATTTCCTCAGTGGGACCTAGTCTCCAGTCGTACCCATTAATTAATATTTGTTCTATATAGATAATAATTAGGTTCGGTTAAATTGTTGCAGTCTTTAAAATGTATTGGTGCGTACCTGTGGTGACATTTGTTATTTATAGTTTCATTGGTATACTCGGTTTGAAACTCGTAAGCACAATATTTCATGTACATGTACGTATTTACTGTTGAACATCCGGTAGGACTCATGATGGTTGTAACAATAGGCGATTTTGGTGTCCTTTATCGCTAGGAAGATCAATCAGCTAATGAAAACAAATTGGGACATTTCTTGGACATTCAGATGTTGTGGTAATATTTCAGCTCATTAGGGCATCAATTGTTCATGATGAGCTTATTTGATTGCCTTTCGTCTGTCGTACATTTTGTACGACTTAACCCCAAAACATTGAATTGTATGCAATTGCAAATTCACTTAAATCAAGATATCTTGAATTGTATTTACTTTGTTCCAATCAGAACACTAAACTATGAATGAATTTGTATTCTGCTGATTCCAAACACCCCGCATGTCGTTTATATTTTAGAGGATGTAAAACAAAATATATCCATTTCAACAATATCCAGACACTGAATGTCATGTTTCACTCTGGACTTTATACATACACGCCACAATTTTTCAACATTAAATACAATCATTAATGACATTGACGTCTACTGATTCTCAAAATTCACGACTTTGGTTCATTTTTCGTGATGTTTTACCTAAAAATATCTCTTTTTGCCGTGTACCAATGCTTAAGATATTTTAATATATTAAACTACATAGTATTATGTACTCAATGAAGTGCTTTGGTTACACATTACTTCATAAATGAAACTGAAATCCACCGATTCCAAAAATTCGCATGTTTCGCTTATTTTTGAGACATTTTGCCCCAAATTTAGCGAGTTTTGCACATAATTCAGCAAGTAGGACCTCGGCGTATTAAACCTGACCTTTATACCTACATATCGCTGTGATTAATTATCAAATAAAATGAAAGACGGCATTGTAGTCGACCGATTCCAAAAATTCGCACTTTTCGTTTATACTTTTGAACAATTTAACCCCAAAATTATCGCATTTTGAGTAATAGCTGGTCAATAGATGTTTGATATATTAAACTAAATGTTACTACCTCCCCACTCAAGTGATTGTATTTCGATTAGATCGATAAATGAAGTTGTCGTGGACCGATTCCTAAAATTCGCACTTTCTTTTATGCTTTTTAACAATTTAACCCCAAAATTATCGCATTATGAGTAATAGCTGGTCTATATATTTTTGATATATTAAACTACAGATTACTGCCTCCCCACCCAAATGATTTTATTTCGAATATATAGATACAAAACATTGTGGTGCACCGATTCCTAAAATTCGCAGTTTTGTTTATGCTTTTTTTACAATTTTACCCCAAAATTATCGCAATTTGAGTAATAGCTGATCAATAGATTTTTGATATATCAAACTGCAGATTACTACCTTCCCACCCAAGTGATTTTATTTCGAAAAGATCGATATATGATATTGTGGTGCACCGATTCCTAAAATTCCCACTTTTCGTTTCTAATTTTTAATGTTTTTACCCCAGAAATAGGTGTTTACAAGCTAGTATGGAGTTAGATTTTTATTATGTCATAAAACAACCATATTGTGATATGTTTCAACAATAATTATGTATGTGCATTGTTTTTCCTGAGTAAAATGGTATCTGTCTTGTTTTGTACATGGACGAAATTTGTCGTAAAATTGCCTCTCAAAACTCTTAAAAACACACATAAAATGTCGATTTTCATAATGACCTACATTGATCCAAGATTCACAACCATCGTTTTCCGACGCCCAAGACCCCCCTCTTCAATAAAAGACAGGTTGTGAAATGTTCTACCATGGGGAGGGGTTGCACCCATTTCTAAGCCACTTTTTTAGGTTAAGCCACTAGCCTTTTATCACTGATTAGCAACTATTGATGTAAGATGTCATGATTGGTGTCCTGTTCGATGTGTGCCAGACAGAAATGAATGCTTTCTCGATGGAAAATTCTTCATAAATATATTATTCGATATTTCCTCTGTCGGTTTCAGTTTATCGCGGGCACTGCCATTGGGAAGATGACGTATAGATAGATAGATTCTTTATTTTCCTCCATGCATGAAGATTATAACATATGTACAATTATAACAATAGATAACAAAACATGTAGCATAAACAATAAAATGAATATAGTATAAATAGCAACAGAAAATGTGATTATGTATATCTAGTATCCGTTGTAAACTGACCTTATCGAAACGAAAAACAAGATACAGAGAACGGATTTAGAATGACTAATTTATAAGTAGTTTTACAATGTACATTTACCTTATCATATCAATAAAATAATTATGTACTTAGTAAAAGTTTAGATGCAGTTATAAGTAAACACACATGTACAATCTCTATCACATTATCAAAAACAAAAATACTATATAATATAGAACAAGTACCTCAGCAAAGGAATATACTTATGCATACAACTCCTCTCTACACCTTAAGTGACCATGCAATATGAGTATCGACCAATAAGACACATTAATGCACTAAGCACGTAGCACATTAAAGAGCGCGTATGTTATCGCCCGCGAGTATAGCTGTCCTTTATCAAACTGCGTTCCCAGTCCTAGTAATTGGGTACACTGTCTTGCAATAGGAGACATGATCAAAATTCTAAACGAGTCATAACCACGGACATCGATGAAAGCGTCCCATAATTTCCGCCTAACACTTTCACGAGCAACACAGAAACACATATTATGCTCGATCACATTTTCTACCATCATGTTACACTGTTTACATTTCGTCGGAAAATTGCGAGATAATAGCATACCGACACTGTTGAGGAGTGTTTTATACACCTTACATACATTGGGATTGTCCTTCACATTATTCCATATCGATGTACACGTCTTAATTGAAAGGTTGTCACTATCTAGTCGAGCCTGTAGTTTCGCTACTGTCCTAGTTTTCCAGTCTTCGTGTATAGAACGTTTTAAAACCGTCTTCCAGGCACTCTTTGGTAAAAAGTTTCCAGTTTTTATGTACTCCTCTAGAATATACATTAGGTTGTATTTCTGCAAAATGCGATGCACGTCGGGAACAAATCCACGCGATTGCTTATCAAAGTTCATGAAACGCGACAACCTATTCACAAATACAGTCTTTGCTAAATAGTCACATGGTAGTCGGCAAAGTTTGCCAAACATTAAAAGCTTTTTGTAGTCTATCTCCGATTCAATGGGTGTCATATTTATTGTTAAATACACGAAGTCTGAATTCAAGTATCGTCCAAATTCTTGCATTCGTTTGATACAAAAGCGATGAGCGCGTTCAAGACGAATCATATCAACTGTCGCACAAGAATTCCAAGTTTCACACCCATGTAGTGCTTTTGGTATAACCGCAGATTGATAGATAGTCCGTAACACCAATGGGTTCAACGTTTTTGCTTGTAGTCCATTTTTAACAATATTTATGTATGTTCCTCTTAGTTTCACAATGGCGTCGCGAATTTGGGTCTTAGTTGATACATAGACGTCACACGCGATACCCAGGTGAACTTGTGTCTCAACTTCATGTACTACTTCATTACCGATATGAAATACTCTATCTCCGGGTGGTTTATGGATTTCATTAAAGACAGAAACAGCACATTTGTTAGCATTATAAAAGTATCTCCACTTGCACGAATATTTAAAACAAATGTCGAGCATCCGATCCATTCCAAACTTGGAGAACGATAACAATACCATGTCGTCAGCAAATGTCGGGGAAGAAACATTTACACCATATAGGCACACACCCTCACCACTTGCCTCAAGCTCTTTTATCAGTCCATCAATAAATGTAAGATACATCAAGGGAGAGCTCTTACCACCTTGTTTTGTCCCTTGCATAACGGGGAAATCCGACGAACATAGTCCATTGAATTTAACATGACACTTAGCGTTACTATACATATTTCTGAGTGAAGCGAGAGTTGTGTTGTCAACATTCAGTTCAATCAGCTTATAGAACAATCCGTCGTGCCAAACATGATCAAATGCTTGTTTTCCGTCCAAACAGCACACAAATACTTTCGATGACTGTTCACGAGCGTAGTGAAGTGTCTCTCTGAGAATGAATGATGACATATTGCACCCTAGTTGTTTTTGGAAGCCTCCTTGTTGTTTACTTAAAGAAGAAATTATTCGGTCATTACATCGCTCCATTAAAACTACTTCATACAGTTTAAGAATGACAGACGATAGAGTTATAGCCCTATAGTTGTTGGGGTTATCTTTCCTCTTCTTGCCACCTTTATGAAGAGTAATTATCTCACCACGTTTCATGTCTAGTGGAATATGTCCTTGTCTTAACATTGACGTGTACAGAGTTGCTAGCACTGGCGATATAACTGGGGCTGCAAATATTAGATGTTCATGACATACACCATCGACACCACATGCCTTGCCTCTAGATAATACGCGGATAGATCGTTCAACAGATTCTGATAGTACTATAGCGCTGCTATCTAAACTTATTTGATCGAATGTTTCACTAACCACAGCTTCCACATGTTCCACAAAGTTACTGTCAAAATATATACTGTCTGAGCAATGATATAAGTCTTTAAAGTATTTCGCCCATTGTTCAGTCAACTCTTCCCTACTTCTATATACTGTTCCACCAAAGTTTATTCCTGCACCCATAGCACTCTTACACTTACTTTTACGCGATTTCAACAGTTTCCAAAACCTCGCACTATCACTAAATGCAGCGTCTTCCAAGTCGCGATCCAATCCTGCTAAATAATGTTCAACACAACGTCTATGAGCAGCTCTAAACATAGTCTTATTAGCTTTATATTCAGCATAAGCGGAACTTCGATGACTTCTAGGTCTACCAGCACGGCACCACGCGTCACGTGCCTTATCCATAATGATATGCAGGCGATTTAGTTCATCACACCAGTAAGGCTTAAGGTACGGTCTAAAACGTTTAACGGGAAACGACGCCCTAGCGTTATTGGTCAAACTCTCCGCCACGGTCCGATAAGCATAATCAATATCACCAATGTCCATATCTATATCACAAGCACTCCTAAGCTTATCATCATTAAGTAATCGCACACAAAAATTGTCATAATCCTGCTGACAAGCCTTTCTCCAATTTATCGCGTTACACTGAGCATAATTATCTACTATGTTCGGCAAATCAATACATACATTAAGACAACATAATAATGGTTTATGTCTAGATACATTTAAACAATGGTCATCAGCAACTTCACAATGTATAATCAAATCTATGGTTTCAATAGGTAATAAGATATAATCAATCGTTGACATATATACATTATCATATGAAACATATGTATCTGTAGTTCCATAGCAATCATTTAACAAATTGATAGGACACATATTACAATCAATCAAAAATTGCAAAAATACTCTATCACGGTTTTGCATATTTGCCTTCACTACGTTAGCATTAAAATCACCCATGAAAATAGTAGTACCTTTATCATTGTATGTAGAATATAGATCATACAGTTTATCAATATACCCTATATACACATTGTAACTATGATTAACACATGGTAAATATACTTGAAACATATAAATGTACTCTGTTGGTGAAACCTGCAATTGAATACCAACAATTCGGTCATCCTCAGTGTCTATCGGTACAATATAAGGTGATAATTGTTTTTTCCAAAGGAAAGCCACACCCCCTTTTCTGCAATTATTCGCATCACATACACCAAAATAATCATATTCATTACATATAGAGTCAAGAAAGAACATGTTATTTGATGTCAGCCAATGTTCAGATATTCCACACACGTCGATGCTTCCCTCAGTCAATACATCACATAAATACGAAGCACTTGACATTACACCAGTAACGTTCCAGGTAATAATATTCAGTTCATTATGAGGCAAACTATTCATATATATTTATGTATTACGATGCTATAACGACAAGTAATAAGTCAGACACAAACTACAAGATATCTAAACATATACAACTAATCGACATCGTCATATCGTCTATTCACAGGCACATATCCCGTATGTGAGGTCTGAAATCGTGGCGGCAACTCGCGTGTTCCGGTGCGCCTCATCGGTGGTCCATTCAAGGGCGCGATTCCTTTAGTACCACGACTGCGCTCATGTTCCGTCGATCGTTCCCGTGGAAACTGGTCACGGTGTCCACGAGACACCCACTTCCTACACGATACGTAACTCGGCCAGAAACCGTCCTCGAGTACGCGATTACACATTTCATCAGCATACAAATTCAGCCTGAGCACCACTTTATCTGTATTCCTTCGTGATGGGTACACTCTAATGATGGAAACCCGAGGTCCTTTGGCTGATATAACTTCAGCCAGGACGTCTACATTTACATTCTTGCTCAAACCCAAGACACAGTAATGCTTGGTATGTTTTCTCGCTTGTGGTTCGAATCCTTCGTTATCGTGCCATGGATCCACCCTGTCAGTAATGATAACTGGAATCCTATGAGTCACTGATGAGTTGGAAGCTGGACTTATCCGAGTGTCACGTGATCTCACATTCTTGCTATCATCGCTGGTACGATTCCCGACGTCGGCAACGTTGTCACAACTGGGTCGCACATGCACTTTCACGTCACATTTGTCGCGAGTATCATGATTATCGTATGACAAAACCACTTTATCATCGATAGCATCTACAGGATCGCATGTTACGTTGTTATCAGTTCCACCCTCACTATAAGCACATTTTGAGATTGTCACTATATTCTCAGTATCTATCATGCATTCTAGCAATCTCACTCTGTCCTCAAATTCTACTAGTATGCGCTCCACGAACCTTCCTTTCTCACAAAACACAGGTCACTAATCGTTTTGGGGCACATTCGTCCGGAAAAAATGTCATTTACTAGTATGACACCAATTTAAAATGCATTCAATATGAAAACATAACAGTCAAGAAGTGAATAATTATGACACCGTATTGATGTTTTCTTTTACATGATATTATATTTTTTAGAACTGGTTAATTGCAATCCGTGGTTTTGTCTTTGTTCATACCCTGCATTTGTAGAGATGTTGTGGAGACGCTTATATTAGAGAATGTGGACTTTTGCAGGAGAGATGAAATGTACGAAATTGTTGGAAACAGCAATAAACCAAACTCTATCATGAGAAATGTATCGCTGGCTTAGTATGAGAATGTCGTAACTACTTGTTGTGTTTTTGACATCTACATCAAATTGGGCTTCTTATGAGCAAATTGTTATGAAAATCGGCATATTTAGATCAAAATAAAGTCATGAAAGCTTGTTTTCCGAAGGTAAAGGGTAAATTTCAGACAGTTTTTTTGTTTTCTCAAAATATAGATTTTTTACTTATGACCTTCACATTTTTAGCCAGCAATATGACGTCATGTACCACACCAGTCATACAATCATAGGTTTAACCCACTGACGCAATGATATTGACGAGACAAATGTTCTCATGCAATCACGACACCAGACGTTTATATGGAGATTTACAACTAGATACATTATGACAAATGTAAGTTATATGATTCTGAGTGAGAGGAATAATTACATCGATTACACGAACCGTTAGATATAAAAACTTCAGTTGTGATTAATCGGTCACAAGATAATGGAATACATTACTTACAATATCCTATTTATTATACTCGTAGATGCCAAGCACCGATACAAGTAGGCCGTTTTCCGGACAAACTACGCTTAATGGTTTGCACAAAGAGTTCTGCGGATCAACGATTCTAGTAATGAGGTCATTGGTCCGTTATCACAACGCGTCTTGGATTGAAATACTGTAAAATCATTTAATTTCGTGGGGATGAAATTTCGTTGTTTTGGTAAAAAAACCAATTTCGTTGGGACTTTAATTAGTGGATTTTGCATTTCAGGCAATAAAACAAGGGTCAAAATTGATGTTCTTTGGGATTTAAGTTCGTGGTTGAGGTGAACCACGAAATCCACGAAATTTAATCCCCCACGAAAATTAATGATTTTACAGTAACATAATCTGGTATGATCGACATGGCTTATGTAATTATACAAAATATTAGCGGTACCAGTCAGTAATTGACATGTGTACCATTGCTGTATGAGATATGAATATCATAACGAGCATTATGTAACGTACAGATATATCATATGCTTTGGTCATTTGAACGGGAGATGATAAATCCATAGATTGTGGGTGCTTTATAAGCAGAACCTGTTAATTATCATTCATGCCTAACATGTTTAATATAATGTAATGACATGTAATTCAATCTAAAATCTGTATATCAAGTAATGCCATCGATTACTGATTTGTAAGATGTAAACCCTTCCGTTCTGATAGATCTAATACAGTATTATGCATGAGTGGTAGTTGTAAATTAAACCTAATCGAATGTTTTGTTATTGTTTTTTGAAACACATGTACCATAGAACCTTTATAATAGTCACGAGTTGTTTCCTTTTTATCACAAAATAATAAATCGCTGGAAGCGATAAATTATTTTTGGTGATTTAAATATATTTTTGAAATAATATAGATTTATTTGCGCACACTTTCTTCTGACAAACTATGATAATTGATATAGGGCTTTGCACATTTGGCGCATTTAATTTGATGATAGAGAAAATATGTTAGTTGTAGGGAATGCCTCTTTAATGGATCCTCTGAGAAGTCCAACAACAAAGGATTGCTGTTAGTATAAAGTTAACCTAATTTACTGGTAAAAGCTAGTTAACGCCTTATCTGAGAGCTTCCCCCAGTGACGACCTGATTGGTCATGGTAGAGAAATGTCACACAATCTGATAATGTTTAGGAAAAGCTATAATTACAGTACTAGTGTGTTTAAGTACTTAGAAATGCAAAGTACATTATAAACAGCACGTTCTAGTTTGTGTGAGAGTCCACGTTTGGCGAGGTCAATTTACGTTACCACGTATAAGCAACTATTGTTGTAGTAATCAAGAATACTTAACATACATTGGTAATTGTCGACAGGATCGTAATCGATTAAGCAATTATTGATCGATATGTGAACTGCTGTAAGACATGGGGTTCGGAATAATAGTTTTCAAACAAAACATTTATTCTGAAAAAAATATTTGTGGCAATCGTACAGGGAAGGCAGCACTCGACTAAACCAGCCGAGCACATAAAACAGCAACAACGTAACATAACACATCTTTTCGGAGCAATTCCTACTAAAACACAAACCAAAACATTAATAAGCCCGAGTTCCCTTTATCAAATAGCAGGATGACATAGTTTCGCAAGACAACAACAAAAAACGGTAATCTAAGGCACCTAAGACCCGACCTAGAAACTCAAAGTCATCGCTGCAAAAGACCAGGATGACATTGTTTCGCAAATATATGCCAAAAACTGTGACACCAAGCGAAAGAAAGATTACCATGCAATAAATATGTAAATATAACATGACGTGTAAATGACACCGGATTCATGTTTCATTTCCAACATATTGTAATTCATTGACGTACTAATTGTAATTCCGTACATGGCATTGTAGAAGGGCAGATTGACAAGTCCAAGAGAACTGACATATATGGACTCAGTTGAAAAATCAATAAAATAAGCTTAATTATGAGACATAGCTGACGTCATGTACCAAAGAAGTCATACAATAATCGTGGGTTTAACCTCATTGACGAGACGTATGTTCTCATGCAATCACAACATCAGACGTTTATATGGAGATTTACAATATGAGAGAAGATGTCAAATGTAAGCAATATGATCCTGAGTGAGAGGAATAATTCCATCAATTACACGAACCATAAGATATAAAAACTTCAGTTCTGATTAATCGGTCACAAGATAATGTAATACATTACTTCCAATATCCTATTTATTATACTCATAAAATGTCAAACACATGTAAATGTATACAAAATTACTGAATGAAAAGCATTATATTGTATCAAAGACCGTTGTGGATCAATTAATATATTTTTATAAACCGTCTCAGATTGAACGATCATAATCATGAAAGATGAACACATGAATATACAAAGTGTTATATGAATGTAAGGACACATAAATATATTGTTATACAAGCAGATCATTAGTTGAACTACATGAACATGTGAGTTGATATAAAAAATACTGGCGTTTAGTGGATAAAGCAAACTTAAAATTACGTCACCATGAATTTAATTCCTTTGAAATTCAATGTTTTACTGTATATTATTAGTACGTTTCAAATCTTCAATATATCTAATAATTAGGTATACCCATATCAATAAATATATCACTCATGTCTAGGTGTGTAAACATACTGTAAATTAGCTAATACTTTTTCTATAATGGGTTTTTTATTGCTTTGCCAAAAAGAAATTTCCCATGTTGTGAAATTTAACCATTTTGCTTCAAGACGTAATTGTATCTTACCCATTCTACTTGATTATAAGTGAGTCTAGATAATAGTAAGTGTAAAACTCTTCTGAAGTTTTATAGTATTGCAAACTGTAAATTCGGAAACATTATATCAGAAGCTTTTATTGATTTGCGAAAACAAAATATCTCGTGGTAAAAATTATCATCTTCAAACATACGTGTATGCACAAGAACAAACGTATCGATACTTTCACAGGGTAGATAATTTGAATATAACATTGAATCTGGAAATGTTAGGCTAGGCTTTTATGTTCACAAATAACAGACAAAGTTTCAGAAATTAGATCTGTCACGTTAATTTGGTAAATGAATACTTTGGATCTAGCAAATTCACGAAACGACTCATGAAGTATTTTCGAGACTGAAATGATAGCCACCTGAAACACCCTCAAAGATACTGCAACTAACGGAGACGGGTGGAAACATTTAAAGCCAATGTTATCCAGAGGCGAACATATCTTAAGTAGGTAAGTTAGCAAGCAAGCAGGCCAGCAAACAAGCATGTTCATACTAACGTAATAATTAGTAAGTATTTCTATTTGTAATTGGTTCGCAAATTTGAATCAAAAGTTCACGATATAACGAACATCATGTTGTTTTACATGCAAATAGGACCGGCATTTGACCTTGTTAATCCATACAAATGAAAGGTTCTACATTTGCAAAATTATATATAAAACAATATCGACATTAAACTGTTATGAACCTATGAGCTTGATTTGTAGAATCCCTCTCTATAAACCCTTTAATCGGAAATCCAAGGTTTCATTAATTCACTGTATCATCTGTTGACTTCTACGATATAATAGTACTTTATACATCAACTATGACCATCTGAACTTCCAGTGATAACGTCTTATCTTACATAAATCTCATTACGACTTACTAAAGCTCAAATATTAATCCGAATCTTCTAATGAATGTTATGGTTTCTTGGTTGTAAAGATTGTTGATTAATCTGGTCCTCATATTATTTGTAATGTTTATGGACAGCTGACGCCAATTAAATGTGACCTACTGTACAGTTAGGGCATGAATACAGTGACGCAGTGGAGCAATGCACTCTTACGGTGTAAAAACAAGTATAAATGCTTTTACCAACAGTTCAAAACCAAACTAAACTCTACCTGTTTAAGAAATGGTTTTACTCTTTTGAGTACACATAAACGATGACATCACTGTCAAAATATCCTTATTGGACTATAATTAAATATGTGCACAAGTAAAGGTCTAACTAAACAGCATTGTAAACAACTTATTACATGAAGACCGGTTATGGTAACGGGTCGCATCGCAATACATGTATGTATTAATTGAAACACTGTTCAAATGTGTTTTTGCGTTGTCTAGCAGTTGTAAGTACGTAGCAATCAGGTTTTTGTCTTTTCATATTGGTCGATTACCTCCGATGACGAGGGCACCAACATTTGTAAATGTGTTGTGACACATGAACTAGGAGTCCTCATGATACCAACCTGTTATTTAGCCGGAACAATGAAATATATAAATACATCGACACATCACAATCATATTACATTGAGAATATTATCAATAGTTTTGAGAGTTTCCTCATTGATAATAACAATCATAAAAAATGATAACAATTACGAGGGTCATTCAATAAATTCGTGGACTGGACTCGTCATTTTAATACACATTGGCACAGAGAGTAACTAATTACATCACACTAAACTACAGCCTTTCTGACACAAGTGCAGAAAAGTTTGCACGAAAATACGCATTTTTAAAGAAAATATGGCTAAAATAAAACTATCACCTTACCGCAACCACCACACAACGTAAATATATTCTGACGTCAGCGACGTTATGGTCGTTTTGCTATTTCTCAAATGGTAAACCCGAAATTGAAGTATGTCATTAATATCGAATTAAACACAAATATTTAAGTTGTATATTATTAAATAGATCTACCACAACATTTTATGTATTCAAAGTTAAGGATTAAGCTGGACTTAATGGTTGTATGATTAATTGAAACGCATCGCACATTTTGACTGGTGTTCCCTTTTAAATTTAGTTCGACCCCTGTATCAATTTTAATACCATGCTGCTCTTCAGAAATTTGATTTTGTCAATAAAACACAGGGGCACTGAATACTGCATCCTTTCCGTTTGCTCTCATTAGCAGCGTATGCGTGTTTGTTGTGTATTTCCAAGACAAGTGCACGATGTAATAGTTGCACGAATTTCCTGGCGTAAATTCATCAGTATTTTGACGTAACTGAAAACGTAATAGGCTTAGATCAAATACATTTCAATTCAAACTCAAACTTCCAAACAACTTAATAATTTCACAAAATATTATGATAATAACTTGCAATAATCTGGCAAACATATGGGAATATAAATTAAATAATTTGGAATTTATAACTAGTTAAACGAGTGAAAATATACGTAACGTCGGTCGGGGGTGGTTGCGCGTTGCTATGGTAATACAACGGCTGGTCATATGCAACAGTGTTGCATAATCAGAGATAAATTTGTATCTACGGTAGGTAATAGATAAATGTTTATAATGATATAAGAAATTATTATTTAAACATGATTATAATAAAATTAGAACGATTGTCTACGAATATATTGAATGACCCTCGTACAAATCAAGAAATATACCAAATACATTTAAACATCACACTCATGTTACATTGGAAATGCTACCTAGAGATCTAAGAGTTTCTTCAGTGATGATAACAATCAAGAAACACTTGATGACAAAACAAATAAGTAGATTATGTGTATCGTCATTGAAGGAGAGCATAATGATTTGATAGATCTTGCTTGCGAAATAATCAATGTTGTTAGACACTTCTTCTAAATATAGCATGTGCAAACAATGGCGTTTAATAGTGGTTTTCAAAAATGTCTGAAAAACACAATTGTGCGTAAAAATGGACTCAATCTTTTAAACTTATATTGTTCTAAACACCAATCAGACGAAAGCAAATTGTTTTATCTGATAATTTCATATTCTGATGTGTCTGTCATTGGCAGGACATTGATTATAAATATGGTATACAGTAAAGCTCCGCTAATAAGACCACTTTGATTATTTTGAAATCATGCAGATTGTCGCCAGGTTAAGGTCCCAAAGTATTAAATTTAGAACAAAAAAGGTCCGCTAATAGGACCGATTCGCTATTAAGACCACCCTTTTGACTGGTCTTATTAGCGGAACTTCACCGTAGTATATAATAATCATAACGTGTTTGGACCTTTTTATACAAGACACCCCTTCCATGTGAAGGAGTTTTGCATTGCAACATGAATAAAATAACCTTCATATCAAACCTGATTTCTGCAGAGGTTTTCCATACTAATTAACATATTGTCTGAGTAGTTGGTGCTTATAACATTAGATAGGATTTCATTAATCGAGTCTGTGTTATTGGCGTTTTATTATTACGAGACAAGTTATGTATATAACCATGAAAACATAAATTAGATGCTTGCGTTGTGTACATTTCGTTTTTGCTTTTAGTAAAATGTGCAGTCAGTATGCATCATTTTCATCATTATAATAAAATCCTGGTAACTTTGGCGACATCATGACTTCGTGCCTAACGACAACAACGCCATAGAAGATTCAACATTGAAACCTATCACGACCAGCGCGTTTGATGGGGTATATAATTTTGTCTACTCTTTATTAACTTAGTGATTTATCGACGAATGTAACTTTTAATCAATCTTCAAGAGTGGTTAACGACTTCGTAAATGATTTGAGTAATGCTTGATATGTTTCATTGAATTACTCATCGAATTTATGTCCTAGCAATCGTTTTCAACTTGGTAGATCAAAATATATTGCTTTTATTTATGGGGTTGGTTTGAGTGAATTACTTGACGGATGCATTTATGGAATGACCATTGGTTCTTTAGGTAAAGAACCACTAAATGCCTACGCGGACCAAGTGTTGATACATCAAGTAGTCCTTAAAAAAACTTCGGTTTGCCTGTAAATGGAGATATTTCTTGACAAATGTGGAGTTGAATGATGAAATTGAGTTTAAACGGTTGGTAAATATGCACGTGGTGTAGTAAAACTGTAATATTTGTATTATTCCGCTATTTTGTTCTTGATACCAAAGTGAAAGTAGACTAGGGTAAAACCCAGAACTTATAAATCCGGACATGCGTAAAAATGGATAGACCGTGTTTGAAGGACAAAAACTTTCTTAGAAGAAACATGACCCCCTTTTTTATTGCATTATTTTTAAGCTTAAATGCCCCTCTTTACAATGAGATATGTGGTCCAGGTGGCCATAGACTAAATAAATTGAAAATTGGGGCCTTCTATGGACAATTTACATTGAGCTATAGAGCAAATCTTTTTGGTGGTTTCTAACCTTTAGTAACATTGACCAATATTTCATTAACTCTTTAACACAATGTAATTTTGGATTCCATTTATCAAAATCGCCGAACATACTTTCTGGTGCCTGTTACATATATAACAGTATGTTTATTATTACACGTTGAAATTGTATTAACCATTCACCCGTATTGCTGTACGTGTTACATTTTTACACAATTATACCGAATGTCTTGTTCTTGTTTGTATGAGTTTATTTATTTTCGTCACCGAATGTTCCATATAGGCGAGCCCCCCAGAAGAGTTTAGTATTTTAGGTATCGGGGGAAATTCGGATACAGGAGGCGTACTCGATCACCCAGAGACACCACTGGTTCTTTTATATGACTGTTCTCTTATCACATTCTTGCATTAATCTAATCTGACAGACGGTTATATCCATAACATTACCGGCACCATTTACTCATTTTTTCTTGTCGTCTATTTCGATGGCTAAGAATTAGAAGGTCGTAAGTGCCACTCTCGACCTTTTAAGATTCATACATATTTATTGTCATGTTGCCCAAAATGTAGTTTTAAAAACGTGTTTTCCCATAGGTAAAGACTAAATTACAGACAGTTTTCTCTTGTTTTCTCAATATATCGATTTGGTAGTTACGACCTTCTTGTTCTAAGCCATCGAATTGTTTTATATGAAATCCGACTTAAAATCAATATTGTATTGCATTACATATCAATATGGATAAAGCTATAACACAGGGGCATAATGAAGCCTCATAACTGAATGCTGTCTTTTGCACCTCATATGTTTTGTTAGTATTTTGTTTACAATGTTTTGTTAGTATTTTGTTAACTCATTTGCATATAATATTTTGTTAGTAATTTGTTAGCAGTGTTTTGTTAGTGTTTTGTTAAGCAACGTTAATGAAACACTAACAAAACATACATTATTTTGTTAGTGTTTTGTTGAACTATCCCTTTTCATATGCAAATCAGTGTTTTGTTAGTATTTTGTTAGTAATGTTTTGTTAGTGTTTTGTTAGCATTATGTTAGCTCATTTGCATGCGATTTGCTATACTAATAAAACATCAACAAAACATATATTTTGTTAGTATTTTGTAACAGTGTTTTGTTCCCCCTTTTTTTCGTATAGGTGGTGATTGAGACATAAGATTGTTGACATAGTGATACCATGAGCAACTGGTTGTGGCACAACTTGTAGCCTACTTACGCTCAAGAAGCTGGAGTGTTGATATCATTGTAATGTCTATTAAAGCCCTATTTCCTCGGAGATCGAGTACTGTCATGGATAAATCGGCTATTTAAATGAAAATTTCACCTTTAGTTTCGACGATTCTTAAAACATCTTCAATGTCCAATAGGCGCATGGAAATCTCGCAAACGCTTGCAATCAATTGGCTAGTGACACGGAAAGTCTAGTGACACGGTCATGTAAATTTGTTAACGTTTGTTGCTTGAGATTGCGAAACAGCCCCTATCTTCAAACTTTATTTAATTGATTAAAATTCGTTGTCATCATATTCTGTGTCTTTAAAAACGCCGTTTATTAATCAAAACTGCTAAAAAACAATCCAATGCGACGAAATAAATGGCGGCCAATAGCTAGTCGAACTAGGCATTGATCACGTGGGGACATGTTATTGAGTTTACTGACCCGATATTGATCACTTGGGCACCCGATATTGATTTTTACTGACCCGATATGGGATGACATTATGTCACCACGTGATCGTGATGGACCAATCACATTGCTTGATTTAGCTACTAATTTAGGCGGGGTATATAAAAACATTACTACTCACTATATTGCTAAACGAATCAGACTTCTGATATATGAGGCCCTCGTATCGAATGTCTGGAAACAAGAAGAATGATGCATAATGATAATAAGTATTTATAATATCGCTTAGAATATGACACGTCATCAATATTTCCCTAATATGATTTTCAGTTTCTAAATGATGTAAAATAGCTTCATATATATGTAATGTATATATGTTTCTCTTACACGCCAACACTTTGTGCTGATATATTTGATCGTTATGTAGATTGACCATGTCTGGGTTGGAATAGTTAACTTTTGACTGAATACTTATATTGAAAGTCGCACTTTTATCATGCGAAACCTGTCACCAAGTTGTTATATACATGTATGCCCGTAGATGTCTATAACTCTAACTCTATTTTCAGAATATTCTAGCATGGGTACACAACGTCATTGCCCCAACCAAAATTTTATTCGTAACCCAAGTTAGATATGTTTTATTTATTGAAAAAAAAACACCCGCCAATTTACAAAACAAGTGAGATTCAGCTTACATTCGTTTAACTCCTCAATGCATTTAATCGTTGATATCTTTTTAGGTCATGTATTTACTATACAATATTTCTTGATACATTGATAACAAGATATACTGAAAGTACGAGCCATATATAACCCCGGCTTGTGGGGCTTTAAATTCAAAATTCGTGATAAAATAGAAACAAGATGTACTGAAATCAAGTGTTATGTATTACCCGGTATGTGGTGAATCTCTTCAATTTCAAGCTTTCGTGATAAAATGAGGAAAATATATATTGGATTTGTTGGTTTTGAACTTGGTATTTGGTGAATCTCTTCAATTTCTAGAAATAAGTTATTTTTATTAACATACTTCATACTATCGTATCGTTTATGTCAGACACTGACCTCAGTGTGTAGAATCACGTGATCAAATTATTTAAAATGAATAACGTTCGCACTCAAAACATTTTCGACAATGAGTTTTTCTTGATTATAGCGATCATTCACTTCATATGAATATGTTATACAGCCTAAAGAACAGCTCGTTTATGTAGCAACACTAGACAATTACCATTTTTTCTCTATCTTTAGTTGGTTTTAACTGATGATCGACAAAATTATCACCCTCGGTTGAAAACTGCATTTAGTCGAGCATTAATTAAAAACAGCTGAAGATAGAGCGATGTCGATAATTACCGGGTATTCTTACATATGCGGGAGATACTTTAAGCTATATAATATATCCATATTAAAAGCACGATCGTTATAATCAAGAAAAACAATCAGCGTTAGCAGATGAAATCGCAATAGTTTTGAGTGTAAACGCTATTCATTTGATCTCGTGAGTCTACACACTGTACCTGTCTGCAAGGATATTCTTGAAAATGACTTACTCTATAACAGTTGTTGAACTCCATTCTATGCCTCTACTCCTATCGCTGGCTTAAAAAGTCAGAAGGCCGTAAAAACAAAATCAATATTCTGAGAAAACAAGAAAAACTGTCTGAAATTTACCTTCTACTAATGGTTGAATAAACTGTCTTTAGACTTCAGTTCGGTCAAGATGACAAGTTCAGATTGTCAAGAAAATATACCCGTAAGAAGCGCATTGTGGTGATGATTGTAAATATGTATGAGTCTTATTAGGTCCTAAGTAGTAGTTACTTATTCTCATTATAAGCCAGCGATATTTATGGTACGTAGTGCATAGTCCATTATGTCAAGGGTAACTATTGTGTTCCTGTTTCAGTATTGTTTATTATGTGTAAGTTTGATTAATCCCACGTTGTTGTCCATATATCACTGGCTTAGAAAGAGAAGATCGTAATACTGAAACATACTTTAAATCATCATAAGCGTTTCTTATGAGCCGACTTCCATGAAAACCGGAACATGTCATATTGAACAAACTACGTTTGTCTTATTTTCACAATATATCGATTTTTTAGTTACGGTATTCTCATTCCAAGACCGCGAAACAGAATAATTTGGTTATATTTCAAAAGTATTTTATTCGTAAATGTCATGCCCATACTGTAATTTCTAAAACATATTATCTTCACCCGTCTGGAAAAATAAACAAAAACATATATATATCCGCAAGGGAATTACTTCTCTAATGACATGCATCATTCTCTATGATGCGATTTCTATAAATTGCCAATATATTTCCCATTGATAGTAGACCTATGATGCCGTTCTGGATAATTCATCTAGTTCATTATAAGATTTTCGATCAAAGCGTATTCCCGTAAAATAAAGGTCAAAACACATTTTTAAGGACATTGATAGATCATTCCTGCTTGCTGATTATGACAAGAATTGTGTATTTTTGAAAACTTTCAGAATAACGAGTTTTCCTATGCTTCATAATCACTTCCATTGAAATTGACATATGGTTGATTCATTCCAGATAGTAAACCTTGACATTCTTAAGTAATGACATCGATTATTTGTTGGATATATGAACTTCCGTTCTGATAGATCGAGATTACTGTATAAAACATGAGTTCTAGATGTTAATTAAGCCAGTCGGATATTTTATTGTTGTGTTCCAAAACACATGTTCCATAAATGTCATTTATATGTAAACTTAATATACTGAAGTCTCATTAAGTAGTGTAATGCCTTCCCCGAGCGTTCCGTCAGCTAATTTTCAAAACCAGTTACAACCTGAATAATATAAAAAAATAAATCTGATGTCGATAATGTTAAAGAGTATTTATACTTGTTGTCGTAAGTGTAAACCTAATATATTGAAGTCTAGAAATATATTGTAAGGCCTTTTCCCAGAACTTCTACAAGGAATTTCAATACATAAGTTTTAACCTATTATTAACAATGATAGAGAAATAAAATATGATAATGTTTAAGAATGAATCTAGTGACTCCAGTATGCAGGAATGCAAAGTACATTTGTGCTAAGGGTTGGTAGTCCACTCTTGATCTATTTACATAACTATTAGCGACTGTTGGTGCAGTAATCAGGAGTACTTGATATAAATTAGTAATTTTCCTCAGAGGTGTTCGAGTAAGCATTTCTTGATTGATGTTAATGCTGAATCATGTACGTTTAAATGACCTTTGAAATGGCAAAACTTACAATTCTGCATCAGCGTACCATGCATTCAATATGCAAAGATAACAGTCAAGACTTGCTTATTTCTATGTGAAATTTGGTCATCCTGCATAGTCGGCGGGGACTTGGACTTACAATTGTGTCTTTGGCTTATGTGTAGGCTTTACTCAGTGCAGATGTGTTGTGATGTTACTAATTTTTGTGTTCGACCCGTTAGGATAAGTGCTGCCTTCCTTGTCTGATTTCCTTATGTGCTTTTTGCATTTATGTTTTCATTCACAGTATATTATATTTTTGGCCTACCTAGTTAATTAGTGGTATTGATTTTGGTCATACCCTGGATATACAGATATTATGTCGAGGTGCATGTATAAGAGCTTGTAGACATTTACATGAGAAATGCAATTTATGACATCGGTGGAAACAGCAATAAACCAAACTCAATCATCAATCGGGGTTGTGGGTTCGAATCCCAGGCTGGCCACAAAAATTACTTATAGTCTTTTAGATGAGACGCTAAGCCGAGGTAGAATGTGTGCTATACATCTGGCATGTAAAAGAACAAGGGATGCTTCTATATCATGCACTATCACAAAAAAAGCTGAATAGTACAAAAATTCTTCTGGGGGCCTCGCCCATATGGATAATCCAGTGGCGAGGATAAAAAACGGATTGAAATCGAAAATTGTAAAGGGTAAATTTCAGACAGTTTTTCTTGTTTTCTCAAAATATTTATTTTGTACTTACGACCTTCTTATTCTTAATCAGCGATATGACGCCATGTACCACACCAGTCGTACAATTATATGTTAAACCTCCTGATATAATGGCATTGACGAGACAAATGTTCTCATGCAATCACGACATCAGACGTTAATATGGGGATTCACAATATAATAGAAGATGACGAATGTAAGCAATATGATCCTGAGTGAGAGGAATAATTCCATCTATTACCCGAACCGTAAGATATAAAAACTTCAGTTCTGAATAATCGGTCACAAGATAATGGAATATATTACTTTCAATATCCTATTTATAATACTCATAGATGCCAAGCACCGATACAAGTTGGCCGTTTCCTGGACACACTACGCTGAATTGTTTGTACAAAGACGTTTTGTGGATCAACGATTCTAGTAATGAGGTCATTGGCCTGTACTCGCTACGCATCTTAGAATATAATAACATAATCTAGTATGATCGACATGGCTTATGTAATTATACAAAATATTAGCGATACCAGCCAGTAATTAACATGTGTACTATTGCTGTATGAGATATGAATATCATAACGATCATTATGTAACGTACAGATATATCATATGCTTTGGTCATTTGAACGGGTGATGATAAATCCATATATTGTGGGTGCTTTATAAGCAGAACCTGTTAATTATCATTCATGCCTAACATGTTTAATATAATGTAATATCTAAAATCTGTATATCAAGTAATGCCATCGATTACTGATTTGTAAGATGTAAACCCTTCCGTTCTGATAGTATTAATACAGTATAATGCATGAGTGGTTGTTGTAAATTAAACCAAATCGAATGTTTTGTTATTGTTCTTTGAAACACATGTACCATAAAACCTTTGATATATGTATGTTAACCCAATTTTCTGACGCGTCAAACAGTAGTTTAAAGAGGCGTTCCCTATAGCTTTGATCGTTAAAGTCGAATTATGAATATTACACATTAAATGAGGATCATTATTGCTTAAACCCCTCAAATTTTCAACAAAAACACTAATTACCGCGAAAAGAATGAAATCATATTTCCGTAACGAGCCAAAATAGTCACGAGTTGTTTCCTTTTTACCACAAAAAATAAATCGCTGGCAGTGATAAATTATTTTTCGTGATTTAAATATATTTTTGAAATAATATAGACATATTTGCGCACACTTTCTTCTGACAAACTATGATAATTGATAGTGCTTTGCACATTTGGCTCATTTAATTTGATGGTAGAGAAAAATATGCTAGTTGTAGGGAATGCCTCTTTAATGTCTCCTCTCAGAAGTCCAACAACAAATGATTGCTGTCAGTATAAAGTTAACCTAATTTACAGGTAAAAGGTAGTTAAACGTCTTATCTGAGAGCTTTCGCTGCGAGTTTGAAAATCAGTGACGACCTGATTTGTCATGGTAGAGAAATGTCACACAATCTGATAATGTTTAGGAAAAGCTATAATTACAGTACTAGTGTGTGAAGTACTTAGAAATGCAAATACATTATAAACAGCACGTTCTAGTTTGCGTGAGAGTCCACGTTTGGCGAGGTCAATTTACGTTACTATTAGCAACTATTGTTGTGTTAATAAAGAATACTTAACATACATAATTGGTAATTGTCGACAGGATCGTATTTGATTAAGCAATTTTTGATCGATATGTGAACTGCTGTAAGACATGGGGTTCGGAATAATAGTTTTCAAACAAAACATTTATTCTGAAAAAAATATTTTTGGCAATTGTACAGGGAAGGCAGCACTCGACTAAACCAGCCGAGCACATAAAACAGCAATAACGTAACATAACACATCTACTCGGAGCAATTCCTACTAAAACACAAACAAAAACATTAATAAGCCCAAGTTCCCTTTATCAAATAGCAGGATGACATAGTTTCACAAGACAACAACAAAAAACGGTAATCCCAAATGCCCGAAGGAAAGGCACCTACGACCCAACATAGAAACAAACTCGTAGTCGTCGCTGTAAAAGAACAGGATGACATTGTTTCGCAAATATATGCCAAAAACTGTGACACCAAGCGAAAGAAAGATTACCATGCAATGTATATGTAAATATAACATGACGTGTAAATGACACCGGATTCATGTTTCATTTCCAACATATTGTAATTCATTGACGTACTAATTGTAATTCCGTACATGGCATTGTAGAAGGGCAGATTGACAAGTCCAAGAGAACGGCCAGTTGAAACATCAATAAAATAAGCTTAATTATGAGACATAGCTGACGTCATGTACCAAAGAAGTCATACAATAATCGTGGGTTTACCTCATAATGCCATGACATTGACGAGACGTATGTTCTCATGCAATCACTACATCAGACGTTTATATGGGGATTTACAATATGATAGAAGATGACAAATTTAAGCTATATGATCCTGAGTGAGAAGAATAATTCCATCGATTACCCGAACCGTTAGATATAAAAACTTCAGTTCTGATTAATCGGTCACAAGATAATGTTATACATTACTTCCAATATCATATTTATTATACTCATAAAATGTCGAACACATGTCCGTGTATACCAAATTGCTGGATGAAAAGCATTATATTGTATCAAAGACCGTTGTGGATCAATTAATCTATTTTTATAAACCGTCTCAGATTGAACAATCATAATTATGAAAGATCAACATATGAATATACAAAGTGTTATATGACTGTAAGGGACACATAAATATTCGATTGCTATACAAGCAGATCATTAGTTGAACTACATGAACATGTGAGTTGATATAAAAAATACTGGCGTTTAGTGGATAAAGCAAACTTAAAATTACGTCACCACGATTTTAATCCCTTTGAAATTCAATGTTATACTGTATATTATTAGTGCGTTTCAAATCTTCAATATATCTAATAATTAGGTATACCCATACCAATAAATATATCACTCATGTCTAGGTGTGTAAACATATTGCAAATTAGCTAATACCTTTTCTATAATGGTTTTTTTTATTACTTTGCCAAAAACAAATTTACCATGTTGTGAAATTTAACCATTTTGCTTCAAGACGTAATTGTATCTTACCCATTCTACTTGATAATAAGTGAGTCTAGATAATAGTAAGTGTAAAACTCTTCTGAAGTTTTATAGTATTGCAAACTGTAAATTCGGAAACATTATATCAGAAGTTTTTATTGATTTGCGAAAACAAAATATCTCGTGGTAAAAATTATTATCTTCAAACATACGTGTATGCACAAGAACATACGTATCGATACTTTCAAAGGGGAGATAATTTGAATATAACATTGAATCTGGAAATGTAAGGCTAGGCTTTTATGTTCACAAACAACAGACAAAGTTTCAGAAATTAGATCTGTCACGTTAATTTGGTAAATGAATATTTTGGATCCAGCAAATTCACGAAACGACTCATGAAGTATTTTCGAGACTGAAATGATAGCCCCCTGAAACACCCTCAAAGATACTGCAACATATGGAATAAATTCAAAGCCTATGTTATCCAGAGGTGAAACTATCTTAACTAGACTAGTTAGCAAGCAAGCTGGCCAGCAAACAAGCATGTTCATACTAACGTAATAATTAATAAGTGTTTCTATTGGTACGCAAATTTCCATCAAAAGTTCACAATATAACGAACATCATGTTGTTTTACCGGCATTTGACCTTGTTAATCCATACAAATGAAAGGTGCTACATTTGCAAAATTATATATAAAACAATATCGACATTAAACTGTTATGAACCTATGAGCTTGATTTGTAGAATCCCTCTCTATAAACCCTTTCATCGGAAATCCAAGGTTTCATTAATTCACTGTATCATCTGTTGACTTCTACATGTACGATATAATAGTATATTATAATAGCTCAAATATTCATCTGATCCTTCTATTGTATGTTATGGTTTCTAAGTAAAATATGTTGATTAATCTTATCCTCCTAGCATATGTTATGGTTATGGACAGCTGTCGTTAATTAAAATGTAACCATCTGTCCAGTTAGGGGTATAAATACAGTGACGCAGTGGAGCAATGCACTATTACGGTGTATAAACAAGTATAAATGCTTTTACCAACAGTTCAAAACCAAACCATACTCTACCTGTTTAAGCAACTTGTACCTGTTTGGGTACACATAAATGATGAAATCACTGTCAAAATATCCTAACTTGACTATAATTCACAAGTAAACGTCTAAATAAACAACAATGTCACCAACTTATTACATGAAAACTGGTTATGGTAACTGGTCGCATCGCAATACATGTATGTATTACTTGATACACTGTTAAAATTTGTTTTTGCGTTGTCTAGCAGTTGTAAGTACGTAGCAATCAGGTTTTGTCATTTCGTATTGGTCGATTACCTCCGATGTCGAGGGTATCAACACTTGTAAATGTGTTGTGACACATGAACTAGGAGTCCTCATGATACCAACCAGTTATAAAGCCGTAACAATGAAATATATTACATTGAGACTATTATCAATAGTTTTGAGAGTTTCCTCATTGATAATAACCAGCAGAAAACAAAGCATAACAATAAAAAACCGAGAAACATACCAAATACAAATACAAATTTTTCTTTTATTCAAACAAGGTTTTATTTTCGCGGTCAATGTCATTTGCGCGAAATCAAGACACCGCGATTTCAAAAGGATCCAATTAACGCGAAAATTGGACACCGTGAAATATACCCGCTATACAGTACATTTAAATATCACTATCATGTTACTTTGGAAAGACTACCATTATATCTAAGAGTTTCTTAATTGATGATAACAATCAAGAAACACTTGATGACAAAACAAATAAGTAGATTATGTGTATCGTCATTGAAGGAGAACCGAATGATTTGATAGATGTTGCTTGCGAAATAATCAATGTTCATATGACGCTTCTTAGAAAAATAGTATGTACAGAGAATGGCGTTTAGTAGTGGTTTTCAAAAATGTCTGAAATACATATGTCAAAATGGACTCAATCTTTTTAACTTAATATGTTCTAAACACCAATCAGACGAAAGCAAATTTTTTTTCTGATAATTTCATACTCTGATATGTCTGTCATTGTCAGGACATTGATTATAAATATGGTATACAGTAAAGCTCCGCTAATAAGACCACTTTGATTGTATTGAAATCATGCAGATTGTCGCCAGTTTAAGGTCCCAAAGTATTAAATCTAGAACAAAAAAAAAGGTCCGCTAATAGGACCGATTCGCTATTAAGACCACCATTTTGACTGGTCTTATTAGCGGAACTTCACTGTAGTATATAATAATCATAACGTGTTCGGACCTTTTTATGCAAGACACCCCTTCCATGTGGAGAAGTTTTGCAATAAAAATAACCTTGATATCAAACCTGATTTCTGCAGAGGTTTTCTATATGTGTTAACACATTGGCTCTGTATTTGTTGTTTAAAATAGTAGATATTGGAAAATATAATTTTAAGGGGGATTTCATTATTCAAGTCCGTCTTATGGACATTTTATTATTACGAGTTATGTATATAACGATCAAAACATTAATCGGAAGCTTGTGTTGTGTGTATATCCTTTTTTACGTGTATTGTAAAAGTTCAGTCAATGTGCATCATTTGCATCATTGAAGTAACAATATGATTACGACGACATGACTAAGTGATTAGATTAACGACAACAACACAATATAAAATGCGACATTGAAACCTTAACACGACCAGCGCGTTTGATGGGGTACATATATTTGTCTACTCGTTATTAACTACATATGTAAGTGATTTATCGACGACTGTATCTTTTAATCAATCTTCAAGAGTGGTTAACGACTTCGTAAATGATTTTTCTAATGCTTGATAGGTTCAATTGAATTACTCATCGAATTTATGTCCTAGCAATTGTTTTCAACTTGATAGATCAGATGTATTGCTTTTATTTATGGGATTGGTTTGAATGAAGTGCTTGACGGATGTGGAATGGCCATTAGTTCTTTTGTAACATTGGCCAATATTTCACCAACTCTTTAACACAATGTTCCATTCATCAAAAGCGCCACATAAGATGTTCGATGCCGGTTACATATATAACAATAGGTTTATTATAAAATGTTGCCATTCTGTTAATCATTCACCCATAAAACCGTATGCATGTACGAGTTACACTTCTACACAAATATACCGAATGTCTTGTTCTTGTTTGTATGATTTTATTCATCCCCTCCTTCGGATATTCCATGTGGGCGAATCCCCCAGAAGTGTTTAGTCATTTTAGGTTTCGAGGGAAGTTCGGATACAGGAGGCATACTTGATCATCCACTCGTTCTTTTACATTTTCTCTTACTTTGTTCTTGAATTATTCTTACGGAAGGTTATATCCACATCATTAACGATTCCATTTACTCATTATTTCTTATTGTCTCATATTATGACAAAGCGACATCATACTGATGTTCTCAAGATATTTCGTTTAATTCATTAGAAAATCACTCTCTCAAGGACAATACCACACAGACACAAACCATTTTGGAAACTGTAATATTCATACACAGTCTGTAAACCGTTTGTACAGTCTTAACGATTTTGACAAATATAGCTCTTATTTGTATTTTGAAGATACTTTTTTCCGGAAAATATCTCAAGAAAATACCACACAGACGAAACGTTCTGCTTTGGACAGTATTATAAGTATTCACCGCTGGTATCCGTTTATTCAGTCGTACCGTTTAATTCAATCCTGTCTGAGGGATTAACCAATGTCTCAATTATTTCTACGGTCCATCTATTTGTTCAGACAATTCCAAAACCGATGACCAAATAAATAATGACAGACATAAATAAAGACTTTCCAATGTCTGGTTGATGCATGTTAACCAGATGACAAGTTTTGCAAATTGATTGATCCAAGTAGAATTCAGATATAATTCAAAAGAGAACATCTCTCCTCACATTGAGCAGTCGTTTGTCCGAAACTAGCATCTAGTGTCCGCAATGTACTTTATGGTCTTCTGCAGATCATCAGTATCGCCATAGAGCTTCTCTTGAAGTGTTGTGTCTGTGTATCACGTTGCATATCGTGTCTGGTTAATATATCTTCTACATCTTTGGAGGACGTTGACGTTAGTCTAGTTCCAGGTACTTACACTGAGCGGCAATGAAAACGCAAAACTTTTAAAACTTGAATAGTTTCGTAATGCGTAAACTTATAAACTTGAAATTTTGTATGCTGACTTTGATTTATATTATCAACAGAATTCAGCTTTTTTCTATGAAAATAATTTAATAATCACTCGACCATAGCGGAATAGCATTAAACTGCATTTTCCCGCGTGCTGATGGGTGGC
This sequence comes from Spisula subtruncata, assembly GCA_963678985.1. Classification (NCBI taxonomy): domain Eukaryota; kingdom Metazoa; phylum Mollusca; class Bivalvia; order Venerida; family Mactridae; genus Spisula; species Spisula subtruncata. Next base: position 2,422,000 of record OY787669.1, read on the forward strand.
TAACGATTTGCTCGCATATTGTGCAAGCATTTTGAAGAATATGGATGGATAAGTCGGAAAAACAAAATAACTAGAAGAAAACATGGTGCATATGTCTAAGGAAGACTCCGAAAAATAGGTCGTTATGCTCAATTGTGGGGTATATGTACTAAAAATCAAAGTTTCGTTGATTTAATTCCTGAAGTCATTATTTCATTCATTTAACACTAGTTTGAATACATATACGCCTGTTAAGAAAGATAAAAATTTATTAGAAATCATAGGATGTAAGAAAATGTTTAAGTCAAGTGCGATAACTCTTGGATAATTATCCTCACTTTTTAAGATTAATCACCAAACTTTTACACTAAATTGTATAACTGGATATTACTGAACTAGTCTACATGCTCAGGTTATGATGTTCATTAATATTTAGACGTAAATTGTGTTTTGAAAATTAAGCACGCAATTCAAAAGCGCATTTTCTCCATTCAGTGCAATAATCAGTATTAAAATCATACCTATAGCGTATATGCAATTGATTTCCTGTAACAAATGGTGATACTTTTACCATCATCGGGACAAATTTAATAGAATTATATTAATCTCAAAACGAGCAGTTTCGAATATGCGTTTAGAGCCGCTAAATTTGAAGCAGTGTTATAAAGAAACTAGCAAGTAAATTATTTACTCAATTTATTGCTCCACGATTATCTCCCGTTGACCATAGAAAATACACCAAGGCTCTACTGGAGCAAGATTTACTATTTTAGTGGTTGTGCGCGAAATAGTGCACAGGCCCCTTAACAGTGCCTGAACTTCACATAGCCCTTCTGCAACAACGGCAAAGCATCCCACTAGCATGCAATGAACGTTTCATACGATTAATACGTCGTATGTGTACAATATGCATCGGTCCAGACGGTGGTTTTAAAAGATTAAAAATTGTGACTTTCTCTTTTATACTAACTCCAAAAAATCTGGTATAAAACTATGTTGCTAAACAACCTTATCTGATTCGAAGTGATATTCATGTGTCACTTTCATATATCTATTCTATGACAAAAGTTCGCGATGCTTACACTCTTATTTAATATGTTATTCTATACTATGTAAGTGTTGTGTTTTCATTGCCGCTCAGTGTACATTTTACATTACTTACAGTTTAGGTCCAGCATAATCCACTTAAAATGGATGTTTCTACGTGTAAAACAAGATGTTAGTTTACATTAATTTATATAGGGAATTTAAGATTATCCCCCTGGCTACTCGGAACCATACTATTATTGGCGTCATCTACTCTACTCTAAATGTAGCTTAACTTAATCATGTCTAAAAAAATAACATTCATCTTTATGTTTTAGAACAACATAGTTTTAAAATGTCTGGTCTAAAATTGATTTCTGATAGTCTTATGATTTTAGAAACACACCCACACATAATTAACACGAAATTAATCATTGCATATTACAATGACAAAATTAATTCTTTGTTCAGAAGGGTGTTTCATTTTTAACAAAGAATTGTAAAATTGTTAAAACATTTTTAATCATAATTATTCACAAATTAATTTCGTAATATTTGCCATGCTTTTAATAAATATCAGTCAATATTTCGCTGGCTTAGAATGAAAAGGTCGTAAGTACAAAATCGATATATTGAGAAAACAAGAAAAAACTGTCTGCAATTTACTCTTTACTTATGGTAAAACAAGCTTTTATAACTTCATTTTGGTCAACATGACAAGTTCCGATTTTCATAAAAATAGGCCCATTAGAAGCGCCTGGTACTGGAGATATTAATATGTATGAGTATTATAAGGTCGTAAGTAGTAGTTACGACCTTCTCATTCTAAGCCATCGATATAGTCACATATAGTCACATATATAGTCGGCCTTGGATATGGCAAGGACAGGGTCATTATCATGTCAAAATGTAACATTGTCAATGTGTATTTAATAGAAATAAAAACCTGGGTCGTAATGCATTTCACAGCAAGATGGAATGGTATTGACACGGAAAACCATAGTTTCTTGTCTTGTTACAAAATCAGGCTTTGATATAACCATTATAGAGTAATTTACAGTAATGTTATGGCATCCAAAGTATCACAGCATTATTTGGTATATTTTGGGGAGTTAGCGCGGATAGTGTCACAATTTCTATAGTACAGGAAGAACAACTGTCCGTTGCTTTTCGACAATTGTTTTACATTTATGAGTATACGTTTTCTTATCGCTTTTGTGAACATAGCGACATTTAATCCCAGGCAAATATTGTTTATATAACGGTAGGCACTCGTCTAGGGCAATTTTACACTTTATAGCCGTGAATTGTTTTGTGTGCGTTGATGTTACATTCACGAGTGGTGTAACTTACTCAAAGACCAATGCATATTACGCAACATTAATTAATTCGTGAAGGATTCATTGCGGTGAAACAGTTCATTTATTTTGTCAACCCTCGCAACACCGTGATGAATATGTAATCATATTACATTTAGTCGTCTAGATAATTTCTGTATCTTTCCGCAACGATCGATATAAAACAAAGCAGGTCTAATTTCGTATAGACAGTAATTGATCTTGTAACAATACGCGTTTGTGTTGATATTTTACAGAATATGCACATGTATCTAACGCTGTATCTGTCGTTCTGAATAAGCCTAGGCAAAGTTGCAAAATTGTTTTGTCACTGTGCCTATTTTAGTACATGTGTATGCTTATTTTGTATATGCATTTTTGCACCGTTGAAGACAAGCACACTTAGTGCAATCAATGCTTATTCGTGCTTATTCCGAACGGCAGGTACTTAGTATAATATTTCTGTCGATTTTTATCCGTTTGATTTGTTTGATGCCCTGGGTCTAATTACCGTTGTTTGACTGCCAGTTTTAGTAGAAGAAGTCAGATAAAAATAAGACATTCTTGATATGGTTGGTGATATATTATTTTCGTAAAAATATAAAAATAGTACTTTAGATCGAACATTATTAACTTTTTTAATAACAACAGAGCATATGTCATTTATGATGGAAGAAATGTTGGTAATTACCGTATTGAATTTCTCCAGGAATAATAATAATGGTGTTAATGCTACTCATCCTTGCTTATTACCAGTGCATGCTTTGACTTTGTACATGCTCTGTATTGATTCAGGGATTTCACTCGTGTCATTTAAATGTAGCATTGCGATATTAAATAACTTGTGCATTTTCAAGTTAAGCTAGTTAACCTGTGTCGGTATTTATAAAGCATCTAAGTAGCAAAAACTTAAATATTTTGTTAAATTTGTGATGTACATATTTCCATCAGATAGGATAATGATCTATGTTTGCAAAGTGATTGTGGTAGCTCTCTACACAATGTTTGAAAACACTGAACAAGATCCATTATATTTGCTCTCTTGTTTAACTGAGATACTTAAATAAATTTCAATGTTTAAAGAAATTTTCAACTAAAATGCTTTATAAATATCGGTGCTGATCTTAAGCAATGGTAATCTTATGAGTATTAAATATCTGTTGGTATGATGTACCACGTAGGCAAAAATGACTGAAAGTAATCAATGAATCTATGTTGCTCATACAAAGCTGAAATGCCCGACAAAATAATTTATGTGACGTTTCTTACTTAGCAACCATATTACAGACACCTCTATATTTGACATCAGTTGCCCGCTATGCAACAACCATCATTGAATACGTTTTCTTTTTACGACAGAAACGTCTTATGGGAAATTACCCATTAGTTGGAGCATATACATATATCACATACATATGCTAATATGACACATTTGTGGCTTTATTAGATTGCTTCATTTATTCCTTCTGGCTATTCTTCAAACGCGGCCTTTATCCGAACTGGAGCACGATAAAATGAATACATACGAAATCATTTTAAGACTGTTGAGTTTCGAGAACGCGTCTGATTACCATGATGAAACACAAGCTTTTGTAAACTTTGTACTGATAAATGAAAGACGCGCGAATATCTCCTTTGATAGTTCATAATACATTCTCTACATGCATGTCCTGTGCTATAAGTCCTTACTTGCAAATCTTTTTCGTAAACATTAACGCAATTCAAGTGTTGCTATGTCAGACTCATATTTCATAATAATTATTTGATAAGAACGAACTTTAAATGTACTTTATTTATGTATATGTATATTTGTAATACAAACGATAATATTACTTAAAGCACGTGGGATGACAATTTATTTAGAAACTATGACGTTCCTGGTCTTCCACATATCATAATGCATTATCAGTTTGCATGACAATACCATGCTTGTAGTTATATAAGTCATTCTCATCGGGAGTTTTATGAATATATAGGCTTGTCATGTAAAATAGAAATTATTCTTGCAAATTGAAAAATACTTCCTTATTTGGAGCTTCGTTACAGCCCTAAGTCGATGAGGGTAGGCATTGCTCCGTGTAGTTGTGTTACGTTGTGATGGTACAGTTTTCTGTACTTGGTTGGTTAAGTGCTGTCTTCCATGTCTTCTAGAGTTCTCATTTCTTTTTTATGAATGTATATGCGTTTCGTGTAAAATAGAAATGAGTTTTGCAAATTAAATGCTTCTATATCCAGATAATCGTGGCATTCCAAAGTCGATCTAGGAAGGTCGAGTGAAGAAGATCAATTATGGTGCGTCATTCAATATTCCCGAATAATCATTGTCTGAAATAAACGTATATACAATGAACGTATCCTTCCCCAGATCATCAAAGTGGTATATTTGGAACTTCATCAATATTTTGGTGCAACAAAGTCTAAATCAGACATTTTAGATTCGTTTCTGTGTAAGTTTAAGTACCTTAAAATAGCAACATTATTTTCTGTGATATGTTTAGACATTTCGAAATATATAAACTGAAAATTCCATGTGCACATTCGTTACTCCTTAAATATTTTAGGCTATTCGTCTTGCTACAGGGCACGACACCACAACCTGAACTCAGCACTCAAATATACAAAATGCAATATTGTGTGTTAAAGTTTGTAATTGTAGATGTGAAAATATTATATAAATATTCAAAATAACATTTATGAAGATATAACAGTGTATTGATTGTCATATATCAAGGAATATTTAAGTACTCGACTTTTGCTCGACTTTTGCTCGCAGCTTCTGTATGAAACTAGGAACAGCCGAATAAACTATATCAGCATCTATATTGAGTTGACAACCTGACGTTAGTATCTGCTCGTCAGTGCGTGAGGAAAATTGGTATTTCGTAAGAGAAGGAAAGCATGTGGTAGTGAAATACGTTCTTACATAATTCACGTTTTACGGAACCAAATATAACATTTTACACTTGCAGGAAGGGAGCTGAACTATGTTTGTAAACAATTGAATGAAATTCTTACACTTCTACGGCTGAGTAAAATATCACGTTAGGAACAGTCGAATAAACTATTTTAGTATCTGTATTGAGTGGGTAATATCACGTTTGTATCGACTCGTCAGTGCTAGAGGACAATTGGTATTTCGTTAGAGGAGGCAAGCGTGTGGTAGTGAAAAACTTTCTACGTAATTCAGATTGGAACCAATATAGCATTTTACACTGAAGGAAGGAAGCTCAATTATGTTTGTTAAAATAGAAATTATTGAATGAAATTCATTCGCTTCTACTGCTACGTGAATGATCACATACGTTTATATCGACTCGTCAGTGCAAGAGGAACATTGGTATTTCATGAGAGAAGGCAAGCATGTGGTAGTGAAAAATGTTCTACATAATTCAGATTGGAACCAACTATAACATTTTACACTGAAGGAAGTAAATTCAACTATGTTTGTAAAAATATAAACCATTGAATGAAACTCTTTCCCTTCTACTGAGTAAATTATCACACACATTTGTATCGACTCGTCAGTGCCAGAGGAAAATGGTATTTCATAAGAGAAGGCGAGCATGTGGAAGTGAAATACGTTCTACATAATTCAGGTTTTACGCAGAACGGAACCAAATATAATATTTACACTGAAGGAGGGAAACTCAATTATGTTTGTAAAAACGAAACCATTGAATGAACATAGTTCGTTTCTACTGCTTAGTGAAATCCCACACACATTTGTATCGACTCGTCAGTGCCAGAGGAACATTGGTATTTTATAAGAGAAGGCGAGCATGTGGTAGTGAAATACGTTCTTACATAATTCACGTTCTACGGAACCAAATATAATATGTTACACTTGAAGGAAGGAAGCTCAACTATGTTCTTAACCATTAAATGAAATTCTTACACTTCTACGGCTGAGTAAAATATTACGTTAGGAACAGTCGAATAAACTATTTTAGTATCTGTATTGAGTGGGAAATATCACGTTTGTATCGACTTGTCTATGTTAGATGACAATTGGTATTTCGTAAGAGGAGGCAAGCGTGTGGTAGTGAAAAACGTTCTATATAATTCAGATTGGAACCAAATATAACATTTTACACTGAAGGAAGGAAGCTCAACTATGTTTGTTAAAATAGAAACCATTGAATGAAATTATTTCGCTTCTACAGTTGAGTTTATTCTCACACACATTTGTATCGGCTTGTCAGTGATCGAGGAAAATTGGTATTTCGTAAGAGAAGAGAAGGCGAGCATGTGGTAGTGAAAAATGATTTTGTTAAAACGTATCTATAGGCAAAAAGCGTGGATATTCAATGGATTGGATTAAGAAATGTATTCTTTTCAAGGATATGGGATATATAAAAACGGTAGTTAAAATCACTTACATAAATACAACAAGTAATATGTATTTGTTCAAGTAAATGGTCTTGAGAAATCAAATGCACAATTAATAAAATAACACAAGGAACACACTTACATGAACGCTCCCTAGCAATTTCTTAATTAAAGTAGTGGGTCTCTCGTTAATTTTTGTAATTGTTTTAATTTTTGGCAAGAACTGCAATTTCACCAAAAATGAGCATGTGTGTAGGGGATCGCCTCCAAAGAGATATTAAGTTGTCGTTAAATGTCTGAAGTAATCGGGGAGTCACTTCCTTTAATTAAAAACACGTGATTAGATTTGATCACACTTTTGTTTTTCAATTCTCTTCGAAATAATTCTAATTACCATTATGCAAGTCTTGAAGCACGTTGAATCAGGTCCTTTTTATTCTTTTCAGATGTTTCAGTGATAACACACTAGAGTTCATGTATTAAGTGTCTAAAATATGTACTATAGTTTGATTTGATAACATTTAAATGTAAATGAATTGTTTATTTGAGGGAGATTGTGTTCATTATTGACGGAGTGAACGAGAAATTTGGAAATTACAACAACAAAGTGGGGTATTGAAAATACATGCAGCAACTACTAGACTGCAGTGCTGCTGGTTTGTAACGTTATGTATACTATAGTATGTTAACATTTAAGTGTTTGGAATAAACCTGTGTGACCATCTACGTTTATTACATTAAATATGGGGTGTACGTGTGAGAAAATCAAACTTAAAAGATTCACAAAAATTGGAAATAAAAATGGCGACGATCTTCCGCCGAAGCTGACAGAAATGCAAATCTGTGTAATACGGAATAACTGGCAGATACTAAAATGTCATGTAGCCAACATTGGAGTTATAACTTACGTAGGGTAAGTAAAGTATATTTTGATTACGTTTGTTGACACCACAGTCGTATTTATTGATCAAAGGTCTACATGCAGTACTTTCAAAGTAAATCGAGAACGGGTGAAAATATGTTATCGTCCGGCAGGTATGCTATGTTTATCTAGGTTTAACTGGGTTTACGCTAAAAACCTGAGTTAACGGTGTTCATCGCTATTTTTTCGAATGTGATAGTTCCCTCATTAGTATTACTAATTGAATCGACTGTAGTACCGTCAGACTTTCATCCATAGTAGGGATCATGTAGGTGTAATGGTTCGGTACAGGTACCTTAGTACAAATAAGCCGCTTACAGTGCTGTTTGATAGCTCTACCTGACAAAACTATCAATACCGAGGACATAATATCGATATTAAGACTATTATACTGTCATTTCGCTGACTAAGAATGAGAAGGTCGTAAGTACTACAGTAACTTATAAAACTTATACATATTAAAAATCAAAACCAAAAGGCGATTCTTATGAACATATTTTCTTGAAAATCGGAACGTTTCATGTTACAAACTGAAGGTGATACATCTTGTTTTATCATAAGTAAATAAAAGAGTAATTTGCGGACAATTTCTCTTGTTTTATCAAAATATCGATTTTGTACTTTCGACATTTTTAATTCTAACCATTGTCTACATTTGCAAAACAAATCAGTCTGCTCATCGCAATCGCAATTATAATTGTCTCAATAATTATTTTTGTAAAATTTCTTCGATGCCTTGATTGTTGATGCATTTTGTGCGTTCTTGTTCCTATCCTGTCGCTCATCATACCGTTATACTGTCTTGATATGATAATGCTTTTAATATGAAGGTATGTTCGGTCATTAACATCGCTTATGAGATAAAAACGATTATCGATAAATTGCATTTGTGCGTATCAGAAGAACTATGTAATAATTACAACAATAATGCAGTTATTGGATGCTCATTGTCTTAGTTATATCCTGCAATAAGCTCATAAAACATAATGAAGTGAGGGTTTTATATGACAATGTTATAATAAATATATTGGTTCCTTCCTTCCTATAGCAGAGCATCGGACAGAGCAAAAACACATTTAATTGTTCATAATTAGTAAAGCAGCAGTATTACGATTGTTTCAGCTATTTCATGGCGTATAAACACATCCCATTTCTACTTTCATTAAGTCCTGATACACAAACATATTTGGAACATAATTGTTTAATCATTTCAGAGCAACCATCACAGCAAAGCAATATGCTGGGGTATGAATAAAACATGAAGAGAATGTGAAGTTGAGGCTTTACTAAGTCATACATTTAACAATAACTTGACGTCATGACTTACGTTTGTGTATGCATATTGGTGTTAAATACGGACAGTATAGGGTAATCCAGTGACATTATTTTGCACCAAAACCTTTATTGTACACATATTGTGCAATAAGATACGCTATTCTGTCCGACAGAAGACAGAAGTTATTATGAACAGACAGTTAATGTGTACGGAACACAGCTGCGAGTAATGACTTAAATATATCATAAGATTTTGGTCATTGTGACATATTGGCTAGGCGCTAGGGCAATGTAATTTCGGTTTGTTATGAGTCTATTTTCATGAATATCGGAACTTGTCATATTGACCAAACTGAAGTCGTCCAAAAAGTTGTTTGTTGTTTTAACCATAAGTAAAGAGTAGTCTTTTTCTGGTATTTTCTGGCTTTCTCAAAATATCTATGTTATACCACCTTCTCATTCTAAACCAGCGATTTATTACATGTGTCTGTCAAATAAATTGGCCAAACCACGTGTATATCAGATTGGGGCAAGTAGAAGTAAACGATGAATAAGAAGACATAGGCATATATAAAAATTATGTGGAACTCAAAGACTGATTGCAAGAGAAAAAATACACAATTGGGATTGACTTGTGTGCCGTCTTAGATTACTAGTAATTAGATAATAATAGATATCCGAATACGAGACAGAAAACTACGAACGTTGTAAGAATTGGTCAGACAAGGGTCCGAATAAAAACAAGACAAAATGGAAGAACAAAAATGACAAAGTATAGACCGAGGGACACATACTAACGTACAGAATGACACGAAAAAGGAAATACTGTTAAATCCTTAAATTAAAATTTGGATCAAATGTCGATGTTAGTTTGTAAAAAAGACCACTTCATGGGACGTAATTTCAAAAATGATTGATCCACTAAGTCAGTTTTTATAGAATCATGACTATTCGTGGGGGATTGAATTTTGTGGTTGAGGTCATTCACGACATAAACGAAATTAAATCCCCGATAAATATCAATGTTTTTTTGAGTATCACATTCCACAGTACACACAACAGGTGACAAACACAGACAAATAAAATAATGAATTTTAACAGCTAAAGATTCGTCATCCACGTGTTATTAAGTTAAATAAAAGTAGGTAATTAAGTTTCAACATCGAAAACATGTAAATTGAAGAAACTTGCAACTCTTGATTACGTTCTTACATTGACCTAGTATCTAAATGTAAGGATTTACATGTTTACCAATTAGCAACAGATGCTTATCTCAGAATATACCAACTTTGGTATTTGTGATAACAAACACCCATTAAGTCATTTAGCTTATTCGTTTTTAGTTTCCGTGTTAAATGGTGATTTTATCAAGTCAGGTTTATCGCTTCTCATAACATGACATAACACGCTGAGTGAAAGCATGTGTTGCATCCGTTATAATGTATCATTTAAAGCACGCGCTAGCTATTCATTAAATGTTACATCATTTCGTTGAGTCTGTCTAGTCATTAGTTGCAAAATGCTTTTAATCTCATTAATGTCAAGTTTCAATTTTATTCAAGTGTGGAATCATGGATTTTGCTTAATACTAGAGGCTTTGGCTGAAGTCAACTGGAAATACATTTTATATCCATGTGTTGACTGAAAGGCTCATATTTCAAGATAAACATGTAGGTACGCTCAATATAATTTATTGCTATATCTATTGTCATGCAATTCAACGGATTTACTGCGTAGAACACGCGTCAAAACAATCTATTTCCTACTTTTGTGGTTACGTTGTTTTTTGAATTTTTTTTTATTATGAATTGTTGGTTTGCATGACAATTTTATATATAAGACACTAGGTTGATGAATGTGTTTTTTGCTTCTAAAATATCGATACAAATCACCTACAATACAATTTCATTCCTCGTGGCACGTCTATCTATCGCTGGCTTAGGATAAGAAGGTCGTAAGCTGGGCTTATCAGACAAGTGTATATTTGAAATCTGCTTCATAAGGCGCTTCATTTGAGTCCATTTTGATGAAAATCCGAACGTGTCATCTCGACCAAACTGAAATTGGAAATGCTTATTTTACCAAAATATAAAGAGTAATTGTCAGACAGTGTTCTTGTTTTCCCAAAATATTGATTTCGTAGTTACTACCTTCTCATTCTAAACCAGAGATATATAGATGTGCCACGAGGAATATAATTGTACTTTAGTCAAAGCCATGGTGATTGTATTATGTAAAGAATAGTAGCATGCATATATTGCTATGGGGAAGATTGATAATCCATGATCAATTAGGTGTGTCATTCTACAGTATATTACCAAATTGACAGATATATGCACCAATTAACTTCCACGTACATCAGCAAAATTATATTTTTGGAAGTCCATCTATATTTTGCGCCTTAAAGTCTAACTAGACATTTCTCGATTTGTGTGTTTGTTACTTTAAGTACTTTAAAAAGCTTCATTATATTTTGCACCATAAAGTCTGATCTAGACATTGCTGGAATTGTTTCTTCGTCTGTTTAAAGTTTTTATTATGCTCTCCTTGTTCTCTTTGTTAATTTTCTTTTAGTATTTACAAATATATAATTGTAATTTTGCGTTCGAAATATCGTTTCTTCTAAGATATATGTATTTGCATTTGTCCTGCAATATCATGTCCTGGAATCACACATATAACGTACAAACGTCTTTGAAAGACACAAAATGTGGTAATGAGCGTTTTATTTGATCTTATATTGCAATTTTAGATGAAGAAAATGTACGAAAACTGTGTATGAGAGTCGAAAATAACATAAAGCAGAAACTGTAACATATTTTAAAAATAGTATGTTTATATGCAATTTCTGGACCCGAGAGCAACATCCGACACTCGTTCTAATTATAAGTATTCAAAGTAAAATAACACGTTCAATTCATATCTTCCTGAAGCCCACTAAATTAAACAAACTCGTACAAAAGACTCATGCAAATAGAACGCAATATAAAAAACATGGTTCTTCTTTGTCCGAACCGATAAACTGTACAAAAATGAAGGCGGGCTTCGAGGCTTGTCCAAAATATTGGACAGTTTTCAAGGTAAATATAGGAAAAGAACATAACATATACACTGCATTCGATGAAAATGACGCATCATCATGTTGTTCATGTATTGAAATACAATTGTACACGAATAACTGGGTTATTATCAATAATAACTGAGGGCGAGATGATGTCCATCTCTTAAGTTTCAGTCTTTAACAGCATCTTGTAGTACTACAAATTACTTTAGCTCGAGAGAGCAAACTGAGATTTCATATCGAGTATCATATGCAGGCTGTCTGTAAATATTAAGCTGATCAATGTTGGATTTGGGTTATAAATTATGTATGTTCTCTCGCTGAATTCATCAACACAGATTGGAACCAAATGCAATACCTCACGCTGATAAAAGGAAGCTAAACGTGTGTGATAAAGTTGATTATCCTACTTTAAATAGTCCCCAGTGCTTGGTTGGAAATCTCAGACTTGTATCGACTTGTCAGCACTGAAAGAAAGGTGATATTCCGAAAGTGCAGTCAAGTAGCATGTGGTAGTGAAATACAATTTTATAAACATATCGCTAGCTTAGAATAAGAAGGCTGCTTCCTTATAATGCATTTGTATTATGTAATCTACATCATCAGGTGCTTCTGATGTACCTACTTTCATAAAAATCGGATCGTGTCATATGTCGACCAAACTGAAGTTGAAAAAGCTTGTTTAACTATAATTAGGTGTTGAGAGTGAGTAATATAAGTTGGAAACACAAGTTTTGACAATCTACCTAAATAATTTAATTTCAACTGATTAGGTAATTCAGGTACAAAAGTACGACATTCCTGATATGGTTGGTGATAGTGTATTACCGCAAATAATATAAAAATAGCACTTTCGATCTAACATTATTAACTCTTCTAATACATACAATAACAACAGAGCATACGTCATTTACGGTGGGAGAAATGTTGGTAATTACCGTATTGAAGTTCTCCAGGAATAATAATAATGGTGTTAATGCTACTCATCCTTTTACCAGTGCATGCTTTGACTTTGTACATGCTCTGTCAATTTATGTAACATTGTGATATGAATTTGCTTGTACATTTTCAGGTTAAGCAATTAGACAGGGTCGGTATTTATTTAGCATCTAGGTATAAAAAAACTTTTTTGTTATGCACATATTTCCAACATATAGGAAAATGATGCAGTTGTGAAAAGGGATTGTGGTATAGCTTGGCTATTTTGACCTGAGCCTGCCCTTTATGCAAGAATATATTACAAGGTTCTTGCTTTGGATATATCAATTCCGCAAGCAAATCGTGCAAAATCGGTATTTCAAAGTTGTGTTTGTATTACATCTCGAGCGTTTTCGTGATACTCATCGACTATAAAAACATAAACTCGGTGTGGTGAACGTTGCTATTATATCCACCGTAAAATTATGCTAATCAAAAGGTCAGGCTCCTGTCAATGTGGCAAGCTATAGCTCTCAATACAACGGTTGAAAATATTGTACAAAATCAATTATATTTGTTGTCTAGTTTAACTGAGACTAAATTTCAAAATTTCGACTAAGGTGCTTTTTTATTTATACCGGTATGATGTACCACGGATTAAAAATGACTGAAACAATAATCAACGAATCCATATTGTCCGAAAACGTTTTAGTCCATTAGGTATTTTACCCCCAAGTTTCAATTCTGATTGGGATTTGACAAATTTATTTTGGTCTTTTAATCAAATTCATATAGTACGAGGGCCATTCAAAAAATACGTAGACAACATCGATTGTTTAACTATCTACCATCCGAATTTCATCAAAATAAGTAGAAATGAGGTTCTACCGGTTATGAATTCAGTGCGTATATTTATCATGAAAAATATATGTTATGTTCGAAAATATGGTAGTTATAGCAACGCAAAATTGAACGCACGGGGCAACCCATCGATTTATCCCGTAGAAAATTGGTGTTGATTTCTTCACCCCGTCATTATCTTTAACGGTTTCGAAACCTTTATAGAATTGACGTGTGTATCGTTTGAGACTATATAGTTCTGTGTTTAAAATTACGATGTCATAATTAACAGGGTTACAGAGATATTGGTTATCATACAAAGTCACTCTTAAAAGCGGAAAGAAAACGTGACGTCGCGTTAAACCACGGGGGAATGCGTAATCCTGCAATTATGTGTTGCGCTTGGTATAAACAGTTTTTAAACACACATATTTATTTGAATCTTGGCCGAAAATTGGAGATTTCACCTAAAGGAAGTACCGGAACATCATGTAAAACATACAATGCCGGGGTTGTATATATTTCTTGATTTAATCAGCTTAAACATGTCCCATGGAGTCCAAATTTCGCTTTTCTGGACGTCAAGACTTTGATATTGGCGCGATACGGGTACGTGAGTGTAAAACTCGAAAGAGCAAATGAAATAATGAATGATATTTGTTTTGTTTTTGTAAGTTTAATCCGCCATTGTAAATTGGTCATTATACAGAATGGTTGGAGTTGTACAATAAGTATTATTGTGAGAATTTAGAAGATGTTGTGAGGTTATCGAAACATATGACGTCAACAACGACGTCTGGACTTGCCCCGTGGTCACTATAGGCGCAATGCATAAAACATGATCCTCACTTAACCGTCGGTCCGATTTCTATGAAACTTTTGGATTTTGGCGAATGAAGGGGGTGCAGCAACATAATAAATAATTATTGATTTATCTGAAAAAATAAGCTAGCAAATTGATTTGTCTACATATTTTTTGAATGCCCCTCGTAAATGATATTTTATGTACTGTTTTTCACTATTTCATCCTTTTCGTTTTGTGTATTTCAGATTTTCATTGCTTTTTCTTAATCCCTGCTCTCAAAATCTATTGGGTTTTTAAGAAAATTAATTGAGTAATTACCCCAATACGCAGCTTATCTGTAGCTCTGTATTGTTCATAGAAATATGCCCAATCTTATCATTTTTATCACGTTTCGACTTGGATATGCACCATGTGAATATATACATGTACTTAGCAACGAAATTACAGATAACGTCATATTTGCCATCGGTTGCCCGCTATTCAATAAACATCCTAGGATACGTATTCTTCTTTTTAACAAAACGTCTTATGGGAAATTACCCAATCGATGGAGCACACTAATATATCACATACATATGCTAATATGACACATTTGTGACTTTATTACATTGCTTAATTTATTCCTTCTGGCAACGCCAAACGCGGCTTTTATTAAAACTGGAGCATAATAAAAAATATATGAAATCATTTTAAGACAGATGAATTTCAAGAACGCGTCTGATTACCATGTTGATATAATTCGAACTGCCTTGAGGACAAAACGGTATGATATTTGTATAACAGTTAGATAGAAAAGCAATATACATATCGCTGGCTAGTACTTACGACCTTATAAGACAAATACAAATTAGAAACTTGCATCGCAAGACGCTTCATGTGAGTCCGTATTCATGACTATCGGTTGTGGACCAAACTGAAATTAAAATTGCTTGTTTAACACATGTAAAGAGAAATTGTCAGACAGTTTTGTGTTGCGTTTTCAAAAAATCTAATTTTTACTTGCGACCTTCTCAATCTATACCAGCGATATCCATTATTTGACGTAAGTCAGGTCTAAAATAAGAACCCAAGTATCCAGAAAGATGTTTTCATATTAAAGAAATGGATAAAATATAAAATATTAGCACAGTCGAAAATAATAAACAATTTTTTAATTTCTTAATGTTTTTTTAAGCAATGCCCACGCAAACCCATGCCAAAAACGGCGACCAAATGACGCAAAACAACCCCGGGGCGTGACCTAGTTTAAAACTCTAAAGACAAACAATGCACACAAATTTCAGTACAAGGGATTTAAAAAAACAGCTATGATATATCGAAACTGTCAAGAACCAACATTATTGTAATAAAATTGTGTTTCGAAAATACTAGCTTTTATAAACATTGTACATGTACTAATAAATGAAAGACGCGTAGTTTGATAGTTCAAATGTTCATATCCAGTGCTATAAATCCTTAGTTGCAAATATTTCTTGTAAAATTGTTATGAACGACATCCATGTGTTGCACTGTAAGACTCATATTTCATAACAATTATTTGATAAGAACGAACGTTAAATGTACTTTATTTATGTATATGTATATTGTAATACAATGTAACGATAATATTACTTACAGCACGCGGGAGGGTAATCTATTAAGAAACTATGACGTTCCTTGTCTTCCAAATAGTATAATGCATTATCAGTTTGCATGACAATTTCATGCTTGTAGTCATATAAGTCATTCTCATCGGGAGTTTTATGAATGTATAGGCTTGTCATGTAAAATAGAAATTGTTCTTGATAATTGAAAAATACTTCCTTATTCGGAGCTTCGTTACAGTACAAAGTCGATGCGGGTAGGCATTTCTCCGTGTAGTTGTGTTACGTTATGATGGTACAGTTTTCTGTGCAAGCTGGTTAAGTGCTGTCTTCCATGTCTTCTAGATTTCTCATTTCTTTTTTATGAATGAATATGCGTAACGTGTAAAATAGAAATGAGTTTTTCAAATTTAAATACTTCTATATTCAGATAATCGTGGCATTCCAATGTTGATCTAGGAAGGTCGATTTAAGATCAATTATGGTGCGTTATTTAATATTCCCGAATAATCATTGTCTGAAATAAACGATTTTACAGTGTACGTATCCTTCCCCAGATCATCAAACTGATATATTTGGAACTTCATCAATATTTGGTGCCATACAGTCTAAACCAGACATTTTAGATTCGTTTCTTTGTAAGTTTAGGTACCTTAAAATAGCAACATTTTTTCTGTAATATGTTAAGACATTTCGAAATATATAAACTGAAAATTCCATGTGCACATTCGTTACTCCTTAAATATTTTATGCCACTACAGGGCACGAAACCACAACCTGAACTAGCACGAAACTATATACAAAATGCAATATTGTGTGTTATAGTTTGTTGCAGTTTGTAATTTTAGATGAAGATAATATAAATGTTCAAAATATCATTTGTGAAGTAACTTCGAGGTATTGGATAGTCATTTATCAAGGTTATTAATATGGAAATTGCTAAGAAATCGACTGCTGCTCGCTTAATAACATATCCAGAACTCGTTTAAGATAAATATATAACAACTCGTGATAGGTCGTCTTTAAATCATGAAATATATACAAATGGCTAAGTAATACGCATCATGCATTATGTTGTATTGAACAATTATACAGGTGCAGTATGTGTGTGTTCTTAGTATCAATAATAACTGACATTAACATGATACTCACATCCTCAATTTCAATCTTGGATTAAATTACCTTGATCGGTTCTGCAAACAAATTAACTTATGTCAATACTTTGTACACAGTATGTCGATGGTTGAACAATGATGGGGTTCTAAATAATTCTACGTAGAATGGAACCTAACGAAATATTTCACACGCTAAAGGGAGACATTTCGAACTTCTGTATAAAACTAGGAACAGTGGAATAAACTTTTTTCAGCATCTATGTTGAGTGAGAAATCTCACATTTGTATTGGCTTGTCAGTGCTAGAGGAAAATTGGTATTTCGTAAGAGAAGGCGAGCATGTGTTAGTACAATACGTTCTACATAATTCAGGTGTTACGCACAGAATGGAACCAAATATAACATTTTACACTGAAGGAAGTAAACTCAACTATGTTTGTAAAATTTGAAACCATTCAATGAAAGGATTGCGCATCTATTGCTGAGTGAATTATCACACACATTGGTATCGACTCGTCAGTGCAGTTATGTTTATCTTTATCTTTGAGACGAAAATTTGAGCGAAAATGGCGAAAATCTAAATTGACAATAGATCATGAAATATATAGGAATCAATGTTCGGTAGTCAACAAAATGTTGAAACAATCCAAAGTATCCTATTACACAGATAAGGTAGAAGCCTGTGGTCGTGATCAGAAAGGGTTATTCAAGATAACTAAACATCTGATGGGTGAAGAAAAAGAAGTTGTGTTACCAACTGGTAAACCTGCTAAAATGCTTGCACAGGACTTCAGTGACTTCTTCATTAACAAAATTGAAGCAATACGTACTGAAATAGCCACCAGTATTCAGTCCAACCAACAAAACGACAGTGTTGAATTCGAAACTCCTTTCGAAGAAGAGCAACTGTCCGAATTTTCTCCAACATCAGAGGATGAAATCCGAAAACTGATAAATAAATCACCTAGTAAATCATGTGAACTTGATCCTATACCAACATGGCTGTTGAAGGATTGCTTGAATGAACTACTACATGTAGTCAACAAAATGTTGAAACAATCCAAAGTATCCTATTACACAGATAAGGTAGAAGCCTGTGGTCGTGATCAGAAAGGGTTATTCAAGATAACTAAACATCTGATGGGTGAAGAAAAAGAAGTTGTGTTACCAACTGGTAAGCCTGCTAAAATGCTTGCACAGGACTTCAGTGACTTCTTCATTAACAAAATTGAAGCAATACGTACTGAAATAGCCACCAGTATTCAGTCCAACCAACAAAACGACAGAGTTGAATTCGAAACTCCTTTCGAAGAAGAGCAACTGTCCGAATTTTCTCCAACATCAGAGGATGAAATCCGAAAACTGATAAATAAATCACCTAGTAAATCATGTGAACTTGATCCTATACCAACATGGCTGTTGAAGGATTGCTTGAATGAACTACTACATGTACCACTATTAACAAGAATATATAATGCATCACTCAAAAGTGCTTATGTACCCAATGCTTTTAAAAGCTCCAGAATAAGACCACTGATAAAGAAGCCAGGCCTTGATCAAAATGTACTGAAAAATTATAGACCTGTGTCAAACTTACCCTTCATTTCCAAAGTTCTTGAGAAGGTAGTCGATGCTCAACTGGAAGAGCATTTAGCACTACATGGTCTCCACGAAGAACGTCAGTCAGCATACAGAAAATTTCACTCTACTGAAACGGCTCTTCTTCGTGTGCAAAATGACATCCTTTGCTCTCTAGATCAGAATAAAGCTACGGTCCTTGTAATGCTGGATTTGTCTGCAGCATTTGACACCATTGATCACAACACTCTACTAGGCAGACTTAAAAATCATTTCGGTATAGCAGGCAAGCCATTAGAGTGGATGAAATCCTATTTGTGTGACCGCTACCAGACTGTCTGTATAGATGGAGAGCTTTCAAAACCTGTTCTTATGAACTACAGCGTACCACAGGGATCTGTGCTTGGTCCAAAGAACTACATCATGTACACAAAACCAGTCGGTGCAATCTGTAGAAAACATCAATTGCAACATCATTTCTATGCTGATGACTCACAATTATATATGGCGTTCAAACCAAAAGATTGTGTCTCGCGGGATGAAACTCTGCAAAGAATTGAAGCTTGTCTGAAGGATATCTTGCACTAGATGAAAGATAATTTGCTGAAACTAAATGCTGACAAAACAGAGGTAATCCTGTTTGTACCAAAACGGAATGCCAGCACAGCCGAGAATCTCACAGTGACAGTTGGCGATGCTGTAATCAAACCATCATCGATGGTGAGAAACCTTGGTGCAATGTTGGATTCATATTTGGACATGGATAAACATGTAAACTCGGTTTCAAGGTCGTGTTTCATGCAGATCCGACAAATAGGTCAAATCAGACAATATTTGACCGTTGATGCAACAAAATCCCTGATTAATTCTTTAGTAACATCGAGACTAGATTACTGCAATTCATTATTATGTGGCACCCCGAAAATCATTCTGAATAAACTACAAATTATTCAAAATACAGCTGCCCGCCTCATCACACGGACACCGCGTTACAATCACATTACTCCTGTACTAAAGGATCTTCACTGGCTGCCTGTACAGTACAGAGTAGAGTACAAGGTTTTGACTCATGTTTTCAAAGCACTTCATGGAAAATCGCCTGGCTACATCAGAAGTATGTTGGAAGTATATACTCCACAAAGACAGCTAAGGTATCAAAATGATTCTGTTCTTCTAGTTGTGCCAAGGACGAGGACTGTGACCTACGGTGACCGATGTTTCACAGCTGCTGCACCGAAACTCTGGAATGCACTGCCAACAGCGCTCAGAGACAGTAAAACACTCCCGTCCTTCAAGAAAGCCCTGAAAACGCATTATTTTACTATGGCTTATTCATGCTGAGGTTCGTGGTTGGGTGGGCGCCCGTCTGCTGGGTTGGGTGGGCCCCGTTTCAGGGTGTGGTAAGGTCTTGAAGAAAGTATGTAATTTCTTCGACCTTTATGGTAAGGTCTTGAAGAAAGTATGTTATTTCTTCGACCTTTGTAACTCATATGATGATAGTAACTTTATGTCATCTGTGAGTCATCCCCCTTTTAAAGGAAGTATCACTATTCCTTTAAGGGTTAAGGACATGTGGTAATGGTACTTGAAGTTATCCTTGTCCTCGTTGAGGTTTACATTCAGTTAATACCCCTACAGATAATCAAATCGTTGTACACCACTATCTTATTGTAGCAGGGTGTTTCTATATACCATGTCTCCTGGGTTTTGTGTTGCATTTCGTTTCGGCAATATGATACTGATGGGAGACTAAATAGCGTTGATAAAAATGTTTTTGTATATTTTATGTACATTGTATATTGTTTTAAACATGTATTAGTCGGGACTGTACAGCACTTTTGAATGTGTATACATGAAAAAAGGGCTATATAAATATGGTATAATAATAATAATAATAATAATAATAATAAGAGGAACATTGGTAATTCATAAGAGAAGGCGAGCATGTGGTAGTGAAATACGTTCTTACATAATTCACGTTCTACGGAACCAAATATAACATGTTACACTTGAAGGAAGGGAGTTCAACTATGTTCTAAACAATTGAATGAAATTCTTACACTTCTACGGCTGAGTAAAATATCACGTTAGGAACAGTCGAATAAACTATTTTAGTATCTGTATTGAGTGGCAAATATCACGTTTGCATCGACTCTTTAGTGCTAGAGAACAATTGGTATTTCGTAAGAGGAGGCATGCGTGTGATAGTGAAAAGCGTTCTACATAATTCACGTTCTACGGAACCAAATATAACATGATACACTTGAAGGAAGGAAGCTCAATTATGTTTGTAAACAATTGAATGGAATTCTTACGATTCTACCGCTCAGTGAAATATCACGTTAGGAACAGTCGAATAAACTATTTTAGTATATGTATTGAGTTGGTAATATCACGTTTGTATCGACTAGTCAGTGCTAGAGGACAATTGGTATTGGTAAGAGGAGGCAAGCGTGTGGTAGTGAAAAACGTTCTACATAATTCAGATTGGAACCAAATATAACATTTTACACTGTAGGTAGGAAGCTCAATTAGGTTTGTAAAAATAGGAACCATTGAATGGAATTATTTCGCTTCAACTGCTAAGTTTAATCTCACACACATTTGTATCGACTTGTCAGTGATCGAGGAAAATTGGTATTTCGTAAGAGCAGAGAAGGCGAGCATGTGTTAGTGAAAAATAATTTTGTTAAAACGTACCTATAGGCAAATAGCGTGGATACTAGTATTCAATGGATTGGATTTAGAAATGTATTCTTTTCAAGGATATGGGATATATGAAAATGGTAGTTAAAATCACTTGCATAAATATTACAAGTAATATGTATTTGTTCAAGTTTATGGTCTTGAGCAATCAAATACGCATTTAATAAAATAAAAGGAGGAACACATTTACATGTACGTTCCCTTGGAATTTCTTAATTAAAGTATAGTGGGTCTCTCGTTAATTTTTGTAATCGTATTAATTTTTGGCAAGAACTGCAATTTCACCAAACATGAGCATGTGTGTAGGGGATCGCCTCCTAAGAGATATTAGGTTGTCATTAAATGCCTCAAGTTATCGGAGAGTCACCTTCTTTAATTAAAACACGTGATTAGATTTGATCACACATTTTTAATTACCATTATGCAAGTCTTGAAGCACGTTGATTCAGGTCTTTTTTTATTCTTTTCAGATGTGTTCAGTGATAACAAGAGTATAAACTATCTAAAATATATAATTTAGTTTGATTTGATAACATTTAAATGTAAATTAATTGTTTATTTGAGGGAGATTCTGTTCATTATTGACGGAGTGAACGGGAAATTTGGAATTTACAATAACAAAGTGTGGCATTGAAAACAAATGTAGCAACTACTAGACTGCAGTGCTGCTGGCTTGTAATGTTATGTATACTAGTATGTTAACATTTAAGTATTTGGAATAAACCTCTGTGACCATCTACGTTCATTACATTAAACATGGGGTGTACGTGTGAGAAACTCAAACTTAAAAGATTCACAAAAATTGGAAATAAAAATGGCGACGATCTGCCACCGAAGCTGACAGAAATGCAAATCTGTGTAATACGGAATAACTGGCAGATACTAAAATGTCATGTTGCCAATATTGGAGTTATAACTTATGTAGGGTAAGTTAAGTAAAGTTTGATTCCATTTGTTGAGGCCACGACTGTATTTATTGTTCTAAGGTTTCAGTAGCATCGTCAGACTATTATTCATTGTTGTGATCGTGTAGGTGTAACGGTTCTAAATTCTTAAGTACAAATAGGGCGCTTACAGTGCTGTTAATAGCTGTATCTGACATACCTGTCAATACCCACGACAAAGTACCTATATTAAAAATATGATACCGTCAGTTATTGACTACATTAAAGAAACGAATTAGCCTGTTCTTTGCATTTCGCTGGCTTATAATCAGAAGAAACGTGCATGTTTGGAATTTGCATTACAAGATGTTTCTTAACAACATATTATTTATGAAAATAAAAACTTGCCATGTTGACCAAAGTGAAGTTGAAAAAGCTTGTTTTACCATAGGTAAAGAATAATTGTAGGACATTGTGTTCTTGTTTTCTCAAAATATCGATTTTGTACTTACGACCTTCTTTCTCGGGTTATCATAATTATCTTTAGTAATTACATTTATAGAAATTCTTTGTTGCCTTGTTTGTTGACGAAATATGTGCGTTCATGTTCTCATCCCATCGATCATCATACCATCTCTGCTGCTAAACTGCCTCTTTGTGATAATGCTTTAAAATGAAGTTAGTTTCGGTCATTAACATCGTTTACGTGACGGGATAGAAGAAACCATTATCGTTAAATAGCATGTGTATGTATCCGGAAAATTAAGCAATTAATAAAGGAATTATGTCTTTATTGAAAGCTCATTGTCTTGGCTATATTCTGCAATATGGTCATAAATCATAATGAAGTGAGCGTTTTGTTTGACAATGGTATAATGAAGGTATCGGTTCCTTCCTATAAAAGACCATCGGACAGAGCAAAACACATAAAATTGTTCATCTTCAGTATACATGTAGCTGCAGTGTTACGGTTGTTACAGCTATTTCATGGCGTATAAACACATCCCATATCTACTTTCATTAAGTCGTGATACACAAACATATTTGGAACATAATTGTTTAATCATTTCAGAGCAACCATCACAGCAAACAATATGCTGGGGTATGAATAATACATGAAGAGAATTCGGAGTAGAGGCTTTACCAAGTCATACATTTAACAATAGTTTGACGTAATGACTTACGTTTGAGAATGCATATTGGTGTTAAATATGGACAGTATTGGGTAATCCAGTGACATTATTTTGCACCAAACCCTTGTACACTTATTTTGCAATAAGGTACAATGTACGCTTTTTTCCGACAGATGCCAGAAGTAATTATGAACAGACAGTTAATGCGTAAGGAACACAGCTGTGTGTAATGAATTAAACATATCACTTATTCTAAATGTGGATGAGAAGCTAAAGATTTTGGTCATAGTGACATATTGGCAAGGTGCTGGGTCATTGTAAATTATGTTGCTCTGGATATTTGAAATAGCAATATAATTTGGCTGTTTATTTGCCATCTCAGGTGGTAGATTGCGTCATCGTGTGCGTTGGTTCTGGCAATATATAGTTGTTGTGTCAAGAGGGGGTAAATTCTAACGCGCGTCAAATTCTAACTTAGAACACGTAATGTAATGTTGCGTGTTAAAATAATATAATATTGATTACTGATGTTCACTGATAAACGACGAGAGCATAATATTATATTTGAAGCACATACCACTAGCCTTGAACGAGGAGGTCGTAAGTAATACCTGCGAATTTATAGGACACATGCATATTTGAAAACTGCATTACATGCTGTTTCTTATGAGTCTAGTTTCAAGAATATCGGAATTTGTCATGTTGACAAAACTGAAGTCCAAAAAGAGTATTTTTTCTGGTATTTTCTGGCTTTCTCAGAATATCTATTTTATAAGACCTTCTCATTCTAAACCAGCGATTTATTACATGTACCTGTCAAATAAATTGGCCAGACCACGTGTTTATCAGATTGGGGCAAGTAGAAGTAAACGATGAATAAGAAGACATAGGCATACATATAAATTATGTGGAACTAAAAGACTGATTGCAAGAGAAAAATAAACAATTGTGATTGACTTGTGTGCCGTCTTAGATTGCTAGTAATTAGATAATGATAGATATCCGATTATGAGACATAAAACTACTAACGTTGTACGAATCGGTCAGACAAGGGTCCAAATAAAAACAAGACAAAATGAAAGAACAAAAATGACAAGGTATAGACCGAGGGACACATACTAACGTACAGAATGACATGATAAAAGGAAATCTGTAAAATCCGTTAATTAAATATTGGATCAAATGCCGTTGCTTTTTTTGTAAAAAATACCACTTCATGGGGACATATTTCATGAATGCATGATCCACTAAGTCAATTTTAGTAGAATCATTAATATTTGTGGGGATAAAATTTTGTGGTTGAGGTCATCTACAACATAAACGAAATTAAATCCCTCTTTAATATCAATGCTTTTTTCAGCATCACATTCCACAGTACACACAACAAACACAAACAAATGAAATAATGAAATTGAACGGCTAAAATAGCGTCATCCTTGTGTCAATTAAGTTCAATAAAAGTATACCATTGTGTTACAACATGGACAACAAGTAAATTAAAGAAACTTGCAACTCTTGATTACGTTCTTAAATGGACATAGTTAATAAATGTAAGGATTTGCATGTTTACCAATTAACAGCAGATGCTTATCTCAGAATATACATGTACCAACTTTGGTAATTGTGATCACAAACACCCATTAAGTCATTAAGCTCAAATGTTTAGTTTCCTGTGTTTCAAATTCTTCCGTGTTCAATGGTGATTATCTTAAGTGAAGTTTATCGCTTCTCAAAACATTACATAACACGCTGAGTGAAAGCATGTGTTGCATCCGTTATGATGTATCATTTAAAGCACGCGCTAGCTATTCATTAAATGTTACATCATTTCGTTGAGTGTATCTAGTCATTAGTTGCAAAATTCTTTTAGTCTCATTATTGTCAAGTTTCAATTTTATTCAAGTATGGAATCATTGATTTGCTTAATACTAGAGGCTATGGCCGGATTCAACTTGGAATACATTTTGTATCCATGTGTTGACAGAAAGGCTCATATTTCAAGATAAACATGTAGGCACGCTCAAAATAATTTTATTGCTATATCTATTGTCATGCAATTCAACGGATTTACTGCGTGAAGCACGCGTCATAAGAATCTATTTCTTACTTTTTGTGTACATTGCTTTCTGAAATTGTTTATTATGAATTGTTGGTTTGCATGACAATTTTATATCTAAGCCACTATGTTGGTGAATGTTGTTTAGCTAGTTTTTTTCTTCTAAAATATCGATAAAATCACCTAAAGCACACTTTCTATTCTTCGTGACACGTCTATATATCGCTGGCTTAGGATGAGAAGGTTGTAAAAAAGGTATGAGAAAATCCGGCAGGGAAGTTAGCTCTCAACCTTACCAGCCGAGCACAGAAATCAGAAACACCAGAACACAACCACCCTGAGTAATGCCCACAGAAACCCATGCCAAAACGGCGACCAAATGAGGCACAACAACCCCGGGGGCGTGACCAAGGTTAAAATAATAAGGACAGTGACCTAAAGAGGCACAACTACGACTTGACCTAGTTAAAATAATGGGCAAAGTCGGAATGGGGTTGGAAATAATATTGCATATTCCTAGCAATTACATTGAGCAATGCCCACACAAGTCCAGCTTACGACATAAGACAAATTTATATTGATAATCTGCAATATAAGGCACTTCATATGAGTCCATTTTGATGAAAATCGGGACTTGTCATGTCGACCAAACTGAAATTGAAAATGCTTGTATTACCAAACAAAAGAGTAATTGTCACACAGCTTTTCTTGTTTTCTTAAAATATTTATTTCATAGTTACTACCTTCTTATTTTAAACCAACGATATACTGACGTGTCACGGGGAATAGAAAGCCATGGTTATTGTATTATGCAAAGAGTAGTAGCATTCAAACATTGTTTTACGGAAGATTAATAATCCATGATCAATTTGGTAAGTCATTCTACAGTATATTGCCAAATTGGCACAACATAAAAGATATATTTGGAAACACATCAATATTCTCCGCAATAAAGTCTAATTATGACATTTCTCGATTTGTTTCTTTGTTAGTTTAAGTACTTTAAAATAGCATCATTATATTTGGTAGCCTATCAATTTTTGCACCATAGATAAAATACGCCATTAAGTCTGAACTAAGCATGTCTCGAGTTGTTTCTTTGTCTGTTTAATTTTTTTTAATATAGCCTGCTTGCTCTCTGTTGTAAATTGAATTTTAGTATTTCCAAATATATTATCGGAACTTTGCGTTCGAAATATAGTTTCTTCTTAGATATATGTATTTGCATTCGTCCTGCTATATCATGTCCTCGAATCACACATATATACAAATGTAACTTACAAATGCCTTTGAAAGACTCAAACTGTGGTTTATTAGATCTTATATTGCAATTATAGACGATGAAAATGTACGAAACCGTTGTATAAGAGTCGAAAATAACATTTGGCACAAACTTTAACGTAGTAAATAGTATGTACGAGGGTCATTCAATATATTCGTAGACAATCGTTCTCATTTTATTATATTCATGTTTAAATAATAATTTCTCATATCATTATAAACATTTATCTATTACCTACCGTAGATACAAATTTATCTTTGATTATGCAACACAGTAACATGTCATGAGCCGTTGTATTACCATAGTAACGCGCTACCACCCCGGACCGACGTAACGTACCTGTTTAACTAGTTCAACCAGTGATAAATTCCGATTCCTAATTTATTTACATTCCCAGATATTTGCCAGATTATTGCAAGATATTAGCATAACATTTTGTGAAATTATTAAGTGGTTTGCACGTTTGACTTTGAATTGAGGAGTATTTGATCTATGCTTGTCATGTTTTCATTTACGTCAAAATGCAAATGAATTTACGCAAGGAAATTTACGAAACTATTAATCGTGCACTTGCATTGGGAATACACAACAAATACACATAAGTTGCTAATGAGAACAAAGGGAGCATATGCAGTAATCAGTGTCCCAGTTTTTTAGTAACAAAATCAAATTCCTGAAGAGCAGCATGGTATTAAAAATGATTCAGTGATCGAACAAAATTAGCAAACGTAGGGACATTTAAGGAACGTCAGTCAAAAGGTGCCAGGCGTTTCAACTTAGCATAAAAACACTGTTTCTAGCTTAATTCTTAACTTTGAAAACATAAAATGTTGTGGTATATCTATTTAATAATTTATAACTTAAATAGTTGCATTTAATTCCATATGAATGACATAATTCAGTTTCGGGTTAACAACTTGAGAAATAGCAAAGCGTCAATAACGTCGCTGACGTCAGAATATATTTGCGTTGTGTGGTGGTTGCGGTAAGGTGATAGTTTTGTTTTAGCCATATTTTCTTTAAAAATTCGTCGTTTCGTGCACAATTTTCTGCACTTGTGTCAGAAAGGCTGTAGTTTAGTTTAATGTAATTAGTTATTCTGTGTGTCAATGTGTATTAAAATGACGAGTCCAGTCCACGAATTTATTGAATGACCCTCGTATACATGCAATTATTGGACCCGAGGGCCACACCCGACACTCGTACTAATTATAAGTATTCAAGGTAAAATAACATGTTCAATTTATATTTTTCTAAACACACTAAATTAAACAACTCGAACAAAAGACCCATGAAATAGTACTCAACAATACTCGACAATTTTCAAGGTAAATATAGGAAAATAACATAACATACATGTGTACGTTGCATTCGACGAATATGACGCATCATCATGTTGTTCATGTAATGAAATACAATTGTACACGAATAACTGGGTAATTATCAATAATGACTGAGGGCAAGATGATATCCACCTCGAAAGTTTCATTCTTTAATAGCATCTTGTAGTACTACAAGTTACCTTTAAGCTAGCTCGAGAGAGCAAACTGATATTTCGTATCAAGTATTATGCAGGCTGTCTGTAAATGTCAAGCTGAGAAATGATGGACGTGGCTAATAAATAATTTGTGTTCTCTCGCTGAAGTCATTCACATAGATCGGAGCCAAATGGAATATTTCACATTGAAAGCAGGACGCAAAAACGGTGTTAAAGTTGAATATCCTACTTTAAATAGTCACCATTGCTTGGAGGGAAATCTCAGGCTTGTATCGACTTGTCAGCACTGAAAGAAAGTTGATATTCAGAAAGTGCAGGCAAGTAGCAGGTGGTAGTGAAATACAATTTTATTAAATATACAGACAGATAGTAGGGATGTATATAATGTTATAAATGTATATGTAATGCACTAAACAGCACCTGCTCAGGTATTTTAAAGTTTTTAATACAGTGGTATTTACGAGGGCCCGGACGATAGCCATAGCGCTTGATTGGAAGATGCGATTGTTGTAAAATTGTGTTTTATAAGACTTATTTACCAACTGGATTATTTAACAAAACATGAAATTATTTTTATCCGACCATACACAAGCTATGGTTGCAACAGTAACCACACAAACAACTACCCGGTCCAACCTAATTTTGTAATGGTATGTAGAGTGTTAATTAGGTAGGGGATAGTGGTATTATTGCATATTTCAAGCAGAAAACATCAGCCAATAATATGTTTGTATCTAGGCCGTGTATAACATTTGATGTCAATTCCGTGTAGCCGTTTGCGTTCTAATGACAATGACCGTGTTCAGATATATTAAAGTTGTTTTTAATAAAATGGTATTTATACTTGTTTTTATACAGTTACTTTTGATTTCGTATCACAATCAATGCATTTTCCAATTATTTTACTTATTCAGGTTTTGCAAGTCTTTAGTTATTCCTTGTTACAATTGAAAACACAGTATTTCCATATTTGCGATTATGTTTATTGTTCTATGTTTTCGTATCACTTGAGACTGTACTATTTCGGGCAATCATTTTTGTTGCAAAGCGTTATCTAGTGTGCAAAGCAGACACTATAGAACAAGTACTCGTTGACGAAATTTTTCAAGAAAACATGATAGTCCACATTATAGAATGGCGTAAACACGCAATGGAAAGATCATGGAAACAAAAAGTCTTGAAATAGTAGATGCCTTAAGCAATTAGCAAAGAACTCATTTTCGTTCTCTTGTATTTCTTTAATTAAAATACTGTGGGTCTCTTTTATTCATGGTATTTGTGTTAAATGCAGACAATTCTAACATTTTATAGCATAGTTATTTTGGTATAATCGTGATAATGTGTCTACATGATTACTTTGGCACTTTCTTCTGTTGTTGAATGCGTCGTAATCCGTTTTTTACAAAAAAATAGAAATGTGTTTTCTCAAAATATCGATTTTGTACTTGACGGAAAATGCAGCCCCTTTGACCACATGGTTATTTGAATTT
The DNA here is from genome assembly GCA_963678985.1 of Spisula subtruncata. Classification (NCBI taxonomy): domain Eukaryota; kingdom Metazoa; phylum Mollusca; class Bivalvia; order Venerida; family Mactridae; genus Spisula; species Spisula subtruncata. Next base: position 2,451,816 of record OY787669.1, read on the forward strand.
AGATTATTTTCATCCTCATTTCTATCACCTATTTTACTTGATTAGTAACTGTAGCGGTGATAAATTATGTGCCTGTGTTGTCAATTATTCTACATGCTTTACCTGTCAACACCTTCGACATAATAATGCCGATAAGAACATTTTTCATAATGGTATTTTAGCTGCACGAGAAAAACGTTCATCCTGTCCATATCAATCGACAAATATTGCGCTTTTGCTGTTAATACATCTGCCTGGCCAACATTGACATTGTGTACAATAAAACAATGCCGATATTAGAACGACTTTACTGCAAACTTATTTGGTGCGTTGATAAGTAACGTCTGTGCATCACACTATTTTAAGAGATAATTGATAATAGTAATGGTTGTGTAATAAATTGTATTTCGGAATAATGCATTCTTGCCTTGTTCGGTGATGCCATTTGTGCGTTCTGATGCGCATTTCATGGCGTCATAAACATTTTCTCTGTCGTAATTGCACATTTGTAATCATAATGAGTTTTAGATAAAGTCATTTCATGGTCATTATCCGCGATCACAGGATGGAAACGATAATCGTAATGCGATATTCGTGTTCATCTTATTAGTGAAGGAAGATTTGTGTTAAATGATTGTTCATAACTATTTTGGTTACATCCTGCATCATATAAAACATAATGCAGTAAGTGTTTATGTAACATCATTAATATGTCATTTTCTGCGAATCCACACAATGCAAATACTGTACAAGTTTGTTTCAAACTTTTCACGAAGCAATAATTTGTCCTGCATCCAGAACATAAAACATAATGAAGTAATTGTTTATGTAATGTCCATTATCATTGTGTCATTTTCTGTAAAACACCGAATTTATTCAAAATAAAAGTTTCTTTTTCAATTTCCATCAAGCAATTATTATGCTGTCGAGATGTAGTGGCACGACTTAGCGTGATATGTTTATCATTGTGACGAATTTTCTTACTAAATAGTTGAAACAAACCAAGTCACCACGGCACGTCGCTAGGCTGCCATATTATGATTTGCCTTGGGCATCGTGGTACAACAAAAAGATATGCGGAACTCGGACAGGGAAGGCAGCACTGTGGTTTCACATTATACCGAACAATGGCATGGACACCTACTTCTAAGACATGAATTAAAGTACATGCATTCATTGACATGATACTGTTAGATAAATTACCCGCATTTATATCAGACGAAAATTAATTGAAGTTAACGCTGCTTTTGAAGATAATTTGTGTATATTTACGTAAACCGTAGTCACTGATTGATTGCATTGGAGAAATAAACAATTGTGATTGATTTTTGTGCTGTTTATTTTTTATGAATTAATTGGATTTAGATAGTTATAGAGATCCGATTAGAAGAGGAAAAAACTAAAGAAGGTTGTTAATGATTCAGGAAATAAATATAACAGGACAGACAAATGTAGCACTTAGCATACACAGTAGGACACGACAGGCCAAAACAGAGAGACTTATAAAAGAAACTACTATGTACATGTACCATAATTGCATACCACCAGCAGATATGTTTTTTAATGAACTCAGTATTACTAATTAGCAGACGTTTGCCACCTCAGAATCTTCCAATTTAGTCAATATATTGCACAAACACCCATTTAGCCATTGAGCTTATTCATATTAGTTTCCTGTGATTCAATTGCTCTCATGTTCAGTGGTGATTATTTCAACGATGCTTTATCGCTGTTTAAAGCAAATTGATATAACACATTAAGTTAAAGCATGTGTTGCATGTGTCGTAATGGAACATTTGGAGTACGGGACAGCTATTGATTGCAAGTTAAATCCCTTCTATTCGTCGGCCATTATGAACATGTTTGACCCTGTGATTCGCTCTCATAATCGCCTATTTTGTCTGTTTATGTGCCATTTCGCTCTATTAGAGATATTCACACCAAGATGGGTGTGAGGCTCTATACCTTTTAGTGGTAAATTTACTAGGGGTTTTCTCAAATGGATATGACAACTTTCGGAACAATGGATTGCTTTACCATCAATACACATGATTAAATTCCTCTGCTTAATAATATATCTATATTTATTTAAGACAATCCCTCAGTATTTAACGCTTAAAGTTTACAGATATCCATATAGGTCTAGGTGGGGACATCTCTAATGTGTCTGCTGAATCAAATGGTAGACATGTTATTATCTTTATATGCGTCATTGTATGACATTTCAAAGGTACATAAAGGCAGTGAATGTCTTACTGTATTTGCTATGGCCCAAATAGTTTAACAAATTAACGTTGTGCATTGTATTCGGTTGCATGCCATATAGTTGTCGGAAAAATTATGCAGTTTTAGAAAGTTGGATTGATATATTTGTTCACTACTGTTATTTAATATCCCGTTCATGTTGATAGGTAAATACGAAAATACGAACTAAAGTCATGTTCTATGCAACATTTCTATAGTACGGGAAGAACAACTGTCCGTTGCTTTTCGACAATTGTTTTACATTTATGAGCATACGTTTTCTTATCGCTTTCGTGAACATAGCGACATTTAATCCCAGGCAAATATTGCTAATGTAACAGTAGGCACTTGTCTAGGGTAAGTTGACACTTTATAGCCGTGTGTTGTTTTGTGTGCGTTGATGTTACATTCACGAGTAGTGCCACGTACTCAAAGACAAATGCATATTTCGCAACATTAATTTTAAAATTCGTAAAGGATTCATTGCGGTTTTGTCAACCCTCGCAACATCGTGATGAATGTGTAATAATATTACATGTAACCGTCTAGATAATTTCTGTATCTTTCTGAAACGATCGATATAAAACAAAGCGGGTCTAATTCCGTATAGACACTAATGGATCATGTAACAATACGCGCTTGTGTTGATGTTTTACAGAACATGCAAATGTTACATATAGCTGTATCTGTTGTTCTGAATAAGCCTTGGCAAAGTTGCAAAATTATTTTGTCACTGCGCCTATTTTCGTGCATGTATGCTTATTTTGTATATGCATTTTTGCACCGTTAAAGACAAGCACACTTAGTGCAATCAATGCTTCTTCGTGCTTATTGATAATGGCAGGTACTTAGTATAATATTTCTGTCGATTTTTATCCGTTTCGCTGGGTCCAATTACCGTTGTTTGACTGCCAGTTTTTTGTAGAAGTAGTCAGATAAAAATAAGACTTTCTTGATATGGTTGGTGATATTGTACTGTCGTAAAAAATATAAAAATAGTACTTTCGATCGAACATTATTAACTCTTCTAATAACAACAGAGCATATGTCATTTACGATGGGAGAAATGTTGGTAATTACCGTATTGAATTTCTCCAGGAATAATAATAATGGTGTTAATGCTACTCATCCTTGCTTATTACCACTGCATGCTTTGACTTTGTACATGCTCTGTATTGATTCAGGGATTTCACTTGATTTTAATGTAGCGTTTGTGATAATAATTAGCTTGTACATTTTCAGGTTAGGCTAGTTAAACAGGGCTGGTATTTATAAAGCATCTAAATAGAAAAAACTTAAATATTTTGTTCAAAATTTGTGATGCAAATATTTCCATCAGATAGGAAAATGATCCATGTTTGCAAAGTGATTGTGGTAGCTCTTTACATAATGCTTGAAAACACTGGACAAGATCAATTATATTTGCTCTCTTGTTTAACTGAGACACTTAAATAAATTTCAATGTATGAAGAAATTTCTAAGTTTTCAACTTAGATGCTTTATACATATCGGTGCTGATCTTAAGCAATGGTAATCTTAAGAGTATAATATATATGTTGGTATGATGTACCACGGAGGCCAAAATGGCTGAAAGTAATCGATGGATCTTTGTTGCTCATACAAAGCTGAAATGCCCAACCAAATAATTTCTGTGACGTTTCTTACTTGGCAACTATATTACAGACACATTTATATTTGACATCGGTTGCCCGCTATGCAACAACCATCATCGGATACGTATTCTTTTTACGAGAGAAACGTCTTATGGGAAATTACCCATTAGTTGGAGCACACTAATGTATCACATACATATGCTAATATGACACATTTGTGACTTTATTAGATTACTTCATTTATTCCTTCTGGCTATACTTCAAACGCGGCCTTTATCCGAACTGGGGCAAGATAAAATTTATACATACGATACGAAATCATTTTAAGACTGTGGAATTCGAGAACGCGTCTGATTACCATGATGAAATACTAGCTTTTGTAAACATTGTACTGACTAATGAAAGACACGCGAATATCTCCCTTGATAGTTCATATATTCTCAACATGCATGCTATACGTCCTTACTTCCAAATCTTTCTCGTAAACATTTACGCAAATAAAGTGTTGCTTTATCCGATTCATATTTCATAATAATTATTTGATAAGAACGAACGTTAAATATATCTTATAAATGCACATGTATGTTGTTATACAATGTTACGACAACATTACTCAAAGCACACGTGAATGTAATTTATTAAGAAACTATGACTTCCCTTGTCTTCCAAATATCGTAATGCATTATCAGTTTGCATGACAATACCATGTTCGTTGTCATATAAGTCATTCTCAGCTGGAGTTTTATGAATGTATAGGCTTGTCATGTAAAGTAGAAATTATTCTTGATAATTGAAAAATACTTCCTTATTCGGAGCTTCGTTACAGTCCAAAGTCGACTCGGGTAGGTATTGCTCCGTATAGTTGTGTTACGTTGTGATGGTACTGTTTTCTGTGCCTGGCTGGTTAAGTGCTGTCTTCCATGTCTTCTACATTTCTCATTTCTTTTTTATGAATGTATATGCGTTTCATGTAAAATAGTAATGAGTTTTGCAAATTGAAATGCTGCTATATTCAGATAATCGTGGCATTCCAAAGTTGATCTAGGAAGGTCGTTTTTAAGATCAATTATGGTGCGTCATTCAATATTCCCGAATAATCATTGTCTGAAATATACGTATATACAATGTACGTATCCTTCCCCAGATCATCAAAGTGATATATTTGGAACTTCATCAATATTTTGGTGCCATAAAGTCTAAACCAGACATTTTAGATTCGTTTCTTTGTAAATTTAAGTATTTACCTTAAAATAGCAACATTATTTTCTGCAATATGTTTAGACATTTCGAAATATATAAACTGAAAATGGCAGGTGCACATTCGTTATTCCTTAAATATTTTATGCCATTCGTCTTGCTACAGGGCACGAAACCACCACCTGAACTCAGCACTCAAATATACAAAATGCAATATTGTGTGTTATAGTTTGTTGTAGTTTGTAATTTTAGATAAAGATAATATTAGTGTTCAAAATATCATTTGTGAAGTAACTTGGAAGTATTGGATAGTCATTTATCAAGGTTTTGATATGGAAATTGCTAATAAATCGACTGTTGCTCGTTCAATAACATACCCAGAACTCGTTTTACATAAATATATAATTATCAATTGAAAACTCATGATAGGTCGTCTTTATATCATGGAGTATATACAAATGGCTAAGTAATACGCATCATGCATCATGTTGTATTGAACCATTATACAGGTGCAATATGTGTATCTTCTTAGTATCAATAATAACTGACATTACCATGATACAAAATGTAGTCGCATCCTTAATTTCAATATCGGATCATATAACCTCGATCGGCCATGTAAAGTGTAAATTCATGTTTATCAATTGTACGCTGTCTGTCGATGGTCATGGGTTTTAAATAATTCACGTAGAATGGAACCTAACGAAATATTTCACACGCTAAAGGAAGACAATTCGAACTTCTGTATAAAACTAGAAACAGTCGAATAAACTATTTCTGCATCTTTGTTGAATAGGAAATCTCACGTTTGTATCGGCTTGTCAGTGCTTGAGGAAATTTGGTATTTCGTAAGAGAAGTCGAGCATGTTGTGGTGCAATACATTCTACATAATACAGGTGTTACGCCCAGAATGGAAACAAAATATATCATTTTACACTGAAGGAAGGAAGCTCAACTATGTTCGTTAAAATAGAAACCATTGAATGAAATTATTTCGCTTCTACAGTTGAGTTTATTCTCACACACATGTGTATCGACTTGTCAGTGATCGAGGAACATTGGTATTTCGTAAGAGAAGAGAAGGCGAGCATGTGGTAGTGAAATATGATTTTGTTAAAACGTAACTATAGGCAAATAGCGTGGATATTCAATGGATTGGATTTAGAAATGTATTCTTTTCAAGGATATTGGATATATGAAAATGGTAGTTAAAATCACTTGCATACAACAAGTAATATGTATTTGTTCAAGTAAATGGTCTTGAGCAATCAAATACGCATTTAATAAAATAAAGGAGGAACACATTTACATGTACGTTCCCTTGGAATATTTTAATTAAAGTAAAGTGGGTCTCTCGTTAATTTTTGTAACATTTTTTTCCATTCTCTTCGAAATAATTACCATTATGCAAGTCTTGAGCACGTTGAATCAGGCTTTTTTATGCTTTTCAGATGTGTTCAGTGTTAACACAATAGAGTATAAACTATCTAAAATATGTAATATAGTTTGATTTGATAATATTTAAATGTAAATTAATTGTTTATTTTACGGAGTGAACGAGAAATTTGGAAATTACAACAACAAAGAGGTGTGTAGGGGATCGCCTCCTTAGAGATATTAGGTTGTCGTTAAATGCCTCAACTAATCGGAGAGTCACTTTCTTTAATTAAATACACGTGATTAGATTTGATCACACATTTTTTTCAATTCTCTTCGAAAAAATTCTAATTACCATTATGCAAGTCTTGAAGCACGTTGAGTCAGGTCATTTTTATTCTTTTCAGATGTGTTTGATAATTGCACACTAGAGTAATAAACTATCTAAAGTATGTAATATAGTTTGATTTGATAACATTTAAATGTAAATGAATTGTTTATTTGAGGAAGATTGTGTTTTCGTTATTGACGGAGTGAACAAGAAATTTGGAATTTACAACAACAAAGTGTGGCATTGAAAACAAATGCAGCAACTACTAGACTGCAGTGCTGCTGGTTTGTAACGTTATGTATACTAGTATGTTAACATTTAAGTGTTTGGAATAAACCTGTGTGACCACCTACGTTTATTAAATTAAACATGGGGTGTACGTGTGAGAAACTCAAACTTAAAAGATTCACAAAAATTGGAAATAAAAATAGCGACGATCTGCCGCCGAAGTTGACAGAAATGCAAATCTGTGTAATACGGAATAACTGGCAGATACTAAAATGTCATGTAGCCAATATTGGAGTAATTACTTATGTAGGGTAAGTCAAGTACATTTTGATTCCATTGGTTGACACCACAACCGTATTTATTGTTATAAGGTTCCAGTAGCATCGTTAGACATTAATTAATAGTAGTGATTGTGTAGGTGTAACGGTTCCAAATTCCTAAGAACAATTAAGGCGCTTACAGTGCTGTTAATAGATATATATGCCATACCTGTCAATACACACGACAAAATACCGGTATTAAAAATGTGATACCGTCAGTTATTTATTATATTAGAGAAACGAGTTAGCCTGTTCTTTGCATTTCGCTGGCTTAGAATCAGAAGAAACGTGCATGTTTGGAATTTTTATTACAAGGCGTTTCTTAACAACATATTATTTATGAAAATAAAAACTTGCCATGTTGACCAAAGTGAAGTTGAAAAAGCTTGTTTTACCATAGGTAAAGAGTAATTTTAGGACATTTTGTTCTTGTATTCTCAAAATATCGATTTTGTACTTACGACCTTCTCATTTTAAGCTAACGAATTTGTCATCAGGAAATTATAACTTTCTTAACTGTAATTATTTTTGAAAATTGATTTGCTGCCTTGTTTGTTGATGCATTTTGTGCGTTCTGGTTCCTATTCGTGATCATCATACCATCTCTCTGCTGTTGTCCTGTCATGATATGATAATGATTTTAATATGAAGGTATATTCGGTCATCAACGTCGCTTACGGGATAGAAACGATTATCGTTATATAGCATTTGTGTGTATGACAGGAATTGAGCAATAATTAAAACAATTATCCAGGTATTGGAAGCTCTTTGTCTTTGTTATATCCTGCAATATGGTCATAAAACATAATGAAGTAAGTGTTTTATATGACATTGGTATAACAAAGGTATTTGTTTCTTCCTTCCTATAGCAGAACGTCGGACGGAACAAAAGCACATTGAATTGTTCATCTTCAATAAAGCAGCAATGTTACGTTGTTACAGCTATAAACACATCACATATCTACTGTCATTAAGTCGTGATACACATACATTTTTGGAACATAATTGTTTAATCATTTCATAGCAACCATCACAGCAAAGCAATATGCTGGGGTTATGAATAAAACATGAAGATAATGTGGAGTTGAGGCTTTACCAAGTCATACATTTTACAATAGGTTGACGTCATGACTTACGTATGCGTATGCATATTGGCGTTAAATACGGAAAGTATACCTGTAAACCAGTGAAATTATTTTGCACCAAAACATTGTACACTTATTTTATCCGAAAGAAGCCAAAAGTATTTATGAACAGACAGTTTGTGCGTAAAGAACACAGCTGTGTGTAATGAATTAAACAGTCATATCATTTATTCTAAATGTGGATGGGAAGCAAAAGATTTTGGTCATTGTGACATATTGGCTTGGTGCTGCGTCATTGTAAATTAGGTCGCTATGACGTTTCGTCTGGATAATTGAAATAGCAATACATTTTGGTTGTTTATTTGCCATCTCAGATGGTAGATTGCGTCTTTCGTGTGCGTTGGCTCTGGTAATGTATAGTTGTTGTGTCAAGAGGGGGTAAATACTAACACGCGTCAAATTCTGACTTAGAACATGTAATGTAATTTTGCATGTAAAAATAATATAATATTGATTACTGATGTTCACTGATAAACAACAAGAGCATAATATCATAGTTGAAGCATATACCACTGGCATAGAATGAGACGGTCGTAAGAAATACCTGCGAATTTATAGGACACATACATATTTGAAAACTGCATTACATGCTGTTTCTTATGAGTCTAGTTTCAAGAATATCGGAATTTGTCATGTTGACAAAACTGAAGTCCAAAAAGTGTTTTGTTGTTTTCACCATAAGTAAAGAGTATTTTTTTGGTATTTTCTGGCTTTCAGAAAATATTTACTTGATACGACCTTTTCATTCTAAACCAGCGATCTATTACATGTACCTGTCAAATAAATTGACCACGTTTATATCAGATTGGTGCAATTAGAAGTAAACGATGAATAGACACTTTTCATGTTTACATACCGGGGCATTCATATGCAAATTGATATACAATGAATTAGTGGTCAGTGACTAGTTTGTTTTGTTTATTCAGCCAATAGATTTCTGGTGGAACATTAGTGGCAATTAACATATGAATAGCCTCGTTATACTGAAATGTGTCTATAAGAAGACATAAGCATGTATATATATAAATTATTCAGAACTCAAAGGCTGATTGCAAGAGAAATATAAACAATTGTGATTGACTTGTGTGCCGTCTCAGATTACTAGTAATTAGATAATGATAGATATCCGATTATGAGACAGAAAACTACGAACGTTGTACGAAGTGGTCAGACAAGGGGTCGAATAAAAACAAGACAGAACTGAAAGAAGAAAAATGACATAGGGACATAGACTAACGTACAGAATGACATGAAAATGGAAATACTGTAAAATCAGTTAATTAAATATTGGATCAAATGCCGTTGCTTTTTTCGTAAAAAAATACCACTTCATGGGGACATTTTTCATGAATGCATGATCTACTAAGTCAATTTAAATAGAATCATTAATATTTGTGGGGATAAAATTTTGTGGTTGAGGTCATCTACAACATACACGAAATTAAATCCCTCTTTAATATCAATGCTTTTTCAGCATCACATTCCACAGTACACACAACAGGTGACAAACACAAATGAAATAATGAAAGTATACAGCTAAAATAGCGTCATCCTTGTGTCAATTAAGTTCAATAAAAGTATACCATTGTGTTACAACATGGACAACAAGTAAATTAAAGAAACTTGCAACTCTTGATTACGTTCTTTATTAAATGTAAGGATTTGCATGTTTACCAATTAGCAGCAGATGCTTATCTCAGAATATACATGTACCAACTTTGGTATTTGTGATCACAAACACCCATTAAGTCATTAAGCTTAAATGTTTAGTTTCCTGTGTTTCAAATTCTTCCGTGTTCAATGGTGATTATTTTAAGTGAAGTTTATCGCTTCTCAAAACATTACATAACACGCTGAGTGAAAGCATGTGTTGCATCCGTTATGATGTATCATTTAAAGCACGCGCTAGCTATTCATTAAAAGTTACATCATTTCGTTGAGTGTATCAAGTCATTAGTTGCAAAATTCTTTTAGTCTCATTATTGTCAAGTTTCAATTTTATTCAAGTATGGAATCATTGATTTGCTTAATACTAGAGGCTTTGGTCGGATTCAACTTGGAATACATTTTGTATCCATGTGTTGACAGAAAGGCTCATATTTCAAGATAAACATGTAGGCACGCTCAAAATAATTTTATTTCTATATCTATTGTCATGCAATTTAACGGATTTTTCTGCGTGAAGCACGCGTCATAACAATCTATTTCTTACTTTTTGTGTAAATTGTTTTCTGAAATTGTTTATTATGAATCGTTGGTTTGCATGACAATTTTATATCTAAGCCACTATGTTGGTGAATGTTGTTTAGCTAGTTTTTTGTTCTAAAAGATCGATAAAATCACCTAAAGCACGCTTTCTATTCTTCGTGACGCGTCTATATATGGCTGTCTTAGGATGAGAAGATTGTAGAAAAGGTATGAGAAAATCCGACAGGTAAGGTAGCACTCAACCTTACCAACCGAGCACAGAAATCAGAAACACCACAACACAACTACCCTTAGCAATGCTCACAGAAACCCATGCCAAAACGGCGATCAAATGAGGCACAACAACCCCGGGGCGTGACCAAGGTTAAAATAATAAGGACAGTGACCTAAAGAGGCACAACTACGACTTGACCTAGTTAAAATAATGGGCAAAGTAGAAATGGGGTTGGAAATAATATTGCATATTCCTAGCAACTACATTGAGCAATGCCCACACATACACGTAAGTCCAGCTTACGACTTCATAAGACAAATTTTTATTTGTAATCTGCAATATAAGGCACTTGTTATGAGTCCATTTTGATGAAAATCGGAACTTCATGTCGACCAAACTGAAATTGGACATGCTTGTTTTACCAAAAATAAAGAGTAATTGTCAGACAGTTTTTCTTGTTTTCTCAAAATATAGATTTCATAGTTACTACCTTCTTATTCTAAGCCAGAGATATATAGACGTGTCTCGAGGAATAGAAACTGTATTTTAGGCAAAATCATGGTGATTGTATTATGCAAAGAGTAGTAGCATTCATACGTTGTTATGGGGAAGTTTGAAAATCCATGATCAATTAGATCAGTCATTCTACAGTATATTACCAAATTGACTGATATAGGCACACCATTATTTATAGCACTACCAAAATGATATATTTGGAAACTCGTCAGTATTTCGCGCAATAAAGTCTAAACAGGACATTGATCGATGTGTTGCTTTGTCGGTTTAAGTATTTTAAAACAGCATCATTATATTTGGTAGTCCATGTTTTGCACCATAAAGTCTGATCTATACATTTCTCGATTTGTTTCTTCGTCTGTTTAATTTTTAGGCTGGCGATGTCGCCAGACCTATTACAATGCCAAAAAACTGAATTCCACAAAGATGCATTTACTCCCGAAACTGACAACACAGAATCTATACACTCAATAAAAATAGTTCCTCCTCGTTAATCAGTTTTGCAAGATTAGAACACTAAACTTTCCTTGTTTCATTTAATCTGTTCGATTGTAATATATTACTTTCTTCTTGTAATGGAAGGAAATTGTATGAAATTAAAAGAAAGGTGTTTAAAGGCGTTGATAATTATTACTACGCGTTACGAACGCGATATAGCACGTGCATCAATGATTTTATTATGTTAAATTATTTAGTTCAATATTCTCTAACGAGATCGTGGCCGAGTGGTTATGCAACTCGCATAGTAGCTTTCTGATGCTAAGGTCCAGCGATCGAATCACGGCGGCTCCAATTTTTTTATATTTTTAAAAAAATATATTTTTCGTCCAGGACTTACCTCTCTTTCGACTTAGAAAACCACTTGATGTTATATTACTTGAAAAGCTATTGCCCTTTTGCAGTTCGCCAGCCTGTCAGTACTTTCAGTACTTTGATTTTAGTATTTACAAATATATTTTTGGAATTTACACATAAAACTTCCAAACATCTTTGAAAGACTCAAAATGAGGTAAAGTTTGAATTTGTTGGTCTTATATTGCAATTCTAGACGAAGAAAATGTATGAAACGTTGTACGAGAGTCGAAAACAACATTTGGCACAAACTTTAACATAGTAAATAGTATTTCTACATGCAAGTACTGGACCCGACACTCGTTCTTATAATTAGTATTCAAGATACAATAACACGTACAATTTATATCTTAATAAATAAATCTTATAAACCTACTAAATTAAACAACTCGAACATAAAACCCATGCAAATAGTACGCACTGTTTGTCTTCGTCCAAACAGATAATCTGTAAAACACATGAAGGCGGACCTGGAGGCCTTCCAAAATATTGGACAATTTTCATGGTAAATATAGGAAAAGAACATAACATATACGCTGCATTCGACGAATATGAAGCATCATCATGTTGTTCATGTATTGAGACATAATTGTACACGAATTACTGGGTAATTATCAATAATAACGGAGTGCAAGATGATATCCACCTCGAAATATTCATTCTTTAACGTACTACAAATTACCTTATTCAAAAGAGAAAACTGAGATTTCATATCAAGTATCATATGGAGGCTGTCTTTAAATGTCAAGCTGAGCAATGATGGACGTGGGTAATATATAATTCATGTTCTCTCGCTGAAGTCATTCATACAGATTGGAGCCATAATGGCATATTTCACACAGAAAGCAGGAAGCTAAAACGTGTGTGTTAAAGTTGAATATCCTACTTCAAATAGTCCCCAGTGCTTCGAGGGAAATCTCAGGCTTGTATCGACTTGTCAGCATTTCTATTACCTATTTTACTTGATAAGTAACTGTAGCGGTGGTAAATTATGTTCCTGTGTTGTCAATCATTCTACATGCTTTACCTGTCAACACATTAGACATAATAATGCCGATAAGAACATTTTTCATATTGGTATTTTAGCTGCACGAGAAAAACGTTCATCCTGTCCATATCAATCGCACTTGTTAATGAAGACAAATATTGCGCTTTTGCTGTTAATACATCTGCCTGGCCAACATTGACATTGTGTACAATAAAACAATGCCGATATTAGAACGACTTTACTGCAAACTTATTTGGTGCGTTGATAAGTAACATCAGTCTGTGCATCACACTACTTTAAGAGATAATTGATAATATTAATGGTTGTGTAATAAAGTGAATTTCGGAATAATGCATTCTTGCCATGTTCGGTGATGCCATTTGTGCGTTATGATACAAATGGCATGGCGTCATAATCATTTTCTCTGTCGTAATTGCACATTTGTAATCATAATGATTTTTTGATGAAGTCATTTCACGGTCATTATCCACGATCACAGGATGGAAACGATAATCGTAATGCGGTATTCGTGTGTATCTTATTAGTGAAGGAAGATTTGTGTTAAATAATTGTTCATAACTGTCTTGGTTTTATCCTGCAGCATATAAAACATAATGCATTAAGCGTTTGTGTAACATCATAAATGTGCCATTTTCTGCGAATCCACGCAATGCAAATACAAGTTTGTTTCACACTTTCCACGAAGCAATAATTTGTCCTTTATCCAGCACATAAAACATAATGCAGTAAGCGTTTATATAGCATAATAAACTTAAATGTGCCATTTTCTACAAAACTCTCCACTCGATTTGTTTTCCTGCTGACTTGGACTTTTTATTGAGATGTGTAATCATTGCTCTGTGTAGTTGTGTTATGTTGTGCTATTCCTGTTTTCTGTGCTCGGCTTGTTTAGTTGAGTGCAGCCTTCCCTGTCCATTTTCCTCATTCCTTTTGTGCACAAGACGCTGAACATAAACACTAACTTTTCGTAACGATTATTTCAGCACGGCGTTTAGTCGAATATGTGACAGAAACAAATTTAGAACATAATTGTTCAATCATTCACAAATAGCACAGTAAAGCAATATTGTATGGCATAAAAATACTATATAGAGTGTGCATGAATATGATACGTAACACAGTAACACTTTGTACCATAGTTTGACATCATGACTTACGTTTGTGTATGCATATTGGACATAACTCCGGTAATACAGTGCCATTATTCTGAACTAAAAGGCTTGAAATAGATCCTCGAACAATTGACAATGTATACGTTGTATAAAATATACAAAGAACATAAAAAAGTGAACATTGTTCTGAAGAAACGATAGTTGCAACACAATTACAAATGCTTGCAAAGTGTTGACACCCGGTACCGTGTTCACAAAGGATCAACTGATCTGGATCAAATTTGATTCTGGAAATATTTCTCCATTGTTTGGAAGTTTTTGGTAACTTTAGGCAATTACAACTTACAGCCATGTAGAGAATATCTAATATACTTCAAATTGACATTTTCGAACTATTCAGATCATCATTTTTCTGTGACAAAAGTGATTTATTGTACTTGAGACTGAAACTCATCCTGAAAAACGAGGCTCAATTATTAAAACGAGGATCAAGTCGGTACTTTTATAACTGACAATAAAACTTATTTTGATGTCTTTAAAATTAAAGGCTGTGTTTTTCTGTACCCACGTGTATAAAAATACCAAGCTTTTAAAAAGCTTAAGATATCTACTGAATTTCCAAGGATATATATTTGATCTTGATCCTGATCCTGATAGTTAATTCTTTGTGAACTTGGGGCCAGGGGTCCAGGGCACAATCTTATAAAGCAGGATTGTCAAAAACTCAGAAGACACTTTTAATATCGCAGGCTTAGAATGAGAAGGTCGTAAGTACTAAATGAATATATTGAGAAACAACGAAACACTGTCCGAAATTACGCTTAACTTTAAGTTATGGTAAAACAAGATGTTTCAAATTCAGTTCGGTCAGCAGGGCAAGTTTCGAGTTTTCTTGCAAATAGACTCATAAGAAGCACATTATGATGCAGACGTCAAATATGCGGTACTTACGACCTTCTTATTCTAAGCCAGTGATATGTTTATCATTGTGACGAATTTTCTAACTAAATAGGTGAAACAAACCAACTCACCCCATCACGTCGCTAGGCTGAAACATTATGATTTTCCTTGGGCATCTTGGTACAACAGAAAGAAATGCGGAACTTGGACAGGGAAGGTAGTACTCTAAACTAACCAGCTGAGCACAAAAAAGCAACAACGGAGCAACTTCCATATACAACTCCACGGAATAACCACAAGCGCAATTAACCGGATGTCATGGTCGTCTACTCAATGAAACTTAAATTAGAGTGCATGCATTCATTGACATGATACTGTTAGATTTATATCAGACGAAAATTAATTGAAGTTAACGCTGCTTTTGAAGATAAATTGTGTATATTTACTTAAACCGTAGTCACTGATTGATTGCATTGGAGAAATAAACAATTGTGATTGATTTTTGTGCTGTTTATTTTTGATGAATTAATTGGATTTAGATAGTTATAGAGATCCGATTAGAAGAGGAACAAACTACAAGAAAATTGTAATTTGTTCAGGCCAGTGAAATAAATAAAATAGGACCGAAAAAGTATCACTTCGCATACACAATAGGACACGGCAGGTCAAAAACAGGGAGACTAATAAAATAAACTACCAGATTCCACGATTGGATGCCATAACAACACAAAAAAAATAAAAAAAATAATAAGATAAAACTTTACAGCCACACGTTCTCTTTCCGGTGTGTCAATTTAGTTCAATAAAAGTGTACGCGAGTGTAAAAACATGATAAAGCTGCAGATATGGTTTTTAATGAACCCAGTATTTCTAATAAGCAGACGATTGCCATTCCAGAATCTTCCAATTTAGTCAATTGATTACACACCCATTAAGCCATTAAGCTTAATCATATTAGTTTCCTGTGTTTCAATTTCGCTCGTGTTCAATGGTGATTATTTCAACGAGGCTTTATCGCTGTTAAAAGCAAAATGATAAAGCACGCTAAGCATGTGTTGCATGTGTCGTAGTTGAACATTTGGAGTACGGGACATCTCTTGCTTGCAACTTGCCAAGTAATAAACCCATCAAAACGTCGGCCATAATGAACATGTTTGACCCTGTGGCTTTCGCGTGTAATAGTTGTGGCCTGAAACGTGTGTTCCCTCTAAGAAGTACTTCTTTTCTTTGTTCTATGTTTATGTGAATGTCATACACCTTGCATATGTTGTCTGTTTATCGGCCATTATTAGAGATATGCACACCTAGATGGGTGTGAGGTTCTATATCTTTAAACTATAAATTAACTAGGGGTTTTCTCAAAGGTATACATGACTAATCTCGGTACAATGGATTGATTTACCATCAATACAGATGATAAAATTCCTTTGCTTAATATTATATCCAAATTTATTTGAGACAATCCCTCAGTTTTTAACGCTTAAAGTTTACAGATATCCATATAGGTCTAGGTGTGCACATCTTAAATGTGTCTGCTGAAGCAAATGGTAGAAATGTTATTATGTTTATATGCGTCATATAGTTTATTGTATAACATTATAAAGGTACTTAAAGGCAGTGAACGTCTAACCGTATTGCCATGGCAAAAATATTTTTACAAAACAACATTGTGCATTGTATATTCGGTTCCACGTTATGTATTTGTAGGATAAATTATGCAGTTTTAGAAAGTTAAATTGATATACTTGTTCACTACTGTTATTTAATCTCTTCTTCATGTTGAGAAGTAAATACGAAAATACGAACTGAAGTCACGTTATATGCAACATTAAAGTTCCAGCGTGGTAACATGAACCAGATACTTCGTTTATAGAAACCTGGGATTTCCTTTGACACTTCAAACCACTGTTGCAGCCTACACATTTAGTTATGCGTTTCGGTTTATTATTCAAGTTTCAAAGAGTTCAATTAATTGTTTTACCAGATGATTTTAATGCACAATACATGTTTTGTATCGCATTATGTGAAATAAAATTCCAAACTTATTACGCCTCGAACAAAAAAGATGTTGAACTCAAGTCATAAAATAATCATGGTGTTGATACTAAATACGCTTATAACGCAAAACTAAACAAATTACGTTTCCGAATTTCCTTCCAATGGCATTAAATATCTTACGAGCAGGAACAGCTTCGAACATAAAATCGGGTCAAAACTATGTAATGCAAAAATAGTCTGTTTGGATGCTATACAATTTGAATCAATACAGAAATAACATCACCAATGCATTTGTCAGATGTTTTCAGCGAACAAAGTGTTGATACAGTTGCACAGGTGATTTCAAGACGCCATTGCGATATGAAACAAACACATGCGCCGATAATTTCAGCACGGCGTTTAGTCATACATGTATATGTATATATGTGACAGAAACAAATTTAGAACATAATTGTTCAATCATTCACAAATAGCACAGTAAAGCAATATTGTATGACATAAAAATAATATATAGAGTGTGCATGAATATGATGCGTAACCCAGTAACATGTTGTACCATAGTTTGACGTCATAAACAATCTGATTGATTTTCGTGCTGTTTATTTTTGATGAATTAATTGGATTTAGATAGTTATAGAGATCCGATTAGAAGAGGAACAAACTAAAGAAGGTTGTTAATTATTCAGGAAATAAACAAAATAGGACAGACAAATATAGAACTTAGCATACACTGTAGGACACGACAGGCCAAACACAGTAAGACTAATAAAATAAACTACCAGATACCACGATTGCATGCCACCACAACGTAAAACATTAAAATGAAAGTTTATAGCTACTCTTTCTGGTGTCAATTCTGTTTAATACAAGTGTATGCGAGTGTAAAAACATGGTAAAGCTGCAGATATGGGTTTTAATGAACCGAATATTTAAATGTAAGGACTTGGCAATTAGTAGACGATTGCCATCTCTCCAACTTTGTCAATTGATTGCACAAACACTCATTACGCCATTTAGCTTATTCATATTAGTTTCCTGTGTTTCAATTTCTCTCGTGTTCAATGGTGATTATGTCAACGAGGCTTTATCGCTGTTTATAGCAAAATGATATAACACGTTAAGTTAGAGCATGTGTTGCATCTGTCATAATTGGACATTAGGAGTACGGGATATCTCTTGCTTGTAAGTATGAAACCCATTTATACGTCGTCCATAATGAACATTTTTGACCTCGCTTGCGCTTGAAATCGTTGTGGCCTTAAATGTGTTTGTAATTTTGTAATTGTGTTCATTCTAAGTAGTACTTCTTTTCTTTGTTCTGTGTTTTTGTGGATGTCGTAGACCTTGCCTAATTTGTCTGTGTATGTGCCATTTTGCTCTATTAGAGATATACACACCTAGATGGGTGTGATGTTCTATATCTTTAAACGGTAAATTTACAAGGGGTTTTCTCAAAGGTAGGTATGACTACTATCCGTACAACAGATTGATTTACCATCAATACACATGATTAAATTCCTCTGCTTTATATTATATCCATATTTATTTGAGACAATCCCTCAGTATTTAACTCTTAAGATGTATCGATATCCATATAGGTCTAGGTGTGCACATCTCTAATGTGTCTGCTGAAGCAAATGGTAGAAATGTTATTATCTTTATATGCGTCATATATTTTATTGTATAACATTTTAAAGGTACATAAAGGCAGTGAACGTCTTACTGTATTTGCTATGGCAAACCATTCTTACAAAACAACGTTGTACATTGTATCTTCGGTCGCTTGCAAGTCATTTAGCTGTCGGACACATTATGCAGTTTTAGAAAGTTAAATTGATATACTTGTTCACTACTGTTATTTAATATCTTCTTCATGTTGAGAAGTAAATACGAAAATACGAACTGAAGTCACGTTCTATGCAACATTAAAGTTCCAGCGTGGTGTAACATGAACCAGATACTTCGTTTATAGAAATCTAGGATTTCATGTGACACTTTAAACCACTGATGCAGCCAACACATTATGTAATGCGTGTTTTATTATTCAACTTCCAGAATATTAAATCAATTGTTTTACCAGATGGTTTTAATGCACAATACATGTTTGTATCACATTAAGTGAAATAAAATTCCAAACATATTACGCCTCGAACAAAAAAATCTTGAACTGAAGTCATAAAATTATAACGGCGGTGAAACTTAATAGGCTTATATCACAAAACTAAACAAATTACGTTTCCTAATTTTCTTCCAATGGCATTAAATATCTAACGAACAGGAACAGCTTCGAACATAAAATCGGGTTAAAATTTGCGTAACTATGTAATGTGAACATAGTCTGTTTGGATGCTAAGCAATTTGAATCAATAAAGGAATAACTTCACTGATGCATTTGTCAGATGTTTTCAGCGAGTTTAGTGTTGATACAGGTGCAGAGGCGATTTCAAGACGCCATTGTAATATGAAACAAACACGTGCGCAGAGAAACAACACATGGAGTAAAATACATTGTTGGTGTCTAAGGACATCGTCTTATGGATTGTAATACATTCAGCCTTGAGCTTGCCAATTTGGGGAAAATGGTATGAAATTAGGACAGCTACTCAAAACAGCTGTACGATGGTCATCCAAAACAATCTTCTATGTCAATACAAAGCGTTATTTGCTTATGACAGGCATGTATATCGCTGGCTTAGAATTAGAAGGTCGGTACTACAAAATCGACATATAGAACTATGTAGTCATTTGGTGTATTAAGGATTGTAATATATTCCGCCTTGGACTTACTAATTGGGGGAATGTAACATGCCTATTCAATACATTTATCAAGATGTTTGACAAAATGTAAATCTCCATTGATCACTCAGAAACGATACTCACAAGGCTGTACAAGGAATATCCAAAAACAAATTGTATTTATTATTTGTATACCCTATCTTGTAGAAGAGGTTTTATTTTGGACCTGTGGACCAGCTGTAGCTACTTTACAAACTCATGGACGGGTTGTTCCAGCGTCAGGATATTTTACCATGTAGGCACAGAACGATATTTAGTTATAATTGTTAATGAAGTTTAACTTATAATTTTGTATTTTCAGGATGTTTGAAAGTAGACCAGAATTGCTGGAAGTATTTTCAAAGTTCCGGAACAAAGAAGTGGCTGAGTTACGACAAACAGGTCTTCTACGACAACATGCATTACGTGTGATGGCAACCATTGATAAATGTATAACACGACTCGATGAACCATCCAGCCTAGTTCCTATGCTCAGGGAAGTTGGAATACATCACAAAAATTACAAAGTGCCACCGGAAAGCATAAAGGTAATTTGCTTCAAATACACGTGTTTAAAGAAACAATCATATTTCCCAGCTCGGGTCTTGGCTGCGTTTCATTAGGTCACTTGGGATCACCTTTTGTTTGTGTTATATCTTTGGTCAAAGGCATTTCACATTCCGATTATACCAATAAAACTGTAAAGCTGTAAAAGTGGGTCATCCCGCTCTTTTGGAGCTGGGGCTTTATAATTATTTGACTTGTTTATAATATTATCTTGTAAACCCAAGTGAAGTTCTCATTTGAAATTTCATCCCATCAAAAGCATGTGTGTAATTCGTATCATCAAAGTTGGTAGCCAGTATGTGCTTGTTGACTTGCTTGAAATACGGATGGATCTTTCTGTGTATGTACGTCTTTTGTAGCTAAGTGTATGGCTTGTATATGTCTGTACATTGCAGTATCTTAATAATTCATACATATGCTCTTGAATTGACATAGTTATATATGTGCCAAACATGAATGTCATATCCTTTATCTCTTTTCCAGTCTTGTGTTATTTGGATCTCGGGGTCGTAATTTCGGTGTTGAGTTTTGTTAGCATGTAAGCATTAGTGTCTCGTTTTCCCCTGGAAATTTGCTTCATTACCAACGACGTATGTTAGACGCTCGTTATCCTTGCATTGTCATTATTTGCCTATTTTGTGAATCACTAACTAATGGCGGCTGATTATACGTTCCTCATAAAAGTCTTCACTAATCTTCGGGGAACAATAAATGTCATGTAATTTTTTCAATCTATGTGATTATTAACGAACAATAAATCGCAGCCTATAATTATAAGCAGCCAAACTTCTACATGCACAATAGTTTTCTGAAATCGTGTGTTCTAAGCGATATTGTGGATGAATTAATTAATACACCTTTACTCGGCCTCTTGAACCGAAATACATACTTTGTCCAATAGAAAGTATGCCTTGTACTTGCAGATAATCATACCTCTTGTTCTCCACCATGTCGTGTTTGTGTGTTCCTATATCGCTGCCTTAGAATGAGAAGGTCATTACTAAAAAATCGATATCTTTAGAAAACAAGAGAAAACTGACTGTAATTTACTCTTTACCAACGGACAAACATGTTTTTAAAACTTCATTTTAGTCAACATGTCAATTTCCGATTTTCATGCAAATAGACACATTAGAAGCGCATTGTGAAGCATATGCCAAATATGTATGAGTCTTATAAGATCGTAATTAGTAGTTACGACTTTCTCATTCTAAGCCATCGATATGTGCTTTTTCTTTCTCATCAGTAAATGTTGAGTATTGTCGTCCCTTCTTTTATGATCTCTTGTCAAACATAAATATGTTTTGTAATTACAGGTAATTTTACCACATTTTCTCAACGCCATCAAACCTCATATAGAAGAACATTGGTGTGACGAATTAGCAGAAGCATGGACAGTAATGTTTGAGTTGATTATATTCCATATAAAAGAAGGAATGGTGAACTCGGACAATAGACATAGAGAGTTTGTGGCCGAGACTATTACGTAAAGGGTGTGTGCCAGCTGAGAATATGCATACACGTGTCGCATTTTATACAATCACATACTGTCATAATTAGTGAGTTTTGTGGCCGAGACTATAACGTAAAGTGTGTGTTGTACTAAGAATATGCATTCACAAGCATCACAATCACATAGTGTCATAATTAGTGAGTTTTGTGGCCGAGACTATGACGTAAAGTGTGTGTGCTTAAAAGTGATAACTGAACATATGCATTCACGTGTCGCATTTTATACAATCACATACTGTCATAATTAGGGATTTTGTGGCCGAGACTATAACGTAAAGTGTACGTGCTTAAAAGGGACAATTGAGAATATGCATTCACGTGTCGCATTTTACACAATCACATATTATTATAATTAGTGAGTTCATAGACGAGACTATAACGTAAAGTGTGTGTGCCTAAAAGGGCCAACTGAGAATATGCATTCACGTGTCGCATTTTACACAATCACATACTGTCATAATTAGGGAGTTTGTGGCAGAGACTATAACGTAAAGTATATCAGTACTAGCAAGCGCAACTATAAATATGCATCCATACGCATTATAATCATATACTAGCATAACTAGTGAGTTCGTGTGGCATAAACTACCAGTATAACGTAGTGTGTTTGATCACAAACTAAAAAAAGACGTTGTCGATATTATTATGTAGTTTGTATGATAACACACTAAGTACATACACTCATAATATATCGACAAGAAGTTCGATACGAAATTATATCATTGAAAATGTGCTATACAACTAACGTACACGCAAGCAAAGTAAGCGTTACAATCAAAAACGTATTTATAAATACTTAGTTGCCGAGATCATACGGTAGAGTGTTATATTACCAAACTTAATACTTGTTCACAGTCACATTGTCAATCGGTTTCCGGATCTCCAAGGTGTCCTCTATAAGAATCAGCAAAAACATTTTCTACGCCAGATTTTGCAAGGTTCCGTTGATATTTCAAGTTCCGCTGCCGGACTAATGTGTTAAAATCACGATAAACGGATTAAGGGAAGCTGTTGTAGAGACAATAACGTAGTGAATGATACAAAAGTAAAATTAGAGTATGCACACAAACGTATTACATTGTACATAGAGGATTTTAATTTACAATCATATCGCTGACTTAGAATGAGAAGTTCATAAGTGACATAATTGGCAGCGAATTATGTCACACGAACGTATATTCATTGTCACAAGCATATATACAGTTTGTTGCCTAGACTATGGATAACGTACGTAGAGTGTTAGTGTCAACCTAAAACAAGAGTCTGCTTACAATTATATTATATTACAATCACAATATTATATATGCATTGTACATTTTTGTTGTGCCTATTATGCTGTGTGTGTGCTAACACACTAAGTTATAGTATTGGTTTTTTTCCTGGAACCTAAATATTAAATAACATAAGACTTTAGGTCCGGCATAATCCACTTTACATTGGTGCCTCTACCGGTAAAACAAGATGGTAGTGGTTGCACATAAGTTCAGTTATCGATTAATCAGATGCTACCAGACCCAAACTACAGTGAAATTTGCGACGGGAACCAGGCTAGATATAGTATGTACAATGTACTATGCATGTGCATATATTACGTGAGCAATTATCACGACGGGAGTTGGGAGCTGAGAATGTATGTATAGTAAATGCCGACAAACTACATTAAATATATCTAGTAGGCGTATACATGTGTTGCTATTATTAGAGCATGTCGTAATTTTAGAAGACAATACTATACAATGTTGCTGAGTTATTGTTTTTGCTTTGCCTCAAATAGTATTTGAGTTATAGGCACTGTCCAGTTAGTTTAAACATATTTATTACCCAATTCATATACTAGTACAATTTCTTTCATACAAATTTATACTTATATGATGCACATAACATGGATAAAGGGGCGAGCCAAAAGTAATAACTTAGTTACGATAGATACGGCTCTCCCCTCTACAGTCCGGTAAATTCTGTATACACCCTCGTATAATGGAACTTTTACTGAGCATATTTTGCCTCGGCGATATACTCGCGATTTAGTAAATGCACTTCGGAAAGTATCGGAAAAATGGTCATCGATGTCTAGGGGAAGCTTTCGAAAAGTCATTAGGAAATTTGGTAAATCCCTGTTCCAGATTCCTCCCGAAAGTCATTTATTACCTTCGAGAGTTCATCGCCGAGGCATAACAATCTCAGTGGAGGTTCATACCATCCAGAAACGGTGCAGATTTTTCCATGACGACACCAAGCTGTATGGATTTAATTTTACTACATGAGCATGTATATGCAATTAATCAGCCTCCAGGGATGAAATGGTCACCATATAGGCTGATATCAGTAAAAGCTTATATAAACTTGACTGAAATTGTGTGTACTACTATCTAAAACATTGTCATCTGCAAATAAATAGCAATGATCGACATACTGTCTATAATGGTTTCTTATGGTGACCCTTCACATGCTGGAGGCCTTAGAACGATACAATGATTAAATTATTGGCTTAGAATGAGAATGTCTACAAAATCAATATTTTGAGAAAACACGAAAAAACTGTCTGGAATTTACTCTTTACTTTTGGTAAAATTTGATGTTTAAACTTTAGTTTGGGTAAGGAATTTTTCAATTTTCATGATAATATGCTTATAAGAAGCGCCTTGTGATGCTGATTGACTTACTACCTTCAAATACAGCGATGTATGTTTTAATCTCAACAAAAAGGAGAATAATTTGTCGGATAGATAAGAAATGAGTGTACACATCTTAGTCTACTAGTCAATTTACCTTATAATACATCATCAATAACATTGAGTTAGAGAATCCGGTTCAAAGTAAGGGAAAGGCTGGTATTATTGTTTATCGTCTACATGTCGACGGAGCAAAACCAAAACCCCGTAACTCAATTTTGGCGCGACATTTTTTTTTATGCATCTGCATCTGCTAAACATCCCGCGCAGTTCTGTATTGTCGCCATTTAAATAGCCAACCGCGTTACTT